>OZ021721.1:79877398-82353648 GCA_963978545.1 Linyphia triangularis | reverse complement strand
TTTTAATTGCAATGTTATAACGACTAAACAATCTTTCTAATCAAGCCTAAGCATATTGATTTAGAAATTTTTAATATTATATGAATTACCAATATTGATTTCTACATTTTGATATTAATATGTTATTGGAATGTAGATCTTAAAAGAAGTGTAAGAGTGCTAATAAGGAAACAAACTTTTAATAAAGCTGAGCATTTTGTGCTGGCAGCTCAAAATCTGACATTAAGATTCACAGCTAAAAAAATATAGATCACTGCTAGTGGAAAAAATTCCAAGTCAAAACTGGCAAACCTATTTTTTATAGCTATCACATTGCAAAATACAATATGTTTCGTAAAAATTTTCAGTTACAATATCTTTTATTTGGCCGTTTTATGAGTGTCACCAAATTTTCTGTGAATTGAGCGAAACCTTTTGCTGAATGTCTGAAATGGCCTTAGAATGCATTGTTGACTCGTAACCAATATTTTTTGTAAATTTTTCAACTGCTTATCAATAGTTGAGAGTATTATTCACAAATTCAAACACGTTTTGCTGCAAATGGGTATTAAAAAGAAAATAGTGGGAATTTGACCTGTCAATCAACCAACGCTCATTTTAAAAAAATATTTATAAGGTAAGCATTTTTTATCTCCCATTCTTATATCCTCATGCTAACTAAGTATAAATCAAAGAAAAAAACATGTGCAAGTCGTTAGCAACCCGCTATAAGCTTTCTTTAAAATTGATCATTTGGTCGATGAATCAACTGGCACACGCCTCCCAAATATTTTGTTAGAAAGTTTATTAATACAGTATCAGATAATGATTTATTATTAGTTTTGTTAAATTTACAGAGTCTTTAAAGAAATTTAAAACATTGCATTTTTTCCCGATAAAAATCACCTTTTTTTAAAAAACTTTTTTTTTTATTAAAAATCTACATAAATGATTTCTTTAATATATTTTATGTAAACTATGCATAACTTCCATACTTACTGTAAAAAAATTAAATCTATGATAATTTGGCTTTTAAGCAGTTATTCAAATAGCGTCACCCAAATGATATTTTCTTGCAGTTGCTATACAAAAAAAAATTAAATAAAGTGTGTTACTATAAAAATACAGCTCCAAATCTAATTATTCAAGGTTTATCCATGTTAAAGATTTTATCATTAAATACTTATTTATTTTAAATTAAAAATTCTCATTTTGGTCCGTTTAAAAAAATTCACCCTTTAGCTGCTCATTTGGAATTAGTGCTAGCTACTTCACCCAAGGGCGGATCCAGAGTTTTTTTACGGAGGGGGAGGAGACTGTCAAATTGCTTAGGCAAATTTTGTCGCTCTTAAGTTGCATTACTATAACATGGGATAGCTTAACTTCGATTATACAGAATATGTTACAAAGAGGTAAAAAGTCTCTTAACATAAAGGCAACACAATGGTTGGCTAAGTGTGAATTTACGACAGTAAATTAGAGTGGTCTACAACTATATGATTCAGGATAAATTATTGTTAAATATGATAGACAGAACAATCTAACAACGAATACATATACACATTGAACATTTTCAAACTAAAACTTGCTTTGTTGTCTGGCTTCGTCCTCTGCTTTTTCATCGCCATTTTTTGGGATGAGAACATTTATATAAAAAAATGTTCAGTGTGGATTCGTCAAATCTTGATTGATTTCATGTATCCAAAGCCTGAGAGGAGCGCACGTAAAAATATGAGCGCTCCATGAATAACAGAGGGAGGGGGATCACCCCTTCCACCCCTCACTGGATCCGCCAATGACTTCACCATAAAAAAATATTTTTCTTTGAGCACTCCATGCTTTCATATTTAGTCAAGAAACTATATAGCTGAAACAAATTCTATATTTTTCTTCTGGATAGTGTTAAGAAACTTATACTCACCGGCAATTCAATTTCAAGAAAAGGCTGTATATATGAATATTCAGCTGGAAGGATATGTTGTTGAGGATTTGGGGATGGTGATACCTAAAAAATTCGAAGGAAGACTGTTTCACTACTCTAAAAAAAAATTTAATGCTATGACTTCTGCAATTGATACAGACAACCTTCCGAAAAGCAGATAAGAGGAAGTTAACCACCCTAGAATATAGTGTATTTCAGGCATTCAATTGTTAATAAAACTAACAACAGTTTTTAGAAATATTTTGATAAAAAAAAATAACATGAAACAAGACAAATCGGAATAGTTCTGCAGAACAGTCAATGCCGTAATAATTTTGAAAAATTCTGTTAAATAACACAATCTAACTACTAGCAACTGCTTGAACGTTGCTCGTCAGACCACAAATATGTACTAGGAATTGTATTAATACTGATAGTCAAATTACATTGGTTTGGCTAAACAAGTTGATAACTTTAGAAGGGTAAGTTTTTAAAAATTTTAAGTATTTGTTTTAAATCATTTACAATAATATATATTACTAGCTGAATACCCGTGCTGCGCTACGAAATTTTACCATTAGCATTTTAGCGATCAAAAGACATTCATGTATTCTACACTTCAGACGTTTGCTCCCATTTCGATCCCGACAAATTGATTTATCAAAATAGGAACTTTCCTTTGTTGACATTTTAAACGAAATTTATAATTGTGAATAGTAAACTGGTATAGTTTATTGTGTTTATGTTTGCTCTTAGTTCTAAATTTCAAAGTAGAAGCTGTGTTGGAATTAAGTTAATTAGACATTAAGTTAATCCTCGTATAGTTTCAATGTTGCGTCGTCTTTTCATCCCTTAAAAATTCGTTAATCGATATTGGAATGACTTATTTTTTTAACATTTGCAAAAAAAAATCAGAAAAATGACTACATTGGAAGAGGAACATTCGGATATCCCTCGTTTGGAACATTTAACCCCTTCTCGACCCCTTAAAGTTGGTTAATCGAGAACAGAATAGCTTACTTTTTCTATGTTTAATCTTTTTTGACATTTGTACCAAATTTCCGAGTTGTGACCATATGGGAAGTGGTACATTCGAATATTCCTCGTTTGGAACGTTTAACCCCTTTTCCACCCCTTGATCCACCCGAGATCGGAATAGTTTACTTTTTCTGCGTTTGTCTTTATTGATATTCACACCAGTTTTCAGAATTGTGAAAATATGAGAAGTAGGACATTCGAATATATCGCTCGTTTGGAACGTTTAACCCCTTTTTGACCTCTTAAAGTGGGTTCATCGAGATCGGAATAGCTAACTTTTTCTATGTTTACCATTGTTGACATTTGTACCAATTTTTAGAGTTGTGACTATGTGAGAAGTAGGATATTCGAATGTCCCTCGTTTGGAACGTTTAACCCCTTTTTGACCTCTTAGAGTGGGTAAATAGAGATCGAAATAGCTTACTTTTTATACGTTTGTTTTTGTTGATACTTGCACCAGATTTCAGAGTTGTGACGAAAGGGGAAGTAGGACATTCGAATATCCCTCGTTTGGAACGTTTAACCCCTGTTCCACCCCTTAAAGTGGGTTAATCGAGATCGGAATAACTTACTTTTTCTTCGTTTGTCTTTATTGATATTCTCACCAATTTTTAGAGTTGTGAAGAAATGAGAAGTAGGACATTCGAATATTCCTCTTTTGGAACGTTTAACCCCTTTTCGACCCATTAAAGTGGGTTAATCGAGATCGGAATAGTTTACTTTTTCTATTTTTACCATTGTTGATATTTGTGCCGATTTTCAGAGTTGTGACTATGTGGGAAGTAGGATTTTCGAATGTCCCTCGTTTGGAACGTTTGACCCCTTTTCGACCCCTTAAAGTGTGTTAATCAAGATCGGAATAGTTTACTTTTTCTATTTTTACCATTGTTGATATTTGTGCCGATTTTCAGAGTTGTGACTATGTGGGAAGTAGGATTTTCGAATGTCCCCCGTTTGGAACGTTTGACCCCTTTTCGACCCCTTAAAGTGTGATAATCGAGATCGGAATAGTTTACTTTTTCTATTTTTACCATTGTTGATATTTGTGCCGATTTTCAGAGTTGTGACTATGTGGGAAGTAGGATTTTCGAATGTCCCCCGTTTGGAACGTTTGACCTCTTTTCGACCCCTTAAAGTGTGTTAATCGAGATCGGAATAGTTTACTTTTTCTATTTTTACCATTGTTGATATTTGTGCCGATTTTCAGAGTTGTGACTATGTGGGAAGTAGGATTTTCGAATGTCCCCCGTTTGGAACGTTTGACCCCTTTTCGACCCCTTAAAGTGTGTTAATCGAGATCGGAATAGTTTACTTTTTCTATTTTTACCATTGTTGATATTTGTGCCGATTTTCAGAGTTGTGACTATGTGGGAAGTAGGATTTTCGAATGTCCCCCGTTTGGAACGTTTGACCCCTTTTCGACCCCTTAAAGTGTGTTAATCGAGATCGGAATAGTTTACTTTTTCTATTTTTACCATTGTTGATATTTGTGCCGATTTTCAGAGTTGTGACTATGTGGGAAGTAGGATTTTCGAATGTCCCCCGTTTGGAACGTTTGACCCCTTTTCGACCCCTTAAAGTGTGTTAATCGAGATCGGAATAGTTTACTTTTTCTATTTTTACCATTGTTGATATTTGTGCCGATTTTCAGAGTTGTGACTATGTGGGAAGTGGGAGAATTAGTGATGAGTGAGTCAGTGAGTCAGTGAGTGAGTGAGTGAGTGAGTGAGTGAGTGAGGGCTTTGCCTTATATATATAGAGATTTTAACAGTCTATATAAGTTAAACACTAAACTAAATTTTTTCAATTTATAGTTTTAACAATGAAAAATGTTTAAAGTGAAGCAAAACACTTTTACTGTCTTACGGAGTATAATGTGAATCGACATTAATAAAAGAAAGTAATCTAAAAATAAAAATCAAGGAATATTACTATTGCACAAAGAACAAACTCAAATTTAAACTTGTACACAATACAAGAATAATATTTATAGAATATTTAAATATTTGGTAAATTTTATTTTGTCGGATAGCTCTTGTTTACCTTGATATCTTTCAATCACACAGACATAAATTATGGGATTAGAACAATATTCTAACATGTTTTTCTGTACAAAGCTTTTTTTCTAAGTTTCTTTTCAATGCTAATCATTACAAGTTTATTCTAATTATAATTGATTCTATAACTAGCCTACCATGCCTAAATAGCCTACCATTCCATGGAATTGAAGAATAGTTTGGATGACTTTAGGCAGTTGCAAGGAAATGTATGCTTCAGAATGTTGTCTGTATCAAGTTGTTAAAAATTAAGCTGTTGTGCAGTTGGTAATCAAATTGTCATTTAAGACATTTATATACTGATACATTGTGGTTGTGATAAATGCTAAGTGGTCAACTCTTGTTGCTACCATACATTTTCCTAGACAATCACACTTCCTTCTTTGTGTTTCAGTGTAGGTCAAAGATGGGTTTTTGAATTATGAATTTGGCTTTTACTAGTCACTTTTTTACATGCTTATCAATTTGAACCAACAAAAACAATGTTTTATCCAAACTCAGTTTATGAAAATACTAAATCTTAAAAAACTTCATGATTGTTTATAAATGGATTAAGTCTAGCAATAATTCTGCAGCGAAAAATATTTTATCGGAAAATAATTGAGGGCCTGAGAGGCAAAGGTTGGTTGTATTCAGATTATCTGACGCCCGTCAGCAACACAAGGGCTATAATGCGCCGAAACATTCGTCATTAGACAAGCCAACATACATTTACAAACACCCATGCCTAACACGGGACTCGAACCTGCAACCTCGCGGTCTAGAAGCTAGCACGCTAACCACTATACCATTTGGTCGGCCTCAGAAGCAAAGGGGTCAAAGTGATTTTTTTTAATAAATGAAGCAAGTAATGCATTAGAAACTAGAAATATACAATAAAATAAAAATTCATAATACGTAAATGTAAAATTAGCTAGTGATATCTTGATTCCAGACGTTAGTATTTGAACAACAAATAATGTTCATAGAATTTAATATAAACAAGAAACTATAAAGTGTATTTTCTCAGAAATTAAGAAAAGTCACTTAGACTCCTTTGGTTCTCAGTCCCTCATTTTTGATTACCTCAGTAATGAGCATAAGTAGGTTTTAGGTTAAACTAGAAGTTTTAGAACTCCTCTGATAGAATTTTATTTCACTTTTCAGAAAATCATTTTTTATGGTTTTAAAAGTTTTTGTTTACTAACCATGGATTTATTTTTAATATCTTAACGATTCTTAAACATATGTTTTAGATTGAAAGGCGACTGCAAGTTTAGGTGCCTCATCGAACATCATTCTGAATTTTTTAGAGAATATGGAGAAAAGTTAGTAGATTGCTAATCTACTGGTCTGCCCGTGGTAAAAATGGCCGAAACTAGTAAAAAATCAACTTTGAATGAGTTGAACTAAATCCGATAGCCAAATAGGTCAAAACTTGCTAAAAAGTGAACACATTTTTTCATCTGGTAACTCACAGCACTTATATTTCAATGAGAAAGGGCACAGACAATTTCCAATCTCCAGCTGGGAAAACTTGCACATTTTAAAAGTAAGCCAAATTGGCAACATCAATTGCGTCATAAGTGACGTAATATTTTTTGCCAACTTGGCTCACTTTTAATCAATGCAAGAAGACTGTCGCCAGATATCTGAATCGTCTGCAACCTTCTTAATTGAAAATTAAAGAGCGATGGGTTATCACATAAAAAACAATGCTCATTATTTGGTTGGTTGGTTGTTTTCAGATTATCTGGCACCATCAGCAACACGAGGGCTATAATGCGCCGAAACATTCGTCATTAGACAAGCCAACATACTTTACAAACACCCATGCCTAACACGGGACTCGAACCCGCAACCTTGCGGTCTAGAAGCCAGCACGCTAACCACTATACCGTTTGGTCGGCCTCATTATTTGGCAAATTATGGCATATTTGGCAATAAGATTTAATTCAAATTGGTCAAGGTCAATTTTCGTCTAGTTTCGGCCATTTTCGCCACGGCAGACATGTGGATTCGTAATCTACTTACTTTTCTCCACATTAAAAAAAAATTCAGAACGACAGTGGATGAGGTACCTAAACTTGCAGTCGCCTCTCAGACTATTTATTAAAATTTGAAAGACTTCTGTTGTTGATTTTAGCTATTTCATCTCAAGATTTAACCAAATTAAAATGGTAACAAATTTAAGCTGTCCATACTGGTAACCCATAGAAAAAACTAGATCTTCGAGTAAGAAATCTAAAAGCCAACACGTTTTTCCTTCACAAAGTGAGTGCTTGATGATTTCTCATGCAGAGATATAACTAGCGGGATCACAGATGAAAATTTTAAAAATTCCTTCTATTCTCTAAATGAATTTCCCAATTAACAATTATTTTTACACATTATTTATCCTTAAGCTACAATTATTTTTTTCTTTTCTTCACGTCAAAAGGAAAAGAATGTTGGTACTCTTCCGTTATCCTTGCGCAAATGTCGCCAACCAAATGCGAGGCATCGCCAAGCAAAGCGAATGACAAAACAATCAACAGAATAAAAGTCGAAAGCGTTCAATTATAAACAAATATGAAAATATTATTTAATAGTAAGCAAAACAAATTTAACTATAAACAGATATAAATGAATAGAAGAAAGGAAGGAGAGCACCTGGAAAGGTAGAGCACATGGACCCAAACAAACTTTCCTCTTATGGTTGCAAGAAGAAATTTAGCGAAATTCTACATTATTTGGCAATTTATCGCTTGCACCCAGAAAACAGAAGAGTGCCAGAATGTCTTTTAAAATGTACAGTGTTTATGTTCCTGTTAATATAGTTTTGAGCCAAAGTGAAATGCAACATAAGTGGGATAATGTGTGGTACCTGAAGTTCTTGCAAACAAATTTACAGGATTTTTTAAACATTTGAGTAACTAGTTATTTATATACTTTAGATAGGAACACCTCTCTTTTTAAAGAAAATATGCAACTAAAATATATTTTATCCCATAATATGCGAGTGTATAGAGAGATTACTAGAAATATAGATGAGAAATACTTAATCCCTTATCATTTGAGAGGCAATCTCCCTTCTCTAATATAGGCAATATTTAATTTTAAGGTTGAGAGCTCATATGCTGAACTTTGGACTTTCAGTGAAATCAGTTTTTTGCTGATGCTGATTAACTTTTTTGTAAGTGTGTTTATCCAGATTTTGAGGTATTTAGCACACAATTGAAGCAGCTGTCTGCTGTCCTACTTTGTATGACTAAAAATGATGTTTACCTGTGAACAATCCCAAGATTCTTCCAAATTAAAATAAGAGTGTTCAAAATTCCTCACGTTTTTCTTTCATAGCTGTGGCTAAATTAGTTTTAAAAAAATCTGTAGTTCATTTTAAAATGGAATAAATAAAAGAAATTTCCCAGGGACAGCTGTATAACTTATTTCGAATAAGATATGACGAGAGTTTGAAATATGTTTGAACTTTTTGCACCAATACACAAAACAGGGTGGTTAAAAATAAAATCAGAATACTTCTTATACTAACGTCCACTTGGGAATTTAAGCAGAAATAAACAAAACCATGCAATGACGGATGAAAGGCCGGATAACGAAAACAATTCAAGTAAACAAGAAAACGATGAAAGCGCTGTTGCTAAATTTTTTAAAGCTTTTAATTTAATCAAAAAGAAAGATAAAACTAAAATGTGACTTTCAAAAACTGAACCAAGAACAGCAACCCATTGTAAAATAAATATACAATTTAAAATAAACATTCGGTATGAAATTGTTTTTACCATGTATTTAATTTAATGTACTTTTTTCGGATTCAAGTTTTAGGTATATGACGTTGGACAAATGTATACTATAATTTAAACGATTGGCGACCAGCGCTCATGCCCTATTGTGATTGGTTCTTTTAAGTTCAGACCTATACTCATCGAAACTGATCAGACTGTCAGTGAAGCGAGTCCTTTCAAATACCGTCGTTATGCGTTAGATTTCAAGAATTTCCGGAACAATCTTAATCATCAAAAGTTTTAAGCTCACAGTGGGTGCGTTCGTAAACGTAATTTTTTTTGGTTACGAAACCAGACTAAACTGAAACCAGTTTAAATCGTTAAGTCAGTTCTCGGCGTCTTTTACGAACGTCCAGTTATGAAGAGCGTCGTCTGCTATTTGTTTACATTGGAAGAGTTTAAAATTTACAAAAGAGCACTTTTACCGTAAAAAATGAAGGGACGTTTCGTTTTTTGATTGCCTCGTGTACAAATATAAAATTCGCATGAAAATTATTTTACATATATCAATTAAAATGCTATTTTTTTAATATAAATATCATCTACTTATTAAGATGTACAAAAATATTGGTTAATTTTTAGAATGTATCAAGCTGTTTTAACATAAAAAAAAACAAAGACTTTGTGTTTAGAACTAATTTAAAAACTTTTGAAGTTTATGCACTGTTGATGATTAAATGTTAGCAAGCTAAAATATGTGTAACAATATGCAATTGGATTGAATGATAAAGGATAAACACAAATATGAATAAGATATTAAAATATAAGTTGAAACCATATTGTTACCCAAAGAGAAAGATGATCTCAAATTGAACTTAAAACACATGAAATATTTCACATTAAAAAGCTTGGAAGGAGATTTTGCTTTTCAATAATAGTCAGAAATGGAAAAAGTCTTCAGCACATTAAAAATGCTGTTTGTAATATTTTTTAGTTCTTCTGCACTATTGCAACTGTTTACTTGGAAATCACCAAATTTAGAAAGCATATCAATCCCGATACCAGTAGCAAGTTTGGAACAGAAGCAGTATAAGATACCACAAGAGATTTTTTTAGCTGAATTGGTGGTGGTGTTGTTGTTTTGTTCAATTTCTGAGTACCTCTAGATGGTTGTTTGGAAGAGTAGTTAAAATGCGCTATACGCCCCTCCCCTTGGAAACTTTACAAAATGCCGCCAAGTTGAATTGACACTAATGAATTGTACCGGTTTGTCAAAATGGATGCCAAGTTGTAATGGAACCATACTTGGTGCAAAATCGCCAAAGAAAAAGGGAGAAGGGGCATATAACGCATTCTTACTGGATGAGTTATCACCAATTTGGCGGTTTTTATCTGGTACACATCTAACGGAAGAGTACCGATATTATTTAATCGAAGCTGCATTTCCCTTTTTAAGAATTTTGTTTGCACCCTACTTCCACATTTTTATATTATTGTTGCTAATTGCTAAATCGCAATTAATTTGTTTACATTGTACTTTCAACGTTTTATATTATATACGTTACGTAAGGAGTTAAAGTGTTATGTCCCCACTGGAAACATCTTTGCTTTAGCGTTTAGTTGCAAAGGAAAAAAGTTAACAATCGAGACATATACAACTTTTTTTTTCCTATATTCGAGGTGGTGGCTAGAGTGAATTATGATTTTTCAAAGGGCGAGGACACCCGAACGGTGATCTTTTGGAAGCAAAAAGGTTATATATACTAGCGTGTGGGTGTTCAGTACAAAACACTAAATAAATCTCATTTTGCTAACCTGCCACATAAAACCACAACTTAAATAAAGGTAAACTAAGTGCCAAAACTTCACCCACAACAGTACACAAGTACATCTTTTTAATTGTTCACCTCGAAAAAGATTCTTGGCTACATAAAAAGGCTTTTTTTTACTGTCACGACTCAGATTAGGTTTTTCATCCTTTGATATATTAAAATTTTTACTGTAAAATGTCTCTACTTGGCTGAAAAATAAAATTTAAAGATGGGAGGAGGGACTAAAAACCCAAATATTTTGGAGATTGATACCTTGCAAGAAATGATCTTTCACGGACATTGAAAACAATTATTTCCCACACATCCTCAAACAAGCTTATGCAATGCTAAAATTGTTACCTTGAATAAAATCACCATCAATTACCCTGCTTTTCGAGAAAATACCCATGCGTCCCTCCCTTTTAAAACCACCGAAATCCATCCCCCCCCCCCCCACCACACACTTTTAAAAACACTCAATCTGCCTAAAAACTACTAATGAAAAATAACATTAACCTTTAAATGTAGCGACACTCAGAAGTGATTTAAGGTATATATATATTATACTATTATGAAAATGTATTAAACTACTTTGTATAAAGATATAAGTATTTTTATTAACAAATACTGCTATGCTTGGTCAACTTTTAACTTTGGAGGATCTTTCTTTTAAGTTAAATTTCTATTCTTGTTTCATAAAAAGAAAAGCCATTTTTTAAAAAAACATTTTGGAGTTCTCTTAATTTAATTTCATGAAAGTGTGTACATTTACAAGCACTATTTAAATCCAAATAAACAGTTTTGTGTACAATGTTTAATCATTACTTCACTTAATCTTACTTCCAAGTATAAAACTACATTGCAGAATATTCATTAAAAAAACAATACATTTTGGACCCTTGTTCAATCTTAGAGTTAGGAAGTATAAATTATTTCCTTACTAGTTAATATTTTTATCATAAGTTCAAAAATTATAAAATTTATAGTTGAATATGGGGGTATCTTATCACTGCTTGTTTTAGAATTGAGATGTTTTGTTCAAGTCTGCAGAAACATGTAAAAAGTGTATCTTAAAGCTTAAAAAATTATTCTACAATTTCATATTTACTACTTGGCATTTCTTTTCACAAATGGTAACAAACAAAAGTACATATTTTAATAATACTATTTCTAACAATAATGGTGCTTGTGCTTCTAGTAGTTTTTTTTTTTATTAATTTCTAATTACTCTATATTATGACAGTTATTTATAAATTAACTATTATAAGATTTTACATTGATGGCCAAAAACTGAGTTGTTGCGCAGTTCCTGCAATTTAAATAGTATCTTTTTCCTTTTACACCTCCTAATAGTATATATAATAGCTTTTTTTAATCACTATTTTCCTACATGGATTTTAATTTTTCAAAGCAGGCTTTCACTAAAAATTTTCAAATAGTTTATCGTACTAAATACTGTCTAAGATATAATTTGACATCACAAACATTGCTAAACAATTATTTTGAATTATTGACATAGCATGTGTATTTTTCAAATCTTGTACATCTTCGCGGGAATCTTCACTAAGGTGTTCATTGTCTAAAAAAACATTTTCAAAAAGTTACAATTATGATATGCATAGTAAAATTTAAACAATTTTTCTTATACTTCCATTTGGTTTAAGTGTCCGTTGCCCCAGATTTATTCTTTGAAATATTTGCTATTATATTTTAGTAACATTAATTTACTAAATACTATATTAGTATTATATTTAGTAGACTTATTACTAAATACTTATATTTAGTAGCAAATTAATAGCAATTGACCTGGGTTTAGAGAATATCTTTGGCGAGGTCAACTACAGAGACTTATGGATTCTATCCGATAGCCGAAGTTCCATTCAACACCTCAAAAACTGGGCCCTCGTGGGAGACAAAACCAGTCTATCCATAATACGCAAAGTCAAGATCATATCCCGACTGCACAAAGTGCACTTTCAGTGGATCCCGTCACATGTAGACATCCACGGAAATGAATTGGCTGACACTCTTGCTAAGGAGGGACTAGAACACCCTGTCCTCTCTACTCAAGAACTCACATATCAAGAGTTATACTCAAAGAAAATAGCTCAAAATAAAGCGAAATGGCATATACCTCCGTCTCACGAATGGTATAAAGCCAAAAAGCCAGGACACTCCCTATCTCTTCCTTGTGATAGGCACACCAATACCCGTCTGTCCCGACTTGCTAGTGGTCACCTTAAAGGCCTCACATATTCTGGGGGAAGCAAAAATTTTCCTCTTTGCCCTAAATGCCAAAAAGAACAGGCATCACCTCAGCACATTTTGGACTGCCTTGGACTGGACTGGGAGGACATTTATAACTGTCCACAACTAGTGTCAGACTTCATTAATGTCAATGGCTTCACTGATATTGTCTGACTTCGTCAGACAAAAGGGAGATTAGAAACAACAACAGTAACATTAATCTGCTTATTTTCTTTTGAAGCACAGCAACAATTGTGTTAGTACATATTGGTTGGTCCACCTGATGGCTGTGTGGTCAACGCTCTGGCCTTGCATGCCAAAGGTACAAATCCTGGGTCGTTGTGGTTCGGAATCCACGTTAAGCTGTAGGTCCAGACTTGATTAGCCATCATTGTGCATAAAAATAGATCGTCGAGTGTACAAACTAACCTATATCGGTTGTCGGACTGTTTGGTAGTTTTTCATGTTTTCTCCAAATTGAAATATGCAAGAATGATCCTAGTAAAGCCCTTTTGCACCATAAAACATCAACAACCAATTCGAAACACAAATATGGGAAATTTTCCCCTTCATAGACTTACACGAAAGTATCTCCTTTTCACAGAAATAATGACTTGACAATGGTTCAATACAAAAGCCGTCCCCAAAAGCCCAAGGCAATTTCTAACCTGATCAATCAACTCTTTTGAAACAGTCGAAACAATTTCAAAAAGACAAATCTTTAAATGGGATAGAATTTTTTTTTAAATACATAGAATTGTAGTTTGCTAATGATTAATAAACACAATGTTCAAGTTGTATAAATATTAAAATATTTTCTTTGCACATAATTATGCATATCCACTCTTGAAGGAAAATTTCTGGCTATGCTCCAGATCAATTACATATAGAAGTAATAATAAGGAATGACATAACATTATCAAAAATTTAATGTAAAATTTAGTCTCATAAATGTATTTTTATTTACATTTTAAGACATTTTCAAAAGTTCTGTGTTCATAAAATTGAAACAAATTTAAAGACTAAATGTAATGCAACATTAATTAAATAACAGCTTTTTTAATGAGGTGGCCAACATATTAAAATTTGTTTCAAGTTAGTATTATAGAAAAGAAAACTTGGAATCAGCACTATCTGTACAGAAATAATGGGATTTGCGTTTAAAAAATTTCATTACTATTGGAATAAGTTTCAATATGAGCACAATAAGAATTCAGTTTTAGTAACAAGATTTCAAAATATACAATAGGCAATGTTATCGTATAAATTTACTTTCAAGAAAAGCCGAAGAAGTATCAAGTTTGTGTATATAAATAATAAAAAAACATGTTAAACAAAGTAAATTTTATTGAAACCAATTTTCCCTTCAAAACTCGTGCAAATCCAAAAAATTGAGAAAAAAACAATAACTAATATAATAATTTCCACGCCAAATCAAAACATTCGAAAAACCTACACATTTACAAGTCCAAACCCAAAACAAAGTATTTTCAGTGGGAAGGGAGGGGGGAAACACCAGCTCGAACGGAATAAACCGAAAGTTAACCAGCTTCTACCTTCGTTAAGAAAGTTCGATAACCAACTTAACTAGTTAAAAAAAATCGACTTTACGAACGGACAGTTACAAAACCAGTTAAGATTACGAACGCTTAGTTACACGGTTTTGCCTCAGGCTACATAACTCACTTTTTCAGTTCGACTTTACGAACCCAGCCTATATCTTTCAATAATATATTGTACAGTAGGCTTCAATATATTAACGACTTGACCAATTTTTTCCAATATATAATCCATTTTATAGCTTTATTACCAACTCACGAATAGGTTTAGGACATGGGCGTACTGGGATGCAATATCGGCTCGGTGATTTTAGATTTTTGCCGGCCCAAATTATCAATACAATCATTAATAAATTATCAGCAATTATAGTTATTAATAAAATAATTCTAACAATTCATTAGTTGTAACAATCAGTACATGTTATTTTTTTAAATATTTATATTTATTAATTATTTTCAATGATTAGTTTTATTATAGTTTTCAATAATTTTAAAGTTTTATTAATTTTAATAATTGAATTGTTTTAATAATTAGTTTATTTACACCAAATTGTCTCTACTATTTAAAACTTCTTTGAGTGAACTTGATTCCTATAAACCATTTCTTGCTTGTTGCAAAAACTAAATGAAAGAAAACTAAATTCCAAAGTAACGAATGCCCAGGTTATTAGAAAATTACATACGAAATGATATTAGATGTTTTACCTCATAAGTTATAAAATAAGTAAAAACTCGTAATACTATAATATATAAATCTTAAGTGCATCTATTTTCTAAATATAAAATTGAAAGCATTGGGCTTTTTTCAAAAAAGTTAAGGAAAGCAACTACTTATATTGAAAAAAAAAAAAAAAAGGAAATATTGAAAGAAAAAAAAAACCTCTTTCATAGTGGACCAGCCCATTTTTTACAGACACTGACAGGCCCGGTGATTGCACCGGACAACCCTATGGCCAGTACGCCCCTGGTTTAGGAACTCCCATTTTTAGACTGTCAACTACAAGCTAGAATCAAACAATTGAGGACTAGAAATGAAAAATGACCTAAATATTAAAAAAAAAAAAATTACGAAAAAATGTCTGAAAGACCAAGCTAAACAAAGTGGAGAACGCCCAAATTCCGAACTCGAGTATCAATAGTTCAAATTCAATCCGATACTTAGTCATAGGCTTAAGTACGAGTGTTTTTATTTTTTTTATTTTTTGGCTCTCCTGAAAATTTCTTTTTTTTAACTTGGGTCATTTTCCATTTCTAGTCCTCAATTGATGCTATCATGTCTTCATAATACTTGCTTTCTCTTTAGTTTGAAAATTTACTGCAAGCCTATTGGCGGAAAAAGTTGGTATTCATTTTCATAGGCTAATTTGTAACTTTGGCTTCCCAACGGATACTGTTTACCCACTATGTTCAAAGAAAAGTTTACTTTCAGTAAATATTGCCGGTATGGTGGAACAATAACGAAACTGGAAAAATCTTCAAAATGGAATTAAAGTATATTGTATCAAAGAATACATGTTACATTGTGGAGTACAAAGACTGAACTGTAGCACTAAACCCTTGGTTAGGTGCACGATGTTTTGTTTCGCGGTTAGTCGCGTGGAGGACAAATGTACCTCAAATTCAAGTTTTCGTGCATACCATTAAATTTGGGACCAAATATCAAAGTACGTATTTTAATTGAAAATCCAACTTTATTGAATAGAGAAAAGTAAAAATTAAAGACATTTTTAAAATAACTTGAAAAAGATCTAAAGCTTTGATCATGGGCTGCCATCTATTGAGAAATTGATTGTGGCGAACATTTTTCAACCACGCTACTAACCAAGGGTTAATGTAATATTACACTAGTTCCAAATTACATTATAAACTTAGTGACGCATTCCAATCATTTTGGTTTTTCTAATTTCCTCTAAATATAATTTTCGTATTTGCATCAAGGAATACGTAGGGAATCTTCGGAATAAAATTTTAAACCCTAGAGCTCTCAATAAAGTTTGTTACTAGGGTGCAAATTTTGCTGAAGCGCGATTGCATTCATTGCCCCAAGCAACACACTCATGCTGTTTCTATGTAGTTTTTTGGTGGATACGTTGAAAGTGAGAAATGCACATTGTAACCACATTGTATCAATGTACAATTCCAATGCATTTTTTAAGGAACTGATATTTTATAGCAGAAATTAGAAGAAATCAATTTATTTCGTATATTTTTGAGGGGTTTAAATTATGTAGTAAAAATAAAGTCCGAATTTCGTTTTCTTCACTTTTCTAATGTGATATTACGATGTTGTTTCAATGTGATATTTCAACCAGACATGAAATAAGTGTCTTCTTTGGTTTTTGGAAAACCCCAATCCTGTCCAAAAATTATATTAATTGAAAACTGGTAAAAGCAATTTATGAAAGCAAAAAAAAATCAAATCCGTTTACTGAATGTGGTTTTATAATATTGCATCAATGTGATAATTCAACTATACTTCAACATTTCACCACTGATCCACGATTTCCATCATTCGACGCATGCGCAATACGCAATTACCTTTCAGTCATGACGTAGCTGGCGTCACTTTTGAAGTTGATTTGAAACTTTACGTTATCTGTTGACAAATGGATTTATGCCTTTTCTGGTAAGTTTTCTTCATTACATTATTAATTTGTACTCTATTATTTGCCGGTTTTCTAAATTAGATGTATTTCTATTTATAAATGAAATTAGATAATGATGTTCTTATCAGTGAGATTTGTTGATTTTTGGGACACATGTGTGACATTAATAAACCTAAGGTTATATGCTGTCTTGTAGAAGTATATTTTTCTAAAACGATTGATCACTGAGAACTAAACATGCTGTATAAATATTATTTCTATACTTGTTGAAAGAATTTTTACGGTAATTAAATGAACTAATTCAGTTAAAAAAAAACCTCCATCGTAATATTATAAATGGTCAGCAGGGCCAGGAATTTATTTCAGGTGGAATACAGATATAGTACAGGACATTTCTTTAGTATTTTGTATATCCGTATTTTGGCGCCATTTACCCGGAGAATTGTGGTGGTAATCGTAAGTAGTTTAATGTTACAGAATAATTAATATTCCTGGCCCTGTCTACCATTTATAATATTGCGGTGGAGTTTTTTTTTTTAACTGAATTAGTTCATTACTCTATGTATACATAGGGTAATGAAAGTATAGCATTCGGTAAAGAAATAAATGTTATTTTTTTTGCATATCTCCACATTTTGGAACATCCGGATTTCAAAAAACTAATCTTGGAAAAATGTCTGTCTGTGTGTACGTGGTCAGCATAACTCCCGAACAAATTGACTTACGATGTTAAAATTTGGTATGCGGGTTGGTGGCACAGAGACCTACCATTAAGGATTTCGTCAAAATCGTGCATGCGCAAAAGGTTGCTGCCATTGAAAAAAATCCTGTTTTTCAGTAATTGCTATAAAACGGCTCAAATGATTTTGATAAATCGCTGTGGTAATGCTTTTAAAGGAGTTCGAAATACTCTCGCCTACGAAACTCCCATAAAAATACAATAAAAGCATGAAAAGTTGAAAAATGGGTGCCTTTAACACACTGTTAAAAATTTGGTTCCACCCTGCACCAAAATTTGGTGCCCATTTAGCTGCCACCAACATTTGGTGCTTAGTTTCACGAAATAATGGTGCTACCTCGGACACCATATTATGGTGATAGGTTGCACCAAAATTCGCGTTTTCGCTACACCACTTTATGGTGCATGGTTGCACCAAGATTCCCGTTTTCGCTACCCCATTTTATGGTGCATGGTTGCACCAAAATTAGTGTTTTCGCTACTCCATTTTATGGTGCATGGTTGCACCAAGATTACCGTTTTCGCTACCCCATTTTATGGTGCATGGTTGCACCAAAATTAGTGTTTTCGCTACTCCATTTTATGGTGAAACGTTGAACCAATATTTGCGTTTTTGTTATACCATTTTATGGTGATAGTTTAAACCCCCTTTTATATTTTTTGTACCGCATTTTGAAGTTAAGGATGAATCAATATTTATGATTTCTGTCCTCAACTTAAAGGTGCATTAAATGTTGAATAATGCGTTTTTCCCCCTCCCCTTCCCCCCCCCCCCCCTGCTTGTTATAGCTGTGGATAGAATATATATTTTTAAATTAAATATTGTTTGTATTAAATAATTTTTTTTGTTTTAAATTATTACTTTTTCATATATTATATAGTTTTATAAATAATATTTTGTATATAAATTATTTTAATGTATTATAAATAAAAAATAGTTATCATTTCAACATTCAATGAGGATATAACTGCATGGGTTCTTCAGCTAGGGCAATGAAGTAGTATAATCATGCATTAATTAAAAATATATCCATTTGGAAACAACAAATATTAAAGTAATTTTTTTTTTCAACAAATAAAATATCCACATATTAAGTAGAAAATATAATTAAAAAAAAAATTCTATTTCTAATAAGCATTACTATTTATTTAAAAACTGAATACCTTTATTTATTGTTACCAACAATAACCCTTTTAAATAATTAAAATTATGATCAGATCAACAATTCTCATATTTTAGCAAACTATTTTTATAGCCCTGTATATTTCACACAGAATACTTGAACAGGAAAACATTGTTTACTTATTTAATCAGATCTCAAATGCAATAAAAATGAGTCATGACACCCTCAATTTCATATATATATTCAAATTTAAATAGCAGCTTCACATTATAAATGAAAATACAAAATCAAAATATTTTATTAATTGCTCATTACAAAAAAGCAAACTGAAGAGATGTAATTACAAAACATTTTATGAATAACAATACAGTTGGTAAAATTAGCATCCCACTTTCTACACAACAACTTGTGTTAAGGAAACCACAGCTTCAGAATACCATTATATTTTGCCCTGTTGGACATGTGTATCTAAATTATACTATCAAACAAATTCTGTTTAAATATATTTGTAAAAAAGTAATATATTATAAACATACATTTTTAATACAGAAGAGACAGTACTTTTCCCTTAAAGGGTGCTATTGGCAAAAAATATCCAAGTACAGTACGGATTCTGCGTTAAGAACTGTTTACGTAAAACCAAGCCAAATCATGGCAACCATAGGCAGTTAACTTATTAAAAAATGGCAGCTGCTGCCATTTATTGGCAAAAATTATCTTGGCGCAGAATCCGTACCACACTTGGATTTTGCCAATGGCCTCCTTTAACGGAAAAGTACTGAAGAGGCTTTTTAAAACATTTAGTTGATTAAAAGTCTGTAACTGAGCACTAAATCAACTTATTACTTTGCAGATTATATTTTTTATCATATTACAGCAACCTTTCATTATGCAATGGTATCATGTAGCTTAAAATAGAATATATTTAAAAAAAAATTATTTAAAGTCACCTTCAGAGGAAGTCATTTTACTGTTATTTGTACTAAATGCAAGTTTTTCATGTTGAAATAGGGGAATTCTTAATAAAGAATAATTAAAAAAAGCTGAGGGACAACCAATAATACCACAAACATACCGAAAAAGATAGCTCATGTTTATGTTTATTACGAGCAGGGTAGAAATGAAACTTTTGAAAGTCTACTTTATTTAGCACACAAAAACATTGTTTTTAATCAAGGTTCCCACACTTTTCATACAATAAGAAGCTATTAAACACCTTTAATATTTTTCATAAGAACTAACCTTAACTTGCATACATGAATTAAAAATCAAACCTGAACAAGATTTTATATGATAATTAGCATAAACTATATTATTTAAAAATAAACAACACATTTGAAACCATTAATACCACAAACATATTGAAAATGAGTCAAATCTAGTTAGCTGTAATAAATAAGCTGGAATTTTAAATTACTATTAGAGAAAAATAAGAATTATTAAAGGTTTTTATAAATGAAAACTAAAAGTAAGGATTTCTTAAAGAGTAAGACCTAGTAGAAACATTGTTTATACATAAATTAAATATAAAACATGTACTAGATTATTTAAGGTTTTTTTAGAATAAAACTTGTAATAAGTTCTAGTCTTCTTGAACGGAGCATCAGGTTACTTATCCAGATCATATACGAACCACGTTCTGGTGCAGCATAGTCTTCAATTGTGTACTCATTTGACTTAGATCTATTCCTGCTGCTACAATGATAGGTTATCAAAATTTAAGGTATACGAACACCTTCGATAGATTTTTTTTTAAATTCTATTAAAAATTTAATTTATTGGTATATTTCTATCAACTATAAATAAAAAAAGTGTTTAATGATAAAATTTGTAAAATAAAATATTTTTTATTAGTTTAAAATACAATAAACTGCTGAAAAAGTCATAAAATACACTGTTCCGCATATTGAAATAAAATGACACCTATTCAATATTTTTCAATTTTTTAAACTGAATTAGAAAGAGTAATGGACAAAGAAGGCTGTATACTAGAAACTTATCAATACATTAATATTTGAGGATTTTATAAACTTTTGAAATCAACGCTTAAACAAATGCCCTAAAGCAGCACATGTTTAAGTTTTTATAAAGGCATAAATCATTTTGTTATTATGTTTTTAGTGTCATCCTAGTTCCCAGCCATCATACATACTTCAATGACATAAATGGAAATTTTTTTTCAATTTGAACTAGAACTTTGGAAACTATTGTAATATGCGTGATGTAAAATATAAAAAAAACCTTTTCCGAGAAAAAGCCAAATGAAAGTTTATTTTTCACTTTAATTTTTATGCATATATTTTTATTGCACAATTCTGGTTTCTTTAATTGAGCTGCATCTTGGGAACAACTGCAAATAATTTTTTTGCAATTTAAATGAAAACTTTTGAAAATATTCTATTTTATACAAAAGAACGTGAAAAAAAAAATTTGAAAAAAATTTGAATTACATGTTTTGGATCAAATTAACACCTTTTCTACTTGAAATTGATAACTAATTTGTCATACATAAATTATATATATACATTGGGTGAAGAAATAATATTTTTTTTTGTTATTTAAATTAAAATTTATAAACATGTGATATTTTATATAAATATTGCAAAAATCTTTTTAAAATTATAGAAAAATATTTCACCTTGCGACATTCTATATATAGTTATAGACTATTTATAGTTTTAATAATTCCCAGCTTCATATGCGGGACCTTCTTGTGTTTCAATTACAGAAATTTTTTTTTTGCGTATTGCCCTCAAGACTTTCCTTTGCTTCTGCGCTACAGGGGTAGAATGTCGCACAGACTCTTTCTTTCTCGTCTCGTCCAGGCGTAAGTACTCTTTCACAGTAAAGTTCTCATTATTTTCAATATTGAGTTTTGAAAATACATGTAAACAACCCTCATACCCATCATTGAATTGAATTACCGCATCATAAGCCCCTAAGCGCAAAGCTTGTAGTCCAACGAAAACGGTTTTCGGCACTCTTTGCCAAATGTTGCCATTGAAACATTCATTGGCATTCTGGGTTTTCCCATGCAAGCACTTGCTCAACAGTTCCCTTGAGCACAACTGCATATATACTGGCTTTACCTCTTTCAGAACTGTATCTGGAAGTCCTTTGTACTTTGTAGTTGGTTGGGAATTGTTTGCAACTGCTCGTTGGTAGTAGCACCAACTATCTTTTCCTGTTGGACATTGTCGATGCATCGGCTTTTCTTCAGATGATGCGCAGTGGAAAAGCACAGCAATGACAGTTTGCTGCATCTTTGGCAAATCACCCACATTACTTCGTATGGCTAATCCATAATAATTTTGCAGACGATCGATGAAGGTGTCTGTTAGTTTTCCTCTGCCAGAGAGACCTTTCACTTTCTTCTTCAGCTTTCGAAGACGCCCGCCAACTCTTTTTTGGATGTGCCCGATACACTCAAGCTTCTCCACACTATCCTTCCCGTATGTGTCCTTCACAACATCGTAGCCATTGGAATCTCCATCACCATAGTATGTAGTATACTTCAGACCTTTGCGAATGGATCGGTTGAAGATTCTCCTTGCCCCAACTGCTTCCATTGTTTTAGCTGACCCCTTGTGGTTGCACTGACATATGTGGTCTGCTTTCGTCGACTGATAGATATTGTCTTTCTTCATTTTGTAGAGGCGTTTGCAAGTAGTGCAAAATGAAGACATAACCTCAATGTCGAGCACTTTCCCTGTGTTGATAGAAATAGCTGTGACACAACCATTCAAAGAAGTATATCCTCGACGCTGCCATGACCCGTCAACAGATACACCACACTCGGCAGGATCTTCTCCGCCATTTAGCTCAGCTGCTGCTTTGTTCATGGATTCTTGGGCAACTTCAGTGACTGCACCAAGTATCCTTTTTTTGTGCGAGTTGTATGCATTCTTACATGGAGGTGAAGGCAAATTCAATGTGGCGCACAGTTTATTCGCAGCAGAATAACCTTTGCCCAGTTGGCGCATTCCGTACACCAACCTGGTATTTATTTCAGGTGCCTGTCCAGATTTATTTGTCGACACAAAATTCTTTACAAAATCACAACAACTGCATGTCAAGGCAAAATGTGAGCAGAGGCCATACTTAGTTTTCTCATACAAGTGCAATCCTGCATTTGAACAGCTTGGGCACAATAGCTCTGAAAACAAGCTTGCCAGAGTTTCGATATTGAAAATCCTATTTCCTGAAACTGGGGTTTCTCTTTCAATGGTCTCTCCCGTCTCTTTAGCTTCAGTTACAGAAGGACAAACAGAGTTATTATGTACTACGTTTTGTGAAACACGTTTCATGTATCTATTGCCTTGAAAACGACGTTTTTTCTTTGTAACTAGCGATTTTCCCATTTTTATAACAAAAATTAATAGTATAATAAATTGGAATTTAAACAAATTTATCCTCACAAACAGAAATCTTAAAATTAATAGCTAAAAAGTTATGAAATCAGGGAAACAAAATCAAAACAGCATGTAGAAATATTCAGAGAACATAAAGTTGTTGCCAGATTGTAAGCAACATAAGATGTTGCCAGATTCTTCATGCTCGAAATATTAAAGTGAAATATTAAAACAATCAATTGCAGTTAAAAAGTATTTTTTAAAAGGCTCAAAATAAAAATTATAAGGATTAAAAATGAACTTCCGGTGCCATTGACAGCCACTTCCGGTTTCGAAATCGTCTTTCATGTATTTTTTAAATACCAATAACTTTTCTTCTAAAAATGATAGAGACTTAATTTAGACACCATTGGAAAGCTAATGATTTCTACTTTGAAATAAACCACAATTTGAAAAATGGAAAATTTGACCGAAAATGACTTTTGAAAGGTGTTCGTATACCTTAATTGACTTTGAACGTGGCATTATAGTCAGCGCTTGAAAGATGGACATAGTATCTCCGAGGTGGTAAATAAACAGTACTGTGGTAAATAAACTGTACCGTGTGTATCTATTACCCGGTAAAACATCAAATCTCAGAGAAATCGATGCGGTTAGGAAAATACCTTGAAAGACAGGGACCATCAACAACTAAGGAGAATCCTTAAGCAAGATGGAAGTGCACCACTTCTACAAATTGCCACAAATTTCAATGCTGGGGCATCAACAAGTGTCAATGTGCAAACAGTTCAAAGAACCATCAATGATGTGAGGCGGAATCCCACACATGACGTTGTTGACTACATGACACAAGGATTTACGATACGCCTGGGCCCACCAATATCGCTATTGAACTGTTGATGACAAGAAACTGTTGCCTGGTCTGATGAGTCTCCTTTACAATTGTATTGGGCAGATGGACAAGCAGGGTTTGGAGACAACCTTATGAATCCAAGGTTCCTACATGTCTACAGGGAACTGTTTAACTTAGTGGAGCCTCTGCGATGATATGTGGCATATGCTGTTGGAGCGATATGTGACACATGATTAGTCTAGAGACGACTCTGACAGGTATGTAAGCATCTTCTCCCATCACCTGCACTTATTCATGTCCATGGCGCATTCGGCTGGACTTGGGCAATTCTAGCAGGACAATGGGACACTCCACATGCCACGAGTAGCTACAAACTGGCTCCAGGGACACTCTTTTGACTTTGGACATCTTCGTTGACCATCTAAACCCCCAGACAGGAATATTAGTATATCTGGGATGCCTTGCAACGTGATGATCAGAAGAGATCTCCACCACCTCGCACTCCTATGGATTTGTGAGCTGAGCTGAGCATCATCATCGGGAAACTGAAATATACAAAAGAGCATGATTAAGTCCCGAGTTTATTATTATTTTTATTATGTATAAAATTGTGTTTACTTTACTGCAATTTCATTGAAATATCACTGGTCGCTCTACACAGAATAATTTTTTTTGTTATTTAATCGATAACTATCCGAGACGATTTATTATTTATGCAATTTATTTCTCAATTAAACTCTATAGTCCGAAGGAGGGCTGCATGTTAAGGTACTCCATCGGACATCATTATAATTTTTTTTACAGAATGTGGAGAAAAGTTAGATTATGAGTCCACTGGTCTGCCGTGGCAAAAATGGCCGAAACTGGTCAAAAATCGATATGGAATGAGTTGAACTAAATCCGATTGCCAAATAATGAGCATTCTTTTTTTATTTTATAACCCTTAGTTCTTTAATTTTCAATTAAAGGCTGCAGACGGTTCAGATATCAGGCGACGGCTTACTTGTATCTTTTAAAAATGAATCAAGTACACAATATATATTATGTCCCTAATGACGTAACTGATGTTGCCAATTAAGCTCACTTTTGAAATATGCTAGTTTTCTGACCCAGAAATCAGAAATCATTTGCCTCCTTCATTGAAAATCAAAGTGCGTTGGCTGACCAGAAGAAAAAGTGAGTTAATATACTAGCAAGTTACGACATATTTGGCAGTCGGATTTAGTTCAAGTCATTAAATCGAGCAGTTTTGGCCATTTTTGCCACAGCAGACGAGGGGATTTACATTCTTCACATTCTATAAAAAATACAGAATGATGTTCGATGATGTACCTCAACATGTAGTCGTCTCTTAGTCTATTAGTGATACAGGTAGAATTGAAATAAAGGATATATAAAAAGACAATAAACCATGCGTGAAAAAAATACATTTAAAATAGCATTAATTGAAAACGTATAATTTGAACGAAAGGGGCCTTAAACATTCTTTTTCAGAAAACATGTTTAGATGAAAATGCATTGAATTATTCGAGAAATTGATTAAATTGAACTTTTGAATATTTTGTATGATTAAACTTTCAACTGCAGTGGCATAAACTGTTACATAATTCATATGAGCGGCCTCTCAAACCATTCTTCCATAAGCGTGATTAAAAGTTGACGGAAAACTAATAAATATTATTTAAGTACTATTATTTATTTGAAAAGAGGAGGGACCATTGTTCACTTTCAAGGGTGGAAACATTTCATGAAAAATGACTCGGGTCTGAAACTGCATACAACAGTTAAAGCTTATAAACTTTAGGATAATGCTAATAATTATTGAATAAAATAATTTTTTATTCATACATATGTCATTTTTGTAGAAAGGGTGCAATATAAGTCAAAATTTATCATTTTGAGTAAAAAATCCGAGACTGCATGTACTTGAAGCTAGTTGAATGGCACAAGATTGTTTTCATATTAAATTCAAGCTGAAACAGACTTAAGCGTCCTTCCAGCCCATATAAACTATGATTATGTATACACTTTAACTTAAAAAAAAAGAATTTTGGGTTGTGTCACTTTTGTAGCAAGAGTGCGATAAAACATCGCGAAATCAGAAATTTTAAGGTAATTTCACTGGTAATGCATTGCGGCGAATTTGTCAACATCACTTAAGCCTAACTGAACACAGGGCAAATCAGTTTCTGCATCGATAAATAATTTACAGTAAGCAAAAAACATTTACCATATATGTAAAATAAAGCATTTTACTTACCTTGATATTCGATTAATGATTTAAATACTCTGTGCTAGACATTGGCTTTCGGTCTTGATGCGGTTGTTGTCGATTTCAATCGGTTACGGTTGCGGTGATCCGAGGTTGCACCATATTTTCGTGCAACCTCCTCATCAGTATTTTTCGTTGATGGAAGTTGCACCACTTTTTGGTGCAACTGCCTACCAACCATGAAATTGCACCAAAATTTGGTTCAACGTTGAACTGAATTTTTTAACAGTGCAGAGTTCTCAGACCTTGAGCATCGGCCATCAACAATGGATTTTTCAACGTAATGTCTATCGAATAAAGTAACAATTTTTGTCCTTTTTCTCTTGCTTGTGTAAAAATTATTGCCAAAAATATCACAAAACTGGCCATCTTTATTCAAATGAGAGAAAATAACAAAATGGTAAGTTACACAATGTAAAATTTTACTGCAATGACCAATGTTATGTAAGGTAATTGAAAGTTATGGTATTTTCTACACCCGTAGTCTCTTTAACATACATGTTCAATTCGATCACACATCTGGAAAAGTTCGGGAAATTTGAAGAAGATTTGTCGTAAAATCAGGGAATTTTTAAAAATATATCAGGGAATTTTTTAAAAATATATCAAAGAATTATCAGGAAACTTTTTTTTCCTGAATTTTGTGGCCACCCTGTGTAATATGTTGTTTTAATTAATGTAAAATTAGGTGTTTGTTTAAAAATATAGCTCTGAAATGAAACAATGTTTTGTGAGCAAAAAGTAAATTTCTTTCTTTAATTTTCTTTTTCAAGCAGTGATGGATAACAAATTGGGAATTTCTCCTTATCCCACCTGGTAATCAAATCGATATTTCAAAATAAGGTTTTAAAAGACGTAATCAGTGTAAATATATACGTGTACATAAGGATGATACATTTTATAATAGTTATCATATTTTCAGTTTACTGCCACCATGTACAACACTGTGGAATGCAGAACGGGTAGTGTCTGGAATCTGATCGCTGGCTCCTAACAACTAAATACTGTCCTTTTCAGGTAATTTGATAAATGGAACAGATGTAGAACAGTTTAGGATATTTGGCTATTTAAAAATTTACAAAAATTAAAAACACAGTAATTAAAATAAAATCTGTTGCCAGAAACAGCATTTATCCGGGGGAAAAAAGCCAAAGAAATGTCCCATACTACATCTATACCTGATAAACTTGTCAAATGCTTAAGAACTTTCTAAAAAACTAACATTAGAAAGTGTAATACCGTTCTTTTGCAAAAAATATTTTGTTACATTTTTTTTTAGATCTCCCTTTTTGTTATACAGTCAAATTGGGTTGGCATGGTTTAAACCAAATAGTTTTTTTTCTCTTTTTAAAGACTAATTTAAAATTGTATTTTTATTTGTTTATTTATGATTAGATTTTTTTAAATTATTTGTTGTTGTAAATAACTTTTTTTAAATAAATCTTATAATGAAAGACTATAGAAGTTTTTATAAGTATCAAAAATAACTTTTTATATTAATCTAAGTGTTTTATTACTGTTTCATAATTATTCAAAATTATTAATTAATATTAAATTGTATGCTGCATTTTAATTTTTTTTGTGAAATAGAGGTTTTGTGCTCAAATAACTTAATTCTAAACCTTAAAAATATAATTTTGTACAACTTATCACCATTACTGATGAATCTAAGAGCATATTCTATGTAAAAGCAGTAAACAATTACTATTGTATTATGTTGTTTCCATTGAATTTAAAAAAACATATCTCTAAATATAATATTAAAATTAAATATGATTCGATTGTCCACATAAGTAGTAGTTGTTTATTTACTTAGTTTAAATTATTTTCAGAAGGAATATTATTTGTTATTTGAACATTAATTGTTCTAGTTAATGTCAAATTTTATTTATAAATATGTATACATTTAATTAGAAAAGGATTTAAAAAAAAAAAAACAGTATAAATACAAAAAAAAACTTTTTTTTTGGGAGGGGGGGGGGGGGGTTCCAACTCTGCAGTCAAACCCCATTAACACGAAGTCGATGGGGTCTCTGAAATTGTTCGTGTTAACCGAATAAATTAACTTTAGGTTTTAAGTACAGAGAACTTCTTTTACTTTGCGTTAAACAGGAGTTCAGGTTAACTGATTTCAAGTTAACAGGGTTTGACTGTACCAAAGTTAGATTTGGGAATACTTTTTAGAATAAAT
This sequence comes from Linyphia triangularis, assembly GCA_963978545.1. Taxonomy (NCBI): domain Eukaryota; kingdom Metazoa; phylum Arthropoda; class Arachnida; order Araneae; family Linyphiidae; genus Linyphia; species Linyphia triangularis. Next base: position 82,325,195 of record OZ021721.1, on the reverse strand, counting down.
TTATTTATTGTATTAGGATGGATTTTTTTTGGTCAATGTTTAGTGGACTTGCTTATTTCACCTTTGTTAGAGCTGCTGTACTTAAACAGTGTGGCAACAGAACCTGGAAAAAGAGAAACTTTCCGATTCTGGAAAAAATCAGGGAATTTTTTTTAATTTTCACGAAAATCAGGGGAATTTACTGTTACTGTTTAGGGCATGTTTTCCCATTATCCCTATTTCGGTACTATTTTCCTGGAGATTTGCTGTGGTAATCATTAGAAGTTTAATGTTACGGAATAATTTAAACTTTTAATTACCACCAAAGCTATTTTTAAAAAAATTGGCATATTATATCTGTAGCACTATGCGATCAGTGTGTCGACATATCTGGGGAAATTGGAAAAAGTTTGCAGGAAGGGAAATTTTTAGAAATCTGTCAGGGAACTTTTTTTCCAGAATTTTGTGGCCTCCATGTTAAATGACACTGATAGTTCTTTTGATAGTCCTATATAATTTATATATTAAGTGTATAATGTCTTTATTCTTTTTAAATTAGTTTTGCTGTTGTGAACATGTCTGAATTATGACAGTATTATTATAACAAGGCTGCTAGTGGCATTTACTAAAGTGACTATTTTAGCCTCCAGAAAACTTTTTTTGGTAAGAAAAATATCGGTACTTACGTATTAACGCCACCGCAGCTACAGGTTTGACGGTTTTTAAGTGCCGCCAATAAAGAGCAATCTTGTTGTTCGCACGCAGTTATCTTTTGGATTCCTTGTAAGTATAAAACTATAATTCCTTGTAAGTAATTAAAAACCGCCAAATCTATAGCTGCGGTGGCGTTAATACGTAAGTACCAAAATATCCTAATTGACTATTTTAACCTCCAGGAGACTATGTAATGAAAAAAGGGTTCCTAACTTTGAACTGGAAACCAATAGAAAGCATGGCTTCAACTTGGTTGCAGCAGCTCATTTAATTTATCCTCAAAGTAGTAAAGAGTGTTTTTGAATTTTAAGCAAAATTTGTATGATACAGTAAATTTTTTTAAAAGTATACCGAAGAGTAAAAGGCAACTAAGTAGTTTAAATCTAGAATTTTCAAAAACTATAATTTGTTTTTTTATTGAAATATAACATTCATTAAAAACCTATATTATACATTTTTCCTGTAAATTTTTCTACTCTTCATTTTAGCTTTCAAATACTGGGTAGGAGTAGGCAACATTGGTATTCTGCATCTGCCTTCGAATTTTTTTTACATAAGCTACTTTTGATTAAACTATATTGTGTATCGTCATTGCATGATATTTTGAAATAAGTCTGTTATTGTCTTAAATGGTTGTGTGATCTTTGGTCGGTCCAATGTGCAAACCATAACATGAAGGGTGCTTCTGCATACTGGCGTTGACTTAAAACCATCCAAAACAAGGGGATCGCTTTCAATGCGAGAGTGGGATTTTTTAAGTCATAAAAAAGGAATATTATTTTGATTAATATATGTAATCTTTGAATTAAGTTGGCGATTTAAGTTGCAGAGTTGGATATGAGCATTTTTACACGTCGTATTTCTTTATTATTATTTTTGGCATGGTGTCTACTTTTAAAAATTGGAAAACAGTTATATCTATATAAATATGTTTGAATGGTTTTTTGTATTAAATAAAGGTAATTTTATTTTAGAGATTATGAAAACAACCAATGAGGAGGCGAAAAAAGCTCGTGGAGTGATATTAAGGCTGCTGATTGTGACAGAGATAGATGTGGAATATTTTTGGGAATGATATTGTGGATTGTAAACATGGATTATAACATGGTTCATAAACTTAAATAATTGTTTTGTATCTCCTTTCTTATTTTACTGTCATTAAATGGGGCCTTGAAGTTAAGATCCTACTGATGCTCTGAATGGGATGTCATTAAAAATTAGCACATATATATTTAATCATATAATAATTTTCTATTTGCAGGTTTAAAGTGTGAACTTGGAAACAATTTGAAAGGTAGTTGTACCTATGTAATTGTGTTAGGACCATATGTCTGTTACTGTTACATGTAATTATTAATATTGGTTTTAATGTTATGCTTGCTATTTCTGAAATAAAATTAGTTTGAACATTATGTAATGTTAGATATGTTTTGTGATCCTGAAGATTAATATTATGACTAATTTATTTTTACAGTTAAAAAATATATAATTTTTATTCAAATTTGATTAGTTCATTCATGGATAATTCAGTAGCTTAGTTCATAGATAATTAAGTAGCAGATATTATAATTTTAATTGTGGTTCATTGGAGCAAAATTCAATTTTTGTATAGAATAATCCTCTGCATCTAAAAGGAAAGTTTAATTTTTCACAAAATGATATTCTACCTACTGAAAAAAGACTACATTGTGTAACAGTAGTTGGAAACTCAAAGCCAATACTTGGAAAATATTCTAGTTTTAACTTCTTCTCATTAAATGAGAGTTTCTATAAAGCATATACTCTTAAACTTTACAGTGTTAATAAACCTAAACACATTCATGTGAAAACAAGTGCTTAGGAAGGTAGGCAGGATACATTCGCTTCCAAATCTTTTCTGTTATCCATTAAAATACAAAAATCAATCATTTGTTTTGCTTGAAAACTCAACTTTAAATGGCATTTTGAATTTGAATTTCATAACCTCTTCCGAAAAATATATTTCCAAGTGTATTCGTATGAGCAATACTGTTTTAACATGGGTGTTCCACATTGGTAAAAGTTAACACTATCATGTGGTAACAATGTTTAAATATGAATCTGCCACATGAGTGTTCAATCTTGATTCTTGCCAATGTTGTTTCAAGACTTACTTTCTAGAAAAACTGTTTCAACAGCACTAGTTCTTGGGCTCAAGAACTAGTGCTGTAAAAACAGCATTATGAGATGTGTATCTTGAAACAAGATTCAATAACATGTTTAAACAACATTGGAAAAAGTGAATACTATCATGTGGTAACAATGGGATACATCCATGTTGAAACATTGACATTCAACATTGAAACTAATTGGGCAAAAGCTATCACGTGGAAACAATGCTATATATCTACGTTGTAACAACGTTGGCACTCAACATTGCATCCACGTTCCTTTAAGTGAACACTTCCGCGGGAAAACAACGTTGCAGTTCCCCGTTGAAACAACATTGTGCATGTTGGTATTTAACGTTGACACCACATTGAAACATGGTTGCGTTGCTTGGGGTGGCGTTATTGGTCTAGTATGTTGAAATACATTAGTCAACTTTTTATTGGTCGAGAACTTTTAATGTTGGAAGTTCCAATACACTATAGAAATTATATTGTACTAAAATTTTTAATTCATTAAAAACGTTAATATTTATTATTGTAATAATTCAGGCTAATTAGTCAAGGAAAGAAAAACAATTTAACAAAGGAATAACGGCAGATTTATTGTGTTTTTAGATGAAGATGATACATTCCTTTAAATTTCTTAAAGATGGACTTTTACAGCTGATCTACAGCTGCAGAGTTTATATTTTGTGGGACACCGACTGATGGAGCTACATTTTTTACAATCTCGTATGCAGCATCGCTACATTGAGGAAATCTAGCGTCACATCCACCCTCTTTTTTCCCGGTCTCCATTATCTCAATATAAGGATAAGCACCACTTGTGTCCTGGACATCTAGAGACCTGAGAAAAAATGTTAATATACAATCAGAATTGAAAATTCGTTTAAATAGGTGATGAGAATATTCAAGAATTTTTAAGATTGGGTTTTTATTCATAAGGGACTGTTACAAGACAATTCAACTAAGTGATTATTCTAATATATGTCACTTGGATGAACTCAAACTACCATTCTGACTGAAGACAATCTCTTGGTTCTTGCATTTCAAGGAATTGTTAATAATTTAGACTTGTAGTTCACATAATTACTTTGGTCTACCAAGTCGATTTAAATTTATCTGTAGGTTATTTGCGGTGTAGCTTAGTTTCAGAAGTTATTTTACACAACACTTATTGCGTAATCCATATAGATAAGTACATATGGTACCGAAACATAGCTGCAATAATACAAATTTTGAATTTTAAGAGGAATCGGCATATTTCGAGAAGTCTTTTAAAGGCAACTGTCTCACGTTAGAGTCTCAAACCGAAGAAAACTACCAGACAGTCCAATAGTGAAAGACAGTAGACTACTTAAGTTCGAAAAGTGGGATTTAATAAAAAATAAATTTGTGAACAGGACTTACCAAAATATCAATGTGGAGCCTTTAGTAAAAAAGCTGGACATTTATAACATCTGACGCAATTAATTCGTTTCAAGATAAAAAATATACGTTTGTAGCTAAAAATGTGCAACATACCCTACTATGCTATGGATGTTTTCTGAAAAGTCACCCAAGAAAGATGGGTCTGAACCGATATCGCACACTAGACGAGATATACAGGAATTTTCATCCATGTCTCGTAGGAAAGTGAAGAAACTTTCGATGTCATTGGACTCTTCTCCTTGGTCTAGTTGCTCATTGACTGGAGGTTGTCCGGGAAACGATTCACCTTGAACATCTTTAGTGTTTTGAGCAGGGTTGCTTACAAATTCCCGTTCAGGAGAAGGCACGAATGAATTAAACTGACCTGTAAAAATAAAAATGTTGACTAAATGAATGAACTTTAAAGCCTAGAGCCAATCCACATGGGGCTGGAACAAGTTGATTAGCAATGATTTTTCCATTACGATTCAAGTAATTTCTTTAAGTAAATGGACCAAGAATTTGACATTTCAAAGAAACGTTTATGTTGAATACGAAATTGGATAATAACTCGTAAAGCTAAATTAAACAGAACACTGTTTAAGATATCTTAGAAATTAAACAGTGGTTTAGATCACCTTCCTTATGGCAACGTTGTAAGACAATCGAGTGATGAAGTCTCGATTTACAGAAGAAAGTTGTAACGATATGGGATGTAGTTGCTTCTTTAATCTTGCTATCGGTTGCATTAAAGCTTAATCCTGCTTCATTTATTACTATTAAGGGTTGGTTGGTTGTTTTCAGATTATCTGGCACCGTCAGCAACACGAGGGCTATAATGCGCCGAAACATTCGTCATTAGACAAGCCAACATACATTTATAAACACCCATGCCTAACACGGGACTCGAACCCGCAACCTCGCGGTCTAGAAGCTAGCACGCTAACCACTATACCGTTTGGTCGGCATTACTATCAAGGGATTTCAAAAATTAGTTTATTCGCGTTAAGGAAATGTCTACAAATTCGTTATCTCCCATATCAAAGGGTAAAAGTTCCCTACATAAGCAATTATAGACATTCTTTTTAATAGCTCAAAATATAGTTTTTCATCATCAAAATTAAGTAACCCATTACAATTATATGCTTAAACGCATTTGTTTTAACTGTTCCTGCAAGCATTAAGAATTTGAATAATGAAATAGTAATATTGTACAAGATTAAGAAATGACTAATAAACTAGCATAGATCATGTAATTCCCAAATACTAAGCAAGAAAGGCAGTTTAAGATATCAAGACGATTACACAGTGTGGCATGACTTATCTTGTTTTGCTAATGAAGTGGCCGCGATTGGGAATCAAGAAATACTCTAAAGCGGGGAGACAAAATGCACGATTAAACCGTCGGTGATCTTCAAACCACAAATTGATTAAGATATCATGTTAAATAACACAAAAATTATATTTGAAATTACTGACGAAAGAAAACTTGAAATTTTTTATAAATTAAGTAAATCGATAAATTTTTTGTATAAACACTTGCTATAGAGGAACGACCCATCTTTAAATCCTTACCTTGAACATTGGGAGGAAAGTTAGCTGTATCGAATCCAAAACCCCTGTTGGGCATAAAATTTCCACCCATTCCAAAGTTACCACCGTCACCGTAGTTCATCAGCTGCATGGCTGTATTAGGATCATATCCTTGAGCTCTCAACGCTGCAAAAATCTGAGCAGGATCAACACCGCCAAAAGGAGAGTCTTGAAATCCACCTCCAAAGCCGCCTCCCATCTGCTGAAAACTGCCACCTGCAAATGGTCCTCCAAAGCCACCTCCCATTTGTTGAAATCCTCCACCTCCAGACAGCACATATGGAAGTGGTACAGCTTGCAAACTACCAGCTCCCTTGCCCATAGGTTTAAGGGGAGTAGGTTTTTTTGGAACAGCTCTCGATCTTTGACCGAAATATCCAAGGTAGTAGAGCAATTTCGTACCAATTCCCAACTTGGCACCAACGAGACCTGTTGTCATGGGGCCACCAGTGAATGGAATGGTTGCCAAAGCAGAAGTAATTGCTTGCAGAAAAAGAGGCGCAACGGCTTCATGTTCCGTAATGAAAGACAGCATTAAGATTACCAGCGAAATTTCACAGCCAAGTTTAGACATCTGAAATTAAATAAGTGGCATTTTAGAAGAAAAGATCTTAAAATCTGAACACTTACTCCCATGCAGCTTGAGCTGAAATTTGTCACAGGTGCTGAATTACTAGAGAATAATGTTATCAGATTAAATCCTCTGGCATACAAGCATGTTGCATATGTAAATAAAATTACCGCTGTGAACTACAAATTTCTAACTACCTACACCTGCGACCATTTCATATAGCGAACTTGTGTGTAAGCAAACCCATTGAACACGCTTTAATTTATTGAGTATTTGCAGCGAATCCTTTAATGAGCTTATTTATCTGGGATTGTTGATAAATAAAGATTTACATTTATTTTTCTAAGCTAATCACATTTGTCGTTGAGAATTAAATACTCTTAAATCGTATATACCAAACTCGATTTTTTACTTTTATGTTAGTGGCGGGCAAAATCTTCAGAAGGATAATTAATCCACTTTCCGATATCTATTCGAGCTGAAACTTGCCTGATCAAAATTGAGGCATTGTCATCAAGTATCAAGTTCAGGGAGCAGTTACTGAAACGCTAATTTCATGCACGTTTCCATTGCTGCAAGTAGAATCCAGATAACAAACCTTATTCAAGCATGTACAATTTAGAGAAAATGACTGAAACTTTCCTCCGTCGAGGTTGCGCGCCATTCCGATGTTTTCAAATCCTATAAACCTGGCAGATCGTCTTGTTGTCAATGCACTTTATTAAGATTTCTCGGGGGTGGGGGGGGGAAGGTAATCAGTGACATGGAATACATGATTTTCTTTGTAGTGGTCAAGCATTATGCATACATGATTCAAGCTTAAAATTGCTTAAATCAGATTCAGTTGCACATAAACATAAAAGTTGATAGTGCAAATAAAGGGTAACATTGTAAACTTTTTTTATGGGTTATTTTTTTTTAAGATCTTGAAATTGATGCTTCACCCAAAAGAAAACAGGACAGAAAGCAAGTTAACGTATAAATGCGACCAACCATCATAAGGTTGGTTGTTTTTCATATTATCTGGCGCCGTCAGCAACACTAGGGCTATAATGCACCGAAACATTCGTCATTAGACAAGCCAACATACATTTACAAACACCCATGCCAACACGGGACTCGAACCCGCAACCTCGCGGTCTAGAAGCTAGCACGCTAACCACTACACCGTGTGGTCGGCCCAACCATCATAAGGAACTTTAAAGTGCAACAAATTGTACAGTTAAAGATTTACACTCTTGCACATTTACGCATGCATATATATCCGCAGAATATACCCAATTTTATAGTATTATTTATCTTTCTAATGATAGTTTTGAAATAGATACTTTCTGCCTAAAAAAATACTTCACTATCTCAGATACCAATCTCAAATAATGCATTGCAATTTTAATCTTGATAATGTTTGGTTGGTTGTATTCAGATTATCTGGCGCCGTCAGCAACACGAGGGCTGTAATGCGCCAAAACATTTCGTCATTAGACAAGCCAACATACATTTACAAACACCCATGCCAACACGGGACTCGAACCCGCAACCTCACCGTCTAGAAGCTAGCACGCTAACCACTATACCGTTTGGTCGGCTTTGATAATGTTTGAATAATTATTCTTTACACGAGATTAATTTTGTCACGTATAACATTAACACTGTTACAATCTTCATAATAAATTAAAAGTTCTAAGACATTTAAACGTAGAATTCTTAATATCAACTTATGGAACATAAAGCAGATTACCTTTAAACAACTACACACTGCCGGCAAACCACTGGCCTGAACAACAGATATGAACAAAAATTTGCTCTATTGATGCGAACAGAAACTGAACTAGATCCCTTCATTAACCAACTTTTGTTAAAAGTTAACCGTCAAACATTTTCTTTTTGTGTGTGCATATTTTGATTGAATGATTTTCAATTAAATCCTGAGCGGCACTTTGAAAAGGAATTTTTGTATGTTGGTGTTTAACTTTGTAGATCTTTACATAGGGTTGATCTGGAATATTAGAAATCATATGATGAGAATTATTGATAGTGAAATATTTTGAAACTTTCAGGTTATAAGAAACAATATCTTTTGGAATTTTAGCAATGGTGGGTCGAGTGATCTTTTTCAGGTAAACATTATTTAAACATATTTATTATTCAAAATCTAATTCCACAAGAGGCTCAAGAACCAGTCTTTTTCAATTGAAAAGTGTCTTTACGAAGAACTTTATGTGACTACACTTGGGTATTGGAAGGAACCATAATGCTACTAATTGCGTTGTTTGAAAGAAAATCTTAGTTTTCTTTTGTGTATCTCAAATAATGCAGTGTGTTAGCTTTTATTACATTATAAATATTTCTAAGGCCCGATCGCAGATGGGTGGAAAACACACGTTTAACCCTTTGCACTCCAGGCCTTTTTCGCGGGTTGGAACCAGCAACTCGAGACGTTTCCCTCCATTTTTGCTTTGGTTCACGGTTACAGATCCACTTCAAAGAAATTAAACACAGTCATCGACCTTGCATCGAATTTCCGCATTAAACCTAGTGGCCCTCTAGAGTTGAGGCATCCAATCATGTGGTGAGTGAGAGACACCTCTCGAGTGCAAAGGGTTAAACCTTGTAGAGTGCGCTTTCTTCGTTCCCTTCAAGATTAATTATGAATTACGTGTTTTAGCTTAAAGCTAAATGGTTAAAAAAAATGTACTTGTCAAAATTTAACTGCCTGTGTACTTAAAGTTTCTTCGCGTAAATAGGGTAGCAATATTTATAGTACGGGAGGTAGTGGCACTTTTGGGTCAGTTAATTTACATCGACAGACTTGTGTAGCAATAGTTAGCTAACCTATAGGTAATGTCAAAAATCAAATTCAACTGGCATGCCCATTGTGGGTGTAGGCGGAGGGGCGTTCGGAACATTTCAAAAAAGTTAAAAGGTAAAGTTATTTTACACAGGCTGAAGTTATTTTGCATGATATTTGGACTATTTTAGGATGTTTTTAGCCATTCAGCTGGTATTCTGAGGGTTGGTTATGTTCAACATCTCGTTTGTATTTGCATCTTGTATGAACATTCTTTTATATTTGGAAACCCATAAATCTTTAATTTTTAATGAGGAAAGATGCAGACAGTCTCTGTGCTGAATACTTGCATATTTTATAAGAGTCAAGTTAACAATATGCATATTATGCCATCAGTAACGCAATATTTTCATTCATAAATACTCATTATTTATTTATTTATTTATTTATTTATTTATTTATTTATTTATTTATTTATTTATTTATTTATTTATTTATTTATTTATTTATTTATTTATTTATTTATTTATTTATTTATTTATTTATTTATTTATTTATTATTACACGGTCAAACAGAAAGACAAATTTCAATTACAAGACAGGATAAGAACAAATGGAAACAGGGAAAAACGAAAACAAAATAGCACAACAAGATTAAAATATTAATGAAAATTACGAAATAAAGAAATTGTATCACATTTTAGCTTTAAAAAATTATCAAAGAAAATATCACAATGAGGGATCAAGTTGTTTACTAAATCTATAAATTGATTAATGGGTTGGTTCTTAAGATTATTTTTTTGTACAAAATAGTTTACTGAAGAAAATTTTATTTCGAATTACATACAAATTAAGTAATTGTAGTATTGTAGGACAATCAATATTATCATTTAGTAAATTGTAAAAGAATATAAATACAGATATAGATCTACGACATTCGAATGTACAGTTTGGTAAATTTGATGTATTTAAGTGGTCCTTAGATTTGAAAGAAATATATTGTACAAACTTTTTTGGATTTTTTCGATATTTATAATTAACGATTTGGTAAATGGATTCCATATAACACAATTGTAATCTAAAATAGGACGAACTAAAGAATTGAGTAGGTTAATACGTACAGAAATATCTGTAAAATTTGAAGTAGTTCATTTGAGCATTCCCAGTTTTCCTGTTTGCACTTTTTGTAATATCATGCATGTGTAAATTTAAAATAAAACTAGATTCATAAGTTACTTCAAGGTCCTTTATATAAGATTTTCTAAAGATGGAAATTTTATTTATAGAGTAAACATATGACGTATTTGGCTATCGGAATTAATAGTTTACTGAAGAAAATTTTATTTCGAATTACATACAAATTAAGTAATTGTAGTATTGTAGGACAATCAATATTATCATTTAGTAAATTGTAAAAGAATTTAAATACAGATATAGATCTACGACATTCGAATGTACAGTTTGGTAAATTTGATGTATTTAAGTGGTCCTTAGATTTGAAAGAAATATATTGTACAAACTTTTTTGGATTTTTTCGATATTTATAATTAACGATTTGGTAAATGGATTCCATATAACACAATTGTAATCTAAAATAGGACGAACTAAAGAATTGAATAGGTTAATACGTATAGAAGTATCTGTAAAATTTGAAGTAGTTCATTTGAGCATTCCCAGTTTTCCTGTTTGCACTTTTTGTAATATCATGCATGTGTAAATTTAAAATAAAACTAGATTCATAAGTTACTTCAAGGTCCTTTATATAAGATTTTCTAAAGATGGAAATATTATTTATAGAGTAAACATATGACATATTTGGCCATCGGAATTAAGTCAACTAATTCAAAGTAGATTTTTGAATATGTTCGGCCTTTTTCTATCTGCTCAACAGTAGGTATATTCATAATCTACTAATAGTTTCCTGAATTCTATAAAAAATAATAAAAAAATCAGAATCATGTTCGATGAAGTACCGAAATTGGCAGTTTCTTCTCCTCTCAGGCTACAGTCATGCTATTAGATTTGTATTCTCCATAGGGTATCTCCATAAGTATCTTTAAGATTCTCAAAAATCACCAAATGTTTGCTTCAATATAACTTCTAATTTAGCATTTAAAAACAAATAATGCTTATTTTGCAAATAAATCTAGAATATTTTATTGTCTGCTGAATAATTTCAAAAACTGGATAGGTGCCATTTCAACACTAAACTATGTGATTCTAAATCCTTGTTTATTCAGATTGTGTGGCGATATGCATAAAAGTATGCTTTTTTTGGTTTTGTAATTTTTAAAACGCAAATGGTTATTAAGGACGACACATTGCAACTTAAACAATTTATAAAGAATAAGTCATTCTTTGAACTGTCTCAATTCTTTAAAGAACTCTTCTATTTTAACATTCTCTGAACCATATACGTTACGTTAAACATGAAGTATTGAATTTATTTATATATTGTTATAATTCAACTAGTTTAATTTTTATTTTAACAATATTTAAAAGCTACATTAAAAGTGTGGTATTCATCTTTTTCAAGCCCTTGTGTTTGTGTGAGTTAAAGTATTCAGTGACTTTCAGAAATTAGTCCCTAATTTTGAGAGGACATAACTCAGAAACAGTGAAAGACAGATAAAAGAGACAAGAGTTATGTTGGATAGATAGGTTATGGAACTTTAAATACATCGGAGTAATTTCTTATGACGACTGTATATTGCTTATCAATCAGGTCTATTTTCATTTGGGCGAGATGTCAATCAACTAATCAGGTGAATACGAGGTGCTGAAATCTGACTGTATGTCTTGAAATTCTTTTATCTTGCAAAACTACTGAAGTGACCGTTTGAGGGAGCCGGTGGACTCATTCCACTATTTCCAGTTTTAACAACTATGATTCTAATTAACTTTCTTTAAGATCCTATACATGATAAAAAATATGTTAGACATCTGTTATATTTAAAAGAATGAATTATTTTGCTGTTTAGATGAAGACTGATACTTTTTCCATGAACCTCCAGTTCTCAATTGAAGTATGCATTTTAACACAGTGTGTCTTCGTTTTTAGAAAATAATCGCGTGCTGCTCTATGAGGCAATAGCTTTGTTTATTGTATTTCCTGCAGGATAACGTTGAAGCTATACACAAAGAAAAGCTTGCGGCTGGGTCAATAAAATAATAATATAAAAAATAAAAAAATACATGAGGTTATTACCTTGTTGCCTTTCCACACTGCAACTTTTATGAAACTAAAGAAGAATTTTTATTATTGTTATGAATATATAAGGAAGGGTATTGCCTAAAATGCTACACTTTGCTTTCATTTCGAGATTACAGATTAAGTAGAGCTTTAACTCGGCAAATTGATATGAATATTTATGTTTTATTGATGGTAGTTACTGTTTTGGGATCCATGTGCACTGCAAAACGTAAGTTTAAATGAACATAATCTTTATAGTATAACAGTACTTTTATATAAAACTGAAATAACGATTGAAATTAAAAATAAGTTCTGAAGCAACTGCTTAGAACCTTTTAGATTGATTATCATGGTAAAGTAATTTACTTTAAATATATGACTATTAGTTTCTTAAAATCTTAAATTGGTAGAATTAAGATTGTTATCAGTAAAACGATACATTTAAAAGATTATCACATAAAATTACATTGATGTTTTGCAAATTATATTCCAAGACTTTAGTAGATTGAGGAATTCAAAGATTTTTCAAGTATGCCATTATTATCGAAGTTACACATTGAATATATTTCCTGATAAAGGACAAATTTAAACGTACAACAGACTGTTTTCTCCATTTAATTGAGACGATTTTTGATAAGCACCTCAATATATGTTATTTAAAAATTATATTCAAATTAAAAAATATACTTTTCCGTTTTACCATGAGCACAATTTTGTGTTGGTTTAATACATTTTAAAGTTTCGGTACTGTTCCGTAATTAGGCGCATAATGATAATCCTTTCTTCACATTATTTTGTATTTTTATGTAAAATGTGTGTTTAGAGCTTCGATCTTTTTTTTTTTTTTTTTTTTTTTTTTTCTTCTTTTTTTTTCTTTTTTTCTTCTTTTCTTTCAACTCTCTTATTATATGTTTAAGTTGACCTTTAAGAAAGAGATATAATTTTTGCCATCTTAAAACAGAATTTACTAAAAACAATTTCTTTCAGCTTCTGTCGAATGTGACGCTAGCAAAGGAGAAGTTTATAAAAAATGTGGTACGGCTTGTCCTAAAACATGTGATACAGATCCCCAGTTCTGTACAATGCAATGCATAGAAGGATGTTTCTGCAAACCGGATTTCATAAGACGCAATGATAGCTTTTGTGTCAGTAAAGAGGAATGCTAAAATATCAGTTTCTTATTTTTTTAAGTGGCTCTGTATATTCATCTTACCTTAAGTGAATTTATAAAATTTTCTGAATTCCCCCTGAATGTCTGATCTATATTAATCCATTGAAACAAAACTTTTATATTACAATTTGATGCATTAATTTGCTCGACATTGTTAGTTTATACCACATTTCGAGTGTTAAAACTTAGTTTTTTGGGAGAATGCAGAAGGTACAAGTTTTTATCTACAGTAGGGGGGAAATATTTTGCTACTCTGCGCTATATTGCGTGTTCTAATTAATCAAAGAAGAATAAAAAGTTATAATTTTGGAAAATTTTATCTTTTTTAAATGTACTTGGTTTTTAAATTGTCATTTACCTATTAAACTGAATTCAACTTTATAAAAAGTTCAAAAGTAACACTATAACATTATTCCGTATTTGAATTCAGAATATAATAACTGTCTAAATATCATACTTTTTTAATGAATGGTTAGTGATTTATGAATAATTAAGAAACGTAAAACTTAATTTAAATAGAAAAGTCTATTATTAAGGCTATTTTTAAACAATTGAATGCATTTTATTGTTTTATAATTTATTTTTGTTTCCTTTAGAATCAGATTATCATGTTTTAAAAACCATCGAATTTTTTTTTCCCATTCTGGTATTTCGTCATTATCTAAGTGAATATGTAAAATCTTCGACTTTTATGGAAAAAACTGTAAGTTCTAAATGAGGACTATTGAAAGGAGAAACTAATTTATATTTCCTTGGATATGTGCCATTCAACCTAAGAAATATATTTATTAGTATTGAAAATTGCCTCAAACAGATTTGAGATTGCCTCCATTTACTGAAATGTTAGCATATTGTGAGTTTTGTATGTTTAGGATAATTGTAATATTATAATTCAAACTTGTGAAGGAATAAAATAAAAAAGGTTTGTAGTAAAGTTTTCAAAGTTAATGCTTTGAATACAGCTCCAAATGAACTTTTTTATTAGCAGAACTATTAAATATTAAAAGAAAAAAAAACTTTTTATTCTGATACTTTTATAACTGAAAATATAGCAAGTGATTATATTTTTTTTTGCCTATTGTACAATCGTTTTTATTTAGATTGAATGTATAACTTTCAATTTTGAATATATCTCAGAGTTAGTTTTATGCAAAGTAAGATAATTGTACAAAAACAATGTCTGTTTGAAAAAGAGTATTAAATTTGGAAGTTAATGCATAGAAGGCAAAGTTCCTTTTTAGAATGTCATTCCAGATTTTTTTTTTACGAAACCGTGTTAATTAGAAACTTTAAATGAGAGATTTAGCTTTTGACTTGAATTTTTTACTGTTTATAAAATATTAGTTGACTCCTGCGCAGCCTACATATTTAAGATTACTTAGAGAACTATAAATTTAAGATTGCTAGCATACATTCATTATAGAGTATCCACTAAACTTTTTTTACTTTCCATTACCCATATGTTTACATAGATAGGATAATAAAAGTATAGCTTTCAATAAAAAAAAAATTCATTCCTCTATGTTTTAACACCCTGATTTAAAAAAAAATGGTATTGGAAAAAATGTCTGTCTGTGTGTACGTGGTCAGCATTACTCCCGAACAAATTGATTTACGATGTTAAAATTTTGTGTGCGGGTTAGTGGTGGTCCTGGGACCTACCATTTAAGATTTCGTCAAAATCGGGCATGCGCATAAGGTTGAAATCATGAAAAGATCATGTTTTTCAGCAATTGCCAAAAAATGGCTCTAACGATTTTGATTAAAATCCCTATGCTAATGCCTCTTATCGTGTTCTAATAGTCACCACCTTTGAAATTCCCATAGAAATACGATAATAGCGTAAAAGGTTGAAAAACGAGTGCCTTTAAAACACAGCTCTCTGCCCTTGAGCATCGCCCATCAACTTTCTTTCTCACGCACAAGGAAGGACAAAGTAATGCCTATCGAATAACTTCACCAATTTTGATATCTTGGCGGGTTTTTTTTTGGTTTTTTTTATAGTTTTTTTATTTGTGCCAACGTAAAAATTATAGCCAAAAATATCTCCGGATTGGCCAATTTTATCTAAATGAATGAAAAAATGAAAATATTAAATATCACCATCAATATTAATGCAATGACCAATGTAATTGAAAGTTGTTCGATTTTCCACATCCATAGTTAACATTTAAGTTCGATTTACAACAAATAATGAAATGTATTGTTTAAAGCGCCGAACTACATCTGAAAAACTGTTATACATTTATTGTATTTTAAATGTTTAATGTATTGATATATTGCATTTTAAATGTTTAAATCATTGAAATAATTCAATGGGAGAAAAGGGGGTTATTTCCGGATCGAGCAGACGCGCAACTCTTACATAAAGTACCCTCTACTTAGAATCATATCTCATGAAGTACCAAAATATACTCTACATAGAGTCCCATTTCATAAAGTCCATGAGTCCCCTCTCACAGACTATCAAAATATCATCGATATAAAGTCCTCTCTCATTGCGTACAAAAATGAAAATAATTAATTTCTACTTTCAAACAAATAACACAATATGCAATCGTAAATAAAGTATTCGTCAGAAATGGAGATTTTAACTTTCAAATCTGTTAATCATTTATTATTTTTGTTTTTGTATAAGGTAAGAAAAAGGGATCGTTACAAAAATACACCTTCCAGAAATACTAAATAAGATTACTAGATGTGTAGTGTGAATTTTGTACTTGTAAAGTGAATGACAAACACAAATAAATCAAAGTGTCGGAAATTATTTTTATTGTACATTCTTAGTAAAAGATCTCAAAGAGAAAATGTTTATATACAGGAAATTTTACTTAGTTGCGAGTTTTGAAACTCGCTTCTGTACAATGGAATGCCATTTCACATTCAAAGGCGTTATCAGTAGTATTCGAAAAATGAGTGACAAATTAAATAGAAAAAAAATCTATACACAAATACCTGATAATGAACAGTTTTTCCATTATCTGTTTATCATATTTTGTGGTATTGAGGAAGATTCATGTTTAATAAACAGAATAATTCTCATATGGTTTAGTTTGAAATAAGTGTTGAACAGCAAACTGACTGCTTTTGGTTAATACACTTTAATTTTTGATTGTATGTAGTAGTATTTGAAATACATTTTTGGGGTGTATTATATAAAACGGTTAAACCCTTAGAGATAGAAAGAGTTTGCCAGTCAACACATTTTCAAGCTTTACAGTAAAATAATAGAAATGTATTGCACATGTATTATCTATATTCTATTCAATAGACATTGTGAATAAACACAAGTTTATATTAACATAAAGAAATTATTATAAAATATAGTTAAACGTCAGATGCATGATTGGCGAATTTCATAATGATAAGAATAGCCGATTTCGTAGCATATGTATAAAATTTTAGTCGCCTGAGAATTTAAATTCTAATGCTATAATTAAAATGGAGAAATGTTTTTACATCGCGAAGTTTAAAGGGTCGATTAATAAAATCTGAAATTCAATTTTAAACACATTTTCTGATGAAGTCTATTCTAAGCCAAGTATTGTTCGCAACTCTTAGTACATCAACAAAGAAAAAAATTGAATGAAAAATGTAAACACGCAGTGTCTAAAGTTTTACATAGAAACTCAGTATTTGGATTTTATTCCAAAAAGTCTTCATTTTCTGAAAATAAAGAGTTTTAAAGTGTAGAAGATCAATTTTAATGATAAGTTATATCTGAAATTTAGTGAATTTTTCCCACCTGAATTCATAAATATTTTTAAAAATTAATTGTTTAAATCATTGAATGATTATTCGCCTGAAGATTTAAAGTTTTTATAACTTCTGAATTTTTAAAATGATCCTTTTGAAAATAAAAAGAATAACGAGAATATTATTGAAGTATTAATATACATATCTTTGGGCTTTACGATATTGTTCTACAGCAAACGTGAAATTTAAAGTATTACAAAAGAAATTTTTCTACATTTATGTTTGGAGTTGCATACGGAACATAAGAATATTGTCTCATTTTAGAAGTGAAACAAATATGCGAGTTGTTTGAATTTTTGGAAAAAAAAAGAAGAAAAAAAAAAAAAAAGAAGAAAAAAAAAAAAATGAAGAAAAAACCTTGTGTAAATGGCCGACAATTTTTTTGAAAAAGTAAAATTATTTATAAGAACTTCTGATATGTATTCGTGTTTCGTGATACTAGCGCATACAACTATATTAAATAATCAGTTCTTAATTATCACAGTTTCCAGAAGTCTAACAGACAAACCAGTTCACAAATTCTTAAAAGAATTTCAACGAGTCATGTTGATAGTTAGTAAATTTAAGATTTTTTCTCACTTGTTTCAATTTCGAAAATAGCCATCACCTTATGCTATAAATATAATTATTTGTTGAAAAGGAAACAAAATTTTGGAGTCAACTAAATTTTTTCTGTGATTATTGGGACTCCTTTTTTTTGTATGGAATCGGAAAGTCAATTAGAAATTAAATTTAAATAATCAAAATCTCCCATCAAGAGAGGAATTGGTAGTTTTTTTGTTACTAATTTTTCTATATGTATATATGCAATTTGATGTAATGGAAATTATTTTAATAAGAAGGTTTGAACAATAAACATATTTTTAATAATTCCATCCTTAAAATTATTGATTTAAACTGAAACTCGTGAATTGAGGATGAGGTAGGTTTTGATCAAATTAAATTATCTTAGGAAACCAAAATAATCTTTAGTAAAAATTTAAATTGAAGCATTTTAAGTTTCATTAAGCGGAATTATATTACAATTTTCACTCTTAGAAACTGTAAATTACCTTTTAAGCTTCATGTAGAATTTATTCAAATTATTGTACTAAGAAAAAGAAAAATAATGAAATTTTAATCATCGATACCTTCAGTAATTGAATTTTACACATAACTGTACTTGAATGCTCTAGTTAATTTTAATTATTATTATAACAATAATTATAATTTAAGAATATTTCGTTGTATTAAAAGCATTTATCGTTAGCTTAAAGTTGTCGATTTTGGATGAAACATTCGGGACTATAGGCAAACTGAACTGCGAATAATTCATATTAATATAAAAGTACACTTAAGATTTTCACGTAAAAAGTAAATTGTTTTAAAAAATTACCATTTGATAAAAAATTTAAAAAAAAAATTAAGTATTTTTTATAATATTACGAAAAACGCGTAGTTAATTAAAAATAATTTCATACTTAGTGCTGACAAGCAAGTAAACTATGAATATAAATAACATAAATACTCTTCACTTTCAAACTAATAGCTGAGTTTTTCAAGATAGTTTAAACACACGACAGGAAACTGAAGTATTTTTACATTACACGATTAGTAAGGATAAGGATTATCTGAAACCTTACCGAGGAATGTATTCCCCATTATTTAAAAGGATTAGTGTCTAGGGCTTCGATGAGGTTTCAAATCTTTTACAGTTACTTCAATTCATACTCTTCTGTATGGGATTTCTGCTGACGACCTTATAACAAAACCAATGCCCATGAAGTTCAAGTTATTTCCTAAAATAACTTATTTCTATACATATTTCTACGTTCTTCTAATTATATCTTGAAAGAGGGTAAACTACTTTTTATTAGTTAAATGTGATTTTGTTAGAAAAATGTATTACTGGCATGATAAAGCTTTATTTACATTAATTTTCCATTTTAATAAAAATATATAATTGTATTTAATAAAGAAAAACAAATTAAAACAAAAAGTATCCAAGAGGATCTATCAGAATTAGTCGAAATATTATTCTAATATTGTAAAATTGCAACTCCAAATATTTAAAGCATTTATTTCTTTCGAAATTTTAGATTTTTACTATTTAATTATGTTAAAGTATAGTGGTGAACGTTTCTCAAAATTTTCATTTTACGTATTTTAGTCTGTAATAATTAACTTAGTTATTCTAAAAAATATTAAAATAGAGGATGTTTTTGTATCTGTCTTAAGAAATCTTGTATGTACTCATAAGTTGAAAAATGCATCTAAAAAACTTTTCTAGCTTATTTTAAATATATGATTGTTAACGCACAAGAAACTTTTTCTTTAGAAATGCTTTATACGACTCGAGCAATTGAAAACAATAAGCTGCTTTCTAAGCAAAGAGACACATATTTGGTATTAAAGCTGAAATAACCTTGGTTTTTAACTCTTTAAAAAATTTCAAATCAGGAAAGTGTATTTGTTTTTTGTTAATGTAGAGTTAATGCTGAAAAACGAAAACATATTTAATTTATAAATATACATGAATAAAATTCATTATGTTAATATAATAAACAAGCAATATGTCTAGAACGTTTTCGCAGTATTTTATTTGAATTATTTCTAAGTGATGGAATCCCATAAAACATAAGAAACATTGTGCAATCCTACTTTTCTACGTGAAATGATTTTTCATGTACTTGATCAAAAGCTGTTTATATTTCCCTACACTTTGCATTTAAACATATAACGTAAGTAATGTATAAATATATAGGGAATAATTAATAAATTTTAATTAGAATCATAATACAATTACTTAGGGATAGTGTTTTGCTTTTTTATTTCACTGAATGGATTGCAATAAAATGTACTAAAAATTGCACTTTTTGGCACTGCTCATTTCATAGTCAACTCGTAACTATGTGAAAGCTCTCTTTAGAACATTTCTCACGAAAGTTAAAATAATTAGTAGAATCACACAATTGTTGTTAGTTGGATTTGGATTCAAAACAATAGTTATCTATCAATATTTGCTAGAGAACTGAACTGCAAGTGAAATCATTTTACGACCTTAAATGAATGATTTCTTAAAATACTCTATGTGTAATCACTGTCTTAACAAACACTAAACACTGGTGTTTACTGATAAAATTCAATGTAAAAAAATTCGTTGAAGCATTGATATCGGAATTATGTATTCTAAAACGATCAGCAATATCGGAGGAATACACTCTAAAACGATTTGAAATGATCAATGCAAAACTAATATATTACATCATGGTAATGCAAATGCCAAAGTGATATATTTTGTACATGTGAGAAAAATTTATTTGTAAAGAGGAAATAGGGTGTATAACGAATCTTAAAACTTATGAACTCTCTTCCTATGGAAGTTTCATGGCTAACACTTTAGTTTCGAAAGTAAACTATAAGATATCTTTCTTATTGTAGAAATTTTTGCGTAACTAAAAATACTTTTACGTCATACATTAATATTTTCTCTACATGACAGCTATTTAAGTGAAATATAATGTACTCTTATATAAATTGAAAAATGCAAGACAATTCTACTTATTGATACAGTCTGAACCCAACAGGAGTTGGTATTTGGACTTCCACTTTAGATAATATGTTAATTTGACGGGAAGAAACCACTCCAGGGTTGCATTTGGAAGAATCCCGTCAAGTTATCTAACCTTTCTTCTTTCCCGTTTTGGAAGAACCACGCAAACTTTTCCTTCAATAATATAAACAAGCGATATGATGAATGTGGTAAAAGTGTCAGTTTATCACGCCAAAGCTCAGATGTCTCGTCCCTAAAATTACTAATTGATTCGCCCTTGTGGGATGGTCCAAGTTCCATTTCCTGGTATTCAGACAATAATACTACTGCTATACAATTGATATTAACAGAAAGCAGATTGTCCTCATTCAATATACTAATAGTAGTTTACCGTATGTAAAACTATAGTTTAGTATTCATTATGCTCTTTGTAATAACAAATGATATTTTTAATATCAGTATGACAGGCTGATAGATAAAATGAGTTTCGCAATTTTACCAAGCTCATTTTTAAATAAATTATATTAAAACAATCAAAGTGCATTACATTCCTTCATAACAATACAAATGTATAGTTTCTTTTGATAAATGAAAGAAAAATATATCTTCTCTAGTTATTTTGATATAAATCACAATTCAATAAATTCTTAAAAGATTGTTGGTATTACATTGAAATAAAATTGGGTATGATAACACGGGGCGTTTCTCAACCCTGATAGTACTAATATAGGAAAGATTACTACAATTTTTAATCCTGCCTTGCGTGTATAAGCAAAACGTTATTTACTGTAAAAAGGTTTTGATTATGAATCGGTTAAGTAAATACTTTTTCTATTTTACAAATGGAGGTTTTATATACGTGATATGCATTGATTTACGATTGATTCTTCTTAGATAAGCTTTAATTTAGTATTTTCTGAAACATTTTAAGTTTTTACCAATATAAAAAGAAAAGGTCAGATGTCTAAGATTTTAACAAACACTTGAAAATGAAAGAAAAACAGCTATTTTATGAGGATCAAAATAATATTCAAACTAAGATATGTAGCTGTAATGGAGCTTTCGTAATACCAAATACTTTTTAATAATTCTAGGTAGAAAACATAATGATAGAAGTATTATCTTAGCCCTAATAATGTAAGCATAATTTAACGAAACTACTTATAACTGCTACTAAATGCAAGTGAAGCGCAAAATGGTTATCTTGTAAGTGCGTCGTCTCTCCTAAACGTTCGTTTTAAGTGTACTAAAGTTAAAAATTACGCGGAAAATAGTTTCGTTTTCGCAAGATTTGTACTTGTTTCAAAATCCACTTTTCTTATCCGTATTTCTTTAAGATATTTTACAAGCTTCGCTCATGATCATACCTCTACCATGAGGTAGTCTGGTACAAAAATAGCGAACTGAAATAAGCTACGACCTATACTTGTTCTAGGTTTCAAAATATGCAAATTGCAAATAGAAAAATTCTCCAATGGTTGGTAATTTTTAGATTACCGATACTTCTATTGAAAAGTGCTGAAATGTAAATTGCATGTGCAACGACCCTAATACGTCTCGCACTGTATATTTTACTTCGTATACCTATGTTATCTTATGAAAAATAAGTAAATAAGTTTTATTAAGATTTTACTGTTTCGACGTATAAAGAAAGCTGGTTGCACAGACGTGACGAAAGTATTTTACGTATTTAATAGATATTCATCTCAACTTTTTTTAAGTAATCCGCAGCCATAATTTAAATTACATAAAGCTATTTTTTTTTTTTTTTTTTTGAAAAATTATTGTCATGCTAATATGTGCTCTAGCTTTGTATAGTTATTACAATTAAAGAAGAGAAAAAATTTAAATCTTAGGATGCCCAATAGATTTAATAAAAAACTCAGTACGTGTATTTAACAAATAATGTTTATTAATATTATGTACATTTTTCAAAGTGAATAAAATTTGCATACATTATAAATATAAAGACGTTAAACCAATCGCTATTTCTCTTTTTTGCAACTTAATTTATACCTAGCTATTATCTCTGATAATATTTCGGATATTTCAATATTTGCAGTAGTTCAACTTGACCATGAGATTTCCTCAACACATAGTTCGGTTAAACATGAATAAGTTCGGTTTAATTAGTTTAGACTTCTAAGTCACCGTCATTATTATTGTTGAATTAGAAAAGAAGTAATCAGTATTTTTTAAATCGTATCTTGAAAAGAGCCCTAGAGTAAAACAAGAAAATGACATACGTTGAGCTAAAAAATTATGAAATATGAGGATGGAAAATGGATTTAACAGACTTGATTATAATGCATAGCCTCAGGCTATCTTGTAAAAGAAATCTCGGGATAAAAAAGTAACCATATCTATAATGGATTTATCAATATCCACACTAAATCGGGTAAATTAGTGCAATGATTTAACTTATTTAAATCTTTTCGGGCATCTTGAGAAAATTTATCATGTTGTGCTCAATCATTTGGATTTTAAAAGAAGCATTGTGAGGGTGAGCTCATGTTGGAAGCTTTATTCTATTCAACTCATATGCTCTCAATTAACTATATTTCCTCAAAAATTACTTAGAAATTTTTTCAGTATATTATTTAATTATTTTCCGCGTATTTGCTGGAGGAAAATATATTGATATGTAAGCGGTAGGGTTATGTTAATGAATGTATAAATTAATAGTTATTTTACGTTACAGTTTCCATCTTGCACTATTATACAGCTTCAAAGGAATATAATTGTCTTATTTGGAAGAAAAATTACTAATTACTAATAACTAGAATTACTAATAAATTTTTTTAAGTAGAGTTTATGATAAGAGTTATAACTTCCTTAGCGCATGATAGAGATCCTACTATGATATCACACAGTTTATATTTTATGATTTTTTTAATTTTTTTTCACATAGAGAAAATAATTTCAAAATACATTCATAATTTAATGTTCGTGAATTAAATTTAATTTAAAAGAAAATTAAGTATTTTTAATACTTATCATTGCACAGAATAAAAAAGAACGATAAATAGCCTCTTGTAAGTTGAACTAACATATAAAGAAACTGTAAAGATGGTTTAAAGTAAATTACAAATTATTTAAATTTGGCACAAAGCCTTTTTACTATGTGGTGAGTAAAAATTAATTTCTTCAAAAACATACAATTGTAAGCGTCATATATCTTCAAAGTATCATTTCCAGTATCCGTTATATTTATGTTTCATGTTTTCCTTTTACTACTATATTTTATGTTTCCATTACAGGTTCATCTCCCTTTCTCCGCTGCGCCTGGTTAAAAGGAGTTTATCAAGCCCGAGCTGCCTCACAGTGTGTATAAGCGTTAGGCATGTTCCTTCCTAGATTGAAATTGTGTAAAAGTTAATGTCTACATTAAACTTATTAAATCTGGTTTGGTCTAGAATATTTACACAATTATATTAAACTATAAAAGTAACCACTTTAAGCAAGTTTTCTGATAAAATATTGATCAAAGCAAAAATGGAATTAAAGATGGTATAACTTAATCAAATTCAAATTTATTTATTATTTTAATAAAAGTTTTGAATAAATAAAATGTAATGATAAAGGTTATAAAATATACTTCGTATCGTCCATGGAGTTTTGAAGTGAAGAATTTAAAAACAGGAAACTTTGTTTTATTCACTAATCTTGAAGAGTTTACTAAATATAAGATCTAAATGAAACAGTATGTTTCCTCCCAAAGAATTGCATTTATTTCATTCAATCCAACTTTTCGACTGTACAATAATTTGCATTTTATTCTTTGTCATGTTTAAGAGATCTTTTTGAAAAATTAACTTTTTTTAGAAAATACGCATCGAAATTGTGACAATAATAAAGTAATAACCTTTTAACAATTAAATTTTAAATCGTAAACATATGTTAACGAATGACTTAACCATCAATATATATAATTGTAGGCTTAAATAGTTTTAAAAAGGTCGAGTAGATTTAGGTCTTATTATGTAAAACAACTGGGTTTTGCCTTATTGGATAAATGTATGAAATTCATTTAATCACTGTCGGCGAATGAAATTAAAACGCCTTGGACTAAATATCTCATTTTTAAAAATTGCTTGGGCTCTTCTTAATGACTAGTGAAAATTGCATAGTTTGAAGAGTTGTCAATTAATAAAACACTGTAAACTTTTTGATTGTCGTAGTTAAAAATTATAATGGGATGTTAAAATAATTTTAAGACGTTCTAATTAATTAAATGTGAAATAAAATAAGGAAGCACATCAAGAAATTAAATGTATCCTATGCCATATTACAATTTACAATGATTACTCAAAAATATCTCTAGCAAGTTAATATTATGCGCAACATACTTTCTACTGTAGTGCAAATTTTTTGGAGATCTACACATTAATGGGGACAAAATTTGTATGTTTCCATAAACGTTTACATTCATAATACGTTCTAAATACATAGAATTACAGTATAAATATGCACTGTATAATGACCGCGTTTGCTAAAAAAATTATACAGTGTAGGTCGCTTCTGTGACCTTTTCAGTGTTTTGTATATAAAACACATCAAACTTGAAGTTGAGTGTCACTTATAATGTCAAAATGTTTGAGACATTAGATTTGTTAATTTATCTATAGGAATCGGTTATATATATTTTATTTATTTAACTTTTTTGAGTATTAAAGTCATATGATTAAATTATTATTTTTTAATGAATAACGCTTTAACGTGCTCAAATAGGTATAGGTTCCTTTTTTATAATTAAATAAGATGATGTCGATTCCTTCTTTTTTGAAATTTTTTTGTTTATTCAAATATAACTTAAACTGAAAAATATATTTAACGGATTTTGAATGATATAAGTTTAAATTAAATTGTTGAAGATAAATAACTATTCATTATAATTACGAATTTGAGATAAAATTGTCTTATTATAACATTAAACTTAAACTTTACAAGAAAAATTATCCAATAGATAAATATAATTAATTTCTATTATGGAAGTAAATATAGTTAAAGTTCCAAAACATAAATATATTTTGATTTAAAAGGAACCCTATCGTTAAAAATTGCAAAACATGTGCATATAATTTAGTTATTGATTTAGATGGTAACTAATAACAGTAGCATACTGTAGGTTTTGTTTAAACAGAGTTATAATAGAAAATATTAGTACGGCGCGTTTTTTTAATTTTAATCTGTTTGTCGATGAGGACTTTAGGTATCGAATTGGAATTTAATTTATTGTATTACGAAATATCTCTAGTATTCGACACTAAAATTATGCATTTGAAACCAGTGTGTGTTAACTATCTGCTTCTCAGCGAACAGTTAAAAAATTAAATCTAAAGCAAACTTTTAAGAAAAATAAAACCCTTACATTTTATAATGCTGGGATTAACTAAGCATTACATATAAAAACTGTAAAGAGTAGATGTATAGATTAGTAAAAGACCGGGACGTGTCTAAAAAGATTTAGAAATAATAAATTTCTTCAACTACTTCAAGACATCAAGAGTTAAAAAAAAAAAAAAAAAAATAGTAATCCAATATATAATATTAGTACTGGAAATTGATATTGGTCTGATATTTTTGTCATTTCTCAACTATACTTCTAATTATTTAGAAGATATTGATAGACATACAGCAAAATTGTCATTATGGAGACTGAACCTTTTTCTATCATGGTACATAATTAATTCATGTTTATCATGCAAATTAAGCCAGATGCCGCATTAAGTTCAAAACATAAATGAAGCCCATTATTGCTAGTTTGCATTATTGCTCTCCCTATTGGGCACTGAATGTATAAAAATAGTTTAGGTACAATTCATTAGTTGAGGTCATAAGTATAGAGACAAGACAATTGGAGTGGCAATTCTAACATGGAATAAGTCCTGAAATTTGTAACCAAATACAAAGAGGTATACAATGTTATTAAAAAGTAAGTCAAGAAATATGTTTTACATAGAATATTAGAAGTATATATAACAGAAAAGTACAATCACATTCTTTGGAAATAGTTATGGTATTATTGTAACATTAATTAATTGTTTTCAGTTTAAAGAAAAAGACATATTTTAAATTAAATTTAACTTCATAAGTATTATTTTCATTCACAATTCAATTATTTTGAATGGAAATTGAATGCAATGTATGTATTTTTACATAACTATTAGATACAGTTGAAAAGTTAAAACTATTATGTTTCTTTGTGTCATTTATCTGAAACTTTACAGAATCACTTATGTTTAGCTCCAAATTGAAAATATCTCAATAAGTACAAAAAAGTGCAACATGAAAACTAGAATCTAAGATTTCTTTTTCATATTAAGTTATATTCTGTATTGAAATAAAACGTTTGTTTAACAAGTATCCGCCTGTTTAAATTAATTATAGAAATAATTATAAATGTTGCAGATCATAAAGCATTTAGATATTTAAAGAGGATATTTTTGTGAAAATGATTTCAATTATTTTATACGTAACAAAATTTTGTTATTTTACGTTACATAAAGTTGTCTATTTTTAAACTTATCTAATAGACATAGAATCAAAGTTTTATGATGAGAACTTACTATTAAAGACCTTACTTCAGACTAAGATTTAGTATGAAAATTATTATTTGTGTATCTGTGGATTTATATATTTATTCATTTGACTATTTTCTTTTGTTTCGTTTATGATTCAAACAGTTCAATAATTAGTTTTGTTTTGAATGAGCATTCAAAAAACTCATAGAACCAATAAAAATATATATTCTATAACAAGTTTTGTGTGCTAGTTTTGTTTATTAAAAATTTATACACGGTATATTTAGATGCATTTTTATCTACTGAAAATTGGCGTTTTCTATAATTTAAAAATCAGAATATTAGTGCATACTTGTGGGTACAATGAGTAAAAGTTTTATAACTTTTTAATTATTGGTATTTGTTTAAAATATTAAAATTAATCTGAAAATAAACAATATAAATTATAGAGATTTTAATCAAACTTTAATGAGAAATTTAATGAAAAATTCGTCGAAATAGAAAAGAATAGATAGATACATCAGTAGATCTAAATACGTCTAAACTTTTAAATAATAGAGAATATGTTAATTAGTTTGTTAATTAATTCAAGTTAAATCCCAATTCTGATTTGCTAAATGTTTTATGTCCGTTGTAAAATATGTTTATCCAAGGCTTAATAAACAATCACATGAAGTAAGGCTGTGTTTTACCTGCGTCTAACGCAAAGATTGTCGGGTAAAGTCGATAAATGGAGTAAGATAATGGACGGTATTTAAACTATTACAGAGATTTTTAAAACATCTCGCATGTTTCTGAGAATGTAGGGATTTTATAAACCGAAACACCTAAAATATCAGTATTATAAACATGTGACTAAAATTTATTTTTAGGCATTAAAGAATTTTATTATACTAAGTATTAAAATAAATGTTTAAGTAAATCACATATTTAATATAATTCGATAAATAATTTAAGTGTTTTGGCATTAAAAGTGGGATTTTAAAATTGGACCAACTGATAGCTCATCTAGAGATATATTTATAGAAATTAGTGTACCGATAAAATAAATAATCCTATCTTTGTGCATAGAAATGTAGACATTTGTTTAGTATATTGAATTATTTGTTTATAGTTGAACCTACTCTGGATGTTAATCCACCTATCGATAACATGATAAGCTGTTTTAAATATCTCTGTTATTTGGGTTTCATTTTAGACATTTACTAATGGTAATAAATAATAAATTAATCAATTTTCTGCAAATAATTTCACAACAAATAGAATCACACATTTTCTGGCTGTCCTAAAACGCGAAAATGCTCTACAAAGAAGCCAGATAGTCATTGCGAAAGACAGAGTATATATTTACAGAAGAGGCATCACGCGTACAGATGTTATAAATATATACAGATATTAGTGTACATGAAATGAATGTGGGAAGATCACACATTCACCCAGCGTACAAAGTGTATTTCACTAGAGGAGCACAATCATTCTCACAAGTCGTTTGAATGTGAAAAGATTTCTAGTTTTCCAGAACAATGCAACAGATCAAAAATACAGCGTACATAGTTTATATTTTACCAGAGGAACACAGTTATTCACCCTTGATCGATCAAATATTGTAAGATTTCTAGTTTTCCTGGTTAAAAGAAAAACAAAAAGAATGTAAAACCAGCTTACTAAGTGTATTTGTAAGGGGAGCCTTCACTTCATGAATCCTGTTATTCAAGAATAAAATTTTAAATGCTTCTATTAATATACTAGATAGTAGTACTCGTTCTTAACATCCTAACCATGCTTTCACCAGTTTCATCCAAAATGAATCATGATTTTCATTTTTTTCCCTTCAAATTATTAATATACATAACCTAAAACTGTTATTAAAAGTAATATTTTAACGAAATTTTTAATATATACTTTTCGCCTATATAGAGGTTTAGGTTTTAGTTGCAACATGTCATTTAAGAAGTTAATCCGAGCAAGAATTAACAGAGGTATTGGGTTTAGACTTCTTCAGAATATTATCAAACTGGAGTGTGTAATGCTTTTACTACATGACTTATGAATTAATAAACTTCAGGGAGTTATAAATTATTTAATCAAGTTACAAATGGCTAAAAATCTATCGGCATAATCTAGCATCAAAACTTAACTCTTAAAATAATATTTAAAATAATCATTGGAAATTATTTGTCTTTTTATCATTTATCAATGAAAAGTTATTATATTTTAGTATACAAATACTATTAAATTTAAAGTACGTTGAATTTGAAATTTTTAAATGTACTTATATGAACGAAACGTTTTTTAAGGGCATACAATCATACGTACAGATATCAATCGATCTAATCTGATTTGTATGAATGCGTTCTGTTTAAATTTTATCTTTAAAGAACTATGGACACAATGTATAAATATAAATTATATTTTTATACAGTACTTAGAGTTTTATTATTTGATTTTTGGCTTTATATACGACTTAGGGTACTTATATGAAATAGTGGTTATACTACATCTCAAATTGAATAACAAATGTACCATAAATCAAAATGCTATAATTTTTTTTCATTGTTTACGTAACTCAAAAGTTTTTTTTTTTTCGTTTTCAAATGTATCATGCTGTCTATCCATGCGTTTTTAAAAAGAAAGAAGATTTTTTCATGCATCATGGTATATTCTTGAATACTAGTTTAATAAATGAACGTATGGATAAATGTAATTCAAGAAGCTGAAGAATAAAAAGACATAAATTTTATTGTTTCCCATTGTAATATTCAGCCGAGAAATAAAAATCTTTCAATTTACATTACTTTAGATCACTTTAGTATTTAGATAAGATTTAAAATTGCATTTTAGTAATTAAAACTTTCATATTTGTTTTATCATACATGAATGTAAGGCTACGCATTTAAAATTTAGAATATTAAGATCCAGTTGCGAATGTTTCTATTGTGGACAGAAAATCATCCTTAGCGAAGTAACATAAAGTTTTTACAAATTAAACGTAAGAAAAGTACGTTATTTTAATGTTTACAGCGTATTCTATCAAAGTAAAAGACCTTATAACCTTAGTTACTATTCTTATAAGCAATATCCTTTTAGTCAAGTAAAATCTGTATAAGGATATATTTTTAATTCCACCCAAATGTAATATTTTTAGGTGCTGAAAGTTTTTAATTTTCTATATTATTATTTTTTCAAATATCATAAATGGTAGAAATTTTATTTTTATTTATAAGTGAGATGGGAAAATATCTATAAGTGAATTTTCTCATATTACATTATTTTGCTTGCATTAAATAAAGAAGGAATTTTTGTTTGAAAAACTTTAGTTTCAATAAAATATGGCAATTGGATTTAGATATCTACCTAGTGATTCTGAAGTTATGTACTTAAGAATCAGAACTACTAAAGAAAGTAAATAAATAAAGAAACGATATTAATTACAAAAATGCACAATCCTCAAACTTACACTTGTTCATTTAGTACAATTACCTTAATATTTTTTTATATTTTAAAATGAATAGTCAAAAAGAATTGTACAGAGCAAATTAGTAAAACAAAAGTGTGTTGTATAATAAGTTAAAGATATTTTTAATATTTAATAACTGCATGAAAGTTCCAATTGAATAATTTCGAATTTTATGAATATTACATGGACATGCTTATGCTTAATGGGTATTTAAAATCGCAATGATTATCCAAATCTGCTTTGTATTGGAGTTGAAATGGACAAACATATTAAGAGCAAAAATTATTTATTTGCAAAACAATTAATTTTTGTAGATGATATGGATTTGCTTAAATTAAATTGCTGATTTATTATAAAGATTATTTTAATGTCAAGACCAAACATTTATTCCATTAAAAATAATATATTAGCTTCATAACTGAATGCAAAGTGCTTACAATTTTATAAAACTAAAATAATTAATTTTTTTCAAATTCTTACATTTTCTTCTGAGTTCAAGTAATTAAATGACTATTTATGAACAAATACGAAATAGTGAATAACTACTAATGTAATATAATAATAATAATAAAAATTGAAACATTTTGAATTTGAAAAACTATAATTCTACATAAGGTAAAAAAAAAACAATAACAAAAAAATAATGTACAGTTTTAAGAATCTCTAAAAGGGATATTTACTCCCCTTTGAGCATATCAATCCAATTTTTAAATGATTTTTAATGTACCAATATAGCTTTTAAGAAATTAAACCAGAAACAAATTATAAAGGGGAAAACTAGAATTCTTCACTGGGTGAAATAATTCACAGTACATGTTTTCTATCACAGCCTATTCATACAAACACAGTATTTCAGTTGCAATACCCTATGAGCGGTATAAATCACATGATGTTACAATGCAGCACACGCCAACACTCGTAAAGTAAGTATTTAGATATTACTTAATTCAAACCACTCAGAAAGATTCTCAAACAATTTATTGGTAAGAGCTTACATAAAATAGCTCTTATAACAGATTCAACAATTTATTTCATCAGTAAAGTGTTCGATAAACTTAATCGATCATATTATACATATTAGATCAAAACTGTAGGCACTTAACCTCCAATATTGTACAATTTCGCTCAATCGCGTAATTTTTTTAAAATACTGAAAACAATAATTGTTTTTTAAAATCAATCTTGCAAGAGTAATTTTGATTATTCTTTTTTACAAACTATTTTAATTTCAGTAAATATTTTGATATGAGTGTATTAACTTGAATGATACTCCAGTAACATTCTCTATGAATAATAAACGTTCGTGTATAAATTCCTAATTAAAAGTATAATATTCATTTTAAATTACATCAAGTTCAATAAAAATAAGTTCGATTCAATTTTAAAATGTCCTTATAACTCATTGAACATACAGAATATTCTATGAGATTTGAAAGGTGAAATTTCTAAGTCTAAATTTATTAAAGAGAAGCACTAATAATTGATTAAAGAATTTTAGAGAAAATGTCAACTTAATAATTTTTCAAATTACAATGATTATTGGGCTTTATAATTTCATATTTACAGCGGAAACTATTCGGGGAAAAACTTCTTCATATATATAACAGGTTTCTAACTTTCATTATCTCTGTTTGTAAATGTCTTGTATATATGACATTTAAAGTGCATCTACGATATAAATTAAAATCAGTATTTAATAAATCGACGTTTGAAAATGTTAAGTATTACTCAAGTTCAAAAACTCAAATTAAATCAATTAATAGAAAGAAATCTTTATACCTTTACATTTGGATACATACACATTTAAAACGTCACACCACAGTTTAGGAAAAGTTCACAGGTTTATTTAAAATGTAATGAAGTATCTTTAAAAATAAAATAATTTATACAATAACACAATAGTAAAAAATTATTATAAGAAGTTAAAAAAAAAACAATAGTAGACAATAACACAAATTAAAGAGTATATTTTTTCTTACATTTGAATATCTATGTGTAATATATTTTCAGTGTTTAAAATTAATTTCAATATTCTTTCTTCTATTTTGACTAATAATAAAAGTTTAATTTTTTTTATGCAAAATTGAAATAATTTAGATTCATAGACGCTTAAAAAATAAATGCACAGATATTTTTATGTAAAGAAATGTGAAACAATGAAACACATACAATTAATTATATTTTAAATACTGTTTTTGAACAAAATTAAAACATGTTCAAATACCAATGAAATAAATTATACTTTTGACATTAGTAAAATAAATATATGAATTCATATATGAAATTTAGTAAATTAATAATACATGGAATAATTAAAAATAAAACATTTAAGTACAATATCACGAGTTATACTTTCGGATTTTATTTCTATTATTTTGATTTAAGGAATTTGATCATTATTTACAAAAATGTTAGAGAAGCCTAGTAAAATTTATTTTCACTTTTCATTTATTGTGTTTGGTTTTTTTAATGAATTTTTCTTTAGAGGTACATAAAGCAATATTTTGCACAAAATTGCTAAATTATGTTTAATATTTACCTTTTCTGTGAGGATATTTATTATATATATGATATATTTATTTAACTAATTGGCACTACTATCAGAGAAGTTAAATTTATGTATTTATGGAAGAGTTTAAATATTTTACAATCCGCCTTAGTTACTTCTCCATACCAACAAATACAGTTAGTCAAGCTCTTCATGCTCAACATTGACTATCACAGTTTTTGCTTTTGAATGTAATGTATTTTTAGGTATACTCAATCAATAGTATTGTATATTATTACCTTTATTACTGTTATTTATTAATACTTTTTTAGAATTATAAATATCCTTATTTATTATTAGTATTATTAATTATTTGTGTTGCTTATATTTGTTATAAGCAAAACTGTACTATTAAAGACTTTCATTTTCATTTCAAATGACAAGACATTATTTGATTTCCCAATACCCTAAATAGTTATGAATTTGGTATTTTTTTTTTATCTATTTTGAATGTGTTCTATTTTCAATGGCTGATTATCTTGCACAATCAAGTTAATAACACGGAAAGGTTATTTTTTAACTTAATATAACTTAGGAAGAGCGAAAAGCAATTTAAAAAAGATCGATTGGATTATCGATTCATCGCCCAAGGGGATTATTTAAGGGATTAATGGAGGTGTTCTCGATCATAATCGCTCGATAATCAGGGATGTCGATTTATCGCTCGTATTACTGCTCGATGCCAAGTTGATAATGACTGACTTTGAAGTCAAGGCTATGATTAGTTCTTTTCAAATCACTTTTCACTCCTCCTTAATTACACACTATTTAAATTATAGATTCACTTAATGATATTTCGAGATAATTGAATTAAAGTGAAATATAGCGGAGTATACAAGGAGGTGTTTTTGGGTGTTGAAACATCCTCTCATACAAACAACTTTTAAAATATACGTCCCTGATTGCTAAATCTTAACACCAGATATGTTCAAGAAAGAAGTGTAATTGGAAGTCCCATTTATTTAATTAGTGATTAAATAAAGGTTAAATCACGATAATCCTAATTTAGAAAATTAGCTTAGCACTTTTTTTTAGAATTTTAAAAAGTGCTAGATATTATTCATAGTAAGTATTTATAAGAAACATTTTAAATTAATTAAAACATTGAGTAATTAAACCCAATTTCTAAGTGTTGTATTTATATGAAACTTTAAAATTTGAAATTTGAGATTAAGTAGAAATTATAAAGATTAAGTTTATTTTTAAAGATCGTGTCATTTAATTCAACAATATTCACACTTCTGGAAAATAATATTTAAGACAGATTCCTTAAATAATGGTTCGAATGTTTGCATAACACATTGCTTGATAATTTAAACTAACAGTGTACATATTCAATGGCGACGTAAGAAATTTAGTAAGAATATTTAATCATGAAAATATTTTCATTTTATATCAAAAATGAAATGCTATAACAATAAATTTAAGATAATTAACTAAATTATTGTTCAAGATAATTAACTAAATTATTGTTCAAGATTATTAACTAAATTATTGTTCAAGATTATTAACCGTTTAAATGTATGCGTTTTGATCATACACATAATTCTAGTACAAAAGCCTGAATTTATTATTGTAAGCCTGAATATTATGTATTATGACAGAAAATTGATATATATTACTAATCTGGGTTTTATTAAATTGTAATGTAACAGAAAAAAACATTAATGAAGAAGAATGATAGCTGGGTTTGCCATTTACAATGTATTCAGACTTTACCTTCAAGAAACAAAGTATTCAAGCTCTGTTTCCAAGCAGTGTAACGCGTATGTATAGAGGGTTCTGTCAAGACAATTCTACTAGTATAGATATAGAATAAATTGTGTTAACTGCTATACGTATATTAAAATGCTTTGAAAAAGTTACCACTTCAACAAAAAATGAAAAGATAATATACCATAATTTCAAACAAAATATACTAATTTTTAAAATAATTGTTGTAAATATTGTTTTTTTTTTTAAATCAAAATAACTTATTTTATGTGAATTAAATTGTATATTACATTGATGATTAATTTAGGAAAAATGGAATTTGAGCAGTTAGTACTTTTTGCTTAAAGATTTAAATAAAATCATTTACGTTAGGAGTTTCCAATATAATGCCGAATTGGAAATAATACATATTTAAAATAATATATATTGAATTAATTCCAAAGATATATAATCTATTTTTATTTGATAAAGTATATACTTATGATTATAATTTAGAAGGATTAACATATGTACATTAAGTATCTACTTCCGTAGGGCATGGAAAAAGGTTCGTGTAAGAAATTGGAACTTGTCTTTATTCAAGAAACAAAATATATTTTTAATGATGTCATACCTCTATTACAGAGGAATTAAACTGGACTACTTAAAAGTGGATATCAAAACAATTAGGTGTCGATATATGAATGGAAAATTGATTACATTAGTGATATGGTTGAGCAAAAGAATGAGCATAATTGATTAGCAAGTATCGTAAATATAAGCGTAAGTTTACAATAACGTAACGCACCCTGGAAATTTTACCTACCTTTAGAGGCATAACTTATAATAAATACAACACGATTGGCTTATAAATATATTTGATATTTACAATATATAAATAATTTCCACTGTACAAGACAAATTTACCTCGAGAATAAAGGCCCTCATTGATAGAATGAACAAAGATTCAAATACAACGTTCTAAATGACTAAAGTGAATGATTAGTGGCATAGCACCAAAAATGAAGATCGGGAGCCACCCTCGTGGCATAACAAGTAATAAAAGGGAATTTGTTTTAACAATTAGTTGTCCGTCTGAGCAAAACAGCCTCTCTATCAGCCCGAGTGAAGGCTGACTAAAATGAAATGACTAGTGATAACAGATGATTCACCTCTAGATTGAGACAAGAAAGGCCACTTGTCTGACGCGTTGTGCTGTTATTGTGTTTCATTTGGAAGCGATTCTTTTTGGAGCTCTTCGATTTCGTTCTCAAGCATGGCTCTGACGGCCGAGTCATTGGGAGATGCTTGCGCGGGGGCAGTGGGCGACTTCGGCGACGTCCAGCTCTTGGATTTGGGGCCCTTCTTTTTGGAGGGGCCCGCGTGATGCGAGTCTCTCTTGCCCCCTTTAGTGGAATGTTTAGTAGAGTGGTCACTGACACGACGATAAGACTCCGCAGTCCGATCTGCGTCGTCCACACTCGGCAGTCTAGGCATCTTCTTCACCAACTCCACAAGATGCTCGTCTATTCGAGACACTTTGAGATTCAACCGCTGGATCTCGAGTTTTAAGTCCACTCGCATGTCCATCAAGCTGGACACGATCTGTTGGTACTCACTGCCCGTCACTCCGCTCGTTAAGATCTGTACAGTTCCTTCCTTCTCTTTGTCTCGAGTAGTTACAGTCACTTCGGTGGTTTCCTTCTTGTCTCTGATAGTAGTCACACTCACTTCAGAGGACTTTCCGCCTCGAGGTTGAACCTCGGCCTTGGAGTCCACACTGTCGTCACCTTTCGGCTCGACTTGGTGTTCAGATGTTTTAGTCCATCTGGAGGAAGTGCCCTTGGAATCAGGGCCACGCTGCCGTAATTCAGTCTCGCCGCTTGTGTCCGGTTGTTTTTCAACGGTAAGGTCCACTGACTTGTGGAAGAAGGTGATTTCGTTTTTGGTGTTAACAATATTGTTTGAGCGGAGACGTGATGAACCATAGTTCCAAATACCGGGGCCATTTTGGGTTTCTCTATTTTCTTCTTCAGGAACCTGTTAGTAGTGCAAACAAGAAATTGTATAAATATTACAAATTTAATTTAAAACATAGCTGATTTTAAATGTTATAGAGCTTTTTTACTTATATGCAAAGTAGTTCTTATCAGGCTTGTGTATCCTGAAATTTTACATTAAATAGTTTTAAAGTTTGTTCTATCTTTATATACTATATAATTAAAAAAAAACTTTTCTTTGTATATTATTAATAAATAAAAGGCTGTACTGTCTTTTTTACTTCACTATTTTGTTAAACTCATAATTTAAAATTATATTTAAAAAATATAAAGAAATTTTTAATTCATAGAATTTTATACATGGTATTTAAATTATTATTTTCAAAATGAAAATAGTCATTATTTACTAAATGCCAATTTGAATCAGCTACCCAGTTAACTACGATCGTCATTCCTTTAGATATGATACTTTGCTTACCATGATTTTTCTTCCCTTCATTTCTTGATACATTGACTATTTTAAAATGATACAAAAATGTATCGTTTGACAGGGAAGAAGATGCATGATGAAACATTGGATAGTTGACTATGCAATACAGAGTAAAAATTTAGAAAAGTATGTATTTTACCTTCATAAAGATTCTCTTCAAGAATCCACCAGTGTAGTTAGAGTACCAAACATGTTCTATATATGGTTATACATTAAAAACTTAGTGGTCTCTACATTACCTTTCTAATAGTCGAATTTCCTTTTTCATTGTGCTTTGGTAGTCTTTCCGTGTGAGGGATTTTTATCTAATCATATCCCAAAAATCTTTTTCGTCCTTTGATGAAACCAACAGATCTGATCTCTCCTTAGCATCTAACCACAATTTAAAAAAATTTGTGACTTGATTAATAGAATGAAGAAAGCCATCTTTTAAATTAGTACATTTCCAATTAATCCTTGAAGATTCAAATTTTTGGAGACCAGGGCATCCATGAAGATCCAGATACATCTAACGTTTCTTTCGATGGTGACTTAATGAAATGGTTACTCGGCTGATCATCGTCTACATTTGAAAACTGCTAGGAAAAGGCTTAATTGTAGTACTACTTACTGGAGATCTGCTACCTTCTCTCTGAGGAGGACTAGGTGGAACAGCTTCCCCCCTCTCCACATCTGGCAATGCAGCTATCTGATTTGAGGCACTAGATTTTGCAGTGTCTCCCCCATTCTTCCTGAATTTAGAAAAAAGCTTCCGCACTAGATGGTCCTGGGAGATATCAGGTATGGGATCCGCTTTTCTCCTTTCGGATAACTCGCGCTCCCGTTTCACGTCAGAAACCTTCCGGAAAATCAACTGATAACAAAAGAAACAAAACATAGATATTTTAGTCCATACATGAGTTTGAATTATGAAATTAGGAAATTTTTTGAACTGACGACAAAAGAAAAAAAAACATTGATGTTTTAGTCCACACTTCAGTTCACATTATGTAATCAGGCAATATGTGGGACTGATGATAAAAGAAAACGATATCGATATTTTAGCCCAGACTTGTGTTCAAATTATCTAATCAGACAGTTTGTTAGATTGTTAATTCAGGAATGTTTTTTGAAACTGTAGAAAGGGAATTCATTAATTCTGTAAAAAGATATAGGGATGTGTCAGTTCTGGTATTCAGAGAATTTATTGGGTTGTGTATGAAGATAATTTATTGAATTATATAACCCGAGAGATTGCAGGTTTATTTACTTGAAATGTCATATTTTGTTGCGTTAAGATATATTTTTAGACTTTCCAACTTATTATAACGAATTGGTAATATAGAGGAAATCGATTGATTTTTCAGACTGTTATCTAAGACATCATTATATATGTGGGGATTAGTGAATTATGGTAGTGGTATAATTGACTATTAGTGCCTAAGGCATTTGCAATTTGTGTAAAGTAAAGTTGACCTCGTATCAAAAATCCCATGAATTGTAATTGATTAAATATTGAAAAATCAAAAGTATTTGGAATTTTTTTTCAGCAACTCTGTAAGCAACTTCCTAGTAACTAGTTGTTGATACATAATATGTAATAAATAAGTATCATTTAAATGTATTTTTTTCTTGAATATCCATTCTCAGAGATTTTATAAAGCATGGTGAAGCCTGAAATGAAACAAGACATATCTATACGAGAAAGATACCTATCAGTATTGAGGTGTAATAATTTTCTTTATTGACTATATCCAGAATATGGTCATTTTGAAACTACATTAGATAGTGCATTTCCTTTTGGATAAAGAAAAGTTCATAAAGTGAATCAGATAGCCATAAATAGGTATAAGCAGAAACATGATTAAGATCAGTAACACTTCTTAGGAAACGTAGGAGGACTCTACTCATCTATAAATCAGAGCCATTTTCAGAAATAGATTTGTTACATTACAGAAAAATTACCTTTTTCATTTTAAAGAATAAATTTTTGTAATGTCAAATATTGGGTTAAGTCACTTCTAAATACCATAATATATAGGCTAGGGAATAATTAAGTAAATATTACTCAGTTAATATATAATTGTTTTAGATAAATTGTATGCAGTATAAGGGAGTAATGCTCTTAAGTTACAGGTAAAGTAACAGAATACAGGTAATCGAGTATTTATAAAACCATGTTATATATGTTTTAATGGGAAATGGTATTTTAGTTAGGTTTGGTGATTTATAAAGTGAGCGTGTTATACAAAAGGGAAATATTTAGAACCTTAAAAGAGTTATAAGAATTTCTGTATTATAACCAGCATTGGAGCTGTTATATATTCTTCTTCGATTTGTATAATACTACCGTCAATTTATACAATTAAAATTGGTTCAAATTTATGTAAACACTGGGTATTGGTACTCCAAATGTGACTTGGAGTAGATGATGCAATATGAAATTATAATGCAGTTTCATTATTAGAGTGATTATAATTACTATGCAAAAAATACGAAGTACTTCACTATGCTTCATTAAAAGAGAATGTTTTATAGTTTTGTAAAGACTGGGTAATTGGTACTCAAACTGTGTATCTTGGTGAAGATAATTCAAAATAAAATTATAAAACGGTTTCGTTGTTCATAGAGTGGTTAGAAATCTTATGCGAAAAAATATTAAATAAATCATTGTGTTCTATTAAAAGATAATACTGAAAATCAGACTTTTTTTTTTATAGAAATTTACAAAGAGAATGAAAAAGTTATAAAATAGAAAGTTTTTATCGAATCATTATAACTGATTGAAAGGATAGTTTGATAGACATAAAAAAATAATTGTTTGGAACATAATTA
This sequence comes from Linyphia triangularis, assembly GCA_963978545.1. Classification (NCBI taxonomy): domain Eukaryota; kingdom Metazoa; phylum Arthropoda; class Arachnida; order Araneae; family Linyphiidae; genus Linyphia; species Linyphia triangularis. Next base: position 82,284,834 of record OZ021721.1, on the reverse strand, counting down.
AGCAAAGTGTAGTGTGTAAAAAAATTTAAACAAGCGAAAAAACATACTAGAAATCAAGAAATGTGGTTTGAAGTAACTTTTGTAAATTATTCAAATAATTTCATAGTAATTAATCATGTAACAGTAATAATATAAGTAATATCTTGTAAAGATAGATACATGTGTCATACATACATCTGTCATTCATATATCTATATCTATGATACATATTTCTTTATATCATATCATACACAAGTGTCATACATATATGAAGTCAAGATAACTTTGGTTTAACTTAAGTTTCTAAACAATAGACATATTTGCATAACAGTTGAAATATTGTCTTATGTAGTTAGTGAACGAAAAAATTTAATGTTTGCGATATGAATGTAAGAGGCAGATAAATAATAAGACGTTACTTAAGTTGCAACTATACATTATCTGATTTCAATGCTTACCCTGTGTCGTAAGTTATACGTCAACACAAGGTTCCTCGAGAAAGAATTGGCAAAGGCATGATAAAAATTAAGCACTTCAAGTAGTCTGTCTCGTTTGATAGCATGAAGATCACAGTAAGTGAGAGCTCTGACGTTTGCACACGACTGTCCAATAGACGGTTCTTTCCAAAAGGAGTCTCCGAATACATCTCCTTTACCTTAAAGAAGAAAAAAATATTGTGTTAGTATACAAAATATACCTTTACATAGATAAAGTGTTAAAATTATTTAGGACAGTTAGCAGTGTGTGGCGAGTCATGAAAAAAACCCCTTTTCGATTGCAGTCATGGAAATTACTTATTTAGTTACTTGAGAGAGAGGTAGAGGTCTTACTAGAGCATCAGATTGCAATAGAATGAATTCGTAGTCATTGTCTAATGCACGTTCTAGAAAAAAAGCATTATGTGAACTGTTTGTTTTGTTAACGCAGCAGAAATTAAAATTCTAAGGGTGTGGGAAATAAGACGCAATGACGACTTAATACATATTAAGTATGAAGCTTACCGTCAGGAAACCGCTGACATTAACAATTTTCACATGAGAAGGTTGTCGAAACGGGAAAAAGCAATTGAATGAAAGTAATGATCGAAAAAGGGAATTAAAAATCGAAGACGCGTTTTGAAAGGAAAAATTAAATTAAAAGGTGATACTAAAATAGGTTTGTCATTACATAGATATAACACAGATGTACACTGAACAGCCAAATAACAGAGGTATGCAACTAATCATCGTAATGCGATTGGATCAAAAGTGCCTATATAAGACAACAGGTTTCTGACAAAGCTGTTAGATCAATTCCTGCTGCTATAATGGCAGGTTATCAAGATTTAAGTGACTTTGACCATGGCGATAGTCGCTGCACGAGAGAAGGTACATAGCAGCTCCGAGGTAGAGAAGAAATTTAGATTTTCGCGTGTGTCAATTAACAAGCAAAATTTTAAATCTCAGACATTGGTGTGGCCTGGAAAAGACCTTGAAATAATGGTACCATCGACGATTAAGGAAATTCCTTAAACAAGAAATAGTGCCACTCCTCCACAAATTGCCACGGATTTCAATGCTGGAACATCAATTAGTGTAAGCATGCGATCATTTCAAAGGACCGTCATTGACATGAGCTTTCGAAGCCAAAAATCCACCCGTGTACCATTGTTGTCCACACGGCACAAAGCTTTACGCCTCACCTGGGCCCGCCAATACCACCATTGGTCTGTTGATGACTGGAAACACGTTGGCTGGTCTAATGAGTCTCGTTATCAATTGAATTGGGCAGATGGACATGCGGAGACAGTCTCATGAATTTATGGACCCTACATTCTACAGGGAACTGTTTCAGCTGGTGGAGCCTCTGTGATGGTATGGGACTTGGTGTAGTTGGTGCTATAGGGGACCTCTGATACGTTTAGAGACGAATCTGACAGGTGACAGGAACGTAAGCATCCTGTCAGATCTTTCACTTTTATTCATCTGTGTTTCCATTATTTTGATAACTACCTGCATTTTTATAAGAAAATGGCATGCATTTTCACCTTATACACTATACTAATATAGTGAGAAGCTTAACTTGTACACTCTTTCTATTCATCTGACTTTTCGTTTTTCTTCTAAATTCTTCATTTTCTCCTCTACTAAATACTCCTGTTCATCTGAGTTCAATATTCTTTGCCAAAACTATAAAATCTACAGACGAGTAAGATATGCCAAATAAAAGGTCTTATCTGTTCCTATATTAAATTCAATAAGAACTTATAACCGGAAGTTTCTGAAATTTATTTTTAGTAAAGTCTAAACAATAAATGTTGCTGACATATGTTATATATCACTTAGAGGTTTTGAAAATATTAGTAGGATTACAAAAAATGCTACCGAAAGTGCTATAAATTTGATTGGAAGAGTGTACCTATAGTAACTATGAGAATTTCAAATCTTGCTACAAATAGGTTTGTGGATATTCGATGAAAACTCTTCTCAGTAAGTTTATAATCTAACTCGCCAACTTGGAGACGATTTTACTTATAATAACAATATAAATTAGTAGGGTTTAATTAAATATCTTCAACCTCATAGAAGAGAAATTTGTCATAAAATGATGGAAAAATTGTACATGTATGCTTTCTGGATCTGACGTGACGTTAATGGAAACGTGCGAATTAGCCGACTTTTAGAGGCCATAAGTGTTACTATCAAATTCGTCTGTATCTTTAAGACTATTATCAGTCTCAGTCATAGGAATGGAGACTAGGGTTCAATGTTCATAGAGTGGTTCCGAATTTTTTCTTTCCCAATACTTTCCTAATAGTCTACGTTTCTAAATAATATCTTCCAAAATACTGCTTCAAAGCTTATATTTTTTCTCTCGATATAATTACTGTGAAAAATTGGAGAAAAAGTGGTATTTTGGCAGAAATCTTTTCAAGATAATACTGGATGGCATATATTTAAATTGAATATTTTTCAAACCGGCCGTTTAAAGCATGTTCCAATGAGTATATTTTCATAACATTTTGTATACTTACTATAAATAGCATGAGAAAATCAGATACAAGGAAACAAGTGAAATATCAATTAAACATTTTTCTCCTCAAATGGAAATATGTTACTTAAAGAGCTTATATGGAAGATAAGTCAAGAGATAAATCCTTCTCAGTAAAGCTTTGAATGAAGTTTTATACAAAAAAAAGTAAACAATCCAAATGTTATTTTTTAAAGTCTGTCAATTAAATATTGTTCTTAAAGCATGTAAAAACAATGTAAAAACAATACATACATTATATTTTAAATGTGTTTATTATTATTTTTATTTTTAGATATCATTTCCCCATGGTCTAAGTAGTGCGTTAAAAAGTTTTATGGAAATCTAAACTTTATACCACTTTTTGAGTTCTTAATATTAACTTCGAATTTGTATTTGTCCGTGTGGATAGGTGTGTATGTTTGTGGCTGCCCGGCAAATCTGCGGTGGCTTAATCAACCCATTTGTCGTAATAAAGTTGGGCTGAAATTTGGCAGATAGATTCGATGACGATGACAATGCATTTTATAAAAATTTTGAGGCTGTCACTCTTGCTAAAAGGTCGCATTTACACATGCCTTTGTAATCGCTTCGGAATACTAATAAATCCCATTTAACCGATCATTTCTGCTGCCAAAAATATTTTAATCAAAATAAATAAAAAATAATTGAGCTTGAATGCATAAATTTATTATGGAGTAAAGTCCAATCAATTCAATTTTGCATTGCGTAGCAACGCTATAAGTGAAATAATTTTAAGTGATCATTGTTGAAACTCTTTCCTTTTGCCAAAACCATTTTAATCAAATCAAAATAAATAAAATATATGTGTTTCTAATGCATAATGTAAAATTTATCTGTTTTTACTGACGTTCTGTTATTCAGATACCAAGCTTAAATCAAACATGTTCAATTTGGCGATATATAGTGACTGAAACCTTCCCCTATTAAGGTTGATGAGGCTTAATCTTCGGAGGGCTAATTAACCTCTATCCGTTTTCCAATCCAGCTAAATCTTGGCAAATAGACTCGTTGTAGACAACAATGTATTCAATCAAGTTTTGGGTGGAAAAAAAAAGGAGTAAGTAGTTAGTAATGGATCTTTTGTTCTTAGTGGTCAAATACTATGAAAACTCAATATGAGCTCAAAAAATCAAAATTGCTCATAAAAATTGACAATACATATAAAGGATTTATATTAAAAACTTTGTGTTTATGGGTTATATTATTTTTACCTCTAACTGCAACTTTGAATAGTGCATGATAATTTATTGGCTTGAAGCCCGAGAAAGCTTAACAATCACCATAGAGATTTAAATTAACAACGCTCTCCCAATTTACCCTGGAAGCACAACGGTATTGACCAATGTCGGAAACAAAAGTTTTGGGAAAATTAGCCAGTCTATGCCGAATCTCGAGCATTGTTTCAAAATGCAAGAAGTTTTAAAAATAAACTTGTCAAAACCATCACAAAACATTTTTTTACCTCTCCGTCCTTTCTTATAACACTATATTTTAATTTTAAAATCCTGCATCATCATCAACATTTCAAAACTTCCAGTATATTTTACCCACCACTGAGCGATACTGGCCAGGATCCGTAGAAACAGCCAGTCCGAATCGGGAATGGCCAGTGACGAGCCGATATTGGCCAGCAGATTTGTGCTACTAGGGTAGTTACTGTCTGTTCTTAATTATGATAATCTCTTATAGAGAATAAGAAGGAGGACAATATGGAAGGCGATTTAATTGGTTTCATATGATGGCAGTTCAGAAACAGTTTTTCCAGAAATTACAGTCAGGCTATTTATATAGACCAAACTGCTGACTGCCTAATATGTGTCAATTTAATTATGGTACATCTGAATTTCAACAGTAGTATTGTGTAGAAAAGTATTAGATCACTCTTAGAATAAAATGTCTTAGCATTTAAGTCATTTTTAAGACTTACACAAAATATACAGATATCATTTTTATATTTAGAGTGCTTTCTTAAGAGGGAACGTCAGTCTGCCCTTGTCCCATAGACATAATACTTTATTTTTATAGCCACAAACATTGCCGGACTATTGTTTTGAAGTATATGAAATTTTATACTAGCCACAAATATAGTAATAAAAGCTAATTAAAAAAATTTAAGGCAATAAAATAAGTTTTTTTTTCTATTATTATTACACTGAAATATATTTATAAGCTAGTTTACAATTACTTAAAAATAATAAAAATGTTTAGTTATTTAACCTTTAAATTTTGTAATGAATTTTATTACTGTTTTTATGTCTGTTATAAACTTTCATATACTTCAAAGCATATTAAAGAAATTGTGGCTGAAAAACTAAATTATTCAATCTATGTGGCAAGGACAGGCTGACGCTCCCTCTTTGAAAGTGTTAAGTATACCGAGGATAGCGACGACTTCATCATCTTGTATGACCTCCAGGGATCCACTCACAACAAAGCAAAGAGTGTCGATACTCTCTCCGGTGTGGTAAAGCAAATCTCCCGGGGCACTGTGGTCCATAGTGAAGTACATGGCTAAGGCTCGCAAACAACCATCACTAGCGAGTCGGAAAGCAGGGTGCTCGTTAAACACTTTGCGGTTCAGATGTACACAAATATCAGCGGTCATATCTTTAGGACAATAACTCAACACCTGAAAAGAAATATTTTTAAGCCACAATGAACGCAATATATTTTAGGCAGTAAATTAAGTGAGCCCGATACCATGGTTTCACCAATTTCTCTTCATTTTTCCATTTACAAAGAGAGGGGCTTGAGTTTTTTAATAAGGCAGGAAAACACCTTCTTACATAAAATTATTTTTTAAATGTCGTTTTTCTTTTAAACGTAAGACTTATTGAAAATAAAGTGTAATATTTTCCACTATTTGAAATCGTATGAAAGAAGTTTCGGGTTCAGTTCCTGGTTTAGGCATGGATATTCACTGCGGTTCAGAATTGACCTTAAGCAGTAGGAAGCCCATTGGAAAGTAAAAGCTGCCGACTATAAATTAATATTGCTAATCAGTACTGATAATCTCTTAGCTGCTTGTTCAATTACTACTATTCACTCATTATTATTGTAACCAATAAATGGTGTTGTTTATTGTATATTCTCATGTTTTTTGGAGTCATCTGAAAGTGGTTTTAAACATTTCTTTAAAAAAAAAGTGGGAAAACTGCCACTGTCCTACCTAAGCTTTCAGTAAATACACTTAAAAGTACCATATGAATGTCTCAGTTCATTAATAGATTGATCCAACAAACGCTTAACTCTCCGTTTCTTTCTAAAATAAAGGGTACATAATAATCATAACCTTCTTTTGTCCATACTTAAATTTTACACATATATTATAATATAAAACTTAAAAAATAACTAAATACTTTTAATCAACGTTTATCCACATACTGCATTCACTGGGTGAAAATAATAATCAAACCCTTCAAAGATGCGGACGAAACGTCCGCAGATATAGGCTCGTGTGAAAAGGTATGCGTTTGCGGGCCCGCGTCCACACTCGCATCCGCACCGTTGGAAAGAGGCCTGAACAACACAAATTTAGAGCATATTAATACGATCGTGTTAGTTGAAGACGGTTGTGATGGACGTTTGGATGCGGGCGAAACGTCCGCAACTATGCTCTCGTGTAAAAAAGTATGCGATACGGGCCAGCGTCCGAGTTCCGCGTCCGCACCGCCTTTATAAATCAAAAGTGCTCTTGTCCGTTTGAAAATAAATTTCAGGAGAGTAATGAACACTAAGCGCGATGTGTGCCTTTTTGATGATAGAAACTTTTGGTTCAAATTTACCAGAAAAATGTGTTTCTCGATAAAAACACGTTAACACCATTCAGTGCAGATCATCTTTGAGATTCAGAAACTAAATTCAACCATATAGTCATTTTTATGAAAAATGTTGGCATTTGTCTATATAAAATACTACTAACCACATATTTTGTGAAGAAACGTCTCATTTTATTGTAGAACCCTGTTTCTGATGACAATTTAGTAAATAAAGTTTGAAAGTCGCTTGTCTGTATGACTTTTTTGACGATGGTTATTGTCCCTTAAAGTATACAATATATTCTTGTCAGATTATTCTCTGATATATTAAGAGCTGTCCTAAAATTACACAATGAGAGATTATATCCTATTAAATTCCATCTTACATAAATAGAGTTTCAGAAACGCAATTTCCAAGCATTTTGTTAATTGCCTCGTATGTGTATTGCATACTGAATTAAAAAAGTAAAGAAAACTTAATTGGAGACACTAAAAGAATATTTATTGAACTTTGTTTGCAAATATATACTTTTATAAAGTTAAGTAAATATATTTTAAACCTAAAATTTTATTACATTAATGTATAGGGATCATGTAAAGAGCATCAAAGAAATAATACATAAAACGTTACTGGCAAACAATATACTATAGTTCACTGATGTGTTACAAATATTTTCTAGGCATTTTTAACCAGGTATAGAGATGTAATTTCCCTTTTCATCCACACACACATAAACACACAAAATGCATCAAATTCTCTCTTAAAAGTTAAGATTATATAGTCAATTATAAAAATGACTAAAAACTTTGTTTGTGATAAGCTTTCCTTGGAGACAATATTTCTGTTCCTACCTTTTTTGTATCAATTCCTTTGCTCATGGCCCAAGTTGATACCACATAATCCATGACTCTTTCACTGAGGGCTTTGGGTACTTCATGTAGTTTCATAAACTCCCGCACATTATTTAACATTTCATGGTACCTTGCTGTCACTGATGTCATTTGTTGTATGATGGTTGTCACATGCCCAAATATTGTCGCGTACAGGAGAGCTATCAGTAGGAAGAATGGGTATTAAATATTATCATCGCATTTGAAAAAAGTGTACGCATATCTCATATCAAAGTAGTTTTACATTATTGATTTAAATAGGGCGATACAAAAGTAACAGATTATTTGAAAAACCTACAGTTCTTTCTCTTGTAAAAATTTGAGAAGATGATGTGTTTTTAGAGAAAAGCGATTGTGTTTCTTATCCACCCAAGGCAAAAAAGAAAAAAATGCCTTTTTTAATTCATAGTTGCTAATTTCTATGAAAATATTAATGATTAGAAGTTCATACCATTTTTAGAAAATACTTGGAAGATGTCCATAAAAAAGAATTAAAGAAATACCCGATATTCGACTCTGGGAATTTCTATCACTGAGCTATTAGATTCTTTTGCTTTCCACATTCATATCGTGTATTTAATTAATTAGGTTAAATCAGCGAAACACAGTACCATTTCTAAATCAGCCAAAGCAGCAAAAAATGTTTCGCCAATTGGCAAAGCTACGATCAACTTAATTGTAAGCTGACAAACAACAATGACGCTAACCCTAGAAAGAACACAGCAGGATATCCCTTTCTTCTGTTTACCGCCCATGGATTGATGATTATCATCAGCAGTGCCCCCCAACGATCTATCCTAGTTATGATAGAAATAAATAACCCTGGAACACCTACTTACCTCCAATAATCATCATGCAGATGGTAAAGGCTTTTTCATTGTCAGTTTCAGCTGCAACATTTCCGAAACCTACGCTCGTCATGCATGTCATGGTGTAATACAACGCCGTGACGTACATCGTTCCTCGTGGAGGTCCTTTTGTTAGCTCATGAGTACTGTTGTTCGTTAAATGGTCTTTAAAATAAAAATGTCTTCCCGTTGTGTTAGATAATTTCCACAACCAACTGTGTATAAATCCGTTTTCTGCATCACTTCGGCCTATGCTGTACCATATGCAAGCGAGCCAGTGAGCCACTAACATGTAGAAACAAAGGAGGAGGATCAGCATAGCAGCTCCGTATTCTAAATATCTGTCCAGTTTTCTGACTACACGACCTAATCGCAGTAGTCGTACCACTTTTAGAGCACTAAATAAGCTACCTATACCTTGCTAAAAGAGAAAATAACCAATTTTAGAATATTAGCAAAGCAATTTGTGTAATTTCAAATCAATTTGCGCATATCACTGATTTCTAACTGTAACTTCTAGATAGAGCCTAAGCGGTCTCTGTTCTTCATACAGATAAAACCAACTTATTGGCATCTGTACTGTCTACTCTCAAATTCTTTGCAAGAATGCTCTTTGTTACCAACAGACGCTAACTAGCTTGGGTGAGAATTTCTAATATAGATCTCTAAGGTGATTGTTAAGTCTTTTTCAGCTTCAAGTCAATAACCAAGTTATACATTTTACAGAAGTTACAGTTATAGAGAATTAGTGCATATGAGCGCTTCAGATGACCATGAAATAAAAACTATAACGAATAATGTTATTCGAAAAAACAAACATATAAACTCACCGTTATCTCCTGAAATAACTAAATTTTAGCATCTTAGAAATCAGTCTATTTTATTGACATTCTCTAAGACGTTTTATTGAGGCACTCTATTGTATTTGAAGTTAATAAAAGTATAGGTTTTTTCTTGTACACTTAGTTAAAAAACAAGACAATCTCTGCATATTGTCACTTTAGCCAAGACATTGCAAAAATAAAAAACCACCATAAATGGAAATGTAAATCTCAAACCATCCTTTAAAATTACTGAGGAAAAATTACTGATAACTTATTAACTTTATTAGTGAAGATAAAATGTTATTAAAGCAAAATAAAATATGGATTTTGTAAAGAGTTTTTCATTTTATAGAGAATAAAGGTTTTAAAGTACGATTTGTCAAGACACGAGGGATTATAAGGCAATATTTATCTTCTAAAACATTGTTGTGATTGAATGCTTTGGATATGTTTTAGATTCCATGCAAATAAGGAAACTGCAGTTGCTTGATATTATCTTTAAAAACCATTTGTTCATTTTCTACAGAAATATAGCTTAATAAAGTGGATGTAAATTAGAGAAACGTCTGTTAATAAAGAACGTGATCATATTGATCATAACCGTTCCCTTTACTTGTTGTCTGCATCAAGTGTCGGGTAGAAGGTTCTGTTAATTGTATAACAGATATTCGAATCCTGAACAGACAACAGATGCTGATTTAGTCTATATAAATAACTATCACATTTTCTCTTATCGAGCAAGATAGATTCATGCGAGCTCACATCGAACAACTGCAGTCGTACCGTGTAAATAGTAATATGCCATAGAGCAAATCCAATTCAACGAAATCGAATGTCCCTTTCGATGTAAAAAAAAAAAATTCCTCAAATTTAACGAAAATACCGTCAATTTTGATAAAATATTTCTGGAGTATATTCGGAAAAATCCTTCGGAAAAATAGCGAAATTTTTTAAAGTAAAAATACCTGAAGGGTTTTTCAGAAAGAAATTAATAATTTTGAAATGACATAACTACCAAACCATGAAAGACAGAAGAGACAAGTGGTATGTTGGATAGACAGGTATAGAATTTTGAATATATCGGTTTGTAAACTGGATTGAGAAAATTTAATGTCAGTTGCATTTGACGTACCGATGAGTATCATTTTCATTTGGATGGATTTGTTAATAAACAAAGCATGTAAATGTGAGGTACTGAAAGTCCATCAATTGTTGTGTCTTGCAAAATCACTGCATTCTAAAAAAGTTATACCAATAGGCTGCCTAAAAAAGTGATACCAATACCAATTAGACTGCACTATTCAGTAAAAAGATTATAAGGGTCTTTTTGTGAGAGAACAATAAACTCATTTCTCTTTAATAAAATTTTACAGCAATTTGCTGACACAGTTTTGGAACTAATTCTACAAACCGGTGTATTTCAAATTCCACACCTGTCTATCTAACATATCTGTTTCTCACTGTTATGCAATTATGACTTTTTAAAGTTAAGGAGTCCTTTATGAAAAACCCTGTGGTATTTATTTAATTCCAACTTCATGTGATGAAACACTTTTTTAAATGACGTTTTTCCGTTTACAAACTTCTCAACTGAGTGTGTACTTACGTCATCGTCGTGGTCGAAGGCATTGAACACGTCATAAGGCAAACACGAGAGGAGATCGATGACGAACCAACTCCGCATATAATTCATGCGAATGATCTTCGGGTCCGAGACCACTTCCCCTCCGGGCCCCACGAACGTTGTATGGAAATTGAGGACGATGTCTATAAAGAAGATGACGTCTACGATGCTGTCCAGTACAAGCAGAGACACGTCCTCAGAGGTCTTGTTCTTGAAGGCCACATTGTAGGGGACCATGATGGCTGTGTAGAAAGTGAGGCAGAGGATCACCCAGTCCCAGATGGCTTTGAAGGCGCAGTAATGGAGCAGAATGTGAGGAGGGGTCTTGGGAGCTTCTTGGCGATATTGAGGCAGGATATCGGAGTTCAGACTTATCATCTGAACAAAACAAAACACTCATTTAGTATTGAAATATGCACAGTTTAATTAGCTAAGACTGTTCAATGTCATTTTTTCGACGTTTGACCTTAACCAATTTCACTCCCGCTACCATAAAAGTTCTGCGAAAAAGGGTAACTAGACCTGAACAATGCGAATGATCCAGCCATTTTTACAATCTTAGAGTATTGCATTAAATTGTTTATTATAAGAGAATATACTCTAAAATAAGTTATATAAAAAGGAATGCAACGATATTATGTAAAAAGATTTTCCAGCAAAGATTATTACGCGTAATTCCTAAACACATGGCATAGTAAGCATAAGCAATAGCTTTCTTATTAAATAATAAATGGGGATTTTGAGATAGTTGTTATTTTATACAAAAATAATGTGGTTTTTACTTAAGATGGTAAATTTTAAGTAAGAAACATTAATTATTTTACACAAGGGGCATTTATTATGTTATACAAGATGCATTATTGTAGTTGCATCTCATTTAGTTTACTTGAAAGAAATCTGCTGAATGACTGAAATATATAAAACATTGCATTCTACGTTCCACTAGACTTAAAATTGCACAGCGCATTCTACAGTATTAAAATATTCAACAGTTTTTTTTAGGGATCAAGTAAAGTTGAGAGTACGATGATTTAGAATACGCATCAAGAAGAGTATAACAATTGCATCAACTGGACCACAATATCCCTATTTATGCATCAAATCTAATGTTTCAAAAATTTTTACCATAACGAACAGTTGTGACGATTAAGGGAAATGATAAGAGGAAAAAGAGCCAATTTTTTAACAATTTTTTTTTCTTACATTTTAATGGCTTTATTGTTTCCACATTTGCAACATTTTGGCACCTATTATATGAAGCAATAATCTGATATTTTCTCCATCTATTCAAGTTTGAATGTAGATACCAAAGCTCTCGCCATTATTCAAAATAAAAACTATCCTAATCCAGTGGATAAAAATTAATAAATTAAAAAAAACAAATAGTTGTTTAACTTGGTAGAAACATCTCTATGATTCATAAAATATATTTTACTATATTTCTACCAAATACTTAAAAACGAAAAAACATGGAGGTATAAATACCTATATAATTCTTTGTATATGCTTTAACTGTATCAGTTTCCAACCAATGTTCCCTTGTTTTGACTTAAACCCCCTTTTATTAACTTTAAAATAAAGTTTTCATATCTTTTTAATCTGTGTGATTAGTGAAAAAAAAACTAATTTTGGAATCCTAAGAAAATAAAGAGGAACAAAACATGAGATTATTTCTTGTCTCCATTGCAAGTTAAATAAAGCAGACAAAATTTGTCCTCGTTGACTGATCTATAAAATGTGTTTTTTTTTCCTCAAATGAATTTTAATGATTCATGGAATCTACTTTTTGTGATAGATCAATGGCAAAAGAATTATCTGTAAGATATGCATTACAGGTATTTACTAGCTGCATTAATAAAGGCAATTCAAGGTCATTCAATCCCCTTCTTTTATCCTCAGAAATTTAAGCTAAGTGCTAGCAGTGTACCAATTTCTCACTATAGTTAGCGTGTGTGTCCTATTTGAAATCTAACCACTTCGTTGCAAAGTTAACTAAACTAAGTTTCAAATAAGTTGCATTGGTATTAAATGGTGGAAGTCCGTGTGGTCTGCGTGAAGAATAACATTGAATTTGGACAGCCACTACTAATGCAACAGGCCATAGGGATTGGAATTAATATGGGCCAATGATGTACAGAATAATGATAAATGTCAGAAAATAATGGTACAATCGGAAGAGTGACATAATTCTGAAATTATTTATTGTATGGACTCACATGTGCGATCTGGGACTGCTTTGTGGGATCTGCTTTGATGGCAGGTAAATGAGAAGAGAATTGCTGAACCAAGACAGAACGACTTCTTGTAACCGACCGGGCTAGACGGGCGAACTTGCTAAGTCCCACTGAAAACCATATAAATTCAGTTATAAGTAAAAATTCAATTTAGATGGAAGTAGATTTAAATCTAGTTACTTAATACAATAAAATCTGTTTATTTTCATATAATGCGAAGGACATATGCGTTAAGGTAAAGAATAAATGTGCAATACAGGTGTCTTTATATTTTGATAAAATTAGTGAATTTTTAAATATTTTTTTTCTTTCAATCCCAAAATTGTAAGTCAGAAATATTTCAATCTAAAATATTATCTGGAAAATATGTGACACTTATGTATTCTATGGTAGTATTGTATTACAAATCCTGTTATATTTACGCCTGCTCATTTTAATAACTAAAGTAGTTTTCAATTCCTTAATAAATGCTTATGTCATTTAAAAAACTTCAAACTCTTTATTATTCAATGAATAAATGGTATTTATTAAGTTTTTAATGAGTCAATGAGTTTTTAATGGTAAGTGAATAATGATAATTTTGGTTTTGTATACTAATTAAATTTTGAAATACGAATTACTGTAGTATAATGCCTGTTTAAAGGATAATCTATGTCAATATATGATTTCATAGAAATATATCAATTGACAAATGTCAAAATATATAGTTTCAACTATTTCAGAAGGCAGAATTGTTTAAATATTATTTCCAATCAAAGAATAATTTTTTATTAAATATAATATATTATTTTTTTCTCCTTTTTAATTTATTTCAAAAACTCAGAGCTTTAAAAATAGTTTTAAGTAGTTTAGAAAAACAAGGAATTAATATATTTCGGATGAATTATTTTTATAAAATATTCCCTCAGTTAATAAACTGACGAATAAATGAACTTCACTTTTCATGTTTATAGAACATCAACTTTATTTACATCGAATACCTAAATGTCTTAAGAACAATTTCAGGTTAAGAGAAGATAGTACATATAATTTATTATAGTTATACCTTTCAGTATATAAATAAGTCTAAAATTATTTTTCAAAATTAAAAAATCGTGCTTTGAGTGCTTGATAAAAGTGTTGAATTCATTTCAAGATCATTTCCAGATCATGCAAGTGCTTCCAATTGTTCATGAGCAAAGAAATGTGATGAATATAGTTTCTATTCTAATGCTGTGAAAAAAAGTTATTCATACAGATTTGTTGCCCTGATTGTTTTACTACAATTATTGCTTAATATCTTTTCATAAAATTCATGTGATATTTTTATTTTTTATTTTTATTTTACTAGAATTAAATTCAAGGAACTCGTTCCTTGAATTTAATTCTAAATAATTCTAACAGTAAGTAAATAATTATGTGTATTCAAAATATTATTTAGAAAATTTAATACTAGCACTGTTAAAGTTATTGAAATTGACAGAAAACCTTATTTTTTACGCATAAAAAAATATAATTACGACTTAAAAAAAATAAATTATTTATTGAATAAATGTTTGATTTTTATATTACATTATATATTAAATAAATATTGATGTTACCAATATTTAAAAGTTGTCATAATTTATTTTTTAAACTGGCATTTATATAGTGACAATTTTACTTTGAGTTTTAATAGGTATGGGCATAAATAGATATTAAGGGTTATTAACTTCAAACACTCTACAAAATCTGTTTTATATTATGATGTTTAGAAAATTCATATGCAGTTTGCCTTTGAAATGTTCAAGTGCAAAAATCTGATGCACGGTTGATTTACTTGAATGGTTTCTTATTTGGTACATTGCGAGCTCATATACAAAAATACCAAAAATCTAAATTACATGGTTTGGTCTGGATACTTTTAGTACCTTTTGCTGGCCAGAATCTTGAACTGTGAGATGTATTTAAACAATGCTGACTTTCTCACTTTATGCTAATGGGGAAATACTGTTTATGACGCTGTGATTTGATGACTTCAGTGTTCAAAAACTGAACTGGCCTTCTCAGAGTCTCGATCAAAAATCCAGTAAAGATCAGATTGCATGCCCACTTAAATTGGTAATCGTCACTTGCCAGAATAGCTTAAGCTGCTGCGGAACATTTCAACACTTAGTTTTCAACAACTATCTTTGCTCTAGCTTTTCATCTCTTTTACCACACATCCTCTTCTACTGAGAATCCTTTGATTTTAAATTATCAACATCTTCGGAAAAGTGGCTTGCATACGCAATTGTCTTTATCATGAGGAGAAGGCAATATATGGAGATATTCAGTTTAAGAGGCGGTCTTCCTGCTCAAATAGAGCATTTTTTTTGTTCATTTACATAAAATTATGCAATTGTTTTTGGCTTATTAACGCTAGAGATTTCTGAATGAAAATAGCAGAAGTTTTATCTTCATTTCATGTGAGCTGATGCATCCTCATATTGGGCACCATAAGCTGTTATAGAACCTGGAAGTCAGTTTATATGTCTGACTAATACAAACTGCTACGTTCTCAAGATGAACTTCCATATTGGTTACTCCAAGCTGTTATAGAACCAGGAAGTCAATTTACAAATTCGACTGTCAAAAATTTTTTAGTACCCTAGGTATATCTCCGTATTGAGCCCTACAAGATGTTATAGAATTTAGAAATCAGTTTATAAGTCCGACTGTCAAAAATTGAGGAAAAGTCTCAGATGTTTATAATGATCTAAAGGGCGATCTATGTCATTTAAAATATGTGCTTCAAGAGTCCAGAACAAGGTATGCCTGAATGTAAACAATGAACAACTAGGTGAATGAGGACAACAAACCTGTGTGAATAAATCTACTCTAGCATGCAGATAAGGTGCAAATGTTTTTGCAGGAAAGACAAACCTTTTTTTTTACCTTTAGCAGTATCTTCTTCTACGGGTTGTTTGAGGGCAGTGATGTCACGAAAAGTGAGAAGGAACAGAACCACGACATCCTTCTCGTTTCGGATGGGAGCGATATGGAGAAGGAGCCACAGAGGAGTATCTAAATACACACATGTACACCATAAAAACAATTGACTTACGGATTCACTTTTTCCAGATGCTGGTGTTTAAATTCGCGATAAAAAGATATGTATCTCATGCTTATAGAAACAAAACGTTACTGATAACTTGTCCGATGTTAATGTTTGTATTCTAAATAAATTATATTTAAACACCTGTAGGTAGATAGCAGGTAAACTTTCATGAGTTGTTTGTTGTTGGTTTAAAATTCTCAAGGATAAAGTATTTAAGGTTGCATGTACAAAAAAAGGCCAAAGTTATTATTAAGAGCTTGCTGTTCCCCTTCTCCATAAAGAACACATAAGCATAGAAAATTCGAAGCAATAAAACTTAGCATATTAATGGTCCCAATTCCTGTTACAACCTTCGAACCCTTTTTTATGTGCTGAATAGTACCTATTTTAAATTATATTTGAAATTTTTATAATTTAATATATCCATCCAATCAGGTGACATTTTTGAATTTAATTAGAATGCCTTAGCTAAAAATATCTCACAGTTGTTAGTTATTAAGTTATTCAGTTATAAATAACTTTCTTTAAGCTATTCTATTTAAATTAAGAATTTTAGCTCAGTGATGATTTTGAAAGATATTTCGTTGTAAATTGAAATAAAGTAGAAAATTAATGAAATTTTTTATAAAGGACATTTTAAAACGTTCTTCGAAAGTTAATATAGGTAAAAAGAACTTTTATTTGTAAAGCGAGGCATTTTTAGATAAACAGTAAAAAAAAAAATTTCACCAAACTAAATGGTAATTAATATATGCTGTCTCTTAAAAATGTAAAAAAAAAAAAACAAAAAAAAACATTAATTTTTACTTAATAAATTCATAGTTTTCATTTTTTATGAGCAATTTGTAATGCTTCTCATATTTGATTGTTTGTATCTCTTACGTAATTTGGAAAGTGATGCATCAGAGATTTAATAACTGTAGACTGCGAAAAGTAAAACTCAAGCAGTAAGGCATTTTTTTAAATCAAATTATTGATAGGAGTAATAAATTAAAATTATTATTACTGATTGAGACTGAGTGTTTTTATTGAATGTGATAATTTAGTGTTACTATATTACAAATATAGAATAGCATGGAATTATTCCTAAT
The DNA here is from genome assembly GCA_963978545.1 of Linyphia triangularis. Taxonomy (NCBI): domain Eukaryota; kingdom Metazoa; phylum Arthropoda; class Arachnida; order Araneae; family Linyphiidae; genus Linyphia; species Linyphia triangularis. The sequence goes on along the minus strand of OZ021721.1, from coordinate 82,267,494 downwards.
TGAGGTTATCTGAGCTTTTGAGACTTATTATATTTATTTACTCACATCAAGTCAAAGCACTTGGTAGTCCCTAGATAAAAATGATTTAGTGCGGGGCATATGTTTAATAAAGCATGAACTAATAAGCATTGTGTTTTCTTTTTGTTTTGTCTATTTGTGTTCTAGTAATGAATTTACTATAATCGAATAACAAACTGGAATAGATTAACTTAAGTTCCGCCACTGGATTTCTCTAACGCAAACCAGGGATTTGCTTTGTATTAAGTGTGATGGTGCTCAGGGTTATTAATGTAACAGGGATTGGCTTACGAAGGAGGCAACGAATAAAACATTTAAAATACATTTCTTGAGGGAGAACTTAAAACAGAAAATAAAGTTTTTCCAAATAAAAAATCAAGTAGGTTAAAATGTTGATGTAACTATACAAAATAACATAACGTCGTAGTAAACAAAATTATTTTAAATTAATTTTTTTTGATTGACAGTTTTATCAAAGTGAAAATAAGTTTCTAGTCTTCGATTAAGTCTGCTACACTCTTGAGAATATTCATATTGAATCTAATTGTTAAAAATGAGTGAGGATACTTACAGAGTGGAGTCGGAGTGTTTACTCGCATACTCGCATAGTGCGAAGTAAAATTAAACTGTAAACGACCAGTGTGCGTCCCCATAGAGAAGCATGGTTTAATTTTACCTCACACTATGAGAGTATGCGAGTAAGCCCCCATCCTGTCTCTACTGTGTAAATACCCTAAGGAAGTATGTTTAGTCATTGGAGTGCTATAAATAAGGAGGAATTTGTTCAATTGAATATATTTATGTACATAAGACACGTTAATTGAATTATCATATTTAAATACTTAGCTTTTATATTAAAATGCGCATTTAAAGTTAACAAAATTATCTTTTGATTATTTTAATATCTGTTTACATGTAAGCAAGATGTAAATTATCGCCATGAGTTTTTTATGTAGAGGTTCTTTACAGATTTCTTTCAGAAACTGGTAGAAATGATGTTGATTATGATTTGATTGAGTTGCCTTATGGGAGTATTACGGCATTTCTCCGAAGCATGATCTACCTTAGCTATGGTAAAATAAAGAAGCCGACTGAAATGTAGATTGCATGTAAATTTGTATTCCTTTTAAGCGAATTACTGACCGTTGTCCCATCCCAATCCTGGGGACTTCCTTCCAAGACTTCCGGAATCACCCGAGTCCGGAGATCGGGTTGCAGGAAGTCGGGCCAGGACACTGTCCAACTTACAACCTAAAACAGAAAAGACTCATATCAAAACGTTATCCATTATAGAGATTGAAACATCTAAAAATACAGTTTTTGCTAAGACTTCTAAGAATAAATTGATATTTTTTTAAATTGACGTTTTACTGAAGAGTTATAAATTTAAGAGATATTGAGTATTTCAATTTCAGAAACATTCGAGTGGATTTGCAGGAAATACGAAAAATATATTTTTTTTTTTCAAATTGGCTCTTACAAATTCGTGACTCCTAAGGATTTAAAACATAGAGAGGTAATATTTTGATGATGGTTATACTTATCCGAGTTTAATAGCTTTTTTAAAGGTGCTAAAGTGAAATACAATATTCAAAATATTTCTGCTTCTATTGCTTGAAACTCAATCAATTTTTTAGTAAGCAATAAGCTTGTAGCTATATTCATTTTTAAAATTTTGAGAGCAAAATATTTATTTGTAAGTTTTTATAAAAGTTGAAAAAAAAAATTATATCTTTAAAACTTTAGATACATTTTTAATAAGCTACTGTAAATAAAATCATTCTGTTTTTAGAATAAAATTTTTGATATACATTCCTATTATGAACCAAACACATATTTAAATTTGATAGTAGATATATTTTTAAAACCCCTCCCCCCAAAAAAGCGATGGACTTGTGAAAAATAAATTGCAATTATATATAGTAATAGAACTGGCAATTTTTGAGGTTTACCATATAACTAGTTTGTATAACTAGTTATTTAACTCATTTGTGTAGACAGATGCAAGATGTAAAGAAAAGTCACTAAATATTAGATACATTTTGTTGAAGTGACCTGGTGGCTCTTTACTGTATTGATTAATTTCAATTTTCAATGGTACTTACAATATATCGCAGCTGTGGTGGAATAATATTGTACCTGCGAAATTGGAATTTTACAGGAAACGCGAAAAATCAAATTGATTGCGCTATAAAAATGATGACTACTTTCAAGTTGGAACTGCTGTAACGTTGTTACAATAAGTGCTCCATTTCTGTCTTGGTTCTCCTCGATGTACTAGGTATTACTTGATATAGACTTTGTTTTTACAAATTTTGCAGTAGCGTCATTGTTACTCCATAGAGGCGATATGTAGTTTTAAAATATATAACTGCTTTCTAAAACAGAGAAAAACAATAGGTAATATTAGAAGGTGAATTTTTCAAAATTAGAAATAGCTTGCTATATATTGTTTCTTTTCCAGATGGTATATCGTACTAGCGATGAATTCACATCAGGAATTAATGTAAAAATAGAATATTTTCTTATGTTATCCTTTAACTGCTGTGGTTGGGTGGTCTGATATTTTAGGTGCAAGGGCAACGCGAAGTAATTACTGTGTCAAACAATTTGCTGAACATCAGTTTAAAATTTAAGGAATATAAGTATCAGGAAATTAATATAAAAGTCAAAGATGAAACATTTTAGGGCGTGGAAGCATTCTACAAAAAATGACTCGTTTTATGTCAGATCGCATACAGCAATTAAAGGTTATAGAGGAAATTTAGTGTTTTTTTATATTAATTTGATTTTTAGAGAATTTAAATTGATAATACCTATTCCAAATTATCTTAAATGAACAACTATCTAATATTGAAAAAAATGAAGTTTTAACAATAAATTGACAAAAGCAATTTTTCTATAGTGACTTCTAAATTACAATATTTTACCAAATTTAAAATTAGATTCCTCTTAATTACGTAGTTTACAATGAATTATTTCTTAGTCAAAATTAAATATAATCGCATTTTACATATGCGAAAAATAGTACAAATGCAGAATTTAACATTTAAAATGTATAACTTAACCTAACTTAGAATAAAAAAGCTTTGGTAACATTTTATTCAAAACATTTTGTAAAACATCTGTTACCATTTGATATGATTAAGTTTTTAAAAACCTAACTTTTGTTTATAAAGGGTTTTCATTACTTTTATTTACGAACAGGAATCAATTCGCTGAAATTGTTTTATAAGATCTGCAACAGATGGCGCTTTGAAGACTATCCGCAAAGTAATGTTGATTGAAAAATCTTTCGTAAAAAAAATCATTTTTAAAAATGTCATGCAATAGGTTGATAAAGAATGCCAAAAAAACTTTTTTTGGGCTTATTCTTGTTAACATAGAAAAAACGATTTTATTTTCATATCTGCCCTTGAAATACTCACAACTGGTTACAAGAAATATAACTTATTATAGATTTTTTTGTTTGACATTAACTGCCAGGAGCAAAACCAATGCTTAGCATACAAAATAATAATTCAACAAAATCAAATATTAATATAAAAAAAGAAATAGTAACTATTAATAAACTGTAAGTGCAATATGCAGAAGTGTTTCTTCCAAAGTAAGCGCATTTTTTGCTCCATATTTCTTCATACATGCAGAAGTGGTCATATGTTTCCAATCAATCAAACATGTATATTTTTCTAGAAAATTATATTGATGAAGAATATATTGATAGCAAAGCAAATACTCCCCAAATTACAATTTATGATTTGACCATTTTTATTGTTGATTTTCAGAAGTGGGAAAGAAATTGAAAATTTGATTTTATTGAAAGCGTAGTAACATTTGAAATATTTAATTTCTGACTCAATAGAGAAACGAATTTCTCTGTACTGTTGCTCACTTAACACAAGAATATTACCATATATGATCATTAAACAAATAAAAAAAAATAAAAAAGTAACTTCTTTGAGCCATCTTTCACTGTATATATACAGCTCTCATAATCAACGATTCCTATCTTATATACAATTCACTATCTGCTTACTTGCCACAATCTGCTTCTACAATTCACTCAAGCTCATTATTATATATTTCATCTATTTTATACACTGCAAGCTAATTCAGGCTGGTTTTTACCTATTTTTACAATCGAATGGACGGATCATTTCTTTAAATCTTTTCAAAGGATGAAATGTTGAGAACATTTTTAATCAAAATGCATCAAATTCTCAAAAACATTTTAAAATTTGTAATTTGACATAGTACACCAACTAAACTTGGTGTACTACGTCAAATTACATAACCAGTATTTTTTCAAATAAATTTTCTAGAGCTTATGAAATACGAATTCTTAGTCATCAAAGAAAATTAGTTTGATATTTGTTACATTAAACTGAAAGCTTACTTATAAAATACTTAATACATTTATGATGCAGTAAATGACCATAACCTTTCAAGATTAATAATTTGTGACGCTATTATTGAAAAGATCGTATTAAATCATTTGGTGAGACATTTAATACGATCAAATATTTAAAAAATGTTCATTGAGTTTGACATTTTGACAAAACTATCCGAAGTCTACTCCTCTTGAAGGGTTGTAACTTTTTAGGACCACCTTGTGAGCTATTATTTTGCAATATCCTTCATAATATCTTTAGCATCTCCCATTTAGAAACGTTTAGATGCTTTAAGAGTCATTTAACTTTTCATAAATATGTTTTGCACGTACGAATTTTAACAAATATTAATGTTTATTATACTGATTTGTTGGAAAGTGTACACTTAAGGCAACTAAGTGATGCAGAGTAATTTAAGTTTGGATTATAGAGAAGAATGAGGACTCTAAATATATATGTATATTGTTTGAAAGAGGTTTGGGGGTGGCCAGTCATTTATAATTAACAAACATAGTGATATAAAGAGTTTAAAGTTGTATTATGGATGTATATATGTATGCTATATACATCACGTTTTAATTTTAAAAACAGGAAGAAAATTCTTTTAAATTGGTTGATATAAGGATTGAAAGACCACTACTATTAACTCTTGGAGATAAAATAGTTGAACGCAGAAACGAAGAATTAGAAAGAGATACTAAACTGGACCAAATTAGACAGAGCTTTGTTCCATAGTTGGAGGTCTTTCTTCCATTTATATTTATTAACACTAATTTAAACTTTTGAAAAACTTAATCTTAAAATAGATTTTAGCAGAAAAAATTTAATTAAAAAACATATAAATGTATCTTGAAGAAAGTTTTTTTTTTTCATATGTTCCCATTTTCTCCCATCCCACCATTTACCTCCCCCCCCCCCCTCCCAAAACCTAACCCTACTGATTGCCTAGAGGCTCTTCTCAATAACATCGGTTGAGTTTATTGTGTGAAAAGTATTCCAAAAGAAAGAAATGTGGTTGCTTTGGGGCAACAACTAGATTTCCTAACTTTTTCTAACTGACCACTATACTTGGAGGTTTTTTCTTTATAATATCTAGTTTTTTTTTAGAAGATTAGAATATTAACGTTTATAAAATTAGCAGGGAAACATTTGAAATATTAAGTATATTGTGTAAAAAAGTGTAAATTACAATTATAATTAAAGTAATTTGCAGGAAATTTTTCTTATTGAGAAAGTATTGAAAATTATATGGTTTTACGTTTTTTAGCGAATTTAAACGATGGATGAAATAAATATTTTTTTAAAGATATCATTTTATAATTTAGAGTTTATTTAAAAGATTTATGTATCATTTGATACTGTGAATTAAAAATTTATAGTATAGAATATATTTTATAATTTTAATTTGAACGAATAAGACATGTATAAATTATTATTATTATTATTATTCACGTATTTCATTGAGTTCCATTTCTTATAAATAACGATAATTAAATATATGAATAACATCTAGTTTGTTTAAATAGCTAGTATGGAGTACAGAAAAGTAATTTATTCAATATCGTTAGAATTCTATAAAATTTATTAGGCTTGAATTTTAATGTGCTTTTTTTAATTGTTAAGTTGAAAGTTAAAAACTGATTTAATTAAATGTTTATAGTAGATGAAGTTTATATATATTTTTTAACCAGGCATGCAATAAATGTCAAGAATAAGATTACGAGATAGAGACATTAAATATTTAAAAAAAAAAAAAAAATGTTTAGAAAACACACAACAGAGTAGATTACTTTAAATCTGTTTTCTTAGTGTGTTTACTATTTATTTTTTTAGATGTTTTTTTAGCATTAATTATACTATTTTAATGCTTAATTAATCCGTTTCTTTAATTTAACTTAATTAAAGATGACAAAGCTTCTTGAAATACGTAATTTATATAAGTTAGGTTTATCAATTGAGAAATGAAGAGTTTAGCTAATTTTTTTTAAAGCTGTTATTAATATTCTACATTAAAATTTCAAGATTGGTATTTAAGTGCCTAAATAATAGTTATAATATTTTTATTTTTTTTACAAATTGAAGCAAATTTTTCTCATTAAAATATCGGATGTTCCTTCAAAAATTAAAGAGATTGATTAATTTTTCATATTTTCAGTGTTCAGTTTCGAAAGAGTTTATAAATATTCTACATAACATACATAAAAAATTCATCTTAAATTAAACTAAAAATCATAAAATAAACGTTCAACATAAAAACAATATTTTCTATAAAGTTACATGATACATCATACAATTGCTTTATTAAGATACCTTGACTTGAAAAACGTTGCATATTTCCACTTAATGTATTTTTAATTTATTATAGAACACGAGTTTTGATAAAAATACGAAAACTTAATCTAGTATTTATAATACTTAGTATGGAAAAAAATTATCATTGGATATTGCATTCAAGCACGATAAAAAAAAATTACTGAAAATAAAACATTAAATTGAAAAGTTGGATCTTAATATTATATAAATGAATAGATATGAGACTGAATCATATTTATTCCCCAACGTCTCCAGGAAATTAATGCGTTTTTTCATATATTTATCTAGATCATAAATGTTTTCGAGAATCATTCACGATATCTTAAGAAACTTACGTAAATGCTTCACTAATTTTATTGAGATTTGAATGTCGAATAGTAACAGCAAACTTTATGTAGCCCATTTTTACCTAAATGCTCCACGTCACGAGGAATATGTTTTTGAGTTTGGATATATATGCACGTTTGTTCATAAATCTGAATCTAAAGCTTTACGCAAAATCGACTTTTAAACATGAGGTATGAATTTAATGTAGTCCTTATCAGAGTGTAAACTGGAAAAAAACAATCCATATTATTGCTATAAAAACTTACAATGGCTCAATTTTTATTTATTATCCCCTACTTCGCCTAGTTATGTTGGGTAATGTGTTAATTAAGAAGGCAAAAGTTTCTTTTTGTACGAACATGGTGATTATAATTAAAATTCAACTTTCAAATCGCTGTAAAAAGAACCACTGATGGTCAGAATTACCCTGAAATTTGATCTGAATATACACAAAGAGGAGGGAAATTGTATGACCTAAGAAAAAAACTAGTTTAACTATTTTTTTTATGTCTTAACCATTTCCCCCGTTTTAGCGTATATTCAGATCAAATTTTAGATCATTTAGATCATTTTTTGTACAGCTTTTAAGCTTTTAGAATGTTGCACTTCAACTATAATTAACCTGTATATCCGGATTTCCGATACAGGAAAGTCAGTGATTAAATTGATTTTGTTAAATGATACATCGGTATATATGCTTCATTCGGTCAATGATCACTGAAAAAATGATATAATGAAAAACATAAAATAACGTACGTACCGAATCAAGTATTACTGGAAGTAGGAAAATTTAAAAATCCCAAAAGACGTACACAAGGCACGACTTAATTAAAACAGGTTTTTATCAATTTTTATAATTAATTGATGAGGCGTTCTCTTAAATCGTTTGTAAAAAATACATTTTTATGCTCTTTTGATTTTATAAAATTCTGAAAAGTATTTTAAGGGTATAGTTAAAAATGCGTGGATTAAAAAGATAAACACAATTGGAGTACTACTTTAGATTATATAGTTAAAAAGCAGGATTATATGACTAACAAGGTATATAATAAAAAAAATGTAGATTCAAAATGTACAATTCTACTTCAATGTACTACTTCAGATTATATATTTAAAAATCAGGATTCTATAATTAAAAAAATATCTATTGTTAAAAGCATGGGGATTAAAAATAAGTACATTTGAAGTACTACTTCAGATTACATACTTCAAATTACGTACTTAAAAAAGGATATAGTTAAAAAAAAAAGCTTGGGATGAAAAGATAAGTACAGTTGGAAAATTTTATATTTGATAATAAACTTTAAAAATTTTTTTAATGCTTATCGTGTCTGTTATAAATATGTTTGTCATAACCTTCTAAGAGTTAAAAACGCATGTGAAAAGTGCAAATAACATATGTATGGTATAATAGTGTAATACATAAGCACAAAATATTGGATTCATCAAAAACTATCTTGCAAGATACTGTTGTAGTTGCTTTCATCTTGTGTAGTTGTTGTGTAGTTTCATCTTGTGTAGTTCACTGTTGTAGTTGTTTTGAATTTGTTACGATGCTTCATATTGTACAAATTGTTCGTTTGATATTTTTGATCGCGTATTTTAGATAGTTAATTCTTTATGGGAAACAGTGTTAGATATTTATTTCAAATGTTGAGTGTAAGGGGGAGTTGTCAGATAGCTAAATTACCTTCATCGTATTTTGTAAAATTCGCGTTTTCGCTAAATGACATCCTTCTAAACGAACAAAATGTAAACATTAAAAATAGTGCAAACACATTTTAACCTGAGTGCTTATTAAACAGTTGAATCATTTTTTGAATTCGAAATAAGTTTTTTCAGCAATAAACAAAAAAAATATAAAAATAATGCTAATTAAAAAAAGATATAGGTGTTTTGAATAGCAAAATGATAAACATATTTAAAATTCAATTTCTACTGAGAGGATTTATCTAGGAACGCGGCGAGGTCCCGCCGCCCAGTCCGATATCAAAGCCGTAGTTATGCGAGTGCATATTATGTTGATTGAGCTTAGGGCCGTTTTCGACCCCTCACAGTTCATGTTCTATTGTAGCTAGAACTCTTTTTTTGTTTGCCATCGTGTTGCCCCGGATGAGTAGATGAAAAATAACAGCCTAATTGTTAACATTGAGTCGGAATTCACCGGGATTTTGTACTTCTTCTGATTTTTCTTATGGTTGTGACCAAATCTTTTTCGTTAAAAAGTAAATCTAATTTTTTTAAAAAGTAATTGAATTTTACTACTGTGGCTCCATGTAAATAAATTTCAGATGTAAAAATACTTTTGCTTAAAATTTCAGATTTGGCCGAAAGTCAGTTAAAAGTCTTAATCAAACTCCACAATCGGAATGACGTATTTAACGGTTTTTATGCATTCTGTTGTCGGAAGTGACGTCAATCCCTGGTCTCTTCCTCCCTTTCATCCTTTTTTCTGGTTCGAAAGAGCTCTCCGGAGCGTGAAGAAGCAAAGTTAGCTTTCACTAAAACATGATGTATCAAATTAATTTTTAGATATTTTTAATACCATCCGCAAGAGAAGATTTCAAAGATTATAACCATATTTTTTCCAATGGAAAAAAGAAAATATTTCAAGTATTTATTCAGATAGAAGAATAGGGGGGAACCTTTTACCCATTGGGTTACCATTACGGCAAAATTTTAAAATTTAATTAAAAATAAACTAATTAAAAATTCATTTTTTTTTTCTTTCGGAACTAAACAAATGCAAAAACTACTTATGTTAAAAATTTCACAGTTCTCCTTGCACCAGAAATGGAGATACAAGTGACAAAGAATTAGATTCCTTACTTTTTTTTTTTTAATATAGAAAGATATTTGTATGTTTTTGTAGTAGGTACATATTTTTAATTATGAAGGTTTTTTCTTGGTGTGATAAAGAGGATTTCTACTTAATAGAAACGAAAAGGATTTGGGTTGTAAACCTAAATCTCTCTCTCTCTCTCTAATATTGAATCATGATATTCAGTGTCGCTCTCAATGCAAAGAGTAAAATGGGGATCTAATGATGTTGTCGTTTAAGTCATTTTGAGCTTAAAGCAAAGAATATAATTATTCACGCTAAAACATTCATCGACCGTATCTTGCTCATTTAAAGATAACAAACGCAACTAAAAGAATTGATATCGCCCAAAAAATAATTAGTTGTTGTAAAAAAATCCCTCCAAGTAAAACAATCAGTCAGAAAAAGTAGTGAAATCTAATATTTGCCGCCAAGCGGCCACACTTAGTTTCTTTGGGGTACTCGTACACAATGAACTAAATTAGGAATATTGGGAGGAATCTCCATAGATAATCAGTTCTTTGCAGGCTTGATTTTTACAAAATTAAAAACAATGCAGTGCAATTGGTACAGTACCCAAAAAAAAAAATCAGAACGATGGCTATATCTTTTGTTCTAATTGTTGAAATAACAAACAAAAGGTACCGTTATAAATCGTGAAAGGTTTTTAATAATTGTATGTAGTTTTTTTTATCATGAGGGGTCATCTACATATTAAAACAGAACCAAACTTTAAAAAGTTCAATAGCAACCTCATAATATTATTTCATATTTGGATTCAGCATTAAAAAAGAATGCGAAATACAAAAATTCGTAATTTTCTAATGAATAGTTTGTAATTTAAATGATAAAAAGAAAATGATAAATTAATGTTAAAAAAAAAAGTTGGTTTTTTGGCCATAAATACTTAAATAATTAATATATTTCAGTAATTTTTTTTCAAAAGGTAGTTTGTAAATGGCCAAACATAAATAGCAATCAACTTTTGAATCAATTTCTTTTTTAATAATTAATTATTAATTAATAAAGCAATTAAAAATTATTTTTGAATAGAAACATATTTTTTTTGCTTTCATTAGATTTACTATGGTCTAAAACCCCCCCATAATTTTTTTCTTTCCATTTTGACTATTAGTTCTCGATTTTTTAGAGAAAATGTAAAAAACGCTCACTTTAAGGGACCGTATAGTAGACGACTTTTGAAAACTATCAAAGATTAATTCAAGGTAAACTAGAGGTGTGGAAAATCGCATAACGTTCAATTATCGTATAACCAATAGTTTAAAAACTAAGAAACACCCTTTAATAGGAAAGTGAACTAAAAAGTAGATAATTTTAAATAAGTTTGAAATAAGAATAGGGTGATTAACAAGAAATATTTATTTTATCGTAAGAAAGCGTGGGGTGCTTGATGTCAATTTTTGTAAATATTTAATGACAGATATTGGTAAAAGTAGAGCCATTATGAAAATATCTTAAAAAGCACCCCACGCTTTTTTTACGATAAAATAAATATTTCTTGTTAATCATTCTTTTCTTATTTCAAACTTATTTAAAATTATCTTCTACTTTTTAGTTCACTTTTCTATTAAAGCGTGTTTCTTAGTTTTTTAATCTATTGATTATTTTCTACTTTTTAATTTGATTTTCTATTAAAGCGTGTTTTTTAGTTTTTTAAATTATTAATTATTTTTTCTGTAAACTATCAATTTTTTTTTTAATTTGCTTTCTTAAATTTCATTTATTTAAAACAACATTTTTTAAGCAATTTCAATAAGTTATCCTTTAAAAATTTTACTGAATCATGTGACTTTTTCATTTTATAAATAATTTCAACGAACTAGTTACATTTGTGTTTATAGTGAAATATTTCTGTAAAATATTCATGCTTTGCTAAATACTGTTTACTAATGCCTACATTTAATATTTATTAATTTTCTAATCATCAGTAGTATTCGTTATATTTCTGCAATTACAGTTTTCGACATTTTATTTATTTCGTGTGAAGAATGCTCATCTTTAATGTTGTAAATAAATTATGTTACTTTTGCGTTTACTTGCTATTTTTGTATTAATCTTAAACATGACACTATAAATCCAAGTTTTCTATGCAATTTTAGACTAATACTTGTATTTTTTAATCTTCGTGAAACGCGCCACATTAACCGTTCGATTTCTCCCGCTGTGAAGAACCTTAAAAATACCTTTCGTTTTATGGAAATTCTCCCTGAAGATCGGTCAAAAAATGGTCGAAATATTTTCGCTCATAAGTGACGTGTTTTTCAACATAATGCATTGAAATTTGGTATTTAGGGTAAATGATGTATTCTGAATCGAATGAAATGATAAAAAATAAGGATTCGTATTGAAATTTTCGAAGATAGCGTTACCTTTACTTAGTAAACGGTCCCTCAAGAAAAAAAATTGCATCAGATATATAGAAAATCGTAAGCAAAACATTTTGGTGCAAACCGTAAGATTCTACGATAATTAGAACCGAATATATAGCCATCGTTCTGTTTTTTTTTTGGGTACTGTACAAAGTAGCTCAAGCAAATAAACTGAGATTAATCCGAAATAACTCTATCTTGTTAAGTTCTGATTGCCTATGGACATTCCCCCTAATATTCCTAATTTAGTTCATTGTGTACAGTAGGGTGGATCGGAAAAATTAATTTTTGAATTTCCATAAGCCTGTATGTGACAAAGTTGCATTTTGTTGTTATAATGCAGTACAAAAAAATTCAAATCTCTGGTTCAAAGTTTAGTACTACCCCAAAGCCTACTTTACATTACACCACCTGTACATTACATAAATTGTATAAAAATTATAATTATTTAGTAATAGTTATATTATTAATGATAAAATATTAATACACTAGCTAAATACCCGTGCTTCGCTACGAAATTTTAACATGTGCAATATTTTAGCTAGCTGTGTGGCCTCGCGTTGCGTAAATCTGTCATTCGTGTATAAGACCCAGTTTTTGGCGCTTCGCTCGCAGGGAGGTTCATCGCTACGCAAAATCGAGCTCGCTTCATTCGCTGAAAAGTTCATGGACACGTAAACACAGGCTTATTTCACTCGTTAAAAGGTTCATTGCTATGCAAGCATAGGCTCGCTTCGCTCTCTGAAAGGTTCATTGCTGCGTAAGCATAAGCTCGATTCACTCTCTGAAAGGTTCATTGCTGCTTAAGCATTAAGCTCGCTTCACTCACTAAAATCTAATACTTAAGTACTTAATATTGGAAGCCTCTTACTTGTCAAGAAAAACCAAATTCCCCGTTAATACAATAATACAACACCCCTTTAAGATTATTTTAACACGTGTTTGTGGAAAGCAAAATTAGAGGCTAAAACTACTTATGTTGAAACTTTCAGAGATCTAGGCCTATTCGAAGTCGCTTTTTGTAAAAAAATTAATTGAAAAACAAATTAAAATTTTAATCAATCCAATTAGAAGGACAAAACTACTTGTGTTGAAAATTTCAGAAATGTAGCCCAATCACAAATAGCTTTGTAAAATATTTGTTAATTAATTAATAATAATAAAAAAAAATTTAAATCCCTTTTTATAAAAATCCAATTAGAAGGCCACAACTACATATGTTGAAAATTTCAAAGCTGTAGCCGTATTTGAAATCGTTTTGTAATATATATATTAATTAATTAAAAAAATTAATTAATAACAAACTAAACAAAAATTAAAAATTCTGTTTTTCTGAAGTCCAATTAGAAGGACAAAACTACTTATGTTGAAAATTTCAGAGTTGTAGCCCTATTAGTAGTCGTTTTGTAAAATGTTTATTAATTAATTAAAAAAATTAATTAAAAAGGAATAAAATAAAAATTTGAAATTCTGTTTTCTAAAAGTCCGATTAAAAGGCTAAAACTACTTATGTTGAAAATTTCAGAGTTGTAGCCCTATTAGTAGTCGTTTTGTAAAATGTTTATTAATTAATTAAAAAAATTAATTAAAAAGGAACAAAATAAAAATTTAAAATTCTGTTTTCTAAAAGTCCGATTAAAAGGCCAAAACTACTTATGTGGATAATTTCAGAGCTGTAGCCCTATTAGATATCGTTTTGTAACATATTTATTAACTAAAAAAATTAATTAAAAAAGAACTAATTAAAATTTTAAAATTCTGTTTATGATGTATAAAATTAGAAGGTCAAAACTATGTATGCTGAAAATTTCAGAGCTCTACTCCAATTTTAAGTAGTTTTCTATAGATCCACAGACAGACAGACACACAGCTTGTTTTATTATTATAGATTAATTAAAAAAATTAATTAATAACAAACTAAACAAAAATTAAAAATTCTGTTTTTCTAAAGTCCAATTAGAAGGACAAAACTACTTATGTTGAAAATTTTAGAGCTGTAGCCCTATTAGAAATCGTTTTGTAAAATATTAATTAATTAATTAATTAATTAATTAATTAATTCTAAATATTAATTAAAAAGAAACTAAATAAAAATTTAAAATTCTGTTTTTCAAAAGTCCAATTAAAAGGCTATAACTACTTATGTTGAGAATTTCAGAGCTGTAACCCAATTAGTAGTCGTTTTGTAAAATGTTTATTAATTAATTAAAAAAATTAATTAAAAAAGAAAAAAATAAAAATTTAAAATTCTGTTTTTTAAAAGCCTAATTAAAAGGCCAAAACTACTTATGTTGAAAATTTCAGAGCTGTACCGCTATTAGATATCGTTTTGTAACATATTTATTGATTAATTAAAAAAATTAATTAAAAAAGAACTAATTAAAATTTTAACATTCTGTTTGTGATGTATACAATTAGAAGGCCAAAACTACTTATGTTGAACATTTCAGAGTTGTAGCCCTATTAGTAGTTGTTTTGTAAAATGTTTATTAATTAAATAAAAAAATTAATTAAAAAGGAACAAAATAAAAATTTAAAATTCTGTTTTTTAAAAGTCCGATTAAAAGGCCAAAACTACTTATGTGGAAAATTTCAGAGCTGTAGCCCTATTAGATATCATTTTGTAACATATTTATTAACTAAAAAAATTAATTAAAAAAGAACTAATTAAAATTTTAAAATTCTGTTTGTGATGCATAAAATTAGAAGGTCAAAACTACGTATGCTGAAAATTTCAGAGCTCTACTCTAATTTTAAGTAGGTTTCTATAGATCCACAGAGACACAGACAGACACACAGCTTGTTTTATTATTATAGATAAATAATTATTATTGATAAAATATTATTAGATAAAATTATGATTAATATATCAAGATTTATTAATGCATTAAAATTTTTATTTAAATAATAAGTAGCAATTTTTATTTTTAATTTTAATTCCACAAAATTACGTCTAGTAGAAAAGCGATACTATTACTTTGCCTCTTTATGAAGAAAAGTAAACTTCTGATTTGAATATCAGCGATAGTTGTAATTCCTTGCCATCACTTTTATTAACTACAACCAGCCAAAGTTAACCAATAACCAAAATGGGAATTCCTTTGAAAAATTTTGCTTCAAAATACGATAGACATGAAGTATCTGATAGAAGTGCTGCGAAACTTGCCAGTGCAGTTCTACAAGATACCAATATAATTTATGAGAATGACAAGACAAAAATCATCGACAAAAATAAAGTTCAAAGGGAGAGACATAGGATTAGAAAAGATGCTAGTGATATTATTCCGATTTATCATCAACTGATTGCATTATTTTTTTATGGAAGGAAAGATATGACAATGAAGCCAGAAAAGTTGCATGTTTTACTCTAGTATTGTTAAGGAAGAACACATAACTTTAGTTCAAGAGCCTTCTTCGAAATATATAGGGCATTTTACTGTTTCCAATGGCACCTCTCTTGCTTTAAAGGAAGGGATTTTGAATTTTTGTTCACACCATAAAACATCCTTGGAACATATCTATGCTGTTGAATGTGATTTAACAAATGTGAATACAGAAGCAAATGTAGATGCAATAAGATTACTTGAAAACCTCCTCGGAAGGCCTCTTCAGTGGTTAATATGCATGTTGCATATTAATAAACTTCCTTTGTGTCATCTTCTACAGGCACTTGATGGGGTAACAACAGGGCCGAAAGGTGTTATAGGAAAAGCGATACAGCATTGCGAAAAATTACGGATAGTTACGTTCACCCCAATTACTGGAGAGTAGTTACCACCACGTTTACAATTACAAGACCTTAGTATTGATCAGATTTACCTATACGATCTGTGCTGTCAAATGGTGTATGAACCACTGACCTAGAAAAAATTAAACCAGGTCCTGTCAACCATTCCAGATGGCGTCCAACAGCATCGAGGTTATTTCGTCTTTAGAAGGCATACATGAATCCTTCAAAGAATCTATCAAAACTTTTTGCATATGTCGTTATGCTCCTGTTTGGTTTAGCATAAAAACAAAGTGGTCTTGCCAAGAAGGTTCACTACGTCTGTAAAAAAGGGTTGCCTATTCCAGGTATCTTGATCCTAACTTGGTGAACATAGTGGATGCAGTAATTAAAAGGAATTATTTCTAAGCACATTCTGAAAGCCTATTACTTTCAAAGATTACAGATCATAGAGAGTCTATTTGTGAGATTACATACAGAAAGATTCTCTCAGCAATGGATTCAACAGAAACATAATACTCAGTAAGATTGTAAAGTTCCTGAAATAAATCTTGCTACGGTTGACTATATACTCTTGATAAACTGGCAGAACATCACCAGAATTTGTCCACCACTTTTGAGAAATATTCCACGGCAGACATTTGAAGATTTTCTGCAGATGAAGATGAACGATAGAGATGTATGGATCAGCATTTCTAAAATCACATGTCACACTCAGGCTACCAAAGGTATGTAAAATTGGTAACAGAATGTGCAGGAAGTGTATGTGAAGAAGACAAAAGAGATGGTTTCATATATGTAACAATTAATTCAAGAAATAAAATGAAGACATTCAATACAAAAAAGGAATTTAAACTGTAAATGCATATAATTATTTTAAGTTTAGTCCATTCAGTTAAAAGTTAGTACAGTGACACTGAATTGATGAACACATAATAGTAATTTTTTTTATTGTAAACTGCTTGTAATTTCAATTATACTGTTATGCATCATTTTCGTATGTTTTTTTTTTTTTTTTTTTTTTTAAACTTCTCTTATTTGTAGTTAGCTGGGGCAAAATGAAATGTATATTAATGAGCATTTTTCTCTTTTATAATAATATAACATTTTAAAAACAACATTTTTTTTCAACCAGGCTTATCATTATCACAGAGAAGTTTCTGGTAATAGAAGATATGAAATATACGTATTTTTATGCAAACATTGATGTTTCAAGGTCATTGGGGCAGCAGAAGATACTACTTTAGAAAAAAAAATTTGTTTTGTTTTTCAAATAATAATGAAAGGTAACTTTCTCTCGGGCAGGCTAACCTATTTTCCGAAAATCGCTAAAAAAGTACCATTTTCAATCCACCCTAGGGTACCAGTAACCCAAAGAAATTATACGTGGCCGCTTAACGGCAAACATCAGATTTCATAACTTTTTCTGGCTAACCATTTTACTTAGCGTTTTTTTTTATTTTTTTTTTTTTTTATAACGACTAGTTGTTCATTTTGAGATAACATTTAACTTGTTCTACATAGCTATTCTTCCAGGGTATTGGTAGTTAAAACAGTCTAGCTTCTGTTTGGATTTCATATTTCAACTAAATTTTCATAATAAACATGGATATAATTTCCAATAGTAACTGACATTTTAATGTAAGAATGTTTATGCATAATAGGTTTAACTTCTAATCAAATCTTTAAAATTGTAATTTTATTTCATTTCTTATTTCCTAAAATTTTTATTTTTCAAGAGGCAGGTTATTCCTTTCATGATAATATTCTTTCTTCAAAATTTTATTTACTTTTGAATATTCATTTAAATAATGAAGCCTAAGAATTAAAAATGCAAGTGAAGTATTTAAAAAGTTCAGTTAATACTACTATATGTTCTTAAATGAAATAAATTAGGAATTATAAGAATGCAAACAAAATAAATAAGACTTTACAGAAATGTTATTTAAAAAAAGTTATAACTGTTATTTATACAATTTTTATATTTCTTCTTCATTTCTCTAAAGTTAAAGTTGAAGTTAAATCTTTACAATTCACTTATCAACCATAAGTTTTTAGTATATTAGCAGTAGCAGATTATATAGATAGGCTTGATAATTTAAAAGCACAAAAATGGAAAGTTAACGGCTTAACAAAACTTAAAAGCAATTGATAATTAAATCAATATAAAATTTACAACTTAAAAAAATTAAAAGTCAATTATAAAGTACAACATAAGAAAATCAATACATAAAAAAAATTTAAAGACAATCCCAAGTACAACAACTGAAACATAATATTTTAACAAAACTAAAAGCCTCCATAAAAAGACATTAGGTTAGATTTAAGGTCGTCAATAAATATTTTCAAAGGCTACGGATACCCAAATGTTTCTCTTCTTTACGTATTGAAAGATAAAAACATTTGGGTAAAGAAGAAAAGAAAAGACAAAGTGAACCGATGCGATTTTGATTAGCTGCCACTATGAACTGACGGCTCCGGAATCAATGGGACTTAGACATGGTATTCCGTGTTAGAGAGAGGAAAGGATAGTTCCAAAAATAGAAATGCTAATGCTATTGCAGGAAGAATTCGTTGTGAGAACGACGTAAAGAAATGCCTCCTATCATATTCTTCTTTATTTATTGGCAGGAAGATATGTCTTCAGTTATAGAAAGAGATAGTAATAGATTTGGGAAATATTTTGACATTTACGGAGCAGTTTGAGTCATAACTATCTTTGTTTCGTAAAGGAATGTAACTCGTCTATATTATGAGGTTTTCTGAGCTATTAATAAGTACTCGGGTGAAAGGATTAAGTTTTTGTGATGGTAAAATATGTTCTAGATAATATTTTTATTGATATGAGAATGCTATGCCTGAAAGGGTTGCTTATATTATATATATATATATGTATATACAGAACATGGTAAATTGAGGAAATATTTTTAAATGCTTTTTGCCTTATGTTTGCCATGACGGAGAAGATTATAGATATTTTTGTCACTAAACTTTATGCAATGTTCCTGTTTATGATGAAGTTTTTAGGCAAACATAATCGAGTAATAGTAAAATAAAGTTTTCAAGTCAAAGTAACAAAAACTTAAAAACTGTTGTTATCGAGAGCTGAATGAATGCTAAAGTTTGTACACGGAGGAAATTAGCAAATATTGTAGATATCATCAAATGAAGTGACTTAGGGACTATTGGGATAATTTTGGACAGTAGTCTTTTCAAGATATGTAAGTCTCCTAGCTGCTAGATACTTAAATGATCTTTTTCCACCAGTGTCTGTGATTACCATGAAGAAATATTTGGTAACTTGCGAGTGCGTGTTTTTTGGTAACGTTTCGAAACTGTTCTGTTTATTTAAGTTGATTCGTTTTATTCTCAGTCTAAAAACCAAACCCAAAATGTGTTAACGAAAAACTAAAGACCCCACGTAAATATTTAGTTTCAAAAACTAAAACTTTGATTTGGAACAAAATCAAATTTCGAAATATTATGCTAATTTTGTAATTCCAATTTAAAACTAATACAATTTAAAAACTAACACAAATTAAATGATAAATTCTTTCGTTCAGCAACTGTTTTCGCTTTTTGCTTGCTTGATCATTCGATGTACTGCATGGAAAACATCACTTCTAATTGTGATGTGTATGGCATACTAAGAGAGACAAATTTCATCATCTCGGATAGTCCCACTCTAATGCGCTTCAAAACAAAAGATGATAAAGTTGGCGATAGAAATTGCTCCCCCGAACAACCAAAAACAATCCCAGGATAAATGTTTCCCAACATCCTCCGATCAGCTGAGTTGCTAGGGTTACGAAATCGCCGCCGTCGGAGTTAACTCTTTCGATCTACCCAGATCGCCCGATACGCGCCAACCACACTGTCACGTGTCCTATGACGTCAAATGTGCCCCGCACGGTTGCTAGGAGCAACTACGTCTACTGATATAATATTACTGGAGCATTGCAGCTGGTTTGAGCGCAAGAGTTACATAGAAACCTTATGAAGTATTCTCACACTGCCAAAAAGCAGGCGAGGGTGCAATAGGCTACGAGCTTTCATATAGATCGGAGAGGCTTTGTTTGCAATGAGCCACGATGGAAAAAAAAAGTCATTGAGGGAAGCCAACTGACCAGACTCCTTAAATCCGATGACGATATCGTGGTGAGGACTTTTCACGGGAAGCGCCTTGCAAAGAAGCCTTAGTTTCTCACAGCAAGGATGAAGTGTATCATTTCCGTATGGCTTGTGGGGAATTAAGGTTTCGGTAGATTTTTACGTCAACTCTTTTTATTATGTTTGTTTAATTCTGTTTTTTTGTTTTTGTTTTTTTCACTTTCTCAAAATTAAAACTAAACAGTTTTAAGTTGGGTTGTGTTCCGAACTGTTCTCACAAATAAAAGTATCTTCAATAGTGGATTACCGTTTAACGGTTGTGTTTGTTTTATTGCAAAAATCTTGAATGCATTTTGTTACAATATCTGAAAAATTTAAATTATATTCTATTTCTATGACTTATTTTCATTTTTATTAACTTTCAATTTCCTTGATCTTGTATTAACCTTTTCATTTTGAAAAAACAAACTAGAGTTCTCACAAATACTTGAGTCTAGTTTAGTGACTAGCGTTTAGCGGGAGTGTTTATTTTATCGAAAAAATAAACAATTTTGTTGCAATAAAGAAAATTGAAATATTATGAAATTATGTTTTAGGATATCTTTCCATTTTATTTACTTTCAGTTCAATTGACCTTGTATTAATTCCTTTATTTTGAAAAAAATGAAAAAGCTCTTATAAATATTTGTGTCTAAATTAGTGTACTTCCGTTTCATTGCCGTTTTTATTTTATTTCCTAAATGGTAAATCAATTTTGGTGCAAAAAACAGAAAACTAGAAACATATATTATTTTGATTATATCTTTCCACAGTATTCAATTTCAGTTCATTTGGTCTTGTATTCATCCTTTAAAAAAGAAGTAGTTTTCTAAAATTAAATTCTTTATTAATTAGTGGATTTAAACTTTTAGATGATGTGTTTATTTTTTTTTTTTATTTTTTTTTTTATTTATTTTTTTTTATAGCAGAAAATTAAAATCATTATTCTTTTTTATCTTTCCATTTTATTCACTTTCTCCATTTATGTTAGGCGTTCAGCAGCATTGTTTATTTTACTATTTATGACGAATTTTACTATAAAAGACGAATAAATATTGTTGCAATAACAGAAAACTAAAATTGTATTTTATTTTTGTATTATTTTCTTTCTTTCCATTTCTTTCACTTTCCTTGGTCTCAAATTAAACTCTTTATTCTGAAAAAAATTTTAAAAAATGGCAGAATTATAATAAATTTTCAAACTTCCTCGGTAATCTGACAAGTTTTGAACTGCTCTGAGAGTAACTTAAGCATAAAAATTAAGCTTTCGATAGAGATATGACTGAACCTGCCACGCTTCTTCTAATGTTTACATTCATTTATTTTGGTAAGCGTCTTTTGAAATTGCCAGCTTATTCAAATTTCAAAAGCTCCAGCAAATATTTATAAAAAAAATTGCATTTGTTTGTATAATTTTAAATATTTTCAACAAAACTATAGGAAAGAGATTCTGAATAAAAAATTAAAATTAAGGAAAAAAAAAATTAAAAAATTAAAATGTAGAAAAATTTCAACTTTTTGAGCTTTTCTGCTTAAAAATGTGTGTTTTATTATTTTTCTTGGTAAGTATTAAAATTTTGTTCATACTTTTAAGGTACATATATCTGATTATAGTTTAAAGAAAGAAACAGAAAGTATTGGTGGAAAATGAAATTGAAATTAGTTAATTTTTTTCAAAAAGAGTAAAATTTTACAAATTTCAAGCCACAATTTTTTTTTAATTTAATTTTTGTTCTTCTAAATAAATAATAAATTCTTTTCAAAAGCTTAAATTTAAAGAAGAAGTTTCAGGGGCACTAATTTCTCTTAAATATCTGCAATATATGTCTCATGTTCCGTTGGTAGTCAGTATTATTACTCTATCCTATTTCAGCTACTAAAATCAAAAATATAAATATATAGAAACGTTAATGGATTGAAATTGATGATAACAAGGCTCAATTTGTTATGGTGATTCAATTTTTTATGTTTAAGAATGCTTTTCATATAAAATCTTACCATTGTGTCTCTAACAGGTTACGGGTTATGTACTAGGTATGTTAATCAATTGAAGGAAAAGAAAAGAACGTTTGATTCATTTATCTGCATTGATCTTCATAGACACGAAGAAATCTTTTTTCTTCTGGAAATTAATTATGTTTGATCTTTTTTTATGCCACTGAGGTGTTTTTTTATCTTCTCATTGTAGACAGTAAAAAATACTTTTGTTTCCGCTCACGGAGAAAGTAATTGCAATAGTGTGGGGGTTGCCTTTCTTCTCCAGAAATCAGCTTGAATTCGACCTCTGCCAATTCCTCTTCTCCTTTTTTATTAAGGAGAAATCGTTCTTTTATCGCAGAACTTGGAACTTGAAAGAAGTCTGTCAGCTAAGTAGACTAAAAGTGGATCTAAAATAGACTAGTAATTTACGAAGCATTACACTCAACCTTTAAAGTAATATAAATTAATTAAAAAAGTCTACTTAAAATCACATACTTTATTCTTAAATATAATGACTTTTTTAATAAATTATCTCTTATGCAATATTTGGTATAAATTTTCAAGTAGTAAATATGTACAAATGTAAACCTTATAATGTGCTGATGTTTCTTAAAATTTTCTCTTAAAAATGCGTTTAATCGAATAGTTTTTCCAACTTAGCTGAGTTTTACAATCTATAAAATATAAATAAAACACTTCAACCTTCTCTTTGGAAAAAAAAGTATCTTTATCCATAATCATTGTGTTTGAATGTTTTATAATTTGTGTTATAGCAGCTTCTTTTACATTACACCATGCACTTTAAAGTCATTTTCGTTGAGCCGAAAAAATTGGGATTGAAAGATCTTATAAAGAACAGTTGTATTTAAATATATTATAAAGAATTAGTACAGAAAAATCTCTTTGCTTTTTAATGGTTTGAATTTGCACTAACCCCTTGAAGAAGTTACCTCGACCATTTGTTAAAAAATTGCTTCAAATATATTTTTAGTGATTAAGTGATTCTTTAGTGGTAGCAAGGCTGACCAGAAACCAGCTTCTAAAACGAATGCTGGGAGAACTTTTCATTGGAGGACTTATAATAAATTGTACAGATTTATATATGTAAATTTATATCTGAGGACTACATTTTTTATGTAAATTTATAGTACGGGATGTAGGCTTATAACTTATGGATTTCCCGTAGTAACTTTCTCTCCTCTGCTACCTCATACCGGGTGCAGACGGCTAAGGTCCGGTATTCCACTTATGCTTAGTTTTAATAGTGCCGTAGACGTTATGTTACTTTTTCATTACTTTTATAAAATTTAAGTAATTTGTTACGTATAATAAATAATTTTAATTAATATTTTTGAGAAACTCTCGTCTTCCTTTCTAGCACGTTGCTACATATTCTTCTGTAAAGGTCTTTAAATTATGTTGGGAGGAATAGAGTTGGGTTGTCTTTGCCCCCACCCACTTCCATTTTAATTCAAGGTAATCACTTTACTAGTTTGAACATTTCACTTTTGTAGTCAATAATCTACCTTCAATTAATAAAAACTCTTCAAAGTAACCCGATAAATTCATAAAAAATATACTTAAAAGTTGATTATCCTCCAATAGTCCGAAAGGTGACTGCAAGTTTAGCTACTTCACCGAATATCATTCTGAATTTTTTATATGGTTAAGAGAAATGTTAGTAGATAATGAATACATTGGTCTGCCGAGGCAAAAATGGCCGAAACTATTCAAAAATTGACTTTGACTGAGTTGAACTAAATTCGACTGCACAATATGTCATAACTTACTAAATGATGAGCATCTTTTTTATTTGGTGTAACCTACTGCTCTTATATTTTCAGCGAGGAAGAGGGCAGATGATTTCAGATCTCTGTCAGCGTCTTAGTTGCATCTTTTAAAAGTTAGCCAAGTGGGCGTCATCAGTAACATAATACTTATTGCCAACTAGGTTCACTTTTAAAAGATGCAAATAAGACGTCACTAAAGAATTCAAATTATCTGCAACTTTCCTCATTAAAACTTAAAGAGCGGTAGGTTACCAAATAAAAAATAATTTTCATTATTTGGCAAGTTATGACATATTTGGCAATTGGATTTAGTTCAACTCATGAAAACTCTATTTTTGAATAGTGTTGGTTATGATCTTTCTTTACATTCTATAAAAAAATTCAGAATGATGTTCGATGGTGTATCTAAATTTGTAGTCGCGTCTCAATCTATAAAAGAGTTTCATCTTGAGTGGTCACTTTTCTTACTTTCTAAAAGTATCGTAACTTTTAAGTTCATGATATTTACTGGTATCTATTCTCACTTCAATTAACAACCACACATTAATATTTACACAGAAATTCTATTCATGTACAACCTATACTGGACAAAGTTTATTTTGATCTTTCCTGTAAAAAGCTAGTTTGTATACAAGTCCAGTTTTATTCCCCAACTACTCAAATATCAACTAAAAACATGTTTTATACACTAATAATAAATATTGTGTGAAATTAAATTCAGGCAAAATTCATAAATAAGGGAGAGGGAATGAGGAGTTATGAAAGGTTTCAGCTATTTTGTTGTTATCTGCCTGCATGATATTGTAGATCAGGTACATTTGACTTCACTTTTCCAAATGGAAATAGCAGCACTAAGTATACCTAACGTGTTTAAGGAACATGCAAAGTAAATTTTAAATTCATAACCACAACCAGGAACTGAAATCTATCTTTTTAAATGAGGACGAATTGTAATTGTCTTAACCTGACTTATGGATAACACGTTTAAAACGACTTAGTTTATCTACTTCAATGATTGCATGCAAATGCAGATAACGTGCTTGGAATTAGGTATGCTGCAAATGACTGGTTACTAGGACTGAATCATAGAAATATGGCACTTCAGACAAACATAAATTACAATTGAAATACCAGGTAGATGATCTAAACCCAATAGAATTAGGTTGATAAATAAAACTTGAAAACAAGCAACCCCTTATTTAATTTTGAGATAAATATAGATAATTGGGATAGGTGTCAAATAGAATAATGGTTAGCGGGAAAATAAATTGCTCCTTTGACACAAAGTGTGCATTAAATTATATATGTGATTAGTGCACTGTAACTGTTTAAAATGATTTCGCTAGTGAAAATTTTGAGAGAGTTTCCAAAAGGTGGTTTTTATTTGATGCCAAGTTTTATAGTTAATGAGGTTGCATCGCTGTTAATATTTAGTTTAAACCTAAAACTAAAATTTTGGCACTGTTTGCGTTTTTACCATCATGGTTATTTATGTAAGTATAGTCTTATCAGTAAAGGAGCTTCAATCACAGCTTGGGGAAAAAGCGTTCGTAATGGATAGTGAACGAAAATAAAACCAATAGCATACCCTTCAGGATTTCAAATTGTAATTGATTTGGTGGCTGTACATAGAATGAAGAATCGATTCTGTATATGCTTTCTGCTCAATTTTTTGAATGTTTAGACTTAAATTTAAGTTTTTATTTGCTTTACCCTTTTTTTAAAAAATAATTTTAGGAAAGTTTGTTACCATATTTAAAAAGAAATTTCTCCAATTAGTAAAAATACAATTTCTTTCGTATTTTCCACAATTGAAGGTTAAATAAATAGGCATAGAAGCGGCTGCAAGTTTTGATATGTCATTGAACATCATTCTAATTTTTTTTAATAGAAGCTGTCATAACTTGCGAAACAATGAGCATCTTTTTTACCGAGCTTCTTTAATTTTCAATTTGGAAGGAAACAAACAATATTTATCCTCATTTCAAACAGTTCACACTTATACGGTCAACGTTCATTAATTTACACCATTTATAAGTAAGATCTGTACTTTGCTCAGTATGTCAAGAAAGCGATAATTTGGCACTAAAAGAAGAAGAAAAAAATGCGTGTTTATTTCCTCAGTGGAAAAAATCGTCTGTTTTTTCCTCATTGAGAACTAAAAAACATTAGCTGTCAGATAAAGAATATGGATATTGTTTGGTGATTTTTAAAACACTTTCTGATAGGCTTATCTACCAGTATACCTCTACATATTGTAAAAAAATTCAGAATAATCATTGACTTATTAAAACTTACAGCTGTTTCTCCAGCTTTTTGATTCCAAATTACCAACAGAATTTAATTGATATCTTTTTTACAATCATTGAACCACCATTTCCCTCAACACATATAGATTTCTTCTCAAATAATATGGTGTATTTTATATCCGGTTTATTATCCGGTGATGAGTGGGAACGGGTCTTTCGGTAGAAGCATCATGTATATGAGTAAGTTACGAGCACATACTTTCTTTATATCACTAGGAGCGTGGTTGTTAATTTAGTTATATTTAACTTTGGATGTATTTTACATATTCATGCTATTAAGTTACAGCTTCTAATGAAATGATTATTATAAATTGGTTGATTTATCTAAGCATTCACGCATTTGTTAAAAAGTTAAACGTTTTAAAATATACAATATATAATGGCCTTGATGATAATGCTTTTCATTTTTATTAGTTATGCAAATTATGTTAAAATTATCTTTAAATTCACAGTAATTCACCGTTAAATGTATAAATATTTACCATTTAATTATTCATTGGAATGTGAATCTATTATGAAGAAGCAGCGCATAGAGGATAAATTAGTGATCACCAGGATATTTAAATATAACAAAGAAAAACGAATTTTTTTAATGTATTTGTACTTAAGAATGCATTGGAAAAAATATTTGAAAATTCTGGAAGAGGTCTCAGTCCATCACTGATCAATAGTGCACTTTTTAATGCGTCAATCGTTCAAAGAACTGCATGCGGTCACCGTATTATCTACTGCAGAGCTAGATCAATATTTTACACGTCAAAAGCAATGGATCGTAATTTGAATATAAATGTGTGATCAATGAGTAGTTATTACATCCACAAATTTTATTTGCAGTTTCTATATCAAAGATATCAGTTTATAATTTTAAACTTAGAAGTTTTAAATCTGATTTGATAAATTTTGTATTAGATAAGGTAACAAAGACGTTAATTTAATCTTAACATTTTAATTCAAAAATTGAAGCAACAAATTAATTAAATAATAATATGAATATTTTAACGGTGGTTTCAACTGAAGTACTAGTATGTTCTTAAAATGATTAATTTTGAGATATTTTTATTTTACAACAGATTTCTTCTGAGAAAAAAATATTCTTATTGAGTATAAACCCCTATAATGGATAGGGAAAATAAGGATTGAATCATAGAAAAAGTAATAAAACTCAGTTCCGGTTGAAAAGTTCATGAATATATTAATCGAAATCTAAGAATATATCGACATTTATTTTCATGGAGCAGTTAGTATACACTAGAATCAAAATGAAATATAATCAATGCAGAAATTTAAATCTCCAAGTAACGAATGACCATAAAAAATAGCAAGAATGACTTGCAATAAAAATTCAATTTTGGTATCTTGACTCTTCAATCTTGGCTTTTAAATTCCATCTCAGAATATAAAAATGAGAAAAGCTCAAAATAAACAACCCAAGTGGTTTAAAAATTTTATGGAGCCGTACAGTAACTTATCTTAAAAATAGTATCACAAATGGATTTAACCATAAAACAGGAGATGAACAGTATATTTTTCAATCTTAATAACTTTATAGCTTTTTTCCGAAAAAGGTTAAAAGAGAAGGAATTTTTTTTTTAAGAACATAGTTTCAGAGGAAGATAATAAATATCAGTTTAATAGCTCAAGATTTTCTTTCTGATTAAATACCATTTGCACGTCCCGCATTACTGAAACTAAAATGCTTTTAACTATAAACACATAATAAACGCTAGCATATGGACAAATCTGCACTACATTTGAATTGGACTGTTACATATATATATATATATATATATATATATATATATATATATATATATATATATATATATATATATATATATATATATATATATATATATATATATATATATATATAAATGAGAAATTGTTGTTGTGGCCTTGCATAAATAAAGTAAATAGTGAGTGGTCACCTTCCCGGCAATTGGGTGCTGAGAATTTGGCGTATTAGTACTCACAATTGACATTTTTTTTATTATTCTTATTATTGAAAGAGCAAGAAAAATGTAGTTTAAGGAAATGCCCCATAAACTGAACTGGTATGTGTTCATAAAAATTATAGACATTCCTTTAACATAAAAGTTAAGCGTCATCCAGCCATAAAACTAGCTTAAGAGGCACTATTAACTAACATTTACAAGAACCATAAATTCACGAACAGAGGGGATAGTAAGTTCAAGTCATTGACATACCAGTGAGTAGAATGATGAAAGCTTCCGCACGTTAAATCTATCGTGTCCTTTCATTGGCGGAATATGGATGTAAAAAGTGAAGTCTTATGTCGACTTCTTCATTTGACCGAGTTTAAAATTAAGAGGGA
This sequence comes from Linyphia triangularis, assembly GCA_963978545.1. Lineage (NCBI taxonomy): Eukaryota > Metazoa > Arthropoda > Arachnida > Araneae > Linyphiidae > Linyphia > Linyphia triangularis. Next base: position 82,238,944 of record OZ021721.1, on the reverse strand, counting down.
TATTTAATCGGGAGGACTTGACTTTAAGTAGGACCGAAGTAAGCAGCTCGAATTTTATTGCATGCTAAAGTACAAGAAATAACTTATGGAACTATATAACTAAAGAATAATAAAATTATAATTGTAATTGCAATGCTTATAATGATTTAAATCATATTTATTTGCAATTATTTTTTAATTAAATTATTAAAAGTTATTTAGGAGTGAAAACAGTTCCTTATAAGAGAGTTACAAAAGTAATTTAACATCCACTCCACCAAAGGCTTACGACGAATCGAATTGTCTGGCATTTGCATCAGTAAGACTGCTCATTTCATTATGGAGGATGAGGATTCCATATTCCTCAATTGTATCATCTTAATGGCCCCTTCAAAAAATGCGCAGTACGAAATTCTAAATGAATAGATAAAACATACTAATTTAATATAAATCCCTCAGTTTTGTTGTTTAATTCTCCAGAATTTGTCAAGTTTAAATAAAAGTAAATATTTATTATCTTTTATATATAAGAGTTATTGTTAGCAAACGAATGCGAAAGTAATTATCAATTTTCTTGGTTTCAAATAGTAATCAAGTCTCACTACGAAATTTTCTGCAGATTCGTATCATCACGGTTCTCATACAACCATCAACATTTGTTTGAGAAAAGTTTATGACTAAATGTCTTATAAATATCTATGTATTCATTTTGGATGCACTAACTCTGAATAGCTCTTCTTTTTTTAGAAAATAATTTAAAATAATTTAAATTTTTTTTAAATTTATTTAACATTCAGAAATTAGCTTTTAAATAAACTACATTATTGTATTATATTAATCCCTTTTTTAATACTCATTTTGGATTTTGAAGCAAAGTATCACCATGCCTGACCAAATCGAGAAGAATAGCCATTGGATAATTTTTTCGAAAATAAATTATTCTAAATACTTAATTCTTCGTTAATTTGATCCTACTGTTATTGAAAATTTTTATACTGTGCTAAATTAGTTGAAATATAAAGCCATTACTTTTGATGAGATTTACATTGATTGCAATTGAGTTTCAAAATTAGCAAAATCATAGCTTGAACACTTTGCCCGTCTCCCCTCTCCACTTTTATATCCTATTTATTTCCCCCAAAAAAATTACCCTTCTCGAGATATTTTTAAATAAAACAGAATTAAATATCATTTAGTAGATTAAACAAACCAATAAATTAATAATAGTACTTTGTAATACATATAATGCAATTTTTTGGCATTTCAGATTCTTTGATTCCTGCACATATATACTGGTCAAAACAATTAAAGGATAACCAGTTTTCTCTCAATAATTTCTCAGTGTTGCAGCATAAACACATGAATTTACATCAAAGAGACATCTTTGTGTAACGATAAGTAAAACAACTCAGTCGCAAATTGAAATGCAAAGTGTCCCGTGGGGCATATGAGAATGGAATACCATTAGTGTGCAATTGTACAGATGCATCCACAGTAAAAATCACACAACTCATGGAGTTGACCTTTAGTGTGAGATATGATCTCCCTTGTCATCAGTGTTTACTATGCACTGTATTATCATACTCAACATGGATTTCTTGAGGAATTCTAGAGGTTAAATTGCTCGTCCTACCTTTTAAACTGTTTGCAAGTGATGGAAAATTTCCAATGCATTAAATCTTTCCACAATGGATATCGTAGCAGCGTCTCACACATGCGTGATGAAATTTAAATTAGATGAGTGATATGGCTTGCGTATACGGGTGATATTTATATTTTTAATCGTCTATCCAAAGCAAAAGTGGGATAAAATATGCCATAGGTATTAATGAAAGCTTTTTAGAGACAAATATTTCTCCATCAAAGGTTTGTCTAGAACAAGTTAACGAAATTAAAGTAAAAAAGTCGAATTTAATTAACTTTAGCGCTCCTGGGGAGCTTAATAAAGCAATCCAATATTTTGCATCCAAGACTAAAACTTTTTAGTATCAGATATTTTTTACTGAAAATAATATTCTCTGCCTCATGAGTAATATTGGACGTCAGAAGGATTTGTAGAAAGGTGGGAATTTGATAATATGGTGGTAAATGCCAATTCAAGTTAACGATATGGTAGGAAAAGGGTTTTGATCTTTTGATGCAATTTGTTGAATTACTTTATTAAGCTCTCCATGAGCGTAAAAGATAATTAAATTTGACTTTTCACTGTAATTACGTTAATATGATCTAAAACTAAACTCAGTGGCGTAACAGCCACTTGCAGGGGCCTTGGCCTGCTGTGCCCAATCCAGTTTACTTATCCATGGGCTCTGGGGTGCCATAAGCAATGTTTCAATCAGATGGTCAATCTGGCGTGGAACCTCCAGTGTTTAGTTCCCAGGTATGCTTGGTTCTCATTTAATGGGCCCACTTAAGGAATGAAAGGCTGAGTCAACCTTGACCAGTCCGGGGATCGAGTTGCAGACATGTGGCATGGCAGTGCAATGCTATACCACTGCGCCACTGGGCTTAACTGGTTCCACAACAATACATTGACGTGATCTAGACAAATCTTTAATGGTGAAATATCGCTTTCTAAATCGTGTTTATTGATACTTATGGCAAATTTATTCCACTTTTGCCGTGGATAAATGATTAAAAAATATGAATATCACCCCTATAAGTAAGCCAGATCACTCCTCTAATCCAAATTTCATCAAGCATAAGTGGGACTCTTCTACAATATGCATTATGGAAATATTTAATGTATTGGGAACTTTCCATCACTTACAAACTGTTCAAAAGGTGGGACGAGCAATTTAGCCTCTATAATTTATCAAGAAACTCATGTTAAGTATGAAAATACAGTGGTTAGTAAACTCTGATAACAGGGGAAATCATATCTCACTCTAAAGGTCAACTCCTTGAGTTGCGTGATTTTTAATGTGGGTGCATCTGTACAACTGCACACTAATGGTAATCCATTCTTTTGCATATGCCCCTACTGTGCACTAGGGTGGTTAAAAAAAAATTAAAAAAAAAATCAGTTACAGACCAAGACACTCCCTAATTTTTTTTACATTTATCCATAGTATTATTATCTTAAAATTTTAGCTTCCTACTCTTACAAGAAGGTGGTGCTCAATGACTATTCATTTTTACACTTTTTTGTAATTTCGCATAATTTTCGAGTTTTATGCTGATAAGAACGCATGTATGTCTACATTAAAAAAAAGTTTTTATGGTTTTTTAATACATGCTATATAGTTTGGCACGTGTTATATACTGTATCTGGCAACATCCATATTATCAAAAACACCGTCTAATCGTGATCGTGAAGCACGTTTAATTGTTCCAGTAGTCTCAGCTTTGGGGCATGTTCCTCGAACGTTTCCTTTTTAAAGAGGGATCAAAAATCAAGAAAAAAGGTAGAAAAGAATACGCTGACTCAAGCAATGGTAAAATTCAAATCTGACTGTCTTATAGCCCTTCATTTTAACGGAAAACTTCTGCCAAAATCTTTTGGATTTAGAAAGATTGATCGTTTGCCTGTATATGTTTCGGGAGATAGTATCGAAAAACTTCTTAGTGTCTCAAAGTTGAATGGTGGAAGAACAGCGAAATATATTTCAAAACTGTTTTTATGCTAGGCAATGGCAAATTGGGAATTAAATTTTGACAAAGTTTTGATACTACGAGTGTAACTGGTTGTGCTACTGGTTGTGCATTAATTTGGAGAACAATTTGGACGTGAACTATTGTGGCTACCATGCCAGCACCATGTCATAGAACTACTACTGGCAAAGTTATTTAAGTTGTGCTGTAGGGCCATCATGTTCCCCAGAAGTTTCCCTCTTTAACAGACTTAAAACCGTTTGAAAAAAGAAATGCACAAATAAATTTCCAGGATTTGGAACTGAAAGAAGACTTTAAAGAGTTTAAAGTTTCAAATGTAGCCTTCCTTTCAAATGTGGATCAATCTATGGTAATTAGAGATTATTATAAAAAAGTAATCTATCTGACATTATCGTTTTGGGCAATTCACTAGAGAAAATACTTTGGAGAGCAGCAGGTGCATGGCTAAACTCCTATGCATTTTTAAATTCTTCTATTCAGAGATCAGCAAGAGGTTTTCCATATAACTAATAGAGAGAAGAAATGCAGTTCCAGCGATTTCTACAGTTTAATGCTTTTTGTATAGTAAAGACATGGATAGAAGCCCCACTTGCTTCTGAAACTTCTGGTGGTGACCTGAACTTGTGGAAAAACGTTAAAAAGTATAAGATAATTGATTCTAAAATTGGAATTGCAGCTGGAAAAGTTTTGAAAAAGCTTATATGGTATCTTTCAAATGAGTTGGTTGGTTAGACCATATTTTCACACATCATTACAGCAAAAGAAAAATTAAAAAGCATTGCAGATATGAATTACTCAAAAGATTCCAGAAATATAAAAGGGTGAGAAATATTAAAAATGTTTAAAGATAATGCCAGTCATGGAGAATTTGTGACAAAAATAACTCTTGATATTTACTTTTTACTTACGAAAAGAGCTCTTGATATGGTAATTTTTCAATATTACTTTATCGAACATTTCTCTACTATAACAGTGGGTTTCGATTATCTGAATGGCAACATCTACAGGATTTATGTTGTTTACAATTTCCATACCTAACCCATATTTTCTAGATATTATTAACAGTTCATTCGATTAATATCAATTAAATATTGTTCTTGGTAGGAGATTGAGTGTCTTTTGAAAATGTTCATTAAGTACAACTGCACATTTAGAAACTTTGAATAGAGCTGAAACTTAGACACTATTTATACTCGTTAGTCCACTTTTTATTGAGTGAGAATTTTATGATTTGAAATTATATTATGGTATTTACATAATTTCCGACTAACCATTTTCGAAATACAAAAAATGTTGCCTGGTGGTACTATAATGCTTGGTTAAATGATGAAATAAAAAACACTACTGATCTACATAATTCGTATTTAGGTGCACTAATCGCTTATTTTGAATGATTTTGAGGATTTTATACCACATAGTTTATAGGGGCAATTTTATCAGAATTTCAAAAGTTTAATGGAGTAGCACGGGGGATTAACGGGTGTTTGTGAGCACTGGCAGAGCCCTCTAGTGTTTAATTATTTCATAAACTTTTATCAACTTATCTAACATTTTTTAATTATGGTAAAAATAAAAACTTTCTTTAAGATAATTGCTTTCAATTATACTTATTGGCAAATCTACTGCAAATACTCAAAATGCGAAATTTCACTGTTCATTGAGCGCCATTTAATTGGAGTAGGAATCTGAAATTGTGCTAGAACGTTTGTATGGGTAGATGTAAAAATATGAGGGGGTGTCCTGGTCTCTAGGTAAAAAAAAAATGCCCCCATATATTTTTGAACCCCCCTGCTATGCACTTTGCATTTAAATTCGCTACTGTGTTTTGCTTATGTTACATAAAAATCTCTCTTTAATGTGATTTTCATGGTTGGTTGTATTCAGATTATCTGGCGCCGTCAGCAACACAAGGGCTATAATGCGCCGAAACATTCGTCATTAGACAAGCCAACATACATTTACAAACACCCATGGCAACACGGGACTCGAACCCGCAACCTCGCGGTCTAGAGGACAGCACGCTAACCACTATACCGTTTGGTCGGCTGTGATTTTCATGTGTTCATGCTGCTCCACTGAGAAGTTAAGGGAAAAACTGGTTATCCATTAATTTTTTGACCAGTGTATTTATCTTATAAGCTAGTGATCTATAGATCTCAGAATAAATTTATATTAATTTTATAGAAGGCGTAAACCCTTGTGCAAAAAAACCTTTGCACAATTAGATTATATGAATGATAGATTTATTGTCACTTACACACAAAATAATAATTTATTCTTTTTCGCTACTTAGAGAAATAGGTAATGTATCACTAACGTATAATTTTTCATATTTAGCTGGTTAGGTTAATTGACAACTATATATTACTTCAAATACAAAAGGTGAGAACATTATATAAATGTATATATTTGAAATCAAATACATTTAAAAAAAGTTATATATTTTGAAAATTAATACTTCATTAAATAAATCAATTGCTGAATACAAAATTAATAATTAAATTTATTAAAATGAATATTAATGGCTGGAAGAATTTCGTTTTGAAATTTAAATTTAGTTTTACTTTAATTGGATTGTTATTTACTTAATGCCATGAATGTTTTACTAGAGAACAATTAGAAAAAGAGTTAAGAATCGAATTCTTTATAATTTAAAATCATCTGATTATTAAAATGATGTTTTCAAAGAATATTAATCGGTACTTACTTAAAAAAAATAAACGAATTTTTAAAATTTAAATGACAACAGAAGAAAATGTGGTTGTCATTATTATGAACGTGAGGATGTACTAGAACGGAACACTTAGCAAATGTCTTCATTCAGCTGAATTAATTTTTCAAAGAAGCTTAACAAGAAATTTTACAAATTAACATATTTATTGACATTTAATATTTTCAAATTCATCTTATCGTAAAAGGTCTAGTTTAATTGAACTACACAAAATATAAAATTGAAAAAGTGATCTATTTTCCATGTGACAAATAAAGAGAGAACGTGGTCTTCAAATAATTGTTCCATGATTCGGATGAAAGTTGCACTTTGTCATCTGAAGTGGAAGTGAGTTTGAATACACATTTAATTTAATAACACTATTGCTTTACTAACTAATATGACTGTAATCTTATTGAATTATTGAAATGAAATGATTGTGAATAAATTTATAAAAAAAGAACACGATGCTTGCTTAATATGAGCGATTGCTCTTCACCTGTTTCTGCAGTCTCTCTTCAAAGTAAGTAGTTAAAGTGATAATCGGGGCTGAATGTCTAATGTCGATCTTTCTCGTTTTCTCCTATTCAAGACACACATAGGAGGTAATTTCCACTCAAAAAGACCTCATGAAAGATGTCATATTGCACAGCTGTCTATCTAACGGTGTTAGTATAGCCATTGTATAGCTCTTGCATAAGAAAATATCAAATACAACTAACCCATTGAGTTTAGACTCTGTTATAACTGTTTAGAATCTGTTTGAGAAAACTGCTATGTATTCTTCCGTAACTGTGCATAGTTAACGTAAACAAGAGCGATTACAACTAACCCCTTTTATGGTCAGAAAGATATAAAACGTTCAAATGTGCAGTACTCCAACGTCCTATTTACTATAAATCTAGGTCTTGGTTAATGGTTAATATGATCCCAAACCTGTTCATATTAAACTTAAGCTACGAAGGTTTTGATTAACCAGCCATAAGGGGTCTTAACGGGGTTAAGTGCTCTATAATGTGGAGTATTTCATTGTTGTATTTTCCATAAGGCAAGGATGATGAAAACTGGTAAAATTTTGGGTTTTCAGGTATATCGTACGTATTCTAATAATAGTTCTTTAAGTATAGGGGCAAGGTAAGTAATAAATACTTGTTTTTGCATAATCTAATTACTCCTAAATAAGCAAACAATTTTGTATTATATTCTTATTTATATCCATATACAGTCATTAAACGATAATACTACTTTGAGTAATGTTTATTGAGACGCTATTGTACGCATTGAATTTTGTTTTGTAATTTTTGAATTTGTATTTGTATTATTTAAATTTTTCCATATGTCTTCCTATAGGAGGTAAATTATACGTACGGAATGTTTTAAGAAGCTTTCTTTTTTTTTTTTGCCAAACTGTTATAACAGAAAAATATTTTTATTAGATTTTTCTACTTCTTATTTTTCTCTATTGAATATTTTAAAAAAGTATTTCACACCATATTTTACCATCTATTCAATTTTATCTAATATTCTGATTGTTGAACTTAAATTAGTGAATTATGTTTGAAGTAGCAGGGCAAAATTCCTGGTGATATACAAGAATCGTTAAAAGGATGGATTCGCAAGTTTTCACAAAAATGCGAAAGACATTTGTTATTTTAGTTGAATTTCAGTGATTATCGCCTAGTTGTTAACAAAAAATTACTTTAATTTCAAATAGTGTGTGGTATAAATTTCAATTTCGAAAGAGCTTAATGGGAATAATTCATAACTATTTTTTAATGTGCTGTCCAGTTATAAAAATTTTTGGACCAACGAGATAGAATTAATGAGGATATACAAAATTACTTATTGCTCAAAAGGCAAGATATAGTAATGAAATCAATATAATTAATATTATAATTGTATAGTTTGCCATTAACAACTATTGATACTCATATATTTTTAAACTTCGAAATTTAAAAAGTGTGAGCAAGTAATAGCTGTATGTTTTGAATTAAATACATTATAATTCATATCCTTTTTCACATATTATAAAATTTAAAAATTCTTTTAATTTAAATTTTGACTTGAGATTGGACAATTATGTAATTGAATGATTTATACAAATGACATGGGATTTATGTAAATTTACAATTGAAGCTAAGCAATAACTAATTAAATAATTAAAAATATGCCACTGCACAATTTGTATTTGAAAACATTCAGGAAAAGGCAAATGAGTGTCAGTTGCTTTAATTAACGCAAATTCAAAAAATGCAGCTAATGAATTGACTCAAGATTCATATATGTTGGTTTAAAGCTCCATGTCCGTACAATCTTAAACTCAGATCAAACTGTTTTTTGAAACTTTTAATTTCTGAAGAGTTAGTGATGTGATCCGGCAAATTGTTTCTTTTATCAATCAGACCATTAAAAATAAATGTTTCCATAACTGCTAAGGAAACTGTTATATTTAATTAGTGCAGACAATCTCTGTATTTAGCAATCATTATTTTTCCAAACCCTTAATGGCACCCATTTTACATATTTATATAACTTATGAAATTGCATATTTAAATAACAAATCAAAACTCTTCTAGTTCTTAAATAATTCAACGTTTATAATCCTATATGCGTTCTGAAGGTCCTTATAGCAAGAAATGAGTTATATTCCAAAGTTTCAGCCAACGGATCACTAATGTTTACTGTATGATCTGAAATCGTTTGACTTTATACGCTTATATATATTTTCCGACCCAAAGTAAATATACTCCTGGTTTTTATTTTATACAATTCCAACTTTGAAAGGATATTCCTACACTATCAACAGCAGTATTTTATGAATAACCCTATTAAATATTTGCGTTAATCGCTTTTAATTACTCACTTAAATGTTTGAGTAAATCGCAAATAATTTTTTATCTAAGTCACCCAAATATTGACAAGGAAACTCATTCAGGCTTTAATATACTGACTGTCGTCCCCAAATGTTTGGTTTTGGAATTAATGTTTTCTTAATACGCGTTTAAATCACCTCATAAAAAATATAGCGTCCACGAAATTCTGTTTGAAAATTCTATTGTTGGCTTACGCGCAAGGCTGTATGTATTCTATGAAAAAGAGTTGTAAATGTAATAACGTGTCATTAAAATAAATTTAATTTGTAGAATTAAAATGAATTAATTTTTTTTAAATTTAACTTTAAAAAAAAATGGTAATGTTAGGAGAATTTGTTGTACCTTCGTCTAATTTTGATATATTTTTTTTATTATAATTATATATGAGGTGAAAAAACTTTATTACTTATCAGTTTCTCAGTCACTCTAAGCTTGGATTTTAAGCAATTTCTGACAAATAAATTGAAGTAATCGAACAGAGGTTTCTTTATTATTCACCTTTTGAAATATTTGATTTTACTTGAAAATAATTAATCGGATTATAGGAATTTAAAATAATAACATGGCAAGAATTAACGTAGGCAAACAATTTAGATTGATAAACAATTTAATTTTCAACCTTATTATGAACAAATATTCATAATAAAGCTCAAAATATCATTTACTCTACATTTGGTTTTTAATTAAAAGAAGAACATGGATGGTTAATTGATTAAAAGAGAAAATATTTGTTATTTTCATTTTTAAATCTCAAATGGTGAATATTTTGTTAACCTATTTCATATAAAATAATATAACAAATAAAAATAAAGTTTTTAATATAAATCCTTTGTACGCATTGCCAATTTTTATATTCATTAAAACGGCGCCGACTCTGTCGCCAGCTTGCGCTTGGTGTTTGGTTTGATTTGGAAGTTCTGACTGTCTATTTTTGCCACTTATTAAGTGTTTAACACAGCCATATACGTCAAGCAATTTTGAGCATCTAGAAGAATACGAGATCAAAATCTTCTAGTGTAAACCCCTCTTTCTGATCACTCCACACCAATGAGAGGACATTGACGATAAGACAGATTTAATGTATACCAGCCTCCATTAGGTAGCTGCATCTAAATTTAAATATTAAAAACATTTCTATCAATAAAATATGCGGAAAAATACGGTTCAAAATTTACTTATTAAAACTTAATGTGAATTTATGCTTTCACACACAAATATCTTTTATTTAATACGTTTAAAAAAAATTTGGCAACAGGAAATAGTTTCAACAATGATTGTTTAAAATTCTTTCACTTACAGCAACACAAACGTTGAATTGATTGGACTTCATTCCATAATAAATTTATGCATTCACCCCCAATTATATTTTATTTATTCTGTTTTAAATAATTTTTTATAACAGGAAAGAGTTTCAACAATGATCGGTTAGATGGGATTTATTAGCATTCTAGAAGGGTTATAGAAGCTGTGTAAAAGCAACCTTTTAGTGAGTGTGACAGCCCCCAAAATTTGCTAGAATGCATTGTCATAAAAATCGAATCGATCTGCCATGTTTCAGCCCGATTGGTTTACGGCAAGTGGATTATTTAGGCCTCCACAGATTTTCCCGAGAGAGACATACACACCCACTCACACACGCACACAAAATCGAAGTTAATATAAAGGATGAAAAAAGTTTACGAATCAATTATATTTTTCAGAATAGTAGTGATAGTTAATGAAATTCAATATCCAAAAACCACAATAGAAAAAAAAATTGCATTTAGGGGATTTATATACTAAACGGCTATGTATTTCAACTTTTATATTTTACATAATAAAATTATTTACCTCCCAAATACATTAATGTTTAGAATGTATGAGTACAGACCTTTTAAATTTGTCTGATTCAATATGAGGAACATTATTTAATTTAACTTTTTGACTACTGAACACAACTCAAAACTTGACTTCAAATGTCATGTATTATAAGCAATCGCTTTATGAAAACTCTTTTGAGTTACTAGAAAATATCAGACTTGACTAAAACATTTTTCTTATAATTTCAATTTAAAGAGATAAATTAAGTGCGTTTACTCATTTTATTTATAAATAACTGATAAATATCAGTTTATCATTAATGCTATTAAAATAACGTCTTGCAGTAGAATTTTATCTACTTATTCTTATTGATTTTTTGTTCTTGAATATATTCCCACTATCATATCATTAAAAATAAAATTTATATTTTGGTTTAGAGAATGAATGCAATTATAAAATAAAATACTTTTCCTCGGAGATTAAAGTTAATTACTTATTGATTCCTATAAAAATTATTAACGCAGTTACAAGTCCCCTGCCTTTTGTGTTTTAAAAATGGCTTAAAAAAGTTATAATTTTTCAAAAGCATGAATAATTGAATATGAGATTAAATATAAGAATTAACGAAGAACTAAATTTATCTATGATATTCATAGAAGTTAATAGTAAAGTGTTGCTGAGGTTTACAGCTTTTAATTTCCAATACGGCATAAATTAGCCAGTCTTAAGTTCAGTTTTAATCGAAATAAAGTTGGGCATTTTCATTTGATTCCACACCAAAAGTAATCATAAATCCTTTAGATAAAAACTTGATTAGTGCATAAATTTAAATTTGTGTCTTCATGAAAGTTTGAATCATGCTTGTGTAAGTTTGGAACGAATAAACAATAAAGAAAAGGTAAAACATGTATGAAAATAGAAAAATCAATTTTAGGGTGAAGTTTAGCAAATCATAAAGGAAGAAAGTATTTCTATTAAACTAGTATAACTGAAAATTTAATCAAATATGATGTGCAAATTTATTTAGGAAAATTACAACACAAACTAGTGCAAATTATTATTTTTTTTTTAGTTTGGCACTTTCTCATTATTCCATATTTAAATTATTTATTTAACCTTTTAGACAAACACTTGTAAACTTAAGAACTACACTATTAGTAGAGGTAAAATAGTACCAAAAGTCTATAAAAATATCTAGCATAGAAAATATTTTTTTTTGTAGGGCGCGGGAAGGAGGGGGGGGGGGGGGTGGTAAGGGGTTTGGAAATTGAAAAATTAATTTTAGAACACTCTAGGCAAATTACATATGTTTTTAGAGTATTTTGTATGCTGAATTGAATAAAAAAAAGCAAGACTATAAAACAAATCGAGAAAAGATTACAGCCTTTTTTATAAATGAAAATATATGTAAAAAGCGAGGAAAAGTAAAATACGGCATAAAAAAAAATTTAACAAAATTCCCATTGATGAAACTTGTCAAATTCGTTTGTCATGAGAATGAAGAATCAAAAGAGTCCATGAAAATTGGATTTCTCTGAGGAGGTGGAGGTTTTGCTTAAAACTGAAAATTAATTTTGGTATAACCTAGACATGTAACGCATGTATGTGGAGTATTTTTTATGATGAATCGAATGAAAAAAGAAAGGTTAAATAACTATTCTATAAAAGTTTATAGTCATTTTTATAGAAGAAAATACATGTAAAAAGCGTGGAAAGATAAGAGGAAGAAGGATGTATGCATGTACACGACTATATGCAAGAAGTGTGAAGGCCTGACATGCCTCAATGAAGAGTATGAAAAAGAACCGACGTTCATCTTTCCTGTGGACTATATTTCTGAAAGCGCGTCAAATAATGAAGATTATTAGTATACAGAACTCTTTTTTACTTGTGTAAATTCAAGTGATTCATCATAGATTTGTAACTTATTTCATTCCTTATTCTTTATCACTTATACTTTTGTTTACTTACTATTTTAATTATTCACTACTACTTACTTATGTTATTACTAACTGGTACTTTTTCTACTTTTGGTTGTTCATTAACTTATTCCACTCAATTTTGGTTCATTACATGTACTTTTATATTACATGTATTTTCGTCTATAAAATAAACTATAATTTTTTATAGGCTAGTTATATCGCTTTGATTTTTTTTTTCATTCGATTCAGCGTAAAAAAATTCTTCACACACATGTGTCACATGACTAGGTTATTCCAAAATTAATTTTCAGTATAAAGAAAACCCTCTCCCCATCCGCTCAGAAAACATCATTCCACCCCAAAAAAAATTTATGGACTATTTTGGTTCTCATTCTCATGACAAATGAAACGTTTTTAACAAGTTTCATCAATGGCGCAAAATTTAGTTTTATGTCGTATTTTACCTTTCCTTTTTTTCAATTATTGTCGTCTATAAAAATGACTGTAACTTTTTCTAGATTGGTTATATCGGCTTGCTTTTTTTTCATTCAATTCAGCATCAAAAAATACTCCAAAGACATGCGTCATTTGCTTAGACTGTTCAAAAATTGATTTTTCAGGTTCAAAACCCCCTAACTCCTCCCCCTCTCCTCCCTCCTCAAAAAACACTCTTCTATGTTAGATATTTTTATCAACTCTTGTGTTTCATTAATCTCATGACACATGGAACGTTTGCGTAGTCGAGAGGTAACCATGTCCGAATTGTAAATAAAATTTTGCATCAGTATTTCGTATGTGTAAATAATTGTTTATCAGATTATGTTTGTCTTTCACAAACACCAACTGTATCTCTTTTATAAGACAGCTTATCAGCCTGACCTTTATTTTACTTCATTTAGAAGACGCACTATCAGCTTTGGTTTGTGTTCTGGCTTATCATTGCTTGTACTTTTTTTGATCTTGAGAAGACTGCCTATAATCTTGTGAACGAAGCCTTGTTTATCTTTGGTTTATTGTTTATTTCTCTCTTTTAGAAGACATTCTGTAAGCCTTTGTGTGTAGCTTTGTATTTGTTGTCTAGAAATCTTGTTAGTCTTCTAGTATACTGCCTTTCGGTTGGAGCAATAAAAATCTGTTTTAAAAGCTTTTTATGATGATTTAGTTTTTAAAAATCGTTCAGATTTATTTTTAATTTCAGAACATTTTTATAGATTTTCACAAAGTGCAATGTATGCTTTAGAAACTTAGCTAAAGTCATGAAAGCTTTTACTTCATTTCGAGAAATATAGCCATAGTCATGAAATAGAAGTTAGAAAACAAATGCAGGGAGTAATTTTAAAACGACTTAATGTTTCGTGGCCGGCGTGTTACAGTTGTTAAGAAGCATTTTTCTAGAACTTGTAAAAAACAAATGGATATTAAGTACGAGTATGTCCTTCTCTAACTATTCATTCTGATTTAACAAAATCGTCATTCGAATGACGGGAAAATGTATGGCACTGTCTGGTACACAATTTAATACCTGGTCTTTCAGAGCTGATTCTCTAACTTTGAAGTGACATAACTACGAAACAGAGAGAGACCGAAGAAGAAACAAGTGACAGAGATGTATAGAAATTTAAGTAATCTGATTTGCAGAATTAGCTACAATATTGAAATGAAATAAAAAATTCTTGTAAAATCTGAATATACCAAAATAAGTTCATCGTTTCCTTCATGAAAAATGTCCTTATGATCCTTATACTGGATAGTGCAGCATAAACAGTTAAATTTGTAGAGACTTAGCGAGACACACATATACGTTTTGAGTACCCCATGTTCACCAGTTTTGTTTATTGACAAATCCTAATAAATGAAAATGGGTCCCATCGGTAAACCATATGTATCCGTCATCAAATTTACTCCCACAAATCAGTTTTACAAATCGATGTATTTCAAATTCCACACCTGTATATCCAACATATCTCTTGTATCTTCTCTCATTACTTCGCAATTCTTTCATTTTCAATTTCAAGAGTCTATTTTGAAAGACCCTGTATTTTTTCTCCAATAAGAGAAAAGTCCAACTTCATGATACATCAGAGTATTGTAATTGTCTCTTAAACTTTCCAGAGAATTCGAATGACACGTTCATAAGGAGCTTTTGTTTGAAACACGTTCAAAATACTTTAACGATTTCCAGGATTAACGCCAGCTGCATAATTTACTTTAGAACTTCAAATATTTCAGTTATCTTTTCACACAACATGTTTTATCTGTGTGTGTAGTTAGTTACCCTCATTTATCAATTGAATTTATTTAATTCATTATTATTTCTGGACACCAGTAGGTGTTCTGTACGATAAAGAATGTTTACGTAAAATTTGGTTCAAATCAGTAAACAGATTTAAAAGTGAATAAAAGAAATTTAGAACTGAACCAAACCAACTAACTTCCTCTTTTATATACATAGATAAAATATGAAACTTATACTGTAACAACGCAAAAAGATTCGAATCATCTAAAGAGCGACAAACACTTTCTCTTAGCAATTTAAATGTGGTGCAAAATTCACCTCTTTTCTTCTCTTCCAATCCCCTCAATTACCACTAAAAACGTCCTATTACTTTCTTTAGAAATTTTAAATTTTACAATCAATTAATTTTATCTTCGAGGGCTTTTGTAGAAACTTTTCGCATCATTAGTCAAAAAGACAGAACTAACGAAATAATATTAAATTAATTAAAGAAGTTTCTTGAAAGTCAAAATATCCTTTGGAAACAAAAAATAAATTGGAAATGAATATTTTGCGTTTTTTATTCATTTTTGTATTTTTTTCAGATAATTGTCATGGGAACAAATTTTTATTGTAACCATGTAAAAGGAACACCCATTTTGATTTCTAAGCTTTCAGATACATAGCACATTCATAAAGTTTCACTAGGACCCAATCAACCTCCAGTCAATTCTATCTTTTCAATATAATTAAAATCAATTAAGAAATTTCTGAGGTAAAGGAATTACAATGTTTAATGTGACCGACGAACAGACACCGTCTATAGATTTGTTTGTTTGGAATCATTGTATCATTTTTGGCCAAAATACTAGAGGTCAGAAATATCGATAAAAATAAATATCGATACTATATCGTTGCATAGGAAAAAATATAGATAAAATATCGATACATGATTTTTTTTTAATTTGCTTTTCAATTTTGCCAAAAACGAAGTTTTTCGGGCAAATTTCTACTTTTCATGAGTTCATGCCAAAATTGTTTTAGTAAATAATTTATAAACATTGTTTTAATAAATAAATTGTATTTTTTTTAATAAACAAATTATATTATCAATCAGAATAAATAAAATACATTTGGATGTCAATGCATAAATTCCCATTTATTTTTAAAGAAGAACTTTTGAAAAGTAGTTTATCGCATATTTTGCTGATAGACATGTTTTTAATATTTAAAATTAGATGTAAATTCTAGGTACACGCTGGCAACAGAAACGGCGTTATGTTAATGACTACTAATAAATGATCTTATCTTTCCATTCCATTATGTTTTCTTTTTGGTTAGGGTGCCATTTTAACTGTCTCTCAGCCAAGTCCAAACTTTAGATTTGAAGTTTTTGAAAAGGAAATAAAGAAATTCGAAAAAGCACATGGAGTTACAAAACAATCATCAAAAAACTAAAAATGTTTGAAAATATATATTTATCGGTGACTTGTATCGATACATTTACTATAGACATTTTTTAAAAAAATATCGTCGTTTCAATATATCGCCGACCTATACAAAATACAAAACAAAATTAAAAATTTGAATTTTGTACCATTATAGAGCTTTCTACCTCTGATTAATGATAAAGTAAAAGGTGGTTCTGAAACTAAAAAAATATGCACCAAAAAATTTCCTTAAAGTTTTTAGTTATATGTTCGGGTATGTATGGACAAATTGTGTGTCGAATTTCAATTAAATAGTCCCACTAGTTCCTGTGTTATTCACCATTGATATTTCGTTCAGACAGATCAGCATACATGCATCGAAGTTATAAGTGTTTTTCATTCAGATGTTTTAAATGTATGTATAAATCATTCTTAAATTTATTTGAAAAAATTTGTCCGATTTCTTTCCTGTTTGTATATACATTCATATACAAAACCAAATACTACACCAACCCAATAGATCGATTTTCAGATATTACCATTGTGCTAAATATTGGACCAGCCAATATTCCCATTGATTGATAAACCTCAACACTCACGCAACATTGCGTGAATTGATTTGTTTATCGGGCAAAGTGATTTACTTTGTTTATATGATTGGTGAAAGAAGAAAACTACAGGAGGTTCCAAAAAGGACTGACATATTTGTAAAATGATTTAAAAAAAAAGAAGACGGTATAAATGAACTGTTTGTTGCATTTTTCTTAGACAACAATGGAATTTAGCTATAAATTTTCAAAAATATTTAGAAATCTTAACAGACGGTGCTGTTGAATAAAAATCAAGCGAACCAGTCTAAGAGTATTGCAAAAACTACAATGCGCTGTGTTGTTGTTAGAAATGGTGGTTATTTTACATAGTTTTATAGTATGTACAACAAGTCCAAAATGTCTTTTTAAACAACAGCTCCATCTGTTGGTGAACTTTGTGACTATTTTTAAAAATTGATGAAATATCATTCTCTAGTTTTCCTATAGTGTTCCGTTTTTTTATTTCATTTTTCAAACGTGTTAGCCCTTTTTGGTATACCCTGTATGTAAATGCAATGTAATAACGTTACATATTTGCACCAAAGTTTTAAATGTTGCTGTTTGATTTTTTTTTATCTTACAAATTTTTATTACGTGAAACTTAAAAAGAAAAGAAAAAAAAAGTTTGAAAGTTAAGTATCTTGTAATTTAATTTATAGTCTTTGTACAACATCTTGAAAATTTGAAAATACCCAACTTAATAATCAAAAATTACATTTTACATTAGATGAAAATCACTAATGCTAAACATTTTTTATTTCTTCTTTATTTCTTCGCTTTTTACAGAAAAGTATAGTACTTTAACTCGCCTTTGAATTTGAAAAAATGCACCTAATTCAAAAGAAAACAATCAATAAACTCAATGATTCTGGAAAGATAAAATTATTAACTCTGGAATCGAAACAGATTAGTACTTTTCTCGTTTATAAATCACTTTCTAAGCATTCTTTTCATCATTTTTCAACATCTATCTATCTAAAAGAGGTCATTTGCAGCTAGTTCAAACGTATTACATTAAAATGATGACATGAGAAATTGGGATCGTATTGTATCACGAGTTTTGTATTCTATTACTTTATTTAAAAATATTTCTTATTTCATGTAAGAATTTGTCGAAACTAGTTGTTCAAATGTCGTCTCTTGTGAGACTTTCAGATAATTTCAACTTAATTTCTGACTATTTAAATATCAATGAAAGTTTATTTTAGTTTTATAAAAATAAAATTACAAAGGAGAATCAATTTAATTTGTTTTTTATTGATGTTAAGGATTATGTTTTTGTTAAGGATCAATGTATTCCAAAAAAAAATTATTAACCATATATACTTTTACGAGACATAAGATTTTATACAACTATAATCTTTCAATCCTTAAAAATTATAAGGGTAACTAGACTGATGCTTTCTAACAGAACCTTATATGAAACACTCGGTGTCACGGAAGTGTAATAATATGCCTATGAGACTAAAAAAAGAACTCAGATGAAAATGAGTTGGATAAGAAATGCTGATTGTATGACACTATAGTCACAGTGTTATAGTGCCAGCTCTCCAAGTATGAGAATCCTACCACAAAATACAGGTTGACCAGCAGTAAAGAAGCCCCAGACCCAAGATTAAAAGTGATCCCGTGTTTCAGATTGTTATTCCTAATTACGAATGATGAATTCCGAACTTATTTTTTGAAAATAATCTGGTTCCTCTTTTATGCTGGTACATCACTAATATTTAGTTATCGTTACTTTTCTGTAATTAGTTATTGTTGTTTAGGTAACGTATGGTGCAATTAAAAATTATAAGAGTAACTAGATTGATACTTTCTTATCGAATCTTACATGATACGCTTGGTATCACGGAAGTGTAATAATATACCTATGAGGCTACAAAAGAGTTGTGATACAAATGGGTTGAATAGGAAAATCTGTTTATATGACTCATAGTGTTATAACGCAAGTTCTCCTAGTATGAGAATCATGCCACCATATGCAGGGTGGTCAGCATAAAAAATGCCAAAGACCCACAAATAAAAGTGGCCACGTGTTTCAGATTATTATGCGTAATTACGAATAATCGAATCCAAACTTATGTTTTGAAAATAATCTTGAACTCTTTTATGCTGGCCACCATGTAGCATTTCTTTTAATAGCGGGTATATCTGTATTGGTCTAGTCTTTAAAAATAACAACTTTTCATCTTTTAGTTATTTTTTTTTTCTTCTTTTTTTTAAATTTCGATACTCCCGAATACGTAATAAGCTTTATGTCTTTATCAGCTAATCTGAGGAAAAAAAACAAGTAGGTTTTTTTTTTGTATTTACAGCGCAGCATGTTTATTTCCTTATGTTTTTAATTATAAATCATTTAAATTATTATTCTAGTTTCAAAGTGTAGTAAACAATAGATATGTCATCATTATTTTTGATACTTACATAATTATACTGTATCCATTTAATTATAAGGTTCAAAATAAAACAACTAATATATGTATGTAATATTAATATCTTTTTAGAATCGACTTTAATTTATTTCCTCTTTTCAAAGTGTTTAAACCAATTTTTTATTCTTTCTCCAATTAATTCAATAACTCCATTCAATAGCTGCCCACACACGGCTAATTGTGTTAGAAACGTTTATGTGAGCATCTTTTTTAACAGTGAGTCCCACAATTAGTATTTCGTTTTGCTTGTTCTTGCGTAGGCTGTTTATAACTTAACACACCTTTTCTTCTAAGCTCAACGATTCCCACGGTTTAATACAATACTAGTTTACAGAGTTCTCTCTTCGGACGCCACATTCATTCTCTTCATAGTTGTCAGATAGATAAAAAATAACTTTTTTATCCTCTCTCTTCGACGTCTATTTCAATAAGTGTGTTCACTGCCTAAAAATGACCGTTTTCCTGACTCACCACTCTGCATTAACTTAATCTAATATGTGAAAACATTATATATATTTTGAAATCTGTGTTCGGTTCTTTTCTTACTTTCTGAATACAAGCATGAAAACCTCACGTTATACTAATATTTATCGCAATTGATTTAATAATCCGAATGATAAACACTTCTGAAGTTAGCTGTCAGTTGAGAAAGTCAACATTTTCGCACGAAACGTTTTCGTTTTTACATACAAGTTGATTGTTGACAAGTTTTACATACAAGGTGATTGTTGAAGAAGTCTTTAATCAGTTAACTTTAATTATGCAACTAGGTTTAGCCAGGAAAATATGGTGCAATAAGCACACAAAAAAAAAACAGCAACTAATTGAACAATAATTACTTTTTTGCTTCTAAAAGTCAGAGGACAAAAGCTGCTAATTTGAACTTTTTTCTCAGAATTATGTTAAAATTCCCTATTTTCGTATCAAGTCATTCGATTTACTATATAAATCAAACACCCTAAATAAAAAAAATTGCAATGCTGTATTTTGGAAAACACGCCATACGTAAGTGAAAACTTATTTTGCGGTTTGAATCAATGCGGAAAAGCATATTTATTAGGCAAAATAACCGAACACAGTTTTATAAATGAATGACCTATGCTTTTCTTAATTTGACGCTTCTTATTGTTAATACCAGTGCCTCAAAATATATATATATATATTTTTTAACATATTCGTTAATATTTAGGCAATAAAATTAAAAATAGAAAGAAAAAAATTCTGGTGCCTTTTCGAACATCTAACGGAGAAACAAATAAATTAAGTTTCTAGTTATGAAATTTAAAAAATTTCTTTTTTGACGTATCTATTGTTTTTAAGTTTAAACTAAACGTTTGCAAGGTATTTGTATTTCGCTTTTAGCAAAATGTTGTTTGAAGCAAACATTTATATAGTACGATAATTATTTAAAAATGTATACCTAAAAAATCAATATTTCTAAAAGTTGTTAAAAAAATTATCGTTTGTTTTTCATCATTTGATTTACTGACAACTTATCTCTATTGCGTCATTTTTAGGGTTCTAAATCCAAATATGGAATAATATATGGGTTTAACTTCCTCAAGTTTGATTCAGTTTTAAAATGTACAGGATCCCTAATGAGAAAAAGATCATATATAATTATTGAAAAAATTCTGTAAATTACAAAGGCACTTTCTAGGTTTTTATTCATTTTATACATCAAAAGATATAAGCAGCGTTTGGATTTTTTTTTTCTTGTGAACTCTCACAAGCTGTACAAAAATTGCTTATATTAATTAATCAAATAAAAAAAAAGACATTGAATGATTTACTTATGAATAATAATAATACACTGAATAATTTACTTAATATGAAAATGAATTAATATTTAAATATTTGATGGGAAGCAATGGAATTAGACTGTAATTTTTAAATAATATAGTAGGGATTTAAAATAACATCAAGAATAGAATAATTAATATCATACAATAATATATTATCGGGACTTATTTTATTTTTAATAAAAAAAATAACTTAATTTTCATCTGACTACCAGAGATCATAAAATATGCGACACTTATTTTCAAAAATGAATGTTTATAAAACGTAAATTCGTAGTGTTAATAGCTTTTATATTCCCTTCAAAATGACCGCATACAAATTTAACACTTCATTAAAGAACTAGCTTTAAAATAGTTTTTAAAATGAAGCCTTAATGAATTAATAAGGAAAACTGCTGAAATGTACGAAGGTGGGAAAATTATAAATTTATTACAAAAACCTTTGTTCGTCTTTGTTCTGATTATGACCAAGTGATTGTGAGGTTGGCATTTTATAACCTTGGGCGTTACCAGTTGTGAGTGGTGATGGGACTCTGAAGTAGGTTATTAATGAAAGGTAGTTTATAACCATGAACAAGAAATAAATTAATAATTTAACTGCCAAATGGCTCTTTGCACTGATTTTTATTTTTAGATACTTTATTTGGAGAAATTTTAATTATGAATGTATATATCACAAATAATTTAAATGAATAATTTGAATTTGTTTTAAAATATAGTTTGTATTGTTTCGTAGAGAAAATGACAATGTGATTGGCATTTAGTTATTTAATTAATTAACATTAACACTTTTTGCAGTGGATGGCGGAAAATTTTAATGGGAGAAATGTTAGAGAATTCTTAATTAGATTAAAGTTTTTTTTTTTTTTTTTTTTTTTGAATACTTGAAATAATTAAAAATAGCAAATTTACATTTGAATTTAGAAAAGTGAGAGCTACGCTTAGTAGCTTTCACTTTGAATAAAAATATATTTCAAGCCTTCATAAGAAAAAATTATTTTCATTTAATTTTCTTAACGTCATAAAGAGTTTTCGAAAATTTAATAAAAGTTATAACAATTTAGAAAACTCATCAAAAGCAATTCAAATCATGTAAAACAGAGTGTTTACTTAGATAATTTCCATAGAAAGTTTTTAATGAAATTAAATTGATGAAAGAAATAAAAGTTGCACAATGAATATTTACCTACTCTTCGTTTGAAAGCTAAATTATTATTTTGCAAAATTTTCAAAGTTTTAGTTTATACATTTTTAGTTTATGAAAAAGTAAAAACAATTTTAGTTACTCAAAAATTATTCGTAGTTACTTTTTACATAAATTTTTATTCCACTCTTTCATAAAAAATATGGCAGTGTAAATGTCATCTAAATTGATAGAATTTAATATAGTGCATAGGGTATCAGTAATGCTACATGACATAAAAATCTGAAAATTTGTGGTTCTTTAAAAGTTATGAACTTGCTTGTTATACTAAAAATGTCTTTAACTCATCGAGTATTCAATTCCTTAAAATGCATGGGATTTTTCAAAAGTGTTATTTGCTAATATTTTATTAGCAAGATTAAAGGTTATTACTTGGCTTTTTTTTTTATGATGATTCGTAGTGAATTCTCAATAACTTCTCTTTCAACACTTTTCTATATTCATTTATTAGTATATTCGTTTGCTAATAGTTAGGATAAGATATAAAGCATTTATACCACCTTTAAATTTATAGCAGGTATCCATTACAGTTCTTCATTTAAAATTTAAAGTGTAATACTTACTCTGATAAATCCTTTAGATTGCTTGATTGCATCCATAAAATATATTTATGAATAAACATCATAATATAACAGTTTTGTAAAGTAAAATTGAACATTTTATTTTTGGAATATACGATAATAATTGCAAGGCAGTCAGTAATATAGGTGTAAAAGCTTGTGTCCATGTGTTTAAGAAGCATGTGTATATGTGTATACGAAGCATTGACCATGTGTAGTATCAAGTTTGATTGCAATACTAAATAGTATCCAATTGATTCCCATTGTTATCTAGAATAACCCAATATAATCTTCACTTCGTCTTATGAAGTTACGGACGACTATTATTTATTTTTTTAAATTTAAAAGTAAAAAAAAAAAAAAAAAAAAAAGCTAGGGCTAAATTAATTATTCATGCAAATAATCACCAGAGAATAATAATAATTCAATTCTCAAATAATATTTACTACTTATACATTTTTAAATACACCATTAAATTAAAATAGTTCTGATTGAAAAGTATATAGATTACTCAGATTTTTGCTTTCAATGTTGAAAATTTGAATCCATTTATTTCATGTGGAAATCTCTATTATACATGCTCAAAATGTAGGCATGAGTGTGAAGAAATTCTGTTTGCTAAGAAAGACATTTTGTTTGATTTGGAGTTTTAAATTTTTCCCCGTTGTAAATTGACTATTAAAATACTCATCACGTGCACAATTAATGCCGTACTTTTATTATTTTTTTCTTACTTTCTAATCAAAATAAATAGTTGTCCTGAAAGATTATGAGACATACAGTAGAAAACAACTTGTTTACGTTTTAACAAATTGACTATTTTGCTAAGTATAATGCAAAATAAATTATTTACCAAAAATATGTTAAGTATGTAAAATGATTTAAAGAAGAACGAAAAAAAGTAATTGAAATATTTTATTCTTCATATTAAAATATTTTAGTATAAATATTAAAAAAAGTATAAACTTTTGCATGTTGCATTTTTTGTAATAAAAAAACAACAATAATTTTAAGTCCTTTCCATTTAAATTAATAGAGGCCTATTGTAGTTTCTTAAACTTATTTTTCTTTAAAATAGATCAATTTGAAATTAATAGATAATTTGAAATTGGTTCTTTAAAAAAATGCAACGTACAGAAATTTCTAATCATGATTGCTTCTTTGAAAAAATGCAACGTACAGAAATTTCTAATCATGATTGCTTCTTTGAAAAAATGCAACGTACAGAAATTTCTAATTGTTAATGCTTCTTTATTTCAGTATTGCATAAAAATAATAAATACATTTACACAATATACCTTTACAACAATACATTAGAATATGTTGACATTTATCCTGATTTTTTAATTTTTTTCTATAATACTCTTTAAATCGTACTTGACTTAGAATACTAGATGTGGAAAACCTAATTTCTCCATACCTTTTTTGTTCGGATTGGAACAAAAAGTATCTAAAGCAAAAAGACGAAAAATGATAAATCTTTAATTATTATTGATTTTAGAAGTTTAAACAAGTAGTAATCACAATATAACGATCCTTTTTTTACATAGGTTATGGCAGATGAGCTGTAACTAGGGTAAGCCGCTCACTTTTCAGATGCTTTTTTTTTTTTGCCACTTGCCTCTGCATTTGGTGCTGAATGAATTTGGTAATTTATCAGTCCAATTCAAATAAAACAATTAATTATTTACAACGATTCATTCTTAAATTGCGACCCGTGGGTGATAGGTGAACTCGGACTAAGAACTGACCATAGTCACGGAACCATAGAATTTTACCGGCAGATCAAGGAAGGGACAGTTGCTTGGTTTTAATCTTGGTTCCAGGAATGGTTTTTATAAGAGTGTTATTTTCTTTCTTTGATAAATCTTTTTTTCCACTTCAGAAAAACTTACACCGCTGCGGAACGATTTTGCTATCAAGTTACTCGAATTCTAAGCATGTGACCATAAGATTGTTCTTGTACTTGGCTGTAGATGACTATAGATGGGGCTATAGATGACATTGGCTGTGAGTTTTATTACTTGAACGTTCTACCAGTAGCCTAGGACGTAAATCAGGAACTTGAAATAATTCATGTCATTTTCTACCAGTGGACGAAGACATTAATCAGGTACTTGAAATAATTCAAGTAATTATCTTCGGCAAGGAAGATCACAATTTACACAGGAGGGGTTGAGTAGAGAAAAGTTGCAGTTCGTTGCCGAAAATATTTAGTATGTTAAAGACTGGTAACTATGCAAGGTTACTTGTGTCAAATTCTAAATTTCCAATCTTCTGGCTGTATTAATTTTGCGAAATATCTTCTACTTTTCTGATGGAATTGCGACTTGTCTTAAGTTTTTATTGGAATTATTGCAATGCTTACATTAGTTAAGTCAAAGCTGAAATATAAGATGGTTCAGGTTCTCAGTTTTGTTTACGCGTATAAAGCTGGAAGTTTTTAGAAAGTATGTAAAATTTTGTATTGTACCGATGTGTTGTTACTACAGATACATATGTGTTATCCTTTCCAGGTAGTGCTCTTCATTATCATGTACAGGGATAAGGTGTTTGGATAAGCATCTATGGATCAGCTTGTTGATTTGCTTTTCTCTTTATCGCAAAACGGCATATACGCGTCATTGCCTTGATTGTCAAGAATGAGGGAAAATTTTTTTCATTGCATTTTAACGTCAGCAGCCCTATTGTGTCTGACCACTACATCAAATTATACAGTTCATCTAGTGTTTGTGAAAAAATACGGTCAATGTAATACGTAAATATATCCAAGCACTGACTCTGTTAGGAGATATATGGTGCATCCTCACCGTCTTTGTGTTCTGAAGCGCAATGGCAGAATTTAAACAATCATGAACAATTAAAGGTGCAGTTTTTGCATCGATAGAGTGAAACCTGACTGTGATATAGATAAACCTAATACATCAACCACTATTCCAGTTGAGATCGGTCAGACCGTCACTAAATCACTATAATCGACGATAATCAAACATCGTGGTAAGATTTCATTGTGGATCTAAATTGCCAATGCTAAAAGAGAAAATTATGGCAATTGAGTGGAAGGGTGATCGTGTGTTCTTTTTTCAAATGCCATTTAAGCGCATAAAAGTACCTGGTGTTAGAGTTACAAGAGGCCTTTTTAAGTAAAACTATAGTTTCTAATACTGAATTGGGTAAAATAAATCATTAACCATACCATAATTTTGGAAGGTACCTCTTGAGCATGTCTCAGATGAAGAGTTTTCTAAGAGACTGATATCATCTTGTAACTTTCATGGTAGATAAAAAGACACTTTCGCTTATAAATAGTTTAATACACTGAAATATGTTCTTTTGAAAGTTATTAAGTTATAGCTTCAATTTGTGATCAACTATTTCTGAGTTATATAAAACAATATTTTTCTTTGATGATAAATTATTATGCTCTTGGGTTGACAAATAGAAGAACAACATTTCTTAACATTGAACAAACGTCATTAAATAACGTTGATATCAAAGGCTTAATTTAATCTTCACATTATTTGGTAACCTTTCCGTTTAACAATAAAGTTTCTATTTCCTTCAATAATTGCTTCTTCAGTACATGTATAATATGCCAGTTCTTTTCTCCTTTGTCTGAGTTAACATAAGCTGTGTTATTTTTAGGAAACTTTGACATATGGGGTTAGTTTCTAGTTTAATGCAGGCTATTAACTGTCACTTTCTTTGTTTCCTGGATTCAAAAAGAATGAGTAACAAATACTTCTTATAATATTGCATTATTCTTCAAACAGTGAAACGAAAGCACCTTTTGGATTGGAAAAGTGATTCTGAATACTAATTTCTTGAACTTATTATGTGACACAATAGAAGAAAATAAATATCAGTTCGACTTTATTTGAGCGTTTTCCATGATCATCTTACTGTCTTTCCGTAAATTTTATGTTGCACCTAATATTTACCACCAACGAGTAAAATTAACTTCGCCATCACCAATTCAATTATAAGCATGTAATTCCCATGGGCTTGTTTTTTTAAATTTCAGGATAGAGGATATAATCACTACTTTGCTCCGAATTGTGGAACGAAGGATAGAATCACTATTCTGCCTCACATAACAGAATGGAAGATATAATCACTATTTTGCACCTGCGGTAATTGCGGAATGTTAACAATAATCGTCATTTTGCATCATATTGCAGAATGGAAAATATAATCAATATATTTAACACATAATCATAGAAAGAATGATATAATCACTTAAATCGGTTGGTGTTCAATGAATGGCTTTGTGTTTAAATTTTTAGCTGAATTGAGTATGTAGTAACTCTTAATACAAGCATAATACAAATTTAGCTTATACTAATTTCAGTAATATCCAGTATTCTTTCTCATCGCCTTGATGCCATTATGTTTTATAGGCATTTAATTGTTACGATTTTTAGGCCACAAGGAAATATGCAACCACTTGGGAAGAGGAAGAAAACTAGCTTCGTCAATATCACTTTGACCACAATTGGATGTTTTCCATAATCACCTTGATGTTTCAGAGCTGTCTCATTCATTACATTTAAGCACCTGAAAGCCAAAGTTTTCTATTATTATAACTCTATAAGTATATGGTAGTATAATATGCAAATCATTATAAATGTAGAAACAATATTATTGTAAACTTACCTAAAATCCATTTTCGCTCTGCTGTCTTGAAAATGCTTTTTGGAATCTTGAAATATAAAATCTTCCTCTTACCTTTTTACAAATGGATACTTAGTCTGAAAATATTCTTTTAAAACATGCATTGTGTTTCTACACTCACTACGTAGTTGTTTGTTTGAATTGAATTGATGTTATGATTACTTAAAGGAACACAGTACAAACATTTGTGTTTTACGCTATGTTTTGAACTTTTAGTATAGAATAATCTTTGTTCACAGTATTGTTAAAACCATCTATTTCGGATATAACAGAAATATTCAATGTTATAGTATTAATAGTTCTTATTAGAGTGGATGCATTTATCAAGCACTATAAGAGGATTCAATATGTTGGTTATAACAGTGGTTTTGATAAAATCAGTCATACGAGGTAGTTTATAAAAACAGTAACTAAAGTAAATGAAACAAAATGTTTAATTAAAAGTACTTACCGGGGCTATGGGGAAGACTCCCTTGCATAACTGCTGAAATAGAAATTCTTTAAGTCACACAGTGCATTTACACCAGAAAACAATACATTAAAGTTAGGAATATTTCTCATCTCATGCAAAAGTAGTACAAGTTTATGAATACATATTAAATACAAAAAAATCCATGCATTTTTTAGCTAAACAATTTGAATATTTTCTAATATTTCAATAAAACATTATTGGTGCTTTGATGGAGGAAAAAAAGAGAGAGAGAGTGAAAGAGAGAAAACCATTGCAATGAATAAATTATAAATATTTTTCTTAAATGTTGAAATCTGCAAATGAGCTATTTTTTGCGTCTCATTTAAATATGAATTTTTTCTGACTGATTAGGAAATGTTCAGTAATGTGCAGTACACATTACTAAATTGAAAATTTTGAAATAGTTATTGCACAAATTATTATTTCATTCTAAGAAGGAAAAATATTAAAAAATAAAAGGTCGTACTAAATTTACTCTCCCAAATATGAAAAGTTGAAAACTTTAGTAATTTAAAAATTATGTTTGACATTAAATTATTGTAATGTCAAATTCGTAAAATCTGACTTTTTTCGTTTAAAAGTTTTCATAAATTCAGTTATGCCATGTAGTATATCAATTGTGATCAGTATTAAAGTATAAATCTTACTAAATAACAGTATTTACTATTAATTTTTAATGAAAAAAAAATTAAATAGACTTAAGCAATACATTGTATATTTTCTTTTTATTTTTTAATATATTTTTTTATGAATTTAAAAAAAAAAAAAACCAAAAACGAAAGAAATCATTAATAGCTTCATAGTTCGTTGGAAAATTATTTTTGTATGGTTTGTAAGAAAATAATTTAAACTTGTGTTTACCATATAAATATTCATGTATGATACCTATATAGAGATGTTAAAATGAATAATGCAAAGCAGTTTCATAAAAACATTACTTCCAAGATTGTCGTGCTTTTAAATGAATAGGAAAGGTTTGACGTGTGATGCCTATTCGCCCTTTATTTCGTTAAAGGGTACCAGCAGACAAAAATGTTCCTCCAAATTCATTTCTAGGTTTTTAGTGTTTTAAATTATTTGAAATGTTATCAACATCATGGGGAAGACATTCATTAGAAGTAATTTTATTATTTTTTTTAGAAAAAAATAACATTGCATTAAAAGCATACTCATTTTCATATTTTAAACACTGTTTTTCAATAAATGTACCTTTCTCTCAAAATCTAATCAATATTTTGTTTTTAAACTTTTTTTCCTTTATAAGTTATACTTTTACATAAATAGACATTTGGTTTACAGATATATGAATTAGATGATTTAAAAAAAATTCTTAAGTCTATATTTTTAAAGATGTCTTTAAAAGAATTCAAAACATCATAAACTAGAAACAATTTGAATTTTTTTACAAAAGTTTATTTCAGTCTATGCAAAAGTTTTCTAATATTAGCTGGTAAATTCTTAAGCTAAAATTCTATGAGTATTTTCTGAGAAAAAAAAGTACATAAAAATTATCTTGTTAAAATGGATTAGAACCTTCCGGTCTCCTGTAATCAAAGGATATATCAAGGTGCAATGTAAATATATTGCATTAATATTATGATACAAGTAAAGAAATGATTAGCCTTTATTGTTCATCTACTGGTATTGGAAATAATAAGGAAATTTATTTGACTCGGGCAAAAATATGAATTTTATCAAGCATTGTTTTAAAATAAAATTCCGAGTGTTTAATTAAATAAGAATATTTGCCACGTTCTCTTCTTCTTATAAAAGGGAAAGAGATATGGTTATGAGATACTTAATGTTGCCATTCTCTGATGGCTATCTGATTCATGCACGATATAAACTTTCTTTTATCAGTAATACTGTCACTATTCTTTTCTTTTTTTTGGGAGAGGGGGGGGATTCAAGTAGCTATGACAAACAAAATTTGAACACGGTGAATTATAAACACGAACTAAGGGAAATTCATTTTTAAATAAATAAATAAATAAATAAATAAATAAATAAATAAATAAATAAATAAATAAATAAATAAATAAATAAATAAATAAATAAATAAATAAATAAATAAATAAATAAATAAATAAATAAATAAATAAATAAATAAATAAATAAATAAATAAATAAACAAATAAATAAATAAATTTACTACAGTTGTGTTAAATTTATTAAAATTATATTATTTTTCAAATGTAAGTATATGAACTAACGTTTTTATCACTTATCAGTTACCAGTGTTTATGTTTTAAACTGCGAATTAAATTTGATATTAATTATTGTTCTAATAGGCTTAACCTAATCTAAGGCATGAGTAATAGGACATTACTGAGAACTGACATTAAAATTAAAGTGTTTACATTTTACTGCATATTCCTTTATATCTTATTGATATGATTGTATGATATCAGTTTATCCAAAATACAAATAAGTAAAATTATTTAAACACACACACACAATTAAATGGAATGATATCCCTTCATATGTATCACTAATATGTTTTAAGTATTTTTACACAAAAATTATTAAAACTTAAATTGTTTAAAATTTATGTAATTTATCCTTATGTAAGAGTTTAAAACACCAGAAAAAAGTATTCATTTTCCAATAGTAGTATTTGTTGAAATGTGTTTCTGAAGTAACATCATTAAAATAGGAACTTATTAAAAAAGATTCCTAAAGTTAATTGAACAGCTAAATTTGTTTTCTAGAATTTTAATTTGATACCTTTATTGGGAATTTTACACTTTATTTAGATTTTAGTTGCTATACCCTTTACATATTTTGTATGCTATCTCATTTACGATTTGCTTTTCTCATTCACGTAATGTAGAAGTTAAATCTTAATATTATTTACAAAATAAAATTGTATTTAAATTTCACGTTTTGCCTTTTCAAGAATGATAGTTGAATTTCAAACTATATTAAAGTATTAGTTAAAATTGTGAAATAATTTCATGTTCAAATGAATAATTTAAAACCCATATAGTTCCTCTTTTTTCCTGGGAAATTTGATACATTTCTAAACTTAAGTTTAAATTTTAAAATGCCAAAAGGTATTCCAACTGAAT
Source organism: Linyphia triangularis (assembly GCA_963978545.1). Taxonomy (NCBI): domain Eukaryota; kingdom Metazoa; phylum Arthropoda; class Arachnida; order Araneae; family Linyphiidae; genus Linyphia; species Linyphia triangularis. The sequence continues at coordinate 82,207,592 of OZ021721.1, read as the reverse complement.
ACCCTTAAACATTCCTCAAGGTTACTATATGCAAATCGCCTAAAGGTAAAGGAGAAGGGTAAAGGAAGGCTAAAGTTCATGTTCAAATCTCAATTGTGTCATAAATGATAATTGCCTTTTTTACTGATATATAGGCTAATAATTAATACTAAGTGTATACATGTTTGTAGATTATTTAGTTGATACAATTATTTGTAATATACATTTACGTGTATTGTAAGTTTTAAAGTGTAATTAAGAGGACATGGGAGGACACTGAAACTACAACACCAAAAATGACGTTTTTTTTTTTTTTTTTTTTTTTTTTTTTTGTTATGCAAAAATTGCTGACGTCACTAGCTTTGATTTCGAGTTTGAATTTTTAAATCTGATGTGGTAAAACCTTTATTTTAACTAACTATTTTAACGTATTGCATACTTGCTGGCAAAAGTTAAAAATGCATTTTTCTCAGCTTCACTTTTTTCACATTTTACGCATGTTCGAAAAGCTACTTGCGATTCATTTTTGGATAAATCCCCCTAATTTTTTGTAGAAATAATTTTTAATGTACTATAAAGAGATAGACTCATACTTTGCTATGTCACTTAATTTTTTCTATTTTTTTTCATGTTCTGAAGCTGAAATATGTGCATTTTTTAATGAAAAATCACAAGCGCCAAGTTTGAAATTTTATTTCTTTTCAAGTATAGCACCTAAAGATAAAAGCAGGAGTGAAAATGTTTATAATATATTAATAAACAACTTCAAATTTTTCTTTCATGTTCGTTAAAATATTATGTCGCGAGAAGAATTTTGAAAAAAGTTAAAATGTCGTATGATTTTAATGCATTTTTCTCAACAATTTACTATCGATTTTATATTATCTGCCAAAGTTTTATTTTTGTCTTATAAGTCATATCTTCTATGTTTGTGCCAAATATTATTTAATTCTAAGTAAAACTACAAAGGAAAAAGTGTCCTATGTCTCCAATAAATCCAAAAGAGCCTATTTGAATAGAAAATAATAGTTTTTTTCTTTCAACAAAACCTAATAAAAATTTATCATTTAAAAATATAAACTAAGTTACTCTATAACATCTTAAATTTAGTCTTAGTATTTTTAAACTTAGTATTTTTCTAATTACATTAACTGGACAATTTATCACTACACCTGAAAATGTTTAGCAAATAAGCTATGGCGACACACTATTGCCATTAAAAACCTAGTGCTTAGGACATTAATAGATATTACTTTTTTCTAAAGATATGCCTTAACAAGGAGTGCGAGTCAGACATTGAAAGAGGGAGATAACATTAGGAAAAAGAACACTGTTGTTGAGGAGTGCTAAAATTAAAAAAAAAAAAAAAAAATAGCTAAAGTGTTTAGAAACTTAAATGTCAGCCAAAATTAAGGGTAAAAGAACAAATTGACATCCTTATCAAATAGTGAACCAGTGTATAGAATATATAGTATCCAGAATTGTTTATAAAACACAACACAAAAAAAACCTGTTCAGATTAGTACGGCTGTCCAATTTAAGACTCTAATTATTGATGTGTTATCAAATATATATGGTCCCTATTCTGTGTAAATAATTTCAGTTGACTTGAGCATACATTTTTTCGTTTTATAAGTAAATTGTATTGAAGTTTGAAAAATTCGAAAAAATACTTTATTAGAGCAAAACATATATCAATATAAAGTTAGTTATATATCTTTAATAATTACAAGAGACTGATACCAAAAAAATGTTTTACTGAAAAGTTAAATGATATAATTCGGCCAAGGAGTGTAAAATGTTTCTATTTTACTTTTCATTCGGTGTATCTGAAACGCTTTTAAGTAGTTTGCCACTGTATTCATATTATAAAGTAATGTTAACTAACCATATAAAAATAATATAAGCAAATATTCTCTATTATACTACAGAAACAATTTAGTAAAAAGTCTCTGCCACTTTACTTGAAAGTTTTTATTTTACAGTTTACCTGCTCACAAATAACCCAAAATAACCTGAAATATTGTATCGGTAAGCTGTATTTTTTGTGTTTATTTTCAAAATATATGTATAGAAAACTTTTCGAAGAAATCTTTTCGTGCAATACATTTCGAAAGCATGTATGTATTCTGTAGTGTATCTATCAAGATGAAACAGGGGAATTGCACAAACGTCTGAACTAACTCTCATGTAGATTTATGGTTGAAAAACGTTGGGATTATTGCAATTTTTTTCAGTTTATATTCGAAAAAGAAATGTGTTACCTTTTGAAAGTTTGAAGGTGCAATAGTTAGTAGTTGATAAAAATTGCGCATTTTTATGAATCATGTATGCGTAATGTATGAGTGTGTGTGATCTGTGTTGTATGTGTGATGTGTCTCTATGTTTGTATGAGGTGTAAAGCATAAAACAAATTACTCTAAGTAAATGAGTATTATAATGAAAGGATTCATGTAATAAATCAAACTTATTAAATTAATTTATTTGTTAAGTACTATTGTTTAATTTGTGTTTGCGACACATATATTGACACATTTTAGCAAACATGTGTAAGTTTAACTATTTTTTACATATTTATGCAGTCGTTAAGTCGATTTAAAGCACTTAGTGTGACAAAATTCAATAAATATAGAAAAAGTAGGAATACATTTATTTTTAAAAAATTTTAATAGATAGCTCATACAGATAAAACAAAATTCTTCTTACTTTAATACCTTATTCAGACAATGTAGAATTTAAATAAAATACTAAAATTTACAGTAAACTGTTTATTTTCAAGCATCTTGTAAATCTCATATCTTTAATACATATAGGTTATTCGTGGAATTTTGGTAACTATTCGTGGAATTCCAAATTTTTTCTCTTCAACCCCGATGTTAGGTTATTATGAATCTAATGAGCTGGGCAATTGTAATGGGCAATTGTTTTTTTTTTCTTATTCAGAAAATCTCAAAGTAAATGTGGTTTTGTATGTGAAGATAAGCAAAGTACCGACTAATGTGAAAAATAAACATTGGTTTTCAAAAAAATTATATAATAAATAATACTCTTTTTTTATCAATCTATATTTTTTATTAAAGTTCAAACTCTAAATAGCATGCAACTTATAATCCGAAAGTTGACTTCAAGTTTCGGTACTCAGTTGAACAGTTTCTTTATTTTTATAGAAATGTTGATAAATGCTAGAATTTCTCAACATTTCTATAAAAAAATTAAGAATGATGTTCGATGGTGTACCAAAACATGCAGTCACTTCTTAGTCTATTAGTGATTAAACAGTTTTTTAATTATTAAACTAAATAAAACAATTTTTAAAATTTTATGAATAGAAACACATGTGTTTTATCTCTATTTGATTCCTCATGGTCTAAAACCATTCGGATGTTTTTTCCTTCTATTTTGAGTTTTGGTTTCTAAATTATTATTGAATATGTAATTATGCTGTACTTTGGGGAACATACGCCAAAAAGTAAGAAAACGCGGAACACGTTAATTTTTAGGTCATACATTAATATCCTTCCAAACTATAAAGTTCAATAATGCTGCAGATCGCAAATATATTTTAGTAAATGACATGTTTTACAACACATCACATACAAACCAAATATGGATTTAGAGTATATGAAGTATTCTTCTTCGAATGAAGTATTCAAAAATAGAAAGAGGTTTGTATTGATGTTTTCAGAAGTGTTGCTTAATTAAAATTATATATGACACTTTAAATATATTTTTAGTACAGATCCTTACAAAATCGTAAACGAGACGTCTACCTGCAAACAGCTTTATTCTAAGGCCTGAAAATAGAGCCACCATTCTAATTTGTCTTTGTGCATTGTACATCCTAATCATCTCGTTCCTTGGTCTACTGTAAGTTTTTTCTTTCACTTCCAGAAACAAATATAATGTGATTGACACCTTATTTTTAAAACATATGTGTCAAAACTTAATATACTTGTCTCTCTCTAGATCTAAAAGTAAAACCTGCTTGTAAAACCAATATTAATCTGATTTTAAAAATGGTTCTTGTTTAGTGTTCAAAGCATTTTTGAGATAATTTTTCACGCATAATTATGGAAAATTAATTTCGAATGACCATTAACAGTATGACCATTTTATAGCAATATAGAAGTATTAATAAAATATTTGGTTTAAATTATTTAAATGTTAAGCTAAATTGTTTTATTACCTACTTGTATAAACATTTCAAATAAAGAAGACTTCTTAATTATGAACTGCATTCATTAAAATATTCCTAAAAAAATTAATAGATTTCTTAAATTATTTGAACTGATTCCAAATAAAATCTATTGAAATAATTTTTTAAATACGAAACTTTAAATTCATATTTTAAAATTAAAGGTGTATCGTTACACCTAGGTAATTATTGAAATTCATTAAAATACGGATTAATTAATTACACATTAATTTTAAGAAAGAGAGTACTTAAGTCAAGGTGAAGATTTTGTCCGAAAGCTTTGAAAGGTAAATAAAATTAATCGCATTTTAATAACAGGTTGAACCTAACAAGTTTCAAAGACATTATACACTCCATTATGTTCTCTATTATTTTGAAATAGGTAATTATATTTAGTATTTTCTTCTTAATTCCTGACAAAGTTTATAAAACCCTTACATTGGAGATTATAAGAAAAGATATAGAGGGGGAAGAAAGCGCTATTGGATGAGACTATACAACGTCTCCCAGCCGCAAAGTTGAGAATTCTAGTTCCCTTTTCGAAAATTTAGAAAATACTTAAAAATAGTTAGTGATAAGGTTGTAAAACAGCATTGTTTTAGTACAAAAAAAAAAAAAAAAAAAAAAAAAACTTTATACAAATGAATGTTTTGAGTAGTTGGTTGGTTGTTTTCAGATTATCTGGCGCCGTCAGCAACACTAGGGCTATAACACGCCGAAACATTCGTCATTTGACAAGCCAACATACGCGAACCCGCAACCTCGCGGTCTAGAAGCTACTTTACTAACCACTATACCGTTTGGTCGGCTGTTTTGAATAGATTTCACATTTTTAATTTTTTATTAATTTTTTATTTTTGTAAATGTTTTTTAATTATTTTCACTTTTTAAAATTGTTTTTGATTTATCGTTCATTTCTATATAGTTTAAGTACTATGTATACAAAGTTATGTGTAGATCCGTTTATTTTAAACAGTGTCTGTTTCATTAATGCTTTTGGATATATTTGGCACTCCTATCCACGCATATAAGAAATTGTTGTTGAACAAAGGTCTCTGGTAAAGGTCGACTAGATTGCATGTTCGACTAGATTGCATGTGATTCATAAAAAAGTTATACGGCAATTGTAGTCTTTCTTTTTGTACAATATTCAATAATCATGTATTATTGTGGTATGCCCACCTGATGTGGTTTTTACTAAAATATTATCTCATTATATATCTGGCTAATATAAACCTCACTAAATAATACAATATATAAGTTTTTACCTAAGTAGGGCATATATTTTAATATCACTGCAATGAAAAGATTTGGATAGTGATATCCCGTAATATCCTTCCTAGTCTCTTTCATCCATAAAAGCTACAACATTACAGATGTGCACAAAGAAGCTTTTTGGACACTCCTTTTGAGATCTCGACAGATTCCCTTTTTTCTGAATTTTCTCTCTTTGGACTTATAGAAGGGCTATGCTTTCCCCGACCCCCTAAAAAAGACTTATTCCTTCCTCTTGGAAGTTTCTACTCTTACGGAAAAGTGAAGCAATTCAATTCCCCCCCCCCCCCTTCTTTTTTTTAGTAAAGCTCTGTTTTCAAGGGGAAAAGACACATCCTTTACTTTATATAAAAGTGTTGGAAGAATAAAACACAAGATGGACGAAAGAAATTTTAAGCTGGTAGCTTGTATCCTTTGGACTGAAAATATATTTCTAAGGATAGTGGAAGAAAACTAGCACTTAAAGTAGTGGTGTTGGTTGAAAGCATTGTAAGCTTTATTATAAATTAACTATTGACGTGTTTCGGCTTAGTTTTGAGCATAGGTGTTGTTATAAATAATTCATACGGTTTTTTGGTGAATTTGAAAATATAAGAATACACAGGGTGATTTATGATAAAGCTCAACTTTCAAAAAGCTACGAGAAAAAAAAAACACTGGTCAGAATGACCTGAAATTTGACTTGAATACACTCGAAAAAGAAAAAAAATAGTATGGTATATAAAAACAAAATATTTCTAATATTTTATAGTGTATTCACGTAGTCGGGACAAACTTCAGGTCATTTTGACGAGAGGTTCTTGTTATTTACAACTTTTTGAAAATAGAATTTTAATAAAAATCACCTCGGGGTGATGATAGTTAAAGTGTAGCTTTTAAAAAGCTGAAAAGTCCACTTGCCAGAATGGTCTGAATTTGACCGGAAATAAAAAACAATAATCCGTGATCGTTTTTTTTCTCTCTCATGCCATACCATTTCACCCTTCAGTCTATATTCAAGTCAATTTTCCGGTCATTCTGACCAATATTTATTTTTTACTGATTTTTTAAAGTTTAACTTTAATTATAATTACTTGTAAAATGACAATTTTGAAATTTATATAAACTGATATTTTTCCGAATATGCTCTGGGTTAGGAAATATTTTCAGTGAAGGATATAATAAAAATAGCTTAGTAGTTCATTAAATTAACCATAAACTTCTCTAAAACATATGGATGATTTTCTGCCTAGTTTCCGAAATAACTCTAGATTGAGATATTTAAATTTCAATTCTATTTCCTTCTACATTCCAAGCACAATGATGGTGTATGATTGGAAACCTTAGTAAACACTTACTAAATATGGGATAGCATAAATCATTTCCAATAAATAATTAAATCAGCTTTTAATTATATGTAAATGAACAAACCCTTTTGAAACTAACGTCTCAATACATATAAATACGTTTGAATAATTAAATTAATAGGAGAAATAGGTTCAAACTGAATGTTTAAATATTATACATTGCATTCCTATTAACTACTGTTCTTGGAGAAAATTTGAATTTTGATTATTTTTCAAAATCCGGTTTTAAGCAAGATTATAACAATGTGATCAATTTTCTTTTGATAAATGTTACCATTATCATATAGAAAGCATTAGTATTGCTTTAAGTAGTCATTACCAATAAGGGCTTTGAAGGTAAATAACATTTATTTTACCATAAGAAATTCGATTGAAACTTGTTATTTTCACAAAACTATAAATATCTGCCGAGTGAGAACATCTTTAAATATGCCAGATATATGAATATATGCATATTTTAATTAATGGGGTAACAATTAAATAAACAGCGTATTTTGAAAACAGTCAAATAAAATTTAATATTCAACTTTTATGTTTAGATTGGTTGTATAGTTTGAGATATTTATGTAATTGCCTTACTGTAATTCCGTTGACTGACTCGCAATCGTATTGAGTAATTTTCTATTAAAATCCAGTTGTGATCATATAGTATAAAATTTAAATGAAAGTCCAGTTTTGTATCAGATTAGGATGTATAAGGTGTTTTGTAACGCGTTTTAAGACATTCAGTCCTTAGCATGCACATGGGATAATTTATATCATGAAAGCAGTTTTTAATTATAATTTAGAAATTTTACAGTATATATATTAAGTGATCACATACACCACAATCTCTTGTTAACCTTTCGTTCTGCTATTATTGATGAAGAGACATAACAATATAAAATTACGTGATGATTGATGTAGAAATGGCATTCACATACTTAATCACAATACAAATTCCACCAAGACTAATTTTATTATATTTTTAATAATAAAATAGTTCATTATTTCATTGAATTTTTTTAAATATACTGTTTTGGGAACTTCTTTCAATTACACTCCACTTTTATGACTATACAGTATGTAACCAGTTTGTTATCTGAAAAATATATCTTTGTTAGATAATTACATGTATTTAGTGTTCACCAGTATTAAGTAGTACGTATACTAAGTAGGCGAGACCGGGGCTGGTTGAAACAGGGGAAGGTTGATTTTATCTGATCTGATTTTATTAATAGATTGATTACATCTAATTTTATTCATGAATTTATTTATTTCACAGATGGCATAAAAGAAACGTTAAACTTACGTTATAAGTATGAAAGAAACGTTTTTATCAACAGCTCTGTATTTTGCAAGGGAAAAACTGTTTTTAAGAAGGTTAGGTAAATTTTCAAAGCTTCATAAAGTACCGCATTTTCTGTAGTATAGATTAATACAATTTTTTTTATTTATAAAGTGTTTATAATGCTTAGTTATGGCTTGCTTTTCACCTGTTTTGAAAAGCACACGTGCAAGGCTACTTGTTTAGTTAAAATGGCGGATTCTGGCAGGTTGAAACAAAAAGGACGGGGCTGGTTGAAACACCCCGTTCACATGCAAAATGCAAACACTATAAATGTTTTATGCAAAGAATAAGTAATGGTTGTCGATTAATTGTTTTGATAGCTCTTAGTCGTCTAAATTATGGAAACAGAGAATAGGCGTCATATTTTTTTATTTTGCAAATATGAGAAGAAATGTATTAATTCTGCTTTTGGCAGTTGGATGAAAAACAATCCATACAAGTCTATTATTATATATGCTATTCCTAGAGTGGTAGCCACTACACTTCCTTGGGCAGTCTCCCCCATTGAATATAATGAATGAGTTTAGAGTTGCAAGCATCATGTGACGTAATTATAACGTACTTTCTTATGCTGGCTTTGAACCTTCAGTTGTCACAGACTGTTCAGAAGAAAGCCTTGCAGTAACTATATTTGCACCACAAGATGATACAGAAATTATAAATTCATGTAATGATGCTGAGGAATAAAATATTGACGACCCTTCAAGAACAAGTGAAGTTTCACTAGGTTCCAGTGGCATCCGGAAGCAATGGATACTTCACCAGGTAATTAAATAATTAGGTCTATAGGAGTCAAGTAATTATGTTTTCAGTAGTCAAATAATTATGTTTTAGTTTGTCTCAGTGTGTGTTTTAACCTGCCCCGGTGTGTATTTTAGCCTGCCCTGGTGAGTGTTTCAACCAACCCCTTACTCGGGGCTGGTTGAAACATGCGTCAAGGTTCTTTAGAATTTTTTTTTTATTTTTTACAGCTCTAAATATTGTATATTAAACTTCAGTGTAATAGACCAAAAGTTTAACTTATCAATACTACAACAACTAAGTTTTTAGTGCTATTTGTTTACGAGGGGGAAAAAACTCAAATTTTAAAAGTATTTTAACCAGTCCCAGTCTACTCTACAACTTAGTACTTTAAGCTGAATTTCAGATTTACGATTTTTCCAAAGTAGTCTCTTTTATTGTTTTACTATCTAACTTTCTGTAAAATATATTTCACAATTTTTCTTGCATAACTCTCAGAAATAATACTCTCTAGTTTGAGCATTATACAATTGTCAAGGGCATGAGATCCCTCTAGAACAGCACTGTCATGCATACTTGACGGCAAGCGAAAAATAGAAGGGGTTAAACTGAGTTTCCAAAAAGGAAGAACACCTCGGATGGACAAGTTGGGAACAGGCCAGAAAGGCAGTTTTGGACAGTAAGGAATGGAGTGAAAGTCTCGCAGCCACATACGGTAGGGACGTGAAGAACCGCAAGGTCACAAATCATTAAGGCTAGTTTTATCATTGTTTAAGGGGTCCGACACCTCCATAAAAGCGATGTTAAATTCTACAAGTTTAGTTACACTTTTCTCTAGAACCAACTGTCCGATATGCAAGAAATTTTTACTACATATTATTTAAATATTTAAAAATACATTAGGATGATGTTTGAATTAAAAAAAAAATTGAAATAAATATGACTTTTTTTAAAAAGTGTCCTCAAAAGTTCAAAAATTTTCAACTGAAAATACTTCTATAGTTTTTTTTTTTATTCCTTCTGTTAAAATACTTAGATGTACCTTAAATGTTTACCTTAAAAATCAGAATTTTATCTTTCGAAGTCTTGGAGAAAAAATGTGCCGAAAGATGAAAAAAATCCATTTCGAGAAAACGTGATTTAAAGTTACGTCAGTAAACGGGTAGGGGTGGAGTGTGTTTACTTCAAAAAATTATTAAAAGTATTTCTAAATAAGGTATTGTAACAAATAAGGTGTCATTTTGAAGAAAATAATTAAAATTTTAATAATCAATAATAAACTCAAAATTGATGTTTTGAAAAATTTTAAGGTGCCGGACCCCCTTAAGATTTTTTTTATTGACACGTAAAGTTGTTTTATTGACACGTTTGATACGTTGATCGATATTAAAATGTGGCGAATATATTTTAGTTCCGATTAAAGGGTTCAATTGTAGCGTATTTTAAAATTATTTTTTGTAATTTATAATTGTTAAAAGTTTCTCTTTTACTCTAACGTAAGCTTTTAATGAAGAAAAGTTTAATCAAATATGAGTAGTTTTTTTCAAACACGACTTTTACACGCGAAAACTTTTAGTAGGGAAAAGTTTCATCTAATTTGAGTAATTATTTAAAAGTGTCCCCTTTACACTTAAGAAAAGCTTTTATTTCAGAAAAGTTTGAAAATCAATCAAGTTAAATAATAGGTGTGAAATTTCTCTAAAGGATATTTGAGTAGTTAAAGTAGATGTAAAAGTTATTTTTGTATATGTGAAGTAAATTATCCTCCATCAGTTAAACTCTTTTCGTGAAAGTTTGAACTTTACCTTGTAATTATAATTAACCAGATCTATTGCGTGTATTACAAACAACTTTCCTTGTCAGTAGAATAAATGTTCTTTGAATGTTTTTGTGATTGGTGAAAGGAGAGCACCTGAATAACAATTAACATGTACAATAGAGAGAAAATTTATCGGAAAAGTGTGTTGTAAAATTCTGAATTGTTCCAATATTATCTTAAACAATTTATTTGTAATAAATAAAGTTGCGTGATATACAGGTTTTGTTATAACAATGGTAGAAAAATATTTTCTTTCTATAGGATTTCTTACGAAATTAATGAATTCATTCAGAAATATGTGCATAGATCTTCACGGAAGCAAAGCAATAATATATATATAAAAAAATCATGATACTTGCTTAAAAGGAAAACTACAAAAATAGTTTGGTTGAATGACCCTATTGTCAGTTATATAATAAGTTATAAATGTTCTATTAAAATCAAGTGAATATTTGTTTCTGTATTTTTACTTGTATTTGTATTTTGGATGTAATTTCTTTGTTGTGTTTTTCCCATGATTGGATTTAATCTACAGTTGGATAGTAATTAAGAATCACTTGCTTGATAATTTCTCTATATTTAAAAGCACCGCTGATGGGGTTTTACATTGATAGAATCCATTTATTCTTTAGTAAATTTCAGAACAAAAAAGAAATATTTAATAATGGCTATCAAAAACGTTTGATTCCTTTAAAGAACAAATTCAAGAATAAAGATTTTTATTTATTTATTTATTTATTTATTTATTTATTTATTTATTTATTTATTTATTTATTTATTTATTTATTTATTTATTTATTTATTTATTTATTTATTTATTTATTTATTTATTTATTTATTTATTTATTTATTTATTTGTTTGTTTGTTTGTTTATTTTTTTTTTTTTTTTTTTTTGGGGGGGGGGAACTAGCGGCATTTCCCTTTGTTTCCCGTTATACGATAGTGAATAAATACAATTTTAAGATCAAAACTATAAAAAATTAACCCATAGAAACAAGTTTTAATTTAAACCCGTCAAATGCATTGCCAACTTGTATGTGCAATTGCAACTCATTATGTCAGTAAGTGGGTTAATTCTCCCCCCCCCCCCATCGCCGAAGCAACAATACAAACATGAATAAAAGCGGCCTTTCGGTTATAGCTCCAAAACTTGGCATAATGTTTATCATCGACAACGAGTCTATCTGACAAGTTTCGGTTGATGGTAAGTCTGTCAGTTAGCCCTCCCAAAATTTGCTTGCCACAAACATACATAAATTTGTTGTTAATAGAAAGGATTTTAAAAACCATGTGTTAGTCTTAGTTTGCCCCTTCATGAAACTGAACTTGATACTGAGGACTTAAATTTTTATTTGGCTGAATTAATATGCAGAGTTTTTTTTTTTTTCATTATAGAAGTTTGTAAAGCGATATGAATTGTTGTTAACTGCAATCTCATAAAGTAAAGTGAACGAAAGAACATTTAGAGAAACAAAACATTAAAGAACAAAAAATTAAACAGTTTCTTGTTTGATGGGTGTTAAAATAATCGCAGTGTTTGTATTGTCTTGCATGATGAAACTCCTCGTTTTAGTTAGTTCATACCACATATTCTTTGATAATAAACCAGCCTAATTTTGAAATGTAAACAATTATCAATGTTTCCACAACTTTTTTATACGTAGTATAGCTTAAGAAAAATTAACAAAATTCTGCTTTAAGGGGGTCCGGCACATGAAACTTTTTCATATTATTAATTGCGAATTAATTAATGTTTATTAGAATTTTAATTCTTGTCTTTAAATGATACCTCATTTGTAATTGTATCTTATTTTGAAGTATTTTTAAATGTTTTTTGAATTAAACGAAATGTAGGTATTCAATGTATGTGCCGTTTCTTCGTTTTTGGGGCACATTAGCATAAAATCTCTTTGATATAAATGCTTGAGAATTTTTATTCATATTCATCTAATGTATTTAAGTACTTTAAAGTGAGGAATTATTAATAAGTAGCATACTAAAAAAAAAAAAAATAGTATAATTTTTTTTTTAATTTTGACATATGTTTTTAGAAAGTCATAATTATTTTAATTTTCAAAAAAGAATAAAAATCTCGGGTTAAAGAATTCAAAAGTTTCTAAGTATTTTACTGTGAGAGTTTCTTAATGATTGAAGTATTGGTTATCAAATGAGATGCCCTCAAATGAGATGCCCTCAAAGTTGTTGAATTTAACATGGGCTCCTATGGAGGTGCCGAACCCCCTTAAGGGTTAGAAAAGGGAAGTGGGAGTAGTTAGTCGAAACTTTATGTAAACAGTGACCTTCTTCTTGGTTTGAAGGTCAGGTGGGAAACATTTTACGAAGATTGGAAGAAAATTGAATACTTTTATGAAAACAAACCAATAGACACTCTTCTTTATAATAAATATGGTTAATAATACAATTATACTGATAAACATGTTTGAATTCTACAAGTTTATTTAGTTGATACTTAAGTTGTCTCCATTTCACATTATTTTGAATAAAAACATTCGCATGCGTCACATAATATACTACCAAGATAAGATTTGACAGTTCTCATTCTTCACTCCTTTTCTTGTTGACCGTATTCTTGAGGAAATTTGCATAGATATTAGAAGTAATGGAATTGTTTTGAGGTTTATTTTTCCATTTAAAATGTAAATGTAGTGAGAATTAACTAATTATTGCGCAGATAATCACTTGGAAAAAGTTTTTCTTGATTTTATTACCTTAATAGTTTACTAGATTTATGATGTTATATTATCAAGGGGTAACGCTTCTATATTTAGGAATATTTACCGTACTTAGATATAATTTATGCACTCTCGACTACCAGTAACTACATTATCGCGAATAAAGCCCTGTTTTAATAAACAAAGAAAAATAAACTTCAGGTCTAAACTGCGTAATATATATATACAATAATTTATACAAAAAGAGATACAAAATAGAATTATACAAAATAGATTTAGAATACAAAATAATCAATAATTATAAGTATCATACAGTTTGAATTTTTTCGGAAATCATATTTATCGATATCGATTTGTATCTTTTCTTCTTTAAATCTATAATTGCAATTTATATACAGGGTATTCATAATTGAAGTTTAACTTTCAAAAAGCTCTAAAAACACCACTGTTCTGAATGGCCAGAAATTCAACTTGTATTTACACGAGGAAGTGATAAAAGGTAAGGCATAAGAAAAAAAAAGCTATTGCAATTTTTTTTTTAAATAACATACCACTTTATTTCTTTTTACGTATATTCAGGTAAAATTTTAGCTCATTCTAGACTAGTGTTTCTTAATTACAGCTTTTCGAAAAATGAACTTTAATTATAATTATCCAGCAGTGATTATAATTAAGGTTCAATTTTCATAAAGCATGATTACAAAAGCATGACAATTTTTCTTATGCCAAATCATGGCTTTCAAAAAGAAATGTAAGGCGCAAGAAAAAAAAGTAGTTCGAAATAGTTTGATTTCTTATGCCATGCTATTTCTCCCTTCTTCGAATAAATGCTGTGAAATTTCAGGTCATTCTGACAAGTGATTTTTGTAATACTTTTCTGAAAGTTGAACTTCTATTATTTGAACTTCTATTATCAACACGTAGTACATTAATGTATTTATTGATTCGAAAACTATTTTTACGCTCCCAATTCGGCAAACTTTTAGCCCAGTAAGTATTAAACACACATGTTAAGCAGACAATTATTTTCGTTTTATTAAAATTAGTACACTATTTTAAAATGAACAAAACACAATGTTATATAATTTCTTAATTTTTTGTTTACTAAAGGGACAGTTACATGATTCCACCCATCTATTTTATTGATTCATATATAGGTACTGCTTTTGGATCCAAATATATTTATCACAGATTAAAATTTGAAGGCTAATTATGCAATAGTAAGTGACAATCATGTAGAGTGTGAAGAATATTTTTTTAGTAAAATAATGCTATACACCGTTTGTATACGTTATTGAGAAAATAATTTTCGTACTGTGTTTAATAGTTACCATTTGGGGTCTAAACCAAGACCTTACAATATAAAGTACATGAAAAAAATTAGGGTTCCTCAAAGCCACCCAAAATTGAATTTTTCATATAAATGCAAATTTTAGTAAATCATTACAAATATAGAAACATAAATATCGCCATGCTTAATCATTACTCAAAGTGCTAAAAACAATATAGTAAACATTTAATTATTTGAGGGTATTTTGAACCCCTTGAAATTTAGATATTATCATAGAAAATATTTTTTTAAATCGAAGTTTTAAAAAAAGTTTTTCAAATAAAGATCAGTAGTAAAGAAAAATTAGCTTAATTTTTAGTAAAATATTCGATTGTTGATCCAAAAAAGTACAGTTATATAAATTTATTTCAACCATTACAATTTGTTTAATTCATATCACTAAAGAATTCCATCTTACTACCCATAAGTACCCTGAATTTGCAAAGAGACAATTCAGATTTTATTTCCATTCCTCTTTATCTTTGAAGTCTGTCTTTCCTAAGATACTATAACACTTTATAATATAAATAACTTCCCCATTTGAACTTTTAAAACTCTTATCTGAACTATATTCATCCCTAGTAACCAGTATTTGTAGTATTCTAATATGAGCTAGCCTAGTAGCTCAGTATAAATGTTGATGGTGTTCATATTCACATGGACAAGAAAACTGAAAATTCTAGATTCTCATCAGAAGGAGCCCTCATCAACTGGAAGTCTTGTATCAAATTCCTCACAATTTAAAAATTTCTTATTAGCTCTTTCATCTCTTTTGAACTTTCTGAATGGTCATTTCCTCAGAACTTTAGATGTAATTTTATCAAGCCTAGCAATTACCATACGCCTCTCTGTTCATTGATAAATAAAAAACTCTTGATCTTGAGCAGGAACTATTTTACTCGTACACATTTACAAACAGCGAAACATCACTTTTCCTTTGGAGCTAATCATAGTTTTTTGAGTTTTTTAGGGGTGGGGGGGCATTTCTTTTCAGCTTTTGGATTTGGGAAATGTTGTGCATTATACGCTTGGCAATGACTTAGTAAAAAACTGTCGGAAGAGATGCTTTTTTCTAAATTCTTATCAACTGGTCAACAAGAATATTTGCAATCTGACTTTGTGATTGATCTTAACCTTTAGTTTCAAGTTTAAGCGTATTTCTTACAAAATAGTAATGTATCATTACATCTTCATACGTAGTCAGGATATTCTCCTTCATAGTTTTATAACTGTCTAAAAGAGGGAAACCACTGCTTCTAATTTCAGCCATTTCAAAGTGAAAACAAACAACAACAAAAACAGTGTCCGTCATTGCTTGAGGATGTGAATAGCCAAGTAAGAATAGATGAATGTGAACATCAACATTTATACTATTCTACTTTGCTAGCTCATAGTAGCACACTACAAATACTGGAGACTAGAAATGAAAATAGTTAAGATAAGAGTTTTACGAGTTCAAATAGTGGTGTTATTTATATTATAAAGACGTACGGTGTGTTAGAAAAGAAAGACAATTCCACTTAACTATGTGGGTATGGAAAGGAATGGAAATAAAAACTGAAGTGTCTCTTTGCAACTTGAGGTTGCTTATGGGTAGTAAAATGGAATTCTTTAGTGATATGCAAAAACAAAATTGTAATGCTTGTAATAAATTTTACTAACTCTAGTTGTTTGGGTAAACAATAGAATATTTTACTAAAAATTAAACTGATTTTTCTTGTTTATTATTTTTTATTTGAAATACATTTTTAAAATTTCGATTTTTTAAAAAAAATATTTTATATGATAAAATATAAATTTAAAGGGTTTTAATGCAACCTCGGTTATTAACTCAAATAATTAAAAATTTGCTGTATTGTTTTTAACACTTGAAAGTAATGATTAAGCATAGGGATTTTAACGTTTCGATACTTTTAAGGTTTTTTATGAAATCTCCTATTTTGTGCATTTTTCATAAAAATGACAATTTTGAGGAGAATTTGGATCCCTACATATTTTCTTCACATAATTCATATATTTTTGTTTAGAGCACCCTTAAAGAAACTATTATGCAGGGTGTCTGTATCGTTTTTGCATTTTAAATATCTTTTCTACAAATTTTGATTTTGTACATTCTTTTATGTAAAATTCCCATTTTGGGGGCTTTGAAGAATCCGAAGATATTTTTTCCCTTTCTTTATATTTTAGGGTATTGATTTAAACCCCAAATAGACACTATTAAACGTAGCATCAAAATAAAATTCGAAAAAAAAGCTTTTTTCAATTCATTACTATGCACACCTAATTACAAAATATCCCAATGTTTACGCACCTTTCACATTCTTTAAAAAAAAACGTCCAATAAAACAGTTCAGGAAATAAATTCGTGAATGTGTTGCTCCGCCGAAACATTTATCCTGAGTCAAATGCCGCTTGTGCCAGATAAATGTTTCAGAATGTTGAGTGAACCACAGCATCACTTCTAAACTGAAAGAATTTAAATAAAGAATTTTGCGTCTCTATATTGAATGTAATCGCCATATTCCCAAAGCAGATAAATACTGTTAACAAAAATATTGTCTGAAGTCTAAAGAATACTAATGTTCATAAGCACCAAATTCGTTTTTTTTTTTTTTTTTCTTCCCTAGAGGAGATATTTAAAGGGGAAGCTAATAGTTAATCTGAAGTATATAATCCTATATATTATTTCAAGACGGACCAACAATCCCCTTTACATTCTTTATACAAAAGCAAAATTGATAAATATATGCCAAATAAAAGCTTAAGACCTCCACTTTTGAATAATAGCTTACTTTCTATTGCGAACTGTATTATTTGATTAGAAATTAACCTTAAAAAATCAAAAATAGATCAAAACTTTTGAATAGTTGTTATAGTATACAGTAGAGTGCAGAACTTAAATCGTAATTTAAGCTCATTGATGAAACCTGAAGAAACTTTATCAGTATAAAAATATAATATATTAATCTGATGAATTTCCTAAAAAAAGTAATTCCTCCAAGCAATTTTATATGCGAAAACTGCTCACGGATCCACAGACAAGTAGAAGATAATTAGTAAAAACATTATTGCTTTATTAAATTCCAATGAAAATAACGAACAGAATAAATCCATTTTTAGTATACTTCATCCACTTTTTATTTTTGAAAAATAGTTATTACTATTTTACTAGTTTAATAATTATTACTTATTTTACTAGCACTAATAATTTTTCTCTCAAAAGAATATTTTATGAGACATTTTGAGATATTTTTTTTACAATCCTTTAATTTTTTATGGAAGTTATAATAGCTCACAGAGCTTTGAATAATCACGCTAGAAATGCATTACATTATTTATTCGAAGTGAGCCAAACCGATCTCTGATCTTCTCCATCAAAGTGAACCAGAATAAAAATTAATTGTAACAAATAATTCACTTGATCTAATTAGCAATATTTATCTACTAAACCATCCAACACATTTCTGAGAATAATATATATACCATTGAAGAACGAAGGATTCATCATGCTATAATATTTTCAAACATATATTACCAGTTAGGTATCTGTAAAGTAATTCTAAGCTATTCTAAAGATTTTAGAAATTCTAAGCTATCAACTAGTTTAGTTCTAATGGATCTTGTATATTCTGTGATTATTATATGTTCGTAGAAAATGCATTCGAAGAAATAAGAATACAATTTTCCTAACAAGGGTATATTTTTTTTAAATCACATAAATTGAAACACATTACACCTAGAAATTATCATACTTAAATTAATAATTCAATCATGGAACGTGAAATATGAAAATATAACATTGATGAATTTGTTATGAGAACTTCATGTGTACATTAACAAGGGGTACTTTTTCAAGAAATCTTGTATTAAACAGCATAGAAACAGATACTCAGTCATGTTGTGATAGTTTTCGTTCGGCTGTAATAAATGACTTCTTATTAAAGCTAAATAAACAATAAAACTCGCATTCATGAGTAAAACCATTTAGTGGCAGTCATGTCATACTTTTCAGTTTAAATTTCTCAGAATTTAAAGAATAAGTACCATAAGTCAAAGAACCCTTTTAACAAAAGCACGCAAATAACATTCCACGAACTATATTTCTTTTTAAGGCAATTTTCGAACTCCATCATGCAAAATCCCAATCCTTGTATGAATGCACATGAATGATCAAATGAACAGTATGTCTTCTCGAAATATGCGTTTAAGTCCGTTTTATTTTCTTCGCATCTTTGATTAATCCCTCTTTTCTTCTCGTGCAATGATCCGAAAAGATGCTCAGTTATTGATCACCTGCTGTGTTTGCACACGTGGTTTCATTCACATCGATCCTTGATGTTCATCTTCATCCCTTTGTGTTTTAAGGAGAATATTTTATTTTTCTTCTTCTCGGAAGTCTAGCGAAATATTGCTTCCTTTAATTTATACATTCATTCACTTCAAATGAAAGTTTCTTTCTTAATTAGGGAAAACTTAACGTCATTTTTTAGCTATAGAAGTCGAGTTTCTTTTATCTTTTACAAGAGTTTTTCGTAAATGTGATTTTTAACTTTTAGTTCTCATGCTTAGAAAGATTTTTTTATTAGTGTATAGTCAAATTTAAAAACTTTTTGAAAGAACAAAGGAAGAGGATATAAATACTAAAATAGTTCTATTTATAATATAAAATCTTCAGTATTATTTCTGGGCTTTTTTTTTTGACGATTATTTTCCCTCTCTTTCTTCTAAACCAAAATTGATAAATTATGTACCAATATAATGACAACGACCATTGCTTCTAACATATAATTTATTTACAGTTGAACATTAAGTTTCGAAATGATTTTTTTTATATTTTTGTGCTCTATGAGAGATTACTAAATTTCGAGAATAATTTGATACACTATGAAAGGAGACTGTATGTATAGAGAACTCTACTCAGAGAATTCAGTGGCCCGGAACTGATCCACTCTTCCCCCGGTACACTTTAAAATACAATAAATAAATGTATTACTGTTTTAAGGATGTAGCTTCTCATTTTAAATCATTTCTTTCATTATTTATTAGAAAACTGAACTTAAATGTTGAAAAATGTTTCATTGGATACTCCATAATGATGTTACAATTTATCACCAGACAGGGGATTCTTATTTCTTAGATTCCTTATTTGGGAGTTTCCCACTTGCGGTCGCAACACTTCCGGTCAACGGGGAGATTTGGATAAATTACTGTTAGCTGCAAATACCAGCAGGGGACGAGTAAAAAATATCTTACGTAATATTAGACCCAGACTCTGACAATTCCCTGGTACATATTGAACATAGGTAAAAAGAAATCGTTATAAAAAGTCATCCTCCCGAAACTTCTACTTTGCTGTACCATGTCT
Source organism: Linyphia triangularis (assembly GCA_963978545.1). Classification (NCBI taxonomy): domain Eukaryota; kingdom Metazoa; phylum Arthropoda; class Arachnida; order Araneae; family Linyphiidae; genus Linyphia; species Linyphia triangularis. Next base: position 82,187,518 of record OZ021721.1, on the reverse strand, counting down.
ACAAAACTCACAATAAAACATTTTAACGGTTCATTTTTTCATATGCCTTTAGCAATTGTTTCTGTCATCACCATCCAATAGTTTTTTACATTCTTTCTTGACCACTATACGACACTAACGATTCAATTAGCATACTATGAGAGCTTCAGCTAATTTAGGATTGCGATTGGAATAACAATACTGATGGGAAATATCTTTATGTATCCTAGGATTGATGAAGGTGATGGTTATTAATATATATATATATATATATATATATATATATATATATATATATATATATATATATATATATATATATATATATATATATATATATATATATATATATATATATATATATATATATATATATATATATATATATATATATATATATATATATATATATTAATTGCTGTAATTTTTTTTTAAACCTTCCTTAATCTTTTTTTTTATTATATTAAATTATATTTAGTATTATTATGTTATATATGCTTTTGCTAGATGAACTTATGTTCTAAATATGTAATTTAAAAAAAACCATTCTTTATGGTTGATAAAATATGATGAAATGTTGTTACCTCCCCATTTAATTTTGAAATTACCTCCGTTGTTACCTCCCTAATTAATTTTGATGTTCTTAATTAATTTAAGTTGGAATAATGTATTGATAGGCTTTTAAATACCCAGTTCTATTAATATTTTAGAAATTTACTCTGAATATAAGTTTTATGGTAAGCATGCAAAAGAAATTATATGTTTTCCATTCTATAAAAATAATAGCTCAATGTTGTTGCGATCGAGGCAAAATGAGGAGATGGCGTAGATTTGTTCAAGATGACTTTATTGGTTTACGACTTTAAATGCATTGGTCACTTTTTACTGTTCTTAACCCTCAGCGTGTGGGAGGAGGGAGGAGAGAGAGAGAAGGGGGAGGAATCTCTTTTTCTTTTTATCGTTCGTTTGGGGAGGGGAGTATTTATCAAATAGTGTTGTCAAGAACGGGGAATGATACAATGGCAGAGCTTCATACAGTACGGTGGTCACTCAAACTCCTTTCAACATTACACAGGTTGAAAAAATATATGTGTCGTTAAAAATTAAATATGTTCAGTATTGGAAACTTCTATACCCGTCTTTAAAAAATATGACTAAAATATTATGAAAAAATATTATTTGATAACAATCATTGTTATGAATAAACCTAATACTTAAAATATTTGTTGTAAATATTCGACATTTATTCAATTAAAACATTAAAAAAATTTCAGATTCAATTTTAGTGGAAGTTTTTTTTCTTGTTTTTTTTGTTTTTTTTTCTTATTCTCAATTTTATAAACATTTGTGAGAATTTCTAAAAATAATCTGCTTTAGGCAGTTTTAAAATTATGTAGTATAGCTATCAAAACTTTAAAGGTAAAATGGGTAATTTAATTAAAACAAAATTCTTCTTGCTGAAATTATAACAGCTATATTATTCACCTTATTCACAGTGAATTTAGTCCAACTCATAAAACTATTGTTTATTTTGCGATACAAGTATAATTGGAAATAATGACAATCTATTGTATTTTTTTCTTTTTAAATTTATTTAAAAAACTTCGAAATTCATCAAATTACCTAAATTGAGGTTATTTGGTACATATTAAAACTTCTGTGATGCCACTTATAAGGTTTAGAGAAATTCTGTAAAATACGTATTTTATCTGGAATTTTAAAATTATTAGCGTAGAAACATTGTATGTTTTCACCCATTTCTTCATAATATGTGTCTGTCTATGTAAAATATGCTATAAATATGCCTAAAAGTTTTAAAGTAGAATACTTGATATTGCTAAGAAACTAACCCATTTGCATGAAAAATAAGCTTTTTGTGATAATGGCGTTTTTATTATACAGGGTTGATGCAATTTTCCATAAATATGTATTGAATGCATGGTTAACAGAATCATGCTATTATATGTCATACAATTTTTCATTATATTATATAAAATATTTTATCAATCGCATGCTTCAATATTAAATACCGTTAGTCAGTATTTTTTACCATACCATTTTAATCAGAATCTTTTGGCGTATTACTAAATATGAAATAAAACTTCTGATTGAAGTTATTTAAAATGTCGGAATGTTAATTAATGCATTATACTTATTAGTTACATATTTGTGAGTTAATGCTTATATCTGTGCACATTTATAATATATATATATATATACTATAGAACATGTAGGCAAACAGTGTATTTTTTAAATCCAATTTACAAAATAAAATTAAATTAAAGTTAAAATGCACAAAGCAAAAACAATTTGTTCTCTATAAGAGTAGTAGAAGTAAGAATTTTGAAGTAGGCGCTAATTCAATTATAATATAATCAAACCATGCAATACGTACTTATAGATATTAATGAAAATTCGGTGATAATCAGTCTCTAAAATTAGAATTTGGGTAATTTGTCGGAGTAGGGATAATTTTTGTCTTTTTAGTGCGTTTTGAAAAATATTTAATTTTTTTAAAAGTTTTTCTTCATTACTAATATGCAGCAAAAACCCTTACATTCAAACCAATTCCTAGATTATTATGAATTATCTGTAGTAATGGAATAATACGAATTGTATGGAGTAATGAGAATTAAATTAGTATCAAAATGCTTCGAAACTAATTCAAAATTCCACTAGAAAGACACACGTTGAATGAATAATTAAAGTTGTTCGTCACTTAATAGGAATTGCCGAGAATTTGATTTCAATTTACAATTGAATTCTTCTAATATAAATTGTAATTATTCAAGTCCTAAACAATAAATTTCACTCAAGCCATATTATCAAGCATGATAATCATAGATAAAACATGTTTATGCTTTAAAGATGTGTTAAATAATTTAAAGAACAAATTCTTACTGCAAAATTTCCCCACTCCCTCACAATTAGACTTTTAGATAAGATTTCTTAGTTTTTGATACAATAAAAACCTTTAAATATTTCTGAATAGTTTGTCCGTTTTCCGATTAAAAATTACACATTAACTTTAAGGCATTCTGTCCTTAAAAATTGTAGTTGGACAAACGAAATGCCTTGAAAACGTTTTGGGATATTTATGTTTTATTACAAGTTATCATTTTGTTTGATTTTAGAATCAAAATGTCCAATTAATTAGAAAAAAATACTCAACTCACACGATCTCCTATGATCATCCATATACAGCAGTCCCTCAACCCTCCTCGGCTGATCACAACTGCTTCGCCGCAATTTTCCATGTCCTCTGAACACTGAACACCTGCTCTATATAATTGAGTGGCCATAAAAAATCGGTGATCCCTCTATGACTGAAACTGTTCCAACCGGATCGGACCCACATTTGTTTTATTTAGATTAAATATAAAGTATTCAAAATTTGAAAACTTTTGGTCAATATTGATCACAATACAACTGTTATATACTAGCAATTTTGCTCTGTTTGGAAATTTGTGCATACAAATCAATTTTAAAAATAATTTTTCTCTTGAGAAATATTGTATCACATTTAAATTACTTACATTAGTTGTTTATCATGTAAAAAGTAATTGCGTGTTTTTTATTCTAATCTTTAGGTGGCTAATCGTCCTTTATTTTGATATAAAAATTAAAATTTTGATGAAAGCAGATATAGTGATCACTGTGATATCAAAGTTGAATTAAAAATATAATTTTATTTTCTTAATTTAAGGCCAATGGCTCTTATAATTTAACATTTAGTCTCAAATTTTGGACTCATTTCACGAGAATGGAATTTAGTCAACATCAACCTATGCTTTGAGTTGAATCCGCAAATCATTTGAGGAACTTCTATTACAAAGGATCTCCACTTCAAGTAAAGAAATTAGAATTGCAATTTTTAATGCAAACTAAAGGAATCAAAACGCGATGTAATGTTAAAATGTTTTTAAAGTGATGAAGAGGGTAAACATTTCCTAAAATTTGAAACAACTCTTGCAAACACTAAAATTGCATAGTGCTATTATAATCTCTCTCGACACAAACAGACGCATGTGTTCATATTTGTGTTCAGATTTGTGTATTTGTGTTCAGAGTGACAATACAATTACTCTTGATAAAGTTTTTATCAATCGTATCTTACATATAGAATACAACAAAGGTTAACTAACAAAATTTACATCAACCAAAAAGCTAGTAGAAGTTGTAAATGTACCCACCCAGTAAGAAGTTATAAATGTAATAGACGTTGTAAATGTTCCACCAGCCAGATAAAGTTATAAAACGTAATGGTTGCTTCCAAGCCACAATGTTTCTTGTCTCACTGAGGTACTTTGATGAACAAAATTAGGATTATTGGGAAGAACTCAATATGCAAATCAATACCTGCCAAATAGAATGTTTTTTAAACAATCTCAGTTCGTATATTTAGGCTACTTGCACCTAATGAATTGAAATGAGAGTATTTCAATAAAACCTGAACGAACGAGTCTAATGCCTACAGGGGTTCTTCCACATTTTCTAATTTAGTTCAAAGTGTGAAAAATACCCCAATTATATATTACTTCCACTTGGTGGCAACCATTGTATTTCACAATTTTTTATGGATGAACATTTTACTAGACGGGTTCCAGCCTAGTTTTTTGGATTATTATTGAGTCCTATTTTCAGGAAAAAGTTACTATATCGGATCAATTGGGTACAAACATAACTTCAATGATACATAACAATACATATATCAACTAATGCATGACTGGATTAATTGAAATATCAGATAAGAGACGTTCGTCTGATTTTCAGCAAAATGCTAATATATGGACAGATTTCTGAAAATACCAATTAAACGGCTATCACCGGATTTTTGGCAAAATGCATCGGAAGTTTTGTTAGGTCTTTTAACTATTCAGAAAATCATAACACAATTGATATATTGTGGTAAAATCACTACAGATAATTAATTATGTATTGATAAAAGGGAATCCAACGTTACCAAAAACTCAATTTCGCACATATTATATCGTTATCTGCAATTTACAAAAAGCAATCCATTTATTATAAAAAATGTAGACCATATATGCATGTGAAAAAAATTATGCAGTTGAAAAGTCATGGGTTTTAAGTTTGAAAGTATTGCATTAAAGAGTTTAAAAATCCTGCTTCGAAATCTTTTCATCTTCTTGAAGAAATTGAAACTCTTCCATTGCACACTTTATCCTTTCTGTTCAAAGTAGCAAAGTTTGCCGATTTTCGAGTCATTCTCTACTTTTACGGAACATCTTAGTTGAGAAAGTGAAGCTACGTATAGGATTAGATATAAAGGGAATTCGAGAAAGAAGTCGAAATTGACTTTGACCAGTGCGATTGAGATAAATGTGCTCTCAACAGTTCCCAAGTCACGACGTGGATGAAATAAGTAAAAAGTCATTTCTTCGAGAATCTAATGCAGTGTGTAATGCACACTCTCTTTATATCACCTGTACTTTCGTTTGTTGAGTTAATGCCCCTATTTTTAGAAAATGAAAACTGAGTTGTTTTAGTCTGATATCGATCACTTGACAAATATAGTGGAAGAGAAAGTTTAAAAAAATAATAATAAAAAAATTAAAAAAAAATTAAAAAAAAAAAAAAAAACATCTAAAAGAATAAATCAAATAATTTTTGCTATTGTCTTTTTGTTTCTTCTGATATACTTTACAAATAAACACATGGTCCAGGTATCGGAATGTAATATGATGGATTGCTGTATTAAGTTCCCAATGAACGCAAAATATAAATAAGCTAGACTTTTGTACAGTAATTACATATCCTATCTCTGAAAGTCTATAATGATGGATATTGGTTTCTAAAGTGTGTTTATTGATATTTATGACATATATATTTCACAATGTTGCTTTGGATAAAAGATTAAAAATGAAACCATCATTCTTATACTACACCAGATCAATCATCTAATTCATATTTTATCAACAATATACTGGATGCTTCGAAGAGATGCATTGTGGAATGATTTAATCTATGGGGACATTTTCCGTCATTTAAAATAGCTTTAAGTTATGGAAGAAGAGACATTTTGCCATCAGATCTCAAAAAAATTCCCATGATAAACATAATACTGAAGTGCGAAGTAAACACTGATGAATGCAGGATAGATAATATTTCCTACTGAAGGTCAACTCTTTGAATTGTGTGATTTCTTATATGGTACGCCATTCTTTTACAAATGCCTCCACTATAAACTTAAAATAGCATCTTTCGACTTTGTTGTTTTACTTATAGCTAAGTTACATGAAGTTGTCGCTTTGATGTGAATTTCATGAGCCCATGTGGATCCACTGAAAAGCTATTGGAGAAAGACTGGTAGTCCCCTATTTCCAATGGGTACTGACCACCTACTTTTTACAGACTCGGAGAGAGTATATTCGAACGAGTGTTTTTATATTTTATGGTGGGGGTTCTTGAATTATATTATAATGACTTGATTACGCTATGCTAAACTAATAGATCATCATCATACATTCTGAAACCATATCCTGTATAATGTTTCAAAATAATTACTTTGACCAATACTATCCGACTCTGTTAAAATTACTGTGTACTCTAAGGACAATCATGTATATGCTTGAGAAATAAAATCAGCAATAACTATACACCTTTTTATCGACAAAAAATAACCAGTTTAGATGATACATTTATACAACAATTAGTTTTTGTATTCAAACACTTTTATTTTACTGATTTAATGTATTAAATTTGATAATTTTACTAAGCTTAATGGTATTTAGCAATAAAAACTAATTATTAAATAGTACATAAAATGAATCTTAAAAAGTATATTACCTACCTTCAAATTGGAAAGACAGATTTATTGATTAAATAAAAATCAAACAAAGTTTTTTCTTAAATCAAGTTTTTCTAAAGTTGGACTGAAAGAGTTTGGAAATAAATATGTGATATTGAACGTTCAAAAAGTTGTCAAGTGATAATAAAAATCAATTATTGTTCAGCTCTAACAGAAAAAGAGTAACCTAGATTTTCAATAAAGTCCACGTCTGAAGGAATCTTTGTATACATTACAATCTATTTTACTAGGCATTCTCATAATGTACATTATATCACCTTCGAGGTTTTTTTCTTTGCAAAAGTCAATCGATTTCTCATCAGTCGGAAAACGTCGCTCCATATGAAATCGGATAACTTCCTGCGTTGGAATTTAAAGACTTCCATTATCGATAGTAAGCCAACGCCCATTCACAATGTCATTGTCACTGGAACGTAAGAGCAATTAAACTGAATCATTCATTCATTCACGGACTATTAATGCACATATGAGAGAGAGGTGCGTAAGCTTTTTAAGGGAAAGAGAATCATTTTAGATGGTAATTTGTACCAGTAATGGTAACTATTAAAGGAATTTTGAGTCAAAAAAAGATATTTTGAAACATTTATAAGTTTTGATTTTCTATTCCTGTCTGGGGAGGGAGGGGGGGGGGGGTAATATTTTCCTTTAATTTTTTTTTTTTTTTTTTTTTTTTTTTTTTTTTTTTTTAATTCAGGAATTTAGTTTTGTAAGTGTGGTTGTGATTTTAAGTATATTTTTTATTTCAACAAACACTTATTAAAATAAAACTTGAAGTGTTGTATTTTATTCAAATACTTGTATTTCTGAAAATGCCTAATCATTGATTGCTTTGGATTTTATGACGGGGGGATGAACTAGCGTCATCCTACGCCATAACATTTTAACACTAACAACATCTACAATCGGGGGTAGTAATTCTTAGTTTGTTTAGATAATGACGCCACCATATGTTTTTCAAGATAAGGAAATAAAAAAGCTACCAAAAAGTAAATCAATATTCTATTTTTTATTCAAAGTCATTGATTTGTTAAAGTTTTAAAATAGAACAATATATACTACCAACTATTCAATTGGAATCGAGCTTTTTTATAAGGGATCAAATATTTCACAAGAGAAATATATATTACTTGATATAAAATACCTATCAAAAATTTCAACAAATTAACATGAATTCTGAAGCAAAACGAAAAGCTAAGCAACAATATAGTAAAACATCTTAAGCAATAGATATCAAAGTGAAGAATCAATTCTTCAGTCAAGAATTGGATAGAGATTGAAAGGAATACCTGTTTTGTTTTGTTTTGTTTGAGAAGCATGTTAGTTTAGTAAAATCGAGTTGATGCTTTTTATTTGACAGAGGAAATTGTTTTTAGGAACCAATATATGTCTGTATATACAGTCTACCATGTTTCTATGTCCGTATTTATCACTTTGTCAACCTCAATGACTAAACCAGTTTGAATCTATAAGCTATCTTTTGATTTGTCTTGACTTTCAAATGTAAATATTGAAATGTAAAATTTAAAGTTAATAAAAACTTAGGATGTTGCATAAAGCTAAATTTTTAGTGCTATTGATAGAGTCGAGTAAATGGAAATTTAAGGGGAGTTGGTAACCACAAATTTTTAAATAATCAATTTTGTGTTTTTTATTGTTTATCAAAATTTATTTTCTCCCTTTAAAAGGATACCTCATTTGTAATAATGCCTCAACTAGAAGTATTTTTAATGATTTTTTGAAAACAAAATTGGTAATTATTAGTGTAAGTATAGTTTTCTTTAAAATGCGTTTTTTCAAAACTGCAATATTCATGTACTTTTTTCTCAAAAACTGCGCAAACTATATTCCTGAAATTTCCACCACATATTACTTTTATGTATTTATATATACTGAAGTAAGAGTTTGTTGTTGTTTTTTTTTAATATTTTTTGTTTTGGCTTTTTTTTTAGAAATCACATTCAAAAACTAACTTTAGTAGACCAACAAGTAAATGCACTTAAAAAAAGTTAGGCTTCTATGTTAAATACTTTCTGAAAAAAGGTACATGAAATATGCCAAATTAACATTACCGGTATAGAGGGTACCAACTCCCATTAATATTCGTTGACATTAAATATCGTTCCTCCTAAAGTAAGTTTATTAAAACCGTGGTCCTATTTTCAAATTTTGAATTTTTTTTTTACTTAAATTTCAAGATAAAACTGTTTGAATATTCATATATTTAATTTTGAGAGTTAGCGACAAAAGAGGCAATTGAGTAATAGGAAAAGGTGAACAAAATTTATGGGTTTTCCTTAAAATTGCGGTTATAATGGATAGGTACAATAGTTTACTTACTGAAATTGAACGTTAACATATCATGCTTATAATTAAAGCTCAACTTTCAAAAAGTTGTACGAAAAAGAGTCATTGCTCAGAATGACCTGAAATTTGACCTAAATATAAGCGAGGAAGTGAGAAATGGTATGGTTTAAAATGATGCTATTTCGAACTATTTTTTTCTACTTTCTTCACTTTATTTTCACTATATAAATAAAAAATAAATAAAAAATATATATGGAGTGATTTATTGGACGTGTATGGGAAAAAATAATGATGCAATTTGAAAATGTAAATAAATGTATTTACTTGAAAAAATTTATGAAGAGGATTTGTACGAATTAAATCGTACGAGATATTTTGAGGTTACTTTTTTTTGTACTAAAATATCCTTAGCCCATTATAGATGACTTTGAAATAGTTAAAAACAATGACTTTTTATGTTATAACTTGTTTATTTAGATCATTTAAAGTACATTTTGAATTTTTCAGATTTTTTGGAAAATTATTTTTAAAATTTTTAAAAAACACTGAGTGGAACCACAATTGCAATTTATTAGCAAAGAAAAAACTAAAATATCGATTAGAAAATTTTCTTACCAACCTTAATGGGTTAACACATAATAAAAAATAATATTTAAAAAGGTCTAATGCTAAATTAAATTACTTACTGTCGAAACAATTTTTGCTAATTTCTTAACATTGTGTACAAATCATTAAAACTTCGTAAATTTTTTCGAGCGAATAAATTTATTCATACTTTTAAATGGCTACCAAAGTGCATATCGTGTACTTTTAGTGACCATTTGACTTTTCACAAAAAAATCTGCGTGATGTTTGTATTGTATGTTGAAGAATTTTAGGAATAGACGTAAGCCCGTCCAATAATAAATTGTTAAATTACTTTCTTCAAAGCCAGTTTTGAAAGATCTCCAGATGTGGGAAATATTTAAGTACTAATTGTTGGTTAACTAACGACACTAGTGGATTATTTCATAAAAGAGTTTTTATTAGTATTTATTTGTTTATTGATGCATAAGATTACAATATCTGTGAATATTTTAGATTAATTTGTTTAATGTTTATATGTTAATCATATATTAGATTAAATTATTTAATCTTTATTTGTTAATTAAATAGGCAAACTTCATTCTATTTATTCTTTATTTTAGAACAAAATAAAGTCAAATTTATTAAAAAAATAAGTACACATAACTAAAAAGAAACATATAAACAAATGGATTTTCTTACTTAATAGTTATTTAAAATTCATCTTATCAAAATAGATTTTTTATAATATTAAAAGAAAATAGCTTTGATACTACATTAAACTTACTATAATTATCTTACAAAGTTTTTAACTATACAATGTTCAAACTTACAAAATTACGTAAGTAAAACTCAAAAATTATTTAAATATTTTACCATTTTCGATGTTTTAAATGTGTATAAGTATTGTAATAAATTCATTTAAATTAAATAGTTGGAATTTTAAGCAAAAAGAGTACAACAAATAAAACTCATTCTCTTAAAAATAGATATGAAAAATTAACTCTTAACAATTACTTTAATAAAAAGTTAATTGTAATAGAGTAAAACATTAGTTGACAATGAACATAGACAAACTTCTAACTTTTTAGTATTAAATAAATAGCGATATTTTCTTCTTGCCATTGAAACTAAATAGTTTGAGACTGATAACACATATTCGAAAGCATTATACTAATGAAAATATTTCATCTTTGAAATAAAAAAGAAGAATATCATTGCTTGAGGGTAACGAAAAAAGTGATTGATACGAATTCAAGTATTCGATCAACTATTTCACACACGCAACCTGTAAAATTCCATTTTTTCTTGGTTGGAATCATCCATAGATATAAAAAAAAAATAAAAAAAATAAAAAAAATACTCAACCAGTAGATTTGGCTGGGAAATTTGATTATAACAAAATTTTGTAATATTGACATGCAAACATGTACTTATATGATTTTCTTATTTGATTTAAACTAGGGGTGCGGAACATCACACAACTTTCAATTACGTAATAATATTGGTTACTGCATTTAAATTTGACGTCAGCGTGGATTGATGTTATTTACCATTTTCATATTTTCATTCATTTAAAAAAAAAATGCCAGTTTGGAGATATTTCTTAATTGGTCAAAAAAAAAAAAAAAATTTTAAAATGCCAAATTGCGTATTTGGCAATATACTTTACGATAATTATTACATTATCTTTTCTTGTAATTGAAACCGAGGTGGAAAAACAGTTTTCTATACCATTTCATTGAACTCAGTACGTTCCAAACGCGTAGAAATGCAAAAAAAAAAAAAAAAAAAAAAAAAATCTAATTGCAATACTTTCATTGCCCTATCCTAAGTACACGTATTGTTTTTACTGCAAACAAAATAAAACATGCATAAATCTGTACTAAACGTAATATACATTTTATTTTACAGCTGTGTGTCAATTTATTATATATATATATATATATATATATATATATATATATATATATATATATATATATATATATATATATATATATATACATACATACTTATATATATATATACTTAGAATTGGCGATACATTTAAGCGTCATTTAAACTGGTAAATGTTAGGTTTGGGGCTAACTGGCAACCTCCTAAAAGAAAAGTACACTTAATAATTTATATTTCAACTAAATTTTATGAATATTAATGTTTTAATTCTCTTTTAGTTACCGTGTTTTTGATTTTTGCGATTTTCCTAATCGTTAAATGAAAAAAGTCGCCAAATACCTTTTACTACATCTGTTCTACTTTTTCTTAATTGTAAATTTCTATGCCTTTCAACTGGTCCATAGCAGCGCGGGGCCGCACTGCTAGTTTATCATAAGTATCAGATTCAAATACTTAGTTTGTTAAAAAATTGCTTCTTTAAAGTATTTGACAACTGTAACTGTAACTGTGACAATATGATAACTAATTTAAAATAATAATCTATTAATTTACACGGTAAATATTGCATTATTTAATGAATGTATCTAATGACATATGTGTCCCGATGAAGACGCTAACTGACATTACTTTAAAAGATTTTTCATGGTTAATCAAATTCTATTTAATTAATAGATTTCAACTCAAAGAGTAAATTCTTTGCAATACATACATGTTCAAAATATCTAAATGAATCCAACGATAATTGCAGTAATCCTTTTAAAAACACTAAAAGTAATTGATTTTATTATGATATACCTTGTCCTTTCTTGCACGTGAAACAGAAAAATCAATCGTTGATGGGCGATGCTCTGGAGCAGAAAATTCTGTGTTAAAGGTACTCGTTTTTCAACTTTTTACGCTTTTGTCGCATTTCTACGAGAATTTCGAAGGTGGGGACGATTAGAACCACTTCAGATGCAGATTAGCACAGAGATTTTAGTCAAAATCGTTAGAGCCGTTGTTAAGCAATTTCTGAAAAACTTATTTCTATAATTATTTAAAAAACACTTATCAGATTTTAGATTAACGTAATAGAATGTAACCTTTAAAAGTCAACTTGGCCTTTGGCCCTGTTTATTTTGCAAAGTAGCAGACTTATTTTTCATTGTGTCAACTTTATTAAGTATCTAATAAAAATTTAAGCTTTATTGAAGCAAGGGTGCGATTTATGTGTACATTATATCTTTTTCTGGCAACACTGTTTCTTGATAGGAAAAAGAATGAAACTTTCAAATCAGTTTTAAGCCACAAAGATTATCTTGAAAAATAAATGACGCTTTTTTCTTGCTGTTAGTGTATTTATAGAACATTGGTATTCTGTGAAAGGAGGAACTGAGCCCCACCTTTGTCTGATTTAATATGTAAGATGCTTCAGGAAACAGCCTCATCCTTCACAAATCCTGAGAGGATGCCAGAAAGAATGTGTGAACACTCTTATGTGTGAAAATTAAATACTGCTCTTGTCTATTAATTTGGACACCAAAGAGGAAACTCCTAACTTTTGATTCTGAAAGTTTATCTAACTTTGTAACCATTTTATAAATTATATTTTTAATTTTTATTATAAGAGGGTTCGTTTTGAGAAACATTGTGGTGATAAAGATCTGTCATAAACAGGATGATTCAATATAAGTGTATTGATTAAAATACATTGGTCATGCAGCTCCCAGGCAATACGAGACTAGACATGAATTGGAGAATAAGGCTGAATATACATTATAATGAAATATGATCTATATATATATAATGAAAATATGCATAATGCATTAGAATACGTTCAAAAATATTAATTTTTAGGCTGCAAGGAGGTACAGTACCCCCCAAAAAAAACAGAACGATGGCTATATCTTTTGTTCTAATTGTTGAAATAACAAACAAAAGGTACCGTTGTAAATCGTGAAAGGTTTTTAATAATTGTATGTAGTTTTTTTTATCATGAGGGGTCATCTACATATTAAAACAAAACCAAACTTTAAAAAGTTCAATAGCAACCTCATAATATTATTCCATATTTGGATTCAGCATTAAAAAAGAATGCGAAATACAAAAATTCGTAATTTTCTAATGAATGGTTTGTAATTTAAATGATAAAAAGAAAATGATAAATTAATGTTAAATAAAAAAGTTGGTTTTTTGGCCATAAATACTACAAAAGGTAGTTTGTAAATGGACAAACATAAATAGCAATCAGCTTTTGAATCAATTTCTTTTTTAATAATTAATTATTAATTAATAAAGCAATTAAAAAAAAAATTTGAATAGAAACATGCATGTTTTTTGCTTTCAATAGATTTACCATGGTCTAAAACCCCCCAATAATTTTTTTCTTTCCATTTTGACTATTAGTTCTCGATTTTTTAGAGAAAATGTAAAAACGCTCACTTTAAGGGACCGTATAGTAGACGACTTTTGAAAATATCAAAGATTAATTCAAGGTAAACTAGAGGTGTGGAAAATCGCATAACGTTCAATTATCGTATAACCGATAGTTTAAAAACTAAGAAACACGCTTTAATAGGAAAGTGAACTAAAAAGTAGAAGATAATTTTAAATAAGTTTGAAATAAGAATAGTGATTAACAAGAAATATTTATTTTATCGTAAAAAAACGTGGAGTGCTTGATGTCAATTTTTGTAAATATTTAATGACAGATATTGGTAAAAGTAGAGCCATTATGAAAATATCTTAAAAAGTACCCCACGCTTTTGTACGATAAAATAAATATTTCTTGTTAATCACTCTATTCTTATTTCAAACTTATTTAAAATTATCTTCTACTTTTTAGTTCACTTTTCTATTAAAGCGTGTTTCTTAGTTTTTTAATCTATTGATTATTTTCTACTTTTTAGTTTGATTTTCTATTAAAGCGTGTTTTTAGTTTTTTAAATTATTAATTATTTTTTCTGTAAACTATAATTTTTTTTTTTTAATTTGCTTTCTTAAATTCCATTTATTTAAAACAACATTTTTTAAGCAATTTCAATAAGTTATCCTTTAAAAATTTTACTGAATCATGTGACTTTTTCATTTTATAAATAATTTCAACGATCTAGTTACACTTGTGTTTATAGTGAAATATTTCTGTAAAATATTCATGCTTTGCTAAATACTGTTTACTAATGCCTACATTTAATATTTATTAATTTTCTAATTATCAGTAGTATTCGTTATATTTCTGCAATTACAGTTTTCGACATTTTATTTATTTCGTGTGAAGAATGCTCATCTTTAATGTTGTAAATAAATTATGTTACTTTTGCGTTTACTTGCTATTTTTGTATTAATCTTAAACATGACACTATAAATCCAAGTACTTTCTATGCAATTTTAGACTAATACTTGTATTTTTTAATCTTCGTGAAACGCGCCACATTAACCGTTCGATTTCTCCCGCTGTGAAGAACCTTAAAAATACCTTTCGTTTTATGGAAATTCTCCCTGAAGATCGGTCAAAAAATGGTCGAAATATTTTCGCTCATAAGTGACGTGTTTTTCAACATAATGCATTGAAATTTGGTATATAGGGTAAATAATGTATTCTGAATCGAATGAAATGATAAAAAATAAGGGTTCGTATTAAAATTTTCGAAGATAGCGTTACTTTTACTTAGTAAACGGTCCCTCAAGAAAAAAAATTGCATCAGATATATAGAAAATCGTAAGCAAAACATTTTGGTGCAAACCGTAAGATTCTACGATAATTAGAACCGAAGATATAGCCATCGTTCTGTTTTTTTTTTGTTTTTTTTGCGTACTGTACCTATAGAGTAGAATAGTTATTTTATTGATTTGATGATTAGCAAGATTTTTCAACAAAAAAATACTGAAATTGATCTTTTATTGAATATGCTCTTTTAAGTTATTAGATGCGCGTTTTAGTCAACTAGTTTGATATTATGTAAATAAAATGACTAAGTTCTTTTTTCTTTACTGTAAATAAACTAACTTTAGAAAGATTGAACAAAATTTTGAATAAAGCATGGAGTATTTTGAGTGGGATTCAAAATATCGATTATGCATTATATAGCGTGTTAAAAAAGGTTTTTACGTTTTTTTTGTTGTTAATTCTTTTAGATTATTTGAATTCACTTCTAGAACCTTTTTGTAATTGATCTTTTCTTCTAAAGGGACTGTATAAAAAAGTTTAAATTATGTAACTTAAAAAAAAAATCCGAAATTTTTTTATTATGTGTTTAAGATTTCTTAACTTATTTTAAGCATTTTTGCAATTTAAAATAATGTCACATTTCAAATAGTAAAAGAAATGAAACCTATAACAATCTCAAAGGGACACCTTGTATGATTGTTCCCAAATATTTGTTTTTAGTTGCCTCTAGTTAAAAACCCGGTATCCGTTTCCTAAGTATATACTATTAGAACATTTCTAGTTTGGTCATCGCATCAATCAGTTTTGAACCACACTAAATAAATTCAAATCGCTTAATTTCTCTCAGTATCTTTATCTTTCCAATCATTATAAATATACAATTAACAATATTGAAATCAAACGTTTTTATAATACTTTTACTTTAAAATTTCCATATGTTTGCATAGGGTAATGAAAGTAAAGCATTTGGTAAAAAAATTTCAATTTTTTTTGCATTTCTCCAAGTATCGGAACACCCTTATTTAAAAAATTTGGTATAGAAAAAATGTATGTCTGAGTGTCGATGAGTCTGCATGTATGTGTGTACGTTGTCAGCGTGATTTTCGAACAAATTGTCTTCTGATGTTCACATTTTGTGTGCGGGTTAGTGGTAAAGGATCTACCATGAAAATTTTTGCAAAATCGGGCATTCGCATAAGGTTGAAATCATGAAAAATCATGAAAATATTATGTTTTTCAGCAATTGCTATAAAACGGCTCTAACGATTTTAGTTAAAATCTCTATTCTAATGCCTGTTACGGTGTTCTAATTGTCCCCACCTTCGGAATTAGCGTAGAAATGCGATAAAAGCGTAAAAAATTGAAAAACGAGTACCTTTAACACTCAGCTCTCTGCCCTTGAGCATAGCTCATCAAAGAATGATTTTTTCAGTTTCATGCACAAGAAAGGACAATGTAGTAACTATCGAATAACATCGCCAATTTCGCCATCTTGGAGGTTTTTTTTTGGGTTTTTTGCCCATGTGAAATTTATTGCCAAACTGGCCATTTTTATTTCAATGAGTGAAAATATGAAAACGGTAAATAACAGCATACATTTTAATGCAATGACCATATTATTGTGTAATTGAAAGTTGTGTGATGTTCCACACCCTTAGTTTTATATCTATTTCACCTTGAAGTTGTTTTAGATGTTGATTTGTTAGTAATGTCTGTCATCAATTAACTTTATGATAAACATAAAAAAATTCCTTTCACTTTCCAACACAAGTTGTTAAAATACTTGTTTTCATATTGATTATCATGCTCTGTATACAAAGACCATTAAAAAAAAATTCCACCTTGTCTATTATAAGACAAATTTATTTAGTAGAAAGTTCATGTCAGATTTCTGAAGTCTCATATTTTATCTCAGCAGAATATTGTGATTTTTTCTATAAAACTCATAAAAGTGCAAAGTTATGATTGACGTTTAATTAGGGAAAGTGATTAATTAGATAAGGGGAAATTTGTTTGTAGTAATTTATATTCATTAAAAATCTTGCACAATGTTCAATAGCGAATGCAAAATAATTTTCCAGAAACAGAAAAATATGATTTTAATTTTGACATTTATCAATTTATATATTTCGTTTCGAATTTTGTGATGAATATATTCTTCCACTGAAATTTATTCCGAAAAAAATGCACTTTTTCCTTTCAACCAACCTATATTAAAACATTTTTAATGTAGGTGGTACGTCAATTTCGTCTTTTTATACGAAGCACTTATATGAAGCATTAAACATTTTTTTAAATGTATTAAATGAGAAAAATGCAACTACTTTAGTTCTTCATCACGGAATTACCTGATATAAAATGCACTCTGATGCATGTTGAGAATAAACAGTAAACAGAGCTAGTTTTATTTGCCAAGGGAAAATAGTAACGTCGACTTTTTCCAGGTGCAGCAATTTGGCCAAGATTCTATTTTCCTCAAGAAAAGTAATTATATGAAACTACGCGACAAGCACTGGCACGGCAAAATGTATTAGAAAAACGGAGCTAAGAAAGAATGTACCTCAGCACGCAATACAATGACAGCAACCTTACGAAACTGCCTTCTTTTCGTTTTCGTTAGGATACCTTTTAACCCATTCTTCGTTTTACTCCTGGCTATTTTTATCTACCTCAATCCACATTTGATAAATTGCCTGTATTCCTAACTTAAATGCGTTGTCTATTATTTGATGCATATTAATTATCGACATATACATTTAAAAAATTATTAAAAAAAAATTCTGATAAATATTTTTTGTGTTTTTTATGAATATGGTAATCTTAAATTAAAAATCTGTACTGAAACCTCAAAATTTATCGATTTTGATTTTTAATTAGATTTTTATCGATTTTTTGATGAGTTGTTTATTTTAAATTTTATTTTGAATACAATATGTACGAGAATATCCTTCTAGGTTTTCATACAATTTTACTTGTCATATAATTGAAACTTATTTAACAATCATTTTCGCATGAACAATATGAGGTTTAAAATTAACTTTGTAGTAGTATGTTGTGGAGTTTTCTAGTTGCTGCTCTCATACATTTAATGAAAGAGATTCAGTTTGATGTTAAACTTCAGTCGGAGATAGTGCTTGAATTACTCATCGTTTGATTTATAAGGTTCTCATTTGAACTAAATTATTTCAAATTACCTTAAAACTGCTTGAAAGCATTTTTTACGAATTATTGGTTTTATTCATAACGTCCATCTTGTTACAACACTCAACGGAACCTGATTTGTTATGAAGATTGTGGACCATATACAGAACTCAAGAAGGTATGTAACAGAGTGTAAATACCAATGTCAGAGTCTTCCGCTGATTGATACAAACGTTGATCTCATGATAACCACGTAACTGTAGACATTTTGTGACATTCTTTGTTGACTTCCGGTTTGTGATGATCTTTCAAGTGGTAATGTAAGCAGAAAATATAAAAATTCAAAATGACGTGTGCTACGGTATGATCTAGTACACATATAAAAATACGTTAAAGGATAACATGTGAAGTATCCTTGTGTTTGCATCAATCTTCTAAGTGTTATTTGGCGTTTGATAATTTTAATTAATAAAATAGAGTACTTACATTATCAGCTTGTACAGAAGTATAATATTAAAACTCTGCAATATAAGAGTAAGATATCGTTATGTTTGTTTTGATCTATCAATTGTTACTTGACATTCGGCTTAGTTAAATATTTAAAAAATTGCCAATGACGTACGTATGTAGCTGTTCAACTTGTATAAATATATCTTTACAGATATGCTATATTTTTCTTGTGTATAAAGCACTAGTGTTACTGAGCACATGATTAAATACCTTAATAAAACGATCAGTGCGCAATATTGTTCTCAGAGATTGTTCAGTAAGTCAAGATATGTTTTAAACACATTAGAAAACAAGAAATATGTATTACATGTCAGAGGAAACGGTTGTTTTCCCGCCAACCATAAAAAGGCAGAAACGACAAAAAGTATTAATTTTCTGCATAACTTCATCCGGAAAAAACAAAATGGAATATTAAAGAAGAAAGGAAAAAATATTGAAATTTCCAAAAATATAAAAGAGTCAAGCTCTAGTTCTTTTTTATATGTAAAAATTTAGGGAAATGTCTAGAGCTAACTAAGCAATAAATCTACACACGGATTACCTTGTATGATTCGGAATGTTTCGACTTAAATTCCTACTCTAGTTTGAACTTCATTAAATAATTTTTTCTATTTTTAATTAACTTAAAACTACTTTTTTTTCATTTCATAATTTGGCAATAAATAGAGGTGATTAGCTTGTAATTGAGGTTCAGATATATATGCCACCTCACCAAAACAGATTTTTCATCATTCCTGTGTTAGTTTGGCTGACATGTTAGGGTTAACTGAGATTGATCGAAATGTTAAATATAGGTCGAACCAATCGGCGTATAATTAAATGACTTATAGCATCTTTAAAATTAAAATAATTTAATTTTTGAAGAGACAGAATTAAGGAGAAATTTTGTTCGATAAATTGAATGTGTTGTTTGAACTGATAGAATGATAGTTTAGAGTGCATTTAACTTTCAAAAACATTTTAATTTCCAGAAATTTCCATTGAAGTTTGTAAAATTAGGCTGACTGGGTTTCGAACCGCAAACCATTGGCTTAACCCTCCGAGTGTCATGGGCGTATATATATATATATCCTTTGATCCCCAGTTTTTCCAGCAATAAATAAAATGTTTAAATTTATAAATAAAATTTAAAATAAAATATTTTTTAAATATTTTTATTAGGATGATAGTTTAAAACCTATTTAAAACAAAATAAATTAGAAATAGTTTTAAATATATATATATTTGAAACAGAAATAAAATTTAAAAATTATTGCAGGGAAAACAATAGTACAATTACTCTCATTCCCAGGACACTCAGAGGGTTTTAAAGGCCAAATTTAATCACCTAGGCTATCAAGACCTGTTTTACGATTATATTAAAATTATTTTAAATGTTCTACAAAATCAACTGCAGTCAGGGAATTTCTTCTAAAAATATAGCCAAAGGCTGGACTGGATATAAAGTATAATAAAAGTAAATAAGGTAGTTGAGGAAATGAGGACGACGTCACAATCAATTCATTAGAGCGGGACTGAATGAAACACGCATTGCGATTGGCTAATGAAATTTGCAAAAATGTCATTCTTTTTTAAATATGTGTTGATTTTGTTTAATTTCCGTTGTAAAATTAAATCGTAGAATCGTATTTCATCAAAGTTATAACTTCATAGGAAATTTAAAAAATTGTAGCTAATAAAATATTTTAACTGGTCTCAAATATCAATGAGTTAGTATGTAAACCAAAATAATGCTTGGTGCAATCAAAATAATTTATATTGTAATAATTAGACTGTAAAAGAACTTGTGATATTTACTTGTAATAATTTATTAGAATAACTTTTCAATGGGGTTAACGCTCTGGCTTTATCTGCTAAAGGTGCAGGGTTCGAATCCGTTGTATTCAACCAATCGAGTTGAAACTTAGCAGACTGGCTCTTTGTCAATGACAATATATTCCATTAAGCTTTGGGGATTGCCATTAAAAGGAGGCTTTTATACACGCTTCGATTGCTAGTTCGTGGTTGATTTTGGTAACTGCCATCCGCATTTAAGAATGCCATTGAACTATATAAACAAGGATGTTTGCCAATGGGTGATATTCTCTTCTGCTGTTGTTCCAACGATGGCAGAATTCAGATGACCTGAAGGGGCAGCACAAAACACCCACCGAGGCATTCGACGTAAGCAAAAACGATCTAGTTTCTGCTAGGGACATCATGAGAAATTGCAGGACATACGTATGGGTAGGGATGATGATGAAACTCTCGTGACTGACCTGGCGTAGAATGAAAAAGGCGTCACGGATAAAGAGAAAAACGATGAAACGGACGAATTCAAAATATAAAAGTCACCAGTGTTTTTAAAAAATAAAATCTGATATCACCCCCCCCCCCTCCCGAAATAACTTTTAAAAAGTAGGAAAACCGCCAACATCAAAAAGAAAAACACTTTCTTGCAATAAAAAAATCATTAACATGATTAAAATTTGCTTATTGATTAAAAAAAGGCAAACCTCTAATTACAGCTCTCGCTTGTGACTCGAAGAAGAATACTCGAAAGAAGATACTCTTACTTTGTTTATTTTTAAAATTTAAGTTCCACTCCCACAAAAGTTTACGCTGCTTGAGGTTGGAGCCCGTCTTAATAATCACTAACCTTTAAAATCCCTCACACAATAAAAACTTTCCAAAATATATATCAACCAAAGAAGAAGGGGAAAAAAAAAAGCCTACTACAAACACTTCAGTTTCCTACAATTAAAAAATTCTTAATAAAAAGATTCAAATACGAGCGTTTGATCATAGTTTCTCTGTACTATTTGGAAAATTACATCTACGTGAACATGAAAATTTACACTACTTTGTATTTCCTACCCATCCTAATGAAATCATATCTCTACCAATGTCCGCGAAAACAGCCATAAATTAGTTTAGACACAAACATTGTTAAAATTCATGCGACGGGCACCAACCTCAAGCAGCGTAAATTTGCATGGCAGTGGAACTTAAAGTTTAAAAATAAACTAAGTAAGCGTACCTTCTTAAACGAGTCACAACCGAGAGCCGTAATTAGAGGTTGGCCTTTTTTTAAATCACTGTGTTTGTAGCTGCAAATTTTCATCATGTTTACGCATTTTTATTGCAAGAAAGTTTTTTGTGTTTTTGAGTTTGGTGTTTTTCGACTTTTCAAAAGTTTAGTTGAGAGGGGAGGGGATTAAAATACTCTGAATAAAAGGTTTTCATTTTATTACATAGACTTCAAACTAGAAGTACGGCATAAGTCATTTTTAATTTCAGTTCAATTTGATAGCAATCTTGAGCTGTTCAACCGCTTTCAAGTATATGCAGTCTGTGATTCTGTAACACTTCAACTTAAAATGAAGGATTTTTATTGTGTGTGGATGAGATATGCTCTTAGTTGTTCATATCTTCATCACGATCACCTGCGATGTTGCGAACTTCCCAAAGTTGGTATCAAGAAAATGACGTTATTAGCAATCTACACTTTACAGGGTATCTATAAAATGTTGGACACATTTTGCTGTTAAATAATTCATAAAATAATGAAGATACAAACACAAACTTATGGCATTTATACATAGAATAACTTAAATATTTTCGTTTGATACTTTTTTGTTTTGTTTTATCAATTTAAATTTATCTTCATTATTTTATAATATTATTTTATATAAAAATGTGTCCAACATTTTATAGACACCCTGTATTCCTCGAAGGGGATAATAACAAATAGCAAATGTTTATTCAATACTTTTTAATACTTTTACGAATTCAATACTTTTTATATTAGGAGATATAAAAGTAATTACTCAGATATAAGATAAGTTAACTGATGTTTAACTGAATCAAATTATTTCTAAACGAAATAAACATCTATTTCGCATTATAAATATCTAAATAACAAATTCGTAAATTTTAAGTTAATTTCTTGCAAATCCACAATTTACTGTCCTTAGTCTGACTATTATTTAAAATGGTTTTAAAGAAATAACTTTGAAAGTACTGAGCATATATCTAGAGTTCTAATACACTGTGAGATATGGACTTCTAGGACAAAAAGTGAAACCATATATTGAATCTAAAACGACTTTTTTCCCAGAGCAAATATCCCAAGTAGGCCTTTTATTCTTTCCAAGTCTCCTACTTAGCTCGTTCGACTCTTAAATGTCTGAGGGAAGAAATGTCTAAATGAAACTGGAAGCGAATTATTTAAGGGCTGCTTTAGAAATCTGAATGTCCCTGCACGGAGGAATTCGGTCAGCATCGGGACGGAATGATAACGACCGATCATATAATATGAGGGGCAAAAACGAAAGATATAAAAACGGACAGAAGTTTTTATAGCGTGGAAAAGAAGAAAAGTATGCGATGTGGTGTAACAGCGAGCTATGTTACATGCTTTCATCTGAAGTATACGACTCTTTTATTGCGCAAGTGTATTTTGCTGTCTGAAACTTGAGCTATCAGGGTAAACCATCAAATACTTATACATCAGAAATAGACTAAGCTCTAAAGAATACTTTTTCTTAGGGTAGCCAGGAACATTTGGATGAGTTTATTTATGAATACGTTCTAGAAGCTTATATAACTATTGTTCTGTATAAAAAGCCATATTGCTAAATTTTGGACAAATTTAGAGTATCAAGAGATTATACTTCTTACCTAAAGTAAACTAAACGTTTAACGCGATAAGGTAGTTAGCAGTTTGAAACTTAAACTATCAAATTCAACTACCAAAAGCATGCAAATGATTTAAACTGGATTAAAAACGATACATATATACTCAAAAATAATGTATGAAGCTGTTCTAAAAGCTTATAAATAACTATTTCTTCTATAGTAGAAGTGTATAGTAGGGCTATTCTGAAGTTAAGGGGGAATTTCCATCTGGAAATCTTTTACTGGCTTAATATTTATCCCTTTAAGTGAAGATATTGGGATTAACTCGAAAATTTTTTTAATTTAATGTTTTTAGTCTTTATTTTACATATTTATTTATTAAGTTTTTTTTTCAATTCAAAGTATGGGAAATGTAACCTCCATGGAATGTGTCCACCCCAGATTTTTTAGTGTTAACTAAAGAAATAAATCTGATTAATATGATATTTGTGGAAAACTATGAGTAAAACATTTATTTAATAAATTAATAATTAACTAATCACAAAGGAATATAAGTTTTAATTTATTTTACCTCTTTTTTTTTAAACTCATAAGCTGTCCTTGGAGTGTTGAGGTAACCTCTAAGGAATATCTTTAACTTGATTAAAATTATACCAAATAGTAGTACAGTCTTCTTTACCAGAGCTGAAGCTGAAGTCAAATCAACCTTTTTGTCTGGTGATGTTATTGGACGTGCATAGTTTTATATTGTTTATCTAAAAGCTGTCCCGTCCTCAAAAATCAGATGAGTTATTTTTATTTTTGTAACCTCCATGCTCAGTAATGTTATTCCTTATAGCATTGAGCATGCTTTTCCGGTAAACATTTATCAAATAGCCAATTTTTTCTCTAAAATCAAAGTCGTATTTTCTGTCTTTTAGGTTAGGTTATAAGCATGGCAATCTACTTATTTATAATCACCATGGGTTGTGTTAACCACGGAGGTAACAAGCAAAATTAGAACACTGTGTTTTTTTTAGAAAAGCTATTTTTCCTTTACCTTTTTTAGAAGTGGTAAATGTATTAGTTTTGTTAACAAAATTGAAGAGTAAAATTTCAATTTTTTTATCTATTTTTTATTTCTTTGTTTTTTTACCTCCTCAAATTCCCTTTAATTTCAGAAGCGCCCAGTAGTAGATTCATGAATACGCTCTAATTTGGGCATCTTGAGTAAAAACACCACCATAAAATATTATTTTCGTATAAAACTATTAACTTTAGTATAAACTTAGGTTTTAGAAGAGCCTTTCTATTGTTTAGTTTTAATTCAGTTCATTTAACATTGGCAGCACACACAACTTACAAAAGTTCTGCTTAATTCAGCTAATGTGAACAAAGATGGATTTTGAAGACAATAGTAAATATATTTTGAAATGTTAATAACGTCAAGAATAAAAATATTTATATTCGGGTCATACAAATATTATCTGTTTATCAGGAAAATAGAGCTCGGCCAGATAGTCTTCATGGTGGTGATCTCTGTATAAACAATACTAATCGATTTATAATAGGGGTGATGCATGCAATAAATTAAATATTGGTGGCCTAGAAAAGTTATAATACAACATTTGTCTTGGTGAAGAGAAATCATTTACTTGAATAAATCAATTTCAATGATTTATGAAATATTTCCAATACGCCATCATGACGTTCAGTAAGACAATGCTGATGCCTTTCTCCTAGTTTAATCCGTGTAAAATGAGACTAGTATGGTTTCCATGGAAACAGAAAATGTTAGACGACTTGACGGGAGCTATTATTGTGATAGACAGACAGTAATCTAGTGTTTGAGTCAACACCCACACATGCATGAAAGAAAAAATTACTTTTTTGGTCATAAATTCTTAAATAATTAATATATTTTAGTAATTTTTGTTTCAAACGATAGTTTGTTAAATGCCAAACATTAATGCAATCAACTTTTGAACCAAACAGTGTTTTAATAATTAATTATTATTTAATAAAACAAGGATAACATTTTTAAATATAAACATGCATTTTTGTTCTGTCATTAGATTTATCATGGTCGAAAACCCCTCTAGAATTTTTTCATTTCATTTTGGCTTTTGGTTCTCACTATTTGAGCAAAAATGTAAAAAAATAAAAAAATTCTCACTTTAAAGGACCGTGTAGTAATTTATGTCTTGAAACACGCAAACGTTCGATTTTGTCCCGCTTTAAAGATAGATTCCCTGAACAGATATTCCAAAACATTTTCGCTCATAAAATACTTGTTTTTCAATATAATGAGCTGAAATTTGGTATTTAGGGTAAACGAAGTAATTTAAATCGAATGAAAACATACAAAATAGTAGTTCGCATTAAAAATTTCCATGATAGAGTTAAATTTACTTAGTAAACAGCAGCCTAAGAAAAAAAAATTGCACCTGACTTATAGAAAACCGTAAACAAAACATTGTGGTGCAAATCCCAAGATTCTACGATAATTAGAACCGAAAATATGGCCATCGCTCGGATTTTGTTTTCGTGCTGTACATGTATCTAACTAAGTAACCGGGCTCAAAATTATTTAGTGAGTTCGAATACTAACCAAAAATGTATGTTTACAATTTTAAGACGAAAGTCATCTTAGAAAGCTATTTTTTAAAGCTTTTATTATCAGAAACATGTTGCATAATGTGTAAAACTACTAACTTATTTACGAATAATTAGAATATTAAAAGCTATCTACATAAAAATTTGAATTTTTGTTTGAAAGTTTAAATCACATCTTCCACAGCTTTAAATGAAGTTATTTATTTTGTCAGTAGAGGAAAAGGTTAGAGAGGCCTTTTTATTTAATTTTGTGTGTGTGTGGATATCCAACAAGTTTTAAAACTGGTCGATAGCAGAAGTTTTGAAAATAATATTACCCTTCAAATTACGAATTACATAAAAGTTACGAGCATTTAACCTAGATTGTACGATCGAGTATAGCACACTATTTGGATGATAGATTAAAAACACTTGAATATTTATACCAATTTTATTTGGAAAATTTATTACGACTTAGGTGACATATAATAAAAATGTTGGTATAACACGAAGAACATTTTTATTTCAAAAGAAACGAAGATGAATGACAAAAAACAGCATTTTCTATTTTACAACAATGTCTTAATTTGGGACTCGTTTAACTGAAGCCGAGATTGCAAATACGAAATAACTATCACAATCTGTGATTTCGAACGTGTTTAAAAGTTGGAAACTTTATCAAAAGTTACAGTCAAAAATAGCTTAATATGCATCTAAAAAATAGTTAAACATTAATCAAGACTATTATTCACATCATCTCGTGTGGATAGCTGGATAGAAAAAAAAGAGTGTCACTTAGTTTTTGTGATGAATGGTTTTCGATACACATAGTTCTTTTTGACTGGGCTTTATTTACAACTTTTAAACACATTTAGAATCACAACTACTGGAACTTATCAAGTTATTTTGTCTTAGCAATCATGTGTGTGTGACCCCAACTAAATGGTATATCAAACTATTTCATTTTATAACCGCTATAAATATGAAAGGGCGGTACTTAGTTATTAAATCTTCTATCTTTTCGTCGTCCCGCAAATCTCTCAAATTGTTGAATTTCTATCCTATTGCCAAAAAGACGAAATTAATTTTGAACTTATTGAGTGCTTGACCATGACGTCATTCCAAATCGATCGCGCATTCTTGCATAGGAACATTCGGAAAAAGACGCACTGAGTGTAATATTTTTGGAGTGGAAAACAGGGATATTTTTACAGTTACAACTGTTGCATGTTTTTTTAGAAAAATTATACATACTTTATACTACTTGTTACTAATTATGGGCACAATTTTGCTAGATATATATGCTATTTTCAATCAGAGAAGGTATACCTTTTGTGGTGCTTGGTAAATTATGCATTTGAAAAAAAAATAAAAAATAACTAATGAATTTTTTTGGTAATACAAATTTACCAAGGCACTTTAAAATTGTCGTATATATTAATTTTTCATCCTTTTAATGAAGTGGTGCTTGTATTTTTCGAAACAGTTATAATTTTCTATAACAAACAAATGCTTAAAATTTAAGAATTGTTTTTATAATAAGTATTTATTAATTCATAAAAATTAGTTTGAAACTAAGAATAATTAAAAAAATTAATTTTAAGTTAGAATGGGCAAACACCTTTTCATAACATCTGCCATTTTTGCGGCCGTTGTTTTGTTTCCACGCTGATTTAGAGACAGCTGCATAATATTTGGAAAAGGTGGGAAAAATCAAAAGGGGAAAAAAATATTACCTGTGTCTTTAAAGGATGCATTCGTCTAATTCAAAGAAAGAAACTCACAATTCAAGATATTTTTTCTACATTTTGCAAAATTCGACCAAAGAATGTCACACTCGTCGGTCACATACCTGCTGATTAATGCAATAATTTGTGAAAAAAAATTTCTTGAACTAAACAGTTCGCAAATTCATTACGATTCAAAATCTTTTTAGAATGAAACGTTATGCCATAGTAATATCAACTCAGTTTGTTTTCAAGGAAAATTTTTTCATTTCAAAAATGGAGATAAGATACAATACAAAAAAAAATTAAAGTTATTTGATAAAACATACCCATCTGTACGTATTTTGCAAATAGACTTTGCGATGAGCTATAAATGTGAATAACAAAGAGTCTTATGATGAAAAACAGTGTTCCTTTGCTCACTCTTGCTACATTATTTCGTATCGAGTGCAAAACTTATTTGATTTGTTCCGAGAATAGTTTTTTTAATTGAGTTTTGTAACAAAATTACATAAAAATATGAATCTCGCTCCTAATTCTTTTCTGAGTGTCGAAGAAATGATATGCAACAGGTAGCTACAATTAGTGGCATTAGAGCGAAACAATTAATAAAAGCCTATCCATAAAAAAAAATCTTTCATCAGAATAACAACAACAGAAAAATATATAAGACTACAAACTTGATGAATTGTGCAATTTGGAAACAAATAATATTCTGTTTTAGTAGTTTCTAGATTGGTTGAAGATTTGAAATTTCTTTTCTGGTATGAGAAGAAATGAAAATATGGAAATTGGCAGTTAAAGAATAAAAACCTTCCTATTCGACAAAAGACATTACTAAAAGAAACAAAATTTCCCAGAAGAAAAAGCCTCTAGCAGATATTTCGTATTTTAAAATTTGGAGTGATGATTAGAACTCACATATATATAGGTGCTTAATCAAAGTTTAAGATTTATTTAATTTCCCTTTTATTAAGAAATATTACATTAAAAACATTTTTAACGTAAACTAACTTTATAATAATGTATGTAACTATCAATTTTTACAATACTTGTTATCAAAATAATTGTGTACTTAAAAATCTTGTTTTGACATAATTGTTAAAAAACCGACGCAAGGGACATGTGTTTTCAAAAATAACAATTTAAATTATTTTTGTGTTGTTTTAAGAATTAGCGCCCCACTTTGTAATTGAATTTCAAAAAGAAAAAAAGGAGTTTGTATAAAAAATGAAGTATGTCTGAAACAATTTGAAATTGTAAAATTTATAATTAAAAAATTTCAGTATAATTTATGATTAACAATTTCAAAGTTTAAAATTTAAAAAGTCTATATATCCGTTAATTTGAAACTTAAAATGTAAATTCGTCTGCATTTTGAAGTATGGCTGTTAAATGTTTCTAATACCTTTTTTAATTATTTTTGTACGATGTTTGACTAGATAGACAATTGATATTTATCTCATGCTTCTTAACTCAAATTAATATGTGGAAGTTGTCACACGTAGTAGTCTAAAGTAGTATAGTACGATCAGTCTATTTTAGTGAATTTTGCCTTACGTTTTTGGTGCGATTCTTCTTCTTTTTTCATTTTAACTAGTCGCGGAAAAAACGTCTACTCTGAGGAATTTCTATTTAGTACAAAAATAACAATTTCATCATCGAATGAAAGTGTGAGCTTTAGATGATATGTGTTTAAAGCTTTATCGAAGGCTAAATTTATTTTATGGTTGAATAAAATAAATCTCTTCCAGAATACTTCAAAAATATATTTATTTTACTTGAAAATAAAGTGATATTGCTATTGTGTAAGTTAAATATTTTATGTTTCTAAATGTTTGTTCTTGTTTTACTAAAAATTCCTGCAGTGCAATTTCAAAGTTCAATACCATACGTTATATTATAAATGTTTGTTATTTATAGACAGGAGCTCAGAATAATTTTGTATCTCCCATTTATTTTTATGAAATTTATTAGTTTTTTATTTAGATTGCAAATAGAAAAGAAAATTAAAGTCATCAATTTTATTTTTTTTAATTTATAAATAGTAGAATCAATATTATTTATTTATTAAAAAAAAGCCCGTTTATAGGTTTAAAGAAATTGAAAGCAAGTTCCATTTTGTTTCACGATTAGATCATAATCACCAATTTAAACAGGTCCCACAAAAATCAATTATTATTTGTTTAGTGATATTTTTTTTCGTTGTATTTACACCTATCACTTTTCAAAAAATTTTAATAATTTTTTTAATACTGCATACGTGAAATTTAACTACAGATCTAGAAACACGTCAGTGATCCATTCTGCCAACTTACATACTAAAGCCACCGAAAAAACCTGTAAAGTATCTTGTCAATATCGTAAATATACACAACGTGACAAAGTAGCTAGACATATTTCGACATTTGTTGGTCAAACTTGAGAGCAAGAATAAGAAAATCTTCAAATAAAGTACCAGTGTTTGTAAAAAAAAAGTTTGAAAATAGCGGGTTTTTTTTGTTGTTCCCTTTAACTTTTTCAGACACATCTTCGTTCTTACCTTGACGAAGTTACTATTGCAACAAGGATGGTGATAAAATTAAGTAATACAGGTAATTACCACCGAATTGAATGTATTTTGAAAGCAGTTTCAGCCAAAAATAGTTTAGTTTTTATTAATTACAGTTTAAAAAAATATATATGACAAACTTTTATTCTGCGTTAATTAATAACGAGGACAGCATATATGTAAGTACACAATAACTAAAAATCGAAATCAGAATGCAACAAAAGGCAACAAAATGCAATTTAACTTCTTTTAAAGTTTCAGATTCTGTCTTTTAGTAGATTAGACATTTATTTACAAGGAGTCTTATCAATAAAATTTACTGCCAAACATGAACATTATATCAGTTAGAATGGAGAATGTAAAATTTTGCGGAAATTGAGCATGAGAGATTTGGTTCTCTTTATAAAAAGTAACCGAAAAACTTGCGGTTCGGAGATTCTTTTAGAATAATCTCGTCAAAGAATCCAATATTAAGGATAGTTTTCAATCTAGTTTGTGAATAGAAATCTGTAAAAGGTAGGAAAATCTCTTCTTGTAGAAAATGCAAGCTACTTAGGAGTAGAATTGATATTTGCAAAAAGTTCTGCTACTTGCACAATAGATATATCTGTATTTGTTATTTTATTATTAAAAATTTTACTTTTGAATATCTGCAGTGGACTAAAATCACTACATTTAAATAAATAAGTAAAACTCTAGCGCTTTAAGTCACAATAAAGTCTAAAAATGTTTCGAAAAAGACAATTAAGTGGATATTCTTTTCTTATAATTTTGATTCAATTATTGTAGACACTATTTATAATATTGTATCATTATGTGTATGATTCCTCCAAATAAAACCTCTGTCAACCATTTCTAATTCATAGATACAAAAAGCTATTACAACATAATAGAGACCTTCGAAATAAATCTACAATTTGTAAAGAGAGCCACCATGCATAATGGTTAGTCAACAAAGTTGTTTATATCCCAAATGTTGATTGCCAAGCGTCTGATTTTCATTTCTCTTTTGACTAGGTCTCACTTATTGAACTGAACTGAGATTTTTACAAAAAAAAAAAAAAAACTTGTAGCTTTCCAAGCATTGGTAGAGTACGAGTTTTTTATCGCAATATAAGTATTATATCTGTTTTAGGTAGCTAAAATGTTGATATGCAAGATGCAAACTTTTATTCCTAACCAAAATAGTTTTCCCAACTTTAATGTAAATCATATTTCTGAAATGTATGTTGTTACTGCATTACACTAACTTAAAAGTAACTTTTGTTAACTATTAGCAATTATTGAAATGCAACTTTTATTAGAATAAGGCCCTTTTACACACGCTTCTTTATTGTAAGAATATAGGAATTATATAAATAAAAAAAAAAGATGATTAAAAATTAATAGCTTCGTAGGAGGAAGTCAAATATTGAATAAAATATCTAGTTTAATGCGTTTATAATTTGATGAAATAGTAAATGCAAATTAGTAACAACTTTGAAGTAATTGAATGTTTAGATAGATGTTGGAAGTAAATTATTTAAAATAATAAAAGAGTTACTTCGTGCTTTTGAAAAGTGAACTGTACATTTAAATAAAAACAATAAATAGAAATTTTCAAATATTTAAGCAAAGTATTATAAAACTCAACTGTAGTCAAAAAGCTTTGAAAGTTTCTGGAGAGGCAAAATTTATAAATTGAGAGGGAGATAAATGAATAATTATAATAAAGTTATGTAAAGAATTGCACAACAAAGGCATCTTTTCTTGTTGAAAATATGATATATATATATATATATATATATATATATATATATATATATATATATATATATATATATATATATATATATATATATATATATATATATATATATATATATATATATATATATATATATATATATATATATATATATATATATATATATATATATATATATATATATATATATATATATTTAAAAAAAGGCCATAAAAATTTCATTTCACAAATTAAGTTTACTACAAAGTTATTGGAAAATTCAATTTAGGAATAAACGACTAGGAAGTGATCAATTACAAACACCATCGAGTTAAAATGTATCTCAAACTAATCGCAGTTTCCTAAGGATATCGACACCATCATTATTCAGATTGCGTATTGACTTGTTTACTCTGTTCCGTAATATAATCATGTAAAAATTTTAGCCCTTTTTATGTGCATAAGTATCTTCCACTTTATTCCATAAAAATGAGTAGCTGGATTGTATAATTGAAAATTTCATTTAACATTACTACATATATTGCTATTAATAGTTCTTTAGATTATTAAACAAAAACCTTTTTTAGCTTCTGAATTTTGCCATAAATGGGAGATATTTAGTAAAATATGGTATTTCACTTTCGTATTTAAGTTCACTTATGTATATAGCAGAAATCATTATACCGTGTTTGAAGTCTTACGAATTATCAGAAAAATTAATAACAGTTATTCCTTATTGATGTTATATGAATAGCTAAATGTAAAAAGGATCCACATGAAACCCATTGACATGTTCCCTTTTTGAATTTATTGATTCATATAATTCTTAAATTTATATATGTCTATCATGTAGTGAAATTAGAAACAGTTAGTACCTTAAGAATAGCAAAAATGAATTAGAAAAAAAGTTATCTGTGTAGTTTATAAATATGAACTGTCAAATTCTAGGCAAATTTGAGGGTTATTATAATACATCTAAATAATTATTTTTTCACTAAGTAGAGTGCCAAGCTCAAACAGTTTGTTGCCAATAATTAAAAATATAATTTTGGAAAAGCTTTAGGTATACATATAAGCCATTAATAACCTTTAACTGCAAAAACACTATAAAAGCTTTTGTTGCCAATAGTTTTTAAAAGCAAAAGAATACGGTCCGTTAGGTTTTCAAGGATTGTGACTTAATTTCATGGTAAATTATCAGTTACCCACATCTAAAAACACACAAAAATTTTAAATACATAAATGAAGATAATTCCGTAAGTTATCATCATTTATTACAACATTTCTATATTAAGTCCTCAAATATAAATAATAGATTGCAAAAAAAGCGGGTATAATTATCATTATAACTAAGGATTATAGTTTGCTTAATTTGTGCTTCTGGCAAACGTGGATGCAATATAAATAAACAAGCAATGTAGGTCGTTGATAATTTTCTTCTACATCATCAAGTTCACCCTTAAATTATTCAGTATTTTATTCACCTTAGTTACAAACATATGGGCATATCATTAGGGAATTCCATAACGCATTTCTTGAGAGTTTGAACATCCTTGACGCTTTGTACATTCTACACTTTGATGTATCTAGTGGAATCCCTACGAGAATGTCCTGTTGTAGCGTGCGACAGAGACATTTAAATAGTTTCATCCTTCTCATGGCCAAAGGTGAAGGACTATGCTGACTACAAAGCAGACTGTGAACGGTATCGATTTGAAAGCCCGCTTCTCGAAGGGTCTGCACAAACTGAAATCAATCGCCTTTGTTGGCGATCAACACCTTATTCTGTTTAATATGCACAGGTAACGATTGTGTGTGATAGAAAAATCTTATATATTATTTCTAAAGGATTTTATTTTGTAACAATCTCGTATTCTTCTTTATACAGAACCACAATTTATAAGTGATTTACCAATTTAGAGGCTAAGACATCCGCTTCTGACAAGTAGTTTATTTACTACTGTACATTGTGTTATTTATTTGAAAAATGGAATTGTATCTTTTTTCTTCATTTTGCCTCTTTATACAAAACCACAATTGATAAATGGTATGCTAATTTAGAGGCTAAGACATCCGCTTCTGACAAATAGTTTAATTACTACTGTGCATTGTGTTATTTGCTTGTAAATGGAATTGTATCTCTTTTTTCTTCGTTTTCCCTCTTTATACAGAACCACAATTGATAACTGATATACCAATTTAGAGGCTAAGTCATCCGTTTCTGACAAGTAGTTTAATTACTACTGTGATTTGTGTTATTTGCTTGTAAATGGAATTGTATCTCTTTTTCTTCGTTTTCCCTCTTTATACAGAACCACAATTGATAAGTGATATACCAATTTAGAGGCTAAGTCATCCGCTTCTGACAAGTAGTTTAATTACTACTGTGATTTGTGTTATTTATTTGAAAATGGAATTGTATATTTTTTTTCTCCGTTTTCCCTCTTTATACAAAACCACAATTGATAAGTGATATACCAATTTAGAGGCTAAGACATCCGCTTCTGACAAGTAGTTTATGTACTACTTTACATTGTGTTTTTTATTTGAAAATGGAATATTATCTTTTTTTTTTGGTACTCCATGAGAGGAGTATTCTCTATGCAAGGAGTAATTGCTCTCAACTCTTTTAGAGAAGATTCTATGTAGTGGATAAAATAAATGTATTACTTTTCTTTAAAAATGTATTTCTTCATTTTAAAGAATTCCCTTTATTATTTCTTGTTAGTGGTAGAAGCTCTCTTTTAGTATTACAGAACTGAAAATGTTCATTTTGTTACCGATTCGTTATAAACCAAACTTGCTGAATAATTTTTTAAATTGTCATCCTTTTTACATGCTTATATTTTTAAACTTTGAATTAATATGAATCTGTTCGGGTCCTCAGAAATATTCATAAATTATCGTGAGTATATCTGAATATCCCTAGTCTTAAATGTCACTGCTAAAACTGATAAGAAAATGCTTTCAGTTTAAAATTTCAGATGTGGTAGGAATATCTTTTATAATGTGGAACATTTCGGAAAATGATTTCTTTGTATGATCTAGTCTGGTAACCATAATATGTATTATTTAATTGGATTATTTTACTGTGTTCTTTTCTTTATATGTAAGAAGAGTTTATAAGTCAATCTTGGTTTTAATTTGTTAGCAATCACGCTCGTATGTTCGGCAACAAAAATTGTATGAAAGGATATGTTTTTTTTTTTTTTTTTTTTTTTGCCACCTAATTTAACTTGCAATATTTTTGAAAAAATTATATGACTTTTACATACACATGCAGAGTTCTTTCGAATATGAACAATCAAATTTATTCGTTAGGCTCTTCTGTAGAAGTAATACATATGAACAGACTATTTTACAGGTATATTTAAAACAAAATAATAATTTATAACTAAGTTTACATAATCAGTATTTAATACGTTCAGAAAAATTATTTAAATTAATTTTTTTTTTGCGTACTAAGTAATTATTTACTTTTAAATGTTTTGAATTGAAATATTTTCGAGAATGACGAACTTTTCAAAAATTCACTTTTGAGAAAAAAAATTCATGAATGTAAACTAAAATTTAAATCGAAAGTTTATTTACAATCATTGTTTAAGGTTACGTCAGTTGTAATACAAGAATTTTTTACACAACGTGTAACGCAGTTTTACACAGTTAACTGAATTAGGGATAACGAGAATTCTAGAATTGGATCAAAACTGCTCATTTATATGTGTACACTTCAGTACAATCTTTTAGTTCTTTAATGCGTGATAGTCAATAGACACCTACAGTTAAAAGAGCTTTGACGCATTACAGGGGCAATTAAAATAACTTTAAAAAAAATTGATAATTGGTAGCTAAATTAACCAATTTTATCTTCTTTTTTTTCTACCATATATTGGCTCCAAATATAAATACAAATACTTTGTATTTTGTTAAAACTATTAGAGCCTACTACTTGACATTGTTTACAAACCTTTGTTTTCTAGATTGACAAATTGTTTTAACTTGACGGTAGATAAGATGCTTAGGAATACAAATTTTCAATTTAAAAAAAATATTTTAAATACTTTGTAACGTTTGACTATGTAGTTCTCATGTGCTCCTTCATGGTCTCCATTGTGCAAAAAATTGCAGAACTTGTAAAAAAATTAATAATTAAGAGTAAATATGCTCAGGCTTAACTTTTCAGATTTGAATTTTTTGACATAAAGGAGACATGCCTACTTTTTTCATGCTACCTCATGTAGATGTTTACAAATAGAATCTATGTAATAACTTTAATAAGATAAAGAATATCATTAAAATTAAATGAAACTCTATAAATTCTATTTCAGTAACAGTAATTAGAATTTAGTTTGATCCAAATTCCCTCATACTTGGTTCCTGTATTCCATTAATGAAAACCCTCTGAATCAATATTCCGTTTCAGATAATGTAAATACCAGGTTTTCTAGTACGGGGCTGAAGTTGATAGGATAAACCAACTAATACATTATGCGTAGACTAGATAATTAAATTCCAAGTACTTTGACTCTAAAAATGGTGAAATTTTTATTTTTCAACCCACAAATACCATTGTCATTTGTCATTGCGATGCAGATATGCAAATAGTAACATCAAAAGAAAAAAAAAATGAATAATTTCGGTGTGCAGCTTTTGAGATGGAAATTTCTCTGTTTTTTTGCTCAGAATATGGAGAAAGAAACTAGCATTTGAAAAAATGAAAAACTTTTCAAGCATTCAATAGAAAATATTTTGACTTGAGAAAAATCCCGAAAAAAAGTATTTCCTATATATATATAGATAAAATATTTATTGTTTTTATAATAAACATGTTATAGATTGAGTTGGGGTTTGATGAAAAGTTAACTTCTTTAAACTGTAATTTTTTCTCGAACGGCATTAAATTTTCCTAAACACTGCATCTATTTAAATATTTCTATAAATCTATTAAGACACCGTACATACTATGACACAAAAGTATTTTATGGGGATCCTGGAAAAATTTGCTATCAAACTAGAATCTTTTTTTCTATTGAATACATATATATCAGTGATAAATAAAAAAAAATTCCTTGCAATAATAATAAATAATAACTTTTCAAGCTATTCTTTGATGTGGCAAAATATTACCTTGGAAGAACAACTTTTTTGTTATTTACTCAGAAGAATAAAAAAAAAGGCTACTTGATGGTCAACTATTGTTATCTTAGAAGTCTTTTTTGCTGACAATTTTAATTAAAGATATTTTCTAACTTCAAATTCTTTTTTAAATATGAATTCTTTTTATAGTGGCTTGTAATATCTATGAGTAAGATGTGATAGATAGGTGGTAGTCACTTTAGCTGTATAACACCGAAATTTCTCAGAACCAGGTCCGTAATTCAATAACGGGAATTTTAAAGTAGCAAAGTTACTTATTCACATCAATCTAAACAAATTAAAACAGATGATATTTGAATTTCATTGCACCTTTATGATCTTGGATAAAATATCCAGCTTTCAGAACCATTTCTTGAAATCGGGAACTCACGTTTTCTGTAAAACATACAAAACGCACACTCTCTGATACAAAATAAAATTCCGGTGACTTCGGTGATTTTCAAAGTTATTCTCGCTAAGATTCCTCGTTCAATGTTGACAATTTATACTGCTATTTTTCGTCTGCACCATAGGAAGTAAAATGGCAAAAGATCAAGGTTCTAGCTATAGTAAGAGTTAAACTATGAGACGGTAAAGCCCACCCCCCTCCCCCTAGCCCCCACCCTTCCTCCTGAGCTCGGTCGATAAAATATACACTTGCCAGTTCACAAGCTTTGATATTGGGCTGTGGTGGTGGAGCAATGCATTACATTAGACTAATATAGTAGTCGTGGAATAATATACACAAAAATACAAGCAAATATACTTGTGTATTTGATGTAATTTATAGCCTACTTCAATCGTTTGTTGTCAAACACAATCTATGCTATAGTTTAAATCTGTGGTAAAATATTTTCCAAAAAATGTTTAGATTAAAAAGTATTCAGTTGGAAAGTTCCTTAAGTCACTATTATTATTTATTTTTTGTTTATAAAAGCTTCATGTTTTTAATGAATGATTGTTAATATTTTTTCAAATTATTTTGAAGCAATTAATATTAGTTTGGAAATAATTTGAAGTTGCGCACTGGATTCATTATGTAAAAATAAATTAAATACAAATAAGATTAGTTTGTTTATTAATGGCTTTTCTTTTCTAAATAAATTTAATGAATAAATTTACATTCCGAAAATGATTATTGTTTTTGTTATAGTTTCTAATGAAAGTTGCAGTTTATCTTCAGAAAGTGTATGGGAATGTCCAGACTTTGTGTCTAGATATTGGAATGAAAAAAAAAAATTGTGCACAAACATTATCCTTCTCTTTTGCAGATTTCAAAATGCATTTATATTTTATTCTGTGTTAATCCTTTATAATAAACTTTTCGAAAATCAGTGAACATGTTCATATCATTGATAATATAAAATAGCAATAGACTTACCATTCTTCTTATAAAGAAGAATCTCGAATTGGTTTTGAGTGTGTGTTTCTAGGCACTGTTCAATTTTGTGAATAGCATTCTCGTT
Source organism: Linyphia triangularis (assembly GCA_963978545.1). Classification (NCBI taxonomy): domain Eukaryota; kingdom Metazoa; phylum Arthropoda; class Arachnida; order Araneae; family Linyphiidae; genus Linyphia; species Linyphia triangularis. Next base: position 82,148,843 of record OZ021721.1, on the reverse strand, counting down.
CGTCAGCTCCCCATACATGAACGTACAACGACACGACTTTTGCATAACTTCGGCTCTGTTGAAACCGGAGATCTTGCAAAAGGACTCTGAACAGTAGACAATCGGGTAGTCCACAATTTGGGCATTGGCCAATAGGAAACTGCAATCAGCTGAAAAAGAAAAGTTTTGTTAGTAAGAACATTATTTATAATATTGCTTGCAATATTTTTATTAAACTGTTTATTCATAGTTGTTACTTAAGATTATATAACACACAAATATAGACGATTGAGTGATTTTAAAACTTGCATGATATGATTGCATAATTTATGTCTAAAATATCAGGCACAATTAAAGTTCCATGCGAAAGGGAATACTTAAAAAAAAATTATAATTATTTATCTAATCAGTATAAATTTCTCTTGTAGTATAATAAGTATTAAATAATTTTAAGGGAGACAGTAATCAGTTGCAGACAAACTTCTTTTGAAATAACCAATACGAAATGAATATATTTGGTATTACTCAAGCCAATTAAATTCAAGTATGAAAAGATGTAAAGTCAAGCGTGGAATTGAGGCAAAACGTATCAGTTTGGCCAGTTTTAAAATTTACTTTTCAGAATAAAAATTATTATAATCAGAAACACTCATAACATTTAAACCCAAAAATTATTTTAGGCTTTAGCGTCTTCAATACCTTATTATTAAATATAGTTCTCAAGAAAGATTCACTTTTTTGAAATATGCGTCTACATAATTTATATATTGAGAAACAATAATTTGACAAATATTACTTTAGAGGGCCAATAAGTCCAAACTTTATTTGCCCTATATTTCTTTGACATGAAGTTTTAAAAAGTACTTTTTCACTACTTTAAAAAAGTACTTTACCCTCCCCCCTCACCCAGTTAAGAGCAAAATAACCTCATTTAGCTAATTGATGTTACTGATAAGTCAAACATTATGGTATAATCATTTCAGAATTGAATGATACGTGAGTTTCAATACAATATCCAGCTTACATTATCTCTTAGTAATACAATACAATATCTAGCGACAGGAAGATAACTGACAATCAATAGAAATATAGGTTGTACCATAACAATGAAGGTATGTTGGAAATGCTCACTCAACAAGTGTGTTAAATGAAATGAAATGAGTATAACTCATCCTTTTAGCACCATGCAGAAATTGGCTATATTATTTAGATTACAATTAATCGTATAACAATATCTTATAGTAAAGATTAGCTGTATGAATTAGTAGACTATAGTGTAGTTTATATATTCATAATAGTTAACTATAGGCATTAATTACTTGTAATATTTGTATCTTTACTCAATATATCTATAACTTTTCAATAATGTATTTTCACAATATATTAATATATTTTACTAATGTGTATGCAATAAATTAATTTGCAAATAATTAATGTAATTTATTTTTGTAGTAATAATGAGATTAGAAAGAGGAAAATCTTGATATAATAACCTCTTAAAAAGGTATTAATTCCTTATACAGGCAAGAAAGGTAGTTAATACTTATAAATTTTGAATACAGTCTTGAAAGAATGATTCATACAACATATTTATGCATTTTTTCTTTCCATCTTTCTGCATTAAAGCGTGTAAAATAAGGAATGTAATTTATTTTTATACTAGTATAATAGGCTGATATAGTAAATAATGTAGTAAAATAGGCTGAGTCTAACTTTAATCACTTCCATAAAATATCCAATAAGAATTTTAAAAGAAAAATAAGTGTGCAAATAAGAATATATAATGCATTTGTTCCCAATATGCATTTCACACTTTTGTTTAATAGTGGAAATCAAAAAATAATTTAAATTAATCCAATTATCAATTATACGTATAAAATTGTTTCATTCCACTTCAAAGCTTTATGACTAAATTGCATAACGTAATGAATTTAATGAAACTCTAATATTACTTAGACGACTTAATTCCAGCATAATATAACACCAATAACGCAAGATATACTAATTCAGCAAAATTTAACTTTTTGTATTCTTCAGAATATTTTCAGTAATTTATATGCCTCATATATATTACAGGGGGTTTACCCGATGACAGCAAAATAATGTACGGCTGCCTTTAATCAACTGATTTTAAACACGCTAACCTCCTTTAAAGTCATCTTAATATTATTTTCTATTACAAAAATCAAAATTAGTGCACCAAAACAGCTAAATACAGCTAAATAAAAAAAACAGACAGCCTCTATTTAAATAACAACGAGACACAGTTCTAGTTCGGAAGTGATGATGTTGGGGCTTTGCAAACTGATTTTCCAGGGTGTGCCTCCATTTTGCACAGACGTGTACCGCATAAGAGATTAGTATTCGTACCAGTCACGCTTTGCCCTATAAACTCTTATCTTCTCCCTCATTAGAGTACTTTGTTTTTTACGAGTTCATCTCCAACATTTTCGCACTGGAGCTTTGAGATTCGAGGTCCTTTCTAATTAGGACTTATTGAGCCTATCAATTTTTGTGGATGCTTGTTCGACCAAGCATGTGCAAATCAGTGCAAAGTAATTAGTATGTGTCTATTTCGAGAAACGTTAGGTTTGTATGACGTTTGAAATTAAGGCTAGTTCTACTGAAATTTATGTGAAGGAGCTTTTTTAACATTTATGCTTTGCGGTACTTTGATTTATTGCGTTTGTAACTATTTGATTTCAATCATGTGGCATTACATTGGACTCAAATTTCCAAAACTTGTTTCATCATTATCTTGTTCTACTATATTAACTGTTTTCGCGGGATGTTATAGATTAACTGTTTTCCATGGAAACTTTTCATATCTTTTTATATTATGTTTTGGTTTGAAACTACATGAGTAATTCGCACATTTATTGTATATGATATAATATTTAAATGATTACTTGAATTCATACAATTAAATAATTCAAATATGGATATCAAATAAAATAGACTTATTAGAACTAGAGTTTATTCTAAGGGTCACATCTAAAATCTGAAAATGAGACGTATTTTGTATTAGTTATCATGTATTAGTTTAAATTATATTAATATTCCTAACGCATAAAATGATTTTTTAAATTCAAGAATATCCAAATTTGTATTCCCCTTCTTTGATAAAAACTCATAACGCAAAAGAATAAATGGAATGTAAATAAAATATGAACGATTGAAATATTTTCGGTTCTAAATGAATTAGAATACAGTTGTTTGATAATGCATCTCATTCACGATTTTTTGTATACTTCTATAAATAAATATATTCCTCTATAAGTGGTTCTCTATTACTTTACTTTTGCAAAATATCTGAAAACTTTGATACAATTTTACTTTACACATGGTTGTTTGATTTGCAATATATCATTAATCTTAAACCCAAAATGTTACAAAAATCGTGTATAACGATTCAAGATTAATTTCTTTTAAATATCACTTCCTTTTTAATAGATAACGGGTGGCTTAGTTAGGATTATGGTATCAATGATCCCCTTGCTTTATTTACTTTTGAAGATATTTAACTAAACTGTTTAAATATTCTTATTTTGTCATAGGATTTGGAAACTAAATTAAATGTAACCTTTTTTTTTTTTTTTTTTTTTTTTTGTTAACGTTCTAGATTCTTTCGACTTAAAGTTAAATAACATTTCAAAATTGAATGTAATATGTCTTTGACGGAATGGGTTTTCCAGTGTCTCGGCATCCCCAATACAACTGTTCAAACTTAAAAAACTTTATATTCACAACTTTTAGTTATGAAATAACCCGAGTTTTTATAATAGAAATAAGATACGAGTGTTAAATGAGTGTTCATATGACTTAACTTTAATAGATATCGAATAGCTTAGTTAGGAGTATAACTTCAATGGTTCTTTTAGTTTATTTAATTTTTATGACATTAAACTAACATGTGTAAATGTTCCTATTCGCTCATAGTTGGTTGGTTGTATTCAGATTATCTGGCACCGTCAGCAACACGAGGGCTATAATGCGCCGAAACATTTCGTCATTTAACAAACCAACATACATTTACAAACACCCATGCCAAACACGGGACTCGAACCCGCAACCTCGCGGTCTAGAAGCCAGCACGCTAACCATTATACCGTTTGGTCGGCCCTATTCGCTCATAGAATTTCAAAATTAAATTAAATGTAGTCTTATTTAATTTTTAGACTCTTTCGACTTAAAGCTAAATAATATTGCAAAATTGAATCTTCTATGTCTTTGGAGGGATGGCATTTCCAATGTCACGGCATCTCCAATACAACCGTTCAAACATAAAAAGCTCTATATTTATAATTTTTATTTATGAAATAACATGGTTTTTTATTAATAGAAATAAGATACCTGTGTTAAATGGGTGTTCATACGTTTTAACTTAAATAGATATCGAATAGCTTAGTTAGGAGTATGACTTCAATGGTTCCTTTACTTTATTTAATTTGGATGATGTTCAATTAATCTGTTTAAATGTTCCTATTCTGTCATAAAATTTGAAAATTAAATTCTGTGTAATCTTTTTTTTTTTTTTTTAAAGTTCTAGAATCTTTCGACTTGAAGCTAAATAACATTGCGAAATTGAATCTAATATGTCTTTGGTTATATGGCTTTTCCAATCACTCGGCGTCCCTAATACTACTGATTAAACTAAAAAGGCTCTGTATTCACAATTTTTAGTTATGAAATGACGTGGATTTTTATAATAGAAATAAGACACCATAGTCTTATTTCTATTATAAAAATCCAAGATTCTATTATAATCCAAGATTTCGACTGAGGTGTGTTGTGAATGGGAGAAAAAGAATTATTCAGGCAGTATGTGAAAGTAGAATTTAGGCATTTAAAATGGTTACATTTCATCAAACATCTAAATCAACATAAACGTTTTTTTTTTTTTTTTTTAAATTAATTTTGAAAAATACCAAAAAAATCTAACTCTGATTTCATTTCAATTTATAAACAATACTCAAAATTCCAAATTATTCATAGGACTTTACTTTGTTTTGATATAAAGAATATATAAGACGAGTTAAATGGAAAATGATGACAATTTTAGTTTCTGATTTCATGCCTGGGACGGTGGACTGGTTTAAACGTGCAATTTTATTGATCGTGTTGAAATATGTTGTATCTCCAGTGATCTCATTTTACAGAATTTCATCTACGCGAGTATGAAATTGCCATATGTTTATGGAAAGCAAGCTATTATTTTTTGTACTTTGATAACATTTAAATTTGGTGCTATTAGCTTGAAGAATCGGTAAAAATCGGAACAAACGTTATTGGTACTTTTGAAATAAATGTACGTTTTCATAAAAAATTTGAAACACGTGTTAATGTCTAAGAAAAAGTTTTAACCCAGATTTGGAAAAATTTGATTTTGACATTTGAACGTCGAATTGTGTTTTTTCACAATAACCATTAAGAGCCTGGTAAAGCCAATAAAAATATAAATGATCAGTAAAATATGTTTTCTATTAATTAAATTTTTTAATGTGTTTTTATACTTTTTTAATGCCATACTATTGGCACTAACTTAAGCTTCATTGATGCAGTAAAAGTCCAATATGATTTTTTTATAATGTTAACATAAAATCGTTAAACCCATCTGAAGAAATATATCTTTCAGGGAAGTTGGTGAATAATGCGAGTGATAATTCCCAATCTTTTTATATATTTTTTGTAAAAGATATAAATTGTGTGTACTAACTCTGAAATTGTGTTCAGCTGTGAAATGCTTTGAAAAAGATTTAAAAAAGGGGTTAGGGATTTGGTACATCTCGAATTATTAGTAATTCAATTTACGATCTAATACAACAAATACTACTAATTTACAAGTAAGAATTCAGATACAACATATTCTTATTCATTTTTACGAGGAGTTAACATTGTCTTGCTTTAACATTCACACATATCAATGCCTATACAACGTAAATAAATGTAATGCCACTTAACATAAAAAAGCCACTTAGCAATATAAATAAATTTAATGCCACTTAGCATAAAATTTATTTATGTTGTACAGACAATCTTCGGAATTTAAATACTGAGTATTGTTTTAATATTGTTTAAAAGTATTTGGAATAAATCTAATTACTCTCAATACACTATCATTTTTCTCCTTTTTATTACATAATACCTCATTATTGTAACAAGACTACCCCAAGTTACTTTAATATACCCAATGGCATTGATTGATGAGTCATTGGACTCAGACAGATAGATTGAAAATAATGTTACTCAACTCTTAAGGTTCTTATTCATTTCTATTGATTTTTAAACCCTACAACTTTTTAAACAAATAAAAATTCATTGGATTGTTTGAGTCATTAGTTCTTAAACGCACTTCAGGGAGTATTTTTAGTAATCATTGATCAAGGTTGGTTGTATTCAGATTATCTGGCGCCGTCAGCAACACAAGGGCTATAATGCGCCGAAACATTTCGTCATTTTACAAGCCAACATACATTTACAAATACCCATGCCTAACACGGGACTCGAACCCGCAACCTCGCGGTCTAGAAGCTAGCACGCTAACCACTATACCGTTTAGTCGGCATAATGTAAGCGAAGAACACAATAATGCAGTGTTCCCAGGTGGTCATTGATCAAGGATGCAACATGTTTGATAATATACTTTCACTATAAATAGTGATTGTGATGTTATAAGAAATCCCTTCGACCAAATTGATGTAATGATAATAAATACATGACATACTTCTAAGAAATGGGAATAAATCATTATAGTCAAATGATACTGTTTTAAAACGCCTAAACCACCTCGACTTGAGATGTTTAGTTCAAATATGTAATTAATAGACGTATCTTAAGAGTGATCGGACGGTACAGACAAATCCATGTTAAAAAGAGGTTTTTTTCACATACCTTTTTATCAGAAACAACTCCTAACATTGGTTAAAAACAACTCGGGCCAATATTGCTCGACATTGTCCAATTCCAATGTAGACCGTTGTAAACCAGTTTTTCTTATAGATTTTGCCCAATATCGTCCATTGCTGGATAAATTATACTGGAAGCTTTGAAATATTGATGCACAGTTTTAAAATTGAAATATTTTTATAAGAAGGATGGAAGGTTACAAAATATGTTTTGTGGTGTTTTAGACACGTTTATTGTATAAAACTTCTTGAATTTTGTAATGGTACTCAAATTTCGGACAAGACTGGCCAAACTTTCAAAATCCTTGTTTACGACATTGGCCAATATTGTTGTGTTACCTGGATGTGTTTATTTGCTTAAAAGTACAATATCTAAAAGGAAAAAAAAATTAAAATCGAAATATTGAATAGATTCTAAGGAAAAGATAGTTTTGTAATGATAAACAGCATTTTTTTAAGCGTTTAAAGTATGAAAATGTATAGATTTTATAGGTATGTTTCTTTTATAAATGTTATTAAATATACTTCTGATGGATGTATTGCTCACCAAATTATACCCTTTTGTGGATAATATTTCAAATATAGCAATACATTATAAATCACAAAATGTATTTTGAGGTAAATATTTACCTTCCAGCCCCTTTAACATGTAGAACGTCATTAATGGAAAATTGGCTCATTATTAACTTAATAGTTTACGTATTGTCTGAACCTGAAGTGGAGAAAAACTAATACATTCATGTCTCATAAAATGCGTTGTGTTGGCATTTCTTGCATATAATTAAATTATATCGTAGCTTCTTAGCTAGTTTAAAATATTTTGGTAAATTATGAGGATATAAAGGAAAAGGAAGTAAACACAAACATGTTATCCGATAACAATTGGATACTTTTAGAAAGTAATAACAAAACTTTTTAAGATAATGCATTGATATGTCAACGTTTAGTGAAGACAAAATAGTTGATAATAATACCAAACAGAAGAAAAATACATCGGGGAATAAATTAAACTCATCCAAGATTTCGACTGAGGTGTGTTGTGAATGGGAGAAAAAGAATTATTCAGGCAGTATGTGAAAGTAGAATTTAGGCATTTAAAATGGTTACATTTCATCAAACATCTAAATCAACATAAACGTTTTTTTTTTTTTTTAATTAATTTTGAAAAATACCAAAAAAATCTAACTCTGATTTCATTTCAATTTATAAACAATACTCAAAATTCCAAATACATAAATTCCAGGTCACTTTATTTGTATTTTGCAATTTTTTTTTAAATGAAACATGAGTGGCCTTGTTAATGACAAAACTATTGGTTCATTACCCTAATTTTAGAAATTGCGGAATACTGCACAAGAAAAATTTACGTCCTTAGAAAAGTACATCATTTCAAAGCTGGAATTCTATGAAAAATGTTTCCTTACCCCCAATGAGATTTCTGGTGCTGAAACCAACACTACATAAAATAGAAATACATGCATGTTGTAAAAATAGTTAATTTTAATGCTCGAATTTTGCAAAAGTAATTTCCTTACGCAATGAGATTTAAAATTTTGAAACCAACAATACATAAAATTGAAAAGCATGACTATTGTAATAGTAGTTAGATAGAAGGCAAAGTGAAAATTCCGCAACTCTAAAATACTTATTCATCGATATTTTGACTGATGAAAGAGGCATATGACATACATAAAAATCCAAAAGGGAAAAGATTAAGAGCTAATATCTCAAAAGTTAATATTTGATGCATTCTTTCTTCATACACTGAGACCTTTAGTTGGTACAATATTGAAAAAAATGTGATAGCTTTTTTTTTTTTTTTTTTTAAAGTGTGGAGGACTAAGGACAACGGTATTTTACTTTTATTACAATTTCCCATTGATTTTCCAGAAATTTACCACTGTTGAAAGCTAAAAGGAAATGGTTTTGCAGGCTAAAAAATTCTTAAAGCTTTATTAAAAAAATTTAGAAAAATTTCAAAGGAAAAAAAATAAGGAAATGTCGAGTCACCAGGATACCTAGAAACTTAATTTGTTTTTTATACGTTAGGTTTACTGACAGAAATCAAGAATCGTGATTGGAATTTAATTGCCGTTACGCTTTCTGACGAGTTCTCAAAAACTAGTTTGTTAAAAAGTCTATCCTGGTTTGTTATTTCTTTTTGTTCGCAAACGCGAAAGGAATTTGGGTCAGTTCGCAATTGGTATTCGTATCTCTCTTTCAAACCGGAAGCGAAGAAATACTGTTTAAATTGTTTAACGCTTTATGCAAAGAATTGCCAGGAAACATCCGTTTCATCATAGAGTGAAATGCCATATCGTGCTATGGGTGAATAATTTACCGTTTTCAAGTGACACTTAGGCCAGAATAATTTCCAACTTTCCCATTAAATTTCAAGTTGGGTTTTATAGGAAATAGAGAAAATATTCACTTTTGAGGTAGAGTGGAAAGGGGGGGGAGAGGATATTCAAAAAGTGTATAAACATAAAAACTGAACAATAGATAAGCATTACATAAGAAAACATTTCGAGAGAGCGTTGAAATTTTTTTTCATTTGTTCTATTATTTCTACAGGGTGGGGCAAATAAAAGTGGCCCGGAGAACAGAGTTTCAGGTTACAAAGAAACACAACAAAGGAAAGGAAATAGTTCGCTAACCTGCTTATAGCAGATGCTGAAAATGACAACCATTCATCTCTTGCACCTTTGGGTCCTGGTCAGAAAGTATCGTACACATGGTGTGGCTACATGCATACAATTACGTCCAATCGTATCAACTCGTCCTGGCCACTTTTATTTGCCCAACCCTGTATAAAGTTTCAGGTTTTGGACTCATTTTCTTTCGATACCCTTTCATTATACATAGTGAATTTCTGGCGTTTTACTTTGATGAGTTGATATCGTTACAAATAAAATATTTAGAGTGCAAATGCATTTGGACATGTTATCTTTGCTAAAAGTTTCAAACATTTTTTACTGATTAGATTGAGTCAAGTGGGGTAAGTGTGAATACAGGATATTAAAAACATATGATATAATTTTTCATTGTAAAAACTACAGTTTATTTTTTAAGAACTTTTTTACATTTTTACTTTCCTCAACAGTTTAATTTAAAATTCGTTTGTTTTTTAATACACCATAAATTATGGTGCTGAATAAGAGTGTAGGATAAATGTATACACCATTCTCCTTTTTCAACCTAGGCTTTTAATTGCTATGCTTTTAGATCATTTTGTTGCGTCATGTGGTCTTAATTTCTTGTGCATGATTCTGTACAAAATAGCAGCCTTGGCTAAAATTGTCCTAGTCAGGTTAAGGCAGCCATAGAGCCTGGGTGTGGCTAGTATTGCAGTATTGTAAACGGAATGCAGAAATTATGAGTGTATTAGAAGGCATTTATTGAATAAAACATTACGTATTTTGAAAAGAATTGTGTATGGCATCTGATTAATAGTTTCTTAATGTGAACCTAAAAGGGTGTATCCTTAAATGTTGTTATGAAATAAATATAATTTTATCTTTGTGAAAATATTTTCACAGTAGCATTTTCCGTTAATATTACTAAGTTTTATCATTAATTGTATTTAAGATTCTAAGCAGAATTACTCTATTACAGGTCAATAAAAATGTGAAGAGTCAACGCTTATTAAAGATAAGATTATTTCCGAAAATAGATTAGTAAAAGAAAAAACAACAAAACATAATTTCTTCCGATAAAAAGTCATTCAAAACCAAATCAAAGGTCCAAACCTTCACCAGTATGCTAATGATAATTTATACCTTACACTTCAAAGCATTAAACTTCATTTAAATAGTCGCTTTTCAAACGACTTTTGTCATCAGAAATATTCTCGCTGCAGAATATAAATACATTCTCGCGCAAAGCTTTCCATTACTTCGTTCTAGTTTTATTTTGTAGGGGAAAAAAGAATAAAAGGCTGAGAGAGATTTTTATCCAATTGGTTTAGAATATATGATGGGCAAGGTAATTATTTCAGCCTTTTCAGCATCACGCACGCTTTACCTTTCTGACGCTGTGCGTGCTGAGGAGATGGGACACTGAAATTAAGATGCTATTTAGTTTAATAGGAAAAGGCAATGCTTAAAAGCGTGCGTATGAAAGTGTCTTTTATTCACATTTTCGACTGTTTTTTCATTCTCATTTAAATTGAACAAATAATAAATTTCCCCGAATCCTTTTATTTCGAGGCAATGAAGTCCAAATATAGACTAACTATAGTTATTGACTAAAATCTTTACAAATGTTATACATTCATGAAAACTTAAATGGCAATTTTAAATATTACTTATGAAACTAAATAGTTTCAAAAGTAATAAAATCATATCGAAATAGTTGAAAATAAATAAAACTAAGAATTAAAATAATGGTGAGCACTGGCTCACAGATACCCTCAGTGCCATCTGTTGGTGATAAAACTAAGCATTATTCAAGAACATCCATTAAGATAAGAAGAAGAGACAAAGTTTTTTATTCTCTTATTATTTTAAATTGAATAACTTCCTTGTTCTTGTCATCTGAAGTATGGAAATATAAGAATAGTTTTATTAGCTGGCATTGCATTTGGCATTTTAAACGCGATAGAATTTAATCATGTAAGATCTTTCTTAAATGGGAATCACAAATCGTTGTGTGTAGTTGTAGGAGTTCAAGGAGTGCATTCCGAACCCCACTTAGAATTGTCTAACTTATTATCATAAATTATATTTTTAACTGAACAAAGTTCTGAATATAAATTGTATATAGGAAAACCTTTTCTCATTACTTATACCTATTCTAATGCCATCTTAATGCCAAGGTTAAAAAAGTCAGATGATAAGTCTATACATAATGAATTAAATGGAGTTTTCTTTATCCAAACATTTTAGGTTGATTGATTAGTTTGTACGCTCAACGACCTATTTGTATGCTCAGTGACGCCTAATCAGGCCAGGACCATCAGCTTAACGTGGATTCCGAACCACAATGAACATCCATGCCTAACCTGGGATTCCAGCAGGCATCTATGGCAATTGTGGCCAGAGCGCTTACCACACAGCCATCAGATGGGCGCAAACATTTAAGGATACTAAAGAATTCGGAAATATTTATGTTTGTTATTTAAATTTACTAAACAAAGTGGCGTTTATGGTTTTCTTTTCTATTCAGAGAACAGGACGAGGTATAAAGAAGCATAAATACGCTGGCCAATATCTCTCGACATTGGGCAATCCCCATTTTAAACTGGCTGTTGTTACGAATATTGGCCAATCTCGCCTAATGCTAAATAAAATATACTGGAAGCTTTGAAATGTTGATTCAGAGTTTTAAAATTGAAAGGTAGTGTTATAAGAAAAGACAGAGGGCTAAAAAAAATGCCTTGCAATGGTTTTGGTGCGTTCATTGAAAAAATCGTGTGTTTTGGAACGATGCTCGAGTTTTGTCAGGATTAGTCAATCTTCCAAAACCTCAGTTTCCAACATTTACCATTGCTTCTGTGCTACATGGAACCATGTTAATAATGTAATATGTATTGGAAGGATGTTAATGTTGAACAATAGTTCCAAAATGGTTGTAACAGTTACACAATATCTCAATTTTAGTTATTAATCTTTAGTTACGATGAAGGGTGAATGTGTACTAATATAGAGTGATTGTAAGTTTACTTTGCGGATAAGCCTTTTAAAAATCCTATGTAAAACTTTGCTGCAGTTATAATAGATATAGTCTACTAAAATGATGTAAAATTAATTGTATTTTATATATTTTCATGTATAAAAAATTTTTGGTAATATAAACGACTTTTATAAAGAGCAGATTAGCAGAATATCTGCAACTTCGTTTGAGTCAGAAAAGGGCCCAAAAGGTTAATTTTTAATAATTTCCTTTTAAAACATTTAAAGTATGTTCGTATATATATAAACAACATCCATTTAAAGTTTCAACATCAATAAAGGAATAACTAATCTTATCCTTTTCCGTTTCCAGAAATATTGATACTGAAATAAACGAGCCAATGAAAACAGGGATTTAATCATGACACAATAGCAAAAGGAATAAATGAAAGAGAAATCAATCCAAATAAAGGAGTGCTTAAGAAAAAGAAAAAATGAACAAAAAATCAAGTTATCAGCACACACCACACTTGACCTCTTTCTGTCGATTCCCGAGAAAGAACCCAAAATAATCCCAATCCAGCATTAACGGTTGAGCTGATGGTACTCGAAGCTACGAAAGTAATGGACAACAAACTATTGATTGAGAAATTCCTGAAAAGGATGTTTCGAGGGTCAACATTCAAAGCTTGGAACACGCCGTAACTAAAAATAATTCTACCCTTAACGTCCAATCATTTGGGTAGTTTGGAATTTTGCTATAGTCCTTCTACTATGAGCTGTCCAACGGTTACGATGTACTTTTGCTATAATAAAGATTTCCAGAAATTGCTTTTAAGAGGGTTACAGAATTGTTTTTCAACTCTAAGACAAATAGAAGGGACGGAAAAGGACGCGGAAAATTTCTAAAAATATAGTCAAAATGTTTGTTTCTAGGAAATGGGAACGGGATGTATTGGCGTTTGCAACGTATTTTGTGGCGTATTTCGTTGGATCGATACTTATTTTTTATTTACTAAAAATAAAATAGGTTTCTAATAAATGGTGAGGATATTCTGACAGCATTGGTAAATATTCTATTACTGAATAAATAAAAATAATATATCGCTTTTTTTAAGTGAAGTCGAAGTGACATATACTACAAACATTTAGGTAGTTTATAAATTTGTATAGGAATTTTAATTTTATAACCATTTAGAAAGAAATACAGTTATTTTCTTTGCCATTTTATGATTGGTGAACTAATATATACATACACAAAAAAGAGTTTAAACAGTTTACAAATTTAGATTATAAGTTTTAATGTTCTAACTTTAGGAACCCTCTGAGCTTCCAAAGAATGAGCGAAATTGTACCTTTGACCTTTGTTTTTCCTGAAATAATGTTTTAATTAAATTTCTGATTCATATATATATATATATATAATTATTTTATATTTATTTTGTTTTAAATAGGTTTAAAACTATCATTCTAATACAAATATTTTATTTATAATTTTAAAAATGTTGTGTATTAATGGAAAAACTGGGGATCAAAGAACGTATATATACGATCATGACCCTTGGAAGGTTAGGAAAGGAATGCAAAATTGTTTCTATTGGACACTTTATGATTGCAAAATTTATATTACAAAGCGGTATATGGTTATAGGGATTACAATATAATTATAATACAGTATAAGTGCAGTGATTATGGATAGTGCCGATGAAACATTTAAATTAAAGTAGAATATCTGGTGCTATGTCACTTATTTTCTTTAAAAAAATAAGTTTAGTGTGTAAAAGCTGTACATTACACCAGAGAAGAAAACGTGTACATTACAACAGAACACATTTCAAGCAGATTAAGTTGTCCCACAAAACTATTTTTAACTAACTTTTCACGTCTTTTCTGGACTAGAAGGAAACTGCAATCTAATATTCTTGAAAGCTATCACTTACTCGAATACAATCTGACATAGAAATAAGGATAATGTGTTTTATGTATTAGTTTAAAGATAGTGTCACTACAAAGACGAATTTCTTTGTACTAAATTGTTCAATATCTCAAGAATATAAAACAACGTCTAATCTTCAAATATTTTAATTAAAAATTATGTTTTTTAAATAAATTGCTCTAATCATCACATTGAATTGCATTAGATAATTCTTTTATTTTAAAATATATATTATTGCATAATTACATTCCAGTATCGTCCACAAACATATTAAACATTTTAATTTTAATGTTGAAGTTCCTAAAAATAGAAGATTTTACCAACCAAGCAATTATCACTAAATTTAGGTATATATATACGAAGCATATCTTTCTAACAAATTGACAGAAATTTTAACGATTTTGAAATCATGGTTATGTTGATTTAAAATACAATACGTCATTTCGTTTGTTACTATGCAGTAATTATTTGGTTATTTCTTAAACCATCATAATTGTCATTTACCTCGAAAAAACAATTGTGATGCTCAATTTCCAGATATAAAACGTCTTCCATAAATTCTTAAACATATTAACTTTAAAACCTCAAGTCCCTTTGCAATCTTTCTGGAGAATAAATTTCCAAATGACTGTGTTTCTAAATTTGTACAAAATACCACACAATCCCCATTTGGTCTTCTAATCACAACCATGATACGATCTAAGTCATTTTCTATTAGATTGCTATTCCTGTGAGAATAAGAGGAATATTTAAATACATGTAATTGAATCGTTAATTTTCCTGGGTGTAGACTTAACAATTCAATGTTTTATGGTAACTTAATTATGAAAAGCTTAGATAAAAATGATTTTCATTGTGTTAAATAATATGCACTATGTTAATTTCTGTTGTAATAGTTCATTTGCATGGAAACAATTTATCTTTAAAACCACATTTTTATTTTTTATTTAAAAAGTATTAATTATTATTCATAAAATCTTCAATTTGTAGCAATGTTATATCCATGGATAATGAACTTTAGTTTCACATTACCTTTTCTATTTCCTCAATTATTTGACGCAAACATAGTATAACCATTCTTAATGTAACTTGAAAGTTTGCAAACATCGTTTAAATTACCAAACAATTTTGAATTTAAATATCAAAAAACAAGAAGTGAGTATATGTTTCGATATTAAATTCTTCAAGAAGAAATAAAATTAAAACTAAGTTTGCGTATATTTAACAAAATTGTATGTTCATTAACATTTATTTATAAAAAGTAAAAAATATGTTAGCTAGAATCGCTATTTGTTGATAGTTTTTTTGACAAGAAAAAGTCATTTCGGCACTCATTGAAGTTAAAAACTGACAATAAAAATGTTTTACTTTTAAATTTTATCTTTTAAAAAAAATTTGCATAGTTAATAAATATTTGTTTGAATTTGAATTTTATTACACATTTATTGGTTTATAGAAAATACGTGGTTTGTTAAATTGTTCTACTTTTGAAGGCAATATTCCATGATTGAAAGTGGTTTAATTTAATTTCTGTTTCAAATCCCACCCCCAAATTTAGGGCAATGAAAGATTCATTATTACATATACAGTAATCTTTTTTCACAACATAATTTACTGTTGGCGTATCTGAATAAATACTTTCCCATGCTTTATATTATAATAGTTTTATTATACTAAAGTAATAGCCTGTGGTGTGCATTTAATTCCAAATAAATAAGGTCGTCGAATGCAAATCTTTGATGTTTTTTGTCTGAATTAAGAGCTTCAATTACGGATCATTACAAAACACATACACCTAGATTGTATTTTATTTAAGATATCTGCTTTTAGTTTATATATATAAAGATAAAAGTCGAGTGATTTAAATGTAAAATGAATTAGAGTTTTCTTCACGAAAGAAAAATAGCTAGACATTTCTTCGTCAGATTACTTTGTTGATATATGGGAACTATTTGAGTAGGGTTATAGGCTGCTAATCATTAAGTTTTAATGTAAAGCAGCTCAATGCGTTGATAAAACTATTTTTTTATTCTGTAGAAAAACATACCAAGATAAATGTAAATACATCGTCCTAGTCACAAATGTTATATATATATATATATATATATATATATATCTTCAATTTCTCATTTAGAATTCTCTAGTATTTTCCTGTGTAAGCGAGAGATGCCTTAAATAATCGATAATCACTAGTAAACCTATAAAAGATAAGTATTTCCGCTTTTGATATAATCAACTCTTGAAGCCAGCCAAAGGTCATCCCGTCTTCTCCCTTGTCTCTGGAAATAAACTTGTGTGCAACTCATCCACGATTGTTTACTTATAACTGTCAACATCCAAGGTACCGTTACAAAAGTCGATAGGATGGGATCTTTGTGGGAATTAGTTTAAATTAGAATTTTAAATTTAAAGACTTCGGATTTTACATTCAGACGTGGAACCAAACAGCATCGTAATCCTTCCAACATTCGGTAGATGTCAATCAAAGAGCGACGCAGTGCCACATTGTCTCGGAGAATGCCAGCGCCGATTGAAAAACCGCACCTTCTTCGTCTGTGATGGGTCAAGAGTTTCACCGGAGGAAAAAATAGTTGGTAAGCCGAACCCTGCCGTTTACGCTACCGTGTAAATGACCCAGCAAGATGTCGTAAAACCAAGGCGAAAAGATGGCTATCGGAACATAGACGCTGACTATTGTGAGGTGTGCAACTGTTATGAACTTTGGAATTGTGATTTTTTACGCTAAGGATTAACCAAGAACATTGACTGGAACAGAATAAGAGTATCATGTGGGTATGTACAAGGAAAAACATCTATTTTGTTTAATTATTATAAAATCTATGTTGAAGTGCTTTTAATTTTAATATTTGACTTTAAGTTAGTTTTGAATTTTAAAGATATTTGCTAAAGGTGTATTTAAGAAAAATATTTTTGTATTAATGAAATCAAGTGAGCTTGATAACGGTATTTTTGAGAAATAATTTATTGACTGTAATAGGATTTCCTATTATGTTACTGCGTACTGGAAAGCAATTATCCGAGAGAAATAGTCAACAAGTATAAACAAATAAGAATATGGATGAAGTAACTGCAACACACAGTAATAATGTCAGTAATATGGAAGGAATGCTTCCAGAAAATTCGGTAAATGCTTTCCAGGACGAGGTTGACATGCAGTATTATTGTATTATTTTATTAATATTTCCTCTGTTTTTATTAGTACAATGAAATGTTATATTATTCAAGATTTTATTAGTCAAAGTGAGATGAGATATTATTTTTATTAAATGTTATCTGTCTTTATTTAACTTATTGAAGATCTAGTATTAGAAGAAATAAGAAATAGAAGAAACATGAAAAAGAAAAAAATGAGTATTATGTGAGTGATTAAGAAGAAAGAATAATTATTAATTGTTGTATCTTTAGAAGAATCTAAACTGTAACATAAAAGGTTTAATCTGGCTTAGTAAGGAAAGTTTTCATAAGTCACCACGGAAGTCCATGAACTTTTGTCGTTTAACAAAAGAACCTTGTCCTTATATAACTGAATTAGTATTAATTTTATGATATACACTGAAAGTAGATTCATTAACAAATAGTGTATTATATTAAATAAAGTTCAAAAGTTAGGTACTCCTAACACTGATTATGAAATTTATTTTACAATATTTTGAAAAATTCAAAATGTATAATTACCTTTATTTTGAGTGTAATGTTGTATTTTAAGTCTGTTCCTGTTAAGATCCTTGTGTTAAGGAAACATGTTTCGAACAAATATTTCTGCATTGTGTGTTGTAACTATGTTTTGAAAAAAAAAAATCTAAATGTAATATTCCTTGTACCCTTGTATAGAGAGCAAGTGGGTGATTTTTAGCTAGTTTAAGACAAAATTCAAACATTTTTGAAATTTTATACATTTTTCCCTTCTTGGCGGAACCGCGGCTGTCTTGAGGGGGAGAGGGGGGAGGGAATTGTAATGTATTCTCATTGGAATCTTCAATTTCTCATTTAGAATTCTCTAGTATTTTCCTGTGTTAGCGAGAGATACATTGAATAATCGAGAATCACTAGTAAACCTATAAAAGCTAAGTATTTCGGTTTGCCACGCCTTTTGATATAATCAACTCTTGGAGCTAGCCAAACGTCATCCCGTCTCCTCCCTTGTCTCTGGAAATAAACTTGTGTGTAACTCATACACGATTGTTTACTTATAACGATCAACATCCAAGGTACCGTTACATATATATATATATATATATATATATATATATATATATATATATATATATCCTTTTACATCAGATGTTTCAGCCTGGACAATAGCATTAGGGGTAAAGATTATTTTAATTCGGTTTATAACATATTTTCATTGAAATTTGGTAAAAACAAATAAAAATTCAAAAGTAGTACCTCATATTAAAATCAAACTCTATTAAATGACCTCAGTACAGTTAAAAACTTTTAAAGGTGGTGTATGCGTTTCTTTATAAAAGTTTCGTAAATAACATCATAAAGCTAAATTAACTGGAGAGTAATGTTCCCATTCCATCATTTTTATGTCGAACCATTTACAGCATTTACTTTTAGTAATAATAGCTTTAAAATACAAATAAATTCCATTAGAGCACAAAAAAAACTATATTTCGAAAATCCCTTCCTACGGAAACATTGAAATCAATATTACAGCACATTTTATTCAAGCCTCTCTCCTATTTGAAGAACATAACACTTACATTATTTTTTAAGGTCGCAATTATTTTTAGAACAACGGAAGTCATTTACCTCAATTTCGTTAAAGAAAGTAACAAGCAAAAGCACTAAATACCAATGACGCGTCATTCTAAGTTGTCTTTAAACCGTAAGCAAACTTATAATTTCTTGTTCAAAGAGATCTCATTCCCTTTGAACTGAAATGATTTCTTCGCATTTAAACGTGAAACCACCTTTACGCTCTAGCTCGTAATCATCGTAATAAAATAAGTACTTTCCTTTACTAAATTAGTCAACGCTTTTTTATATTTCGTACCATACCCAAATTAAAACAAACTTCTTTAGGGGTCTTTATTGATAATGAATTGAAATGTTTTCCTGCAAATGGGAAAACATTGACTACTAATTCTTAGGAATCATTAGCTAAGGAGCATTAAAAGTGTATAGCTTCGAAAAGTTATTTAGAGACTTTATTTGCTTTCTTATCCAGTAGCATTTCAATGTGTATACTACATTTTGATTACATCACTTTAATGGAATTGATTAAACAATTGTTTATTTGGTTATGCTTTATTTTAAAATTAGTTAAACCTATACGCATTATACTATCTCAAGAATATCGTAGAATGATAACGAAATTATTATTAGTAATTGAAAATGTTATTAGAAATATTGTTTCTCAGTACCTCATTCGATTTAAAAGTGCAAAAATGGAGAAATATTTAAACTACATATGAGGGACTTCATTACTTGTATGAACAAACATTGACTACACTTATATACTATACTCTCATGAAGTAGTAAATATTTATTAAATAATATCATTTTATTTTATGTTATTTTAATTTTATTTTATTTAGTATAATTAAGTTTTAATAATATTTTCTTTATTTATGTTTCATATTAAATTTAGTTAATTCTAGAA
Organism: Linyphia triangularis; assembly: GCA_963978545.1. Classification (NCBI taxonomy): domain Eukaryota; kingdom Metazoa; phylum Arthropoda; class Arachnida; order Araneae; family Linyphiidae; genus Linyphia; species Linyphia triangularis. Next base: position 82,128,776 of record OZ021721.1, on the reverse strand, counting down.
GTGTCTCATGATTATCGGTAAAATATAATGAAAAGTCTTATTAATAATTAAAAATTATATTAAATTGACTATTGACTCAGGTTTTATTCAATTTGAAGATTACAATTAAAAAGTACCAAAGAAAGTACTTTATTTCTCATATGAAGAAGCACTTGACTCTCCTTTTCAACTGTACTCTCATAAACTTATAAATATGTTATTTGGTTATAATTGATTTTAGATTTGGTTTATCTATAAGCATTATATAGTCTCACTCTTTTCGTATGCATGATACAAAAAAGTTTTAAATTAAAAATTTTATTAAATGGAATATCCACTCACGAATCATTCAACTTGAATATTATAAAAAAGTGAAATATATAAATAAAAAGTACTATATAAAGTAATTTGTTACTTGTTTATGAACACTTGACTACCCTTATAAGCCTCAATTGTGCAAAAAAATGCTGGCTACATTTCGAATTGAAAGATACGAAATTATTAATAGAAGAATTAGGCTAAAGGATTAAAAAAATTGAGAAGTTCTATAAGTACATATTTTTTCTTTCATTGCCCACTAGTGAGTCTAAACTTAATTTATTAGAACCTTAAATTTGAAGGGGTCTATTTCATGAAGAAAGTAAAAAGAGCAATGAGCTTTAGCGAAATTAAACAATAAGAAATTTCAAAAGGCAGCCAATTAATATAATGTAATGAACAATATAGTTGATGTTATTACTCGTAGTCATTTTTTACCTTATAAGTAAAATGAATAGCCAGTTAAAATAAGTAGAAACAGTAAAACAAGCATTCCATCTAACGCGGTAATTTAAGACCACTTTTTGAGGCCTTTCCTATAATATCTACCTTAATTCTAGATAAGATGTGTTTAAATTTCCATTAAGGCATAGATACACCACGTTTTATAATGATAGAACCACTTTTTTATTCCGTTTGAAAAGTGGCATGAGTGATATCAAGCTGTTGGGAGTTTTGAGTTTGTTTAATAAGCAAATGTTTAAAAAAATAGAAATTTGCTGTTACGAAATGATAGCACTAATCTTAATTTTAAGTGGAATAATCGGTTCCATAGAATCATACGTAGTTGGGTTTTAACAAAAAACTATATAAAAGCTTGATTTGATCAAGTTAAAATAATCTTACTTAGGTTTTATTGTGTATAGGTCTTGTTAATTGATTTGAAAAGTTGTCATTAAATATGGGTAGGAAAAAACCGTTATTAGATTTTGAAAATGGGCAAATTGCATCTTTCAACAAAGCAGAATTGTCGTCACGGAATACAGAAAGGCAAATTGAACGTTCACTTCACGTCGTTAATAATGTTCTAAATCTTGGATCGAAATATGGGAAGCAGAACACATTTGGATGACCTCGAAAGCTAACAATGGTGCAAGAAATATTAGTTGTACAGAAACTAAAAGTCGGTAAAACATTGACTAGACTATCATAAGACCCCACCATCAACGTTCGCAAGTCTTCTTTACCAAAAGTAGTTTGGAGGAACGAACTTCTTGTGTACAAGAAAAAGAAAACACAGTCGAGACTTGCAGAGCTTCGAAAGCGAAAAAGAATGCTATGGGGTAAAGAACATATGACTTGGAAGGAACAATGGCTTCATGTAGTCTTCAGTGGTGAAAAAAAATTATATCTAGATGGTCCTAACGGATAGGCGTACTATAGGAGGGATCTCGGAAATGAAGAAAGTATTTTTTCTAAGAGACAGTGTGGGGAAGGATCGATTATGGTTTGGGTTGGTTTTAGAAATGCAGGGTTAACAAATCTTGCGTTCCCCACTTGTCGAATGAAATCAGAGGATTACCAAGACATGTTGGAGAACAATTTGATGTGGTTTTCAGAAAAAACTGGGGGTCTATTTTGGAAATTTCAACCAGACAACGTTCCAAAATCGTCTTGGGGGCGTTTCCTGGACAGGGAATCAACTGGCTAGTTTCTTCTCCTAATTTGAGCCCTAAAGAAAACGTCTGGGATATCCTAAGCGGAGACGTATACGCAAACGGAAGGCAATATGTAACTGTTCAAAAATTGAAAGATTCCATTAAAACAGAATGGGATAACATTAACTCAGATTTACTCAAACGTCTAGTCGAAAGCATTTCTGATCGAATTTTTTAAAGTTATAACACAAAAGGGTTGATTTACAAGATATTAATTGTGACTGGTCTGGTTCTATCATTTTGCAACGTAATATTTGTATGTTTTATTTCATTACATGAAAAAATAAACAAGTATTATGTTTCTATTTTGTTATTTGCATTCGTATTTTGTATGCTTTTAAGAAAAACGTTCATATCAATTTTTTTTCCAAGTATTAATATGTTTCATTGAAATTACCATTGTGGTTCTATCATTATGCAAATCAGTGTATAAATATCAACTTCCAATTCACATGCAAAAACAAATTAATCTGCGATTAACAGCTTACAAATTAAGTAATAGAGAAAGTTTATTTTTCAATGTCACTAAGTCACCTCATTTAGAGTGACTTGTGGCATCATGACTTAAATCTTTTTAGCTGCAGAATTAAGCTAGATTTCACCTACGTAGATTCCCATTGAAATGATCAAAAGCTTTTATCGAGACAGCAGTGTTCTTTTAAAACACATTAAATAATTACATTCCTAAGAAAATATGAAGGTATAGCTATCAGTATATTTATTAACCAGATAATGATATGTTTATTTGTTTATTCGAAGGCATAAATGCGTTAAAAGTGTATACATTAAGTTTTATATTTAACAATACATTATATGCAGTCAAACAAAGTTAACGTGAAATCGATGGAGCCACCTCAATTTTTCACGTTAAGCGAATTTCGTGTTAACCGTCTAAAAACATTCTTATCTAATTAATGAGGATTTAAAAGATAACTATATGTGTATCTAAATACTGATGTTTTTTAGGACATTTACATTGCAAGGCTTATATATATATATATATATATATATATATATATATATATATATATATATATATATATATATATATATATATATATATATATATATATATATATATATATATATATATATATATATATATATAGTACAATAGTTTAACAAGGTATATATTAGGAATAAAAAAAAATTTTACAAGTAACCTAGTATTTATTTGACTTATTATAAATGTTGTCATTAAAGTTTGCTTTAAATTTTTAATAACGCATTTTTTATGTGTCTACTTCTTCAAAATTATTTAAAATACATGAAACGTTATCCCTGTGGCATTAAGGAACGCTGCAAGGTTTCATAAAAAAAAAAGTAGTGTAAAGATCAAAATGTTTTTCGCCTTAGCAGGATTTCATTGTGTGAGATTTCATGTTAAAAGAATAAATTAACGTTAAATTCATCTTACGGAGAACTGATTTTGCTTCGCGTTAAACAGGATTTCGTGTTAAGCTATTTCGCTTTAATGGGGTTTGACTGTATTTGCATTCCTGATATGAGTTAAAAGTTTTAACAGGGTTATATTCATTCGATCAGTTTCCTACTAGGCCTGGGCGATGTTAACATTTTTGCATCGCGATATATCGGGAAGCAAACAACGCGACGTCAACAATATTTTTTTTTACAAAATACAACGATTTCATAACTCTATTTTGCTACATTCGCTAACACTCAATTTGAAAAATTCAAACCTTATAATCGACGTACTCCTGTGACACTTATTAGCAAACACAATTACAAAAATGGACCTTGTGCAGAAATGACTATGGTTCCAGAATACCTAAAAAGAAATCGTAAAACGCGATGTGGTTTTACTGTTAAGATATCGCGCATACGCAAAAGCGAATGGAGCGTGTATAAGTGAGGTCACGATGTCGGTTATGCGCATTGTTGTCAACGGCACTTCTTTTCCATACAGTCTTGGAAACATCGCGCATATACCGGGTGAATCTTAGGTAAATAGGATTACCACGATGATGAAGTATCGCGCATGCGCAAAATCAAATGAAACTCATCTTAAACGCCGCGATGTGTGCTGTTGCACTACGTTTTTATACAGACTTAGAAACACAGCGCATGAATGTAGGGTCGATCGTGGCATCACGGTTCTTCTTTCATGAAGTGCTAAGGCAAGTATCGCACACTCGTCAAAAAACACCATGATGTATCGTTTTATTGAAAATAGTAACACCGGTTTGACGATGTTGATTTCACACAGGTTTTTGCCGATGTATCGATACATATCCCAAGCCTATTTCCTACTAGCAATCATAAATTGATCTCGAAATATGGAAATACAAAAATTTGAAAATGCAAAAAAAATATTCATAAAGGCTATAGTTAATACCTCGTACGTTTTGGTGAAATTTTTTCTATTATAATACCCGGACCATATATATTTTAATAAACAATTTTAAGTATTTAGAAAAGGTTTTGCAACTTTAAAAAAATAATATTTAGCTTTTCATTGAAGGCGATTCAGCTTTTTAAAAAAGCATTTATATTCGTCCGGTGACTCAGTAATACGTTACGTGACTGGATATCTTTTCATTTGGGGATGGTATTACAGTCCTACTCATAAAGCCATTGCTATTAAAAGTGATAAACGAAGTGGCTATTAGAATTTGCAGTAGCTCAGTAATTTGGGCTTTGCATACGGGATCAATTTATGATTGCTCTTTAGCATTCTGCGCACCAAATCAACTTCACACCAAGGTGAAATTCTGAAAAGGTGCTTGTTTGCAATACTAACCACATCACCTCTCTTTCCCACTATAATCTAGAAAATAACGATTCCTTATGTCCAGGCTGCATTGGCTCGTATCAGGCTATTTTGGTAGAGCTTTGCTTATTTGGTGTGTACACACATTCATAGAGTTTTCATGTTTTTTTTTTTTTATATACGTAACACTAATGGGCTTCAGGTACCCCAAATAACGCTTTCTCATATTCTCACTACTCTCATTCTTTTACCAACTGTACAGTTGGTCATATTTTTCCGAAGCAAAATCTGTATATTAGGAGGATAACTCCCGCCAGTTAATATAGATGGTGGTAATCGTTAAACAAATAAGACTCGTTGATTTAGAATAAGGGTGAATCATACTGTATATTGAAGTTTAAAATAGTTACAATTCAGCAAATGTAGTTGTCTTTATCCGGAAATATCCCATTGAAAATCGAGCTATCCTTGTTTTCACAGCAAGAAACAACGCTAGACGATGTGACGGGAGCTATTATTGTGATAGACAGACGGTATAGAAATGTAGGAGTGTACAACACTCCATTTTCTACCGTTTAGGAAGTGATTAAAGGATTACTTAATTCTTACAGCACGTGAGAATACGATGACTAAATTGTAAAATAATACATCAAACTGTAGAAAAATTAGCTTTCATAGTATATATAGTAGAACATTAAAATGGAATTAAATTACTTCTTCGAATATTTGATTAATTTCGACTTTCAGGTGCTCATTCAAATTTTGAACCTTCTGAAGAGAGAATAAAAATTATATTTAACGATTATGCTAAGTTATGAAATAATTTATTTTAGATTTGAATGAGTGCCAACTATCAAAAACAAGTGATATATCGTAGTCTTAAAAATTAATTTATCAAACACACTTTCATCACCTCAAAATATTTATATATTTAAAATAATAATACGCAATTATAGCTAACACACTATAATTTCAAAATGTAAACTTCATAAAATGATTTAATAGCCATTACTAAAATAGATTTGAAATGAAAAATATAAAATATAGTACATATTAATGTAAAAAAGAAATTCTTAATGCTTATATGTTTATATACCCATAACTATTTTGTAACATTATTCAAGATTATGTAACGATTCAAATATTATTTATTTATTATATTTATTTATTTATTTATTTATTTATTTATTTATTTATTTATTTATTTATTTATTTATTTATTTATTTATTTATTTATTTATTTATTTATTTATTTATTTATTTATTTATTTATAAGCGTACCTGACCTTACTTACCTACAATTAGGAAAAAATGAAACTCCAAACTGAGAAAAAGTAAATCATCAAGTTATTTTTGCCGGAAATATATGGCGACAAAAACATCAAAATTTTCCCAGTTTCATTTTGGTAACTAAATGGGCAAGATTTATGGGTCTTTGAAACATAACTTCTGCCTTTGCTTTCAAGTGCTTAAGTGGATGTCAGACCCATTATTCCGCATGAGTACAACTGTTTCTCTTGGGGCTATCGTTTGTCCTGTCGTTTCTCACAAAATTATTTCTGCTTTTTAGGCAGACATTTTCGGGTCAAAGGTCCTAATTCTTTTGTAACGCAAGTTTGTAAAGTGTTTTAGGTTACTTTACAAATTTGCGTGTAAATGGTGACGGAATTCTTTAGAGAGTTAAGCAAACAAAAAGTATTCAAATTAAAAATAAAAATATTAAAATATGATTAAAACTTTTGCATTCACTTCTTCTTTAACATTTTAAGGGGAGTATTAACCTAAAAATGTATGGAACTTATGAAATTGTTAATTCATTTGAAAATACTGGCGAATGCTTTTATTTAGTTGCTTGGTTAAAAAAATATGTAAATACAACTTTAAACTTAATTATAACTTTAAATTTTTAACAAGATATGGTAAATTGTATGCAAATCATAAATTGCATTTGAATAAAAAAATTCGTATTACTGATAGGGAAAGAGTCCCTATTATATTTGTTAAATAATGTATTAACATAATGTGAGTAATATACTTTTGTAATGTACCTGAATTATTATGTTAAGTACTAATAGAATTAGTTGCCATAATATAAATTAAAAAACAAATGGAGCATTTTGAAATATTAACATGGTTTTTATCAGTTTATTTTAATTAAGGTTTTACTATGGAATACTTCCAAATTGCATATAAATTAATAATATTAAAGATGTCCGTTCAATGGACATCTTTTATAAAATTAAATATAATAAAAAATACACAGTTCTTTTTAAAAAGTTTCAATTCAAATGAAATAGATCTTTTGAAAAATACATTTAAATATGATTCTGCAAGCATATCAATCAGATTCACAGTAAAAGAGCCATAATTTTTGTTACTATAAAATTTCAATTATATTATTTTATTATTTTTCCGTTCTCAGCTAAAAGGATATTTCAATATGATAATTATTTAATTTTTTCTTCAAAAATAATTGGAATGTATTGATATTTGTCGATTCAAACTATTTAATATCCTAAATTATAAATTCCATATTAAAAAAAAAAAAAAAAAAAAAGACATTACATCTAAAAATATTTCATGGACTGCACATCATCCTTATGTTTCCCATTATAAAAGAATTAAAAGATAATATTGCAAGGAAGCTTTTTTCGCAAAATTTTTTAATTCAGTGATCGCACTATTGTACTAAAAATTTTATTAAAATGTTTTGAAATCAAAAATTACATTTGAAGTTTAAATTTATTGTTAGTATTTTGAAAGATTATCACCTCCTTTAAATTAACCCACTGACGGTCATGGGAATAAGCGAAATTCCCCAGTTGTTTTCCCTGCAATAATTTTTGAATTATATTTCTAATTCAAATACATAATTTGTTTTAATTATTTTTTATTTATTTCGTTTAAGATAGGTTATAGACTATTATCCTGATAAAAATATCTAAAATATATCTTATTTCAAATTTTATTTATAAACTTAAAAATGTTGACTATTGCTAGAAAAACTGGGGATCCTAAGACATATATACGTGCATGACCGTCAATGGGTTCCGGAATGTTTTTTTCTTTGTCATTGAGTTAACTATCATCTTCAGGACTCATATATCGCTTTCTAGGCTAAGCTAACTTAGGTAAATGGTTTCCCATTACAAGAATTATGTGGAAATATGTTATCCACAACAAATGTTAAATATCTGAGTAAAATTCGCAGTTCAATTTTTTTTTTTTTTTATCTCAGTGGGAGTAGCTAAGTAATGTATTTACATTTATTGGACGTAGAGGACTTATATATTCATTTGCGTTTATGAACTTATTAAAAAAATTATTTTTTAAATTTTAAAAATAGCAGTAAAGGTTGATGAATAAGGTAAAACTTTGAGAATTTAAAGCTTACTGAAATTAAGAACATTTCAAGTAGCACAATAGTATTGGCCAATCTCAGAAACATAGGTACAGGAAAATTGGCCACTTCTGGCCAAAACTCGAAATACACTAATTTTTAAAGTAAACACGTTAAAAATATCGTACAACATTTGTTTTTTACCCTCCATCGTTCCTCATAAGTAAAATATTTTAATTCTAAAACTGTCCATTGACATTTCAAAACTTTCAGTATATGTTATCCTGCATTGGGCGAGATTGGTCAATATCTGTAATAACGCTCCACATGGGGATTGGCCAATGTCAAGCGATATTGGCCAGTGTTGTTGTGCTACTGGAATATACTAATAGTTTGTAATAATATTATAATTAGTAAGTAAATGTTAAATCATGTTGCATTAAAATAAAATACCAGAGCCAATCCTTTTTTTTATATAAATTCTTTTAGTATTTCGTCAAGAAATTTTATAATGGGAAAGAGTTTGCATTTAATACTTCTCATTTTAAGTTTATAACAAATTATAGTTGCTAAGTTTACTGAAACCTTAGTATTTAAACCTTCTGAAAGGGAAATGTACAAGTACCTTGATAATGAATCTCTTATAAAAAGTTTGAGTGAAAAGTTTATAGTAAACTCTTTATTGCTCTACAGAAAGTGAATATTTTCCTCTTTTTTCTAATTTTTTTTTTTTTTTTTTTTTTTTTTTTGTAAATGATAGTTTAACGGTAAAATCAAGTTTAAAAAGATAAAAATGTCTAAAATAAGATTTATCTTTATGAGGCTACAAATGTTGTCTGGTTGCCAAGTTTTACAAACCAGTATATTTCAAATAATTATACTTCTACTCTCCCTATTTCAGCAAAGAACTTTGATATACTCAGAATTGATTTGAGGAAAGATGTAAGTATTAAAGAACATATCTTACTATTCATTGCCATCTGCATTTGGGAAATGCAAAACAATATTTTAAAAAGTAGAGCGCTGTTTGATTTGTATTATTAAAACAAATACATGTTTGCAACCTTTTAATTATTTTTTATTTAATCATATTTCAATAATAACACCACATTAACTATGAGAATATGATTCTAGAACTGTCTTTTTTTTTCACAAATAAGATTTTACAATGAACTGAAAAACTTTTTAAAAAGTTATTGCCAGATGAACATTTATAATTTTTACTGTAAATCTGAGTTTACATATTTTTTTCATACTGTGACATCATTATTCTAATTAACACTTATTTAGTTTGTTAATAACAACAATTTTAAATATATGTTGGTTTAAGAAGAAAAAAAAAATAGTCCATTATATTGAAAACATTTTAGTCTCTTTTAACGTTGGCATAAGACCAACGTGGGGACATGACTATTTATTTGAAAAAGAAATTCTTTAAAAAGTTTACAATTATATATTTTTAATTAAAAAATACAGTCGGAAAGCTATAAGAAATACTTCGGGCTACATTTTTTAATCTTGCTTATACAATAAAGTACTATCGCGATTATGTATTAACTTTTATAGCCAGGTATTAGTGCATTATCAATATATAGTTAAAACGTTACATTATACATAATATTAATATCATCAACTCCAAAGCGAAATAGTTCCTGGTGAATGGAAACTTCATTGGATTCTTTATCTCATCTCTTTATCTTATAAATCATTACTGGATTAAATCTTTATGCGATGATCCCTTCTTCTCCTTAAAACCACAATTCATAAATAATATGCCAATTTAAAGTCTAAGATAGCTTCTGACGAATAGTTTATTTACCAATTACACATTGTGTATATTTGTTTGAAATTGTGCACATTGATTTCAAAAAAGTAATCTAGAAAAAATGTTTGTCGATGTGCTTGTATATCTGTGTGTACGTGGTCAGCATAACACACTAACAAATTGACCTACGATGTCCAAATTTGATGTGCGGGTTGGTGGTGGCCTTGGGACTTACCATTAAGGTTTTCGTCAAAATCGCACATGCGCATAAGGTTGAAATTATGAAAAATCATGAAAAGAATCATGCTTTCTGCAATTGCTAAAAAACGGCTCTAACGATTTTGATTAAAATCTCTGTACGAATGCCTTTTTCGGTGTTCTAATCGTCCCTTTTTTCGAAATTCCAGTAGAAATGCGGTAAAAGCGTAAAAAGTTGAAACGCAAGTGCCTTTAACACAGTGCTCTCTGTCCTTGAGCATCGTCTATCAGCTATTGATTATTTTCTTCGAATTCTTGCACAAAAAAGGACAATGTAATATTTATCTAATTACATCCCCAATTTTGCCATCGTGGCATTTTTTTATTTTTTTTTTGCCAAAAATCTCGCCAAACTGGCCATTTTTTAATTAAATGAGTGAAAATATGAAAATGGTTAATATCACCATAAATTGTAATACAATAACCAATATTATAGTGTAAGTGAAAGTTGTGCGATGTTCCTCACCCCTAGTTTTATTTTGATACTCTATTTGAAGCGACTATATGTTGATGGTACTCAATAAAAAAGAGACTCCATGTAGAGATTATATTTTCCCTCTGTGAGGGAGATCCGCATTGGCTCGGCCCGGCAATGACTCTCTATTCTCTCATTGTACTTTAAACTGCAAAAAAATGTATTTCTGTTTTTAAGATGTACTTTCCCGTTTTAAACAATTTTCTTTATTATTCGTTAATAAATCTAAATTCAATATTAAATAAAATTACTGGATACTCTATGGATGGATGTACGAGATACAGTTTATCACAAGACCGACTAGCTACTCGATCCATGCCGTACCGAGTTCTGCTTTCCACATAAAATTTCCACTATATGACTCAGCAATAGAATCTAACTCTGATGAACTGCTTAAAAAATAACTCCTCTAAGTAATCTTATACTCGCAGAATGAGCTGAGGTCCACTGGTTTTTCAGAAACACGTGAATATAGTATTATAAATAAAATTATAAAACTCGATAAAAGAAAACTATTGATCAACAAAATCGTACAAAATTATCAGATTTTTCTTGAACCATAATAATAATAATAATAATAATAATAATAAACACCAGAAATATTTTTATATAGAAAACAGCTTTTGTAATTACTCCAATGGTCACGCTGTCACTTTGGTATTCTAGTAACGCTTTCAACTACAACTAATATGTAATGTTAGTTCCTTTTATTGGCTAAACTGATTCTCCTATTTCTTACATAATACAACAGCACATAAAATATTTTGGTCCTAATCTACAAAGTACTATTAAAAGAGATTATTTCCTTTCCTCTTTTTTATATAAAGTATTGGAGTAAAATGAAGTATAATTGGGCAATTCAAATTTGTAAATTAAATAAGGGATATTGTTGATTGACACATTATTAGAAAAAGTAATAAAGTTAATAATAATTGTATTAGAAACGGAGAATTAAACATTCTTTAAATTTATATATATTTCCTTTTATTCTATTTTATTTCCTTTTATTGGCTAAACTGATTCTCCTATTTCTTACAAAATACAACAGCACATAAAATATTTTGGTCCAAATTTACAAAAGTACCATTAAAAGAGATTATTTCCTTTTCTCATGGTTATATAAAGAATGTATTGGAGCAAAATGAAGTTTAATTGCATTTCAAATTGGTAAATTAAATACAATTTTATAAGTTGAAGGTAAATGCTATTGCAGGAGAATGAAATTGTTGATTGACACATTATTAGAAAAAATAATAAGGTTAATAATAATTGTATAAGAAATGGAGAAGTAAACATTCTTTTAATTTATAAGGTAATTAAAATTTTACTGTGCAAAAAATACTCTTGCAAATGAAAATGGTCCTTTGGAACTTTTATGGCGGTTAAATGTGTAAAGACGATTAATTCTACACAAAACCTTCCGGATACTTTAACCTGATTGCGCATTCCTTCATTAAAATAGGAACAGTATAACTTACTTTTTATGATTAATTGTTATATTTTAAAAACCCACTTCTTCTTAAGTCAACAGTAAAATAAAGAAAGAATTACCACTGAAGGTAATCCATCAATGTCATACATTTACAAATAAGAAAAGTATTTAAAAGACTCGCGAAAGTTAATAAATTTCTATAATGAGAGACATTTACTACTTCAAAGTGGAAATGGAAAAAAGTAATTCGCATCAGGTTTTTATATTTATTATGAGTAAATGCAGAATATTTTACAATGCATTTAATTCAATGTTTTTTAAATAAATATATAAATTGAGAGGCTAATTTGTTATGCATCTTGTCATGATTTATTTAAAACTTTTTATTCTTTTTCATGTAATAATTGTTTCAAATCAAGCGAAATTTATATTTTAATGTATAAAGAAGGAATTTAGTTACAGTGTTTTTTAATGAAGAAATATTCACAAACTCCATTTAGTTTCTAATTAAATGATTGTTATTTCTTAAAATATTACCATTGCCGTATGAAAATTTCTCTTATACATAGTAAAATATTTCATTCTGTAATTGAAAAGTTGATTTCAAAATTTGTTTTAATGGGTAAGAATATATTTGTTACTCTAATTTCGTTAATTTAGATATTATACACAATAACTGATTATATTGCAAGTTGACTATCACAATTGTTTAATATGAAAAATTATTAACAGTTTCGTAATATTCATCAGATAAACTATTTATTATACGTAATAGAAAGGCTCCTTGATATATAATATTTGTTTTTCTTTTGTCTCAAATTAATCGCATTAACCAGCTATATATAATAATTGTTCCGCAGTTAGTATTATAAATGCTGGATTCTGCATAATCCTATTGTTTATGTTTCTCTCTCTGTTAAGCTTGAGCATTCGTTCAATGATAACGCTGCTTTGGGATTCATATTTTGATTGTTTATCACCTAATTGTAGTTGAGCCTAAAGTTCTTCTTATTATTATCAACATGAAAATTATTTATAATAGCCACAATGGTTCAGTTACTAAATAAAATCCCCAGTTTTCTTACTAAATCTTAGTAATTTAATCATATTAACTGTTTACATAGGGCATTTTATAAAATAACCTTTAAAATGATTTTTTTTTAATTTGCCATAACCAGTATTTTTTGCTATTTTATAAAAATAACCTGTAATTTTACATAATAGCAGACTTATCATATTAGCCGTAACATACTCACCACAAAAATATATGAGGATAAACTTAATTTACTCGCCATTTTTGTTTATCTATACTAATCTCTGCCATGCCATGATAAAAGGAAGAAAATGCGTCAACAAGCAAATGAAAAATCACTAATATTAACCCTAATGTGTCACTCCAGAAGATAATTTTTCAGTATTAATTTTGTCAAAACACAAATGACGAATTCACTGACATCTACCATACTGTAAGTCCAGAGAAGTCCGTTTTCTTATGTTGATTTGGCAAACAAACAAATGACGAAATTGCTAGAACCAACCATACTGTATAACAGAATCTAACTTGCCCATGTTAATTTGAATTGGGATATTGTCCATAAATGTAAAATATCTTACTAAACAAACATGTACAAAATAATTAAATAATTTTGGAAACGTCTGAACAAAAATAGAGAAAAAGAGAGACTATCTAAATTCCAAAGCAACATAATCACATAACTTCAAAATTTTATAATTTCAATTGCTTTTAGTAATTTTTAAAATTGCTTTTGAATTAACCTTGATGGTTCAGTATTCAATGAAGTTGGCTAAAGATTAAATACTACAACTAGTAAAGTAACATTCACGTTTTTGTTGCAAAGTCAGCTCTAAAAAATACTTTTATTATTAATTAGCAAAAAACTAATTATCGTAAACCGATAAGAAAAGCTGTCACTTAGCGATAAAATCGCCAATACTTAAAATTAATTATTTTTATGCATAATAAATATTTTCTGAACTATTACACTGCGATGCAAAAGTTTAGACAATGACGTAATTAGCTTTAAAATTTAGAATTGTGATAGTAGAATTACAAAAGCCTATAAATATATACAAAAACTCTTTTAAATAATAAAAACTTTTATAATAAAAACAAAGTTGTTTGATTTGTTATAATAATAATTTTTTGGGTAAAAATAGAAATGTGCGTGTTGCAAAAGTATCGACATAATCACGAGTGTTTGCGAATTTTTGCATGCATATGCAAATTTAAAAGAGATGATGTCACAGACTTCGAGTATTTAAGTTCTGCAAACGATAGCACTTCGTAATCGAGATGCCATGGACTGAAGAAATTCAAACGGATGAGCTTATGTAAATTTGGCCGTTGAAAGCTGAAGGTAAGCTCGTTTCGTAAATTTCAACTGTTAATATCCGACATAAGATTTAAATTTCACCAGTTTTATCTAATGGATGCAAATACAAAGAAAACCAAAGATCTGCCAGGTCGCATGAGCCGAATAAACCCGATAATCGTCAGATCCAAAGACTGTCGAGTGCCCAAAAATTACTATCATGAATTTCAAAAGTCATTAGGTCTTTCAGTTTCAAAGTATACGATTTGTAGGCGAATTTGGAAACAGGAGCAATTGTTTAGGGCAAAATTAAAAAGATACCAGCTCTAACGCCACATTATAAGTCACAGAGAATGTTGTGGTCACGGAAGAGCGTGTCATATGGACCAAAATGGAAATCAGTGATATTTAGTTATGAAAAAAATGGAATCTGGTTAGTCTAGATGTCTGGACATCTTACTGGCATGACTTGCGGAAGGAACCTCATCATTTATTTAGTTCCGAAGAAGATGGTGGCTCGGTGATGCTTTGGACTGCCTTTTGCTATAATGGACAAGTGTCTTTGCTCTCTTCCACTAGTCACCAAATGTCACAGCATTACAGAAATACATTGGAGTATAACCTTCTGCCCTTTGCTGATCTTCAAGGAGGACCATCATGGAAATTTCCACAGACAGTGTTCGATCCACACAGTAAACAATACAAATGTCTTATTTAATTGCAGAATTTAAAAGTTCTCGACTGGCCAGCGTATAACCCAAATCTTAACACAGTAGATAATCTTTTGGGCATCATGTGTCTTAATGTTTATTGCAATTTTAGACAATAATTTTCTATAAATGAACCCAAGAGATCTATAGAGGATATATGGTACCAAATAAAGCCCCAAACCCTACAACATTTATTTTCTTCGATGTTAACTCATACTTATGAAGTAATCAACAAGAATGGATTCCCAATTGAGTTTAAATCATGTTTATTTTAATTTCAGTTCATTTTTGTCTAAACTTTTGAGGAAATGTTAATTTGTTTTGTTACCAATTAATGACTTGTAATATGCACAATTAATCTTTAAAGTTATGAAGATTGTAAAACATACATTACATACTACACTGAAGCTGTATTACGAAAATTGATTAAACTTAATAGGAAATTTAAGTCAATTTGTTCATTGTCTAAACTTTTACATCGCAGTGTATATCATTTTAGAGCCTGATTGCAGTTTGGTATGTCCCTTTTGGTTAAATTTTGAAGTAATCACTAAAATGAGTGTTTTATTTGTATGAAAGTAATAGGGAAATGATGGAGGAATAGAAGTCCATCTTTCCTGGGATTAATATGACATCGTTATACTACGAGGTCTGTTCAATAGATACACGAACTGCGTTGCTATTGTGGCCTTGAATTGAAATTCGCGTGAGAGCACTAGCTAGTTTATTACCAGGTGAGTAACTGAAGCGTCAGTATTCGCCAAACCGTCGAGGCAAGTATACTGCTTAAACCATGAATTTTTTTTGTGGCGTGTGTTTTATGTTCTTGTCTACGATGGAGATTGACGAACAGATGGAACAACGAGTCAAAATCAAATTTCTGGTGAAACTTGGAAAAAATCCTCGCGAAAATCATAAAATGTTTAAGGTTGTTAGGAATGGAAAGCAAGAGGTGAACCACGAACGAAAAAACATCAAAAAGGCAACTTAAAAATAAAAGTAATGCTGATCGGTTTTTTTTTTGGTTTTTTGTGTGCTTTTTTTTGACATTCATGGTGTTTTCCACCATGAATTTCTTCCTTTTAAGGTCAAACAGTGAATGCTGCCTTCTAAGCAAAACCGGGAATTGAAGTTCCCAAGCGCTTGAGTGATCGTGTGCTTCGAGTGCGACCAAATTTTTGTGATGATTATGGATGGCTGCTGCATCATGGCAATGCGCCTTCACATTCAGCACTGATTGTACGCCAGTTTCTGACCCGTAATGCGATCACCGTGTTTAATCACCCTCTCTATTCACCAGATTTATCCCCCTGCGTGTATCCCCTACTCCCAAATGTAAAAAGGACATGCGGAGGCGGCACTAAACATTAAAATGTGAAAAGACAAATCTGGTGAAGAGCATGACTTCTGAAGATTTCCAGTAATGCTTTGAACAATGGAGTTGGCACAAGTGAATTTCTACAAATGAGGAGTATTTTGAAGAGGATAAGATTGATTAAAATTAAAAAAAAAAAGCAGTTCGTGTGTTTATTGGACAGACCTTGTACATACTATTCTTGTAGAAATGGTTACATATAATAGCTGTGAGATTAGAGTTCTGGCATTGTCTTTGAAAGTATTGATTTCCAATCCCAGTTGCTAAGAGCCAACATTGTCAATTGAAGGAGAGAGCTGAGTAAGGGTTATGTGACCCCTTTGCTCTACTTACCCCTTCAAAGTAGAGGGGTTATTTAATCTCAGATTTCTCAAAGGGTGAAGGCGGAAGGAGTTAGACCAACCTCTGACAACTATCGATTTCTCTGAAAGGCTTTATGACATATAACCATGTAGAAATGTATGGAGGGAAAAATATATTTTATGGTGTTGTTTTTGGCATGTTTATTTTTAAAAACATCGTGTATTTTGGAATGATGCTCGAGTTTAGGTCAGAACTGACCAATTTCTCAGAGCCCATGTTTCCGACATTGGCCAATACCCAGGTAGCACAGCAGTATTGGCCAGTTCCAGAAACAGGGTTTCTGAAATAGTGGACCATTCTGGCTGATCCTCGAGTAACGTTTAAAAATACCCGATTTTTTTAACCCGATGTAAAGAAAGCATAAAACTTTTTTTTTGGCTCTATATCCTTCCTTATAAATAAAATATTTCATTTTTAAAAATGTACATCAACATTTACAAGTTTCCAGTGTATTTTATCCAGCATTGGGCAAGATTGGCCAATATCTGTAACAACGACCGGCTCCTCATCAGAATAGCCAAATGTCGAGCCATATTGACTAACGTACTGCTAACTAGAGTACTGCTGTATTACGTGGGTATTTTAATTGATGATAAAGATACAAAAGAATATAAAAATGGATAAAAAACAATTAAAAACCTTTATTGAAGAATATAATAAATACTACTTTTTATTCCATACACTCTTCATCTCTCATTCCATACACTCGCATGCTCATTTTGTTCTAACTAGACACTTGTTTCGCTAAGGTAGCTTTATCTGTTAAAAAGTTATGAGTTTTTCCAGACTTTAGTTTGCACCCTTTATAGAGCCGACTTAGCACTTCAATTATGCATTTTGAAATGTAAATCATCCTATCAAATATAGATTTACATTAAGAAAAGTTGTTGTCGTCATACATTTGAGTCAGTCACAAAAAGTAATTTCGCTTAATGCTCGTCTAACAAGCTTCTTAAAAAGTGGGTGATGGGACGAAATATCTGAGCTAATATTTTGCGTAATTTGAAAGTAAGCCGGAGAAATGTAGCATAATTTATATTCACATAAAGTAGGTAAGTTATACTAGCTTGCGATGTGTTACGACTTTTTAAATAATAATAATATACCGACATTCTTTAGACGTCTTTTTTATTTTTATTATTATTTATTTTTTTTACTTTTTTTTACTTTTTTTGCAAAAAGTGACTCAATAATATGTCTTTGGGGTTAAATAAACATACTACTAACAAAGAAAAATAATATTTGTGCTGTATACATCAACAATGTGCATATTTTGCCATGGATTAAGTGACAGTGCACAATTTAATGGGTGGGATATCACGTATACGTGACGTTTTGGGTTCTGTGTCAATTTTTAGATACTGGTCAATTTTGCTGATATATACTACATGCTCCTTGTGTCAATCAAATTAAAATATGGTGTAATTACATCGATGATTTGAGGCAAACATTCGCGGTAGATCCCTTTTGAAATCCGTCTCACATTTCAAATTCTGAAAACAGTAGTTTAGAAATTGTTATGATGTTGTGGCATAAAACAGCCTTTACATAGCCTCTAGCATAAAAAAAAATCCCGATAGCGAAATATTTTTGCAAACTGTGGTACTGGCTGGAAACACTAATCTGGAGAAGAAAAAAAAAACGAAAAAAAAACCCGCCGTCTTTCTCACATGAAAGCGCATGCTCATTTTGTACTAACTAGACACTTGTTTCGCTAAGGTAGCTTTATCTGTTAAAAAGTTATGAGTTTTTGCAGACTTTAGTTTGCACCCTTTATAGAGCCGACTTAAAATTATTTTGATTTCTTTAGAGATGAAGCACATGACACATTTATTTTATACTATTTGAAGCATTGTATGTATGATTGTAAAAGTTTGTTATTTTGCTTTTAAGAGTAAATTCGAAAATATAATGAAAGGCAGACAGGACAAGTATTCCTGAAAATACAAGGATGACATCAGTGTTTAAAGTAAAAAACGCAATAGATGAATCAGAGAAAAAATACTGGAGTCTAATGTTCCTTGTAAATAAGTAGGATAAGTAAAATATTATGTTGTAATCTTGCATTCTCAGATTCCCTCAAATATATTCCTTATGAAACAATTAAACTCAGCAAAAAACATAACACAAAAATGATGATAAGAAAGTAAAGAAAAGGATGAATTTGCCCTTTACCTGCATTTCTGTAACCTTTTAAATAATGCAACGCAGCCAAAGTTAGAAATGTTTATAATGTTAGCTGCAAAATACTAGTATTGTGTATTCAGTGAAATTAATGGTTCTTTTGTGAGTGTTCGATTAGTAATGACAACTTTTCTGAAATTGATTAAGCTTAAACTTAAATCTCTTTAATTTGTTTAGTTTTATCAGTTAGATAATAATACTGTTACTTTTCCTAATTAGTTGAAATCCCTGATAATGAAACGTGCTAATTTACGCTTCTAGAGAAGGGCCTAAAATACAAATATCTTGATATTCATCTTCAACTCAAATACGTGACGAATCGAATGACAAAAGTGCACATTTACTACCAACGTGAGTTAGCAAGAATGAAATGTTAAATAGGAAAACCGAAGGCTCTTTAGGTCATCTTAAAAATGACTATTTTATTTACCTTTTCCTCAGAAACTTGACATATGCTTTTGTAAAAATTGAATTTGTTCAATTTCTGATGTTTTGGAAAAAAAAAAAAAAAAAAATACAAAATTTTCATAAAAAAACAAGCTTAAGAATTTTTGAAGAATAATCATTTAGTTTGTTTCCTGTAAAAGCATAAGTCTGTTTCTGTAAAAGTAAAAAATGCAAAAAAAATCTAAACGAATTATTATGTATATTCTGAGAAATAAGTGCAATTGTATGAAAAATCAGCATTTTGAAAAAACAACGTTTAAGATATAAATAAGGTATGTTTTCATTGTGATATTTTTTTTCTAAAAAACATTGAAACTACTTCTGATGGACGCATTGTCAACCAACTTGCACCATTTTGTAAGTAACACTTTTAATATTATGTTATACTAAAAATCTCAAAATAGATTTTGAGGAAAATGTTTGCCTTTCTATTCCTTTATTCAAAGATAAACTTAAATATGCCACTATTGGCTGCAAAAAAACAACCACTAAAGCCACATTCTCTTGTGCACATTTTTTTTTTTTTTTTCAGAATAGGTTTTTCATGAAACGATAATTCAATGTTTCTAATTAAGTTATTTTTTATGTGTAAGTTATCTTTTCATACTAAATCAAGAACATTCTACACTTTTGTAATTGGATTTTTTATATTATAGTGTGGATATAGAATTGATTACTTTCGAACATTGCTACTCACTATCATACAATAGCGCAAATCTATTTAATTATAGGTGGAAATTTATTCCTCAGTTTAGTTGGTTGGTTGAACTCCCGGCTGAGAGTGGAAAGGAAGGACTTTGTGAACTAGCACCTGACTCCGCGTACATATGTGAGAGAACCACCTCTCTGGAACAGGTTGAGGTAAAAAAAAAAGGGGGGGGGGTATCAAATCATTTCGGTACAGAAGGAATTTTGTGAAGTTGCCATTTCAATGCTTTCTCCGGGTGAGGACGTGGACACCTACGTAAAACCCTCAGTTTAATTGTTATTGTTCAAAAGTTATTTGAGTGTTTCCAAAATTTATTTATATTTATAGAAATAAATTTATAATATTTATTTGTATAAATACTTTTATAGAAATACTTTAGTTTTCACGAATGTTAGTAAAAGAGGTTTTTCTACTCTTTATAAAGAACGTACTCTTTATAAAGAACGTACTCTTTATAACTGCATCAATAATACCCAGTGTGGTTGTAAAGTCAGTAACTATTTGTAATAATGAACATTTCAAAGAGTAAAAAACCTATTACAGTTTTATTTCCATTGCATACATTATTAAGAAGTACCATTTGGTTATTAAGTTGCATTTCAGTGTATACACTCGCATTTTCCACCCATTTTTGGAATAATTAAGAAACAGAATCCACAGCTCTTCTAAACATATCAACTGGGAAATCTTCAAACACTTTGCGGATACTTTGTTGAAGGCTGTTAATAACTCTTGATTTTAACTTGTTTCTTAGCCCCAAGTGTACATGTTAAAATCAAGGGATATAGCCTTCGACAAAATAACCGTGAAGTGTTTGCAAATGTTCCAGTTGAGATGCTAAGAAGAGCTGGGGAATTCTGTTCCTTAAAGATTCCAAAAATGTGTGGAAAATACGGTTGCTTACGCTGAAATACAACTTAATAACCAAATGATACACCTTAATAATGTATTCAATGGAAATAAAACTGTGATAGGTTGTTAACTCTTTGAAGTTTTTATTATTACAAATAGGTATTGACTTTACAATCACTCTGTAGATAGTCATTAGTAATCAAGGTATACGTTTTGGAAGAGTTTTTGCTGTCTCTCATTGAACTCAACAAAACAAAGTTCTTACGTACATTGTCTAGCACAGGCTAGTTCTAATGATTTTCATAAGCAGTATAACATTATTTAAAATATTAGCAATGATTGTTAAACTTTATTTATTACCAATAATTAAAAACTTCTCCATCCAAAAGTTAGGATTTTTACAAATTCTTCATTCTATAATTTTAGCATTTTTATCTGAACTAAAAGTCCATAAAAATAAGTTTCTATCATTGAATAGTTGGTACTAATTTTATTATTGAAACACAAAGCAATCAATTTGTTGCTCCACTTATATATTGTGTTCATTTCTCCAGATCTTGTTTGAATGAAAACAATAAAATATTTCACAACTAAACGACTCCCCAAGGAGTTGTGGAAAGAAAGAACATGATGTTCAAAAATTCTTTGTAGGGGAAATCAGTTTTCTTTTCCTTTTAGAGCAGAATGCTTTCGGCTACATCCCCGAAAAAAGTAGAGTAATAGTTTTGGAAATTATCCAAATATGCAGCCGTCCAGTAGAGTTTTCTATATTCAGAAGGGTCATCGAAATTTCTGTGCGGAAAATGTAATCGAATGTACTCACACTTCCGTTCTTTTTGTGTACTTCATTTATCTATTTTCGTTTGGCTGCTGACGCTGTTTAAAATAAAACTGATAAAAAGATATCTTTTTGTGAGTGAGAATGATAAAACATCGCTTTTATATTAAGGCTGAGGAATGCTGCTCCTGTTGCTGACTCTATTTTTTACTCTTGGGTTCGTGTAAAGTATTTTAGTAAAAGGTCTATTGAAAAAATTTAGTAATATGCTTAATCCATAAAAATTTACTTTTTACTGTGAAATTACTAAAATCGAATTCATTAGATAACAGTTGGTGATATGATATTTTTTTGAGATATGTAATATGTCATAACAAACTCCATAAAGTTGTGTTGGCTACTTTTGATTTTTGAAGTGTAATTTCTAGTTCTTACACTTTATTATATCTACGGACCTCTAGCAGACTTTCAGTTCAACAGATCGCGATGAGATTTCAGGTATAGTTATTCGGAAGTATGAGCTCGGGATTCTGTGAATGGCAACAAAATGGCACTCACAGTTACGGTTATAGTTACAGAAACTCAAAATATTTGAATGGCAACACCTACTTTTTCCTGTTGCGAAATTCTCAGAGCATGCGAAAACCTCTAAAGAGCGTTGAAATGGTGCGTGTATCACAAAAAACGGACCCGATATGCACGCCCAAAAAACAACTCTGCGAAAAGTCTACAAAAACGCGACCGGGGCGCACAGAAGAAATTTACTCATAGAAACCAATAAAATTGCCTGTGATGGCATCCACGTGAATTTTGGCCTCTCTCATATGCAAATTTCCACCGTATGCCCCTAACGCGCTTTTGTTGGCCATTCGCAGAGCTGTTTTTTGTGCGTGCATAACGTGTTCGTTTTTTATGATGCACATACCGTTTCAACGCTCTTTAGAGGTTTTCGCATACGCTGAGCATTTTGCGACAGGAAAAAGTAGGTGTTGCTATTCGAAAACTTCGAGTTTCTGTAACTATAACCGTAACTGTGAGTGCCATTTTATTGCCATTCACAGAATCCCGAGCTCATACTTCCGAATAACTATACCTGAAATCTCATCGTGATCTGTTGAACGGAAAGTTCACTGAAGGTCCATATATCGGCAAAATTTCTTTATGACCACCCTGTATATATCAAACTGTAGCTTATGATTTTGGTTTGGTTTGAACACTAAGGTGATGAATGCTTTCTCTTTTTTCTACATATATACTTGAATAGAATTTTCATGTGAAATGCTTTCCTGATGTAAAGAAGTTGCTACAAATAACCCCGTTTAAGGTGCAAATTGCAAAATATATAGGGGCAAGATGTAACACGAGCAAAAAATAAGAGAAAATGTATGAAGAAAGGGCTTTGTTTACCTACTCGGATTTGCAACTATATCCGTATAATACCCACATCTATATGGAGTTATTAGAATCACAATTCTGCCACACAAATAATGATTCTCCACGAGTACAAACTTCATGACTTCACCATTTGGTTTTCTCTTTGAAAAATATCGCAACTATGGGGTATACTTATCCATTTCAGATTCACTGTCGGCTTGATGTTGCTTTTGATTCTATCTTCTTAGTTGTAACATATTACAACTACGCCCAACATTTTGTTTCAATTGACCCCAAAAGGTACCTCCATTCTGCAAACACTACTTCACTAGTTTTTGTAACCCTATTTTTCTTGTAACGCATTGCATATTTGAAAATAGTCTTTTGAAATGGTATTTTGTTTGGGGCAGAGTTCGCAAAATGCGTGAACATGCATTGAAAATCAATTTCATCCCATAGAATTAACCTGGTGAGGGAACGGTTTAACTTTAACCTGCACGTCACGGTTAAATTTTTAAAAATAATCCACCATTTTATAAAATCAGGGATCATCCTAGCCGTTTTTCGAAGGACGGCGCTAGCTCCCTTCCCTTTTTCTTTGAAAATAGCCTCCTTTTCAGAAAAAATGCAAAAATTTCGTTTATTTTCCAACGGAATGCAATATACGGATCACCTCTCCGAAATCGTCAGTTACGCTTGTGCATTCATGCTCTAACTTGCCTCGCACAGACCAGTGACTGAAGTCATTGGCAGCCGATACCACGTGCACAATAAGTAGGTGGTTTGTAGGAGTAGGAGGGGGAAGTCCCCCAATTTTCAAATGTAATTTCGTATGTTCCTTAATTAAGTGTATTTCACCGACTTTTTACCATGCCTTCTTGCACAAAATAGGGAAAAAGTGTAACCTCATGGGTGAATTCATGGAAAACATAGGTTAATACTATGTCGTCTGCACGTTTAATGATGACTTTTTTTTCCCCTTCTTTTTTTTTTTTGGGGGGGGGGGGGTAGGATTGGGTTCAGAAGTTCAGATCATTTCGCCTATGTCTATCACCGGCGTTTTTTCGAGATTTTCGGGATATCGTAAATTGTCAAATTTTACTTTTCCGTCATTTGAGCAATAATTTTCGTAGTGTTGCCGGCATTTGTCCGATAGTTTCGTGGGAGACCAACTTAGTGACACCAAACGGCATAGTGTTAAGAGTTAGTTTAAAGTTTATAACCATCAAGTGTATTTAGTACGCACTTTCCGCTCTGATACGCGAAATCGCGATCGTGTATCATTGTTATTGTTGTAGTTATTAGTTTTGTACAAAAACTTAATTTGCTTTACTTTAAAAAAAAAATTAATTTAAAAAATACCCTTTGGTTTTTAAAAATACCCCTTAAAATTTAGAGTGGGAGTGAAAATACCCTTTGGAAATATTTATTGGTTTATTTGGTTTTAATTGGTTTATTACAATTAATCTCTGCTACATCTAAACCCAGACTCCCCTACATGAATAAGCTAAAATATGTAAGAAATGGTTCCTCAGGAATAAGAAAACTGTATATCCGACACTTTTTCAATATACAACTTAAAAAAAGTAATATACTTTCGTTTTTACTGCTTGATAATTAAACGACAGTTTATGAAGAACTTTCAAGAAAACGTTTGAAAATGTAGACTTTTGTTGAATATTCTATTATATTAATCTTGTTAAATTTTCTTATGCTAATAACAAAAACAAGACCTTTCAAATTAGCATTGTAAGTAGTATATAAAATATTCCCACAAACTTAGTGAGTTAAAATATGCATTCATACTCTGGCATTTTAATTATTCTTCATGAAATAAATGCTAAATTTAATTTCTGACTAGCATACCTTAATAACCAAAATTAAAGTATGAAATTTTGACCTTTGAACTGTTAAAAAAATTAAAGAGAAACTTTTAACAATTAAATTACATTTTCTCACTTTATCTTGATTCATTTTAGAATGGCTTCATATCTTTATTATACAAATAAACTGAGGTGTATTTAAAAACTTTTTAATGTTGAACAAATACTCTTACTAGTGTGCCAAGAATATAATATGCAATTGTAAAAGCCACATTTATCAGACATTATACCTTTCTACTCTTACAATGATAAAAACGTATTTTACTTCTCTCTTCATTCATGTTTATATTCCAAAGGTACTTAAATGGGTTTTTTTTTTGAAGACAAGAATCCTTCCCTTATCGCAATTTTTCATCGACTTAGATCCATTCTATTTAACAAAACTGAATGGTTTCTGCATTCATATGTTCGGTGGATATTCTAAATGTAACAACAAATATTTCTTTATGCGAACAGAAAATATTTCTTTTTCAGATCATTAAATTGAGAAGACGAAATAGGGTCTTGTATTTTCAGTAAAAAAAAGTTATTTATCATCGGATGTTTCTTTACACTGTTCAAGCATAAACAAAGCGCATGCATTAGCCAGTGGATGAAATTCTTTTGCTGTGTTGTCCTCAGATTTTCGAAAGGTTTCACTGGATGAGTTATACGGGACATACATTTGTTCAAAACAGTTTGAATATTTCATTTTAAGAGCATGTCATCCAAATTTATTATAATATATTATAGAATATAAAAAATTATTTCTAGACTTTAGTAAAATAATAACCAATATTTAAAATGAAAAAATTCACTTACATTAAATTACCGAACTTTCAATTCCTTACTTTCTTTAGTCAATACAACGTTTATATTTTGGATTAATCATTCATACTAAAACTGTCAGTTCAAAATTAATCATCAATAATTAAAGAAATTATTACTTATTAAGTGGTAAAAACTGAATAAGGCGTCAACTACGAACATTTAACAACTATTTTTATCAATCATTGCTTTTAAAAGAACTATTTTTATATAGCATTGCAATTTCTTCCTTTAAGGGAAGCCGACCAAACGGTATAGTGGTTAGCGTGCTAGCTTCTAGATCGCGAGGTTGCGGGTTCGAGTCCCTTGTAAGGCATGGGTGTTTGTAAATGTATGTTGGCTTGTCAAATGACGAATGTTTGGCACATTATAGCCCTCGTGTTACTGACGGCGCCAGATAATCTGAAAACAACCAACCATCCTTTAAGGGAAAACATAATTTTTCCGTTAAAATGTTTACAGGAGTTTTATCAGCTTTCGATTCTCAATAAAAATATTCCACATAAAAACACATTTGTAAGAGAAAATGAGAACAAAAGCCTCTTTTCAAACATGTAGTTATTTTTTTAAAAATCATAAGTGTTCACTTAAAAGTTTGTTAAGCATATAGGACTTTTTAAAAAGTGTTAAATAACTTAAAAAAACTAATCACAAGAAAAAAATTTAATAGTAAACATAACACTAAAATATTTCATAAAAGGTTCAAATTAATGTCATACATTATACAGTTAAGTAGGATGTACATTATGTGTCACCACATTTATTTTTATTTAAAAATATAAAACTGATAATTTAAAATTTCAATAAAACTTCAGCTGTTGAATAGATGTTTATATGAGCTATTATCACGGAGTCATTCTTATTCATTTCTTGAACAACTATAAGTAAAACATGGATTTAAAACTTAATAGCAAAAATATACTGTTAAATACAGTTTTTTATCTTGGGTGCAAGAGTGAAAAGAACCAAACTGAGATAAATTTATTTAAAAATTAAAAGAGGAATTATCACTTTATTATGAGCACTACAGTTATTTTGAAAATATGGTTTTGTATTTTTGAAACATGTTCAGATAAATTTTTTCTCGATCAACAGCCTCATCTGTTGGTGAATTTTTTGTCAAGTTATGGAATAAAATTCCCTGGTTTCCAAATAATAAATTTCTATTGTACTCCTTTTTTTAATTCATTTTTCATATGTGTCAATCTTATTTAGCACACGTTGAATATTTTAAAATGCTCCAGGTTCAAATGTAAGCCTTTCAACTTTACTTAAATGCTCATTGATTGCATTTTGCTTCTTGTCTTTTGCTTTCCATGCATCTATAGTGGTGCATTTCGATTTAACATCAGTCTGTTTGATTCGTTTACTATCAACTCTCCTGTCAGAATTTTTTTTTTTAAAACATCTCATCTGAAACCAAATCTTTCCATTATTTTCCGCCAGCCCATTCTACCACAGTTGAACAACACAACTTCATTTACAAAAATGTCTGCAACAGTTTTAGAGGTTCCTGAAGTTGATAATCATTACAGTTCTGCCTCTTAAGAATATTCTTGGTAATGGAGGTGCAAGCATATCTGTAAAAATAGGCTTCATTTTATTAATTTCTAGTATAGGAATACTTTTAGTGTGTCTGAACTGTATCACTTCTTAATCGATATCAGCCTTCTGATACCCACACCAGGAATCAGAATTTCTGTGGAAAGAGAAAGAAAATAGCTGATATCTTGATACACCGGTATTTAAATTTGTCTGTGAAAACGTAATTACATTTCAATCTTTATACGGTTTGATTCTAATCATTTTAAACCTTTTACAGAATATGTTGTTATTTTTTTTAAAGTTTATTATTTCTCCTTGAACTTTTTGAGAAGTTTTAAAAATCGTCGCTGAAAATTATTAGTAGATATCTAAGATAGAATAAAAGAGAATAATTATGTTAATAATTTGACAACAGATTGTATATAGACAAATTGTAATGACAGGAAAATATAGAGAGTTCATGGTGTTAATATACGATTGTCAGTGCATCTATTATATATACCAATTTCAAAATATGTAAATTTAGAATAATATGCACATAAATTTTAAAGATTTAATTGGAAAACTTCTAAAAAGGAACATGTAATAAAGATGAATTTGTTAATGGTGGAAATAACAGTGGTTGCCAACTTGTACAAAATTCAGTAAAAACAAGAGCATGAGACAAAAAAGTTTGGACATGTTTTGAGAAGCAGATTTTTTGAAAAACTGAATCCAGAGAAGCTTACAAAAGACATTGAGTTTTCTAGATAGACTGAAGTATACATTAGAACGTCTTTGCAATTTAAGAAATATAAAGGAATACATAACGGTATCCTTTCAATATAAATATAACATCTAATAATAATATCATTTTTGTCAAAAAATGAAAGTAAAGTGAGATGCTATATCAAGCGATATGAATTTTAAAAAAATGAGGAAAAATTGTTTAAAAAATAATTTATTAATTTTTAAAATAATATTTCTTTGGAGTGTTTTATTTTCTCTAATAGGTCTGCGATCTTCCGACTTTGTTTTTACGTAAAAAAGAGACAGTGCTTTTATAGAAATATTTTCCTGCGTTATACTCTTTACATAGGAAATTATACTTTAAATAACCAGTATTAAAGTTTTCTATTTCTTTGCCCAACTGTATAAATGGAAGTGCCACTGAAAATATTAAATTAACCTACTAAAATACCTAATATGTAGAATGAAATGGAATAAGTTCATTGTTATCTTGCAAAATCGTTAGTGT
Source organism: Linyphia triangularis (assembly GCA_963978545.1). Taxonomy (NCBI): domain Eukaryota; kingdom Metazoa; phylum Arthropoda; class Arachnida; order Araneae; family Linyphiidae; genus Linyphia; species Linyphia triangularis. Next base: position 82,100,223 of record OZ021721.1, on the reverse strand, counting down.
ACGAATAATATAGATGATAAACGTGTGAATTCTGCATAATAGAAGTAAATAAAACAAAATAATAAGAGAATGTTTCATGTTTTCCCCCTCGAACTTCAAATTAAAATGCTTAATTGACCAAAACTTTTAAAAGAACTTAACATAAGTTATTTTACATAGTTTCTGCCACTTTGTGATTTGAGTGAGTACCGCGCCCTTTTTGTAAAAAATGATAAATGCCTTTGTTTAAATTGAAAGAAAACATAAACTACAAAAGAGGTTTAATTTTATTTGAAATATAATAATAAATTTACCACAAATAATCTTTTTTAATCTTATACAGAAAACATCTTTAATGAATTAAATCAAACAGGAAATGGCATTTTTTATAGATTATGAAGAAAAAAAATTAAAACATATCAATTATTGTCTTAGAGATATTGCGAAAGTATTTAATTAATTAAAACGCAAATGTGGAATACTTCAAAATTATGACATTCATTAACGATTAAAATTTATCCATGAAAGGGATTTATGTCAAATGTCACTTACTTTACAAAATCAAATAAACTGTCGAAATAATCTGATAGGCTTTGAGAATTATTATGATAAAAACAGCAAAGAAATTTTCTGTTCATGAAATTGAAAAGAATATTTTAGAAAAAACTGTTTACCAAAACTAAAAGAGTGAAACGAAGGGCAAAAATCGTTAAGGATTTTTCCAATGAAAACCTTAACTTTAGTATTTCAAAGCAAGCGTCGCCTTTCTGAAATTTATTGGCAACTGATCAATTCTCCGTGGCTTTTTCCTTTAATGACATTGACATTCATTTCTTAGATGATATGTGATGTGGGTTTTAGTACACATTGAGTCGCATACATAGTTAGAAGCGCCAAAGCATAAGGAGATATTGTCACGTAAGTCTCGGCTTATGGCTTAATGTAGGTGAACCTATAGAAATTTCTAAGCTGACAGATGGACCAAAAGAGAACTTTATCAATTCCACTATGAATTGAACTCACGCGATACATTGCAGGATGTATCGTGGAGGAATAATAATATAGATAAGCTATATCTTTTATGCTCCCAATATCGAGGTAATTCATTGCTGTTTAGCTAGTACAAAAAGAAACTACACAGCATCTTTGTTTCAAATGGTGCTGTGAAGGAATAGTATTTTGGATAATCTATTTCCACCATACTTACAGTACTGTTTACTAGCTCATTGTTGTTAAGTTGTTAAACTAGTACAAGTAGCAACTACACTGCACCAAAGTTTTACATAGTAATATGAAGGAATAATAAAATGAATAGGCTGTTTCTTATACACTCACATTATTGGACTAATTCATTACAGTTTTTCTAGTACAAATAGTATCTACACAGCACAAATAGCAGCTATTTGTTTGCTGTTTACCTAGTGAAATGATTACAAATGGTGCTGTGAAGGAAAACTAATTTGGATAAGCTGTAACATTTATACTGACAGAATTGAGCTAATTCTAATTCTTTGCTGATGCTAGTACACATAGTAACTACACAGAACCATAGTTTCAAATGAGACTGTGAAGGAATAGTAATTTGGATAATATGTATCATGTATACTCACAGTATTAGGCTAATTCATTGCTGTTGAACTAGTCCAAATAGCAACTACACAGCACCATGATTTCAAAGGGTAATGTGAGTAAATAATAATTTGGATAATCTGTACCCTATATACTCAGATTATTGGCTAATTTATTGCTATTTTAGGCGGATAAAAAAAGTAAAAATAAAAAATACACAATACCGTGGTTTCAAAGAAAAAATTTGCTTTTCTGATAAAACGTTTTACTTATTAGTAATGAAAATAATTTCAATCTTAGAGAGAATTAACTTAAAAAGAACAAACATAAACCAAAAAATGAAGCTCTAATATAACTCCTAAACATTACTTTCTTTAACTATTATGGAAATGGCTATATTCCATTTGAACCCATTACATTATTTGATGTTAGGTAATATTAGTAATATAGTAATATTTCACAAACATGCTAGTTCTTAATTCTTATACACTATCTGGCCAAAAATATCCCTAAGGATAAATTCCACCTCCCTAAGGAAGTGGATATGACAAGTGAAATAATTTGATGCGTAACTGAAAGCTATAAAAGTGTTTGCAATGGTTTGTCAGGTAATATTTATGCGTTTGAGAGATAATGAGTAAGTCAAAAGAACTTGGTGAATTTGATTGTGGCATTTTAGTGGGATGCCACATTTTTTAGAAATCAGTTCGTGAAATTTCGGACCTTCTACAGAAGCCAAAAATCCACTATTAGTGATCTAATTGTGAAGTGGAAACGTAGAGACAGTGAAAAGTGCAGAAAAACGAAGTGGCAGGCCGAAAAAAATTAGTGAACTCAGCCATTGAACTCTGAAAAGGTAGTGAAACAAAATCGCGTGTCTTCGTTGATTGAAATCACTCAGAAGTTCCAAAGTTAATCAGGCATTAATGCTAGCAGCAGGACTATTCGTCGAGAGTTAAAAAATCTTGGATTCCCTGGTCGTACAGCCACTCACAAGTCAAATATCACTCCCTACAAAGCGAAGCGTCGATTGCAATAGTGCAAAACTAGCTGTCGTTGAACAATGGACACTTGGGAAATGTTCTCTGGAGTGATGAATCTGGCTTTCCAATCTGGCAGTTCGATGAACGCGTCTGGGTTTAGAGGATGCCCGCTGAACGCTTCTTACGTGACTATGCCGAATGTAAAGTTTGATGGTGGCAACATCATGGTGTGGGAGTGTTTTTCTTGGTTTAGCCTGGGCCCTTTAGTTCCTGCGGTTGAAAACATGAACTCTAAGATGTAAGTGGACATTCTATACAACACTGGTCTTCCAACTCTATGTCAATATTTCAGAAACGACCAATTTCTTTTCCAGCAGGATAACTTCTCCATTCACACATAGAGACTTGCACAATCATTGTTTGATGAAATGGGTGCTCAAAAACTGGACTGGCCTTCTCAGTGCACCCATCTAAATCCCATAGAACACCTTTCGGACGAGTTAGAACGCAAATTATGTAGCCATCCAAATCGATCATTGCCGATCATATCGATAGAAGCCAAATCGATCACTGCCATCACTCACTTCAACTGTGATAGACGCCTGGAAGTCAATTCTTATGGCCACCTATCAAAAATTGGTGGAAAGTGTTCCAACACTTGTGCAGGCTGTCAACGATACAAATGGGGGATCAACATCATATTAATATATGCCTCGGGACTCTCTGAATTCGTACCACTCTGTGTAAGGATACTTTTGGCCAGATAGTGTGTAAAAAAATTTTATATACTAAATAATGGCTTTTAGTTTGCAAATCACTGATTGAAGAATAGTGAAAATGTCAAAAAATTATAATTTTTTTTTCACATTTTGTAAGAGTGTAATAAAAACATTCTTCTGATTTTACTGTGAAAAGTATTTTTAATACATTTCGTTTATTACTGATAACTACTACAACGTTTGATACCATCAATTTTGTTTACCGCGCAATTCAGATCTAAAGACAGTATTTTCAGTATTCTTTAATAAGATTTCTACAAAAGAAAATAAATTAAAGTTCAATAAATATAATGTAAGTACTTAGAGATAACAAAAGTGGAATATTTACTGATATCAAATTATATGCATAGTGTTTTCAAATGGAGATTAGCAGTATCCTTTATTGTTATCGAAAGTGATATTTAGTTGTTATATTCGTGTATGATTTGTAGAGTTTTATTTAATTCTTTTTACGAAAATTTTCTCTAGTATTGAAATTATTTTCATTTATATTAAGTGAACATATATTGTTAATGAAAAGTTTTGGAAACATGATAAATAGAGACAAGATTCGGCTAAACAGTATTCATGTTTTTTTGTATATGACATTCTATAAAATGAAAAGGTACATGTATAAGAAATTACATTCCATACAAATTTAGAAGTGTATTGTTTTTCAAATGGAGATTGAAAATGTAATTCACAAGTCTTTTTCTTAAGTTAGGTTATTTATTTACTGTCCTAGAGTGGGAACCAAATATCATTTAAATGTTTCAATCAAGAGTATCAGAGTTCATTAACTAGTAAATTTTTGAATGTAGTAACATAAATAATACCGACGGATGAAATATTACCATTGCTTTTTAATTCATGTGTCTCAATGATTTCAAATTAAAACTGTGGATGGTGTAATTACTTTTAAAAATTAATCTAATCAAACATTTCAAATTCTCGAAGAGCACTAGTTTTCTACTATTGAATGCTAATTTCATTTGAGTTAATTAGTTTATTTACATATATTTTTACAAACTAAATGAAATGTGCAAAAATAGTACTAGCACTTTCTTAAAATAAATAGATTTCTTCAAGTAAAGAAGTATTTCAATTTGTATTTATAATGGTTTACCAGTCTGTCAAAGGGCGTGACTTTATATTGGTTACGCGATTTAAACATTATTTTATTTGCGAATTTAATGAATTTTTAGTCAAGCTTATCAAATGTTTAAGTACAAACATTTTTTTTTATAATACCATAGACCATAGATAATACCATAGATTGAATATATGTGAAAATAATTGCTAAAAAAGCAAAGAGATATTAAAGTAAGTGTGAGAATTGAGAGGAAAAAAAGGATGATTTATGAACTTTACTCTCCCAAAAAATGTTTAACCACCAATTTCAGTTTTATGTATTAAATTAAATAATTTCAGATAAAAGTATCAAAATCAAACTTAATTAATTATCTCAAAAGTTAAATCCTGTAAGTATCAATCACTATCAGAATATTTCACTTTACTTTAAAATTATTATTTTAATTCTTTATAAGTCTTAAACAGACATGAAAAAGTGTTAAGTAAGACAGAAACAAGGATACACAATATAAATATACTCTGAAAGGTAGTGCTGCCATAACATATGTAAGTAGTTGTAATCTATCTAATATTTGAGTTGAAGACGATATGCTCAAACTGCCCTGTCTTAAATCTTGGGAGTGTAAAGTTTTCTCTAGAGTGTTCCTAATTCATAAGTTCAGCGGTCCTTTCTATCAAGAATGCCTTGAACTCCAGTTTGTTAGAATTGATCCTTCAGGCATAGCGGTTGCTTAGTCACTGGTAAGGTATCCCAATTCGTTGTAGTGGTGAAACTCAGACAGAGTAATACACCATTTCCCCCTAAGCGTCTGCTTAACTTGACAGGGGAAGATGCAAGGCGGCTGGAAATCTACATTAGGAGTGTATTCTAAACTACCAAATATTTGTGTTGTCTGTTACCAAGAGTTTTGAAGTGTCTTTTTACATGAGAATGTTACGGTAGAGTAGGTTTAATAGTTTCATAGTGAGATAGTATTAATATTATTATATTTTATAAGTGATTGAAGAATTAACTGTCATTATGTATTTGATAAATCTATACATGATTGAAATTTCTAATTATTGATATAAATTATTAACACTATTTACATGATAACCAACAATAAAAATATTTAAATGTTTGCTTTTATTACCGACTTTTGGTCTTTCTGCTTATTTTTACATTTATTTGTTATTGTTTCCACAATTACTATTGTAAACAAATGTTTACATATTTTGCAAACGAAGAGTTATTATTGTACATGTCAGCAATCTCTAATTATTACTTATTATTACTACTTAAAATTAGTTACGTTAATTATTTAACAGCAATTTCAGGAAAAATATGCTCCAATTTATTACTTTTACAGCTAAAAATGTGTTAGTCGTTTTCAAAATGACAAAATGATTTCTGCTTTCAGTACGTCACAATTACAAAAAACTCATAACTAGAAACAAAACACGTTGAAACAACAAATAAAACTCTGAGTGCCAAAATAAAAGTGATTTATGACTATAAGGTTTATGCATAAAGGCATTCAAAACGTATATGAATATAAATAGATATCACAACATCAGCTAGATAGTTATTATGAAATCAGAAAAAAACCTTCATATGAATTGAATATCCTCCGGATGTTTTACGCCACTACTGTAGGAACTCATGATTTAATTTCTTTCTGTTTGATTCGAAAGTCTATTATTTTTTATTTTTTTAAAGCGTGATTATATTTACATCAAAATGACTCGATTTATAACACAAACTAGAGGTGTGGTGCATAAAGGCATTCAAAACGTATATGAATATAAATAGATATCACAACATCAGCTAGATAGTTATTATGAAATCAGAAAAAAACCTTCATATGAATTGAATATCCTCCGGATGTTTTACGCCACTACTGTAGGAACTCATGATTTAATTTCTTTCTGTTTGATTCGAAAGTCTATTATTTTTTATTTTTTTAAAGCGTGATTATATTTACATCAAAATGACTCGATTTATAACACAAACTAGAGGTGTGGAACATCACACAATTTTCAATTATACTTTTATGCTGACTTGGATTGGTGTTATTTACCGTTTTTATATTTTCATCTTTCATTCAGGAAAAAGGCCAGTTTGGTGATATATTTTTTGCAAAAGCTCTTATATGGGCCATTTAAAAAGAAACTATGGAAACTTGGCTGTATACGTTTCGATTATTCTTACATTATTCTTTCTTGTAAGTGCAACAAAGAAGAAACAGTCGTTGATGAGCGATGCTCAAGGAAAAACTCTGAGTTAAAGATATTACTTTTTCAATATTTTATGCCTTTATAGCATTTTTATGGGAATTTCTGAAGTATAGATGTTTAAAACCCCTTAAAAGTCATTATCTCAGCGATTTTGGTCAAAATCGTTAGAGCCGTTTGTTAGCTGGAAAACATGATTGTTTTATGTTTTTCAATGACAGCTACCTTATGCGTATGCACAATTTTAACGAAACCTTAATGATAGTTTGAACATCGTAAGTCAATTTGCTCGAGAGTTAAACTTACCACGTACACACAGACAGACATATTTTTTTTCTAGACCAAAAAAATCTAAATTAAAATAAAATAGTAGGAAACATTTATTTCATTCAACGAGGCTTGTTTTGAAAATGGAACTATGTATATAAAGTAAAATTTTGCTGTTCAATGTGTGAAAAATTTGCGCACTGATTTTAGTTGCATTTCTGTAAAGAAATAAGTGCATTTTCCTCTTTAGCTCTTACAATCCTCGGATCTACCATGAATGCATATATCTGTTGAAACTGTTGAAGAATAACAGAAGCTCAAAATATTCGAAATTAAGGGCTAGCTTTAACAAGAAATAGAAAATCTAATCAAAAGATTAAGTAGAATAATATTCATTTTAGTTCAGAATTATAGCGTAACTTCCGAAGTTTTATATGGCAAAATTTGAACAACATCTAATGTTTTAAAGTGACAGGAGAAGCGGCAAGCATGCACCTAAGATTATTGAAATTCAAACTCAATGTGGTATGTGTTACTTGGTTTATCAGTTCAATTGGAGGTTTCTTTAAATATTAATTTTTATTAAAAACGTATTTAGGTGCGCATTCGCATTATTTTTTAACAATAACAAACGGAATAATTTTTTATTGTTTTTGATCAAAACGTAACTTTTTCTATTTTACGGAGAAAGAAAGAGAATTACACCATAACATGGTAAAATCAAGACTGTATCTAAAATCTTTCATGTTAGAAGACAAATTATTTACATTCCTAATGTCATTACATTTTATAAAACCATAAGGTTTTCTATTTTTATGTAAAAAGGGAGACAATGATACAATAACATGTTAAAATGGAAACTGTATAACACTTTTATTTTAAAGGTTCTATGTGACTTTTATGTTAGAAGTCCTAATATTTGTTTTTTGTCAGTCAAATACCAATCAATAAACAGGGAAATGATACAGATGAGGATACAGATGAGATTTTTTTATTTAAAGCTAACTTTTCAATACCTTCCAAAACCTTGAATACATTCTCATATCTTTCCCAACTTTAACTCGAAACTTTCGGACTTGCAAAAGTTTTCTAAAGGCAAAATGTGCGAGGATTTCAAAAAACTTCTAGATATAGGATTATCACAGGTTATCCCCATCTTTCCAAGTTGCGAAACTTTTTGTTGCCAATCACCTGAGGAAGGCAAAAGGTGCTTGCGTTTCGTTTGGGGGGACGAGCCCTAATTGGATTAATGTAACTTCGCGGGAGGATCGATAAAAGGGGATCTTTTTGCGTTTCTTCTGCTTTTCGCATTTGTGGTTATGACAGTAATACAAGGCTTCTGATGATGCAAGCATATTTATCGATGTAGGTCTCTAGAACAGACCTTGAATAAAAAAGTAGAGGTCTTTTTTTTCTAGAAGGTGTTTTTTATGACGATCACTTTATTCACTACCAAAATTGATAAATGAATGATCAATTTCAAGGTTAAGCCGAATAGTTTATATAAAATTGCACATAGTGCTATTGTTGGAAACTTGAAGTTAAATGTTACCAATTTGGTAATACATGAGAGTTATAAACTCTAGATAGTCTAGATCTATCATAGAGTGCAAAATTGAAACTATTTAACATCTATTTTGAACATCGTATCGGGTTTTCTATGAAAGGGTACTCTATGTAGATGGTAGTAGTACTCTCAAGGTAGATAGTACTCTATAAGCAGTGCAGGATTTACGTATAAGCTAGACAAGCTGTAGCTTAGGCCCCCCCTCCCCCCCCCCCCCTACTTGCTTGGGGCCCCAAAAAATTGTCCGAGTGAGCAATGGACGATGTAAATGGTGACGTCACGGTCGTCAAGTGAGGCTAAACAATCCGTTGCTATGCAAAGTTTTATGCATGTTTAGACTCACTTTCATCGAGTAAATTTAGAATCGTGATTTTAATTAATACAGCAATATTTGATCTTTTAAAACCTCCTAATCGTATAAATTAGAACTCGTATTATGTAATGGTTACTTTTGGAACATTATTTTTTAATGTAATCGTTCGTTTTTATGTATTTTAATTCTCGCTTCTGCCATCCTGTGCTTGGAAATTAAGTAAGCGATTCAATCTTGGGTGATTTAAGGACTGCAGGGTACTTTAGTTTATCTGTAGATTCCACTACAGACCGGCCCCATATTGATCAGTTCACTGTTATTGTGAGGTATGTTTCACCAGATGATGGGCTCCCTATTGAAAGTTTTCTAACTTTCCTAGAGATGGGCAGACACACAGGGGAAAGTATGGCTAAGATAGTTCACAACTACCTTACAAATGAGTACAAAATAGATTTTAGTAATTGTCGAGGCCAGTCGTATGATAATTCTGCCAATATGTTTGGCAAATACAAGCGTATGCAAGAAATAATATTGAAGATTAACAAGTATGCTATGTGTATTCCATGTGCTGGTCATTCCCTGAATCTTGTTGGTAGAGCAGCAGTTGACTGTTGTTTAGATGCAGTAATCTTTTTTGGAATTGTTCAAGAAATATATAATTTCTTTTCATAATCTACATAGATGGGCAGTACTCTTGTCAGTCTTCAAAGAGGAATCAAAAATTCCAAAGTCTTTGTCAAAGACTAGTTGGGAATGCTCATTCAATGGCCACAAGTGCAATACTTGATAGTTATGATAGAATAATTTCTGCATTGCAGCAGCTGCATATTAATACTACAAAAAAAAAAGGGCGAAACAAGAAATCAAGCCGTAAACATTTTGAATAAAATGGAGGGGTTTGAATTTATTGTAATGTTATATTTGTGGAGTTACTTGCTGTATGGAATTTCACAAGATTATTCAATCAAATACAAAATCCTCAAATTAGTCTAGATGTATGTAGGAAATTGTATGCTTCACTTTCGGATTTTGTTAAAGGTTCCAGTTATATGTTCGATCATTTTGAAGAAAAGCAAAGGAAAAATTGCCTGATGTTGATTGCTAGAAAAGGAAAAGCAGATATAGAAGAAGGCATATCAATGATGATAAAGATGATGCTTTAGAGAACCTTGAGCCAAAAGACAAGTTCAGAATCAAAACATTTATACCTGTGATGGATACATTAGAGTCAAGTCTGGCACAGAGGGCCTCAGTTACAATGATGCTCCAAAAAAAGTTTTCATCCTTAACAAAATTAGAAGCTACAGAAGAAGAGATTCGTGAAGGAGTTAGTGCGTTGTGCCAAACATATCCTGGAGATGTGGACATGAATCTTGTAGGAGAAGTCAAGCATTTTCGTCAATATGTTAGACATAGTCAAGCCTATGGTTCAGAGAAACATGATAGTCTGACACATCAGGATCTGTATACGGTAATATTTAACGATCGTGTCCAATCAGCATTCCCTAATGTAGAAGCAATTTTGAGATTGTTTCTTAGTATGATGGTTACAAATTGCTCTGGAGAAAGATATTTTTCTCAATAGAATGATGATAAAAAATGAATTTAGAACAATAATGACTCAAGATAAATTATGTTCCCTCAGTCTCATGTGCATAGAAAGTGACAAACTATGCAGTTTATCATTAGATGATGTCATCAGTGATTTTGCTCTGGCAAAGGCAAGAAATAAAATATTTCAGTTTAATATAATTCCGTAATCCTTATAACATGTTTCAAGAGATTAGATAATAAGCCTTTGTACATTGTGCTTTTTAAAATAACTTTTGTTTCTTTTTATCAGAGTTTGTATTTTTAAGTTTGTTATGAATAAAAATGATGTTAAGTTAAAGATTTATTATTTCACTATCTTTTTAATTGGATTTCAGTTTAACTTTCTAGGTATCCTAAAATCATACTTGACACTGACATATAATACCAAGACTTATAAAGGGCCCAATATCTCAAATAGCTTAGGGCCTTAACAAGTCTAAATCCGGCTCTGTCTATAAGAGTGAATTGTATGTAAAGGGTAATCTATGAGATGGGATTCTATGTAAAGGGTAATCTATGAGATGGGATTCTATGTAAAGGGTACTCTATGAGAGGGATTTATTTATAGAGTATTTTGAAGGTTATGAGAGAGAGACCTTATATAGAGAATACACTATGTAATAGGATTCATCGTCTCGGCTTGATATTGATCCCATTTTCTCCCGTCGTACTTTAAAGTATAATAAATAAATGTATTACTAGGACAAATTAGTAGATGTAATTCTCCATTTAAAATATTCACCTTTATTATGTGTATATAAATAGAATTTAATGTCAAAGAAGTTCCAATGGACACTCTATGTTATATGTACAGGATACGTTTTATCATCTAACTGACCAATTATCCGAGCCTTGCTGTGCCAATTTCTGCTTTCCTAATGAAATTTCGTTATATCTATACGCAATATTATACAATATCTCAATTCTTATGAATATCCAATAAAGTAATTTCTGTAAACTATCTTAAATGCTCAGATTAGGAAAACTAGTCTAATGTAACTTATTATTCGATTAAAGTGTTGTCCGGAGGGATTTTCGAATATTCATCATTCTTATTTTATGAAAACAAATATTAAAAAAATTTAATGAGATTTTTGCAATTTTTATTCTTTCAGTCTGTGTGAACCAATCATGCTGAATGCCATCATTCTATTTTCCAACTTTCTGTTAATGTTTCACTCAAAGTGTGTGAAACTTTAAATATATTTTGAAAGCAGTATTCATAAATTTGTTAACTGTCAGTTTCCCACATTTTAAATGATGTTTAGTATTTTCTTTGAAAATTAATTACTGGGAAATCAAACTGCATCTAACATGTCTCTGGTTTACAAGTTCTTTTTTTATATAAAATGAATAAAGTATAAAATCACATTCATATTTGAGGTTATAGTAGTCCTGTCATAAGTAGGAAAATCAATAATTTTTTTAGGTAAATGTGGATAGATGAATTGGAAGAATGAATTTCCAAAACTATGTATAACAGAGTTGACAAGACTTTTAAATTATTTTGAACGATTAGAAATAATATAAAGAAAAAATTACAAAAATTTTTAATTTTTTAATTGTTTTTTAACTTTTGGCTGTCTAGTGCTCAAAATGTAAAAATAAACTCGTTAGTTAAAGAATATTACTTCAATTTCTGTGTATCCGTCTGTCTAAAAAAATTCAGGAACCATTTTATTAGATAAGTTTGTTGATAGAAACCATTTTCTTCATAAAACTATGTTACATTTGTAAAACATTACAAAAGACTTAATTAGATGGAATACGCCATGATAAAAATAATAAACATTAAGTTCTTCAGTATGAAATAATTCGGTAAGTATTTGTGTTAAAAGTTACATGAATAATAAGGGTGGGGAGGGAGAATTTTTTAAAGTATCTTACAGTCTAAAAGTTATACAGGGAGTTTATAATTCATGTTCAAAATTAAAAATCTGTAAGAAAATCTCTGATCAGAATGGCCTGAAATTTAACTAGTATATATTCGAAGAAACGGAAATGGTATTGCATAAAAAAATTATTTCGAATATTTTTTTTCTTATGCATTATCGTTTCCCCTTTTCTTGTATATTCAGGTAAAATGTTTGGTCATTCTGGCGAGTGTTCCTTTCTTACAGTATTTATAAATTTGAACTTTAATTACAATGACCCCGGAGTGAATATAAATAAAATTCAACTCGTGAAAAATATGATTTCAAAAGCGTGGCATTTTTTTCTGATGCCAAATCATGGCTTTCAAAAAGCAATGGTATGACAAAAGAAAAGGAAAAAGCTTGAAATAGATTTTTCCTTATGCCATATCATTTCCCTCGTCTTCATTTATGAACAGGCCCAATTTCAGGTTATCCTAACTAGTGTTTTTACAGCTTTTTGAAAGTTGCAATCTAATTATAAACATACTGTATATCAATGTAATAAAGTTGCATGTGTATACAAATGCACAAAATAATAAAGTTAATTTACGTAAATACTCAATGTTTGCGTGTACTATTACGTTGACACCCATTACGTTCACGTCCAAGAAAATGGTCAAAATCTAATGGAATAAAATACCGTTTAAGTAAATGGTATTTTATTCTATTAGATTCTGACTATTTTCTTGGGTGATAATTAAAGAATTCAATACTCTAAATTTAATATGGTTGTTGTAGATACCACATGTATAGTATATTAAATACTGCGACTCCTAACATGTTGTCCATTTAATATCTAAACATTTATTTTTTATTGCACAATCCTAGCGTATAGATCATAATAATTTTGACTAAAATTTTCCAAAAACAATTCGAGTCGTAAACCCTTACCAATAGTTTCTTGTTGAATGCTTGATACAATTGCTTCACAAAATATTGAGTTAAATTTATATTAATTTTATTATCCAGAAGTACATAATGACAAAATGTTATGACCTACATGATTTGAAATTTAATGTTATACATTGTACTAAAAAGGAGCAATTGCATTACATTCGTGCTTTTCAAACAATACTTTACTATATTCAGATTATTTCTCCAAACAACGTATCTTACAATTTGAGTTTTAATAATAATTTCAATTGAAAGTTTACTTGAAAGATACCGTACACTTAATTAAATATTGAGATCTATTTACTTTAATTTTATCATACGGAAGTACATAATAAAATAAAAACTATGACGTAAAACATTACAAATTTTAAGTTATATACTGTACTAAAAATGAATCATTGTATTATATCTGTGAAATCATATCTTTTCTAACATTACTTTACAATAATCAGATTATTTCTCCGTACAAAATATCTCAGTATTTATAATCTATTAATACCTTCAAGAGGAAGTTTACTTGAAAAATACGATCAGAATACGTATACTTAATTAATAATAGCCTAGAAGCTTCAAGCACTTCAATTTCACGTTCATCCCATCTATAGCAACAGATAATTATTCCTGATTAAGATGCATTAAATAGCAAGCTTCTATGAAGCTAATAGTTAAACACATGGAAATAAGCACGGCACTTCTGTTTAGGCCCCTCGAAATAACCTCAGTCAATTAAGCACCCGCCATTGACTGATGATCTTGTAAGCTGTGAAGTCTTTCCTTTTGAATTATCGATGAATGTGCATTCGATACAGAAGGGATAAAAACTTAGTCATTGAAGGATTACTATAAAGTTGCGCAGTTTATGCTAGCGGAAAATGGAATTTGCTGCTCAAAAGCATCCCCTGGAAGAGTTCTGTTTATCGATCACGTAATTGGAGAACTCTAATGATAAGACTGTTGAAGAGAATGGAGCGAGTACATAAATCAAACATGGCCATCTAGAGCCCTCCAGCACAAATTGATGACGAATTCCATTTTAAGAAGGGAAAAAACCGTCAAGTGCTTTCCCAATATGGAATGCTTTATTGTATTTGGAGAGCATCTGAAGATGTCCTTCAAGATATTGCCATTGAAAAGGGATTTTTTATTCATCACTTTAAGACATTGAAGAATGGGGATGGATATAAAAGTATTGTGAAGATTTTTCAAGTGTCCAACGATGCGCTTTTAGTTCTGCTCTCGCATTACGAGTTATACATTTTGTTAATGTAAAACACTGAAACAGTTTTAGAGAGGATTCCATTATTTGATGCTTGGAAATTTAATGTTAAAACTTCAATTCGCTTTGGAATTCTATGTGTAATTGGATGCATGCTAAAAATAACCATCGACAAACTATTGAAGCACTTTATTATTTGTTATTTTAGTTTTTATATGACTACTGCTATATTAATATGCAATGTTAGTATGTTTTGGGGAAAACGGTTGGTTGAAAATGTTTAAAAATAATGCTTCTTTAATAAAATAATGTAAAGTGTTCAAATTTCAAATACATTAAGTTGATGTACTATTGAATAAGTACTGTAACTGCTTTGTGAAATATTAATGCACTTTCATCTATTTTTTAAACTACTTACCTTACTTTTTACATCTACAGGTCAAAAAAATAAACACATATATATAATACCATCATGAGTTTTATGTATACTATTTTACTTTAACTTAAATATCTTAGCCCAGAAAAAATATTCTTTTATTATTGGTTAATATTCTTGAATTACAAAAAAAAAGCATGTTTGATAAAATGTTTGAATAAAGAAATAAGATAATAATTATAACTTTGAATTTAAGTATGTGGAATGATTAAAAAATTGAGGTAGAACACATGGCGTGAGAGTGTTTCAGACGTTATTGTATTTAAGCAAGCGACTAAACTTTTTTAAGGTTCAATGACGAGTATCTTCTCGATACAATAACAAATTTGATTTCGATGAAGACAAATTCTCTCCACTTTTCAAATACTATTTTTGCATCTATTATAACTAGTAATTAATAAAAAAATATTTACTAATTGAAAACACAAACAATTGTAATATTTTCGATAGATTCAGATTGAAACTATAATTTTTTCATTCAAACAGTAGTTATTCCTTAATAAAATGTATCGTTGATTGCATTGGTTAATGACAGATTTTCTGCAATTAACTGATTTTCTGTGGCATAAGGACTATAATGTGCCAGATTATAGCAAAAGCAGAATATCTATCAATGAGAGTTCATAATAAGGAAGGGAATGATTTCCGAGTAGTCTTTAAATGCTAAAACTCCAACATTGCCTTTGAATTACTTCCCGTAAACCATTCTCTCTCAACATTTTAGATTTGTTAAGTTTTCTGGATCTTAGAAAATGCATGGAGAAACATTATTTCAAAAAGCTGTATAACTGAGAAATATCACAAAAAGTGGCTATTTGATTCATTTACCTTTAAAATCGTTGAAAATTTAAAAAAAAATGCACTTATAAATTCTGTTTTATTTCTTCTTTAGTCCGCAATAAAAAAATTTCATTTTGGAGAAATTTATCTTGAATAGCATACCGCCTACTTAACATGTGGTGTCAAATTTTAAACATGATTGCCATTCAATTGCACGATTTTTCTTTGTTCTTTTTATCCAAACTGATGTGCATAAATCTATTTTATACATATTCAGTATTTATAAGTAATCAGTAACTTTATGAAAGCTTGCCAAATTATCGTACTTAGGCTCACTAACAGCCGTTCAAGTTTAAATTTTCACTTAGGTAAAATACAGGCAGAGAGTACATCTACCATCTAAACATCGAGATCAGTGTCTGAAACACACGCTGTCATTTTTTGTTCACACGTGGGACGCTCTACTTTTGCACTGTGTGTAGCTATTTTAAGATTATTTTCCAGAAAGTCATATTTTAAGATATTTTTTACAAAGATTACCACATCAATAATAAGTTGTTGTTTTTTTTTAAAAAAAGGATCAATTAATCTGGGTTAAAAATTAAATTTTTATTTAGATGGCTTATATTACTTAAAGGGCCTAAATATTCCGTTTTGAATAGAAAGCAACCATACTTTCAACAATTTGCGAAGACCGTCATAATAAAGACAGCTGAGCTCATCTACGTTACTTTTCTACCAAAATGGAAATACAAATGTTTGTTTAGTTAATTATTGTTAAATTTTATTCAATAAATTTTAAAATGACTAAATTCTAAATAATGAATATCTCCCAAACGGATACCTATTTTTAGTTCAAACTCGAAAAAAATGATAGTCAAATAAGTGCAAGGACCGTCACGCATTTTCAAATTGGGCAAAATTAAAAAAGAAATTAAAATGAAAAAAATCTTCTATAGATTAGAACCTATTTAGAACTTATGGGAACCTTGGAGTCTTTGTTTTTACTTGGCATTTGAGCATCTTGAAGGCTAGGAGTCAAAATGTTATTCGTTGAAAGTATTTTTGTCACTTTTAAAATGTTCGTGGTGGTCACTGATCATTTATATAAGTGTAAAAAAAAATCTGAATATCTTCCTCGCAGGTAGCGAAAATATTTGACAGTGACCAATATCAGTAATTAGAGTGTTTCACTTATCATAAAGGAGTTTGGGGAAATATTTCCCATGTCCTAATACCCAGTCAGGCACAAATATTTTAAGAAATAATTTCACAATGTAATAATTTATTTGTCAATACAAATAACTAATTTTTGGATAACATTCGAATCATGATTCGATACAAATTTCTAATCAATTGTATGAAGTGTGAATCACTATATTATATATTTTGAAATTATCAAGGAAATTTATATTTAAGTGAAAATTGGAATTTCATTATCTTTTCGAATAGAATGTATTTAAATCAAACAAAGTATTTCAAATAATGATAACGAAACAATTGAATTTTCGATATTTTATTCCTAATGGAATTTCAAATATTTTCTGCTTGAACTAGTTAATGTTTAATCCATCAATTCATTTCATAACATAAAAAACGTTTCTTCTTAATGAAAGAAGCAGATACTGAATTTTAACGAATTGCCTGTAAAAACATTTACACACCTTAAAGAAAAAATATAAAATGAATGTATTCAGTTTATTTTTCAAATTTTTTGTTGTTGCTTTTAATGGCAAGAAATGATTCTACGCTCAAAATCTGTTAGAAAATAAAAAAAAATCTAAAACATTCCTTTAACATACGTTTAGATTTGTTGAAAAATGAAAAGATGTTAAAAAACATTATTACAAGAAAACATTATTATTATTTAAAAAAATCCCTTTTCTAGAATTTACCTTAAAAACACAAGAATCTTTGTTTTTAAAATATAAAAGGACGAAAAAAATTTGTATTCCTAGAAGACCATTAAGGAGAAATAAAACAACGATTAAAATATAAATGAAAAATGTTTGATTAAAGTTATAACGAAATTCTTAAGAACAACTTTCTTAAACAAATAAATTGAAATTGTATTTTAATTATGATCTATATTTTTATCCTTTTTAAATTAAATAAATTCACAAAATATTATTCATCCAATTATTCAGTAACCTTAAAAGGAGAAAAGACATTTTATTTTTTGTCTCAGCGTAGTTCTGCTCGAGGCATCAATTAAGATAACTTTAGTTTAAAAATCGCGTGTGAGTTTATTCGATGCTAAAATATTCAGAACATTTTTCTCTCTTGCATATGAAAACCAAAAATGTTTGTTCATTCTGATTTCAGGGTCTACTATGAATACTTAATGCAAATAATGTTTTTAAGACAAGTAAGATTATTGTAAATGTCTATTGAATAATAAACTTTTAATTCACTGATTTAGATGCATTTGTAAATAATTTCCCTTTTAGTTAGTTTTGCTTTCTAGCACAACATTTACATCTATCTATTTGAGATGGAATGGATGTATGGATTTAAACTTTTTAAAACAATAGAATTTTTGCAAACTTTAAAGTAGTTTAAGTCTTTTCAAAACAATGACAATTAAAATTCAGTTGTTTAAGGGGCGAAATTGTTCAAAACATGTGAAGGGTTTCAAACTTCAAAAGATTTACACACTTGAAGGACCATTACACACAGCATTTTACGGTATGCGGGATTCCTTGAAAACTTCTGAATAAATTGACTCGGTGCATTGGTAATCGTTACGGGGAAAAAAAATATTTCCTCTTTTGCACGTAAAAGTTGTTTTTCCTTTAAGGTACTTGGCCTGCAATGAATACGGAATGACATGGAAAGGATTGAAGGATCTGTTTCGCACAATTGTTATTCTATTATGAATTTTATTTTTTATTACTTTTTATGTATTTATTTCAATTGAAATTCAGTTAAATAGGTGTGAAGGGGAAACTCCATTTCAAGGTTAATGGATGTATTTGTATGAAATATCTGACACTACATTAATACTTCTGACTTGGTAATTTTTTATAGAGACTGCGGGGTTTGTTTCTCTAACTACCTATCGCAGATAGAAAATAAGTGTAAATACAAAAGTATTAAAATTAAGGTACATAAACATATAAAGGTAGAGCTATTTTCATAGATAATTTATTTTTTAATTCACAAAATAGTAACTTCTCTACAGACTCTCCGAGGGGAAAATGTCAATTACAAAACAGTTCTTAAGTTTAAAACACATAACTCTTAAAAATGCAACACGACTTGTTTTAAATTAACCGAAGTAGAGCGTATTCAAAAAGATTTTAAAACTAATTTAGAAGATGAAAAATAGGTAGCATACTATAAACAAATCACATATTTTAAAAGTGCTTGTCAGGGTTAGAAACAGTTTTATTTCAGTTCATTCTCAAGATAGATAGTTAGGTTGTTGTTTTCCTGTATTAATATTATTTGATCTCATTTTTTTTATCCTAAAGGAGATGCCTAAAAATTTAAATTTTATAATTTTAAAATAAGTTGACCCTGAAAATCGCATATTTTTCAGAAATGTTATCTTATTTTGAGCATTAAATTATACTGGCTTGTTATCTCGATTAATTAAAGAACAGACCACCTCAAAACCAGTCGAAAAAAATGTATTAGAAAGAGTGACTATTTCTTCTGCTATTGTAAATTGTATTTTAGTACGTTATCCAGAGAGAATACACAATTATATATACTAGATACATCGATAGGAATAACTTAACTCTTACAGAAAAATAAAATAAAATCTTTGGACATTATTTGAACTATTTTAGTCAGTTTTTGTAAATGAAAAAAATCAATTAAGTAATTCCGAAACATGTGAAAGGGAACTTAAGATTACAAGATATTGAAAAGATACAATGATAAAGTCAACTTATGTATATTCAATCAGAAATCTTTCGAATAATGTTTGGTCGATTGAGAAAGATTATAAAATTATTGATAATAAATAATATGAGAATTTTTAAGTTGCAAGTTTCGAGCATCGAAAGTATACTTTGAAATTCATCTGATGTATTGTTTGTTTTCTTGTACTTCCGTCCATAAAGTTTTTGAACACTGCATAAAAATAACTTTGAAGTATTTGAAAAAAAGCACCTACTTGAATTTATAATTATGGATTGAGTTTTCTGTCTATGTGGAAGATATTTATTTGAAGAACTACTCAATTTTTATTGAGCCATAAAATTCCTAACCGTTGTACTTCATTTTATTACCAGTTGCTGAAATTTTTTTTTTATATTTAATTTATATAATTTGTTCATTGTTTTTATTTTGCGATTCAATTTTGTTGTTAAATATATATCCAGTGAAACATGAATTTTACTGCTAATATAGTGACATTTGTAAAATAAAAAAAAACTATCGTTTATTTTGTAAGTGTGTTTAAAAAATTTCCATGAGTATTTTAAGTTCTGTAAATTTCCTAAACGCAGAGACAATTAAACAACCTGTAAATTTGAAGTACACAAAATTAAAAAACATTGGAGTAACAATTTTGCCCTTGCTAAACGTAGGATTTAGTGGTAATTTTACAATGCCAGATTAAATGTTAAATCTTGCAACTTGTTTTCTACAACTTCTTTTTTAATTTACTAACATTTAAGAATAGTACAATCTGATAATTTAAATGCAAAAATTAATGTTTATAGATCTCCATATATTACATTGAATGTCTTATTTCTTATCCAATTACACTAAATCTTACTTACAATATTCTATAAGAAGCTTTTGCAGTGCCTTGAGTTACTTATTTAATGTGTTTTATGATTTTTAAACTTTAAAAAATTAACTGCTGATTCTATTTTTTTCTATTTGAGTATTTTTATTTATCGTGTTTCTAGCTACTTATTTAGTTGAAGTGCATATTTATATTAATCACAAAACTTAAACTATAAATGCATTATGCAAAATAATTTATTTTTTTCGGAACAACAAAATTTAATTAACGTTTATGAAGCTTTAGAGTGAAGATCGACAAGTATAAGATTTGTAGAATATATCTATATTATGTATTACATAATATAGATATTATGTAATACATAATATAGATATTATGTAATACATAATATAGATATTATGTAATACATAATATAGGTAACTCGTACACATTTCTTGAAAAATTTAAACGATATCCCTCTACTTAAATCATGCATTTATATAGATAAACATACATTAAACAAATAAGAACACTTTTTGAAGATTGCTAGTCTAGAAAAATAATTGTTTTTCAAATTCCTTAACCATGGTTAAGGAATTTGAAAAACAATTATTTTTAACAAACACTTACATATGAGTTAAATTAAATCTTTAAATGTTTTCTTTCTTTAGTTGCAACACTATCGATGTGATCTAAAAACTTTTTCATTCTAAAAGACAAGTTTTGGGCCTTCATCTTTTAATTCTAGTTGATTTTAAAACTTTATTTCCTACTCAACATAATCAACGTAGAAGCTAAAACAGAAAGAAAACCGTAAGGCTTTAAAACATAATTAAATGTAAAAGGATTCAGTTTTTCTTAGTAGCATCTATATTTGGTTCTTCTTTTGCAATAAGCATTGATTTGAATTACAAACAAATGCATGTTACTGATTTTGAAACAGCGTTTGAAACGTTTAAAAGTAGTATAAATAATTTTTTTAAATAAATCAAAACTACAGAAAAAATATTTATTTTACCATTAACCTAAGAAATCTTGTAAGCAGTAACAATAATTTTAAAATATGCTTCTAACATTTTAATAAGTATTTCAATTTTTCATGTTTCAACACAAATAAACAATTTTTGCATTAAAAAAACTTTTTATTAAACACTTCCTTATAATAGATATTCACGTCGATAAATTACGCAAAAACATTAAGAAAGTGATAAAACCTGAATTTGATTTTTTATACAACTTTCACACAGCCATTATATTAGATATCTGTTAAATCACAAATGAAAAAAAACAAAAAACATTTGGGATCCCAGAAGTGTTCTTGCTCTAACCCAAGGTAAAAAAAGGTAATTAACGTGCATTACTCAGAGTGCAACATTAACCTACTAACAGTTATCTGAAGTGCCAATCGTTGAGTAATAGTTAGTTATTCCCATCATGATGGGTAATTACGTGTTTTTTTTTCTTATACTGTGTATAGCAACTTGTTGAGCGAAATGGTATCGCAGAATATAACATCAAGAAAAAATACTTAATAGTAAGTATGTTTTTTCTATGGCCTATGCGTTTGGTTGCAATTGTCGTTTTTTAAATTATAAAAAATTTTGAAATACAAATAAATTCTGCCATTTTAAATAAGGACTAAGCTCAAGAATTGCAAGTATTTTAATTTTTATAAATTTAAGATTAAATTAAGCTTGTATAAAAAAAAAATTCGAATCTTCAGAAAATTTCACATCTTTATTTCCATACCTGGGAAAATCGATGATTTACTTTAAATTAAACGTTATTCTCAACAAAAAAATATATATATACCGATTAAGGATATTTAGCATACTTATCTTAATTCATTAAATTAATAGAAATGTTAGTATTTAATATTATTAACATTTTATTTTAAATTGAATTTTAAATTTCTTTTGAACTAATCTTCATGATATTTAAAAGAATATAACTATAGTTTTATAAGATATTTAAGAATCTGAATAATTCGGCATTCGTTGTTATTAAAAAAAATACTATTAAGCTCTCTTACGTGTATTGTTGACAAAATGATCACCTACAGTATTGAAACACGATAATTATAAATATAAAAGAACGCGCTAATGATAAATTTCATTGCATGCATAATAATTACCATAGAATTATCAAGGGTAATGAATTTGTGAAATTTAAAAAATGCTCTTTGAAAAATAAACTTTCTTTGCTGATATTTCAATATTCTTAAAACCGATGTATTTGCAGAGTTAAATACGTGAATAATAAACTAAAGCGCATTTACTTTTATTAATTTCAATTGCAAAGTTTAACCTTAATTTCGAGAAAGAAGTGATTAAATTTAAACATCTTAGTGCCTGTCAAGAAATTGTTATTTAATTTTACTTGTTTATTTATAACCGATAGTTAAAAAATTTAATAGTGATCATACGTACTTTTAAATAAAAATTAGAATAGTTTTAGTTAGGATCATGACCTTATTAGATGCATTTACTTTATTTAAACTAATTATGATGAAATGTCTTCAGTATTTGTTTGTTTTGTTTCAAGTATTTAACAATATAATAAATATTTTAATGCAAAAATTGCATTACTAATTTTTTTTCAAACTAACTGTACAGCAGGTTTTCTACTAACTGTTTTTCTACACTAAAAAGTTAGAAAACTCTTTAAATGAAAATGCACTTTAAATTTCTTCAGTTTAGACGTTAAATTGCATTTTAAAAGCTAATGAGGTTTTCAGGCTCATTAGGGCCGTAACTTTTCTTTATTTTTGTGTAAAAGCGAAGCGCCCTGCATTGGTCATGAGACCGTCAAAAATTAGGACACAATGAAATCCATTTTTATTAACTAGGCCGTCTTCGTAAATTCGTCAGCGCACTAGTAACTTTGGCCTTCATATATATCGATCCAGCACAGGTTTCGCTGTTAAAAATATTCCCACCAAATACCCCTGAAAACATCAATGTGGCTACTCTTTCATTTGTCTCTTCGAACCTATAATCTCAGTGGATAGCATAAAATTTCTATATTGAGACTATGGAATCAATCAATTTAGCCTTGATCAAAAGCTCTCATATCGTTGGAGGTAAGGTGATAAATGATTTCATTAAAGGTCGATGAAAAGGCGGAAATTGTTTAGATCAACTTCTATATTACCGATGATAACGGTAAGTTCCACTACAGATCACTGTTAAAGTTTGGGAATGTTTAGGAATTGTTATTCATTGAATTTTTACTTTATAATTATAAATGAAAATGTTTACTTTAATTAGCATAATCAATGTAGATCTGTACCTTAATCCGAAAAGTAAATATTTATAAACTTCTTATTCAATTCCAAACTTTATTATTTTTATTATTATTATTATTATTTTTTTTTTTGAGAACGGAAAATAATAGAAAATATCCCCCCCCGATGTGCTTCGTAATTTGAAATATGTCAATATTTATATATTAACAAATTTTCTTAATAGTTATGAGAACTCAAATTTAATAATCATAACTATCTAAAAATAATAACTTTGTACTTAATTTTTTTTCAAACAAGATGAGGTTTTAAACTTTTCAAGTAAATCATCACTTCACATTTAAAAAACATTATTAAAGGTAAGAAGAATATTTGTAAATTGGTTAATTTCATTGAGCTTTATTTATCAACTTCTTTCTTTTAATATGAAAAAATACTTAAATAAAAATGTTTTTTCATCATTTAAATTTTTTTAGTCCCCAATAAGTGTTTTATATTTAAGATTATTGTAAACTTATTATTAATTGTCATTTTAAATTAAAATCGAATAAAAAAAATTAAATTCGTAACATATTGTAACATTTATATTGATTCATATTTCATATCCGTACGTACATTATTGTATAATTTATTTAAACTAATTATTTAAAAAAAAATTTTAGTCTTTTAAAAAGAAAATATTTCTGATTTAATTTATTTGGTATTAATAATAGAAAAGGATAGATAGTATATCATTCCAAATTAATCCAAACTATTTTATCGAAGTAAAATTCAAACTATTTTTACCAATAACTACCTAGCAATTTCTCGGAATCAATATATAATAATGTATTACTATTTCGATGATTAATACTAATCTAAATTATAAATATATTATTAAAAAACTCATTTTCAAAGGCAAAGATGCAATCAATTTTTAAATTAATGCAAGCGACATATAAGCTTTAAATAAAGTAAATTAAGTAACACAAGTGTATTTTTAGCTCTTTAGCAATCGAACATTAAATATATCTCTAAAATTTATTTCAATCAATACTTGGTCATATTGGCATCTTGAGTATGTTTAAGTTTATCACGTTAAATTCATTTTATGCATTTTAAGTACTACTTACAAGAACGTAGCTTGGTAGATATGAAGCTCATTAAAAGAAAAATACTACATGCTCATTAAACTTGTTCGTATTTAACTTGAAAATTAACTGCTAAGATAGAGATGATGATTCTTTAAACTATTTATAAATTAATGGGAGTCATTAAAAGGTAATATTTCTTAGAAATAGAGTAGTACTTCTAAGCTACACATTAAATGATAAGATTTTATTATTTTTCTAACATGAGCTTATCATTCCCAGAGGTGTCATAAAAAGAAAGAAGCTTAATTTATTTGAAGTGAGTATGTTCCATTTATTACATATTTGAATTTGTGGTATTATGTAGTCTAAAATGATTTTATCAAGGAATTAATTTTACCGATAAAGATTAAAATATAATTTACAGGTTTTAAAGCAAGCATCTAAATAGTTTAATTGTTTATCTCACATATTAGTGGTATACTAAATATTTTTACAAATCTCAGAGTATCCTTTTCAAACTATATATAGACAGTTGCAAGTGTTTTATACCTTGCCACAAGGAATTTCATGGACTAACTTGGAGGGGTTACTTGGAACAGAGATCATTTGAAAAGTCTGTTGTATATGATGGAGTGGTTGCTCAAATTACTTAATCGTATATTTGAAGCAATATTGAAAAGATACGCAATAAATGTTAAAAAAATAAACTACTTTTTCATCATTTTAAACTTGAATAAAACCATTTATCGTAATTACAGTAAAATTGTCTAATTTAATTATCAGATACGCTCGTACAGACATCCAACATATTGCAGCCCACAGCCAATGGTATTTTTCCACCAGATTCTCTTTACAACTCACTGACAGTTATGCACGTATATATGCGTCATTTAATCCCCAGTTTTTCCAGAAATACACAACATTAATTTAAAAATAAAATTTAAAATAAAATATTTTTTAATATTTTATTAGGATGATAGTTTATAACCTTTCTAAAACAAAATTTAAAAATAATAATTTTAATATATATATATATAAATTATTACAGGGGAAACAACTGTACAATTTCCTTCATTCCCTGAATTGTCAGAGGGTTTTATCAGTCTCATGTTGATATAGTGAGTCAGATGGTCTGCAGAAAGACGGAAAAATGATATTGTGTTATAAATATCAATTAAATGCAAAGATTTCTGGCAAAGAATTTTGGTCTTGTGTTGCAAATACATTAAATTGCCGAACTGAGCTTTCTCTGAGCTCGAAATGCAAGCATATAATGAAAAAGTATATTATTGTTATTTGATATTAATGGAATATTTTATCATAATATTGCAATGTATTAAAATTAAAACATTTGAACGCCACTTCTATACAAACTCCAGACCACTCTTTTTAATCGATGTTTCCTCAAAAGTGTACCGGACGTTT
This sequence comes from Linyphia triangularis, assembly GCA_963978545.1. NCBI lineage: Eukaryota > Metazoa > Arthropoda > Arachnida > Araneae > Linyphiidae > Linyphia > Linyphia triangularis. Next base: position 82,074,220 of record OZ021721.1, on the reverse strand, counting down.
TGATGACGTGTTTTATGACTCTTCATGGGATATTCTTGGACTATTCATTTCAAGGGATATCTTTATCACACTATTGCTATATATTAAGGTTAAAACATTTAAACGTCCCTTCTATACGTACCCCAGACAACTCTTCTTATTCATGTTTTATCAAAAGTGTACAGATCATTTTGAGGAGGTATCTTGAACGAAATTCAATGCTTTGATAACTGTCAATCACTTAAACGAGCTTGAGACTTACAATTTATTCGATAGAACAAAGAAAGAACCCCATCTTAAGTATGAGAAAACAGTTCAGGGTAAATACTTGTCTCACTGGAAATCATTTCTCCTACTAAAAGTCAACACTATGAGTTATGCGAATAGCGATTATGTATCTTTACAACTTCATTACATGCTAACGTTACTTCTTCTATCAACACCCTCGCTGAATATTGTAAACTTTGTATTGATTTTTGAGACTGGTTGTTTCATTTATCATTGCGATATACTAAGATGTCCTTTGTTAGGAATTTCATGTATCTAGGCTACTCCGTTGAAACGGAATTAGATGAAAGCTTGTAGTTACTTAAGTTTTGCACGCCACTATAGTAATCTCTATGATATATAGTTTGTATACTGAATAGCAAAACCAAACTATGATAATGAAAAAGCAGTTGTTTCAAATAAGATTTTTATGTATTACTAATAATATTGAAATTTATAATTCATGTATTTTTTTTTATATCAATTAATAGAATGTAAATCACCAAAAGAACTTTTCACTGAAAGTAAACATTTTTTATAAATTTGATGTTGAAAGATTTTTTGTAATTGCTTGAAGAGAAACTGTACTATCGAATTACTTATTTACTTTCAATAAACTTAAAACACTTACAAAATGTATCCTTTACAAAAACTAAAATAAAATATTATTACTATAAATAAAAGGTACTTTACATTAATTGTATAAATAAAATTCCTTGAATACCGTTAGTAAAAAACAATATGCACTAATTTGTAACAATGCATAAATGACTTCTTAAATAGAGATGCATTGCAGGTGGAAAAAAATGGTGCCTAGTTTATTATTTGACAGAAAATCTCTTTATTTAATATTACTTTCATTACATAACAGATTCACTTTAACTAACTTATACATTGCGTCCACGTAAACGACATCATTTCTTCTTCTTAATTTTCTGCCAAGATCTAGTAGTGAAGATGGAAGATACGAATCATTTCGTAATATCGTGATCAGGAGATCTAGTCACGGCATTGCGACAGCCAATTTACGAGGTAAATTATTTCCTGTAATTTCATGAATCCAATACATAAAACTAAATATACTATGTTTTATACTGCATATTTGCCATAATATCCATTTTAAAAAAGAGAAACAGTGTTTTTCCAGTTAAGGTTGAAGAGATCTGTACTCGAAAAATATATATCAAACAGATTGAATTTGAAAAAATTAGTCGAAGAAAAGTTTTTAATTTGCTTCCTAAACCTCTAGTTTTTTCAATGATGGAAAAGCTTTTTTAAGGAGAAAAGTGTAAGCAATTGATTCTGTATCTAAATAATGTTAAAATTGTTTATTCTTATACTACTATTTATCTTAAGCATCCCATTTTCAGAAGAATTATCTGTACACTTTTGCAAATAGTAACCTATCCATTTACATTTTCAAAGATAGCAATTTTTTAATATAATTTCTATGAGTACAAGAACATATTTTTAAAAAATGCTAAAATTCTTAAACTTTTTATGACCTAAAATTTTCCAACTTTCATTTTATACATAATGCATAGATTTAAATGTTTAATACTATATAGTGATTAATTAGATTTGAAAAGTTTTAGGAGAAATAAGTGAGTAGTTTTTAAGTGAATGCTTCTTTTAGAAATAAAAATTATGCTCTAAGAAAATAAAGGATTCAGTAAAAAACACTTACATAAATATAATACATAATAAATAATATATAAAAAATAAATATAAAAAACTTCCATTGTAACTAGAATAACAATTTAATCCCTATTAAATGCATTTGTGTTTACAGTTTTAAAAAATACAAAAATTAAAAAATCGATTTTTTTTTTATGATTTATGTGCACTTGACCTCTCAAATTATTATCTTCCTCTTTTTCTCACAACAAATTAATTAGTAATCATAAAAATCTTTTTTCTCAAGGTTTTCCTTTTTTACTAAGGGTGTGAAAATATCAACATATATGAATATAATTTGTGTTAGTTAGTAGAGAATAATACAATCATAGTTCCAATTAGGGAATAGTTAAAAGGTCATGCATAGAAAGGTTATATTGACAGTTCCTCTATCCAACCAAACAAAATTAAAAAGCACAACCAAAATGCATTCTGTATGAAAAATTACTTTGAATACTAAGTTCATCAATTATTGTAATTTAAAATAATACTAACAGAAAAGTATTTGGATAAAAATCTTTGGTACCTGATAACTTTAGATATATTTAGAAAGCTAAAAAATATCTGATAAAATTTTTTAAATCTTCATGTCATTTTCTAAATAGTGCAAGTAAAGAATAAATAGTGGAAAAAAAGATATATATTTAAATAATCTGTAATACATCGCCATACTAGAAGTTAAAAAGTAAATTATAATATTTTAGTAAAATAATTCTCTCGCTAGAAAAAAAAAAAAAAAACTTATGGTAGAAATGCATTTCATGGCATAGTAAACAACGCATACTACATTTAAAAATTCACTATCGTGATGTCTGAAATAATAGCACTGAAACTCGATTTTTTTTCAGGGAATGAATACTTCTTAAAACAGGAAAAATGAATTTTTTTTACAAGAACAAATAATAACTTTTCTAACTTGTAAAAACATCTTTATATCATCACGTTTGAAAACGCAAACAAGAAATATTTATTTTTAAGAGTAAAAATTTCCCACACACTAAGAAGTATAAATTCTTACACACGAAGAGCTAAAAATAGCAAACACATTCTATAAGAAAAAACGCACCAGACTATCTGGCTGGCCTTCACAACTGAATATTGAAAGTATTTTAAAAGGTTTCAATAAGATATTGAGGAGTAAAAAGTGACTTTTAGACTCGATTTCGGATTTTGAGATTATGGACAGATCCGACACATCATTGGAAAGTTCCGTGAAAACGTGACTTGACTACAGAAAACCCAACTCTGTGAAAAGGATATTAATCTCGGAACCAAATGTGTTCAATACAAAAATGTACAAGATTCTAATCCACTTCTAGCGTACATTTTGTAATATTGGAAGTTTAGATGATGTTATTATACAATACAATTAAATTAAATTTTGTATATGCTTTAAGGAATTATCGTACTAATAAGTAATAGTTATAACGATAACAATTATAAGTCTGCTAAATATTAGGGATTATTTGTTAAAATTTGCAATTATTTCAAAATATAGAATTAAAATATGAAAAAGCAATCAAATGTTCTATTAAAATTTAACAACAAATTTAAAAAATGTATTTTCACTTCATAAAATTTAATTATTTATATTTCAAATGAGTATTTATAGCTGAGAAATTTAATCTAAAATATGTTGGTAGAGAATTTTATTTAAGGTATCAGTTTGCATTGGAAATTGCGAAATTTTTGGAGAATTCCCATTTTTTTTTTTCTTTTTCATTTTTTTTTACTTAGTTTAGTTTTTATATTATCAAAGATTGTAGATTTAAAATGCTATTATAAAATTTATTATATTAAAAATACTTTTTAAGCTCACAATATTAAAAGATCACTACCGCAAACTTTATTTAGGAGGAGCTAGTTTTTGTCAATGCAAGACTTTTTATCATAAGAGAAAATCAACCAATTCAGCTTGAATCAACCAATTAAAACACATTATGGTAATTTAATATGTTTAATGCAGGGTTGAATATCTACTAATATCTAATATATTTTTAATTAATTTTGAATCTTTATTTTTTTAACAAAAAATGAGTAATTTTAAATACTTAAAAAAAAATGCAACGAAAAGAAAGCTATTTAAGTTATATTTAAAATTATAGTAATTTCCTTATTACAAATTTATGTTTATCATTTGCAAATAAAATTAAATTTCAAAATATATTACAACTTAAGTTATGATTGGTGCAATTAGACGTTAATTGGATAGTCAAATTAGGTAATTAGTTCTAATTAATAAATTAAATATCGTCAAATAAAAACATGTTTTTATGCAAATGTATTAGTTGTCTAAAACTCAAGTATAAACAAATGTGTGTGTTTAGTTCAAAAATCAAAGAATTTTTTTCCCAATGTATACTGATATCTTGAAAAAAAATAATGGCCTTTTAAAAAGTTCAAATTATAAGGTAAGCATAGTGAATGATTACACATATAAGTAATTCCTACTATGCATTTAGTAGGAATAGTGGTTCAAACTACTTTTTCTTTGATGCTTTAAAAACAATTAAAGCCACTAGAGTGAACGGGAAAAAGAAATTGGGAATTCAGCACGTTTTTGTCTTCTTAAAACACGTTTAGCATTCTACGATTCTTTTGTATCTAAACTCATAAATATTCATAAGAAGATGAATTGAAAGCTAAATCTTTAACTCTCTCCACTAAAATTGAAAATTTTTAAGCTGATGAGAATAATTTCTTTTAGTTAACTTTCGTTTCATTTGACTTTTTTAAAAAAGAAGTTTCATACATTCACTTCTTTGATAAGAAAGATTTTTTTCCCACGTATGCAAAAAATTTTGGGACCTGATATTAAATTCTTTATCTAAAATAAAATCGAAACCCAATCTATAAAAATATTGTTCACTGTTTTTTTTTTTTTTTTGTTTTTTTTTTGTTTTTTTTTTGCAAAAATATTAAATCATTCATACATAATAATATATAAATCAAGGTGGTAATTATTGAGTTGTATGAAATTAAAAATAAAATTTTCAAAAACTACTGAGTTCAAAAGTTGTATGCAAATTTTAAAAGTAACTACAGATATTCGTATTTAGATTGTGACATGTTCAATATGCTTGCCATCAATGGCTATGATGTGGCGCAGACGAATAGTTTAATTCCCTAAAACTTATCAAGTGTCGAAACCAGCTCTTTCGAACTTATAAATGAAATTTTTTATTGTTATAAGACTTAGACCGGTTTTCTTCAGCTTATATTCGGTAGCAAATTTCCTTTGAGTCGCAGTTGGACTGTTATTGCTCGAATAGTGGGCCTTGACGATCGATATACGCTCAGAAATGCTGTATTTCGACATTTTCACCGAAAAATGAATACAAACAACAAGTGTAGTGTTGAACAAGTACACAAAACTATAGGAGCTAATATTGGACGCAATTTAAAATCTGGAAGGGGTTTTTTTGGCAAGATAAGTAGTTATTTTATTCTTTAAATCTTTTGAAATTGTAAGTAGATGACTATAATTAATCACACAAAAAAACACCATTTTACAAGACTGCTTTCAAATAAAGAATGCAATACATTATAAGAAAAATCCTGTTAAAGAAACTTGTAATTTAGCGTTTTCAAAATGAAAGGAGCGTTTGGGTTCAGTTGTAACATGTTACAACTAGGAAAATATGAGAAAGAATCAAAAGAAACATGAACATGATAGTGAATCTGAAGTGCATGAAATATGTATCATGTGCTGCGACTTTTTTTCGAAGAGCAAACCAAATGAAAAGGGTGTTAAGTGCAACAATTGTAAAGGTTAGGCTCATGAAGTCAGCACTCATAGAGAATCACTATTTGTATGACAGAATTGTAACTCTGATGACTCGATGTAGATGAGAATATTAAATGGATATAGTTCCCCACCCAAGTAGGTTAATAAAGCAAATTTTTTCTAACGTTTTATCCAGTTTATCCCGTATTACAACATGCCCCGATAATTGTTACAAATTGTCTAGTAGCAAATATACTCTGGCCATTATCGCTCGACATGGGTTAATCCCGATGCGGACCGTTATAGACTGACCGTTGTAACGGATCTTGGCTAATCTCATCCAGTGCTGGGTAAAATAATCTGTAAGTTTTGAAATGTTGACAAAGGGTTTTAAAATTGAAATATTTTTTATAAGAAAGGACGGAGGGATAAAAAAAATATGTTTTGTGAGGTTTTTGATATGTTTATTTAAAAAAAATTGTGAATTTTGGGTCGATGCTCGATTTTCAACCAGGATTGGCCAACTTCCACAAATCCTGTTTCCGTCCAATCCTTCCACAATACTGTTGTGCTACCTGGGTTGTTCCAGAATGAAATTGTATGACAGATTAGTGTTACTAACTGGGTTGTCCCGTTAGTTGGGTTGGTTGTGATATTGTTCTTACGTCAGAAAAGCATTTTATCTGAAAATTCTATTCGTTAAAAATTATCCTCAAATAAACTAGTAGGAAGAGGAGAAATCAATCTTTCTTCTAGTATTCGAACCATATCAAAATCAGCTATACTTTAGATGCTATAGTTAAATATACAAAAAGTGTTACTTTTAGACCCGATATCTACTATCATCAAACTATCACCAAGTGCTGTAGAATTTTTCGAGACGTATGCGCTAGGTAACGTTTTTTTGTCATCAACAATAATACACATACAAATTCCCTACCCATAAGTACTCCAATATTGTCTATTGTTATAGTGGAAATTTACAAAATAATATGCGGGATTTTATGAAAGCGGGTTTCGGATATATTTTCGCATTTTTGTAAACATCGTCTTGCATTCTTCAAAAAGATTGTTTATGAGTGAATAGTAAGTTTTATTTTTGATTTCACAGTGAAAAGTTCATATGTTAGTTTGTTTGCGAGTTTTTCACAGATAAAGAAAAGTTTTTCATGTGTATTTAATAAATAATTACAGATTAAATTATACTTAGTAAACAATTACACATTAAATTACATTTAATAAACAATTACAAATTAAATTACATTTAATAAACAATTTCGAATTAAATTGCATTTCATTAGCAATTTGAACATTCATATTACAATTGTGTTTACAGACTGAGGTTTCAGTAAAATAAAATGCTTAAACTTTGTTGAATTCTGTTTACAAAAGCCTAAATTTTGTATTTAAAGATTTTATAATCAAGAGTAGTATACTTTATATGTCTATTATTATACAGATTGGTCAGTGTAAAAGAGGCCCTGGGTTTCAAATTGCTAAACGTAAATCAGAAGATCGATTTCAAACTCAAGCTTAGAAAATATTTAGAATTTTTACATACATTTATACACTATCTGGCCAAAAGTATCCGGACACCCAGTGGTATGGACTTAGAGCGTCCTGAGGCACATATTAATATGATGTTGGTCTCCCTTTTGCATCGATGACAGCCTGCACACGTTTGGGAAGACTTTCCACCAATTTTTGATAGGTGACCATAGGAATTGCCTTCCAGGCGTCCATCACAGCTGAAGTGAGTGCTTGTAGTGAAGATGATCGATTTGGCTGGCTGCATAATCTGCTCTCTAATTCGTCCCAAAGGTGTTCTATGGGATTTAGATCGGGGATCTGAGAAGGCCAGTCCAGTTTTTGAACACCCATTTCGTCAAACCACGTCTGTGCAAGCCTCGATGTGTGAATGGAGCAGTTATCCTGCTGGAAGAGAAATGGGCCTTCCCCGAAATATTGCCATAGAGTTGGGAGTGCAGCATTGTCCAGAATGTCCACATACATCTCAGAATTCATGTTTCCAACCACAGGAACTAACGGACCCAGGCTAAACCACGAGAAACACCCCCACACCATTATGCTTCCACCACCTAACTTAACAGTCGGCACAATGCAGTCAGTATAGAAACGTTCGCCGGGCATCCGCCAAATTCAGACGCGTCCATCCGACTGCCAGACTGTGAAGCGAGATTCATCACTCCAAATAACAGTTTTCCACATGTCCACAGTCCAATGACGGTGAGCTCTACACCATTGCAATCGATGCTTCGCATTCTGTGGAGTGATGTTCGGCTTGTGAGCGGCTGCACGATCATCGAATTCCAAGTCTTTTAACTCTCGACGGACAGTCCTGCTGCTAACACTAACGCCTGATGAACTTTGGAACTCCTGAGAAATTTCCACCAATGAGGACTTGCGATTTTGTTTCAATACCCTTTTCAGAGTTCTGCGGCTGCATTCACCAAGTGTTTTTGTCCTTCCTGTTCGTTTTTCTGCCGTTTCACTGCTTCGACGTTTCCACTTCACAATCACATCACTCACAGTGGATATAGGCTTCTGTAGAATGTCCGCAATCTCACGAACTGATTTCCCACAAAGGTGGCATCCCACTATTCTGCCACGATCAAACTCACTAAGCTCCTTTGACTTACCCATTGCCTCACAAACACATAAATACAATCTGACAAACCACTACCAACACTTTTATAGCTTTCAATTACGTATCAAATTGCGTCACTCGTCAGAACCACTTTTTTAAAGGGTGTCCGGATACTTTTGGCCAGATAGTGTATAATTTGAAAATGGTTTTATATTTTAGTTTTATGAGTTTTTGATTTTGGAAGTCGTCCCTACCGCATTTATATAGGTGAGTGATATCCTGATAAATTATATTGATGTCAAAATATCTATATATATCAAAATATATATCTATGTATAAGTATCTACAATTTCTCACAATTTGAAGTCATCAACTTTTAACTTTACTTTTTTATTTCTCAGTTTCATAAGGATGTGTGTTTTAGACTCCAAAGATCGCACTCTTATTCATTAAATCCCATTTAATCAAATATTGGCGTCGAATCGGACAATAAAATTGGGTTAGTTTAGTATAGTAATGAAACGACTCAAAATATGCAATGGTAATACATAAATTTGTAAATAAATGAAATATACCAATTTAACTATTTTCTAAGTTACCTACTCAGAAATTCTGCATTATACCTCCTTCTATTTAAAAGAGGAATTATTATCATATATTTGAAGCATCCTCCATCCTTACAACCACTTCTAATTCCATTGTAAGGATACTTAGGAGCCTTTCACGAATATTCAACACTTGAACATCCTAACAAGGATGTTTGCAAACATCACTAGCGGGAGATATAGCCAACCACTTTTAACGTTATCACTCTGACTATATGTAAAGCCTTTGTTTAGTTGGTTCCATATTCATGCAGTTAATAATGAAAAAATTAATTACTTATTTTTATTGAAGTGATGGTAAAATACAGTACTCTTTATCCTTATATATAGACATAAGAGTCAATGATAATGTAAATTTCATACTCTACTTTTTGAAGTATGTGTTACTACTTCTAAAAGTTGAGTTTGTATTTTTGATTACATTTGACAGGCTGTAATTGTAGAATACCCCAAAAAAAATTTTCATCACTTTCGTTTTAAAAACTTTAATCTAAAAATTTACTGTGGGACATACTGAACTTCTGGTACTCAATTTCCGATAAAAGGCTTTTGAAACTAGCTTCATTTTAGTGATTACTCCCCTACAGGCTAACATCTCTAGCAATCTGAATTATTACTTGAAATATACTTTATTAAATAGATAATATGGATAATATGAAAAAATATGGGTATATTCTGTGAAAGTTCCTCTTTGGTATGGCATAAAAAATTCTTTGGATGAAAGAAAATTAACTTTTTACAATTTTTTAAAAGATAGTTAAATTCTTTCTAAAAAAATAACTTTGATCTTTGCCGAAACAGGTCTTGACGTGGACTAGAAACAGTAAACGATCAGAAAGGGGAGATAGGGATAAATAATATAGCCCATAAAAACAATGTTTTTAGTATCAATCCTTTATATGTATTTCCAATTTTTACGAGCAATTACAACTTCTTGAGCTCAGATCGAGTTTTCATAGTGTTTGACTACTAAGAACAAAAGATCAATTTCGAACTATTTACTAAATTATTTTTCCCCAAAAAACTTGATTGAATACATTGTCACCTACAACGAGTCAACGATCTACGAAAGCTGATGAGTCTGAAGTAAGGCAATGAAAACACATATATTATATTTATTTTGATTGAAATAATTTTGGCAACAGGAAATAGTTTCAACAATAATCGGTTACAAATTATTCCACTGATAGCGTTGCAACGCAGTGCAAAGTTGAATAATCTCAACTTTATTCCATCATGAATTTATGCATTCACGCTCAATTATCTTTTATTTATTTTGATTAAAACAATTTTGGCAACAGGAAAGAATTTCAACAAATCGGTTAAATGATATTTCGAAGCGATTATAGAAGTGTGTTTAAAAGCAACTTTTTATTGAGAGTTGCAGCCCCAAAATTTAATAGAATGTATTGTCATAGACATCGAATCCATCTGCCAAGTTTCAGCCCGATTGGATGACGGCTAGGTATTTAATTAGGCCTTCGTAGATTTGCCCCAATCGACAAACACATAAAATCGGAGTTAATATGAAGGATTGAAAAAAAAACTACATCATGCATAAAGTTCTCCTGACGTCATAGGTGGTGTGTTTTTTATTTTTAAATTTTAACTTACTTCCGTGATTTGGAAAACTCTGAAATTTTAATACTTTGATTAAAAAAAATTACATCAGCGTGTTTTCATTGACTCACAGTGTTTTGGATTCTTATTGACGTTTATTTTTTATAAATGACAACAAACTATTTCAGTTGTTAATATATCAAACGGCTTTTCACATCGAAAAAGTTTTACGTTAAATCTTTTTTATTACAGCTTCTTTGTGGAAAATTTGGGTAAATTTAGGATAAGTTTTTGAAAATAAACTTGTTTATAGCTTCACTTTGCTTTCTGTCATTTTTATTGTTTTTATTGGATTATTACTCATCGCGTACAGTTTAGTTTTAAATTTGCATTTATTACCCATAGAATTTTTGTATCCAATTTCATTTCTTGTATTAAGTGTCTTGAATTAAATCTTTTTATAAAAGTTGTTTTGCGGGAAATTTGGTTTCGTTTCAGTTTAAGAAATAAACCGTGTTTACATCGTGTTAGTCATAGAGTTTGGTTGTAAAACTACCTGATTTTCACTTAATAGCCAATGTTTTTTGATTTTTTTTTTGTCTTTTTGATTCCATGTGAGTATACTTTTTCTGAATTGGCTTTTAATAATGGAACTTCTCAGAGGTTGCGCTAGCATTTTTTTTTTTTTTTTCATACATTCCAAAGATATGATTCCAAAGAGTTTTTCAGTTAATGTAAAGAAGAAGATGGGAGAAGAAGGGAACGCAAAAATAACAGATAATGATTCAAGGCATTGTTAATTAACGGAGAAATATTCTTAATTATACCTGTGGGTTTGCTCTAAGTTAGAATTACAATTTCCAAAAAAATTTTAAAGTCCGCACAGATACCAAGATCGGAGGTTGCGTTAGAAAAAAATACTTTTGAATTCGTCCATGGGGATGTTTTTTGTTGGATCCCAACGTGTTTTTCAGTTAATATGCATGTTTCTCTAAGGAGGGGGTGGGACAAAATGCAAAAATATCTGCTAATGGTTAAAAGCATTGTAAATTAATGAGGAAAACGTACAAAATTGAAAGTTGCGTAGAAAAGGACTGCAAACGTTAACGGACAAGCAACGTTCGTTTACGTTGAGACAGCCAACATGTCACATTACGAAACAAATCAGTGACAGCAATCCACGAGCGAATCACAGAAATTATGTTGCCGATTCGAAGCTGTTTCACTTTTTGTCCATTACCAATACACATTCAAGCTAGGGGATTGCCGAGAAAGGGGTGAAGCCCTCTTTGGAGATCACGCAGCTATCTCCTGGTTTATGAAGCAAGCCGATGTGAGTACAGTGAACGCGTTTAGGGTTTGGTGAGCTAGTGAGCAGGAGGCTAAGCCATCTAGCTGACCGTAAAAATGTAAGCTTACGATATAAGATATAGATTTAAAATTAAAAAAAGGATAAATTTTAAATAAAAAAATGATAAATTCAAAGTGATAAATAAATGTGCTGCAACTTAATCTATCCTAAAACTAAAAGTATTATATAATATATTCCGTCGAGAATTAACTTTTCAGCTAAAGAAAGACTATTTTTCCCTTCGTGCTTGCTTAATCTCATTTTGCACTTTTAATTATAACTCCACTTTCTTCATTTATTCCAGGGTTGACAATCAAAATAATGGAGACTAATTTCTATTCACATGATTATTTTTACTTAAATATTTAAGTACTTTGTACTTGCACAAAAAAAAAAGGAATTCTTTCTTTCAATTGAGGAATTATAGTTCCACGTCTATTTCTTCTTAGATGATTTGAAAAAATAATATTTTTAATGAAATAAACTGATAAATTAAAAAAAAAAAAAAATTAAAAAAAATTAATTCGATTTTAAAATGCAATATAAAGTAAATAAAATTATACCCTTTTATTTTTTTCTCAATAGGTGCCAAATATGTTTTAATTTAATTAAAAAATTGCGTTTCTGAAAAACGATGCATTAGAGTGGAAATCGGTGCTAGTCATTACAAATCGAAAGGATTGATTAATAATAACACTTAAGTATTTAACATTATAAATTCAATAAACTAATTTTTAATTCATTTATTGTCTACCAAAAACAAAATCGATTTTTTTTTTTTTTTTTTTTTTTTGCATTTACCTTATTTATATTACTATCTCGTTTGTTTGTTTTTGATTTCAAATGCAAATTCGTGCACTGAAATCTTTTTGTGGATTAATAATGCAGAACTTAAATATTCCAACATAATAGGTACGATGATGAAAAAATGATTTTTTTGTCGGTAAAATTTTCACATTAAGTAACGATAACCATGGTGGGGAAGAGTGGTTTATTACGCACGCTTGAAACCACTTTAAAGAAGTTAAGTTCAGTGTAAGTATCACATAAAGTTCTCAAAGAAAGTCTATGTCTCGTGCTGCATGCCAATAGCATTGTGTGTATTGTAATTCGTAAACAATAAATTTTAAAACAAGCTTAGAAACTCAGGATTAGAAAATCTGGAAACAAACCAATGCAAAGCTTCAATGATTTTCCACATTTTCAGAAACGTCATTATAGACTCTCTGCCTTGTCGTATATCACCTTTCTTTCAAATATTCACAACCATTTTTAAATCTCAGGAATCACTGGTAAATTGACGAATTTTTATTGGTTTCCGCACCGTAAAGAATACTTGAATTTTGGGAGTTTCCAATGCAGATTTCACAAGCTTGCAGAACAATTTTACTTCATACTTCTTTGACAGAAGTAAACTTCACGAACAAGTTGACTACTATTTCTCACCATGGTTACAATTATTTGTAAAGATAATTCCCAAGATATTTCAAACCTTTTAGGAACCTAACCTTTTTAACCTACTACAACCATATAGTTAATATTCTTTTTTTAGCATGTAAAGTCCAAGAGAAATATTTATTCAATCATTTCATGTAAATGATTTTTATGCATAAGCAAATTTAACAATTTGCCTGAAATTCCGAGCATTCTCGAGTAAAATTCATTTTCAGAAGAATTCTAAAATATACTTCATTAAATCATTTAATATGAAAAATTTCGTATGCAAATAAAATAACTGCGTGTTTCACAATTCATCATACATCCTCAAATGCTAAGCAGATTACACTTGCGCAAATGAAGTTCCAAAACTAACTTGGATGAAACCAGCTTCATCGTAATTAGGTTAAAATACAATTATTGTTTAATAGTTTAGGCTTGGTCTTTTTCTTAAAAATGTTTACCACTAATTATCTTTTAATTTTCGTTACTTTATTTTATTTCAAATTAGTTGTATGAGTAAAGACAAAATGCTCTAATGTAGATTTAATGTAAATATTCAGATAAAACTATAAAAATAATAACTATTATAATAGTACCAGAAAATTATAATTATTTATCAATATCGTAACTAAAATGTAAGATTATAAAAATGTTTACTACTTAGTGGGCAACTTTATTTCTTTTTAACACTTGTCTTAATCGAACAAAGTTTTTCAGAAAAGTACTTTAAAACGTACGGAATGTTAAAATTCAAAGTAGTATTTTGAATTGTAGTTTTTTCGATGTTATAAAAAAACGTTTCATTCAAACGAATTATTCATTACATACTCAACCAATTTATAAAACTTTTCTTCTGTTTTAATATTGCGGAATCCATTAGAAATCATAAGAATCTGATCAATACTCTTGATACCAGTTTTATGTAAAACAAAAATCTAAAACCTAAATATAAACTTATTAACTGATAAAAAAATATATAGATTAAATCCGTTACATAGATAAAGATTTAGCTCAGATAAGTTTATTTTTGTTTTGGAATGGCCATTGTATTTGAAAAATTTACAATTTTAAAATGGGGAAATTAAGATCCGTAGAAATATTTTCTTTCCATTGAATTGACGAAGTTAACTCTTTTGACATTAAGACAATTTTTAAAATTTAAATTAGTTGCTGAAGCTTTTTGCTTCATTTCTCAAAAATCCATTTATTTCAACACAAATCATAAATTACACAAAACACTTACTTATACGCTGTTTTTGTGATTAAACTGTTTTTCAATGTCAAATATGTAATTTTTTATTATTTTGCACACTGTTGAAATTTCAAAATTAAAAAATCGATGTTTATATATATTAAGTTTTATTAATAAAGATTATTGGTTTCAAATAAGGTATCTTAAGCAATTTGGTAATTTAAAATGAAAAGATAACAAAAAAATTCTATGACTCTTTTTACTTTATGTCCCATCATTAAAATATTCATCAATTTGAATGATGAGTTATTTATATCTGAACATAGGATACAAATTGTAGGATGAAGCAGTATAGATTAACGTCGTGTTGCGTGTTTTATTTAATGTGAATTGTTTGATTTGCTAATAAAATGCTCGGAATTTTATATTTTGAAAATAGCTTACCATGTATACCATATATAATTCTACCATAAAAATGAGGTATTAGACTATAATTGCAGATGCTTTTGGAGTAAATTTCAAAGCTTGTTTAATTAGTCCATCAAACATTTTATTTTTTTATTATTATTGTCACATTGTTCCATTCATTTACATTATTATTAATAATGTGTATTTCAATCCACTTGGATGCGTAATTTTGAAAAATTAAACTTTTTGTATTGTTATTACGAATAGTCTTAATATTTAGATTTTCTTGGTTGACACATTTTTAAACAATTGGTCACTACAGAAATACTTTCAACATAAAAATTCACATAGAAGATTGTATATAATTCTGGGGGTTGTGGGTGAATTATTTTAATAACTTTCCGAATGATTATATAATGTGTTAAACTCGATAATTTAATTATCTATTATATATACATTATAAATGCATAATAGTAGTCAACTGTCATTTCACTTTCAAATGTGTAATGCAATAATACCTAATCTTTAACGAATAATGAAGTTTATGAAATAAATTATATTTAAACGAATACTGAAATGTTTTATACAAAATAAAAATTATAAATGAATAAATTTAAATAATTTACTTTGTGTGTTAACATTTTACTTTTAAACATTCTTCTTAAGGTAAAAACTATTACTTAAATTATAGAAGAAAACGTATTAAATAATATGTACCTTTTATGTTTCTCACCATATTATTTGTCATTTTGAAAGTTTATTTTTAACTTAGTTGCTTAAATTAGCATGTGTACGTGCTATAGATAAATTATTGCAACTAACTTTTTATATAACTGATATTTCCCAATAAAAATTGACCATGACTATAAATATCTTCCACCTCAATGCAATAACGAGTCATCATATATGGTATATTTTATAAAGGTATTTTCCTTGAGCCTGATTTATATAAGAATAAATGCTGAAGAATATATTGTTATTGGTTTTTACTGCATTTTATACGTAAATAATGATCTGGTGTTGAGGTATTTAAAGCAAACCGTCATTAAAACAATGAGTGTTCCACAAACGAAATACCTTTTCTGGTACTCATCAAAGAAAAAATTCCAAAAGATTATTTTACGCTAAGAATATATTGATAGTTTTTATTACAGAGATTCTTGCGGAAATTCTGATATGAAGCTGATATATTTGAACAAAAAAAAATATTTAGCGGGCGCATTAAATTTCTAGAAATGTATACTACTTAACAAATTTTTTTTTAAATTAAGAAAATATGTATAACTTTGTTTCCAAAGTTTTTTATGAAAATAGGGATTTAAAGTTCAAGTACTTCAACCAAATAGACGCAACTAAAAAAGGATTGTATACTCAAAAAAATTCTCCGGGAAAAGAACGGCTGAATAAATTTTTAATTTTTTTTCTTTTGTTTTAAAGGAAATACTAAGAAATTTTCTTAAATTTCCAGCACTAGTATTATTATGGGTTTGGTAAAACTTCAATAAAGTAGTTTAAAATGCCAAGTATTCAAAACGCTTTTTCTGGAAAAGTATACGACTAAATAAATTCTAATAGAAAATTATTTTCTGAAAAAACACATGTATAAATATTTTTTATAAAGCTTGTTACTGAAATATTATTGGGAATTTGAGATGTTTGAGTAAAATGAACAAAAAAGGTTAAAAGCCTGTTAAGTGGGAAAATGCGTTATCTAGGAATATATACTTCTGTACAAAATCTAAATGACTCTCAAATAAAACACAATTGACCTCTTTTAAAAATTTTCCTGGAAATATAACCTAATGAACACACCAGAAAAAGTGAATTGTATGGTACAAAATGTTTAATCTAAAGAAACACAAAAATACACATATATAACCATTTTTGTAAAGTTTCATATTGAAATATTTATGGGGGTTTGGGATATTTCAACTAGCCAAACCAAAATGAAAAAAGATATTTTGTGTGAAAAAAAAATTTGCTGAGAAAGTGTACAACTTTTCGAATTGAAAGAGAAATTATTGTTTAAAGAAATAATGAGTTTCCGTTTCGTAATTTTTTTACATAAATAATGTTTCATCCCCATTTTGGAACATATGATTCTCGTTCTCATCATAAAGAAGCATACTTAAAGCACAAAACACTTTTTTCTTTAAACTAAGCCAAGAAAAGAGAAACATCACTTCTAAGAACAGCTTAACTTGTATGCATATCGGTATTTCCGCAGAGTAACACTACGTTAAAAAGAGCCCCAAGTGAAGGGTAGTACTTACGCAGGGCGTTATACCGCCGTATGATATTCTCCAAGAAAGTGTTCTGTGGAGCCACGAGTCCTCTTCTCCCCCCAGGCATCTTGTCATTCCGATCCCTCCTTACTCTCTCGCAGTCAGAATCTCACCCTCCCAACATCATTCTGCATCCTTCTTACAAGCCACACGTGTCGAATCGGGCGATCCGACGCGGCCATGCTGACTCGAGGAACGGCCTCCTGATAATCCAATTAGAAGACCGACTCGAGAGGCATTCCAACACACCGACCCACCAACACACACACACCGCCAAGGTTTGCCGCAACTCCGCCAACGATCGACGCCAACGAGCTCATTGGTCGGGGAAGGGCGGATTTTTTTAGAGGGGGGATATTGTTTTGAAATCTATATCGAAATATATTGGTTATCGGATGAAATCTATTTTTGAAACTATTTGAGAGGATTTTAAATTTGTTTTAGAATAACAAAATAATTTATTGGAATGTATTTTTAAATTGTTATTCTAATATTCTTAAAAAAGATTTATGAATAAATGCAATTACTTTTGTTTGACTACTAAAACTTTTTTAATTTAATTTAAAATCGACTATTTATTAGTTTTTATAATTATTTTAAAATATAGCATGGTAAAAAAAAGGTTTTATATTGATTACTTTTGAAGATCACAATTGCCTACATACCTTTGCATATAAATAATTTTTTTTTTAGATTATCCAAATATATAAGATTACTTGCTTTGCAAAAAAATATGTATGAAATAATAACAAACTGTATGAAAACTACTACAGCTAAATTTAAGTGTTCGTTTAAATATTTTTTTTGATTAAATATTTTTTTGATTTTAAAGAAAGAATTTCTTAAAATATTGCATGTATGAATTTCTAAATATTTTAACAAATGTTCAATACACTTTTGAGCATTTCTAAATAAACTTTTTTTTCCTGACTTGAAAATTTGAGATTTTCTTTTAAAATATAATATTAAATTCATAAAGCATAATTTTTTGGACTAAAAATATCATAAAAACAGAAATCGCTTTAAGCTTTTGAGAACTATTTTACCCAAATTGCATTTTTGAGATATTTTATATTCGGAATGGTAATTATGCCAAATTTGTTCAAATTATGTGCATTGGGAATGAAAGATTCAGTAGCAGTTTGAATAAATCTGACTTCGTAAATACATCGTACTAATGAAAGCAAATATAAATTTTTTAAATATATTCATAAAAATAAAATTTAATTAACTTTATCAGTTATCTTTTCTACTTTTTTTCTTTACTTACTTTTGTACTTAATTAATTATATGGAAATATGATGTTAACAAAATATATCTGCGGTCGACTGGAACAATTTTAATATTTTTATCTCAATGAACGATGCTTCGTTTCGTTATTTTTTACAAAGCCGAGCTCTTGATCCCTAGGAAATATTTCTGTAAGTTAAGAGCTTTTGCCAGGCAAAAAACAGAAAATGTCGAGTAATTTTCAATTCTCTTTAGCTTTGTTTATGTTGACATTAGTTGCATAACATATTTTGTGTTTTTAGGTTGATATAAGGTACACTACACAAAATAAAAATCCAAACGAGGCTATGTCTTCGGTTCTTAAAGTTTTAGAATACTGCGGTTTGCATCAAGTGGTTTTTATTACGATGTTTTATGGAGGAACAAATTTTGTTTCTTGGGCACTATTTACTTAGTAAATTTAACTCTACCTGTCAATCTAATTTAAAAAATCAATTTAAATATCTAAATATAATTAAAATTAACTCTAATTTCAATACCAATCCTATTGTTTATCTTTTTATTCCATGTAGAATACTTCGTTCACTCTGAGTACAAAATGTAAGTTTATTACATGAAAATATTTTGGAAGATATTCAAGGCAAATCTCAATATTAAGAAGTGTATTTTTAAGGTCCAACATTAAAACAAATAAGAAACAAACGAATGCGTGTTTCAGAACGATATAAAAATACAGCTATTAATCTAAAATTACATCGAAACTACTTGGATGTTTAGTGTCATGTTGAACAACGGATCAATGCAAAATTAGTTAAGTAACTCAAAAGTAACATAATTTATTAGTAAGGTACAAGATGTGCCAACTTTGCACGAAGTAAACTAAATATCAAAAACTAAAATTATAGATATATAGCCTGTCCTCTGTTGAATTTAAAATTGATAAATACAAAAATTGGGCATTTTTAAAAAGTATTCAACAAAATCTAGATATTTTTTATAGAAACTTTACACTGTAAACACAAATGTAGTATGAATATTGATATTGTTTATTAAATGTAATTTAATTTAAAGTTGTTTATTGAATGCAAAATAATTATTTCCTAAAATCAGTCTCCTTTTTTTAAAAAGCACAAAAATTGTCATGTAACATTGACGTTTCATCCCTATTACTTTTGTCAATTTAGTTTATATATATATATGTAAGAAATCAGCCCCATCTTCATAGTCATTGACATTGACTCTACTTTTTACTTAAGGTTGTAATCTGTATAATAATTGTCTAATGTGTTTGTATTTACGCCTTTCTGAAATATCCATAAGTTTCCTGATAACCTGTGAAATTGAAGTGAAGCTGAATTTTTGTAAATTTGTTATAATGTCAAAGTCATATTGATTTGCATTGCTCTTTTACTTGGTGCAAAAAGAGTTAAACGAAAGGTAACTGTACCAAAATATCGTAACACTTAGACCATTATGTTATTCTAAATAAACTGAAAACTGCTTATGGAAAGGGTTTTTAAAGGAACTTTTTGTATTTGAGTATCGAACAGAAAAATCTTTTAATTGATAACTCAAATGTCACACATTCCCCTTTTTAATTCGCCATTAATTTTTCCTAAAAAGGGCGCTTAAGCCAGGTATTGAATCGGAGGTGTTTCCAATGCTATGGGGTGTGTGTTTCTTTTGATGCAGGAGTTTGGCTTAGAACCTATTAAAGAATGAGTTGGATACACATCAAAAATGCAAAATTTTCAACTTTTGCAGATTAAGATCCAACTCTCAAAATGCTGTAAAAAAAGAACCACCAGTCGGAATGAACCAAAATTTGACACATATACGAAGATAGGATAAATGGTATGGTATAAGAAATAACTATTTTAAAGTTTTATTTCTTATGACACAGCATAGCTTTTTAAAAGCCATGATCTGTCATAAAAAATGTCTTGCTTTTGAAATCATGCTTTTTAAAAGTTGAAATTTAATTATATGCTCCCGGATGAGATATATATAATTAAAGTTCAATTTTCAAAAGTTGTAAAAAAAAAAAAAAAGAACTTATCAGAATGCCTAAAATGGTACTTGAATATACACAAAAAAGGAAAGTTTTATGTTATAAGAAAAAACAATTGTTCAAAATAGTTTATTTTTATTTACCATAAAGTTACCTGTTCTTCGGGTATATATAGGTCATTCTGCCCAGTGTTTGTTTTACAGATTTTGAAAGTTTAATTTTAATTTAGGACACCTAGCAATATTTGTGTCCAATTTATATAATTGATCCATCTACTTTAATTATTAAATCCTATCTAGAACAGAAAATTTATTGAATTTATCTTGAACTTTTTAAGGAGCAAATCAAGTTACTGTTGATACATTTATACAGCAAAAGTATTCTTATACATCTATATATGACTTGATATTTAAATTATAAATATTTAATGTTTTAAATCTAAAAGACTTATAAAAATAAATCCATAGCTTATAATGCTTTTGATATTTGTTACAAATAGCGTAACAAAAAAAGTTGTTTTTTTTACAAGCTATTATCCCCATCGATTAATCAAATCAAAATATAAATGTTCTAAAAGATTTTAATTAAAACATAATTTGCAAGATATACCTGTGTAATACACGTTGAATACAGCAATGAATTAATTAAAGGAGATAGTGCTTTTCTTTTTTCTTCTATATTTGAGCAATTAATTATGCAATGATAATTTTAATTTAAGCCAATAATAATTGTTTAGACATTCGCTTTTTGAGCCTTTTATTAAAGAATTACATTTCACATTTTTTGCAGTTTGGTATTTAGATTTTTATGTTTTAACTTTTTTTCATATCGTTTAATTAATTTCGTTTTATTTCTAAAATAACCTTTTCAGGATTTTCTCTTTATCCACATAATGAGTGTTATCTAGTAGTTATATAAATGCCGTCCAATTGATCTATTAATGAAACAGGATATAAATTCGATATCTAACATTAATCGTTGATATCCCAAAGCATCTATTTATATTCCTAAAAGCATGTATTTCGGCTTGGTATTTCTGAACATCTAATATTAGTCCCTTGAATAACATCATTCAACTTGATATTTCTAATTAGTATACATTTAATTCAGGATTCTGATTAACTATATTGCCATACCTTTACCATAGTAGCAAACTATATTGTTAGTTCATATTATGATACGTCTTGGGTATTGGCAATATCTATGGTATATTTTTTGGTTTAATAAGGGTATAATGTAACATGATGTAATAAATGCTTAAAAAGTCCTAATTTATGTAGATTGTACTTGCATATCAGCTTAACGGACAGCTAAACAATTAAGGGTATACATCTTTTTTAAATACAAACAAAACAAAGTAAAATAATAAAGAAAGTATTACAAATTATCACAAAATATGCATTCATGTTCTACTTCTCTCATTTGATAGCTTGGCATTAAGATTTAAAAGTTAAAACGTATAATATATATATTTCTAAAAAAAAATCCCACAAAACTTTTATACTTTTTTAGGAGTCAATCAACCACATTTCGCTCCATTTTTCACAGATACGTAATTAGAGGAAATTCACAGAAATAATATTTTGTACTTATTAAAATGAAACGTTTTGTATTCATAATCTCTGTAAAATTCCTATATTTTCTAAATTTATAGTTTTATAGTTATTGTTTTATAAATATATATTTTAAAAATATATTATTCCTGAAAATATTTATTTTTTAATTTAATGTCTACTGATTAAATAGTATCAACATAGCTTATAAAAAGATGGCGCCTTTTGTATATATGTACTGTGTGTTACTTATTATTCAAGTTCTATACTTTATCATTTATAAGGTATTCAAATGATGCAGAGATCATCAAAAAATGACTCTAATTTAGCTTTATTATTTATTAACAAATCAACCTCAAGTTATATAGCACAGAAACTTTAATAGAAGAAAAGGCAAGCAATTAAAGATTTGAAAGTGTTCTAATTCAAAGTGTGTTTTTATTTCTGTATTTGAATGCAATTCTAATATACTAAACTCATAAAACTTATTTTTTCTATTTTAAAAGAATATTGACATCTTATCGCATATGAAAATAATTTTTAGAAAATAGAAAATTTTAAAGCGCACTTGTTTTCAGGCGTTAGTTTAGAAATACATGGATCCTTTTATTAACCACAAAATTGTGATTTTGAAAAAAGACACTTATTGAATTTCACTATGTTTAAAATAATACTCTCTTCACAAAAATATATGTCTCGAAAAAGGACTTCCCAAAAATCTATATCTAAACATACACCCGTCAAAAAATCGATGTTTTTTTTTAAAAGGCACTTTAAAACTAATTATAGATATGTTTGAGTATTTTATGGGAAACAATATTTCAACATAAAAAGTTCCCTTCTTTGACATCTACATCTTATCTTCCAGAAGACACTTCCATGGACATATATATGTATATATATATATATATATATATATATATATATATATATATATATATATATATATATATATATATATATATATATATATATATATATATATATATATATATATATATATATATATATATATATATGAGATTTCAGGTATAATTATTCAGAGGTATGACCTCGAGGTTCTGTGAATGGTGACAAAATAGCGGGTTATAGTTGCAGAAACATGAAATTTTCGAATGGCAACACTTACTTTTTCTTATCGCAAAATGCTAAACGAATGCGAAAACCCTAAAGGGCGTTAGAACGGTACGTGTATCACAAAAAATGGAAGCGTTATGCACTCACAAAAAGCAGCTTTGAGAACGGCCAACATAAACACGATCGGTGCACACGGAGGCCGTTCGCAGGTATTCAGTGCAGAAAGCTGATGAAATTGCTTGTGATGGCACCCAAGTGAACTTTGGCCTCTGTCATATGTAAATTTCCACCGTGGGTCCCGATTGTGTTTATATTGGCCTAGCACAAAGCTGTTTTTTGTGAAACAAGTACCGTTCCAACGCTCTTTAGGGTTTTCGCATACTCTGAGCATTTTACGACAACAAAAAGTAGGTGTTTCCTAACGAAAATTTCTAGTTTCTGTAACTATAACCGTAACCATGAGCGCCACTTTGTTGCAATTCACATAATTTCGAGCTCCTACCTCTGAATAACTGTACCTGAAATCGCATCTCGATTGGTTGAACGGAACGGAAGTTAGAGGTCCATATATAGGAAAAGTTATTTTATGACCACCCTGTATATACACTCAATATTCAAAAGAAGAGAAACATTTCTCGAATGTTTGAGGTTTTGTATTAAGAGCTTTAAATTTCAATGGTTGTTTTTTTATTTATTTGATATTAAGGTATTTTAATATAACTAAGTTCTATAAATAAATTACCTATTCACAGTTTGGAGAAAAAAAAGATTTTTTTTTTATATACTGATTGAGTACTTTTCCATTATGAATAAATTCAGCTATGCAATGCAACAATTTGTTGCTTAACAAAAGCCTTATTATAAATATTTAAACTAACTATCAATAAATATGACAAATAAGCATTGTCTGCTTTGAGAATGTCGCACTCCTTTTTATGTTTGAAAAAAATAAATGTATTTCCCAACCAACTAGGATTTGGAGTTATGCGCCATATATCCTTATAGTTCATCTTTAGAGATGGAATATTCTCATAAGATATGGAAATAAAGCAATGTGATTCTATCAAATCTCAGAAATCATTTTGTATTCAAAAGATAATAGAGTGATTCGCATAAAGGCATGTTACCAACACATTGTTTTAAGAAAGGGAAATGATTTTGGAAATGGTTTGCATTGTGAAGCTAAGCATTGCGAAGTTTTGTATAATTTTAAAATATCGTTATGTAACTTAGTATTTGTACATTTATCTTATACTTTTTTTACCTCAATGCTTTGCAAAAGAGGATACGACTTTTCACATTCTGTGTAGATTGTGTTTGAAGAGCATAAATTTCATTGAACATAAATTTTTGAATTCTCTTTATACTTAAAGAAAATCAACTTTTTTCTTTCACTAGACCCTCAAAGAATGTGAATTGCAATTTTTCTATTTTCATGCAGGGTTGGGATGATTTCTAATTAAAATTCTTTCTCTTTTTTTACCTTCAAAATAATTACAAAAAACTACTCATTTTTATCCAAAAAACGTAAGAGGTCCTTTAATTTAGCAGTTGAATAAACAAAGTTATTTAAAAGTTTAACTATTGATAATACTTTACTTTCAACGGATGGTTACAAATTAATATAACCTATGATAAAACGTAACGTAGAAAACTGTAAGGGTTCTATTTAAAATGTAATAAAAAAATAGTATAACCCTGAATTAAATTGTTAAGATTTCTAGATAGAATAGGATAACGAAACTGTAAAAGCTTTGTATATACAACAAGTAAACTTACTTTTTAAAATTTCAAATATTTTTTTGTTCTTCAAAATGTATTTTATTTTTTTAAATATGTTTTAAAAAAGTGAAACATGTTTAAACTCAATTACATTCACTGCAACAAAACAAAATGTAGTAAAAAATATTAGAGATTATTTTTATACATTCCCTCTGCTCTGCTATGCATATCATTTATATTTAAGCATTAACGTCAGCTGTAATTAGATTTGCGTATCAATTATTCCGATCCGCTCTATATATACAATAAAACTATTAAAAAACATTGTGCACCTTATCTATTTGATATAACCTACCATTTGTTAACAGGTGGAACGTAATCTTTACTAAAATATTTTCTTTTAAATAAAGAAAATTATGCTTTATTTTCTTTAGAAACTATTAAAAATATATAATACTAGTATGTATTATATTGTTCTTCTAAAACAATATTCCAATGAAATAACTTATTGAAAACAGAATAAAGGAGTATGATATTGATATCAGAATAAAGGAGTATGACATTGAAATCAAAATAAAAGAGTTATTTGTATTTTTGTATTGTCATTACTTTAAAAATACAGAAAATTTTTATTTAATATATTTTGAGCTGCATGACACTTTATTTGTCGACTGATATAATTTGAAAGAAATAATTTTTAAGAAACTGTGTTCTTTTTTTAGATTTTCTCATTCCTACTAAAAAGTAAGGATTTAATATCAAATTAGACATTAACTTTTAGAGAGATTTCTGATTAATCTTTTTTCTATAAATATAATTGATCAGATTAATCTTTTTTTTATCTATAATTTTTATTAATTTTAAATATTGACATCGTAATTATATTCTTAAATCAAATAATATTTCTCGCTTTGTTTCAATAGACTTTAAAAAAAAACATTATTGGAACACTATTTTTGTTTTTATAATTAGTTCCCTTTAAAATTTTAATGAGTACACAGCGTATGCTTTAAGTTTTTAATTATTTTCCAATAATAGACTTCCATAAAAGAAAGATGCTGCAGATAAATAAGCACTCAGATAATGTTAACCAGAAATAAATGACAGCTTTTACAGAAATTTGGCTTGTTATTTATACCATAAAAATATTATGTTTAGTAAAGTAAATAGAGATATGTAAATTTTATTGCATGATTATTTTTCTTCTTTTCATCAAAAATAAGATATTAATTTCTGTGTAGCGAGAGAGGCTTTTTTCTAGCCTTTAGCTCTCATTTTATGTTAAATAAACTTTTTAGCCAGAATGTTGTAAACTTCCAAAAGCAGCATTACCTTATAGAAAAAATCGCAAAGTTCCTACTGTCACGCAAAAGCATACACAGGGTTATCATAACTAACAATAAAACTATTTTGTAAACATTTTTAAAATGGTGCAGTTTTGAAAAAGTTTTTTTTTTAACAAACCTTATTATATTTTACTAAAAAATGAATCTCTCTATTTCGAGTAAAGAAAAATTCGAATGAATTAAACTTTTACTTAATATTATCACTTTCAAAATAATTTTTTGAGCATAAATTAACACATAGCAATGTGTTGAAGAATCCTCTCAACTAATCTTTATGGTAACCAAAAGATAAAATTAAGAGTGTTGTAAATATAGCTAGTGTTAAGTGGGTAAAGTGTGTAAGATTTATACTATACCTTAGAATTATGGTAACTAATACTTAATAACTATAATTTTTAGTTGTTTTCATATGGTATTATAACATTGGTTTCTTTGCCTTTAGTATAAGAAGTATTAACAATAAAATAATTTAATACTATTAGCACCAATCATTGAAGTTGTATATTAATTTTACTTCATTACTCTTGAACCCAGTACCTTGGGATTTGTTAAACAATTAAAATAAATTATAAAGTTGGAATATGTATCAAGATTATGTAAAAGAAGCATATAGCCTATCATAAAGATAAAAACCGAATGATTGCTTCTGTCTCGGAACATCTGCTCTTCAAACTAATGAATATCTTACTTTTCGAGCATTATTTTCAAAACTAAATAATTTATTGTTCTTTCTTCTTTAAATAAATTTGTACATTTTTTACTTATTCTTCGAGTTGAAAGTTAGGTATAAAATATGCGCTTAAATTCTATCGGACCTTGTGTCCAGAACATAGACCAGAACGCATTTATTGATCTTTACCTGAAAACTTTTGGTTGTGGGGCAGGTGCATTAATGGCAATCATCAATCAGCTTACAATCCATGGGTCCAATTTGTCTGTCAGAATCTGTGGTGGATGTAGAAATAAATCGGATAAATTTCCATTGTGTTTTCTTCATTTTGATTGATATATTTTATTAATGTGAATTGATCCAATGAACGTTCATGTTTTTAAAATGAAGATTCAAGGTTTTAGCTAAATTTACAAAACAGAAACCAAAGAGATATAGCACAGCATTGAATGTAACAGATAATATATACAGAGTTTATCAAAGAGTATGACCCGATTCTAAATTGCTATATTTATGAAATGACAAAGATATTGTAAATGAAAGTTATGTCACTGGACGAGGTGTAGCCTAGAATTTTAAAGCATCACCAATAGAGGCCTATCCACGTATGAAAGACGGAGATATTGCCAAGAACACAGTCTATTGAGAGGATAGCGAGTCATTCTTTTTTTACATGCTGTATTATAAATTTCAAAGAAGATATGTTTGGATAAGCATTTGCATATACTTACTTAAGAAAAAGTAAATTTCTATGTTAAAAGACCCTCCAAACGAAGAAAAATAAATACAAGGTCTATAAAAAATTAACGACGCATATCTTTCCAAAATACTTGTTCATAACGATTTCTCCATCTTTCACATGTAGAAAGCCATCTAGTAGGGATTCCCCAAAATTCTATATCATGCCTCATCCAATGGCATAACTTTAACTAACGATATTTTCATCGTTTAATAAATGTAACTACTTAAAATCGGATCATTCTATTTGATACACCCTGTATGTTAACTATTAGGCCCGAGCGCAGCCCGCACAATTATGATTGCTTAGAAGAATTGTATTCTATTTCTGAGAGATATAATATTCCCTAAGTTTCCTCAACGTGCTTACATTAGGGTTTTCTACTATATACAATCGCAACTTCCCAACAATTTATGACTACGACTTTCGAACAAACAACCAATGTGCAATAGTAAATAACCTATTCGTCAGAGGCTTTTTAATTGGTGCATCATTTAAAGCTTTTAGAGTCTTAGCTTTTTAATTGGTACATCATTTATAAATTTTGCTTAGGTATCAAGGGAGATAAAGGGATCGTTACAAAAAAAAAAAAAAAAAAAAAAGTTCAGAAATAAATATAAGATTTTGCTTTATTGTTTCAAACCTAGCAACATTCTGAAACATTTTAGATCAGCTTTTCTCAAATTGTGGGTCACGACACACCAGTGGGTGGCTATTCCTTCACACAGGCCTTATTAGAAATATTTTTTGGTAAAATAATGTTTAATAATAAATGTTTTTTCTTCACCAAAATTTCTTTTTGATTCATACAATTTCTTTCAAAAAGAAAGAGTGCAATGAATTTTGAATATTTACTGTTAATTATATTGAAAAATTATAATATAAAGTATTCATGAAATTTTATTATTGTTATTATTATTATTATTCAAGATAATATCTTAAAAATAACATGCAAAAATATTTATAACACATAAAAATGAAATAAACATACAGAAACATTTCAGGCTAGCTTTTCTCAAATTATGGGTCACGACTCACCAATGGGTGGCGATTTCTTCACACAAGCCTTATTAGAAATATTTTTTTGTAAAATTATGTTTAATAATAAATGTATTTTCTTCACCCAAGTTTCTTTTTGATCCACACAATTTCTTTCAAAAAGAACGAGTGCAAAGACTTTTAAATATCTACTGTTAATTCTATTGAAAAATTATGATATAAAGTATTCATAAAATTTTACTGAAATTGCCAACATTTAATGCATATTTTGACAATTACCATTCTTCGAAAATATTTTTTCTCATCAAAATGCCTTAAACCCAATACCAAATAAATATATCGAAGAACATAAAAAGATATATTTTTGAAGTGGAAATTAAAAAGTGGAAATATATGCCATTTAAAACGAAGCTCCTGTATTTTAACTTAGAGGTACGATATATTTGAAATACAAATAATACATATTTACTTAAAAACGCATGTACCATCCTTGTTTTAACCTAAATTCTATTGCACATAATTTTCTTCATTTAATGTAAATTTGCAATAAGCAAATATGTGGTATTTATATATAAAACTAATCATATTGCTCTCATGAATTTAAATGCAGCAACTTCAAGTTTTTATATCCCATTTTTATACTTTTTATTTATACTTAGAAAATACATCTTTTAATTCCCTTCAATAAATTTATATTGTATTGGATTTAATAGACTTTGATATGAAGAAAAAAAAACATGTTCTAATGACGATATATGTAAAAATATACATCAAGAAATTTAACTAATGCATGAGAATGATAAATTTTAAAATAAAATTTTACGCATTTACTTTAAAAAAGCCTGTGCAAACTTTTATTTTATCCTGAATTCTAACTGCACTTAATTTTTTTCCTTTAATACAAATTTCTAATTTGACCAAAAGATTACTTGTTACATTACCAATAATTTTTAAAAAATGCTAATTCCTATAATTTTTCAACACACAATGAACTCTCACGATTTTGCAATGTTATCTAGCAATTTTTTGTAAATATGCAAACCCGAAAACTTCAATTATGGTTTCATGGACACCATTTACTTTCATAATTTTAAACAAAAAAATTGATGATAGCAGTTTTTGCATTGAGTGAAATGAAATGTATAAAGCTTCGTTGGCCGAATATGCATGTGATTTCTAAGGGTTCTTACAATCTTAAGTGTCCGGCGTTTCCAAGGGTCAAGCAGCTGTGATGCAGTGTTGTCAGGTAAAGTCAAAAATATTCAATCGATTTCAAGTTATACGCATGCCCCCCCCCCCCCTACAAACCCATATCCTCGAATTAACCACCTTAGCAACAAAACATCGGGGGGAAAATAGTGTTCCCGATAATAAGAAATAAACAAAACACATTAGAAAGAAACTCCATTCAGATGGCTTCAGTAGATTCTAAATTATGATCATGCCTTCTTTACCTCCTATCCTCGATTGCGCCATCTTAACTTCCAAGCATGGACATGAAGTTGTGTTCCCGATTATCTAAATTTGTTATGAAATCTTTAGAAAAAAACGGTTGAAATTAGTTCAGGAGATCTCAAATTATTTTCGTACCTCTTAAGGGATAAACAAGAAAGAGGGGAAAGGGTTTTTGAAATTTCAAGTAGCCAGGAATCTTCTTGTAGTTTCGAAAATCAAGTATGCAACATTTCGGCAAGATCGGAATAAAACTGTAGCTACTTATAAAAACATACCGACATACATAAGGTCACTCTTCTTTATAAATACATTTGCAAAACAATAAATGTGAAACAATAAGGGTTTCTAGAGTAAAAATCTATCTGCCAAAAGTGCCAAGGTCAGAAGAAACACTAATAATGACCGAATGAGATATTTTGATAACCAAATGAAAAAGGCAATCATTATTTCACCCAATACAAAAACTGCTTTCGTTAGTACAATCACTATTAATAGAAGCCTTTGAAATCAAATGCATAGTTATTCCGTAGCCAACTAAGCTCTGAAAATCGTGAAACCCATCGGAATGTAATTGCGAAGATTCGGCTTCTAAATCCGTAATCCTCTTGCTGGTAATACATCACTGTCAAAAAATGCCCTAAAAATGGCTGTTTGAGATCTATTGGCAGTTTCGCCAACCAAGGGCAAGAGACAATCACTATCTTTCTCAATACGAAGACTTTCTTTCTGCTCTGCTAATCAGTACTAATGGCAGAGTCCATTTCCAAAGTGCTCTAGACGAATCCGCAGAGATCACAGTTCAATGCGAATTCTATTTCTGAATGGCTTACGAACTTGAGGCTGATTTTCCCAAAAGAATCTGCAATTGATTTCTTTGGGTCAGAGGTTTTCTTTGAACTTCATCTTGGCATTTGTCCTCCGATCACGTTTTTCCGGCAAGTATGAAACTTTCTGTTATCGCACATTTGATGTTTTATTAAAGGACTTGTAGTCTGTTCATTTTTCTCTCGGTTTTTTATTCTAGATACAGTATTGGATAAAGAGGAGCAGAGCTCAATGAAAGCTTTCAAATAAGAGCAGCTAATATTGGCAATTTGAATGAAGTGATACCTTTATTGGCCTTATATACTATTTTTAAAGTAGAGTTTGTGAAGAGTGAGGTCAGTGTAAAAGTAATTCTTGATTAAGACTGGAAAAGTATTACATTTAGAGTTAAACTATAGTTTAGGTTTTTTATTGAAAATTATTTTTACTCTCGGATTTAGGGCTTTTTGGATGCAGGGTAGTTTATCAGTTGATATTTTTTTAAATATACTACTGTTTCTATTGATTGGAACCTACACTTACTTTGTTTCTCAATATCAGTTTCAAAACATAGATGAAAATTAAAACATAGTTGACATTATTATGTGTTTCGAATTGTCTTTATTTTATTAAAACTGTACAAAAATGTGGGATTTACTTTAAAACTGTAAAATATCGCGAGATATAAATAATATTTTAAATAATATAGTAAAAAGATCTACGTTAATGATTCTCTAACTTGAGGTCTAATAATCGAAAAAATGACTCTAAAATTTAAATACTTATATTTCAAAACGGTTATCTGGGGAAATGTAAATGTGTTTTCTGTAAGTTACGAAGTGCAAAGAATAAAAATTCTTTTAAAAGTTACACAATACTGTGAGGTAAGGGATTAAATATACCTTTAGTCGACTCTGTTTTATAAGATGGTTTATGTTTTAGTCTATTTCCTCAAAAGAATTCTATTCGAAACTCTTATAGAATTTATGAGTTACACAATATTGTTGTGGCGTAAGGATTTAGATTTTTCATCGCCAACGCTTTCATAAGAATTTTATGTTTCAATAAATATTCTACAAGGAATATTATTTTTAAACATTACGTAATATTATTTATATAACAACTTTGAAAGTAATGTAAACCTCATCAACTGTTTCAAAATTGTTCAGCCATAACTTGTGAAGTAAATGGTTTGGAAATTACTTTTTTTACAGTTCCAGATCTTTAATATTGAAAAAACGTTCGATATGCATCATGCATAATTACCGAAAATATATCATGTATTACACTGCTACAAATGTGAATTATGTAAAAGGAGTAAATTTCGCATTATCCAATTTAAAGAACGTCCAGAACTAAAGTATACTGCATCAAAGATTTCCAAATACTTTTGGACGTAATGAGTGGCAATAAAGACAAATCGATCTATATTTGTGTAATAAATTACTATTTAGTTCAATAATATATTTTTTAAATTTTACAACACATAAACCATAGATAAAGCAAAGATCTTGAGTTTTCCAGTGTAATAATTATATTTAAAACTCTTAAAAAATTTCTATTTCCCTTTTATAACTATTTTTTAAACTAGCTATCAAATACTACTATCATCCATCAACCTTAAGTCAAGTTTGTATATAATGTCGAGAATTACTAAAATGGTTGTTTTAAACAGGTGAATAATTTTCTCAGAAACTATTCTGAAATTTTACACTGCATTTCATACGCATGCAAAATTACCAAAATGAGATCATGTCTTATTTTGCTGATATGCTATAAAAGGAGAGTGGAGCATGTAAGAGGAGTTAATTTTGCGTTATAATTTAAGGCACACGGAAAAGTGATTTGATTATTTTTTAATTATTTTCGGGTATCTAATATTTTCTTAAAATGTACTTAAGATAAGAAAATAATATTGAAGATACCCTTTAAATAATTTTAAATAAGTTATTAACTAATTTCGATTAAATGTAAACGATAATAATAATTGAAACTTAATATTATTTTTTGACTATTTAAAATGCAAGCGTTTTCGTAAGTTACGAATTACATTTTAGTTAAAAATAATAAATTCAAACAATTCAAAGAAAACTATATTCTGATAAATTCCATTAACTTAAAAAAGTAAATGCACTACTAACTACTATTTACTTTTTTAATTAATAGCATGTGCAACTTGATCAGGTCCTGGTATTTCAATAGGTGCAAGTCTATGACTTCAAAATTCAGTGCTCCCTATAATTTAAGTTTTGGTTAATAAGTCTAACAGAAGAAAGAGGATAATTGGGACTTCTATTTTGTTTTTAATGTGAGCCTATGTTTGAAGCTGATTTCACTAGTTTTGAGTATTGTTTTCCTCAAATGCTAATCAACTATGGCCACAACAATTGAAATAAATTTACAATATTTACAGTAGTAAACGTAATAAATTTTTATTTAAAGGGAAAAAGCTTTTTTTAATATGGATACTAGAGACTTCGTGAACAACTCAAAGTGTTTTAATCTAAAATAAACTTGTTGGTAATTTACAAATTATTTAATAAATAAAAATATAACTATCCTTCTCGGCTCCAGCACATTTTCCGTGTACCCACAAAACTTTATACACTTAATCCATAGTCCTCCATGGTAGTAATAACTCAGTCACATAAGAGACATTTGATGTTTTTGCACACCAGGTTGTTTTTCCATGCCTAAACACGATGCTCCTGCAAATTCATTAGCAAAAGGAGGATTGATGCTGTTACACTAAGTTATTTGAAAGACCAGCAACATGGACGTCTTGCCTGATGATCCCACGTAACATAGAAGTGTATGGTTATATACGTAGTAAGTACTCCACCAATTTTTTTAATATGATCAGATAGAACATATTTTCTACCTAACACCTTCCTAGGCAAGTATATAGATTTGCATTGAAAGCCATTGTAATGCATCAGTACACTAAAATATGTGGCGCAGTTTTTTGCATCCTCATTTTCTTTTCTCGCACCATCTTCACAGAAACGAACATATCCTTATTCAACAGTTTTTCCTTTACTGTATCTTTCAACCTCAAGCTGGAACTTGGCATCTAGAAAAAGAATGATCATTTATACATGTTATATTAAACTAGGGGTATGGAACATCACACAACTTTCAATTTTAATATGATACTGGTCACTACATTTAAATTTGATGTGGAATAGTGTTATTATTATTTTCATATTCACATTCATTTAAATAAAAATGGCTAGTTTTGTGATATTTTTGGCGATAATTCTTACATGTGCCAAAAAGAAACACCAAAATGACGAATTTAGCGATATACTTTTCGATAATTTTTACATTACCCGTTCTTGTTAGTGAAACAGAGGAGATGAGAAAAACTGTCATTGATGAACGATGCTCAAGTAAAGAGAACTCTGTGTTAATGGCACTAAGTACTCTACTACAGCATAAAATCAGGAAAATCAAGTTAACAATATAACCCGCGTAAAACATTGAATATTAATCGAAATGAAATATTTTTTTGTTCGCATGTTGCTCAAACATTTGAAATTAATATTTTGGAAAAAAAATCATTTTAATAAGCTAATAATTTTTTTATAAGGATTTATTTAAAACTCAGTTTATAAAAAATTCCGCATTGAGTTCTATTGTGGTGTGCTCGTAGAAAAAATTTACAAATAAAATTATTTTTTTATACATATTACATTGCTTAGAAATATTTAGATAAGGTATTAAATATAATATTTAGCAAAATAATACACACAAAAAATTTATGCAGTAACTTGTTGAATATATGAAAATTTGCACATTTTTCAAGTAATAACTATTAATTAAAAAGTAACTATCAAATATTTTAATAAGTTTTTGTTTTAATGGGTACCTTATTTGTTATTTAATCTACATGCCAAATTTCAACTGTCATCTTGCATAATTTTTTATACGAGCGTACCAAAAGATGGAAAATAAGCGTTTTGAGAAAGCGCGAGAAAAAGAAAAAAAAACTAAAAAAGTTTGAGTAACTTACATGATTTTAAAATTTAGTATGCTCCAGCTCCGTATTCTGAGGTGTCCTTCTTTGCAGCTGCCTCCAAATATTTTTTTAAATTTTTTTTTCACAGCTTTTGTACGTTTAGAGGCCATTTTAAAGACCACCCGGCAATTTTCGATGCGTCTCAAACACCGTAGCAAGTTATATCCAGGTTCCATATCCAAATGGCTCAAAACCAACTTGCGGCTTTCTGCCCCATCATTGAAACAAATGACAACATTTCTCGTTCCAATCTCTAATGCTGCAAGTCCTACAAAAGTTGTTTCTAGAAGTCTTTCCCAATGCTCAGAAGACAGGTTTTACAGTTTCAATCACAGCTTCTGGTAAGCCATTCTTGTGGCTGTAGGATTCACCTGTCAGTAAAGGCATGTTATAACCGCACCAAGTTTCGGCATTAGTAGGGCAAAGTCTATGCTGCGGAGTAGTATCATAGACAATTTATGAAAATAAATAGCCCACACAGCTTCGATAATTTTGGAGACGGGCTTATTAAAATTACGTCTTAGTGACAAACCATAATAACTTTGAATTAAGTTAATCTGTCAGTAAGCCGATTTTTGCCAAACAACCCTTTACCATCGGACAATTTCTAACTTTTAAACTCTGATGTCAGTGTCCGGAGTCTAGTTCCCATTCTTTTTTGCACATGGGCAATATACTCAAGCTTATCAATGCAGACAATATTCAGAAATGTATTCAGACTTGTATTTCAAAAATGTGAGCGTAAGCTTTAGAGTCCCCATCTTCCAAGTAAC
Organism: Linyphia triangularis; assembly: GCA_963978545.1. NCBI lineage: Eukaryota > Metazoa > Arthropoda > Arachnida > Araneae > Linyphiidae > Linyphia > Linyphia triangularis. The sequence continues at coordinate 82,038,721 of OZ021721.1, read as the reverse complement.
TGGTGTATCGCTCGGATCGGGCGTCTGTTGATAGTTCAAAAATCTTTAGAATACCATAGATTTCGATTGCACCACTTGTGCCGTCATAATTTTTATGACGATCATGTTCAACTTTAACATTCTTTGTACACACATGGCAGCACTTCGAGAGGCATTCAATTTCCAGTACTATTCCAGTTTCGATGGAAGTCGCCACAAAGACACCGTTCAAAGAAGTATGTCCTCGCTTTCGCCAGGTCCCGTCAAAGGTAACACTTATATCTCGACTAGAACCAGCTAGCGCAATAGTTTTTCTGCAGCGCTTTTCATCAAGGCTTCAGAAACTTGCAAACTTTTCAGGAGTTTATAATATACCTTCGAAATTCTTGTTGGTGAAGGCGGCAGATTCATGATGTCATATAAGGTTTCTGCAGCATTTTTGGAGTTCCCAATGCACCGCATACCATAAACTAGCCAAACATTTGTATCATATTATCTAACAGAAACAGAAAATGCCATCGAGCTAGCAGCATTTCCACAACTTATGCACTTCAAAACTATGCTGGTAGCAAGACCTTTTCTGCTTGACATGTACTGATCAGCCACAATACAAGTAACTTGATCACAAAATTTGCACTTAACAAAATTATGTAATAAAGAAGAGAGTAATCTAATTTCAATGATTACTCAATTGTTATTCAAATCAGATGAAGAAATGCCATCATCACACTTCACTTTCATCTTGGAGGCACTGCATGGAGCTTGGTTATTTGCCGATGGAAATGTTCTTCCTCTCGCAGTAAAACTATTTTTATATTGGTTATGATTACATTTCCTTTTATCAAATACTTTCGCACGTCCATTTTAACTAATAATATTTTTACTGATATAAAATAAATTAGAAAAGAAAGCAGTAAAATAGCAAAGAAAATTCGCAGAACAAATTTCAATAATGCAATAAAGGCTCACTTGGAAAAAATTTGAAAAAGATTTAAGCTGTTTGTGTTTACCAAGCAGAAAAAAAGGCACGGATACAGTTAAAATATTTCACATCATAAATAAAGAAAAATATTAATTAAATAATGTAAGAAATAAACGTAAAAGTGATATCGAAACTAAAAAAAATCGAAAAAGAAACTAATTTGGGCAATAAAATTTTTTAAAATAATATAGTTGCAGTAAGTTTTTTATAATAAGTCATATATCAATCGATTCAGCATAGCGCACTCTATTAATTGCAAGTGGAACTGAAAATAGAAAAAAATTTAATTTTTGAGTACCCAGGGCCCTTAAAGACATTCGCTTTTTAACTTTGAATACCTTTATAACATTTTGACACGAATTTCGGTGGTGAGAGTATCTAGAACACCTTAGAGGCATTACCATAGAGATTTTGATCAAAATCATTGGAACCGTTTTTTAGTAATTGCTGAAAAACTTGATTTTACATGTTTTTTCATGTTTTCATAGTTTGCACATGCGCAATATTGTTGAAATATTTACTGACGCGTCCCGTGGGTACCAGTAAACCCTACAATAAATTTTAACATCGTAGCTCAATCTGTTCCGGAGTTATGCAGGACACCTACTAGAGGTCGGAAATATCGATCAAAATAAATATCGATACTATATCGTCGCATAGAAAAAACTATCGATAAAATATCGATGTATCGATACATGTTTGTTTTTTAATTTGATTTTTAATATTGCCAGAAATGAAATTTTTCGGAGCAAATTTCTACTTATCATGAATATTCATGCCAAAATTGTAATAATAAATAAATTATATTAATAATCAGAATAAATAAAATACATGTGGATGTCAATGCATAAACTCACATTTATTTTTAAAGAAGAAATTTTGAAAAGTAGTTTACCGCATATTTTGCTGATAGAGATGTTTTTAATATTTATAATTAGATGCAAATTCCTTCACACGTTAGCAACTGAAACGGCGCTGTGTTAATGACTACTAATAAATGATCTTATCTTTAAATTACATTAGGTTTTCTTTTTGGTTAGGGTGCCATTTTAACTGTCTCTCAGCCAAGTCCAAACTTTAGTTTTGAAGTTTTTGAAAGGGAATAAAGAAAATCGAAAAAACACATGGAACTGCAAAATGATTGTCAAAAAACTAAAAATGTTTGAAAATATCGATATATCGGCGACTTGTATCGATATTTTTAGTATCGATATTTTTTAAAAAATATCAATAAAAATATCGTCGTATCAATATATCGCAGACCTCTAACACGCACACACAGACAGAAATTTTTTCAAGACCACTTTTTTGAAGTCAAAATGTTCCAAAACTTGGAGAAATAATAATAAAAAAAAAATCTACAATTTTTTTGACCGATAAAAATGCTTTCATTACCCTATGTTAACATGTAGGTAATTAAAAGTAAACATAAAAGAACTTCAAAATACTAAATACCGGACACATATTTTATGCGTATTAGGAATCCATATTGACAGCAACACCATTTTGAGGACATCACATTCGTTGATTCCCAAACCATGCCAAACTATAAAGGATTTCGATAGTGTTTTCAAGGTATATAATCGGATTCTGTGCTTTATACAACATAAATACATACAAAGCTTAAAAATCATATACCTCTCTAAACATTGGTAAATGGATGAAACCTTTAACTCTCACAAAATAATTTTTATCACAATTCGGCTTGGCAATGACAATATCTTATCTCAGAGGGGCCATTTAGTGTTGATTCACAGCTACGTTACCAGAGGCCTTGTTTGGTTGCAGAATCGAGGGGATTCATAATACTTGAAGAGAACCACCCATAGATTAATCTAGATATATAGAAATAAAATATATTAAAATATTATTGATATTGTTATGCATAAAAATATATATCTACCCTTATTACAAATAAATGTAACATATTGTTGGAAATATTCCTATTTGTATTCAATTTTTACTCAACTTTGCAATTGATTACTTAATTGCAAAGGTGTATTCAATTGCTTAAGGGATCTAATAACATGAACAAATATTTTTCAGGTAAGGGGCTACTACATGTTTTCTCCTATTAGGAGTATAACAACTTTATGGTAGTTGCTCCAGTAACATAATTCTAAACTTCACAAAGAAGGACCTGACTATTGCACACAAATCAGTCCTAATAATTTTAAACTAAAAATGTAAGGCGTTACAAGTTAAATAGTCTTTTTTAATAACGTTAACACTTAAGTTACGTTATGCACTTACTGTCCGTGATAGCTCAAAAGGGAACTGTTTATCTTACTGTCAAGTTTATTCCAACTTAAATAAATCAATCAACGGTTTCTAGCATTTCTTGCCATCTACAGTAAATAGTATATTAACTTTAAGTACATATTTACTTTCATTAGGTAGAGCAAAAGTAATATAAGCTATTGTATTACAATCATGTATCCAACTTTCCCTTTTGTGAAATTTGAACATAGCGCTGAGTAATTCTGAAAGAGAAATTTGTCATTTTATAGGCAAATTGAAAAAGAATGCATTATTCTGTGTTGCTTTCTCAAACTTGATATTCGTCGCCGGAAGTTATTGTTACACATCTCCCAGTGAAGCCTAACGAAAATGTCGCTTTTAAAACACATTTAATGTGAAGTTTTAATGCGGCATAAATTTCAAATAAAGCATGACCTGGGGATTTTTCTCTCTATTTGACACTATGAATTCATGCATAAAAGGGACGTGAGTTACTACGTTTTGCATATGGGAAGCGTTAATGCTTCCGCATCATTTTTTTTATTTTTTTTTTCCTACACTAGAAACATTTTACTTGCAAATAGCTTTGAGTGAAAGATTTGCTTTATTTTAACTTTGGAAAATATCTAATAAATTATTTTATTTTCAGACTTGGTGAAGTACTTTCTAGTGTTTTTTTCCCCAGAGTGAGTAAACCGGACATATATCAATCGTTGTCAGTCTGGCTGTCTCATACAAAAAAAAGTTGATTTTGCAAGGACGCAAAATAATCACTTAGTATCAAATCAATTATACAAATGGTATATAATAATAAAGACTATTTACGATATACAGTTAGTACAAAACGAATTAAAATAACTTAAAATAAGAAATAAGTATCAAAATTCTAATATTTTAGAGCCATTTTTAAAATAAAATAAAATAAATAATGAATTACAGCATACAAAACATAAGAGAATTTTGTAAATATTTAAGTATTTAAATAAAAAATCTTGGTAAATAAAAAAAAATAAAAAAACTCTTTTCTTGACCAATCACAAAACAATAAAAAAAAATTAATAAATATGGGTGATATTGACTATTTTTCATGAATACATTATTTTAGTTTACTGTAGCAAGTGGGTTGTAATGAAATCCTTTTTGTTTCATTTAGTATTCAAATCATTTTAAATTGATTATCAGTAGCACTTCCATGTAAAGTTAAATAGATGAATAATTGTTTATTTAAATAATTGGGTAATTATTAAAACAGTTACTCGAAAGAGAATTCTGATAAGCCTAAGAATGTTTATCAATCGTAGTTCTTTTCAATAATTCGTAGGTTAATTTTCTGTTAATCATGTGAGTGAGAAAGCATTTCCACCATGTGTGAAATTTTGAATATATACTTTACTTTGATTTTGAAAGAAGAGGTTTTCTTCTCTATTCTCGTGAGAAAGATTGTGCACTTTCTGTCAAACTATTATTGAATTTTGATTTCATAACATGATTTAGGAACATGTACTTAAAATTTTTTTCGATACAAAATTTAAAATTAAATAAGAACTTATCAACAATTGGTAAAGGGACTTTATGCGTAAATGACAGTTAAAGTTGAGTCATGAAATTACAAGAATTCTTAAGGATTTTTCTAATTAAGGATATATCATAATAGTTCTTCTCTTTGGTAGTGAAATACAAAAAGTGAATAGATGCATGAACTTTAAAAGTAAAAAATTCCTGTTACATAGTTTAAAGAATTATGTGTACTCCTAGTCTAGAATGTACCTTTACATTACTTCACTTTAAATCAGATGCAAACATACTAAGGGTGTGAAAAGATTTATTGCTTTTGTTAAACACTGTCAAATAATGATACTTATATCTTTAAGTACATTGTAAACCAAATTTCCATACTTGCTAGGTGTAAATTTATCAGTTCTGAAACAAGACTTAAGCATTATCCCATTAGCAAATTTTGTTAAATATCGGTACGTATCCGTATATGAACTTATTAGTTTAAAAGTCAGCTCTAACCAAGTAGTTTTGTTTTGTTATCTGTATATTGACACAGTAATGAAAGTACTGCATTCGACCAAAAAAAAATTAAAAATTTCCTTTTTTGCATTTCTACTTTTTAGAACATCTTGAGTTCAAAAAGTGGTTTAGAAAAAATGTGTGTGATTACGTCTTTGGTCAGCATTGACTGAATGGATTGATCTTTGATGTTCAACTTTTTTATGTTGATCAGTGGTGGCCATATAACCTGTCGTTAAGGTTTCTGTCAAAAGTAGTTGCCATTGCAAAAATTTGCCAAAAGACAGCTCTAATGATTTGTATTAAAATCAAGTGGTTATGCCTTTTAAGGTTTTGTTAACACATTTCGCTCCCCCAACATTTCTATAAAAATTCGGTAAAAGTGTACAGTATTGAAAAACAAACGTCGTTAAGATATTAAATATAAAGGTATCTTCACTTGAGTATTTACCAAAACCAGGGCATATCCAAGGGCAGTGGGGTTATAAGGTTGAACCTTCGTCCCTCAGAAATGTTTTTTATTACATACTATACATTACATTAAACTACTCTATATGATACATTAAACTATTCGAGCATATAATTTCAAACTTCTTAATCAATACAACATCAAATGACTGTTGCTTTTTCAAAACTTCTTCCATGCTTTGGGTAAATTCGTAATAAAAAAATTCCGACCTGCTCCATCCCCCCCCCCCACCCCCAAAAAATAAGGTCTAGTTACGGCCATACCATCATAGATTGTACCTCCTTCGTTTCCCTTACCTGAAAAAAAATAATGTAATAATTATAATAAAAAATATCTCCAATTTCAAGAATTAAGTTATGTTTCTTTTTACATCGATGTAATAATTATCACCAAACTTACCAGTTGGGCATACGTTTTGAATTTATGTAAAGTAATTGAAAGTTGTGTGATGTTCAATATCCCTACTTTTTCACAAGTTCGTAAAGTAAATGCACTACATATCTTTAATTTCGCCAATTAAGCTGTTTCTTTTTAAATCGATGCAATAATTATCACCGAACTTGCCAAGGGAGAATACGTTTTGAATTTATACAATGTAACTGAAAGTTGTGCGATGTTCGATTCCCCTAGTCTTTCTCAAGTTCGTAAAGTAAATGCACTACATCACCTAATTAAGTGATTTGACCTAAGGCATCTTAGTCGCGTCGAAAAATGCATTCTAACTGATACTGAAAGTATGCATTTCAGTAAGTAGTTTACTTTATTTCAACTAACCAACTGAAATGCATACTTTCAAATTTCTTTAGAAAAGTTATGAGTCAAAACAGCTGAAGCTTTATAATATCAAATGGGCATATGTCCATTTGAAAATTTTCTTAGAAAAGGAGAAAACTATGAAGGCGACATGAGCATTTCTAATGATTACAAAAACTTTTTGCTAAAATTTACTGTAAAATGTGTTTTTTTACTTATAAAAGCGTATTACACCATTCAATTCAGCTCATCTTTGAGATTCAGAAACAATCAAAATTTAATTTTTGAAAATTGTAGACGGTTGTGTAATCCATTGAAAATTGCGAAATCCCCTTAAAAACCTTAGGCTTAAACATGATGATCTTTTGACAGTTAAACTTTTCTAAAAAACGCCTAATGCACCATACTCAAAGACTACTGTGAAAATATTCTTTATAGCAAAACCCATGCTTTCATTCTGAAATGACCATTAAGTAATTTTTGTAAAAATGAGGCAAGAGTCAATTTAATATGAAGCTCTTAATTTATAATTTTGTATGCTCACATTCATTCTAAAATAGTCACCGAAAAATCCATTTTAAAAGCTAAGCTTAAATAATAAATATTATTTTTCTTCGGAATGTATTAACTCTAAATATTACATACCTCACCATATTCATTGATCTATTACGTAATTATTCTCTTTAGAAAAATCTATCTTGTCATTCGTAAAAATTCCATTCATTTGGAACCACCCAAAAAAATCATTTTTCGAAAAAAAGAGGACATGGGATATTTTGATATGAAGTTCCATATTGTTTTTTACGATGCACATTCTCCGTAATATAGTCACCCTTTAAAAAACCTTAAGTTTAAAAATATTTTTTTTTTAACCTATAGACAAGCAAACTCGTTTAAAAATCGGCATACCTCACCATATTCACTGGCCACTACGTACATATTCAAAAGCCATCTTTTCACACCCATCATTTCCCTCATTAATCTAATGAGACACGAGAAGGCCGCGTGAACTCTTAAATGACTTCTCGTGTGGCTAGCATGGGAAGTAGGTCATGAAAAAGAAAGTGATGGAAAGTGCCCAGGGACTATTTATCCGTCTCTCGACCCCGCCTAATAAGCGACCTTCTCGGCCAAGTGATCAACGATTGGCTCGTCAGATGCACTCCAGTCCGTTTTCTCAATTGTCTGCGCTCAAAATATGCACGCACTTGGCGTGTGTACGAAATGGTTCGTGATTGAAAACTGGGTACACCTCTTTGGACTCGAATGGGATTGGCCATGAAGTGGGGACAATAAGAGGTTATGACATTTAGAATGAGTGTGTTGGAATGGAATGTTTAGCATGGAATCTCAAGGAATGAATTACTGCGTTGTTTTTTTAATAGTATTTTTTCTTCAATATGTAAGAGACATTACTACGTAATATCTTTGAAAAAATAAAATTACTCTTGTGAGTAGTCAGAAATTCAAGAGAGAAATTAATTTCGAGAGGTAATTCAAGAGGCAGCATTCCTGCATTTGCATCTCGAATGGGAGAAAATACGAAAAATCCTCCGACAATCCTAATACAAACCTCCCTACATCGATTCCAGACTATATGTAATAATCACTGATTCGTCTTTAACTTTAAATGTGTATTTAATTATACACGTTTTCATACTTTAAGAGGACTTGGTACCTCTTTTTTTGACACAAAATTATAAAAATATTGATTTTCTAATTTTTGCCATTTTTAAAACTTTCAAACCTTCTCTTTGTTCTAAAATTTATTGAACTGATCCAATAACTATAACTATAATTGTATAAAAATTATTTTTTATGGAGAAGTTATCGTAGCTGCAATGCCCTCTTCTATGTTTCAAACGCATTTTTTTCAGTTCGTGTTTTTTTAAATTGCCACCTTAAACAAAATGCTAAAATAGCAGCAAATACAAATTGAATGACTTGAATTTTTTTGTATTACCAAAAGATCGTTGTGACAAAACAGAGCATAGATTTTTTTTTAATAATATTAAAATTTTTTTTAAATCAAAATATCGAAAAATTTCAATTTTCCTCGATTTTTTTTACCTATAAATAATTTTATTTTTAGATATTTTTACTTATTTTTCTTCGTAACTATTTAACTTATTCAAAATTAGGATAAAATGTAGAGTATATAACTAGAAACATTTGAAAAAGAAAATTAGAAAGAAAAAATTTAAACATGAAAAAGAAGATAGAATTTGAAGGTTTCTTATTTTATTTTTTTTATTTAAAATTTTGAAAACTTAGAACTCTACTTGAACTTTGTTTACAGAATTTGTTTATGGCCCAGTAATAGTTTCAAATATGCAAAAAATCATAATTTTATAGGCTTGAATAAAAAATATTCTTTGAGGTACCCAGACCCCCTCAACCTATTTGAAATTTTACCAATATGCTAAGGCAGTAACCACATTTTATCGATTGATGTGTCTGACAAACACCAGTTAAATCGTTTGTAAGTTTTTTTGATAATTTTTTTGTTTTATTGATATGTTAGAATCCTAATTTTTTCCTAGGTATCAGTTAATTAAATTCAAAAAATTTATTTCAATATACTTTTTTCTATAATTTGAATTAATTTTTAACGTTAACATTGAGATTTTGCATTAAAGCCATAAGTTTCATCAGCCCCTACCACAGGAGTAAGCTGTACCAAACTTAATATTGGTTAAATTAATTTTAAAATAAACTTATTTGAGAGTAAAATCATGAAGCATTATTAAATATTTCGGTTTTTAGCTAAATTTCAATCGAAAAAAATATTATATCTTGTGTTAGCATACTTTATATTTTCTCTCTTTACTTATCAAGTTTAAAATTAATCAATACAAATTTAAAAATATAACCCATAAAAACAAAGTTATAAATATAAATCCTTTATATGCATTGTCAATTTTTATATTCATTAACATAGCCCCTTTTCTGTTGCCAGCGTGTGTTTGGTGTTTGCATCTACTTTAAAATATTAAAAACATTTTTATCAGCAAAATGTGCTTCAAACTACGTTTAAAAATTTATTTATTAAAAATTAACGTGATTTTATGCACTCACATCCAAATATCTTTTTTATTATTCTGGTTAAAACAATTTTATTATTTTTTTATAAAAACAATTTTGGCAACAGGACAGAGTTTCTTCAATGGTCAGTTAAATGCTTGATTGATTTATTAGTATTTCGTAAAAGCAACCTTTTAGTAACAGTTACCCCCCAAAATGTGATAAAATGCATTATCATCGACATCGAATCTATCTGCTAAGTTTCAGCCCAATTGGAAGACTGCAAGGGGTTAATTAGGCCTCCACAGATTTGCCCTCAATCGATATACACACAAAATCGAAGTTAATATAAAGGATTTAAAAATAACAGTTCTTTTTTCATCACTATAAACTTTAAAGACATAAAATACTAGCCATGTGCGTCTGCGAGTTTGTTAATGAGGATCCGCGAGTTTGTTAATGAGGATCCGCGAGTTTGTTAATGAGGATCCGCGAGTCTGTTATAATGAGAATCCTCAATAAGGTAAATAGTAAAAAGGCTAAATGATATATAGATATATATAAAACGATCCTACTTCAATAAAAAAACACTTACAAGGGATTGTCAGTCTGTTCCTGACAATCGGTCCTGCCCTATCTCGATATTTACACATAATGTTTAATTTTTTGTACTTCAATATCTGTCTGAGTATTGTGTTAAAACATATGAATTTTATACCAGATATAATTACAGTAATATTAACTCATTAGCAAAATTTGATGAAAAAAAAAGCGGATATTTTCTATTAAAATTAAAAAAGTTTTTACCTGTTGCTATACCTGATATATAACGTCACATGTTGCAAAATAATGCTCGCCAGATATTGTGTTAGAAAAAATAAAATATTAGGTCTTTGGGACAAGACAGGTTAATTAAAATTAAATTAAAAAATTTAATTTAATTTAATTTAATTTAATTTTTAATGAAATCTCTTAATTAGTGAAAAAAAATTTGCTGAATTTTTTATGGAGCTCGTGGACTTAAATGCTAAAAGTAAGGTATCATTTGTAGATGTTGATATAAAACTGAAGAAACAAGAGAAAAATTACTAACGTAAATCCATAACATTTCTAGAGATTAAATCAAATCATCTTTTGCCATGTTGGGTTACATAACATACCTCACTAAAAACTGCCCGTCATTCATGACGTACAATATGAAATAAATATTTGCAAAGTTTTAAATTAGTTAAAGAAAATAAATGCTTTAATAATATTTCACTCATTACTCATTATTGTAGTTGTTACGCTTAATTTTATTAATTTGGATATTACACATAACAAATTTTACATTATAACTATCACTAGTGGTTAATTTGATAAATTATTAACAGTTTCTTAATATTTATCATATTAACCAGTCATTATACTTAATAAAATAGCATCTTGTTAATATTATATTTTTTTTCTTTATCTTTAGTTAATCACATTAACCAGCAATTATGTCTAATAACTGTTAAACCTTGATTAATATGATATTTTTTTCTTTATCTTTAGTTAATCACATTAACCAGCAATTATGTCTAATAACTGTTAAACCTTGATTAATATGATACTGGATTCTGCGCAGTCCTCTCTTGTTTCTTTCCGTAAGTGTGTTAGTAAGCTGTTAATTGCAGGTGATAAAGGGTCCAAGAAATGCAACTACAACGAAAAGTTTAAATTTCAAAATGCAGTTGCAAAAAGAATGGTATTCTATGTAATTTGAAATGTCATGTTCGATTTAATAATTGTTTACAGAAACATGCTTTTGTAATTCAGTATATTTCATAATAACCATACAATCATATTAACCAGCAGAATCCAGTATTTATCATATTAACCGTGGGCTAACAGTTATTCTCTATAATACCTGGTTAATATGTTTAATTTGAGATAAATAAAAAGAAAATATTAATAAGGTGATTTTTTTATTATGTATAGTAAATGGTTAATATAATAAATACTAAGAAGCTATTAATAATTTATCATATTAACCAATAGAGATAGTTATTTTGTGAAAAAAAAAAAAAAAAAAAAGTAAAAAAAAAAAAAAAAAAACAGCTGTTATGTATAATATCCAAATTAATAAAATTAACTGTAACTTAGACATTCGAAATATTAAGTCACAAATAAAAACAAATTTAACTTTTATAACGTTTTCGTTTACTAAATATACTGCACAGCTTTCGAAATACCTGCATTTAACATTCTTTGCAACTTTTATTACAAGATTGTTTTTATTTTACACATATATACCATTAATAAGTGAATTTTAGCAGTATTACTAGAGACAGTAATAATTTTATTTGACTCCAATGGTCCTAATTGGTTCACCCTTTTGTAACCTCAGAAAATGTAAAAATTTATAAAGGGAATACTTTATCAATTCTTGCTTCGATGATTCTTTATAGAAATTTAGAAAATCAAAGCACGAAATTCAACTAAATTACAATTTATAGTCAAAATATTAAGTAATGGTTAGTTTGCTGCTCTATGTCCAACGTTGACCAGTCCTTAGAAAAAAAAATTCATTAGTTAATTTCATTTGCATAAAAAAATGCTTTAAAATAGATAAAAATTAACAAGCATTTAAATACTTAGCACAATATCACATAAACTCACAAGGTCCTATCAACCTTTGTTCATTCTCTCAATAAAATTATTCCAAATACCTTATCAAAAGATGTGTTATCTTTAGATACAATATACAAAAAAAAAATTAAGTGGTTTAAGATTCAGAAGTCGTTATTTTCTAACATCAGAAATTTGAAGACAAATACTCGCTTAACTTAAACCCTAAAGAAGATGCAAACAGTTTGCATTAATCATTTTGCAGTTTTCAAAAAATATTAAATAGTGCATAAAGTTCATTGGACAATATTTTCTCACTTTGATAAAGTCTTTTTGCTTCAGAAATAAAAAAGGAGAAATGACATCTAAAGTCTATTACAACAAATTGAATTTGGAATTTTCACATATATAAGGGAAATTTTTTTATATTCGCGAAACAAGATTACTTTGAGAGGGCGAAGGGGAACTTAACCGAGGAGGTTCCTTTTTTATTTTGTTTTACTTTTTAAACAAACTTATTTACGCTGAAAAATATGAGCTAAAGGAAAACAATCCCGTCTAAAGTTACATTTAGGAGAGCTTTATAACAAAGGTCTATTTTATAGACGCGTAAAAAGAATTCTTTAGGTAAAATATTCTGTCAATTTCTACAGGTATGTATATTAAATTTTATCAAAAAGATTTTCTATTACTTTTTCATGCTCATAAATATATTGATAAATATGCAATGCCTTTCAAGAAATGAGGTTGAACGACTCGTTGATCTTTCACTGCCTATCTATTCAATTTTTCCCCCCTGAGTTTGATAGAAACTTAATAACAATGACATCGAGACAGAACGGAGAAGGAATCTATTTTGAAATTGTGTTATTTTAATTTAATAACACTGGTGGGCTCGTCAAATCTTGCGCATTTAAGATTGCTGAGAGAAATCAGTTTAATCAGAGTTAAATATTGCTTTCGATTGCTGAGGGATATAAGATTTTTATTTTTCCTCAACGTTCTTAAATTTAAGTTTTCTCTTTTTGTATAATGCTACCATCTACTTTATACTATTTTAGCTTTCCAAAAAATGTTCACTATTTCTGTTTTTTTAACATCGATTTTCAAGCAAGTAATATAATGTACAATAGTAAATTAACTCCCATCTTCAGAAACGAAAGTCTTAACATTTAAATTGGAAAACCACTTATCAATTTTGATTTTGCATAAAGGGAGAAAAAGGGATGATTACTACAAAACACTGCACGAAAATAGTGTATATAATATTAAAATTAATTACTTTCACTAAAAAGGAATATTTATTTTACAACAATGTGGTATGAAATGCATGTATATCAAAGATTATTCATACAAAGGAAAACTATAATGAACACAACTATTAGATTGTCGATATTTAATTATATAATCACCCCGGGAGATTATTATTACAATTCAAGTTTCAAAAAGCTGTAAAAAAAAGAACCACTAGTCATAGTAACCTGAAATTTGATCTGAATACACGTGAAAAAGAGGAAATAGTATGGCATAAGAAAGAATAGTTTGAATAACGACTCTTTATTCTTATGCCATACAATTTCCAACTTCTTCGAGCATATTCAAGACAAATATTTCAAGTTATTTCTTTAATGAAACATTAATGGCCTCCAGATCTTAACAGCTTAATTTCTAGTAAAAGTCAATTTGCTCTTTTTATTAAATATATTGAAGATACCTATAAACGTACTTAATTTTCCAATAACAGATTATTCTTATAGAGGGCAATAATTGAAGACACATTTTTGATTTTGTTTGTACATTGTATTGTCAAATGGATATTGTTTTTGTATTTTTTTGCAACTAACGTTTTCTGCTTACTTCTGTACGTCCTGTGTGATAACTAGTGGTACACGGGTGTTTCTATGTTGTTCGATAAAAAAAATCACCCCATATAATAATTTCAAATTCGTAATTTTATCAAACAAAATTAAATTACACAATAGTCTCGAAATTAACTACCTAATCGTTTTATTTCTATATAGTTTTATTCTTTCATACTTTGAAAAAACCCAATTATTATAATTTTGCTAAGATTAGAATTATTGTGAATTGAATTACTAAAAACAACTCAGAATAAAACTGTAAAAATTCTAGAAAGTAAAAAATGTTATGAAAATTAAAATGCATGTGCGTAATACATCAGAAGTTAATCTGCTTGGTAACAATCCCTTAATGATGTAATCAAAGAGACCTGAGGAGACTCCAATGTTTGAATACAATTTTAAATACTTTATATCAAAATGCATAGTTAAAATTCATTTTTAACTTACATCTTCATTTTAAAATTATAATTTATCTTGAACAACAGCCTCAAATTAAAAAGTGTTATATTTCCTTAATTTCTAAGCAGTCATTTAAAGTAGTTTCACTTGAACAAGCATGATGAATTTTGAAATTTCTCACCTTCAAATTAAAAACGCTTCTTTATTTATTAATATATGCAACAGTTATCATATCACAAACTACAAAAATACTTTTTTTTTTTTTAAATTAAAATAAAACCTTTTACTCCGTTTCAGTATATCATCCACTAATATGATTAAAAAGTCTAACTTATTTAATTAAATACGTGCCTATATATTGAAGCGGAGAAGTAAAAAGAAATTTCTTTCATACAACTAAGTTTCCAAGGGATATAGAATTTTTATATTTTACAAGCAATGCAACAAATACGAATTATAAACTTATATTTACACATTGTTGTTTTGAGGATGTTAAGTGTTTTGAGCTTTACATTGGTGTATACTATAGTCACTCAAAAACTATTAGAATCTTAAACGTACTATGTCCCCTACATACTTAGACAAGCGTTTGAAAGCATCTTCTCCACAGCAGTATTGAGGTATAAATACATCCCTTCGTTGATTCATTTAGCTGGAAAATAACTAAGAATAAGCTTTATACATAGTAAAATTCATGTGCAAATAAAAAGGAAATAAGTAAGTTTCCATTGTCTAACTGAAACTAATTAGTACCCAAACTTTGTGAGTTTGAAGAGTTTTCTGCACACTTTTTGCTTCAAAAACTTGGTAGTTTCAAGATACTCCTAAATACTTTGTCAGGATTATAGCCCCAAATTTCATTACAGAGATGTTAAACTTTATAATATTCATTGAAAGCTTCTTATTTCCCTCCAATTCTCTTAAGTCCTTTTGAAGCGATGCTTATTTAATTTTTTTAGAAACAATCAAATATGTGATCATTTCAACAAAAATAAGTTTTTCTAAACTACTTTAATTAGTTCGGTGAAAATTAATTAAATTTAAACTTATCAAATTACAGCAAATATTAACTTTAACTCTTAAATAGTAAATAATGACAATATCCTATTGATTCTTGTACCTAATCTTCTACCATTACTGATATTTCATTTTATACGTCACAAAAACCCGTAATTTCCTTCTCATATAAAGAAAAAAAAGTTATTTTTGGCTCAAAATCAGGTACCTTAAGCATTTATGTGTCAAATAATATTCACGTTTTAAAAAACATAATATCTAAACATGCAATTAGTTATGAAATTAATGAACGCAGATTGAAGGAAATGCATTTAAAGTTTAATTCCAAAAGTACGACCAGAAACAAAATTTCGACAACAAAAATTTAATTGTATAGAACGTCAACTAAAATAAAAGCTTTTCATTTTCTATTAGAGTCTCGAGATAAAAATATCGATTTATCGCTCACCCACCTAAGTAAAAGTTTGCATTGAAAATGTCGTTAGTGGATTAAAAAGATAACTAACAAAATCATGTACTATGTTTAGAGCAAAGCGATGTGTAATTTTTTCATTTGACACTGAAAGTACACCGAACAATTTGGGTTCTTTTTTTAGAATAATGCAATTTTCTCTTGAATAATTAGGGAAAGAGATATCGTATTTCTTAGCTTTTTGATCAACAAAAATCGTTAATGTATAGTAGAATAGGAAGCTTAAGATAAGACACGAAATTGAATATATCTAAAGACCTTTAACAAGGTTTCTTTAAAAGACATTTCTTGACGTTATATTCATTATATTTCACCCTGGAGGTAAGTACCTCGCTTGTTCTTTAATGAATAAATGGTTTAACACAATAATTCGTTAACCTAACTTGAAAAGTTAGCAAACTTGATTATTTAATTAAAAATGGGTAAATATTTTTAAGTAATAAGTAGATTAGCATTTAATTTTTATTAAGCTTTCTTTTCATTATATTTTACTAAGTGTGATTTATTAGTGGTTAGATTGTGAAAAATACTGTAATAGTATTCGTTTGATGTTCTTTAAGTATATTTAAAAATACATTTGATTAGTAATATGCTTTTAATATTCTAAAATACCATATATATATATATATATATATATATATATATATATATATATATATATATATATATATATATATATATATATCCCGCCATAAGTCAAACATAAAAACAGATTTTTAAAAGACACAGTGTGATATATTAAGTTTCAATTTTAAATGAAAAATTAAGATATTTTCGAAGATAATACAATTGTAAAAATTCGTAATGAAATAATCATCTCCTAAACGCTTGGTAAATCATTACTCATTTCAAACTCAAAAAAGTTTGAAGAGGCAAAAATTTAGCATCAAAATGTGTGTTAATATTTTAAGATATATATAAATGTTTTTCTTCTAGTTAAAATTATATACACTTTATTTCTTTCAAAACACTTAACAGTTTCAATAAAGTTAAGGAAAATGCCCTAAACACAAATCTCAAGATGCTTTTAGGCCGTCCAAATGGTATAGTGGTTAGCGTGCTAGTTTCTAGACCGCGAGGTTGCGGGTTCGAGTCCCATGTAAGGCATGGGTGTTTGCAAATGTATGCTGGCTTGTCAAATGACGAATGTTTCGGTGCATTACAGCCCTCGTGTTACTAACGGTGCCAGATAATCGGAAAACAACCAACCACGGTGCTTTTAATTTAAAGGTTTTATTCGTATAAACGTAAGAACTTATTATCTCTACATTCAAATGCAAACACTGTCTGTATGTATGTACGTCTGTAATACAAGATCTATTGAAACAATTTGGACCAAGCTTTTCAATTACTAGTTTATTTACTGAAGATTATTTTGAATACACTTTTAACGCACCTTAAATGTAAAAGGAAACCATAATTACACACAAAAAACATTTTTTGTCATATTGCAGCTTATGCTTGATTTTTGTCTAGAAAACTTTGGACAGGAAACATTGTTAGCAACAGTTTCAATGTAAATTGATGAGTGTTTCGTAATTCAAATTTATTTATTACGCCTCGCAAAAGAAAAATTCCATTTGGTCGGAATGCAGCCGATTCTAAAAAACTTCGTAAAATTCGAAACAATTCAAGTTCTTCTGAAAGACAATCGCGTGTTCCTGACAGTACAAATCGAAATGCGGATCAATGAGCCAACCAGTCATCTCTAGAAAGAACAAAACCGATCACTGCTAATAATCAGATACACATATAACGACGTCGCACAGAAACTAAATGAAAGAAAAATGTGTCTCATAGCAATTTAATGTCAGAAAATTAGACCTAGTGTCAAATACATATAAGTCAATAGACAGTGACGTCAATGTACAAGAAGCAGTTCAATACCCCACTGAATTCTCGAATTTTCTTTATCCTCCTGATATATCCTTACATACACTTAATTTGATGGTTGAAAGCACCGATATGTTGCAAGATTTCTAACTCTTGTGGACAATTAAAGGGGATATTCCATGTATGGGCCGTTTTGCCTCTTTCCAACCCCTTAAAGTTTGTTGACAGGGATCAGAAAAACGCACTTTTTCTATGATGGTTCTAGTTCAATGCATACCAAATTTTAGAATTGAGGATACTTGAGAATTCAAACATTTTGATAAGGCACGTTTAAAATGTAAGGACCTTTTAAGAATGGTTTGGTTAAAACTGTAATAGATTGGTTTAAGATACATTGGGAAACACTTTAAAAAAAATTCAGCATCATGTGGCTCATTGGAAAATTGGATTTTGGGATATTCTACTTTTAGAACGTTTTACCCTTTTTCTTTTCTAAAGGGTGGTGATTTGAAATCGTGATACATTTGTTTAACTGTGTCCAGTTTTGTGAGCATTTGCATACCAATTTTTATCGAACTGACATCATGGGAAATTGGAATATTTCCCACTTGAATAGTTTGATTCCATTCTGACCCCTTAAAGTTGGTTATTCAAGATTGAAAAAGCTTACTTTGTGCTTGCCTTGTTAGTATGTGCACCAAATTTCACGGTTGTAATTATATTAAAAGTGGAACATTGGGATATTCTTCATTTGGAACGTTTAACCCCATTTCATCCCTTGAAAATTAAATGATTGAGGTCGAAATAGCTTGCTATTTAAGCATATATATTAACTTCAATTTTGATTCATTCCATCAAGTTTTGGAGGGGGGAAATTATTCAATGGCACTGATTGTATATGTCTTCTTCGTAGTTGTCAAACATTTTGAAAACTCGATTTGAGCTCAATATCAATTAAATAAGTTGCAATTGCACATAGAAATTGGCAATGCATATAAAAGATTTAAAGTAAACACTCTTTATTGGTTAGTTTTTTTCTATGTGTGTTCCTGTTGGTTTTGTACTTCGTTTTAAAGTTGTAACTGTATGGGAAGTGCGAAAGTTAGTGATGAGTCAGCGAGAGCTATGACTTTTATCAATAAAGATTTCAAAACTGACAATTGACTGTAAATGTAATGTTCAGGTGTGAACACTCACACACCGAGTGTTCCATACATGATCTCTGTGCGTGTGAGCACTCATAACTTTTTTTTAGACCGTGATAGATTACTCATCCGAAGATCGTGGGCAATTATTTTCAACGTTAATTCTTTCAGCTTATACAAACATATTTGCCAAGAAATTATCGAATAGTCTCTATTAATCGAAGCCGACAAATGACCTTTTTCTCAAAATGTAGTTTGAAAGCATAGTAAAAATTTAAAAATGTAGGTAATAAAAGTTAATAAAAATATGAGCAGTGTCCCTGATCTAAGAGGTGGTATACGAACTCAATTCAATTAAACGATAATCATCAATCTAACATCTCAGCTGACAATTTCGCATGTGAATGTTAATAAACAGCTTATTTTTCAGATCATAAGCATTTTCTATTCACTTAAATATTAAACATGGTTGAATTTATTTATTTATTTATTTATTTATTTATTTATTTATATCTGGAATTCCAATTAATCAAACAAATGTTCCTTTCATCTATACATAAGAAACTAGTTTAATTTTCTTTTTAATTCTTCGTGTAAGTTTTACAACTAAAAGGGAGACAATTTTTTCCGACTTGTTTTTAATGCATTTTTTCGATCTTAAACCCCAAGAATATAAGAAAACAAATCGGGATAGAGTCACTATGTCGTGATGGTCTGTTGAAAAATTCTGTCCTTTTTTTGCAATTTATATTTCAAAAAATCTTATCTGTTTATGAGAATGTTCTAATGTTGGGAATTATAAGCACTTATTAATTAAAGAAATTTCTATTGTATATGGCTTAAACAGTTCCTATATTTAATTAATATCTAAAAGTGAGATTTTAAATTCCATTAAATTAGAATATATTGAAATTGATGCTTTCAATGTTACTTTACACATTTCATTTTTAATAGAATTAATTTTTCAATTTTTTATTAATTTAAAAGTATTTAAATTTTGAGTAGTAACCATTATAAATCCACTGTGGTAGAAACGAGTTTTGTAAGACTTTTTCAATTTTCCTCGCCTTTAAAAAATTAAAAGTAGGACAATAAAAAAAAGTAAAAATAAAAAGTTAATATCAAATAAATACTTCCATTAAAGCTGCATTTTCCATGACTAGTCCTTGTTGACTACTTAACTCCATGAATGTTTATCTAAGCCCACACACAAAATACTTATCTGATTGTATAAGGTACCACATAAGAGAGAGAGAAAAGTAAATATAAAGGAAACAATAATTAAAAAGGTTTAAATCGTCTTGTACTTGAAATTACGTTTAAGAAAAGTCCCATTCGTACCTTCACACATCAATAAAAAAATTATTTTCAATTGATAATAATTCACTTTTCTGCAGTTTATAACTCACTTGTGACATGAGTTCTGCACGAGAGACAATTAAAATAAAAATAAAATAATATATAACTCTGATTGTGAGGAATAAATTTTTTTTTAAATTGACGTTCTTTTATTTGAAAAGGATTTTCTTTTTATTTAGAACTGATGTTATTGACTTATTAGTGACAACTACCAATAAGTCAAATTTAAATTCTTTTTGAAAGAGGGATTTTTTTAAAAGTTTAATAGTCAACCTGAAAGTAAGAATTGGAGTAGATTTATAAAGAGTTTCCAGAACTAACTTCGAAATTCTATTGAGCGATCCGCCTCTTTTAAACCCAAAATATAAAAAATGACGATCACTGATTTCTTGTATGAAGTTACAAAATAGGATATGTTTTTGACAATTTTTTAAGGATCCCTCTATCAAGGCAAAAAAAAAAGTATATTCAGACTTATAGTTATTTCTAATCTATAAAGAACAGTTGGTCTCTTATTGTAGCTGTTGTTGATTGCAATATTTGAGTTGTGAAGTATATTTACCTGTAGACTTTGGTTTCTGTTTTAAAAAACTATATTTTGGTGTTACAGTAAACCTGTGAATAAAAGCTTAGCTTATAAAATGTATGATTTTTCAAGATCATCTCTTTTTAGCTTTGAGTAAATAGATAATCAAAATAAATTTTATGTAAAATAACGATCTGTAGTTATAAAACAAAGAATTTATTATCCAATTATTCTTTTTGTGCCAATACCCAACATTTTTTAAACACTGGAATTTCAGAATATTTAATTTTTTATTTTTTTTTAAATCTTAAGAATTGAAATTACTAGACCATTTTTAATGAATTTAAAATTTTCATAATAAAAGAAGATTATATCAAAATCTTAATTTAATAACAGAACTTGTATTTGCAAAAGTCACTGATAGATGAAGCTGGTACAGTACCCCTAAAAAAACCTTGTTCGAAAAGTCTTTATATGATCTGTGCAAAACAAATTCTTATAGGGCTGTTTACTAAGTAATTGTTTTACTAAGTTTCAGTTCATTATGTTGATAAACACGCCACTTATTAGCTAAGGGAAAATCTCAATTTTGAGATGCGCAATGTGAAGGTCCCCACAGTGGCGGCTCGTGGGTATTAAAAGTGAGGGGGCCCAAATTAACAATTGCATGTCATGGGGAGGGGACATGCAAATATCAAGACACATGAATTTCATGTAATTTTGTAAATGTTACTTAAATATATATGGGAAAACAAAACTACAAGATTATTAAACAGTTAAATTATCTAAGCATACTGATATCTGATAAAGTAAATATTTCAATAAAAGGAATTATTATTACAAAAACGAAGCAACGTTTCGTTTGAGAATGGACGACGTCAGGAAGGGTAAAATGAATGCACTTGCACCTTTTGCTTTTAAAAATTAAAAATGAAGTGAAGAATTCCTAGGCAAAAAAGTAAAGTACAGGCTTCAAATTATTCAATTGAACGTAAAATTACGGCATATCTATTTATAAATTGTTCCGTAAGAAATCCGATACTCATTCACGGTTGAAAATTCATGGTTTGAAGCTTTAGCCGCTTTGCACCCTTTTGTATGCGATCTGCACCCCCTTGTCACTGTCTATGCGTTTGAGGGTTTAAATTTATGGAGATTATTTTAAGGATCTTCTGGTCTTCCGGGAAGCCTACCAAGAGATGGATGCTATCTCAATGACCAGTGGTCAGTGATTAGGAACAGCCATAAGTACTATATTATCGGGACTCACTGTAAGATTAAAAAAAAAGTTTTAAAGTTTACCTTTTTGCTTCCCCCTCCTCCCCGTTAAATATAACTAATTACTCCTAATCATATAATGAAAAGCATGTTATAATTAATAATTTTATTAAATTAAGAATAGAGAACACATTAAAATGAACTCATGTCGATTGGACGAAGTGTAAAAGTTAAACAGATTTGAAGATAAAACTTTTTTAATATAAGAAAAGTTACCGATATTTTCAACAGTATAAAACATTTTATGTACAATACAGGTGACTGGATTAGATACCAACAGTGTAGGAAGCAAAAGCTTTTTTATTTTGCTTGTCATCATAATAATAAATTAAAATACTAATCACAAAAAAATAAGTAAAAGTATGAAAACCGATGTCAATCAATTTCTATTCTGTATTTAAGAAAAAGAAAACAAAGAGTTAGGGAAGAGTTATAAAATAAATAAAGTCAAAACCTTGGTTAAAAATTCTGTATAAATCACAGGGGAAAATTTTTCATCAAATATTACATGAATCATAGAAAAAAAATGCCGACAGCAACAATTTCACTTTTCGTAACTTTAGAGTAAATACTTAAATAAATAATTTATAATGTTTTAAATTTAAATAAATCATTTTAAAGACATCGGTATTGCTCCTAATATTCAAGTCAATGATATTTCATGAATCAATTCATGCAAAATAATTTTGGCTTAACAGTAGAACTAATGAAAAATGCCATTAACTTAGAATGTGCAATATTTATAAATTTGCAACCAAAGTCAAAGGTATTATTATATTGACCAGTTCAACAGTTTTAATTTAAATTCATGAAAAAATTAATAGTTACTTGATATGAGGATGAATAATTACTTGAAAAATGCATTGCATATGCATCTCAAATTTGAGATGTCTAATCACATTGAAACCAACCTGCAAAACATCCGATGGGGCTCGATTCGACGACGTTTCACATGTGAATTGAATATATTGCCTCTGGTCAATGAGTTTTGACATAGCGATAGTTAAAAATAGGTGTTTTACCATGATTCTTGATATTTTGAAAAGAAGTTGAGCAAACATGGAACTCGCTTCAAATTTTAATATTTTATTTAATTCAGAATTTATTTTGAGAATTGGATCCTACCTGAGTGAAGAATAAACATCGTTTCTTCAATTTTAAGAATGCAAATTTTATTTGACAATTTCAAATTGCTTGTATGATTTTGCTTTTTAAAGGGTTTAGGTTCATGACTCAGATTCTTCACTAAATGCTCATGACATTTTTTTCTGGTAACAGTAACTAGGTTTGCTTTATCTACATTTTACATATTATTTTGGAGAGAGGGAGGGGGGGGGGTGATTATTCTGTAACTGTGACGCTTATCTTTTAAAAGCCACTTATTTAGAGAAGAACATTTTTTATTCTCTGTATAGAAATTCTTCTGTTGATGGCATCGGATTGTAAGTTACGTTAATAATTTAATAGGATATCAAATACTAATGTGAGACAAATCACTTCTTCCGATCATATGCACGACATTTAAATACTCAAACATTTTTCGGGAAAAAAGTAAATATCTAAATAAAAACAATTTGCAGAGAAAATCTTACTCTTACATTTTGAAAAACAAAGAGCGAAAATGAATGCAATGAATATTTATTGTAGCCACTTTTTTCGCGCCGTCATACTAGAGGACCAACGTGCAATCGCCGTCTCTACAAAAAATGGCCATTCCTTTACAAAGAAGTCCACCCCAGAGCAGAGCGATCAGGGATGTTTTAGAAATTTTGTATTTATGCTTTGGCAAAACAGGATGTCACGTGAAAGACGCAACCTTATATGCCCTATCGGTTTTAAATTCAAGGTCGTCCTAAGAAGGGGTCATTTTGTCCTCAGGAAAACTAGCATCTTTAAGAGAAGGGTCGCTTTTTTGCAGTAATGATTGCGATTGATTAACATTTTTTCGAGTTTGTTACAAGAGCTCCCTGCTCCTTTCACAATAGTTAATGTCTAATGACAGAATAAATAAGTTGTAAGCTTTTTTTTTTAAATATTAAAAAAATCCCACAACAAAACAATATTAACAAGCATATATGTAAGTGGGGTCAGGGTCCAAAGTGAGGGGGCCCAGGCCCCTCCCGGCCCCCTGCACCAGCCGCCACTGGGTCGTCCCCAGTATGAAGGCAAGCGAACGGATGCGTATTTCAAGACGCTACAGGTATTAGTCTAAAATTACTCGAAAACTAGTTAGATTTATTGTCTGATGTTTAACACGAGGTTAATACAAAATTAGTTAAATAATTCTATTATAATTAAATTTTAATGTAACATAGATAACAAAATTGAAGATAGGCTAAATTCCTATACAGTCCAATTAAGGTCGGAAACAAAAAGTAATATATATTATTGTTGCTAATAAAATTGTAAAAAATTACATTGTTACGTTATGGTTTTATGAGACATTAATAAAATATGTTATGCTAATTAGGTCAGGCTTATTTATTATATGTGTCACCAATCTGAGGAAAAATATATTAAATTTTATTATTTAGTTAATAAAAATTATTTTTTGAATATCGAATATTTGTAATTAATAAAACATATATTTTGAATATTATTTTGAAAAAACTATTGTTTTCAACGTAATTGAAAATTTCATACTAGCAAAAACTATACCACTATATTATAGGAATGATGAAACGTGTTATGTAAATAATCATATTCCCATAAAATCCCATCATTATAGACATTCGTTATATTTTTACTTACTATTGTTATTAAATGATTGTCTAATATGTGTGTTTTTGCGTCTTTCTGAAATGTCAATAAATTTCCCGGTGACCTATCAGGCCATACTTTTTGTATTGTTTTTCATGGCACAAAAAGATCTAAATGAAGGCTATACTGTGTTAAAATTTCGTAACATCTAAAGTATACTAGTAGTATTATAGTAGTTTCTAGGGAGAATGACTTGGAGAATGACCTTATAATGAAAACTTCTTTGCATTTCAATTATTGAATTAGAGATGTTTTGTAAACACCTACTTAGAGTTACAATTTCCATTGGGTCTACTTATTTTTAAGGAAGAAATTTCGTACCATCAAAGGTGAGAAATAAACCGGGGTCTTCCCATACGAAAGGGGCGTGTGTTGTGCCTGATCCAGGATTTTGACTTCATCACTGGATAGGTCTTGCAAAGGAATGAATTTGATGCACAACACCCGAAATTCCCAAGTTTTAAAATGTATAGCTCATTACAGTATTCGTTCGAGACAATCTGAACCTACTAAGGAAAAATATAAAAGTTTACCACCTATGTTTCCAACAATTTCAAAAGATAAAAATCTACTGAAAACTTTTACAATGAATTTCTTTTACCTTAATTTAACTTAAATTAATTTTTAATATAGTATTTTTTATTTGTGTTTATTCCTTTTTTTTGCAATTTTACTAAAATGTTGAAAACTTAATGTGAAAATGAAGAAAAAATTGTAGGTGAGTGAGTGAGGGGGTCGACCATGACAAATAAAAGCCCCCCCCCCCCAAAAAAAAAAATGAATACATATTTTTTTATTTTAAAAAATTAAAAAATTGTTTTTTTAATTAATAATTAATTATTAAAAACTATTTAATGCAAAAGTTGCATGCTATTTGTGTTTGGCCTATTTTTATTGAATTGTATTCTTACCAAAACTTTCTCAAGACATGAATAAAACGAAGTTGTACAAAATTTATATTTTATTGAACACATTACTTACAGATTCAAAAGCAGCAAAATTGAAGTCATGGAAACAATAGGTAGTGAAACCGAGTGAGTTGATATTTTTCAGCATACACATTAATAGTACAAAACATTGAATTACGTTTTAATACATTACTTTTTATCTTTTACTAAAAAAATTCCCAGAAATTTCTATAGAAGACTGAATTAGACAAGTTACCTTTCTTATATTTATTTGTAAAAGTTTCGTTTCAATGTCACTCTTTTGAAGCCATAGCTTTTAAACATTGTAGTTTTTAGTTTAAGAAAATTTTCAAGCATGCTCCCTTCTTAGCATAAACTTCACTTTGTTTTATATTTTGATCATTAGAACTTGCCCTTCATATACCTCCTTACCGTTAACTTGTTCTCTTCCTTACCTTGTTCTTCCTTACCGTAAAACCTACATTTACTTGTTTTATTATATTATTTGCTTATTTATCCTTCATTTATAAAGTCCATATTTTATCCAAACTCTTGTAAGATAGAAATTAAAAAAATAGTTTTGTCCGTCCATGTATCTGGCTTATTTATTGTTTTTATAATTGTTTTATTGTTAAAATATTGTACCCTATACTACCATATCATCAGATAACTAAATGATTCTGAAGATCTTATTGCATAGTGCAACTTGAACAGTTTACTGTTGGAGCACTGCCCACACCTCTTTTTCTTATTTCCTACTTTCTGAATGTGAGACCTGACAAACTCCAATGACTTGTGGCAGAACTCATATGAAAAGGTTTCGCTCCATCGGAGCACTGGTACCTTATTAAATCCCCCATCAAAGTCAAAAGTGGTCTAGATCCTTGCATTCAAATTCATCTTGTAAAGGAACTGTTTCTATACAATAAAAATATTCAGCAATGAAAAATATTTTGAAAGCATACAACTTTTTTTTCCTTCAGTTTTCGTTTTCTAAAGAGGTAATATGGTCTTACTTTTAAATCTGTTAAAAATATCTTATTCATCTGGAGTTATAATTAAAATTAAGACCTAGTCCTATTGAGATTTACTTTAAGGCTAAATATTAAAAATAAGTGTATTAAAATAAAGCGTAGTATTTCTACTTATAATATGCTACAAAGTGCGAGTAGTAAAAAGTTAAAGCTAGGCAAAGGATATCCCAATTTTTAATTCAGTTTAAGCTGCATTTAGTTAAGTAGGGCATATAGGTTCAGGCTAAAAAACTAAGCATACTATATTAAATATTATAAGCTAATCAGAAAAATTACCCGGGTGATATATTTTGGGAATAAAAAGGATTTCATCAGTGAGGGAATCTACCCCCTCAAATTTATTAAAAAATTTCCAAGTGCATTTACTGAGATTAAAGTGATATCACCGTTTTTAAAAGAAAACTTTGACTTTTAATGTATGTTTAAATGCATAATTTCTTAATTGGAAAACATAAAGCTAACTTGAGAAACACTGAGTTAAAAAATAATTGTGAAATTAAGTTTAGTTTTACTTTTCAGCTTACAAAACAATAGTCATGTACAGTTAAGCACTTAAAAAATTAAAAGAAACTTACTGCAAAATTATGTTCTGTCATGACACTGGTTGATCACCTGTTGACAAAATAAAAACAGAAGCAGGTGCAAGAAATTCGAACCATTCTGATGTAACCCATGCTGAAATGTACCCAAATCTTCTCAAAAAGTCACTTTAAAATAAAATAGCGGCTTGAATAAGAAAATCTGAAAACCTTTTGAAATTTTCTATCCTGGTAACCCTCTTTCCACTTTCTAAATGAGATTTTATAAATTCTGCACAAAATAAAATATATAGCTTTAACAAAGTTACATTGAACGAAACTTCCATAAATATGTATAAGAAAGGTAATTTCTCGAAACCAATCTTTTATAGAAAATGTTGTAAGTTTGAATAAAAATAATATAAATATCCCATATAAATTAAAAATATCCCTTTAATAAATAAAAATATCCCTTTAATAAATAAAAATATCCCTTTAATAAATAAAAATATCCCTTTAATAAAAATATTCAATTTTAATGAAATAATCTTGTTTTTTCATATACTATTAAAGCTATTCTTTTATCACTCACAATTTTTTAATTTCAGAAACAATTGAAAGCTAATTTAATTAATTCTGATTCCCATACATTTTCATTCTTGACTTATTACTTTAATTAATATTTCTTAAAAGCTTTGTATAATTCTGAAAATCATTGATGATCTTAGTATATCTAGAACACACTAATAAGAGTTGCGGGTTTGGATTTCCTCATAGCTAAGTCATATAGCTCCTGCTGCCATCTTCAGGCGTATAATAAGTTGAAAAATGACAAAGGCAATCAAGAAAATGTAGAGAATTCACTACATTTCAAAATAAAATTGGTGTTTTTTCAATATGCTAATTCCAGTGTATTTGTACAATTCCCAAGAACTTTTTAGTTTATGATTAGAGCTGGTTAATTCTTGCACAATATAAACGATAACTCCTACACATGCAACATTAATTTGTTGTTGTTGTTGTTTTTGAAACATCTTAAAATGTAAATTCCTTTCAAACGAGAATATTTTATTGGTTGCTACATGAAAAGCAACAGTTAAGCGAAGCTTTCAAATTCGATATATTAATTGAGGGGCAGTTCTCTGAATGATGCAATACGGAACATTTTAGCTTTTTTTTTTTTTCTTCTAATCATGAACATATTAGAATTGCAAAACTGTGAAGAATACAGTAGTTTTGTTTTAATTTTATTTATTATTAGTTGGTGACAAAGTTGTATAGAAAAGTAATTAATTTATAAATAATTAAAATGTCTAGTGCACGTCCATTTCTCGTTTACTTGACGTAGCAAATATAATTATTTTTCCATACACTTTTGCCACCAAATAGTAATATAGAAAGCAAAATCATAACTAATATATTCATCATGGCTTTAAATTCTAATCTGTTTACGAGTAGAATAAAGAGTGCAAAATGTCCCGTGCGTCATCCAGAGAATACCCCTAATGTTCCACATATGTGAGAGTGCTCTTGTCTGCTTTATATACAGATATATATATATATAGAGAGAGAGAGATCAGATATATAGAGAGGTATAAAATGGATAAAATATTGTTACAATTTTTTTAATGTTAATTGGATTTCAAACCAATTTTTTTTAATTTATTAGCTTTGATCAATTGCATGTTGAAACTAATATTTTTAAAACCACATTATATCTTTTTTCCTTTGAATTTTACTACTTTATTTTATATTTTCAAAAGGCAAGTGTCGTAGCAAGTGCACTCTTGTAATGCTGCTTGGCGACGCTCATAAGTATGGGCCAAGAGCAATGGAGACTAATTAGAATTCTCCCCCCCCCCCCCTCCCTTCTCTCACCTTTCCGACTTTTAGTATTTTTGACTGTAATATCATTAAGATTTTTCAGATTATACCTTTCCTTTTTTTTTTTCTCATACTTTTTGGCATTCTATATCTGGCACTAGGAAATGTCGAATATAAATCTCGCATTTTTTCCAAAAATGTTAAGCATTAGTTCAAGATGTCCCCAGCAGCACAAATCCACTGGCCAATAACGGTTCGACACTAGCCAATCCCAACGTGAACTGTTGTATACTGGCCGTTGTTACGGATCTTGACCAATCTCGCCCAGGTGGGTAAAATATACTTTAAGTTTTGAAATGTTGATACAGAGTTTTAAAATTGAAATACAATTTTATAAGAAAGGACGGAAATGTAAGAAAATATGTTTTGTGATGTTTCTGACATATTTTTAAACGTGTATTTTGGAACGATTCTCGAAATTTGGCAAGGACTGGCCATTCTTCCCAAAACTGAGTCCCAATACCGCTGTGTTACCTGGGATAACGCATAGATGGCAAAGACTACAGTAATGTTCCCTCTGTGTATAAAATTATAAAGTGGTTTTTTTTCTGTACTTTTTAAATAATAATCTACAATTTTACAACATACACATTTTCTATTGCAAGCAGCACTCCAATACACTCAGTTTGTGGCACATTAAAGTTTTAAATTAGCCATGAACTTTTGAGCATTTGTTTATTATCTTGTTTTAATATTAGTTTTTCCACTTACAATTTTCTACGTTAAGGGCTGTCTACTTTGGATACATGAAAAAAAACATTTTTTTTAATTTTTTTTTTTTTTTTTTTTTTTTTTTTTTTAATGCTGTTATGTTTATTGATATAAAACTTATTAGGCTTTAAAAAAAAACATTCAAAAATTACAAAAAAAAAAAAAAAATATTGATTTTAACCACTTTTTCAGTGTGAAAATGACAGGTAAACAGGAGTCCTCAAAAAGTAGGTAAGTGTGCTCTGTTGAAAAAATCCGAACAACGGCCTATCTAAAACAAAAAAATTTAATGGTTTTAGGTAGTGGCTATCTCTAATATTAATTTATATGCAAAGATAACAAAATGGCGGACAAAAAAAATCAAAAAAAGGTTTTTTTGCATGTTTTTTTTGCCAAAAAAAATAGTAAAAATTCAAATTTTGCAATAATTCTGGTACGGAATGCAGCGATAAGTGTACAGAATATGTGGTTCAAATTTCATAAGGATCAGTTCAGTAGTTTCTGAGATTTTTTCAACAGCGCAGACCTACCTCGTTTTTGAGGACTCCTGTTTACCTGACATTTTCACACTAAAAAAGTAATTGAAATCAATATATATATATTTTTTTATTATTATTGTTATTATTTTTATTGTTATTTTTTTTTTTTTTTTTTTTTTTTTTGTAATTTACGAAAGTTTTTGTTAAGCCTAACAAGTTTTATATCAATAAACATAAGAATATTCCTAAAAAAAACTAATAAAATAGCGTTTTTTCCATGCATCCAAAGTAGACAGAGCCCTTAAATTAAATACATTAAATCTATTTAAATATAATCAATGATCATACAAACTTAAATATTTTATTCATACATACTTAAATTTATCGTTTTCTATATAATGTTTAATAATTTAATATTTAAAATAAGATGTGTTTAATAAACTTTCCCATCAATTTTGTGATAGCAACACTTTTGTAAATGTGTTTTAATACAAAGACAACTTCCATTAAAATGTACATTGAATTAATAAGTATTTTTATTTTTATTCAATGATGTATAATATATTCACAAAAGTAATAAAAACTAAACCTTTAACAAATAATTAGTAGGTCCTTAATGTGTTTGGTTCATTTAAGCTCTTATTTTAATATACAAAAGAAAGGGATACATGTGAACATTTTTAATCTTTTTGGTTGTTAAGAATGTACCCATTAAAAACAATTCATGTTAATACATTAGTTTAAAAAAAAAATTAAATAGTTTCTGAATGTTATGGATGTTTGAAAAAATTATTGAAAATGTGATATCCGATCTCTACAGTACACTGTACCGCAAGGCAAATTTGCATGAAAAAGACATTCCTACTACTTCTACAGAGAACTTCCTACTATGTCACATTAACTGGATGAGTTACAACTTGTTTTGTCGATATATATATATATATAACACTAATTTGAATATCTCCATACTACCTATAACGAATGTTTTAGATTCCTTCATATTTTTCTTAAGATGAAGAATTTCGAAAAATTAAACCACACAAAGAAAATATTTGTTAAAATACCATAAATATTACCATTTAAAATATAAAAAAAAAGTTGTTTTTTTTCTTAATAAAAAGATTTGCCACTTTTAAAATACATTTTGAAAACTCAACATAGTGTCTCAGCTGAAATTTCAAAAAATACCTTTTTATCTAAATATCTCATGTAACATCGATTAGGAGGATGATTACATCTATTAAGAGATTTATTTAAGTATCAATAACAATTGCCGAAACCCTTTGATGCTCAAAAAAAATTTTGGTATATTTTTTTGTCGACAGTCTGCAACTTGTCTTAAAACGCACCGAATATTGGCATTATTCAGTATTAATCTTATATAGGTTCCATTTTATGTATTTCTTCCCAATTTTTTTTTTTTTTTTTTTTTTTTTTGGATACCTTACAATTTTTTTGTATAATTGAATAAAAATACCCCATTTAAGACGCTCTCTTTATCTTTTCTAAAAAATCATTTTTGAAATAACTGTAATTTTAATATTCTTTCCAAAAAATAGCTACGAATTGTGTCCATTTATTTAGTTTCTGAAAATTAATTATGAACAAAACAGTATTGAATATCAGTTTTAAAAATATAGACTGCTAGTGCCATCTATCGTCAAATAGAAAAATTAAAATTCCTAAACTGTATTTATGATTTGTTCAAGCAATTTTTTTATATGAGGAAGGGGAAAAAAATGGGTTACTTACCATTTTCAAAGAATCAGATTGATAGATAGACTAGCTTTTCAGTAAACTCAATTCATAGTTTTGAATTTAAAACATCAATGTCTTAGCATCCCCAGAAAGACACTTTTTTAATTTAATTTGATTTGTTGGGTTTTGATTCCAAAAGAAAGCATGGCTATTATGCCAGAACAGAAAATTTTATTATATCGTATCAAATAAGTAGTAAGGGTCTGTTTTTAGATTTGTGTAGACCCTGGACAAATGGGAGTCAAATTGTGCCCTCAAAAATAAAATGAATGGTCCAGGAGGGAAACAACTAAACCACATTTTTTCTGGTACACCTTAAAATGTTGTATAGTGGAATTCAATGATACATTTCAAATTCAAAAAGTCGTGGAATGGAAAAAAGTTTTAAAAACTAAAAAGATTTAAAAGCCAAAGAGAATCGTAAAAATACATAAGTATCATCAAAAATAAGTTACAGATTTCATGTTTGTGCAATTTGCCATGAAGAACCATGTAAAGAAGTTCAGATGACGATTTTATTGTTGACTGATAATTATTTACCTTAGGCCTCTTTCACACTGTGCGGACGCGGATGCCAGTGCGAGCCCGCAAAAATTTTCGACAATGTATTTTGAATGGAGCTTTTAACACGGTGTGGAGACAGCTGTCCACAACTTTTAAACCTTCGTGCGGGCCCGCAGAAGTCGGTATATCTTCGCAATTTACATCGACAGCTTCAGTTTGAATTTACTAATTAAATTTTTATTTGTAATTTAAAGTGTATAATGCGGGTCAAAAGCCCTACTGTGATCTAACTCATCTATGCAATAATTGAATTTTAACTTAATTTTGAATCTTGACGTTTTTATAAAAAGTTGGAAATTTTAAATACTTTCAAAACAAAATTATATAAAAACGTATTTCAGTTAAATTTTCAATTCTAGTCTGTCCTTGTACCAAATCATTGTGTATCGTTTGTCGTTAATTTTAAATTTTAAATAAATTCAATTATGATTGGAGCAGGATTATACCCTTTAGTTAATTTTTAATTAATCAATCCTCAAATGAATAATTTTTATGCAGATATGTTAGTTTTCTAACACTTGTTAAGTGTGATTCTAATTCAAAAGTTAATGAAAAAATTTCCACTGTATACTAGTATTGAAAAAAAATTCTAAAACATAACACCGGCTTAGATTGAAAAGGTCCAAACTCCACTTTTAGTCTGAAACCACTTTTTGGTATTTTGGAAACAGGAAGAGAATCCCACATACTGTTAATCAGTACTGGTATTATCTTTGCTGTTTGTTCAACTACAATGCCGGCCTAAGAGCAAAATGCTGTGTGTGCAAGTATGAGTTTTGAAGCCTCTGAACAATGAAAATGGGTATAGGGAAAAACCCTCCGAAAATGGCATGGGTGCTTTATAACAAAAATTTGCTCGAACTTGCTACCTGAAGTTGGCATATTAAAGGAATTAAAAATTAAAACTAATAAGTAGTAAATTATTTAGTATCTTTTCAGTATTTTTATTTTTTAAAATGACTTCTTCTATTACTATTTATTTAAACGGACTTTTTCAAACTTCAACAGGCGTGATGTACTATACTGTTGTAAAGAGCAAGCTCCTAAATTCTTTTACTCAGTTTATAGTTTTGTCAGTTAGAAAAAACAGACACATTTTTTTACTACAACAAAAATTTGGATTTAATATTCATGAAAAAATTATATAAAATAATTTTTTCAGAAAATTGATTAAAATAACTTGTATTACACAATTATCAGTAAACCTTCCTACCTTTAGTGGCAGAAAATGTTTTTATTAGTTTACCATTTTTACCATATAATATGTTAATTTTTACTATATTATCGTATTATTTTTTATTATTATTATTTTTTACTCATTTCCGCACTCCTCTCAAATTCACATGTGTGCAATAGCACGCGCTTTGGTCCGACCGTGATCAATAGGATGATCCAACAAACGCCTATCTCTCCATTTCCTTCTAAAATAAAAGAGATATAATAATCGTAACTTTCTTTTATCTATACTTAAATTCCACTCTTATATTGTAAAGTAAAACTTAAAAAACAAATAAATACTTTTAATCAACGCTTATCCATATACTGCATTCACTGGGGGAAAATAATAATCAAACTCTTCAAAGATGCGGACAAAACGTCTGCAGATAGGGGCTCATGTGTAAAGGCATGCGTTTGCGAGCTCGAGTCAGCACCGTGTGAAAGATGCCTTAAGGTAGTAGTCAGGTGTGACGGCCGAAATTTCGACTTTTTTTCGTGACCTTTTTTTAACAAGTAAATAATATACGATCGTTTTGTAATTTTTACATATTTATTTTAGTACTTTAAAT
The DNA here is from genome assembly GCA_963978545.1 of Linyphia triangularis. NCBI lineage: Eukaryota > Metazoa > Arthropoda > Arachnida > Araneae > Linyphiidae > Linyphia > Linyphia triangularis. The sequence goes on along the minus strand of OZ021721.1, from coordinate 82,004,371 downwards.
GATACAAAAAAAAATTTATTTAATTTTCCATTTATTTATTTACAATATGTAATGTCAAAGTGGAGTCCTCTAAAGAATGATGAGCTGTTTCGGGGAAGCACACAGCCTTCCGTAGTCATCTGAAATGAAAAATCAAAAATATTATTATTGTGTAGACCTTATTCTAATGAACTAACCAAAATATACATAATAAAAAAATTAAAAAAAAAAATAGCGGACTTGTGTAAAAAAAGTTCTCAAAATGTAATTTTTTTGTTGATAAAATGTTTCAAAAAATTAATTTATTATTAAAAAATTAAATGTTTTAAAGGTTAGGTATTTAGATATGTGTATGTGGAATAACTGGTTAAATTTTGAGCCAAATCGGTTGAATAGTTTTGAGTCAGTGCTTCCCCGAAATTTAAAAAACATGGTTTCGAGAAAAACGCGTTTAAAGTTTTGGCAACAAATAATACTTACATTATTTAATCAGCTATGCCCGGTGCATACAGCAATCCTTCTGTTTCCTCAAAATCGTCATTAGCAGCAGCTTTAAGAGCTCTACGTAAGGTTCTGGCCTCTTTACAGTTGGCTTCTGCAGTTTTCTCAGCCCTTAAAATCCGTGCATTGTCAACAGTGTCTGCGTAGTCCCTGGCTGTCTGACCTATTGTGATGCCCATTACCTGGTTAAGGTAAAAGAAAGGTTTGCTTGGAAGGCCTGGAAAAGGTTATCTTAAATATGTATACATGGGTATCTTTAAATAATAAAGGTTGGAAGGACAATAAAAGAGGGAACGGTCAGAGCAGCTGCCGCTGGCGTGTCAACACACTTTCATACACTCTACGGAGCGCTCTCTTGTTTTGCCTATAACTTTGGAAATATTCTAAATTTTGGTCTGAAAATTTAAGAGCATATTTTTAAAATGTGGTTCTTCCGAAAAATGTAAAAAAAAATCGATTTTTTTTTACCCATCACACCGGACTACTACCTTAAAGTCAAATTTATGTCCAAACATAAAATATGCCCAAATTTGTAAATTTTTGTTTTATTGTATATTATGACTAAATATCAAACCATCACATCGTAACTCACTCTAAGAATAAAAAATTTATACATTTAAAGATAATTGCAATACAAAGCTTTGTACAGAGAGTCCAATGAGAGTAAGATCCCATATTGTTTTCCTGTAAAGTGATCAAATTGTTACTTAAGCTCTTTTGTTTCTATAAATGGCAAATGTACCTGGTAAAACCAGTATTGTCGGGAACAAGGGTTCTGAAAAATTGGCAAATCCTGTCCAAGACTCGAGCATCATTCCAAAATACACGATTTTTTTTTATATTTTTTTTAAGATAAACATGTCAAAACGATCACAAAACATACTTTTTTATCCCTCCGTCCTTTCTTACAAAAATATATTTTAATTTTAGAACTCTGCATCAACATTTGAAAACTTCCAGTATAATTTATCCAGCACTGCATGAGATTGGCCGAAATCCGTAACAACGGCCAGTCTGTAATTGTCGACATCAGGATTGGCCAATGTCGAGTGATATTGGCCAGCGTATTTGTACTTCTGGAGGAGTTTAAATGTCATGTTTACTTTTTCAAATAGTAAAAAATTGCTTAAATGAACTTATTTAATTAGTTTTCCCTTAAGAAAATTGTTGCTTTACATTGCCAGTTATTGTGTTTTATTCAACCTCTTCATTGGGATACACTGACACACATTTCCAAAAAAATTGCTTTACTAAATGTACAAAAATATTAATATAGTTCAATAGCTACTATTTCAAGTTAGCTTTTTATGATATATAATTGAAATTGTTTATATGCTTCCCAATACAATAGAATAAAAATTGTTTATTTTTAATTTTTCTGCACTTTAGTTTTTAAGTCAGTATTCTTTCATTGAGAAGGTTTTACACAGTTTTTGTTGATTTCATAATAATAATCAATTAAATAACGTTTACTCCATTTAATAGATTTAATAGAGAAGCTATCCAAAAAGTAAAATGTCAAATTTAAACTTAATTCAGTTTACAATGAATTGCATGCATCTACTTTTAATTTTATACGCTAAAAACTAGAAGTATGCAAAATTTTAATCAAATAACTCAGTATAGGTTAATTCAATCTAAGATCGCCTTACGCTCCTTCTATGGTTAAATCAACTTAATTCATGAAGCTATTTTCACTTTTAAAACTGAGCATATTACGCATAAGGCAGATTTTTTTTATTTGTTAGTTCCCCTCATGTTGAAAATGTCGTTTGGTCTTCAAATGTAGAAATACAATTAAAATACTTTATTTACTCATAGAAACACCTCATACTGTCTGCCTATCTCAAGAGTATCTCCCGTCACGTGTCTGTTGACCTTTTTAGACCTCAATTTCCTAGATACATCTCCCTCTTATTCTAAATCGACGAGTCTTGATTCTATATCGACCACCACCATCCACACTATATGCAGGAATCTTGACATCACCTGGTTAGTTTAACAATTCTATCAAATCATTTGATACAAGGATCCTCCTAGTGTTCCGTTATTATTCTTTCAGCAATACGGAACTTAATAAAAAATACTTGATACAGTAAATAAAAGAGTTGAAAAGGTTCAATCATACGAATCTGTGATTTAATTTAGCAACAAAAAGTAGTGGATTTGTATGCTTCCCGCACGATTCATCCCTTGTGGCTTTAATCAAGGCCACCTTGACCTCTCTTCGATGGGAAGGAGATCTAATTTCTCGGTCCTCTAAACACCGAGTCATACACCCTCTTGCAAACAAAGGGTGTGAAACTCCTTTGTAAGTCTACGTCTGAATGGGAGCAGCCAAGCGCTTTCCCCACAAAGGCAGTTTGGAATACACGGGAAGAAATCAAGTTCACAGCTGACATTTCCTTGCAGTTTGTCTTTCTATTCGTATTAATGTCCAAACTTGGGAATTTAGCAGATTTTGTGGATTGATCGCATATTTTTGAGATTTGAAAACTGGATTTTGTGAAATGGATGTATTGGGTATGTATTTTTTTTCCTTTATAAATATTGTATGATTTTTACAGTGATGCACTTGCTTCATTCATGTCTGGCTCGCAATATAAATATGTAACTTTTGGAAGTGTAAAAGGGTTCTCTGTCTGTTTAAAGTATGAATTTTTTTGTAAAAATAACAAAATATGTCAAGTGGTCTATTTTACTTAGAGATGTTTCGTGGAACTTCGGGTATTATGGAATATTATTTACATTCGTGAGTATAGCTCATCATTCAAATGATTTAAAAGATCCAACTATCTTTGGAAGAGTTATTTTTGTCTAAGATTATTTTTCTGAGTTAAATCGTATTGTAATTTTTTTTAAAAGATGAAGGGCAAAATTAAATAGTAGGATAGTATGGAATAAGTTGTTGAAATTGAAGTAAAGAAACTCACAAGAAACAGATTGAATGAACTTTTGCAGTTTTGATTATTTGCCGAAATCATAAATACAATGCATTTCATCTGAGCTTATTCAACAATATGTACCCACAACAAAGTCCCGATTTTCTCAGAATCCAAATAACTCGTAACGCCACCTAAAAAACATTAACCTCCCATAGATAAGTAAAGAGTCACCAGCTCAAAAATGAGAATTGCATGAAAAACTGTCACTCTTTGACTAAACACTGCCATTAGTTTCAAATTGGAAGGCAAACTTCCAATATAATTTAAACAGATTGTTCCAAATTTACCTGCATAAATATCCTTAAAATTGAAAACACATTTTGTATTACCTCGAAAATATTGTTGGTGGCAAATTAACGACACTGAATATAGAGCATCATAGCAACATTTAGAAATTGTTTATAACATTGCTATTAAGTAGACACTCACAGAAGAAACGCTTCAGGATAACATACTATTCGACTATTTCTTAATATACCCCATGTTCCTCTATATTTATAAAAACTGGGAAACAAAAATTCAATGAAAACATTTATGAAGTTAGCACGTGGACTGCCAACTACAAGATATCTCGTTGGTTACTTACTTCCCCAGGACGCATACTACGAGTTATCTCGTTCCTTCATTACTTGTCATATTTATACAGCTACGAGGAAACTCGTAACAGTGTAATATGAATAGATGACCTCACTAAAGAGAATAAAAAATCAGATTTGGCTTAAATGAACAGAAAATACAATTATACAAAGTATATTCAAAAAGAAAAAGTTGATACAATGAAATCAAAGTTTATGTTTTGTGATAATTTTTAAAACAATCTTCCACACCAAGTGCTGACTTCTCTTGGCAGATTGGACAGAAGTAACATGTTTCGCACCGAATCGTCATACCGCGGAATCGTGAAAAATTCCTTGATAGTCAATGTGTTAAACACTTGAAGAACTGACATGCCTGTGGGCAATGTGGTTAAAGTGCTATGTATAAATTGTAAGCAGGGGTGGATTTCGTGATACGCGTAGAAAGGAAGATAATTTCTTATGACAAATGGAGATACAACGCATAAAGTATATTTCATAAAGTTATGATTTTGTAAGTCACTATATACTTGATTGTCATACATTAGTGTTTTATCCATAAGCAGAGTAAATGTGACATTTTAAGTTTTTTTTGCAACAGTTCCATAACAGTGACCTGAGTGACAGTTACAATAAATAAAAATTGCCAACATTAATCAATTTCATCATCACATCAATGTACATTTAAAATAATGGAATATTGAATTAAAATATTTTGTCACTGCTACTGTTAGTCACTATTTGTGCCACTCTTAGCAATCCAGATAATAAGTAGGTGCAGTGTCACTCTGGTGTAACTTTAGCGTCATAAAATACCCATTGTAACCAGAAAATCCTTAATTTGCATCCCAATAACTTTCCTTTCATTGAGGAATCAAACAACACACAATTCACATCAAACTATTCTGAAAATATTTCCTAATGCTTCACTAAAAATAAACGCTTTGTAAAAAGGTTATACTTATGAATAATTTAATGCAAAATAGAAATAATTTAATGGCTTTGTAACCACTTACAACTGGCAGAACAATGCTTAGTACTTTAACATTAACACTAGAATACCATACTATGCAAACTAAACACAATAAATATTTCTAGACTTGAAACAACATTTATCCAAACAATTGAGGATGTGCTTTTATGGCCAACAAACCGTGATCTGACCTACAAAAAAAAAAAATTAATTCGTATAATACATATTTTTCTTGATTATTTTATTGCTATATTCGTATTTATTGCTGTTGTTATAATTATTTTTGTCATTGTTATTATTATTATTATTATTATTATTGTTGTTGTTGTTGTCGTTGTTTCCTTATTGTTCTTTTTCAAAATATACGAATTGACAACAAGATAGTTGAAGTTATCTCTATATTTTAAGAGAATGTTCTTGGTTATATGTTGTTGGATGTATTTGGTTTTTTTATAGAAATCCACAATTTCATTCCCATTTTGATCAAATTTTGCTTGATCATAGAAACAAAGTAACTGGCTACTTAAGATTATTAACACCCACTTTAATTTTTCCTTTTCAACCTTTAAAAAAATATGATACTGACTTGAGAACTACTAAGCCAATTTCAACCGGAGTTTTCTTTTCAAAGATATCTTTATCCAGATTATCGGAAACACAATTTCACTCTGTTTTTTGTAGTTAAAGTGGGGAAAATAAGAGTAGAAGATGAAAAAGAGTTTAACAATAACTTGAGACCAAGTGAACCAATTTAAACCGAGTTTTTTTTTTTTTTACATGTATTTTGGCTAATCCAGATTACCACGGAAGCAATTTCCCCTTGCCCCATTAAATTCAAATCAACCAGCCAACCACGAACGCAATTTCATTCCATGTTATTTAGATATGGTTGTGAAATAGAGAATAGGGGGTGAAAAAGGGTGCAATCATAATTTAAGCTCTACTGTCCTGGACCAATTGTTATAACTGAACTGGGGGAGAGGAGGTAATTTGAACCAATGTTTTTTTTCTACAGGTATCTTGACGAGTCCTCATTATCAGGAAAACAATTATTTTCAATTTTTTGTAGAAGAGGTGGTAAAATTAAGGATTGGGGGTTGAGAGGCATGTACCCCACGAAAATGATCTCGATACCTGGGAATTTTATCCTGGTCCACAGCTAAAACGCTTTAATATATCCAGACCATTATTTTTTTATTCCTCTCAGAATGATTGGAGGAAGTGTCTTTTGTATGAATTAATGCGTAAGAAGGTCTGTATCCCTCAGAAATGATCCCGGGAGTCAGGTATTTTAGTCCTGGTATTGACTGATTAAAACGAGTCAAAGGATTTCGGATATTAACTCTTTCGCTCAATTCTTAATTTTAAAAAGTGACTTTGATATTTTAAGTTAAACTATTAAAACAGTGTAATTAGAAAAAAGTAAAATGTACTAATTTTTCAATTAATTTGCATGCTTATCAAAGCTCTGAAAACACCTGTTTCAACTTTGAGTCAGAAAACCACTTTCAGTTTAAAATAAAGTTTTCAAGGTGTCTGGTTGGTTTCGAACTAATACGCTCCTTCTGATTACTAGCCTGATACATTAACGACTGAATCGCCGAAGGTTGCTCCAAGTTCTCTAAAAATAATAACAAGTCTTGTATTTCAAACTTCAAGCGAAAGTTGTTTTGAAACACACTTTTTTCTGTATTTTTTAGTTTGTAAATCAGGCAATCCTAAATTTCGCATAAAAAACAAGTATTTTATTTTTATGTTTTACTTACTTTGTATAATTATTTATATTTTAGTATATAATTGCAAGTTTTTGTACTCAAGTTATAATAGATACCTTTTTTTTATTATGAAAATTTTTTCTTGGTGTGGTAAGGAAAATTTCTTTTTAAAAGAAACTAAAAGGATTTGGATTGCAAACTTAAATCTCTCTACAATATTTAATCATGATATTTATTGTCGCTATCAATACAAAGAGTCGTATGTAAATCTAACGGTGTTGTCAGTTTCGTCATTTTAAGCTTAAATCGATGATATGATGATTCACACTAAAATATCCATCGACCGTATCTTGCTAATTTAAAACATAATTTATTTTGGTTACTTGTACATAATAAACTAAATTAGGATTATTGGGAGGAATCCCCATAGGCAATAAATGCTTGTCTCGCTAGAGTTTTTATATAATTAATCTCAATTCAGTGCAATTGGTACAAAGTAGCTCAAACATATAAAATGAGATTATTCGGAAATAACTCTAGCCTGTCTATTTCCTATGCCTATGGGGATTCCTCCCAATAATTCCAATTTAGTTTATGATGCACAAGTAACCCAAAGAAATTATTAGCGACCGCTTGGCGACAAGCATCAGATTTCATTACTGTTTCTGGCTGACCATTTTACTTGGCGTTATTTTTTACAACATCTAGTTGTTGTTTTTTGGTAGAATCTATTATACACATGAAGGGAAGTAGATATATAAGATAGAAAATTAGCATTGAATTACAAAGAAATGTTCGGAAGTAATGCTGTTTAAGATCAAACAAATTAAAAGACTGTATTTTTTCAATATTGAAAAAAAATTTAACGTTAGTATTCGCACTAATACCATGAGTAAACTCGAATAGATTGCACGTGCTTTCATACATTCTTCAGAGGGAATGTTCTTCAAAGTGAAAAAAAAATACAGATCGCTTTTACCTTCTAGTGTAGAAGTTAGTAGTGCCTCAAGGTTTTGATAAATATTTTTAACCACATTTTAAATATCATTATTTAACAGAAAACTTTCTTTATTTCATTAGTATTTTGTTATTGCAGCATTATTTCTATCGTCCTTCACTATTGAGTAAATAATTATAGTATACCCGAAACCTTCTCTATTAAATGAGGAATTGTAGTGTAAAGCAACCCTATAATACTCCTGGTAACAGTTATATTACAATCTTTGGAAGATATTTAACAGGGAAAATAATAATAATAATTTCTCATCACTAAAAACAGCATCATCTACCATTGAAATTGATTTGAAAAGATGAAAGGTATAAGCAGAAATGTAATAAAATCTGTTTGTGATACAAGTATAGCAAATAAAACAAACTTTTATAAAACAATGCTTTATTTTAGTTTGTAATTATTGATCAGATATAAAAGTACTTATAAAAGACATATTAGTTTTGGATTATAATTGTTTTGAGTACGGGGGTGGTTTTTTTTTTTTTTTTTACTTTAAATTGGTTTGAAAAGAAGACTTTGAATGAAGAAACTCAACTTGTTTTCAGATAACAAAATCAAATTTTGAGAAATTCTCGATCGTCTCTTAATGTAAATCTCTCCCTTGATTAAGATTGAATCTGACCCCAACAAATCACTCGAGATGACATTTTTTTAAAATATCTCTGTCTCAAAGTTGTAAACACATTACAATGCATCATAGTTTGGAAAGTAATTGTAGCCATCTATATAAAATGATAATCTTTGATTAAATTAAAGTTAGATATGCTATAATGATTATTCTGTTCATAATAAGATTGCATTCTCATTTCCCAATGTTTGTTGTTTAAATAAATAAAAGTAATTTTTGTGAAATAAGAATTTGAAAATTTTGTATAATTTTGTATTATTTTATTTCATAACATCCAATAAAATGCTTATTTAACAAATAATCAACTAAACATATATAGATAATGGATGACATGATGGATATTAAACCTAATAAATGATGAAATATATAATTAATGCATATATTAATACAATATATTAAAATTAATAATAATTTCATGATATTGTTATAATTATAAATATAAAATGAAAGAATATAACTGTAATATAATTTTAAAAAATTCTTCAATAAAAATAACTTTTACAAATGAGAAAAATTTATAAAACAAATTTTATTACGGAAAGTATTATTATGTTGCAAGCTATAATCATTCATATTAATTGCATTTTTAATAACTTACTTAATTATAGTTTATTTGATTTAAAAACAACATTATTTAACAGGACAAATATTTGTTTCGCATGTGATACTGTTTGAAAGACAATGTCGCATTTATGCATAATTAATTGCTGGTTATAAGAAATAAATTAAAGAAGGGGCTCCCATCATGTTAAACAGTAAGACCAATTTTTTTAATTATCATACATTTGTTTTCCTTTCATTGGAAGAGATTAATTTTTAAAAGGTGAAAGGCATGCTGGTAAAATAAAATGAAATATCTGGAAAATATCCCAAAAAAGTCAAAATTAAGGTTTCCTTTACCCTTTTAATTTCCACCACCTTTTATTTTTGATTACCCGTATTCCTCCAATAGAAAACTTTTCTCAAAATACCAGTATGAGTCAAACAGCTGTATTTGTTTTCTGCGAAAATACAAAAGTTCATGCATTCTCCCAAAACTTCCCACTTTATTTTCAATTAATGCCATTGTGACATTTTCATTTCTTTCGTCTGAAGAAATGAAAGAAATTGTCCTTTTCAAACAAAGGCCGCTTTCTCATCTCATCATGTGGTCTCTTTAAAAAAAAAACTATAAAATGGATTCGTTGGGTCACCACGATCTAATTCCTCTCGTCCGAGTGAACACAACAGGAAGAATGGACGTTGCAGTTGGTCAAAGAAATCTGCACATTTCCGCTTCGGTTCCTATCTTAACATATCCTCAAAAACTTCTCATTCATTTTATGTTACCTATTTAACTTCCATATAAATGTGGTTTATTAATCTTCTTTATATCCTGAAAGTTCATTTCTTTTTGTTTCAAACTTCTTGCGATTTTTCAAGTTGCAGATTGCATGTTTTCAGGAAAAACTCCTTGCGATTTTAATCTAAAATAAATGCTAAAGATAAAATTATTTGAGAAGATTATGGTAAAATCATGTAATTTTCAGTCAATAAAATATTCAAATTCTAAACAAAATCAATCAAAAATTTGTATAATACAGTTTCATAAACGACCATTTTATTTAACGATACGAACGATAACGGAAATGAATTCGACTTATTCAAATATATATTAATTAATAGAAGTTAATGGAACGATTGTCTGAAATGTAAATGAGTATTTTTGTTCACATAATGGACAAAATTAATTCTTAATTGACAAATTAATATTTGTAAACTAGCTCGAGCAAAAATAGTAAAAGCTTAAGTTTTCATGAATGAAACATAAAATAGTAATAGAGAAGATTTCTAATTAACATTCTTAAATAAATTATTAAAATTTTTAAAAATATAACAACATAAAAAATATAACAAATTTAACAGCATAACTTTGCCTAAATAGCATTTGTCATTCTATAAAATGTCTAGGTATTAAATACAATGCCTAGGGAAAATATATAATATTTATCATATTTCATACTTTGCCTAATGGCAACAGGCAACAATGCCTAAGCAATCTGCACAATAACGGCATTTCACACTTTCCAGATAACATGTATAATTTCCAAATATTATATAATAGATATTTTGTAAATAATTTTTTGTAGGATTTAGCTTATATTTGAAAACAATTTGATGATTATAATATTTGTGGAAGTAAATTCATTAATATCTTCAAAATAATATAATTTTGTTAGACAACATCAACAAGGTTCCACTCTTTGGTAACATTCTATTAGAACTCTATGCTTTTAATATTTCTTAAATTTAATTGTTTTTTTTAGATAAAATTATTTTTAAGCAATCCATTTTGACAGTTAATATTAGATATCGGTTGACCATATATCTAGCTTATATTTGTATGAGTTGGAAAGAAAAATCAATTATAATCTACATATACCCAAACAGGATTTATTGGTGGTGGTGTGTTTTTTTTAATATGCTGACTCCAATCCATAACACACTGTCTTCAAATGCAAAAATGTAACGTAAAACAATAAAACCTATTGGTGAATACTTGGCTATACTTGTAATTTTAGTAGATTTATGTAAGTTTTATTCAACACATTCAAAATGATTAATAATGTTAAATAACTAATATGTATTGAGATGAAAATTAATTCTTTCCTAAGCAGAACACAATTGCCAGCTAATTCATGATCTTACTTGTAATTATGACTATTTATTTAATTTATCAACATTACCACCTCTTACAGCTTTTATAGGATATTTCCAGTATCGCTTTGGATGGATCCTAATTTCCATCATCCTTTTCTTAAACTCTTCAGTTCAGACGGAACGTGCAAAAAGCATCAATAGTCATAATGCCAATAGCAAGAGTCAGATTCCTTGGAATATGCTCCTGGATCCAAACTATACCAGTCACAAAAAGACATCACCTTTGAATCATACTTACCAGTCTCCCTTTCGTCACAATGCACCGTCCTCGAACACTTTTGTTTCGCATCCTCACCACAGCTACAAAAGGATACCAGAATCCTTCGAATCTCCAAAACCTTCCCAATTTTCCTATCAGTATGTCCCACATATGAACAAAGTGTTCTCAGCATCTGAAGCAATACCTCAGAGGAACGAATACAAACCTTTCAGTGACCCTCATCTCAATCAACCGAGGGAAAAGATTATGTTCCCCTCAAATCCAAGTTTCCAGTCTAAACGTCCCGAAGTTCAGCATAAGCAGACTTCTCGGCCATTGCAGAAAAGTAAAACCACGGAAACAAAAAAGGACGAACTCAAAAAGCATAAAAAAAGGTAGTTTTCACTTTATTTAAAAAATTTTAGTAATTTATGTTATTGTATATTTACTGGTTATAAAATGTCATTTAAGAGAGAAAAAAATATTTAGATCTCAAATATTTAGTGTATATTTAATATAATCTCATATGATTAAAAATTGAGAATATAATTTAATTAGTCTAAAATAGGACTTGCAGTGGAAAATAATTGAGGACAAGGGCTTGAAATAAAACTTAAAATTTATTTAATACATAATCAAAAACTTCTAACTCCAAACCAGTCAGATACCCACTGCTGCCTTTCACAAGAAACTTTCTTCTCTAACCAACATATTAACATAATGTAAGCTATGTCTTTGCAAACATATTTGCATGATACTAAGAAGAGTGCATGCTCAGAAAATATCAGTTGACCAATCAAAATTCAGGAAAATAAATAACCTAACAAAAAGTATTATTAAACAAACTTTCCATGAAGGAAAATTACAAATCTACTTTAAGTTCAGCTGATACTTAAAGGTAAACAATAGTTTAAAAAGTGGGGAAAAAACACAATTGGGGTGATTGGATTTTATCACCGCAAGAGCAATGCCTTCACAGGTTGGGAAAAAAATATGAAGACAGACAATAAGTAAATGAAAGAAACTGTTTATTTAACAATATTAATTTTGAAAAAATATTTCTTTATACACTTCTTAAACCACTGAAATTATATTTTAGTACAGTTGCAACATGTTTTCATTGGTTGGGTTTGAAAGTGCTACGAGCAGGGGGGTGGAATCGTCAATAAAAATTAATGAATAGATGTTAAAATATTTATTAATTTTATTTTCGTTACCATTAGATGATTAATTTTTAAAAAATTTATTATAACTCGGTCGTTCAAATTACATTTTTTCTTCCAGAAAACTTATTTAGTAAAGAGATTAATATGACAGTATTTACTAGTGCATAGTAACGTTCTGCTTGTCTGTCACAGGAATATCTTCCGTCATAGTACCTAGCTTTATCTGCTTCTCTGGAAACAAGACTAGCTCCATTTTCCACTTGGAATCCAGGAGAAAGACATTCACATTATAACCTTTTTAGATGCGAATGTCCTGCATGCATCACTCCAATTCTAAATCGAAGTGTCTTGTTTTTATAGCTACCACCACCATCCAGACTATCTGATGGGAGCTATTCTTCTGATATACAGACAGTAAAAATATTTTTGTTGTAAATCAAATTAAATTGCATGAATGAAGAACACCATTTTGATTTCAGGAAACCAGTTGATTACTTTGAAGCAGAAGATGAAGACTACATGGATAGTTTATATCATGATTATGATTATCCTTCCCAAACTGAGAGACCTTCTTATAGTCCCCCTAGAAAAAACCCACACTTCTCAAAGCACAAAGGTGATCCTTTAGGTCTTTTGCCTTCCGCCTCTGATCCAAACGGATTCTTTTCTAAAGCCAAAGATCTTTTAAAAGGAGGAAGCTATGGAAGGCCCAGCTATTCAGCATCGTCTCCGGACTACTATTCTCAATATCCACCAAACAAGAATTATGGAGAGCCCGAGCATTCTTACTATAACGACGATGGTTACGGTAATATAGTTGAAATTTTTTACAGATATATGTACTCTTTACTAAAATTTTAAAAAAATATATATAAATCAAGATCTCCAAGTACAAAGCCATTTAGCGATTATTTTTAAGCCTCTAATTGTTTGTAATAAAAAATGTGCTTTCTATCGGTTAAGCACTAATGATTTACATGCGGAAAAAAAACTCGTAGTTTATGTTTAGTAACTGCAAATACTTTATGATCCCAAACATCAGTGGCTTAAAAACTACCAACAAATGAAACATATTCTCAAAACAAAAGATGGTCATATTAAAATAACATTGTTTGAATCTCCACGTAATCTAATTATTGAAATACTATAAAATTTCAGTTATACATTACTTAAGGAATGCAGAGCTGGATTCTGTACTTTTTCCAAAATATGATGATAAGAGAAAGTACAGCGCTATACAACATCTTATACATGGGATGTGCATCTCAGCATATTAACTGCTATGTCACACTATTTTTATATTTGCGAAAAATTTATAACCGTAACTGTTTTTGGTAGCCTCCACGCATTCCTTAAATAGGAAACAGATAAAATTTGTTCGCATTCCGATAATTTAAAAGACATTGCAGTAGAAACTCACCTCATGATCTTCTGCCTTACAATTTCTTATAGAATTACGCTTTCATTGAAAATAAAATTAAGAGTAACAATTGAAATAAAACATAAACACATTTTTTTTTTAATTAGTGACTTTCAAAAGTATATTTCCAACGTTTAATTTCTTTTATTTTTAATGCTCTTATCCCCAACATCTGATGAATGTGAAAGTAAAAGAGTAATGAATGAGTATTCACATGCAGACATAGATCGGGTCCAAAGCATTCGTAATGAACTATTCACCCTTGACTGATATTTAATTTCAATATTTACCCTTAGTAAATTTCGATCGCACTGACAACGGAAGGAGCAAATCATCGGAAGGCTTATTAACTCACTTGCCTTTCTCCAATCAAGCTGAAACGGGCAGATAGACTCGTTGTCGATGGTACTTAAAAGTTGGCAATGCCTATTAAAGATTTATTGTAAAATAATATAACCCATAAAAACAAAGTTTTTAATATAAATCCTTTATATTCATTGCCAATTTTCATATTAATTAGCACAGTGCCGATTCTGTAAACAGCGTATGCTTAGTGTTTGCATCTAATTTTAATTATTAAAAACATTTCTATCGGCAAAATGTGCGGCAAACTACGTTTCGAAATTTATTTATTAAAACTGAACATCAGACTCATATCCACATCCAAATATCTTTAATTTATTCTGATTAGAATAATTTTATTATTTATTTATTAAAAAAGATTTGGCAACATGAAAGAGTTTCTTCAATGGTCGATTAAATGCTATTCTAACACCGTTGGATGATATTAAGTTAGTTTATTAATATTTCATAAGAAAGCGACCTTTTATGACAGTTACAGCTCTAAAATTTGATAGACTGCATTGTCATCGACATCGAATGTATCTGCCAAGATTTAGACCGATTGGATGATGGTAAGGGGTTAATTAGACCTCCGCAGATTTGCCCCCATCGACAAACATACCCACAAACAAAATCGAAGTTAATATAAAGGACTTAGAAACTTTTTATTTAGAAAGAGTTACTTTTTTAAATCTTAAATTCGATGACAGTTGACTCTGCCATGCCTTATTTCACAATGTTTTGTTGTCTTCTATTCCTATAGGAAATTCAGATTATCCTCCGAAATCTAGCTATTATGGTTCACCAGGCTTTGATTATGAAATGCCTATCGAAAGCGGCTCCTATGGTGGAGTGTACCCAGATAAACGAAAAGGCACCAAGTATGGACCCTTAGCATTTGCTTTAGGACTCTTACCTTTAGGTCTACTTCTGGCTTCACTTGTACCGACAGTAGTGACAATCCCAGTGACAACAGCTGTTGCCACAGGTAGACGACGAAAGAGAAGTGTTGAGTTTATAAACCCTGCGATTGACATCATTTCCTCTTATGGTGTGTCTGCATTGGAAGACCCTGTGTGCCTTAATAGAATATTCTGTGAAGTAGTTAAAGATGGAAAGCAGGATACATCTTCAGTAGTTCAAAAGTTTTATTATAAACTAGCATACATGTAAGTGAAGATATATATTTCTACTGTTGTATATTATTGTAACGTAGTATCGCTATAAGATCCCTTTTTTTGTTGTTGTGTAAGTACTGTTGGTATTTTATTGTAATGAAAATCTCCTTAGGTAAACACGATTTTACCGATTCTATTTTTGCTTTCTAGTTAAAACATTTGAGGCTTTCCTCCATTTCCATAATAAAAGGATGAAAAATGCTTTATTTTCTTTCTAATGATATGTTGTGTCGAATAAAATGCTCCAAAGATAAACGTAACATAGACTATGTAGTATTCGACTCATAAGTTTTTTTGTTTTTTTTTATTAATAACTTAAATAAATTTTATTTAAATAGTAATGTAAAGGTTAAAAATGGTTACTAGTTTTAGCATAATTACAGCCGATGTATATTACAAAATACTATTCAATATTTACGACATCTGCTTTAAACACTTAATAACAGCGTAATCAAACGCACTTCCATAGAACACATTCTTTTATATATATATCTACTTTACTCTGTTACCATCAAAGCTCTCCAATTCAAAATATTTTCAAAGATTTTGTTTTGGATGATATTATATGATGATGAAGCTTTCCACGGGTGAACAATTACTGTTGTTCATGTTCTCCTCTACCGTCTAAAAAAAATTTTTTCACACTGGATATATTAAGTGATTGGATTAATAATTTCTAAGGATAAATTATTTTTACTCACGTTTCTTTACTTGTAAAAGTTCACAGCAGCTGCCGACTGGCAATATAAAAGATTAACTCAATGAAGGGAATTAGAAGAACTCAATGAAAATCCAAAAGCGTCTGAGAAAAAATATTATTTGAGCTACATCCGATACAATTCATGTTATTGTGCCCTGAGTAACAGACTCGGATAGAAAAATTTGTCCCAAGATACATTAGGAGTATTATGCGGAATATCAAAGCTGCTACTACACTTACGCCATACTACCTGAATACCCACTTTTTGCTATTAAATTTTTCCATGCGAATTTGAGCAATCAAATCATGATTATATATATAGATTACACACCAGTTCAAATAACGAAAAAGTATTTTATATTATAATATACTTTTAAGGAAACACTCATTACAAAACCCCCTCCTCTAAATTATTCTAAGTGGTCATAGTAGTAGTATAGCTCTGAAGCTGAAAAATTAACACAACAGGAAAATAATTATTTTTAGTCGGGAGATCTAGCGATTATCGGCATAGTTTTATACATAAATTTAACCATTTTACACGAGAGTGTTCAAAACTCTCTTTATTCTGCACTCATTACGCTATCAGAAACGTAGAACAGGCACTCTGTTCTGTCACTGACACCTATATCATCTACTTTAATTAGTGTCTTTAATAAGTATTTGTAATTATAAAAGCATTCATAAATTATTTAGTTCCTTTTTAATTACATATGTTATCAAATATAATGCTATCAAAACAAACGGAATTAAGACTACAAATGCTTCGAATCATGCAATTATTTCTTACGGTAATCTATTAAACACATATGTATTTAATGATTATAAAAAAAATAACATGAAGCATTGTATTTCTAAAAATGACAACAACTAAACAATAATCTGAAACTGAACTTTGTTCGCTTTGTGTAAAAGATACTGTTGGGAATATAAATTCACAATAACCCTGAACCAGTCTTGGATTAAATGTACACTACGGCAATACAGTTGTCAGCGGGGGAAAAAGACGTTGTCATTGGTTGATGGGATCTTATAACAACATCTCTTAAACTGTTGAAAACACAGTTATAGTTATTAATTATAAATAATGCAAATAAACTTATTTGATGGATAGTATTTTTATTTTTTTAAATGTTGAATATTATACTCTTTAAATTCTGTCACTTAAATGTATGAGAACTAAAAATGTATTAAACTTCATAGACATCTTAAGAAAAAATAGGAGAACCTGGTGTACTTTGTAATAAATGTATCATGGTCATATGTAGTTTACAACAATCTCTGCAAATTATTTGGAAAAATTACAGCCGTGGTCGGTATTGACTTGATGATTAATAATGGCTTGACTAGAATGTGTCCCCACCGATCACGGATATAACCGTTGAAAAAAATAAGCAGCTAACACCGCAAACATCATAGAATGAAGATAATCTGTTTCAAGGTGCAACAGATTCCCTGTGTCAATTTTTCTTAATTGTTTAAATGATAACACATTTTTATATTTTTCAGACTTGATGAAAAGATTGCTGATTTCATTGGAGTAAAAAGCTTGATAACAGCCGTAAGAAAAAATAGATGTCAGGATTTCGTTTGTTTATCAAATCAAAATAGAACAACTTCTACTGAAATCATGAAAACAAATAGGAGTGAGCAATCATGAAAACAAAATAGACTTACTGCGGGCAGTAAAGCGTAACATAGAATCAAGTGATCATGAATATCCCCTTGAAAGTTTTTAATCTTTCCTTATCAGTACTATGTATTCTAAATGGTCTTGAAGGCCAGTTAATATAAAAAGTACCTTCAAGTCAAACATAATGCTAAGTCATGGTGATTAAAACTGAAGAAATTGTAAATATATTTTTTGTAAAAGCATTCTCAGTTTTTCGATTGGATTGTTTATGTTGAATATCATTTTAATTTTTGAAGTCAAATAAATACGCATTGTTGTTGATAAATTTTTTAATGTGTTGTTAAAAGACGAATAATTTATAAAAACAATTTCAGAAAATGTCATTTAAAAACTCTTAAAATGATTCATATTTTGTTACTGTGATGTTAAATGAAACCCAACTGATTATTTTAATAAAAAATGTTTCTGATATGGCATTTTATCATTTACAACTATTTGCATATTTGACCTAAAATATTGTTCCAGGTCAATTGAGGCTCAACGGAATCCTCACACTACTGCATTTACATTTTTAATTTGTTTTCATATTACATACTTCATTATATTTTTTCAAACTCCGATGGATTAATTTACTCATTAAAAATACTGAAGTTCAGTTATATTTTTAATAAAAAACTGAAACTTAAAATATTATGAACTATATTTCATCCTAACAATTTTACCTCACAACTCATTCCAAATTCGTGAAAGATAATTTTCTAAAATACTGCTAAATTATTTAACAGACTACCTTGGAATAAAAAATATTTGCCATATTTAAACAAACAACAAGTTATACATTGACAACACTTGTCTTTTTTCTAAACATTTTTCTGTTGTCGTCTGAAAATTTCTATTCTGTTCAGTGTATCTGTACACTTTGTATAAAGGGGCAAGTGCTTTTCATCCTTTAATCCTTTACAATATTTATTAACCTCAAATGTTAACATCTCCCTCTTTTGTGACCTATTCTTCTGTGACCTGGAATTGCAAAGTATTTCTAAGATTATGGTAGTGGAATCATTCGTTCACATGGATTTGGGAGGCTTTCTCCATACTACACATTTCATAGAATTGTTACATTCTTTTTAGTGTATATTTGTCAGTAGTTTACGGGTCACTTTTGCTAACGTATGTGCGATGGGATACAGAAAAATATTTTAACTTGTTAGAACGTGTTCATTACAATCAATTCAAATTGAAATTAATATAAATTGAAAAGAAAGATCGGAAACAATTGAATATTTTTTTGATTTCAAAGAATTTGAAATATAAAAAGTTGCAGTTTAATAAAAAAAAAATTATAATGATAATGATAGTATATTCATAAAAATCTTAAAACAATAGTGACAAGGATATTTGCCATAAATCAAACGTAAAAAAAAAATTTAAGTATAAAATTAAATACTTAATTTTAAAAACTTGTAATTCATTCACTATATTGCAACAAAGAAAATGCGTATTAATTGACAATGCTGCTGCAAAATGTTGTGTACAAGAATTTTATTATTAAACAATATATAAATGATACGTCCATCACTCCAAATTAATATACCAAATGAGAAAAATTTAAATTTGCAAGAAAACTAGTCCTCAATTACGTTTTTTAAACTATGCCATACAT
Organism: Linyphia triangularis; assembly: GCA_963978545.1. Taxonomy (NCBI): domain Eukaryota; kingdom Metazoa; phylum Arthropoda; class Arachnida; order Araneae; family Linyphiidae; genus Linyphia; species Linyphia triangularis. The sequence goes on along the minus strand of OZ021721.1, from coordinate 81,985,042 downwards.
ATAAAAATAATTTATGCTTTTTAGGAGGAGAAAATTAGTTCAATGTGCACCTTTATCATTAAACAAACAAATTAATATTTTTATTATTTTTATGAAATAAAAGCAATGTTAATTACGTTTTATTCACTGTTTTTATTCTGAATTTATGAAGTTTCCTTACTATTAAACGATTTTTTGAGAAACCCCCGCAACCAACAGACTTTGAAATTTCATAACATTTTAACTGTATAGCTTGAGGAACTTATTGAGCACAAATAGTAGGTATATAAAAAAATCATATTAATAAAGACATTGTTCGTTTTGATTAAAGATTTTCGCAAAACTAATTTTCGTTGATTTTTTTATTTCTTCTTTTATTTTTTCTCATTTGAAACATGTATTTTCTAAAAAAAATTTACTTATGGAGAAAAGAGACAATTAAACAACAAATTAGAGATTGCATTTATATTTATTTTATACATGAAAACAGGAATACACGTAGGTGAATAATTTGGCTTAATTCTGCCATCAATTTGGTGAATTCCAAAAGCATTAAGTCAATCAAAAATAGCATGAATAGTAACATCACTAACGTAAATTACTTTTTAAAATTGCAACATTTTTTGATTTTTCACTCATTTTCAACCACACTTCAGTGATACACATAATTTTACAATTTTTTTTAATTCGTATTCATTTATAAGGTAAAACATAGCTCACTCATTGCATTCTATCCTTCAAATAATTTTAAAATAAAATTCACATTCAATTTTTTTTTTAGATATTTGATTTTAGTTTTTGAAGAAATATTATATTCTACATCAAGATTATTATACTGTAAGGTATGCTCTTCCCAGGTTTGACCATCAAATTTGTTCTCCTATGACTGCACTTCACTTAGACTGAACGCATATGCTACATTTGATTTTGGGGTACATTTTTTTAGAATAGTATATTTGGCAATCGGGTTACCTTTATAATTGTTTTTAATATTTCAGCCTTCAAATGATTTTACTATATCAGTTTATTGTAATTACCATTTAAATAAAAATCATAAAGAAGTTAACTATCAGATTTGCTAAACATTTTAAGCTCTAAATTTAAAATTTTAATATTAAAAGAAAACAAAGTTTTTATTCTAAGACGTTACTGATATTTGAACAAAGGTGGAAATTACGTGTTTATATATAAGTTATAGAGATATTGGTACAATTTGCTTGTTTAAAAAGGAATCTTTTTGCATTTCTGTGATTTTAACATTGTATAAAGTGTAAGTAGCTGACGTCATTCCTTGAAAAAATCAACACCAGTTTCATGAACTTTTTTACAGCATGACGTTACATGTCTAGTAACCTTGTTTAACATGGGTTATTCTCAGAAAATTGCCTGTTTTTTATCTCCCCAATTGTTCTTCGAAAACAATACCATAGTTGACGTTTTGTAGTTTATGTACGTGTTGATAAAAATTTGATATGGTACATTCTGACAAAAGATAACATTAAAAGTTTAGTTGAAAAATAAATCTTCGAAGTCTTTCCATATGAAAAACAAAAATTTCATGAATTACTAGTAGATATTTTTTCCCATTTCCTCTAAAAATATGCTTATACTTATTTTAAACTATGCACAGAACTCTCTTTGCGTAATTCAAAATTTAAAGGATTGTAATTATTTCATTTGTACCAACACGTTAATTTCATCACTCCGTCTCTAAAAGTCTTACAATTATTAAATATTCTTATTTAATAACTATATTCCTTGCACTTTACTGAACCTCTTTCAAACTTTTTATAAAACAATCAACTTGTACAAAGAAATTTCTTTTTACGTATAAACATTTGCATTTTGCATCGAGTCTAATTTATTTGCTCCCTTTTTAAAAATTGTCCTCTCTTTAAACTTATGATTTTACATTTATTATTTCACAAAGTTATTTATTGGTTTTTAAATTCTAACTATTCATCATTTCATGTTCAAAATTAAGTATTGTTTTCTTTTATAGTGATAATCCAGCGACCAATTTTTCTCGATAATGTTCGTATCAAAAATAGAAATATTTCTGAGAATTACTCATGTACTATTATTATAACAAGTAAATCTATAACAAAATAACCAGAAATTACAATTTTAAATTACTAATTCTTTTAATAAACTGCATATAACAAAATGCCCATAAACCTTGTTTTCAGGACATCTTTTAACATCTTGCAATGGCAAAATTTTATATCAACTAGCGGAAAAAGATTAATATTTACCGGGGAGGAAAGCTAGACAAAGAGGAGATCTTAAAGGAAGACATTTACAGGCTTGAACAATCTTCATGCTTCTAAAATTGAACACCCACATAGAACTTATTATAAACTATATCCTTTGAGCTATCTTACGCATTCTCTTATTATACAAACAATGGTTTTATAAACGCAATAGTATCGATAAACTAGATGCAAATCTGTATGAAGTAGTAAGGCTTTGAAATGAATTTATAACATGCTCCAGTATGAAATACAAACCTCTAACAAATTTTTACATCGAAAAATAACACAAATAAAATGTAAGACAGTTGTCAAATATTCAATCCTTTGAAACAGTTTAAAGCAAATGTTATAAAATAAAAAAAATCATTAAATCGATAAGAAATGGTCTTGTGTATGCTTGAGAATAAATCTTCTAACACTTATTAGTTTGGAATACAAATCCCCGATAAATTTATACATTGAGTCATTACACAAAATAAATGAGTACCAGAAACCAAACTCTGGTTGCCAGTAGACATTAACAAGCGTGGTAGTTATGATCATCTGAATAATTGCGTTATTCATGATCAACAGGGCAGAAGCAAACTAAGACTATTTGTTCATTGTGATATTAATGAAGTCAATGTACCTGTAATTATAGTAACCTTGCACAACCTTGAAGAGGAATGGAAATTGAAAATATTACCTTTGTCAAAGCTAGCTTCAGATATTACAACATCATGAATCCGTTTCAATAACAAATACCCTTTAAAATGTGTCATCACATTGTTGGCTTTTATTTCACTTTCCAACTTTCCAAAACATAGATTAACTGTATCTGCTAATAAAATATAAATGCAGTTCAAACAGTCTAAATCCATTTTAACAAATTTATTATTCACAAAAACTGTCATCAGAACCTAAAAACAAATAAAATAAAGACGCTTATGATGTTAAGTAACTTTTTTTTAGAAAATTTGAAGAAAGAAAAACTTTTGAGGGTTAAGTTTAATTCCATTCAATGTCTTTTGTTTGCAGAGGATGAAATTTGTGAACTATCTGTGGTTTCATTGTATAGGGCTTTAAAATCTAACTTGGTATGTTTTAATAAAACCTATTCATACAAACAAGTAATTTAAATTGCATTAATAATTAAAAATAAAGCGAAACCCGATAAACTTTTGGAAAAAAAAACTAGAAAATAAGTCAAGTCTCTGACTTTCTTGTATACCAATTAAATTACGTGGTTTTGGCAGGAAAGTGAAATATTCCGAAATTTTAACCAGGACCTTAAATGGAACATCTGAAGCTAACAACAACACAGCTCTCTTTTAGACAGGAGTAATTACCCCTGTCTCACTGTCAACTGGATCACTGGTATGTCTGCGGCTGCCAGTAGAAGATAGTGCTCGGACTATCTTTGGATTGTATAACTTTGGATCTGATACCATACGTACAAAGAAACTGCGTTTGTATTTGAGACTGTGTTTGCGTTTGCGCTCCAGCAGGAACACTTCATCCACAGATTCCTCCACGTGTTCTTTAATTTCTTTCTCTTCTTCCTCTTCTTCTTCTTCCTCTTCTTCTTCCTCTTCCTCTTCTTCTTCCTGAAGTAAATGTGCATTTTTACTTTTAGCCATTTTAGCTTTTATAAGTATTCACACACATACAAAAAATACAACGTAACAATTTTCTCCCGAAAAAGGTACAGGTAATAAATTCTTCAAATTTTTTCTTGGCTGTGTCTTTATGTTTCTAGTTTTGAAACTTGCTAACCGATTGCCCTATAATGCAGTCGAACACATCATAAAATAAACCTTTTTTAAAACAACTTGCGAAATATCTTTTTTAAGACTACTAATTCTTTTTTAGCAAATGTTTTCTGTTAAAAAAAATTAACGTCATATCCCCAAACGAACTTAAAAATTGACATATTTATGTAAATAATCTGGAGATTCTGATGGAAACTCCTACTAATTAAAAATGCAATATTATCAATATACAAAAATTGGGTGCACTTAAATAAGAAATTACTCATGTTTATGGATAAAACGTGTCACTCAAGTTATTTTAATTTTATTATTTCAAATGAAAAGTGTTCTAAGTTTTATTTAAGATAAATAAGAATTAAATTAAATAAAGTTTAAAATCTAATTTTTTTAAATAAAAATTAAATAGAATGAATATCGAATTAAGTTCGATAAAAATGTCGGTTCTTACAACAATCTCTTCCTTATTCATGTCCACTTTCATGAGCTCGAGTAGTTCCTCAGTAAACATTGTGATCACATCCCAAGCATGAGTGATATCAGCATCTGTGGCATGTTGGGCACAAACACAGAATCGAATTACATAGTTCCCGCTTAGGGAGGCGGGAACCATGTGCAGTTTACCCGAAGCATTGATTGAGGACAGAAGTTTCTGGTTTAGGTTGTTGGAGCCCTGACATAGGAAAAAAAATATGCAACATTACAAGCAGTCAATTACATATAAAATATGAATAATATTTTTAAATGGTTTTCACCTTTTTTAAAATACAGGTGTAAGATATCCTTCAACATATTTTGTTACTGAACACATATCCATAAACTTTCTTTAGTAAGTACCGTTATACGAAGCGTGTTATTTATTAAAGATCTATCTTAATATTTGATAAAATATATTGATGTATATAATACAACATAAATATACACATCAGCTTCCATTTCATTTGTTAAACAATACTCTAAAATGTTCAGAGAAGCAAAAGGGAATTGTTTCTAATGGTCCAATGTGGAACAGGGACTTAATGCATGTGTTTTCTAACTTTAAACACATAAAAATATTATTCTTGAAACATTTATTCCTTTTTTACTACATTTTTAACATTTCGTTTGTCAGAAATGATGAAAAAATTGGCTACAAAAACTGAGCTTCATGGTAGCTCCATAGTTCCATCGTAAGGATATCTAGTAATCCAGGGCTTTTTACAGGGTAAAATCCATAAAATCTAAACACAACTAAAACAACCGAAACCATAAAAACTCAACTAAATCAATCAATAAAATTATTGTGTGAGAAAAACAGTGTGAGAAAAACAGAAAACTACTAAAAACAATAAAGGCGCTAAGTCACCTCTCAAAGTGTTATTTTTATTGTTTGTTTCATAACCATCATATATGTCCTTATTTATGGGAAGGTTTTAAGGGGATCTGGGATTCAAGGTTTTTAAAATTCTCCATTTTTTTATTATTATTATTACTATTGTAACAAATAATAAAATATTTCTAAATAAAATGACATAAAAATTTTGTTTCGATCATTAGTAAAACTTGAAACATTTAAGTTTTTGTTACATGACGATTGTATATCGGACATGCTATCTTGAAACTTTGAAACTTTTTTTCTCGGTGATGGATTTTTGTCCTTTTTTTATTTTTTATTTTAAATGGATAGATCTTAAAAATTACTTGTTATAAATATATGAAATTTTCCACAATTATTTTTTATATTTATTTCATTAATTTTTCTTCAGTAATTGTGTATTTTGATTTAACTTTTTTTAAAAGAGTTTTTGGAACTTAGCATACTATGAGTTTTATATAGTTTTTGCACAACATATTTTTTTAATTTTTTCTAAATATTTTATTGAAAAATCCTGAAGACAATTTAGTTATAAGAAGAAATTTAATACGAAAATCGAGTGATTTTTTCAGAAAGTTTTTCAAATATATCAAAAATGTCAACAAAAATTTTACTATTTTTAAATTTGAAATTTTAAAATAGCTTCGAGTTTCAAAGCATAATACAGTACTGCATAAAAAATGTCTGAGTTAATTCCAAAAATAACAATTTTAGAATTTTGAGTCCTGGACCCCCTTAAGGGATAAAATGAACTATATTTTTAATAATCGAGAACAAAAATTAACTCGGAAAATAATAAATATAACTTACCTTCAATCTGAAGCAAACTAATCCAAAATGAACTTGATTTGCAACAATAAACCGTTCATCCTGGCGGACAAGACTTTCAAATTTCTTCGTTAATCTCACATGCTAAAATGTAGGGATATATTATTTCAATCAAAAGTAGTTTGTCATATACTTTTAAAAACCTTCTAAAGTTTTATAATGAACACTTTAGTACTATATACTTTCTTTAAAAAAAAGTAAGAAATATCACCTTAACTGATTACAAAATCATGAATTACAAAAATAAACATGTCTTAACGATACCATTTCATCTGTAGAGTAAGTACTAAATAGTTGAAGTAATCCGATTTAAGAAATAAATCGGTAGCAGAAGAAAATTTAATCATTTTAGTCATATAGAACTTTTTCAAAGTTGTGTGTTTTCTTTTCTATGTTTTTTTCAATGCTTTTTTTTTTTTCAATTTTTTTTTTTTTTTAATGCATCTCATTTAACATTCATATATGTATGTAAAAGCCAAAGTCCTCACTCATCACCCAACTCTCCCACTTACCATATAACCATAACTCTGATAATTGGTACAAATGCCACCAAGAGCAAGCATAGAAAAAGTAATCTATTCTTATCTTGATAAACTAACGTTCAAGGATTGAAATGGGAGTCAAATGTTGAATGTTCAAATTTTCTATAAAGCCAGGAAGATTAGTACAAATCATCAGAGAGAGAGAAAGCTGAGTATAGTAAAACAAAGCTATCATAATTTCGAAACACCACCCTTTAGAGAAGAAAAAGGGTCAAACATTTCCCTTTTCCCATAGAACCAGTACGCTGCACATTAGTGAAAATGTTTCCAAGTGCATCGTAAACCACCCTCCAATTTCTAAATATCCATGCATTGATTGCTTAAATACACATGATCAAATTTCGTCGTGAAGCACAAGTAAGAAGGTAGATCAGTGGTCATTAAATCGCTGCTCTTTAGTCACTTGAGAGTGTGCCATAAATCGCTAAAATTCTTTTGTCATTTCCAGTTTAAAATATTTTTATTTAAAATGTAGAATGAATAATAAAATCTTTTGCTGCATAAAAAGGCACGTTGGCTTTCAAAAAAAATCATTGTAAATTTTTTTGCATCCTTATTGTTTGAAATTAAGGCATCTCTCCCTGAGTTAAGGATATGGACTATCCTAAACTAACAGACGATTAGTGGAACCCAAAATTTTATTTTATGGTAGACGTTTCGTTTTTATTTTCTGTACGTTTTGGAACATTCTGACATCAAAAAAGTGATTTAGAAAAAATGTCTGTCTGTGTGTACATGGTCAGCATAACTCTCGAGCAAATTGATCTAATGATGCTCATATTTGGTGTGAGGGTTGGTGATGGCACAGGGACCTGCCATTAAGGTTTTCGTCAAAATTGCTCATACGCTTAAGGGGCTACCATTAAAAAATCATGTTTTTTAGCAATTGCTCAAAAACGACTCTAACGATTTTGATCAAAATCGCTGTTGTGATGCCTCTTAAGGTGTTTTAAACATCCCCACCTCCGAAATTCCCTTAAAAATGCTTTAATGGTGTAAAAAGTTGAAAAACGAATTCCTTTAATACAGAGTTTTCTTTCCTCATAATCAACAATCGTTTTTTCTTATCGTAAAAAATATTACCAAACTGGTCATTTCTGCTAAATGAATGATGAAAATATAAAAACGGTAAATGATACAAATTGACATCAGTATTATAGTGTAATTGAAAGTTATGCGATGTTCCACACCCCTAGTTTTTGTAATAGATCTGCTTCATTTGGAACTAATGGTAGGGAGTATATACTGTGGAATAATACATATTTTCACTCATTTAAATAAAAATGGCCAATTTGATGATATTTTTGGCAATATTTTTTACATGGGGAAAACAAACACCGCCAAAATGGTGAAATTGGCGATGCTATTCGATAGACCTTACATTGTTCTTTCTTGTGCATGAAACAGAAAAAATCTATCGTTGATGGGCGATGCTCAAGGGCAAGCAATAATACTGTAGCTTTCGATAAAAAAATACACATATATACATGAGATTTACACAAAATTTTGAGTTCCCTGTTTTAACATAATGTCTCTGACAGATAATATGCAACTCCAAAACAAACTTCTAGATACGTTACCGCATTGAATAATCTCGAGATATATAGCTAGTAAAAAATGTCGATTATTGTTGGGAAAAAAACGGATGCATTAAGCATCTCACATAGCCAGTATTTCGTAAAAATAAATATAAAGCCGCATGAAAAGCGACGTTTACCCTAAACATTCTTCCAGATTCAGCAGAAGGTCGGGTGTATTCCTAGTTCTCAGGTGCAGCAATGAGGTCATATAAACAAAGACTTGAAATGTTAGGAATATATTATATTGATTATTTAACCCCTTCCTATACCGACTAAAGATTACGGCTTCAGAAGGCTCAATGAATTGCGTCTCCAATTCATGCAGACACACAAGAATTATGAGTACCGATAAAGCACATTTAAATTGTCACTCGTATGTATGGCGGTAGAAACAAAAGTCTATAAGATAAAGAGAATGTATAATATGAGACTAAAAAGAAATAAACAAGTGACGTAGAAAAGATTTTTGCCCTATTATCATCTCGACAGTTTAGTCCTAATCAATAAAACAATAAAGAAATGCAGCTGTAGTTGAAATCGAGGTGTTCTTCTAAATGCTGCTAAAATAATCACGGCATAATAACCGTTACAGCAGGAATAACCGTTTATGAAACCGTTCACCGTTCGTACTCTTTACCTCTTAATTTTTGTACCTCATATTTTAATGACTTTTTTTCTTTAACTGCAAATTGATCTAAGTTGTGAAAGTTAGCTCTTTTAATTATTTTGATATGATTTAAGCAATCAAATTGAGCTGCACTTAAACAGCTGTTTACAGTATTGAGTAATCCAACAAAGTTCAACCATAAAATTTCTCTTCCTAGAGATTATTAATTTAATCCACAGATCTTACAGATATTGAGTAATTATTAATATCATGATATTTCTATGCATGTAGAGCATATCCATAATTACTACTTGATCAACAAGGAATCTAAAACTGATGTCTACCAGAACTTGTTTTAGCCAAATGTCAACAGTTTACAAGAAAATTTGCCGGTGGTGTAACTGATACCTAGAAAACGAGCTTTCTACATAGTATTCTCTAACAATTAAATAAAAAGTAGTTATATTACCTCACGTATATATTTCTGTAGACCTTCCACTCCGTATTTCCGAATGACAAACCACAGTTTCAGTGAACGAAACCTTCGACTAAGAGGGATGCCCCAATGCTAAAATAGTGTGAGCAAATAGATATTTAGAAACTTTGAAATAGTTTATTTTCTCATACACAAAAAGAGTTTTTATAAGAAGTCTGATGGTCAAATCACAGGCCTTTGTATGTATTTTGCTAAAAGACATCTGAAGCGTCTAACACGTGGTGGACTTGCAACAGTTTACAAGCATGTCTCTATGGAAAATAGGGACAATTTCTTTTTAAAAAAGATACTGTTAGGGACCCAAATTTTTAAGACCACAACTAATTTTCAGTGAAATTACACCCTATTGTAAAACATTCATTTACCATTAACTTCAAAATTAAATAAGTCACCAAACACTTTTTGACAAGAAAATAAACTAGCGTATTTTTTTTTTTTTTTTTTTTTTAATTTTCCAAAAACTGCACAATTCGAACAACTTAAAACAATTATACCATGTAGATAAACAGATGAATCTATTTATATCTAGTTTTACAATTGCTTTTTTCATCCTAACTATAGTTCATTCTCAATTACTGATTGCAGTAAAAATTACAATTTTAAACAAAGAATATGCAAGATAATTAGGACTAATTCTCTTATACTAAATTGAGTTACAATTTTAATAATTTTGCATCGATTTGAATGACATAGCGAAATCGATCTTCAAGCAGGCATTAAACAGACGGATATCACAACAGAGAATGCCACAAAATGGCGTCGCAAAACTCGGTAACATCAACATAAACTTGGATGAAATTAACCATCACTACAAGGTAGATATCGGCAACAGCTCCCACCGTACTGGCAAATCTCAGAAATATTAAAAAATTTCGGTAACGTCGTCATAAATCTTATATGTTACAACTGCATAGCAATCAGCAAAAAATGACTATCACATTAACGTAATTGTCAGCTTTAGCACTCCACGTACAGGTGAAAATCTCTGCAATAGAGCCGATTATAATAGCATAACAATCGATGAAATAGACTTTCACAACAGCGTTCAACTCTACGACAGCCATAAGGGTGTTAGTATTGGAAACGATTACCTATAATATTGGCGAAATGACGACCACACTAATATAAACCTCGTCGATAGTAATAGCGGGGCACATTTTTGCAATAGCTGCCTCAATGTCAACTTAACGTTTCGCGAAAATGAACTCCACTCACTAACGTAAATAATGGCGATAGGGGCTGTCGGCAGCAAAAGGGGTAATTGCATCGAAGGTTTGGGGAAAATCTAAACGTACGCCTGTTATTACATCAAAGTAAACCTTTTTGAAATTAACCATCACTACAACGTAAATATAGGCAATAGTACGGTATATTCAGAAAGGACCGTACCGGTAAATTTCAGAATTATTGGCCTTTTTTCAGTAACATCAGCGTAATTCTTATAAGTTACAACTGCATAGCAATCAGCAAAAATGACCATCAAATCAACGTAAATATCAGCGTTAACACCCTATGTACAGGTTCAAATCTCTGCAATGGAACCGATTATATCAGTGCAACAATCAATGAAATCGATTGTCACAACAACTTATAACTTTACGACAGCCATAAGAGTGTAAATATTGGAAAGGATGGCCCATTATATCGGCGAAAATGACCATCATACTAACGTTAATCTTGACGATAGCACCTTCCGAGGAGATGCAAAATCTTGGCAATAGCAGACATAATATCGACGTAATGTTCAGCGCACATACCAACGTAAATAACGGCGAAGAGGCTATCAGCAGCAAAAGGGTTCATTACATCGAAGGTTCGGGAAAAGTCTGAACGTACGCGTGTTCCGTGGCTGTCAGATTTGAGAGCAAGGGCATGAACCCCTTCCCCTCACATAATTGTAAAGCACATTTTCATCGATTGCAATGTTCGCAATCCCTTCCTCCTTAAAAAAAAAAAAACGGTGGCAAACATTTTGACATTAACTATTATATCAGCGTAAACCTAGGTGAAAATGACTATCACTTCAACATGAATATTAACGATGGTGCCTTCCATACTAGAGCAAATAAGCTTAATTTTTTCCTAATATAAGCTTAAATCTCGGAAATATAGCATATTACAAGTGCATGTCAGCATTAGACCCTAATATACTGACAAAAATCTATGCAATAGTTGCGATTGTATCAGCGAAACATTGTAGACAAAATTGGCTATCTCAACAACGTAAATCTCGACGATAGCTATATTTTCGGCGCATATCTTGAAAATAAAATAATGGCTATTATATCAGCGAAACACGACGAAAATGACCATCACAACAACGTAAATCTCGGTGGTAGTGCAGCCATGGAGACACAAATATCTGCAATAGCTACGTAGTATCGATGTAACATTGAGAAATCAAAGTAAATAATGGTAATATAGGCTATCCACGGTCAAAGTAGACATAATATCAGAGGTTTAGGGAAGTCTGAACGTACGCACTCTCCATGGTTAGACTCGCAAGCGTGCGTATGCTTTTTTTAGTATCGCAAAAACCAGTCAAAAATATCAATTTCAACTCGGAAATGTAAGGATTTTGACAAAATAAAACAGTACTTAAATATTTTTAGCAAAATAGAGGGAACACTTTTTCATGAAAAACGGACTTATAGGGAAAATGGGGACCTGTTGCGAGGCCATGGTTATGAAAGTTGAATCATCAGTGTGATCTCGAGTACGTGTAAGAAATAGGTTCATAGTTTTTAATCTTTTATCCAAAACAATAGTTCGGTAAAATGTGCTATAAGTGTCAATGAATATATGTTTTAAACCAATATTTGATCATAATAGACTTGGAATAGGAAATTTGAAAATATTAGGATATTTTGGTGTAAAAATTTCTATTATAATTATTTTATGGAAACAGAAAGAGATTAGTACAGCAATCTCATATATTGTATCCTAAGACCCTTTACCACCAAATCGTTATTTTTAATTAACATTTAGTATTTTATGTCAGATGATCTACTAAAGGAGGGAACATGATATTTTGTGATAAATATCAATGAAAGATAACGATATTGTAGTGAAAGAAGTCTGGTCAAGGGATGAAATTTGTTGGATAACCGAATTGATCTTTTCATGAGCGTATCATATATTAAAGTAGAAATCTCTACAACAATTACGTTCTTAACTCCATGCAAATAGCGATGAAAGATTGTTTTCAAATTCATGTTTAGTGACATGTATTATATAATTATAATATATTTTATCCCACTTTTGTTTTGAACAAATAAACCTGATATCACTTTTATACGTACATAAAACCACTCCTTTGATCTAAATTTCAGCAACCATTTATGAGACCCTTTGAGCATGTGTATTGTGGAAAATTTCAATGCATTGGAAACTGAAAACAATTCCATTACTTGAAAGCATTTCAAAAGTGAAACGGACAATTTTAGTACCAGAGGTTATACAAAATCTCATATTTGAAATTCAGATTTTATTATGAGGATTGTAGTTTATTAGGACAACCATAGTTGATTAGGATAATCATTGTTTATATTGAAGGACCAACTCTTTGAATTGTTTGATTTATAGCAATGATGATCCGCACACTCAAATTGTGATAAAATTTTTACATGTAACTCCACTGTATACTTTGTATTTGATTTCTACTGTGTTATTTCATTTATGGTTGTGATGCGTAAAAATGTCTTACTGATATAAAATTTCATACTCATAAACTGATTCACTGAAAATGGTAAAAAACTCATAGATACTTCAGTTTTTAACTAGTGTTCTTAATTGTTAAAATTTGTAACATGGTTACTACCAAAATAATTGAATATTGTTGTTTTAATAGTTACAATTTATTTATGATAAATATGTATCAATAGTCTGTTAATGATAGTTAGTACTTATTTTTTTTATTCTAAATAAAGTTATATAAAATATATAAATGACACATCGAATTTCTCTAAAAACAATACGAACACAAAATCTGACGAATTTTATAAAATTCTCTTTAGCTTTAAGCGTTTCTTTCTTTACAAAATTAAGTAGCATTAGATGGTTGGTGGGCTACTGTAAGCAGGGATAAAAAGCACAAGAGAAATTGTAACACAATGAAATTTTAGTATTTTATTTCAACTATTGAGGATTAAAAATATTGTATAAATGTTTTATGAATGGTTTTTATGAAAAATAATTTCACACAAATAATGATACTTTCTTATATATTAAAAAAATACTCACTCGATAATCAATTGATTTATCTGAAAAATTTAATTGACACAATTAGGTAAAAATTTTAATAAAAATAAAATAAATTAAATACAAATAAAATAAATTAAATACAAATAAAACATTATTTTGTATTAAAAAAAATCAAAACTTTTATAGTCTCAATGATACTAAGAATATTTCTCAAAATTATTCTAAAAAGATAATATAATGTTGATTTTAAATTCAAAAAACAATCATCATAGTCTATAATTACTTTAGTTACAAAATTCATGCTTAATATGTTTTATGTTTTATATTGAAATTTCTTTTATTCTAAACAAGTGATGCAAAATTTTAATTGGATATAAATGTAATTTAATAAAAAGTAATATTAATGAACTCCACTTTTATCTTATAGAAAATATGTGTTGTATAATTAATCTGATATTTCAAAATTCTATTCTGGTTTAAAATTAATACAATACTGAATCTGTAATAATTTATACTTAATAATGAAAGTATTATAAGCTTAAATAATATTCTTCTGTTTCTTGATATTTCAAATTATAATAGAAATTCTATTACGTTTTAAAATTGAATTAAATATTATGTTTGTGAGAATGAATGAATTTAAGACCTACAAACAAACAGTCACGTATTTATTCAAATTTACTTACCCGACTTCAAATGGGAATTTTTCTTTACATATTAGCTATAGATTAATGAAGCGTATTCCAACGGAAAACAATGACTTGTAAACGACTAGTACGTTCAAAATGACTCCACATTCATTAATATATTGTAATTGAAAAGAAGGTAATTGGAAATGACTAGTATGTTCAAAATGACTCCAAATTCATTAATATATTGTAATTGAAAGGAAGATAATTGGTAAATGAACTAGTACGCTCAAAATGACTCCACATTCTCTATTATATTGTAATTGAAAAGAAGGTAATTGTAATTGACTAACATATTCAAAATGATTGCAAATTCATTAATATATTGAATTCATTATTATATATATTATAAAATCGACTATTACGTTCAAAATGACTCGACATTCATTAATATATTGTAATTGCAAGAAAGGTATAAGTTCAATAATTAGAAATTGACTTTGATAGCATGGTACTCCATAATAGACACGAATATTACTTTTCAGAAATAAAGTTTGAAATTTTATACATTAAACATTCAACTCATTTGTAAAATATTAATTGTTAAAGAGTTTTTTGAACAAATAAAAAACAATTTAGAATTTTATATCTAAGTTTGACTATCGAATGATGAAATTTTAATATTTTCATCCCAACAGTAACTGGAATGGAATTCACATATTTCTTTATTAACACAGCTATTTCCCTTTGACAGATGACTCTCATAACACATCAGGGCGATTTTGAAATTAAGAGGAAATTTCAGTCCCTGTGCTCTTACTGGCTTAATATTTATTCCTTTAAGTGAGGAAATTGGTATTAAGTAGAAAAAGTTTAAATTTAATGTTTTCAGTCTTTATTTTACCTATTTATTTATTATTATTTTTTAAAAAATCCAAAGTATGGTAAATGTAATCTCCATGGAATGTCCCCACCCCTGTTTTTTTAGTGTTAACTGAAGAAATATACCTGATTAACAATATATTTGTGGAAAAATCTGGGTAAAACATTTATTTATTATATATATAATTAACTGATCAGAAAAGAAATATAAGTTTAAATTTATTTTACCACTTCATTTCAAGCACGTAAGTTGTCCCTGGGATGCTGAGGATCCATGGAATATCTTTAACTTGATTAAAATTCTATTACATAGGATAACAGTCTTTTTTATCAGAGCTGAAGTGAAGCTCAAGTCAACCATTTTGTCTGCTGATGTTGTTGGATGTGCATAGCTTTATATTGTTTGTGAAAATGATGTCCAATCCTCAAAAACCTAATGAGTTATTTTTGTTCTTGTAACATCCGTATTCAGTAATGTTATTCCTTATAGTGTTAATCATACTTTTGCCGTTAACTTTTATCAAATAGAAAAAAAATTCTCTAAAAGCAAAGCCAGTGCATCCTCACTCTTTTAGGTTAAGTTTACAGCATGGCTGTCTACTTATTTATAACCTCCATGGGTTGTGTTAACCACGGAGATTACAAGCATACTTAGAAAACTGTTGTTTTTTTAGAAAAAATATTTTTCCTTTACCTTTTTTTAAAATGATAAATGTATTAGTATTGTTAATAAAATTCTAAGAGTAAAATTTCAATTTTGTTATCTATTTTTTATTTTTGTGCTTTTTTACCTCCTCAAATTCCCTTTAATTTCAGAATCACCCATCACTATCGACAGTAAAACCTTCGTATTTTTTTAAAACCTTAAAAATGGATGAATTTGGCAGTCTTTAATTTATATTTAGATAATATTTTTAAATTAAGGGAATACCTTTAATAATTATGTTAATTCATCTCATAATGCTTCCATGCCGCTAATAAACCCCCAACGATTCATACTACCGCTATAAATATCAATATAACAAATATTTTATGTCTAAATTGCACAATTTTATGAGATTGAATATTAAAAAAAAATGGTAAAAGAATTTTTGATAGGCATTAAATTAAAGTTGTATCTGTACCATTTACCTGAAAAGCTGTGCTGTAAGTATAA
This sequence comes from Linyphia triangularis, assembly GCA_963978545.1. NCBI lineage: Eukaryota > Metazoa > Arthropoda > Arachnida > Araneae > Linyphiidae > Linyphia > Linyphia triangularis. Next base: position 81,968,783 of record OZ021721.1, on the reverse strand, counting down.
TGGATCAACAACTAGAGCTTGAGTGAGTTTAAATCGATCTTTTACCCTAAAACAGATAATACTAGTAATATTCTTGTGAACGTAATTCAGTGCAAATAACATTTTTCAGAGTTTTGAACTTACCACATTGTAGAGCAATCAAAATTGACTAACATCCATTTATTTGGATTCATGTTAAATGACATAGCATACTGAAAAACAAATCACATATGAACTAAAACATAAAATAAATAAAACTTATACAACTTTTAACGTTAATGTTATAAAAACAAAATCAAGAGCGAGTACTCAGTCGCCAAATGTTGCGTACTCGAACACTGGATGGTGAGTACTCGCACGTACAATGTGTATTTTATTTTAATCTTCATGCACCCTTCCGATAGTTTCAAAGTTCATGAACAACTTGGTTTCAAAGATAAATGACTGAACTAGAACATAAGCTTACAACAAATGAGGCAATGTGACCTCAAGGAAAAGGTGACGTATAAGGGTGAAAAATATGCGTTTACTTATTTTCAAATTGGTACCCCTTCTATGGCGTCCAGATATGAACTCATACAATAATTATCATTGGGTCAAGTCCGTAGCCAGGATTTTTTTTTCGTAGGGGTGGGGGGGGGGGTTATGGTCGAAGATTTAATTAACATCATAAAGCAGATTTTATTTTTATTTATAATTTCTTCAGAATCAAGAGACTCAAACTCATATTACATCTATGACCTGAATAATTTTTTAATGTAAATACTCATAACAAGTTACACAAAAACAGAAAGGGAAACAAGATTTCACACAATTTCGGGGGGGGGGGGCCCCCCCCCCCCGTCCACTGCCTTACATTGGAGTGAAGAAAGTCTGTTTCTTATGTAAGAAAACTTTCACAGAGATGGTTTTAATTATTGTTGAAGTCGGATGCAACACATAAGAGACATAATTCATGTATTTTAATACATTTCAATAATCTTAAATAACAGAAAAAAAAGTCTTACAATGTTTAAGGCGAGTCAGTAAAAAATTAAGTAAAATACTGTCTGTGTATCACGAGAATAACTCCAGCCAAATAGTCTGTACGGTTGTTACAGAAACAAGAAGAAAAAAATTGGAAACGGAACAAAACTTTGAAAATACCCATAAACATGGCATTTACCCACAATGTAAATTTATTATGCAAATTAATATTTTAAATTTAAAATTCGCATTCTTATTAACCACGATATATTGTAACAGTAACTTTCACCAAACGGTCACTTCTATGGTACGCTTCTTTTCTGGAATATCAGGTCCAATTACCATCCATACACAATTTAAAGACATTTTGTGACTGAAATCTATTTCCTGCTGTTGAGGTTGGGAACATAACACAAAAACGCTTGCAAATTTGGAATTTTTTATAAATTTAAAATAACAATCATAGAAGTAAACAATTGGCGAGTTGGTTAACTCTCCCTCACTCACTCTCCCTCATTCACTCTTCCTCACTCACTATCCCTCACTCGCTATCCCTTACTCGATATCTCTCACTCACTTTCCCTCACTCACTATCCTTCACTCACTATCCCTCACTAACTATCCCTCTTTGTTACACACACTTTCTCACTCTCTCTCTCTCTCACCCAGTTTCTCTCACACTCGCTCCCTCATTCACTCTCCTTCAGTCAATCTCCCTCATTCACTCTCCTTCAGTCAATCTCCCTCATTCACTCTCCTTCAGTCAATCGCCCTCATTCACTATCCCTTACATTCCCTCATTCACTCTCCCTTACATTCCCTCAGTCACTACCCCTCACTCAGTATCAGTCCATCACTCTCCCTCACTCGCTATCCCTCACTCACTATCCCTCACTCACTATCCTTCACTCACTATCCTTCACTCACTATCCCACACTCACTATCCCTCTCTAACTTTCCCTCATTCACTCTCCTTCACTCACTATCCCTCACTCACTGTCCCTCACTCACTGTCCCTCACTCACTATTTATCTCGCTCACTATTTCTCTCACTCACTATTTCATATTTTTCCTGTATCTTTTCCTCTTTCTCCTCCTCCTCCTCTCCTTTTCCTTTCCCTACCCTCTCCCTCACTTTATATTTTAGTGTTAACATTCAGATGTGAGGAAAAAATCAGTACCGACCAAAAGGAAAGATTTTCTACCCAAATACTGGGAAGCATCCTGAACAAAATATTTTCGCAAGAATATTTGGCGTAACATTACTCAACTTACATCTGTTTTTAAATTATTGCTCTTTTTTAAGGAAAATACAAGCTAGGCATTAAACTTTGTACAGTGCAAAAAAAAACCAGAACGATGGCTATATCTTCGGTTCTAATTATCGTAGAATCTTACGGTTTGCACCAAAATGTTTTGCTTACGATTTTCTATACATCTGATGCAATTTTTTTTTCTTGAGGGACCGTTTATTAAGTAAAAGTAACGCTATCTTCGAAAATTTCAATACGAACCCTTATTTTTTATCATTTCATTCGATTCAGAATACATCATTTACCCTGTATACCAAATTTCAATGCATTATGTTGAAAAACACGCCACTTATGAGCGAAAATATTTCGACCATTTTTTGACCGATCTTCAGGGAGAATTTCCATAAAACGAAAGGTATTTTTAAGGTTCTTCTTCACAGCGGGAGAAATAGAACGGTCAATGTGGCGCGTTTCACTAAGATTAAAAAATACAAGTATTAGTCTAAAATTACATAGAAACTACTTGGATTTATAGTGTCATGTTTAAGATTAATACAAAAATAGTAAGTAAAAGCAAAAGTAACATAATTTATTTACAACATTAAAGATGTGCATTCTTCACACGAAATAAATAAAATATCGAAAACTGTAATTGCAGAAATATAACGAATACTACTGATAATTAGAAAATTAATAAATATTAAATGTAGGCATTAGTAAACAGTATTTAGCAAACATGAATATTTTACAGAAATATTTCACTATAAACACAAATGTAACTAGATCGTTGAAATTATTTATAAAATGAAAAAGTCACATGATTCAGTAAAATTTTTAAAGGATAACTTATTGAAATTGCTTAAAAAATGTTGTTTTAAATAAATGGAATTTAAGAAAGCAAATTAAAAAAAAAAAAAAAATTGATAGTTTACAGAAAAAATAATTAATAATTTAAAAAACTAAATAACACGCTTTAATAGAAAATCAAACTAAAAAGTAGAAAATAATCAATAGATTAAAAAACTAAGAAACACGCTTTAATAAAAAAGTGAACTAAAAAGTAGAAGATAATTTTAAATAAGTTTGAAATAAGAATAGAGTGATTAACAAGAAATATTTATTTTATCGTACAAAAGCGTGGGGTGCTTTTTAAGATATTTTCATAATGGCTCTACTTTTACCAATATCTGTCATTAAATATTTACAAAAATTGACATCAAGCACCCCACGTTTTTTTACGATAAAATAAATATTTCTTGTTAATCACTATTCTTATTTCAAACTTATTTAAAATTATCTTCTACTTTTTAGTTCACTTTCCTATTAAAGCGTGTTTCTTAGTTTTTAAACTATCGGTTATACGATAACTGAACGTTATGCGATTTTCCACACCTCTAGTTTACCTTGAATTAATCTTTGATAGTTTTCAAAAGTCGTCAACTATACGGTCCCTTAAAGTGAGCGTTTTTTACATTTTCTCTAAAAAATCGAGAACTAATAGTCAAAATGGAAAGAAAAAAATTATGGGGGGGTTTTAGACCATGGTAAATCTAATGAAAGCAAAAAAAATATATGTTTCTATTCAAAAAAAAAATTAATTGCTTTATTAATTAATAATTAATTATTAAAAAAGAAATTGATTCAAAAGCTGATTGCTATTTATGTTTGGCCATTTACAAACTACCTTTTGAAAAAAAAATTACTGAAATATATTAATTATTTAAGTATTTATGGCCAAAAAACCAACTTTTTTATTTAACATTAATTTATCATTTTCTTTTTATCATTTAAATTACGAACCATTCATTAGAAAATTACGAATTTTTGTATTTCGCATTCTTTTTTAATGCTGAATCCAAATATGGAATAATATTATGAGGTTGCTATTGAACTTTTTAAAGTTTGGTTCTGTTTTAATATGTAGATGACCCCTCATGATAAAAAAAACTACATACAATTATTAAAAACCTTTCACGATTTACAACGGTACCTTTTGTTTGTTATTTCAACAATTAGAACAAAAGATATAGCCATCGTTCTGTTTTTTTGGGGGGGCACTGTACAACATACAATCTATGTATAAAAAGAAAAAAAATTATATTTTATATATGCTGCAATATTTGACAGTGATTTCTTGAAGGATGATAGATTGCTTACATGATGTTTTACTATCTCAAAAACTTACATACTTGTCATGCGTTTTTATTTATTTATTTATTTATTTATTTATTTATTTATTTATTTATTTATTTATTTATTTATTTATTTATTTATTTATTTATTTATTTATTTATTTATTTATTTATTTATTTATTTATTTATTTATTTATTTATTTATTTATTTATTTATTTATTTATTTATTTATTTATTTATTTATTTATTTATTTATTTATTTATTTATTTATTTATTTATTTATTTATTTATTTATTCATTTATTTATTTATTTATTATAACTTTCATCATAAGTGTCCATAAATATTGAACAACCTTCAACAAACACAACATGGTATACTTTTTCTTTAACCTCACCAGAATAGATTAAGTTCGATGATTTCTTTTTTTACCCGATGTTTTGTATTATCTCGGAAACATTTTTCACAATAGAAATTATTACTCAAAAATAAAGAAAATTTCTATAGACTTGTAAAGTGTAACATTTACAATGAATCCATCGCTCCTACGAATAAAATTGAATCCAACAACAGGCATAATTACTTCTATTCCTTTCAAAAGATGTTGGAATTCGGGGCAAATTAAGGCACTGCCCGCGTAAGCCGCATCAACGTGGAGCCAAACACCAAATTTTTCGCACACAGGTCCGATTTCGGATATTGGATCAAAAGAACAACAAGAAGTTGTTCCTAATGTTGCAGCTACCTGAAACAAAGGAAGGTGAAATTTGCATTTTCCTCTAGATACTTACAAAAGCATAACTTTCATTGAAATTTGATATTCATTCTAGCATATTCTAGAAATGGCATGGTATTTTCTTTGAGTGTGTGTTTCTTTTAATAATATTTCCAAAATAATTGCAGGTAGAATTTAACATCAAACATACATGTTAAATGCATATTTATAAAATACTGAAAATAATTTATAAAATGTATATTTATAAATTATTTTAGGGGATGGATATATCCTAATGTATTTGTGCGAAATAAATATAGGGAAAAATGGAGAAAGTGCAATAAGGTTTTGACATGATTATGCATAAATTTTTCACAGATGTGATTTCTAGATGAAAAATGAATTAACGCATTTTACTGAGGACTCAGTAATCTTAAAATTTAAAAAAAAAAAAAAAAAAAAGATTTCGGGACTTTTTATTTCATTTTGTTTTATGTTTTTTGTCTTTCCACTAATGTATCACTTTAGTTTCTAATCAAATTAGAAGTATGTTATGTTTTTTTAAAGAAAACTTTCAATTTAACTGTATTAATTATTAACTATATTAATTACTTAACAATATATAATTAACTATAAAATACTTTTGCTCCTAACTTTGATTTTCTGTAAAAGTAGTACTTCAATGTACAGTTTCTAACTAACTCTAGTGCAAATATACTATTCATTTTTATGAAATTGTAGTGCATAACCTACAGATTAAACTGAAGTTAAAAGAGTGCTATTTAAATGCAAATCATTTTTTAAAATGCCAGATCTTTTGAAAAAAATTCAAAAGGAATTGTAAGATTGATAAAAATTTAATAAAAAAACATTCTAATGAGATTTTTTTACCAAACTTTAATTTCAGTATCTTTTGTAAGATCTATTTATTTATAAAAAAATTTCATACTCATATATTAAGATCTAAGAAAAGTTACATCGAAAATAGGCAATTTAACATTACGAGTAGAGGGAGTACTGAGTCCCCTTAAAAGGATTGAAAATATAAAACACTCTTGCATGTTTTAAAAAAAGTGCAAATAGTTTCATTGACATATTAAAATAATAACAAAATAAAAATAGGTAAAATAAAAAAATCAATCCCAGGCTAACGTGGCTAACTTGCCTGACATTCTCTGCATCCCCTTATTTCACCTAAAAATGCTATGGAATGAGTGCAGCAAGAGATATAGAAGGCAAAATAATTCATCTGACACAAATCTAGATTTCGAAATAAAAATCAATAACCTAGGTGCTAATTCTCAAAAATAAAGAGGCTGAAAACTTTTTATTTGGCACTTTTATTCAGCCGTGAAGAGTAAAGATTTAAGTTTGTATATATATATATATATATATATATATATATATATATATATATATATATATATATATATATATACAAACTATTTATTAGATTAAAGAAAGTCTTGAAAACAAATATTTTAATTTTCAGTTTATATAAGATTTAAATGACCTTTTTATAACTGCAAATTTATCATGGCCATAGTCAACTCATTTCACACTATTTGCGAATTCAATAGAGTCATAGTGTTTGTCTTTTACAGTCCAATAATTGCATGTAAAAAATTTTGTCAAATTATAATGGAATTTAAGGTTAAGTAAAATTCTATTTTTGTTGATACTAACCAATGTTTCATAATAATTTGTTAACTTATAATGAACTGTCTAGTAAGGTCACTTTTTAAATTTAATTATCTAAGTTTTCAAATAAAGTTAATCTTATTCCACTCATTTCAAAACTACTTTGGTGTGTATCATGATTTAACATAAATAATCATTTTAGTTTGCATTTTACTTGTGATGAGTTATATTTTTTTGACAAGACACAGATTAAAATATTTAGATACCAAGTTCTCTAAAATTACGATCACAAAAAAGAAGTACTCACGAAAAATGGTGTCAGTCCCATATTTCTATCCTCCTGAAATGAAAAGAGTGTGATGATACTTTCATATTTAACAGCATAATTATTTTACACAGTTTAGTTAGAAATAATTTTAGCAATCACATACCTCCATGGCTTTTGCTAAAGTTTCTCCACGCAATTTAAAATTTTCATCTGTATCTAAAATTCGGAGTTTTACAAATCCTATCATTGCAGCTTTTTCAACACTTGAATGGGCCTGAAGTTTGAGAAGAAATAATGTAGCAATATTCAAATCGTAATTATTTTAATAGAATAACCATTTAAGAATCAGACAACTTAAATTTTAATTTTCTTGTGGTTTTAAGAATAGTACAATATTTCTCCCACATTATAGCAGCAACGATAAGATCAAATTACGAAAAGATACTTAAAAAATATATGGCGTCAAATATATAAGCGCACTTATTTCCATTGATGGTTTTCTCTTTCAAAGAACTAAAAAAATTCATCATCCTGAGCTGTATACAAACATACGATAACGACGGATAAAAATTAAACATTTTACAATTGATGACCAACGATGATTGATGACATCAAATTATATACGATGTCACTTAAGCGCATTTTTTACTCACTTCAAAATACACTTTGATGGCAACTAATAGCACACTTTTTAGGTGATGTTTACCTTCATTAACGGCTGTGGTAATTGACTTTTATTGAAGTTAATGCCAACGAGAACCACTATTTGTTTCCAGTTTCAAAGAAATGTACATAAAAGGGATACAATTGAAAGCAATAAAGTAATACGGATTTAACTGATTATTTAATTTAACTGGTTGTGCAATTCACTGTCTGTCTATCAGGAGGATAACTCCCTTCAGAAAGTCTGATTAAAAGCGGTCTCTACAGAAACAAGACTCATCGATTTAGAAAAGGGTTGTGCACGCAGGAAATCGACTTCCAAAGCCTATTAGTAGTATACATCGTTCTTCTAAAATTTCTCATGGAAAATAGGGCTAGTATTGTTTCCAAGGCAAAGACATGATGGCGGGGATTATTTCTGATATTGATAGACTGTAACTGGTTGCTATGTTTAATTTGAACCATCAAGTTTTCCCAATTTAATAGACTGTATTGAAGTATGTAGAAATTATAAATGGTCGCATTAAGTTAAACCTTAAAAAACTTTAAAATGGAAGAAGATCCGTTAATAGTTACAAATCTAGTTAAAGCATTCGATTTAGCAACGCAATGTATTGTAAATTGACCACTCACTTCTTTCGAACAGTATGCCATGAGGGAAGAAAGCAAGGTTCCTTCTTCCACAAAAGGTTTCTCTTGTTTCAGAGATTTGACGGCTGAATGCCTGGCAGCGAGTAAATTTACTAATATGCAATCACTAGCTGAACCCTAAAAAGTATTCATATTTAAAAAAATAAATCTACTATATAACGTATATTAATAAATTTAAATATTTATTATTAACGATTAATGCTAGTAGTATATATAAGAAACATATCAGTTACCTTTGATGTTTGACTATCACAATACAAGCAACATTTAATTTAATTCCACGTACAGTTACATTGGAAAAAACAATGTCTCAGTGTTACGCTTCTACAATTTGATTTTTCTACTTCAAGCATAAGTATTATAAACGTTTGAACTTGTTATTGTGTTGCCATGATTTAAAATAATTATTACATCCAATAAACGCTGTATAATTAGAAACTGAACATAACATTTTTACACTGTTAGGGTTTTATCACCTTTTGAATCACTCGTATAAGAATATCAAGATAATACAAAATATATCAAAATTATAATAAAAACTTCTAAACAGCTTTACCAAAGAGTTCATTTTGTCACAATAAATATACAAATTATTCATGATATTTAAAGTCGCAAAAAAAATTAAATGTTACCTTAATTCAAATTGTTCTTCGGCATATTTGTTACAAAAATTATATTCCTTAGAAATTTTCCACTATATAAAATACATATTATAATGGGCTTTGGTTCGGCTTTTGAATTAAAAATCTTTCTCGATTGGCGATAAAAAAAATACCGTTTTTTGACGAATTTAAATTAGACACGTCCACTTCACTACTTTAACAATCTGTATTTTGATTTTTTTAAATAGAATCCTAATAATCTTATATATGTTGGGATATAATTTATAAAAAAAAATTAATTGTTTTTTATACAGTGCGGATCATAATTATAAGGACAGTCGATTATTTTGGGATACCGAATTAAAACTTTACTGTGCACAAGAAAAGGCAATACATAATTGTTGAATCTGTCATAAAAGCAAAATTTTATCCTTTATCAAATTATAAATATCAAAAATTAAGTTTAAAAGGGATAAAATCACAATTTTCATAAAGTTTTACTGGTTCATAATTATAAGGACATCAAAGATTTTGCTGCTTTAATTTACATATGATCAAAATATTACAGATAAATATGGTTATTTTTAACTGCGGTCCTTATGTGAATCCATATATAAAGTTTGAAAACTTCAGACACAAGCATCAGTCAAAATGCCGCGTGGGAAAGAACTTACGACTTCTGAAGTGAGAAAAGTGTGGTTTCTTCGCGGAAAAGGTATGTCTATGCGGCGTATTGCCACTATTCTAAAACTGCTGTTAAAAATGTCATCAATCGTGGATTAAATGGTTTGGTATTAAAAAGATCTGATCCAAAACCAAAACTGACTGAGCGAGATCGAAGAATCATCGTACGCCGTGCTGTCATTCAAAAGATGTCTGCTTCTGAAATTGCGCGTACTTTTGAAAAAGACATTTCAAAGCCAACAATTGTAAGAGTTTTGAAGAACTGCGATTTCACAAAGTACGTTAAAAGGAATAGAAAACCGGCGTTGAGGGTTGAACATAAAAAGAAACGAATACAAGCTGTGCAGAAGTGGATTGCTGACGGTTTGAACTGGAGAAATGTCATATTTTCTGAAGAAAAGCGTTTCAATCTTGATGGCCCGATGGTTGGAATAGTTACTAGCATGATTTGAGAAAGGAAAAAGCAGTCAAATGGAGCAGGCGTTTTAAAGGTGGATCGCGTATGTTTTGGGGAGCGGTTTCAGCCAACAGAAAAACGGATTTGGTACTTGTGCCTAGTAATATGAACACAGAGTTGTATTTTCAAATCTTAGAAGTACAACTACTTGCTTATTGTTCACCTTTAGGAGGTGACAATTTCGTTTTTCAACAAGACGGAGCTTCTTGCCACACTTCTAAAGCGGCAAAAGAGTGGTTTGATGAAAGAAAGATCAATCTTTTGACATGGCCACCTAATTCCCCAGACCTGAACATTATGGAAAATGTTTGGTCTTACATGGTTAGGTATGTTTATGCGCAAGGTCAGCAGTACAATTCATTTGAAGAGCTAGAAGACAAAATGTATGCAGTATGGGACATGGATTTTTGGGGGGTTTTGAAGAAACTTGCTGAAAGTATGCCAAGTAGAATGTCTGATTGTTGCTGCTCCTTTTATACTTAAACAAAGTATTAATTGTATAAATAATGACAATAAATTGTACTGTCCTTATGTTTCTGAACCTCCATTTATTCTCCATTACTTCTGTTTTTCACCTGTACTTTTAAATTATCGAGTTTAAAGCTTATAAATAGTGTTTATACATGATATAAAAATAAACAAATATATACTTGTTGTAGTAATAGCTTTCAGTGTTGCTGAAACCAGAAAAACCTGCTGTCCTTATAATTATGATCCGCACTGTACTTTAGCGTTGTCTATTTAAAAAAAAAAAAGGAAAAAAAAAACATCATTCACGCTTGTTTAAAATCGAAGCTTTCAAGATTTAGCTATTTAATAGTTCCAAAACTTCATCTAAATTTTTTTTTTATGAGTGACAGTCCTTTAGTACGACATAGCTGTGACTTCATAAAATTATATTTCCCCAGTGATAAGTTTTTCCTGAACAGGACGAAATATGCAAAAAACTTAAATTCTCATCTCTAAAATTTTTTATATTGAGATCTTCGAAACATTTCTCCACAAATGTGCACAAATTCAATAGTTTTTGCGTTGTGACACTAAGAAGCGTTTATGTATCTGGTCAGTCTGGTAATAAATTCTATTTCCATACATCTATCATAAAGTATCCAAACTTTTAAATATTTAAGTTCGATCAACGAATAATAAATTAATTTGTTTAAAGAACTACGTCACGTTCATTTAAGAGTATACATAAAACAGTAATTTATTCATTTTAGTTTAGTGTACGACTGGAGAAGATGATATCCTTGCTAGGCCAAGTTGACTCAACCTTCTAAATAGAGTACCCTTATAGAGTATCAAAATATCCTCATCATAGAGCAGCAAAATAAAATACTTTATCTTCTATTTTCAAACAACGCAATATATAATTGTGAAGAAACTATTTGTCAAAGGCGGAGATCATGGCCTTTAAATTAGTATAACATCAAATTTTGGCTTTGTACAAAGGCAAAAAACAAACACCGTTTAGAAGTAATATATATTCGATTGTTAAAATTCTGAATAGCAATCAATCGCATGTAGATAACGAATGATTATTGTTCCTTTCACGTGTTACGAACATCCACTTTATAGACTCTATAACTCTATAACCTGTTATCAATAAAATACAAATTATGAAATATATTTAAAATTCTAAATAATAGTCATACACATTTCGGTAACGAGTTGTTATTTTTCTTCACACGTGTTGCGAACGGACACCTGATAGATTCTCTAAGAAGTGTTGAAAAAGCTTTCCATGAGGCACGATGAACTTAACAGAGCAGCACCACAATTGTCATTTCCAGAAGGAATTTAATAAACTTGGATTAGAAATTCCTGGCATATCGTCGCCGGTCATCGATCGGCGGGAATGGGAGCACTCTCTTCCACTTGCCATACTAATGTGGCAGAACGGAATGCTGAATTTCAAGCAATTGCACAAGAAAAGCTTCTTGAAATAGTATAAACTTCTTCATGAAGGTTTAATTAGGATCTGAATTTCACACAAAGTGCTCTTTTAAAGTACTCTGTTATTCTTATGACTTCTGGAAATCGAATGAAAACATTTGGTATTAAAGCACATTCAAAAATTAATCAAGGGTTTTCCAAATTTTGAAAGTAAGTGGATTATTAAAATGAATGATTTCAAATGATAATGCAGAAGGTATAAAATGACAAACTTTCAAACTTGGTATCTTTGAATACAATGAAATTATTTCTCGGAAAGTATATTTAAGAATGAAGTTTTTTAGAAATTACTCTTATCAAAGTAGTCTTTAAAATTTAATTAAATATCATTTTCAAATATATAGATAATATTTTATTTATGTGGAAATAAAAGAATTTGTAAATTGATTAATTTTTACTACAAATAAGTTAATTGGAAGTTGTAAAATTTTGATTTAATGACTACAGAACCGGTTAATTTTAAAGATCTATAAAGGTTATGTGTAAAAATGTCACACTTGGAACGGTGTCACATTTTGCACGGCAAAAATTAAAACACCCACTGTGATTGGATAGTGCAAGGTGAAATTTCGAATTTATTGTTAAACATGAGTTGTGATTGGTCACAAAGATACCATAAGTTGTTAAATTCTATGTAGTCTCACTTCCACTAACACTGCTTATAAAATTCTTTGAAAATATGTATACACAAATAAATATTGGAAAAAATTTATACTTTTATTCACTTTAAATTATTTTTTGCAATCCACGATCTCTATAATATTCAATCGAAACTTCCCTCATATTCCAATAAGATTGAGTAATTCCAATTACTATTGCTAAAATAATTAACAATATCATAAGGCAAATTGTTTAATTTGCCAATGATTCATATTGAAAAAACTACAAAACAAGACAATAGAATAAATTCAAACTATAAGTAATCAAAGAGGTTATGTAAATTACAATAGTATAAATTAGAACATATACTTTAAACTATTGGCTCTTATAGTTTTTACTTTTGCATTGTTTTTTATGCAACCTGTCTTCTTTCCATTTTTATCTTTCAAAATATCTGTAGCTAAGCATATTATGTAACCGGGATAAGTATCAGAAATTCGCCTATTTATAAATAAGTCTCCTTCATCCATTGTCAAAATTGGATTTGAAAAAAATTCACATACCCTTTCATACACTTAGCGCTTCAATTTATACACTTAGCCTTCAATTTATACACTTAACCTTCAATTTATACACTTAGCCTTCAATTTATACACTTAGCCTTCAATTTATACAAGTCAAACTGATCACAAACATGGTATTTCTTTCTATAAAATATAATTTATATTCATTTGCTATGTTTGTTAATTTTTTCTAAATGTGAATATTATATAATCGTCTCAAGTATTCACTTAAGCCAGTTGTGACAGTATTTCATTCAATATATAAATAGTTGAAAAGGGACATATTTAACAAAGTTATCTGAACTCAAGATAATTTGTATCATCCTGGACAATTAATTTTTCACAGGAAATTCAAAAACTCAAAATAAAGCTTAATGCCTAACCTTTTTAACGTTATGTGGAATGGATTAAACTACTGAAGCATTTTACACAATCCACTCCAATAATGATATTCCATTCTAAATTCCCCTTTAATCAGCAAACTCTATTTTCTCCTAATATAACCATTACCTTATATTAAGAGCTTGCAAACAACATTTATATTTTGTAAAATTAAATTAATTTAAATTTTATATCCTATTTATACCAGACCCCTCACTCATCACTTATTCTCACACTTCTCCCGAATCTAAAGAACTTATGGTTAGCGCAGATGTTCTCTGATCAGGCAAAGTAAATGTATTTCATCTCAATGCCTTTTTTTATTAAGAAGGTGAAATCTGGAAAAGGAGTTGAAAGGGGTATACTTATAATTTTATATCTACTGCATCAAATTAGACCTTCTTTTCCATAAGTATATTGAATAATCTTGATCATCGGAAGCACAATTTCACCATTTAATATGTGTGTTTATATACGGTTGTTTATTACTAAAAGAAAATATAAAAATTTGTTATTGATGAAAGCTAAATTTATGTTAAGCTAATTTAATTATTGAATACTCTGGTCAATATATAAAATTTGTCTCTGTGTAACATTTATCAACTACCAGTGACCGTACAGCTATATCCTTATATATGTTGACGCTATTACATTGACTTCCTCTCCGCGAAATGGACTGTATTTAATAATCAACACGAAACCAATCTTGCTGTTAAAAACCTTTATTGCCGCTATAAAATCATTGCTGTTAAAAGACTAAAAGACAGGAAAAACTCTCTTCACACAGTTATGTCAACTTACTATATATATAAGAAAAGGGGCGTCTATACAATAACCAGACGGTGACAGTTAAAAGAACATTGACTGCAATTCAGTTGTTTACTGACTCACGTTAACAATATATGTAAAGCTTTTGTACCCCGAATTCCAATTATGTTCAATTTATAAATATGAATAAAGTTAAACTGATCAAAAATAAAAATACTGAACTACTACTGAACACCCTCACTACTAGATATTAATATCATCATCATAAATCCTAAATTTTTAATCATGAAAAATATGTTACATATAAATCTTAACTTTAACTTCACTTAAGTAATTACAAAAAAATCCTGTACATACCTGTATCACTCCGCCTCCTTTGCTTTTATCTGATAAGCAGAGGAAGTCTTCAGGAAGTCCTATCATTTTCCCTAAGTTGCAAATAGAATTCATTGCCAATAAATTTATTTTTAAAAAAACATCTATGTTTCAGAAAAATTTATGTTAGTAATTAGCTTAATATTTTTTTAATAAAATTTTATTTATCCATCAAGACATTTTTATAAAGCTAGTATATTCACAAAATTAGAAGTTAAAAGACGAACCTAGCCAGTCCAGCATGATTGTTTCTAATTCTGTGCAGGCCGGACTTGCAGCCTGAAAGAAATGTACGTATAAGAATGTATTTGCATATTAAATAGGAATTAGTTGTAACTCTATTTTTCATTGTGTTTATACTACAATAATTAACAACTTTATAAAATATTGTTCTGCAATTAGAAAACAGTACTGGGGCTTACTGTTTAAAAGTACTTTAAAATAATGTTCGATAAATTAAGTATAAAAGCAACCTGTTAAATTTAATAGATGATGAGTTTTAAGACTTTAATCGAGATTAAAACCAAATATATTATCTTAATATTAATTACATAGTTTTTAAAGTATAGCATTGAGATTAAAGATTTAATTAAATGGTCTGCAAATATTAAATAAGGAAAGCGTGACATTGCCGATGGGATCAATTGTACAATTTCTACAACATACACAAGTCATTGCTGGATATCCTAATTATTCTTATTAGCACTCTTACAAAGAACCTTTAGGCACCGTACTTGACTTCTTTGTTTATTTTTATACACATTATTCAGATAATCTGGCAGTTAATTAACAGATTATTTTCAGCATTATATGTCTGATTCAGAATTCACACCAGGTCTGCATGAAAAATAAGTCATTATTTTAACAACTAACAAAATTAATCTTTTTTTAACATACGTCATAGTTTAATCATCCGTAGTTTTATTTGGTATCACACACAAAGTAATTTCAAAGAACAGTTTTTATGATATTAAAGAAATTTAAAAAAAAAAAAAAAATAATAATAATAATAATAATAATAATAACAATATATTTATTCATAATTGCTTATGCTTGGGTATCTGCACAATAAATGAGCGTTCTACCCGTTACTAAAATTGTTTATACTTGGGTATCTGCAATATAGATGCGCGGTTAGGGTGGGTCACCGTTCCATGTTTAAAAAAAAAAATAACTTTTCAGATTTCTGCTCGGCACAGCAAGAAAAGGGTGCCAGATGACATCCCTAATGTGCATATCAAATTTTATATATATATATATATATATATATATATATATATATATATATATATATATATATATATATATATATATATATATATATATATATATATATATATATATATATATATATATATATATATATATATATATATATATATATATATATATATATATATATATATATATATATATATATATATATATATATATATATATATATATATATATATATATATATATATATATATATATATTCATTTGATCCTATAAGTATTAACCATTATCAGTACACAGGGTTATTCAAAATGAAGGAGCAGTTGTGCATGGCAAAAAATGGAGTATCGATTCAAC
Organism: Linyphia triangularis; assembly: GCA_963978545.1. NCBI lineage: Eukaryota > Metazoa > Arthropoda > Arachnida > Araneae > Linyphiidae > Linyphia > Linyphia triangularis. The sequence goes on along the minus strand of OZ021721.1, from coordinate 81,952,552 downwards.
GTATGTCACAAAGCAAATTGTACCATTTTGTCACATAACAAATGAATGCACTAAATAACTATTAACTTTTTTATATTCATTGATGTCTTCTCTATCCATTGAACTTTCCTATATCCATTGATGGTATGGGGCTTCATCGAATGCCGTTCATTGGAAATAAATATTTATATCTGCTCTTTCATTTTGAATTACCCTGTATTTATTGTTGAGAAGCAGAATGAGGTAATATATGAGCATAAATTACACCAGTGCTAAATAAGGTGAAACATTGTGAATGCTCAGAAAATAATGCATCCATAAATATGAGTGTCTTTTGAGTCACACTTTTTAGAAATTTTTCACTTTGTTTGAAGCTATGAATACAGGGGAAAATTGGTCATTGAAGTATGTTGAATCACATGTAATCCATACTGCATTTTTTCAATAGATAACATATCAAAATATGTCTATAGTCAAGTATCAGAAAAAGGATGAAGCCACCATTGAATCAGTTGTCATTCTTATATGTTGAATGAATTTGTTAGTTGTCATAAATACATTTCTTATTTTTGTGCAATAAAAAAAAAACATTTAATCAATGCTATTGTGATAGGATTTTTTTTTTTTCTTTTTTTTAATATTTTCACTGATTTGTTAAACTGTTCACAAAACTCTTTAATATAGGTACGTGAAAAGAGAATTATGCAGTAGGATTTTACATTCTCAATAAATGAGAGTTGCAATATAGAGTGGGTCAACACAGGAATAACAAGTATTGGTTAAATTAAGTAGATATATAAATTTTTGCGCATGGGACGTTTTAATGAGGTAACATGTATAGAATTCTTATCAAAAAGAGATCTGTACGTATCATAATGATTATTATATAAAAAAAATGTAAGCAGGTACAGGGGTATATTATTTAAAAGAGTATAGCGACATTATAGGTTTTCTCTTCAAAAATAAAATATCTCAAGGAATTTTAATTTCAAAGGGTATCATATCCTTTATTATAGATGTTTACCTTGAACTGTATTCTCATACTTGACATAAGGTTCTTTACAATTTTTGGTGTCAACGTTATCTGTTCCTTCTTTAGTACTATTTTTAATCGACAAACATTTCCTAATGCAATGAAGTATATCATAATGAATCTCCCGGAAGTATTTTAGCACATTTTATATAATTTATATCAGAAAAGTGTATTCGGTATAGGCAATGAAGTGATATCCTCACTTTTTAATCGTTTAATTCGTAAAAATGAGATGAAATGTACGATAATTGTTCATAAATCAGACTTCGAATTCATTAGTCCAACAGAGTAAACTTATATGGAGATAGGCTAAGTCATTATAGAAAAAATGCTGTTTTAAATACTTAGATAAATTAACATGGGGAAATAGCATGCTTAGTAGGTTAATACAACGTATTGCATCCAAAGACGAAAACACTTTCACAACGCATCACTAAAGTATATTGATATTTTTCTTTTTAATATTATATTCACACATTTTCCATATCATCTGACATCCAATTTGATTCATAAGAGGAACTATATTCCCATCATATTTAGTCTTGGAACGAATTTTCTCTTGAGGTATTTGGACAAGAAATGTTTCTGTAATCAAGAGGCATAGCTGCAAGTGATTCTGATGTGTTTCAAATACAAAATGTGCAGAAATGGTTTCTTATTTAGCAGCTATGGTACGTTTTAGCTTGCTATTGTTATAAAGATGAACTATTAAAAAGTGAGAACGTCACTTATATTCTTAAAACAGGGTACTTAACTGATCTATAGCAAACATGCGTGGAACGCTTGTGAGAGACAAGTCGTGGCTTGTTTACGGACGTTGAAAACTGTTCACTATTTAAAAAAAGTTGTAACTAATGAAAGTGCAATGTTAAAATCAAAATTTATTACGAACCGATTGTTAAGTATGGAAATATGGTGCATGGTAAATATTGAGGTTAGGAGATCATCTCTCCTATTAAACATCAACTCTTTGATTTTATAATTTTTAACAGTGACACATCAGTACAAATGCGGTATAGTGGTCTCCTTTCTTTTAATTTATATCCCATTGTGCATTTTATATTTAATTTTTAAGTCCTTTTTAATTTTCCGCATAAAGATGTTTTATTACTGTCTTTGATGTAGCTGCTCCATTTAAAAGTTAGAGAAAAAGTTATATTTCCTATAAATTTTTACACCAGTGTTCAAATGTATGTCTATTTTATTTTTAACTTTGGCTTGTTATTAATAAAGTTTATGTTCACCAATAATTATCGGCGAATCATTTCAATAAGTTAGGGAAAGTTGCAACAATGTACCAACAATGCTCTATCAAAAATTTTATCTTATCCCTTATTATCATACGTTTCTTTTTTTTATCATTGTCATGTCGCATGACATGAATAAATATTCATAACAAAAGAAAAATCAAAATCACTTGCAATAATTTAGAAAACACGAAACAAATAGAACAAACGAACGTGTTATTAAAATCCATGTGAAAATCAGTGTTTTAATATAACATAAATGCAAGTGATGACATTTCTTCCTGACTTCAAAAATAGCCTACTTTTAAAGAATTAATAGTTGACACATAATAAAATAGCTAATTTTCAAAAACTTTAATTGTCAGAAAAGAATTTAAATTACTTATTTTTAAAAAATAAGAATTCCTCATCAGGGAAAATATTTAAATCAGTATAAATTAACAATTCTTTTATTCTACATTCGATGACTTAATAAATTTTAGAAATAGATTTTGAGTTCATAACCTAAACATTTATTTATGCTCAACATTAACATTAATGCAAAAAGAAGTAATATTGTTGTAGTAATTAAAACGAAAGTTTACAAGAAAAATTTCAATATTCATCCCATTCACTGTTTATTTATGGCTCAGTTATAGATTTTGACAAATACAAGATAATATTGCATGTTATAACTGTAAAATCTTCTTGACTGGGTATAATAGTTTATTTCTTCTAATGGGTGATTATTTGGAAGATACATGGTACATCTTGAAAATTTGTTTACTTGTAATCGGATTAGATTACCAGATTTTTTATGAATATCCAAGTTATGTTTTCCCATATTATTGCAGAATATAACAAATTATTTTAAATAAATTAAAAATTCATTTGAATACGATAACAAATGGGACTTTGAGAGTGCTTAAAAATTGTATAAACTCAATCAGAATTACTGAAGAAACATCCTGTTATGAAAAGCATATTTAGGAAGAGCAAAAAACCTCGTCAATGTATCAAAAATGTTGCAACAATGTACCAACAATGCTCAATCAAAAATTTACTGCCCAAAAACTATTATCTTATTAACATACGTTTCTTTTTTTATCGACCAGTTGGCAGATACTGGATTAAGTAGCGAGAACTGAATTAACAACAGGGCATTCTCCAAGCAAAAATGAAAGTACATTTTAAAGCTTACTAAGGTGACTGGTAAACATAGAAAAAACTTAATTCAATCTCCAAAAAATATATATATTAATCATTATAATTATATTTTTGTTCAGTATATTTTTTATCCTGTCATATTTTTCACTCATATTCACTCATTTTCGAGGTTTCGACCTCGTTTTCTCAATTGATGTATCTGACTGTGATAAGCACTCCTTAATGACAGAAACAGGTAGCCTTAAACATGAAAACTAAACTAAACAGACTCAAATATAAAAATTGAACTTTAACAAATCTGTTTAAAAGTACAAGCTTCTAAATAAATTTTTGTAATTTGACTTTAAAATTGATAAAAATTTTAATGAAAAGGAAATACAAAAAACCCATCAACTATTTCTAGGTACGTTACTGTATGTAGCAGTTACAAATCCTAAATTTGGAATTTAAATCCAAATATATAAAAGCACTATTATATTTCTGAGCTACTTCTAACTTTTTAATTCAAATACAAAAATAAGTTTCTGTAAAGGGACTTGGTACCCCATGTTTTCACAAAAAAATAATAAAAATACCAATTTTCCATGTTTTGAATGTTTATAATTTTTGAAACCTTCTACTTATCCTGCCAAGTTTTTGAGCTGATACGATAACTGCAATTGTTAAAAAACTATATTTTTATGGAGAATTTAGCATTGCTGCAATATCTCCTTTGATGTTTCGAACCCATTTTTCTCAGTTCAAGACTTTTGAAATTCCCATCTACTCAAAATGCTAATACTTCAGCAAATAAGAATGAAATGACTTGAAATTTTTTTTATGCAATTCTTAATATCTATTTGACAAAAATAGGCAACGATTTTTGAATAAAATAAAAACTTTTTTTTTTACAAATTTAAATGTTGGAAAATACTCGTTTTTACGCTTTATTTACATATAGGTACAGTAATTATCGTTTTTCTCGAAAACTATTTTACTTATTCTAAATCCGATGCCTAAAAAGTTAAAGTATATTACTAGGAACATTTTTTCAAGCAAATCAGGAAAAAATATTGAAAAACGAAAAACGATACTATGTGAATTTTTTTTTAAATATAATTTTGTTTTTACTTAGTAATACTTCTAAATATGCAAAAATTATAATTTTAAAGGCTTAAATAAAAAAAAGTTTGAAGGATACCAAGTCCCCTTTAAAAATTTAGCTATTTATATACTTTATGAAACTAACTAAAGATCTTAAAAAAAAATTGCCGTGTTCTATATTGTAGAATTAATATGAAAACCCACCTCCTGCCCGTAAAAATATCAGGACATATTTTTGTAAACATTATGTTAACATTGAAGGAATAGTATAATAATGTTTGCGACAAAAATTATATACCTTTTCTCAAATAAAACGTTAATCATTACAGATCTGTAAGATCGTTCCCATAAACTAGAAAATAATTCTTCAAAACTATTCTACTCAACGGAGTGTCATTTTTGTAAAAAATATTGTGGTAAAATTGAAAATAATGGTACTTTGATAATGATACTATTAAGTCATGAAATTTTAGGTAAACATATCTATTTGCTAAAATAGAAGAAAATAAGTAAAATCAGAAGTATATTATTTAATGCCGAAATAAAAAAACATTCTCTTTTTTTTTTTTTGTCAATCGATTTCTGTGGTTGAATGGAGAATCTTCACTACTTTCCTGAAATTAAATATTAAAATTTATGTCATAAACCAAGTAAATAATTTTCATGACAATCCTTAAATTATTGTTTATTAATTATAGTTGATTTTAAAGTATTTTAATTACTATTGCTCCTTACTCTTTTCACAGTGTGCAGTGTGTCCCAAAAAATTAAAACGTACTTAAAATCTTTATCACTTAAAGATAACTGACTAATGTAAATTAAAAACATTTTCAAAATAAGATTGGAAATAAAACTACGTTAAAAAGTATTATCCCGTTAATTTTTTAAATGTTACACTTTTTTAAATTTTATACGACCCCCTATAAAAATGCAGCCAGTAAAAAGTTTTTATTTTTCATACAAGATCTTAGAAATAACCACATAACTATATTTTAAATCGAAATGAATAATGATACAAAAAAATTTAATTTCGCCATTTTCCTGTATCACTTAATGCGCCTTTTCTTCGGTGAAAATAACGATCATATACATATTGATAATGGAAACTTTTGGATAAAAAATCAGATGGAATGTTTCAAAACAATTCCAAATGAATTTAGATAAAGTCTAAATAAACATAGAAAAACAGGGGATAGAGAAAAACCCTCAATTTCATTTTATGCAGTCTCGCATTTGTGGCTCCTTTCAAACCAATTCACTGTTTATAAGTTTTCGTTGACTCAGTTTGTTACGCTTATAACCTTGCGTGCAGGAGAATCTACCCTAAATAAGTAAAAATAGTTATAATGCAAATATTATCATACATTTTATCTTTTTATCATATGTCATGAATTTACATTTGTATTTTAGTATATTTACATTTGTATTTTAGTATATTTACATTTTGTATTTTAGTATATTTACATTTGTATTTTAGTATATTTACATTTGTATTTTAGTATATTTACATTTTGTATTTTAGTATATTTACATTTGTATTTTAGTATATTTACATTTGTATTTTAGTATATTTATATTCGTATTTTAGTATATTTACATTTGTATTTTATTATATTTAAATTTGTATTTTAGTATATACTCTATGCACATTGTTCAATTTTCAATTAAGTATAACACACTCAATTTTAAAGATACATGTATGCAGATTTTTTTAAATGACACTGTTATATTAAATATAAAACTTTCTAATTGACCTAATTTCTGTAGTGAGGTTGTATGAAAAAAAATTAATTTTACATTTTAAAAATTAATGGAAAGAAATTTTTAGTAACGAGGTCTTTTTTAGAGTTATTATTTTGAATGCTTTTGACATTTACATTGCCCATCAACCTCTAATAGGTAAAAAAGTAAGCAGTGTTTCACTCTTTTGGTACCCTGTATAATTTCTTGTAAAGGCACTTTTCATTAATTGGCCAAAAAGGTTGGTTCATTAACTTTAATTTCCAAAAATATTAAGTTTTTAATCTTTAAAACCTTTTTCTAAAAAATAACACTAAATTGAGGATGTCAAACATGAAAATAAACATGCAGTAGAATATTTTTTGATTTCTCAAGATGATTTAAAAAGAAATTCTGAACATGACTTTTTATAAAAAGGAAAATATCCAAATTAAAAGTAGAGAACCAAACGAGCCAAGTCTAAAATCAGCGATTTTTGATTCATTGCAGGTTATGTCTTACAAGTTCTTTTTCTGTCGAGCACACAACATCACAACTCATTAAAAAAAAAATTTAAGTATTCAAGGGGTGTTATAACCTGGTGTCATAGCTCGCCTAATGGTTGTGGGATTAGTACTCTAGGGTCGCATGCTACAGTGCCCTTGTTCGAATCCTGGGCCATGCATGGATGCTCATTGTTGTTAGGAATCCACGATAAGCTGTAGGTGCAGGACTGTTTAGCTATTAGTGTGCAGAAAAATAGGTCTTTGAGCATACAAACCAACCAACTTGGTGTTGTAAAGAAAGTTTAATGATAATTCAGTTTTTCACTCTCCAGTAAAGTTAACTAATTGTGACTTAGCCTCTTTAGGTTCAAAGGAACAGAAATATGAAAGGAATGATTTAAAGCATGTTTTCCTTGCTTTCTTGGAGGGAGTGATTTAAATATTGTCTTATAACTTTAATACTTTTATAGTTACTACCAACAAGCAATTATCATTTAATTTTTAAAAAAAAGATCATAATCTGGATCCCAGCTATAAAATTAAAGAATATATAGCTGAATTGATAAGCTCAAATTTGAATGATACGTAACTAAGGTATAAATTTAAAAATAAATAAATTTCCTTACACTGAGACCTAAATTAAATATCACAAGTAAGGTGATATTTAATTTAGGAGTGTTCAAAAACCAAAGGATTAATATTTTTAACCAATTTTATCCCCCACTTCCCTTTCCTTCCAGAAGTGACATAAGAGTGTTTTAGGTGAAAACCTTCACCGTGTTTCGCAGTTTCAAGTGAAGAGCTCCAGAAAACTTGCACATTTACACTGTATCATTACATATATATGCTCCTCAGAGCCATACGAATCCAAGTCATAATTGGCAACTTTACAAAAAAATGAAATAACTTAAATTCCTTCTCCAACTGGACACTCTATATTAGGGTGGATAGAAAAAATCAAATTTTTTATTTCCAAAATGCCTGTATGTTATAAAGTTGCATTTTATTGTTATGCAGGGAATCCAATCTTACTCTTCGATCACGTGAACATCTCAAGCAGGCAACACGATGCTCCCACGCTCTGTGCACGTGATATTACATCTGAGTTCAACACTGCATTGCAATTAACCGCAGACTGCCGCGATCCTCAGAGTGAGAAACACACGTGTGTTGTGTAGTTCCACCTTCTAAATTATTTCTATATAATTGTTGTACCTAAATTTCTATTAAATATATTTACTGTAATTGGGGTCAGATCAACCTATTACTAAACGCAACCTTCCACAACAACAGCACCATTGCAGTTCTAATAAAGTACAAAAATTGTAATATTCTAGTTTAATTTTTTGTGCTGCCAAATGACAGTTAAATATTGATTTTTGAAGGAAAGCGTGAGTATTTCATATGTTCTATTTCAATAAAAAAAATCCGTTTGTTATGGATCAACCATAGTGAAAAAAATTTCTTATTAAAATGCAATATTGATATTAAAAAAAAAAGAATTTTATCATTCATTAACATTTTATTTTGCCTCAACGACCTTGAAATAGGATATTTTTTAAGAAAACGTACAAAAAGATAGGACAGCTCGAAAATGGTACTTTTTGAGCCTATTTCGGACTATCGGTTAATCTGTAAATGGGAAACTTGTGCTTCCTTATTTGTAAGAAAAAAATCTCCTAAGTGATATCTTCTGCTGCTTCAACAACCTTGAAATATTAATTGTTTTAGAAAAACACGTATATTTCATATCTTTAATTACAAGAAAATGTACTGTAATAATGATAATCCTAAGTGAAAAAAATGTTGATAAAAATGCAATATTAATATAAAAAAGAACAAATGATCATTAATTTACATTTTATTTTGCCCCAAAGAACAACAAGTAAGAGAATTTTATAAAAAAAACATACAAAAATTATGATAAATAAACTGTAATATTTCGTTCAAAGTATAATGGAATTTACAAGTAGTTTACAAAATTAAAAAGAAGTACTGAATTACTCCTGTGAGCTCATAGTTCCACTGTACTAACTTTTAAGGGAAACAACTCAAAATAAAACAATTACTTGCTTTTATAGTTTTAATTTTACGAATTCAAGTTAAACAATTATACACTTATATGTTTTTATAGTTATACATTTAAAATTACTTCACTGTATTGAATATCTTCACTCTATTTCTTGAATTAAATGTTACTTGTATGAAACTATCTCAGTTGTCTTCTGCATACACTTCATGTAGCTTCTGTTTCCAATTTTACGTACCACTCTGTAGCCTGGGTATTTCAAGGGATTTTAGAAATGTTAATCCTTGTATGTATATCAGTCTTTCATCTTTATCTGCATAAAACCTTCAAAAGTCTATCGTAGGAAATTTCTCAAATGTGGTGGGAAAATTCTTTTGATGTTCTGCCCGTAGTTTATCAAATTTATAAAGTAATCTGCAGCAAGATTTACTTCAGGGACTTTAACAAACCTTACAGAATATATTGTTTCTGTTCAATAAAATGCTGTAAGAATTATTTTGTATGCAGGTTAGCTGTAATCATTGAAATTAACAGTCTTCAGAATGTACATTGAAAGAATTTCTTTTAATTACTTTATGTTCCACAAGTCGGGATAAAAATACTTAAAACAAGCAAGTATTTTACATAAATGGTATAAACCTTCTAAATGAGACCACTTAGTTTTTATACTGAACCAAACAGGTGCCTAGAGTTAAATGGCATTAACAGAAAGTATTGGCAGATTCTTTGAAGAGTTCTCCAATGCTATATAAAGTCATAATCTTGAGACTATTGTGAGCCATATGGAAGGATTAGCAGGACCTGTTTTCTTGTTTCCTGCATCAGTGGCACATGATGTAATTATTCGCAATGTTTTTCAATATTGTAATGCTTTTCCTATAACACCATCCAAAGTTTTTAGTTCGGTTATTAATCCTATTAAGTGTCTGTAGATGATTACCCAACGGGAATAATATTTAACATGCTTTTAAACACAGAAGTAGTCTTAATAGGTGATTTTCAAGTAATCTTATTGGTGCAGTTTTTACTAGATAAAAACTATTTATTCTCTCTTTAATATCACAAAAGTTATTCGAAGAACAGTGCAATTACTATTAGACTTCAACACAAGCTTCAATAAAAACAACTCCGATTTCAGCAATAGTTCAGGTCAGGCACACTCAAAGCGTTCAGCTTTCATCGAGTTACAAAGTCAAACTGTCCGTCGGTTTTAGCTGCGGTCCAATTTATACAGACGCGTGAGAACATTCTCGAAATATTCAGCCAATTCGTCGAAAAAATAAACATCTCAACGTTGCCACCTTTTTCTAACCTGTATTATCGCTGCTAATAAATAAAATACGATAAAATAAATTACAATAGAATTTTAAAATAGTACGTCACTATTTACAACTTTATACAGAAAATTTGTGCAACAATATCCAACAGCAGTGAGATTTTTCAGAGAAGCTTTGTGCTGTGAGCATAAATGTATAGTTCATTTTTTTTTTTTTTAAATAAGGAGATATATCACTCGAGACAGGAAAATGCTCAATATAGTTTAAGGAAGGCTTTTGAACTAAAGTTAGTGTTCTTTATTGAAAATACTAGTGCAGAACATGACTATTTTTCTTGCTTCACTGTCATTTCTTTTCTTTCATTAAACAACAATATAATCAACTCAAGATCAATCAGAATACCATTAGCACGTTTCTTAGCTCTCTGCCTCTAACTTTTGTCAATGGTTTTGGATGACATTTTCATTAATTGTACTTATACCTTGTAGGATTGCACTTGCAAGTTTTTCAATACTTCTATTAGATACGTCGTGTCTATCACATTCAGTAGTAAAAACTTTCGGAGGAACACTCGTCTGCGTTGTCTGTACTTTGGCTTGTTGAAGATGTTGAACTTGATGAATGTGTTAGAAAGACATAAACACTGTCTCTGATATCCAAATTAGAGCTTTCATTTTCTCCAATCAGAGATGAGATTATATGAGTTTTATATTTTTCACTTTACGTAGTTCTGGTAGATGTGGACTTTAACGCTGAAAATGGGGAAATAGATGGAAAAATTTCCCTTGGGTGTCATTTGTTTCAGAGACACTCTGCTTCTTGGCTATTTAATTTTACTTCACTTAGTTGCAATTATTACTTACTTAATTACAATTAATTAATCAACTAAATCCCTCTAAAATTGACTTTGCCACGACTTACAATATAATTTGGTAAACAAAATGTCTTCTCTGCCAAGCGCAATGCATTATCTTTTCGTACGTGTTCTTAAAAAAATCCTTTATTTCAAGATCATTGAGGTAAAATTAGATGTCAATGATGGAAAAAAAAATTATATATCAATATTAGATTTTAATAGAAACTTTTTTTCACTCGGGCTTATTCATAACAAATACATTTTTATTGAAATGGAAGATATGAAGTATACATGAGTTTCAATTCGAAAATCAATATTTCCAATTGCGGGTTCGAGTCCCATGTTAGGCATGGGTGTTTGTTGGCTTGTCTAATGACGAATGTTTCGCACATTATAGCCCTCGTGTTGTTGACGGCGCCAGATAATCTGAATGCAACCAACCAACCAATATTTCCAAGTTCATTGAGGCAGCACAAAAAATTAAACCAGAGGATAAAAAAAATTCTACTTCATTAGAACTATAAAATGCAACTTTCTAACGTACCAGCATTTTGGAAATTCAAAATTAAATTTTTTCAACCCACCCTACTAGATATAACTATGTTACAACTCTCACTGAAAGCTTTAGAATTTTTTGAGTGAGCTATTTGTTATGGTTCGACAGAAAACGAACTTTCAGAACATAATCTACAATAGAACAAAATTTTGACTTAGGATCGTTTGGTGGCACATGTATTTTTTTTAAAAGAAGTTTGTAAAAAAATAATATGTTGTCAAATAAATTGCTTGAATTCATCTGAAATAAGAAATTTTACGTGCATAGCTTTTCTAAACTCATAGTGGTACAGGAATTATATCTTTATATGCATCTATTATAAAAATACTAAACTGCTATTTTAAGATAGCAGATTGATAGAAGACTAGCATATATAAAAAACTGCTATTTAAAGTATCTGAAGCTAATACTCCCCTTCTCTCTTTCGGAGAAAAAAAAAATGTCATTCAACTGAATCTCAGAAAACTAAAAAGAAAAAGAAAGAACAGAAAAAAAAAGACTACCTCAATCCACACATGAAATAAAAAAAATCATTCATCGACACAATTTGTTTATTTTAAGTAACGGCAATTAATACACAGAACAGAGTTACCTAAAAAGTAAAATATATACATAATCTTTAAGTTAAAGACCATTTCCCATTGCAAGATCATAATATATTCACCGGCTGATTTGTCAAATTTTGAAGACCAATATCTATAATCTAAAATCAAATATCTAAAATTCACAATATAATAAATTTCAACACATTGACAATTACTGTATATGACAAAAATTTCAAATTGTTACTTTATGCACTTTTGTACCATACAAGTTCAATTTAATTCGTTTGTTTGTTTATTAAACTGCACTTTAGTAACCTTTAAATGAACGTACACGACTTTCCTTATAAACTACTATTATATTCGTCTTCAGCTTCCTACCTTTCAGTTGAAATTTCGTTGATGCATCTGTAAATTTGATAGAAAAAATTACCATAACTTACCATAACTTTCAAATAAAGTTTAAATACACACTTGTGAAACGAATTCTTCAAAATGACTGTAAAAAGAAAGACGATGAGTACTTACTTATTGCGACGTTTACGAGTTACTTTTCTGTAGTCAGTAAAAAATTCCAGTCTGTACATTGTGTCTCTATCCGAAGCTATTCATTTTCAATTTATAAATAAACACAAACTCATAGTTAACTTAATTTTTCACAAAAAAAAAACATATTGAGGAAATTAAACACATTCACTTAACTAAACATAATACGCATTTTTAAACCACACAATTTCATGAAATGAAATACAATTGTATAACACAATATTTGGGATGATGTTGCTAATAACTTTTCTTGGTTACTACGTAGTTAAATTGAAATTATTATGGGAAGTTCTCGAGGACTCTGACTCATGGGACTTGAGCATACGGAAATGAAACATATAATAAATGGTAAAATTAATTTTAAACATTTGATATCATTAATTATCAAAAAATTTCAACTTGAGGAGTATAAATAGAAAACTGAGGAAGCTTACCCAAGAAAAGCCTACGCAACCAATGGCATCTGATAACATGTCAGCTAGTATTGATGGATAAGCATTTCCTGCTGGAAAATACGCGTGAAATCTTGGATGCTGCCAATGAGTCACCTGAAAAAAGGAATGTTAACATCATACTCAAAGTTGATCTTCACAAATTAGAGCAATATTTCTGAAACAATTACATTTCTTTGAAACGTTCAATTCCCAATGTCATCTCTAGGCGACACTATTTCTAAAGCTCTTACGGATGACCAAATTCCTATATTTTATTTTTCTATTTTATTTTATTGTTCTTGATTGCAACCATTTAAACATATGAACAAATTGCATCGTATAATAACCGAGGTACAACAACAAATTGATAATTTTCTAAGAAACAATTTTAATCTCATGAAATTGACTCCATTTGTTTATAATTGAACATAACGACAAATGCTGACAAATTATTTGGTTGATATTATTTAAATGTTTTCTAGAACATGCGGCTTTTTGTGAAGATGCATTGCAAAAATATTTGTATTTATTACAGTATTTAAATTGAATTGTACCTGTTGGTGGCATTTAGAACTGAGAACTCTTGGTGACTCGCTTGTTATGTTGAGTTACAGTCATGTTTTTCTTCTGAAGACTTCTCACATCGCCATTTTGTTTACCAAATACGTTAAGTCTGCTGCATTTTCTGTTTCAAACACGTATAGTTTTCTGTATTTTCTGTTCCGAAAACGTAAAGACTGCTGCATTAAGAGTGCTATAAATTATATTAAATGCCATTTCAATGCCATGGAAATTTTAAAAATGGGCCAAGTGTTCCGGTATTTATATTTCCCACGGATCATGAACTCAAAAGAAGATGGATAACTGCTGTTTCGAGAAAAGTTTTCGTTCTTGTACGTTACGGTATGAACATTTTGGTATTTTAGCGAATCGAAATTATTCTTGAAAATGAAATAAAGATAGTTGTACATGTTTTTGAGACTAAAATGTATGAAGTGAATTAACGTACTATATTACTAGTAAGAGCCCTGAAAATGGAGAGATTAAGTTTTTCTTCCAAGGTAAAGAAGTGCAAACAAGGCGACACAATTACAAAAATGTATTTTAAATATTTTTCTGTTAAAATTAAAGCTTTAAAATTCTTATAGTTTGTTTGATCAGTCATATTTACTTATCATGGGTGTTTTCATGCAAAAAATAGTTAGATTATATTAATTCAATTAAAAGCTAAAGCAAATAGTTTATGATTTAAATTGCTTTTTTAAAATTGATATTTACTGATTAACATTTTTTTATCCTTGATGTTGTGTAAGTAAATAATGGAATTTCAGTTTTCATATTGCCAATCAATATACAAATGATTATCAAAATAATGGAAACACACTAGATTTATAAGGAATTCTTTAAAGATATGGCTTAGGGCCACCTTTGGCATGTAATACAGCTTGGATTCGCCTGAAAATCTTGCCACGCTGTGTGTAAGCTCTCATGGCTGTAGACACAGCTCCTCTTCAAACTGCGAAAAGCTGGAATGTTTCGTTCACATTTGATGTTTCGTTCACTAGCTCGTCAGGCTCTTATAATTTAGCCTCTCTGAAAGTTTATGAGGTCTGACATTTTACGCTTTTGAAAAAAATCCAAGCTGTATAAGATTTACCTAAAGCTACCTCATACGTACCATCATATATCCTTTTTGTATTAAAAAAACTAGTAGCTAGGATTATATTTTAATGCTTACAAAGCGCATTCTTAAATGTCTCTTGTATTCACAGTTGCTTCCATTATTTCGATAACCATCTGTGGTTTCACAATATATAGCAACAGCGTAACATGACAATTATTCATTCAACCAAGCCCGTTAATGTGTCTAACTATTTACGGCAGCTAATCCATACGGTCTTGTTAAAAATATAACAAAGTAAACAATGAATAGGTACAAACTGGATGACAAAATAGCAGGAAATATTTTACTTATGTATGTGATACTCCAAGAGTGTAAATAATATGTATTGTCACATGATTTTTTAAATCATAAGACTGTGATCTTGAAAAACACAAATAAATAAATGTTCTTAAATAAATTTGATTTCTAAAGTTAGAAAGATTAGAAAAAAGTCATCGGAAACGTCTTAAATTGAAAATACAGAAAGCTTTTTATTAAGAGAGTGGTATTTTAAAGCAATGTACACCATTTTTTTATGCTCTAACTTTTTTATAATTGTTTGCGAAGTCAATGACCACATCCATACATTTTTGTCTCTCTACACAAGAATATCTCCCGCCAACTTGTCTAGCGTTGTCTGTTGCCATGGAAACAAGACTAGCCCTATTTTTCAAGGGGTATTGCAGGAGAAAGGTATCTATTTTATATGTTGTGGACGCCTATTTTCTGTAAGGATTACCCTTATTCTAAATGAAGAGTCTTGTTTGTACAGCGACCGTTCTCAACAAGACTACCTGGAGGGGAGATATTCATTTGATAAACAAACAGTACACGGTTCAATTACCTAATGGAGTCACCCGATTTTCGCGTGTTTTTTAAAAATCATTGAATTTTTCATTCATTTTAAATTATCGCTCAGTACTTCACTCAGAAAAAAAAATTACATTATTAAAGGTAAGTTTCTAAAGTTAGGGTCTGCTATTTTCTTTTTTTAGCGCATGATTATCTAATACGTTTCCTCAATAACTTTTTTAGGACCTTTTGCAACAATTATTGCCTATTTTACACAGTGTGGTTGAAAATATTCGTATATTTGGCATTAAATAATACTTACTTCGTTCTGCTGAATTTGACAAAATTCTGCAGTTTCAGTTCTAAATAGTTTTTATTTATTAAAGTCATTTTAGATATTTAAATTAAAGCTAAACAATTTACTAAATGTTTATTCAAAACAAACCTATACTGATATTTTACATTACTACAAACCAAACAGCATTTTTGATAAGATTCAAAAGGGCACTCTTGAATTCTTAATACCACATTACGACTGCTGCAGTGCATCTCAATATAGAAGTGGTTTAGAATAAATAACATAACTTTTTGGGGGTGGCCAGGGATGAATCCTATCCTATACCCTTTGGAGAAACCATGGGGGAGAGTAGAAGGTGATGTATACTCTAATGAATGTCAATATACAATATTACAAATGCTACAGCTGTAAGTCAAACAAATTTGGGTAACTTTGAAACCAAAATTTCATTATACTCTAAGTTTGAGCATGCGTAAATGGGTTTTTCCAAATTGTTAAAGAAATAGCTTCAAAAGCTGAACATAAAAAGCAAAAATTTTAATAATCCATATATTTTGGGACAGAACGATTTCAACTTTAATTTCTTCACTTAAAATTTGTAAGTATTAAATATTATATAAATATTGGATTTCTACTCTCTTGTGCTTATTGTACGCATAATTAATTTTATGCTTGTTACTCTTTTTTTGTACTTTTAAATCCAAAAAATCGTTGTATCTGTTGAGGAGACTTGTGTACCTAAGGCCACCCCAATTTTATTGCATAATGTCAAGTTCTAAGTCTTTTTACTCACTTGGGCAAGTGGCAACACCTAATTGCTCTTTTGGCAGACATTGTGAAATTTTAGAGGAGAAAGCTGGGGCACGTTATAAGTGAAAATGTTTTTATATGGTCTGAAGTAACATTTTGAAGCTCATGTCTTTCATTGTTTTACAAAGTTAAGTCAAATATTTTTCTTTGAATTCCAGGGAATAATTTTGTTTGTAACATTAAGTGCTAAATGAGATGTTTAAATAAGTAATTTCTCTATGTGCATTTTTAGTAGAAAACATTTTATATGAAATTACCAAGTCTTGTACCTGGGGCCACATAGTTGCTTATTGTGTTCAAATTGCCAAAACCAAAATCTGTTGGCACTTCAAAATAATAATGCATGCAGCTCATTTTTTCAGAATCAGTTTTTCAAGTTATGAAAATACTTGTAATTCACTAATAATTTGACCCATTGCAATTTATTATAGTAATTATATAATAAACCAATGACTGATAATTACTTGATATTGTTTCTTTTATAAAATTCATCTGTGTATGTTTGTTTTCTATTCATTGTGGACTGAAACCTCACTTAAAGAGAATGACCCTATGTACATCAACTACTGGCCTTAGGTACAACGAAGTTTTGTACCTAGGGCCATTTGTGAAGTTTTTTTAAAACCTTCTATTTAGCAGAATCTATTACCTTTAAGTATTTATATTAATCCCAATGGGAAGTAATGACTATAACGATGTACATATCAGTTTCACATTTTTAAACGGCTCAGTGACACATTTTTTGTACATTGTAAAAAGGTATCCCTAGGTACATAGGCTATTCGAGATGCACTGTATATATGAATAGCTAGGAGCAAATAGTATTACATTTGAAACAGCTTCATTACATTTAAAATTATGACATTATTGTTATTTCAAAGCATCAAATCGAAATGGTTTATATAAATTTAAGAAAAAATGCTGTAAAAACTTTGATAAAATGATTTTTAAATAAATTTCTTATAAGAATTCATTCAACAAAAACCAGTGTTTTAAAAAAATTTACAGAGTTGTAAAATTATTCTTGCCAATCAAATATAGTAAACCGTCAGCCAGAAAAAAGCAGTGATATATATTTTTCTACACGAAATCTGTTTAGGTTTATCGGATTCATACATACTTTTTTATGTAATGGTTTTCTAATATAAGAGGACTATATACGTACAATTTTCTTCAAAGAATTAAAAAAAAACAATAGATCATGTGTTGATTTCTAGAAATATAGAAAGTTTAATGGTAGAAACAAAAAATATATCCTTATGTATTAAAATTAATTTAATTTTTAGAAAACAAACTTTATTCTTTGGAATATTCCGCATATAATTCAAATTTAAAAAAAAAAAATTCTATTGGTACTTGAATGTTATTTTGTGAATAACATTAATATTTTTAAAAACTTACTTATCTTACCAAATGATAAAATTTAAACTATGTATTATGTATTAAGCACTGATGCTTTCAAATGTGAATGTCATAAAAATTTAACTATAAAAAGTATACTTTTATAAGTTTTGTTGAAGTTCTATACAAAAAAAAAAATTTCAAACATAACTAGTGACAGACCTTAAATAAAAAATGAGAATCATTGGTCCAGTTGACAATACGCTTCTAACATTTTCGTATTATTGAAAAATGTTTACGTTTATATGACTGAGCATAGATGACACGAACCATCTCAATTAGAAAGTGTACCTTAGTCAAGAAAGAATTGGTCGTCATGGCAACTAACTAATATTTTGCAATAATAGACGAAGAGAGCAAGAATGGTTACTTATAGCATGGTAAAAAAACAAAGTTCCCAGCCGACGCGAATTTCAGCCTTTTATAGGCCGTATGGAAGACGCATGCGCAAATGACATGGCGTGACAAGACAACCAGTCTAAACTGGATTGAACTGATCCCTCCAGCCAAATATATAGAACATCTCACTAAAAGTCCAATAACCCTAAAAAATCTAATGGTTTAGATTAGGCAGATTACATTAGCTATCGACATATGACAAATGAAAATTACATGTTTACAGTAAAATTGCATATTATGAGGTAGCTGCAGAGTTTTGCAACACCAAGTACAGCCAACGCATCAAAACCTTCAATGAAGTATTGTTAAGTATTTTCCAGAGGAAATATCGACACAGTTTTACAAAATAAAACATGATTTATTCTTCTCAAATGCTCCTTGTACAACAGAAAGCTGACTTCCAAGCTTCAACGAACACAAAGATTCAACTCACGCAGCCTCAAAGGCAGTAGGTAGCCTTTATACCGGTAATGGCATATTTCATGTATCTTTTTCTCAGAAAGTAATTGACAAAGAAGCCTTTTTTTTTTTCAGTGCATTTAGCAGACACTTGCTATTCTACTGAAGTTAAATTTTGATTGTGATTCAGTTCCTTTTTTTTAAAGAATTTTCGCTAAAGGCACTCAAATTTGTTAAAAATCGCAAGGTTTTTTTTTTTTTTTTTTTTTTTTTTTTTTTTTTGCCGAAATAAGCCAAACTAAAAAATAGTTTTAAAATAACAACAAAATCTCACTTCAGTATACATAGATACATAAAAGAAATATGTGATAAAAAATTTAGAAAGATAGTTTGTGCTTTTTCTGAGAAAAAGGTACATGAATAATGAAAAATGTAGTTTTGAGAAAAACGCATTTTAAAAAAAATTGTACTTATACTAATACTTACCAATTTTTGCTCCAAAAAGTTATTAAAAATACTTCTATTTGAGGTATTATTATAAATGTGGTATACTTTTAAAGAAAACAATTTAAGTTTTGATAAACAATAATAAACTCAAAATCTGTTATTTATAAATTTTAGGGTTCCAACTTCCCTCAAGCACAGCAATAAGTTATACTGCACAAAATGAATAAGCCCGGAAATCAAAAGCAACTCTAAATTTCCATAAAATCAATAGTTTTCATAGTTAGAATCATAAAAACGTAAGAGCATTAGAATCTATCAATTTAAAGCAAAATGAACTAAGTGGTCATTCTAATAAATATTATTCTTGATAAAGTGGATCGGGATACAAGAAAGCAATTTGAAATGTCATTAAATTCCACAGGTCCACCAGAATGGAATGAATTTATTAATTTCCTAAGCACTCGTTGCCAAATGTTGGAAAATATGCAATGAGAAACTTTTTGCTTAATTCAAACAAATAACCCAATTTCATGTATTCGATGTAAACAAGCCCACCCGCTCTACCAATGCTTGGAATTTCCAAATCTGGATGCCAAGGAGCGATTTGAATTCGTAAAACGTCTAAACATCTGCTTTTATTCTCACAAAGTAGCAGAAAGTAAGTAAAAGTTCAGATGCAGATTTTTCAATCGATCTCATCATAGTCTTTTATATGACCCAGATAAAACCAAACCAACAATTAATCAAACCTCGATTACTCCTTCAAACAACGATAATTTAGGTACTTCAGAAAATTAAATCAGCATCACTCCACAAGCCATATGCGCTGCTTCTAGTTTAAAGCTAAAGAATGTTTCTTTGTTACCAACTGCTCTGATATATATATAAAAAAAACTCCATGGGACATTTTATCTCATGATTCACGCTTTTAGACTCAGGAAGCCAAAATTGTTTTCTAATTCGTGAATGCTCTTCAATTTTAGGGTTGTAGCAGGGGCGTACTTGGCCGTAGGGTTGTCCCTTGCAATCACCGTGCCGGTCAGTTTGTAAAAAATGAGTCGGTCTGGTTCGGAAGACTTTTTAAGTTTTTACAGTTGGTTTTAATATAATTAGGTACTTTACTTAACGTTTTTTTTTTTTTTTTTTTTTTTTTTTTTTTTAACTCAATGCATTCAAATTCCAATCACGCTCACCAGCCCTCTATATTATATTATCATGTTAGGAATTTTACTTATTTTTATAACTTTTAAGGTTAAGTATATATAATTATTATGATGTCATTTTTTAATAAACTAGAGGAATTTTACTTATTTTTATAACTTTTAAGGTTAAGTATATATAATTATTATGATGTCATTTTTTAATAAACATGGTAGTTATATGCATGAATATTCTATATTTTGCTATTTAGTTTTTTTTTTTTTTTTTTTTTTTTTTTAAACAACTACCAATTGTTTATAGAAACCAAGTTCACTCAAAAGAGATATAAATCGTCGAGAAAAGAGAAAATTTAATTTAACTAATTATTAAGACAACTCAATTATATAAATATTTAAATATTAAAATATATTAATTATTAGAATTAGTTATTTATTGAAACTATTATATTAAAAATAATTATTCAAATTTTATCAATGATTATAATTAAAATTTGGGCCGGCATAAATCTAAAATCACCGGACCGATTTCATGTCCCAGTACGACCCTGGGTTGCAACAATCTAAGATTCGAACGTTTGCTTGAGGATTGAATGGATCATCGATTGCTATTGATTCCAAAACCGATACTTTCATTACAAATATTAGTGGCTGCTATTCTAAAAGGGTGGAAGGCTTAATTGTGCCAAAAATTGCTGGTATAATACCTTCATCACCTATGGAATTTTCCTTTAAATGAGTACTGTCTGATATAAAATTGGCTGATCCACAATTTTATATTCCAAGAAAAACTTATTTTTTGTTAGGAGCACAAGCCTTTTTTGAAATTCTAAAGGCCAATCAAATTCGTCACCCTCACGGTAATTTTATTTTACAAAAAACACATTTAGGATTAGTTGTTAGCGAAGAAAATTCTTTCAAGCCCAATAAAAGCTCACATTGTGGCCTTTCTATAGCAAATGACAACCTAGATAATGCATTAAAAATATTTAGAAAAATTGAAACAGTGAACGGGCCTATCTTAAAAGGCCAAGAAGAAAACTATTGTGCAAATCATTTCTTACAACGCATCGCAGAATATAAGATGGTAGATACACCGTGCATATGCCTGTGAAGGAAGCCCATATCCAGGATTTCGGTGACTCCAAGAAAGTAGCGGATAAAAGATTGACTTATCTGGAAGCAACTACAACAAGAACCAAAAAGGACGGAGATTTATTGTAAATTCATGCAAGAATATTAAAACCTTCAACACATTCAAGTAGCAGCGAAAAATTGTTAAACTGCATACTACATTCCACATCATTTCGTTTATAATGAGAAAAAACAAAGTACTGTTCTTCGTACAGTTTTTGATGTCAGCTGCAGAACCACTACTGGAATTTCTCTTAATGATATTCTATTGAATGGATGTTAAAGACGACTTATTTTCAATCATCTTAAGATTCAGAAATTCATTACTGTCAGTGTAAAGGATCATAATACTGATAAAAAAATATTAGATAGAAATGTGCCAAGTGACTAGCACTGGTGTTTTCTGTGTAGATTTGTCAAAAAGTGAAAACGGGAAGTTGTCACATTCAATATGCCTTACCATGACTAATTTTCTCCACTTTTATGTTCAAACACCATTATCAACCCTTGTTCGAGTGAATTCATATTAAAAGTGTATGAGCGTATTTGGTTTTGCCTTAAAACCAAGTTATGCAATGACTACGGCATTCATGTTTGGGAAAGCATACTTTTTTCAAGATACTTGGATAATGAATTGAAAAAAACTTGTCGATCTTCTAAATCCACCGAATGCACATAATTTACTCACCCAGAAAATATATTTCTATTCATGGTTATTGATGAATGGGCTCATGTCAGACTGCAAAATTATGAAGAAAAGAAAGACCAAAACCAAAGACTTCAGATGTGTTAAATTTTAACACAATGGGCATTGCACATTAGTATAGATATTTAGATTGTAGTTAAATTAAATCTATCTGAGAAATTGAATTGCATCAAAGAAAAAAGTTCCAAGTAATGTCTGGGTAAATATGATGCATTTTTTCAATATTTTCGGCATTTTCCCAACCTTTATGGCAATGGAAGATATTACTTTATCAAACAGAACATTTTTATACTTATTATCGTACCTTAGACTAACCTTTTTCACACTGTGACGTTTCCACTTTCAAAAAATTTTAAATCTTTAAAATTATTCGATTGATTTCAGAATATGACTCTTTTTTCGAAACTTTAGGTCCGTTGTGGCACCGGAAGATATTTTTTAGTTTTAGTTAGATTTTGCACACTTACTGTTGATGTCAGGAGACAACTTTTCCGCACTATTACTTTTTCGATTTCCAAAATTCGTTTTTTTCGACCTACCCTATGGCCATCTTGAATGTTTAGTTTTATTAAATTTATAGGAAATTCGCTTGAAATGAATATTACCCATTTGTTTTGTTTTTTTAATATTTTAACGCACATTATTTCATTGTTTTCAAAAGACATATTTACCAAAATAATACGTTAAAAAATTAAAATAAAATTTGAAGATCTATATACAATACTTGTGACTGCGTCCCACCTTTCCTTTTATATAGATCTTCAAATTTTATGCTATACTTATCCTATATTATCAGTTACATCTTACTAAATGAAAACACATGTCTGTTTATAGAAATCTCATTCAATTCTATTTGCTCCTCCTCCGCAGATATTTTTGTACCAAGCTATTTTGATTTAAACAACCGTTATGTACACAGGCAAAAAACATTTTGCAGAGGACAATCGTGTGTAACGAAAGCATGTACAACGGTGTTTCAATATAAAATGAGGGTTTATTAATTTAAAGACCACACTTGGAGCTAATGCCACACACATCATCTGGTACAACAATGAGAAGAACCATATCAAGTACATAATTTTTCTAGTAGCCATATCAGGATGTTAGAGAGTACACTGAAAGAATTTTCCCAGATGATATTTGTGCTCATTTAACATATTTTGGAGATAGCTTTCAATAGTCAACTGAAGTGACGCCGAAGACTTAACAGAATCTTGGAGGTTATGAAAAAGCTATTTATTCCCATTTCAGTGGGCTAAACACTAACTTTTATTTCTGAAGCTGTCAAACATTTTGTTTAAACATAGCAGATATTTAGAAAAATTCGTGCTTGTGTGTTCATCAGAAACCATTATTAACTACCTGCTTCCTTTTGTTCCTAGAATACATGCTTGTTGAACAATTATAACATCTGCCAATTCACACAGAGTTGATAAATCCTGCTGTTTTAAAATACTTCTACCTGATCTCGTGATATAAATTTGGAGAAAATTATGTCTTATCTACCTGTCTCTCGTTTCAAAAACTTTGTTTGAATATTCTAAGGAAATGAAGATATGTAAAAACTAGTCAAATTTGAAGACTAATAAGTTCTTATTTTAAAATAGAAGGGTTTGGAACCAACAGCCTCTCCTTAATGTTCTTCATGCGATTTTTAAAATCCAAGATGGTGGCGGACATTTATTCAAAACTTACGGATGTTCCCCAAGCACAATAATTTTAGACTTTCATGGGAAAGTACAGGGGGGCTTAAAGAACCTATTTCAGAAAGAATCAGCCTTCTAATAATTATTTTCGCATCGACCCAAATGTGTGTATATTATATGTTGGATTGCTGTATTGATATTCATTGAAACCTAAAAGATAATTAAACTACCCTTTTTTTACTGTAATTACTTTTCCTAGCTAGATATGATGATGAAATAATGGTTCCTAATTTGTGTTTATTGGCATTTATGATTTTTACGACACTGTTTGTGTTGATAAATGATTAAGAAATCTGAACATCTACATATATATATATATATATATATATATATATATATATATATATATATATATATATATATATATATATATATATATATATATATATATATATATATATATATATATATATATATATATATATATATATATATATATATATATATATATATATATATATATATATATATATATTATATATATATATATATGAAGGCAATGTCTGGCGTAAATATCGAAATGATGTTCAGATTTCTTAATCATTTATCAACACAAACAATGTCGTAAAAATCATAAATGCCAATAAACACGAATTAGGAACCATTAGTTCATCCTCATATCTAGCTAGGAAAAGTAATTACAGTAAAAAAAGGGTAGTTTAATTATCTTAGCGAACTTTGTGATTATTCACAAGTACTCTTTAGTTTTCCATGATGGAGTCCTCATACAATAATAAACATAGTACCTTAATATCAACCCATTAAAAGCGGTTGATAAGAAATTTACCAACCGACACTTTAGTTTCTTTTCTTTACCAATAAATTGTGACTGTGGTACCACTCAGGGTTTTTTAAAAATCGTAAGAATAATTTTCCAAAAAAATCTGAAAAATTCAAAATATACTTTTAAGATATAAATAAACAAAGTATAGGATAAAAAGTCACTTTTTTACACTATTCAAAATCATCCTTAATTAGTTAAAAATATTACATTTGGCAACAATTCATATTTTCTTTTAAACATGGGGTAATTCGAAAACACTGATTTTGGAAAATTAAATTAGCTCATTCCCTGGGTAGGACGGTCCATGCAAAAAAATTCTTCCACTTTTAAATAAAATTACTCAGAAACAAAAGTTTGTATCTCTAAATTTTTCTTATCAGCAGATTTTTCAAGCCTTTCTCTACAAATGTGCAAAATTTCACGCTTTTTATTCCAATATATTTTCCGCTGTGAGAAACAGAAGTGCTCTCGGCGGAATACAGTGGTGATACTTTTTAATCCTTACTTATTTTTTTAGTGAAGAGAGAAATTCAGAATGTAATATGACAGGCGACAAAGTATTTGATATATCTCAAAGAAATAAATATAGAATTTAAATAAGCTACATCTTGTAACAAGTTTGTATTAGTTGCCTTTGTAATTTTTTTTTACTATCAAAAAATACTTTATTAAGTAGTATTTTCATAAATTTAAGCAACCCTTAACTTCTATATATAATGTTGCCAATAAATGTGCAATAAAAAATAAAGCTTAGTAAATGTAAATAAGAACATATAATATTTAAACTTTTGATTACTTGAAATTTATATTTTATGGAAACAAGTAACCACAATTCGGCCAAAGAGAGTATTTTAAAGAATATGGTTACACAATTAAGATGAAAATAAAATGAATGTTTTTAAATTAACAAATTTAGTCTAAATTATTAAATTGAGTACAAATATATGAATATCTCTTTGTTGGAGCCCAAAGTGCAAATGTTGGAGCCCGAAGTACAAGAACTTCTCACAGCCGACCAAAGACTGAGCAGGCACCAGACGCTTGACTTTGTCTGTCCACCGTTTAGCACCTCATTTACATTTTCTAGGATGAAATGAAGGGAAATGATATCCCTATTTTTTTTGTATAAAACCCATTAATTTTCAAGCCCAACTATCAGTTGGTGCCTTTTGTAACTAGAGGATCTTAATGCAAGAATAAAATCCAGTTTATTTTTAAGTTGTATCGATCTGTTTGACAATTTATTACACCGTGGGAAGCATTAACCCCCACATAAACTGGTCCATCGAGCCGGAGGATCAAACAGGTCAGTCAAAGATTCAGTTCCTACTTTCAAAGAAAAGTATTATTTTAAAGGTAAACCATGGATATCGAAGCTCTAGTTAAGCTACAAAGTGACATTCATGAGCGGATGGTTAAAATCATTAAGAACTTTAAGAAGGATCCCAAAGAGCGTAAAACCTTAAGTTATTTTCGAACGCGTTTAGAAAACCTCAAAGATTACTATACAAAATTTACGAACAACCATGAAAAGATTTTGGTTGGAGGTATCTCAAAGGAAAATCCTTATTTAGCGAACGATTTTTGAGACATAGTCGAAGAATACTTCACCGCCAATTATTCGTATTTACAAGATGCAATGGAACAAAGTTTCCCGCTGAGAGTTCAGAAGCGAGAAAATAATACTGAAACACCAGTCGTACACAAAGATTCTACTTCTGAATTCAAACTGCTTACAGTGCAAATACCTATTTTTAGTGGTATATACGAAGATTGGTCTTTTCGCGACCTTTTTTTTCAATGATAGATAGCAATGCTTCTTTATTGGAGGTTCAAAAGCTTTTTTTTATCTCAAATCACAAGTTTCAGGCGAAGCCGAAAAACTTATCAAGCACTTTACTATTACAGCTAAAAACTATGCGAGTGCATGGAAAACTTTACAGGACCGGTATGAAAATACGCGAATCCTCACTAACATCCATTTAAAGCGCTTATTTTCTCAAACAAAAATTACAAACGATACCGCTCAATCTGTTAAATGCTTATTGGATACTTCTAAAGAATGCTTAGCAGCGTTGAGTAATCTAGGAATAATAATAGACAATTGGGATCCGATATTGGTTTTCATATTAAGTCAAAAGTTATCTACTGAAACCTTACAACTGTGAGAGCAAAGCCTTTCTTCTAAAACTGACGTTATTAGTTTTCATGAACTAACATCTTTCTTAGATTGCAGATTTCGTACCCTAGAAGCAGTTCGGGAAACCACCCGTACGACAGTAAAGGCGTCCAGCATTAAATCCAGCCTTCATATTACAAGAACCATGTACAGTCTATGCAAGGAGGTCAAGAATTTATCGTGAAGTCCAGCGCTGAAAGATTACAACTAACCAAAGATAAAAACCTCTGCTTTAATTGTCTGTCTTCGTTACAAACGGTACGTCAATGCTCAAGTAAAAATTCTTGCTGACAATGCAAGCGAAGACGCCATACTTTATTGCACGATGCAATTACTAGAAATGTTGTCTCGGAAGGTATCTTTAAAAGCAACACTCAAAACGTCACACAAGAGGCTGTAGAAACTAGCTCGCACGTTGCTCAAAACAAAGCGGCAATAAATACGGTATTGTTAAATACGGCAATTGTAAAAAGTATCAAATTCATTTGGCAATGAGGTAACGGTTAAAGTCTTACTGGGCCAAGGTTCTCAACTGACTTTTATAACAGTTTTTGGCTCAAAGTTTAAGATTAAAGAAAGAACCCGTTCTCACGCAAATTGTTGGGATAGGAAATCGTAATGTAAAGTCATTTTATAAAGCTACTTCCATTACCTTAAAGTCAAATAAATCAGAATTAGTGGGCCGACCAAACGGTGTAGTGGTTAGCGTGCTGGCTTCTAGACCGCGAGGTTGCGGGTTCGAGTCCCGTGTTAGGCATGGGTGTTTGTAAATGCATGTTGGCTTGTCTAATGACGAATGTTTCGGCGCATTATAGCCCTCGTGTTGCTGACGGCGCCAGATAATCTGAATACAACCAACCAGAATTAGTGGTTTCTAATGTTACTGTATTGGTTATGAAAAACCTTACTAGCTATGCTCCTAAAATAAGCATGAAACACTCGAATTGGGAACACATTAAAGGTTTATCATTGGCCGATCCATCTTACTTCGACACAAGTAAAATGGATATCGTTATCGACGCTGATCTTTTTACGTCTATAATGTTGGATGGATATTTGAGAGGCCTAAAGAACAGTCCCATAGCTCAGAACACTAAGTTTGGTTGGGTTTTATCAGGTCCAGTAGAATACGAATCCCGTGAACAGTCATTACAAGCTACGACATCTGTTTGCATGAACAGTCTGATTGATATTCACCGGCAAGTTCAAACTTTTTGGGAACTAGAAGACGTTCTAAATAAACGATCGCTCTCTCCCGATGAGCTCTGTGAAGAAATAGTCCAAAGCTCATGCTTAAAGGTAAACGGGCGTTACAAAGTTAAGTTGCTATTCAAACAAAATTCGCAAGCGTTGGGGAATCAAAGCAAGCTGCAATTTCCCAGTTTCTTAGTTAAAAAAAAAGGTTCGAAAGGAATCCTACGCTGCATTCGCAATACACGAGTTGCATAAATGAGTATTTAAGATTGTATCACATGCGATACGTAAATCCAAACGATGATGTCAAAATAACTTCTAAAGGTTATGAAGGTTATTATCTTCCTCACCACACGGTACTCAAAGATAGTTCAACCTCGAGTCTGCGAGTAATGTTCAACGCGTCACAAACTTCGTTCGGTACATCATTAAACGGTAATTTGCTTAAAGGCCCAAATATCCAAGAAAACCTTTGAGCTCCGAAGTGTTATCCAATCAATTTTATGTCGACAACCTTCTATCTGAGGGTAAAGACTCTACCGAAGCAATAGAAAAGCGAAATCAAATCGTTAAATTAATTACCGA
Organism: Linyphia triangularis; assembly: GCA_963978545.1. Taxonomy (NCBI): domain Eukaryota; kingdom Metazoa; phylum Arthropoda; class Arachnida; order Araneae; family Linyphiidae; genus Linyphia; species Linyphia triangularis. Next base: position 81,923,945 of record OZ021721.1, on the reverse strand, counting down.
AGGTGGTTTCACTTTGCGCAAATGGGTTAGCAATTGTGAACAAATATTACAAAATATTCCTAAAGATTTCCAGGAAGACCAGGAATTAGTGAACATAGATGTCGATCCTATGATAAAAGCCTTGGGTCTTTACTGGCATCCCAAGTCGGACTTGTTTAGCTATATATAAGCTTAAATTTATTCCAGAAGTGAACTCTCCTACCAAGCGATCAATTTTATCGGATGTCAGCAAACTATATGATCCTTTGGGATGGATTTCGCCAATAATCATTAAAGGTAAAATCTTGATTCAAGAGCTGTGGATAGCAGGTGTAAGTTGGGATGATGAAATTCCCGAAGATGTTTGCAGACGTTGGGCTGAGTTTGCACTACAAATGCCCGAAATTGAAACCCTTAGAATTCCTCGTTGGATACAATACAACCCGGATAAAACACCTAAAGTGGAGTTGCACGTATTCAGTGATTCTTCGTTGAAAGCCTACGCAGCAGTTGCATATGTTAGATTCGAAACTAACGAAGATTGTTTTTCAGTACTACTTTCATCTAAAACGAGGGTCGCTCCACTTAAACTTGTGTCGCTACCCAGATTGGAACTTGCGGAGCATCTCTAGCAGCCAAACTAATTGTTTTGATTCTTTCAGAAACCAGAATTAAACCTTCAAGCATTTATGCCTGGACAGATTCTTCTATTGTATTAGCCTGGTTGAGAGGACATCCAAGTCGCTGGAAAAGCTTTGTAGCTAATAGGGTATCAGATATCCACGAAAAGGTACAAAATGCTCATTGGAGGTATGTACCCACTTCTTCTAATCCCGCAGACTTGTCTACTAGAGGTATAAAACCTAACGAATTATTACATAATGATTTATGGAGGAAAGGGCCACAATGGCTCACGAAGCAGTCGGAATTTTTGTCGCAAAATTTGATTGAGAAATCTGATCTTGAGATTAGATCAACAAACTTGGCTCAAGTTGAAACTAAATTTAAATTGCTCGGTAAATATTCTTCCCTAACTAACCTTATTCGGATTATCGCATTTTGTCTTAGATTCATTAAGAATTGTCGAACATCAAAAGAAGACGGGGAGTGTGGACATTTGACCGCAACTTAAATAAACAAAGCTTTATCTTCCCTTATTAAATGCGATCAATTGCATGATTTCAGCAAGGAAATTGTTGCGTTGCAAACTAAAAAGAAACTACCATCTAAAAGTAAGTTACTAAATTTAGCTCCATTTTTGGACCAAGAAGACGTTTTAAGACTAGGCGGTCGATTACAAATTGCTAATTTACCCTTTTCAGAAACTCATCCTGTCATCTTATCTTCATCTAGTCCTTTGAGTAAATTGTTGATACAGCAGTTCCACATCTCAACTCTTCATGGAGGTGTGCAGTTAGTTATGAATATTCTTAGGATAAAGTACTGGATTTTAAGTTGTAAAAATACCGTCAAAAAAATCCATCACGAATGTATCAAGTGTTGACGCCAAATCGCCAAAGGGGAAGAACAACAAATGGCTCAACTTCCCTACCCTCGGGTCAATTGTTCTAGACCTTTTTCACATACAGGGGTAGACTACTTTGGGCCAGACGACCAAACGGTATAGTGGTTAGCGTGCTGGCTTCTAGACCGCGAGGTTGCGGGTTCGAGTCCCGTGTTGGCATGGGTGTTTGTAAATGTATGTTGGTTTGTTAAATGACGAAATGTTTCGGCGCATTATAGCCCTCGTGTTGCTGACGGCGCCAGATAATCTGAATACAACCAACCAACTACTTTGGGCCAATTGAGTTAAAAGCCAATAAGACACGCAAGTCACCTTTGTTTAAAGCATATGTAGCCCTCATCATTTGCCTCGCTGTAAAGGCTATACATCTTGAAGTAGTAACGGACATATCTACAAATGCCTTTTTGGCAGCGTTTCGCCGTTTACTTCAAGAAGTTTTATGTTCTGATATATATAGTGACCAGGGTACCAACTTTAAAGGTGCATCAAAGGTCTTGCGAGAGGAATTCATGTGCTGCATAAAGCAAATCGAAAAGGATGTGTCTGCCATCCTGGCTAATGATCTAGTTACTTGGCATTTTATTCCATCATCTCTCCATTTTGGCGGGCTTTGGGAGTCTGGTGTGAAGTCCACGAAATATCATCTCAAACGAATCCTTGGTAGTACTAAATTAACATTTAAAGAAATGTCAACCGTGCTAGCTCAGGTGGAAGCAACATTGAACTCTAGACCTCTTTGTCCACTAGGTACGGATCGCGAGGATCTCACGCCACTTACTCCAAGTCATTTTTTAATTGGAGGTGTACTGACCCTCCCTCCTGAACCCAGTGTTCTACTTATCCCCGAAAATCGTCTAAATCGTTGGCAGAAACTACAGCAGCTACATCAACATTTTTGGGTGAGATGGAGAAGGGAATATTTGGGACGACTACAAACCCGACCTAAGTGGGTAAAACCACAGCCTAACATACAAGTTGGAGAATTGGTCTTGATAAAAGAGAACAATTTGCCCCCAGCAAAATGGTTGCTGGGTAGAGTAATCGATACCCATAAAGGTCGAGATGGGTTGGTTAGAGTTGTAACCCTAAGAACGAAGGAAAGAACATTAGTTCGCCACATAGCGAAAGTTTGTAAATTGCCCTCTGAATGTGCTAACGTATAATTTTTTAGTTTTGCAGATTTTCTTTTTTTGGATAAACCCGATAGCCCAGGGTTTATGGCCCGGAGTATGTTGGAGCCCAAAGTGCAAGAACTTCTCACAGTCGACCAAAGACTGAGCCGGAACCAGACGCTTGACTTTGTCTGTCCACCGTTTGGCACCTCATTTACATTTTCTAGGATGAAATGAAGGGAAATGATATCCCTATTTTTTTGTATAAAACCTATTAATTTTCAAGTCCAACCATCAGTTGGTGCCTTTTGTAACTAGAGGATCTTAATGCAAGAATAAAATCCAGTTTATTTTTAAGTTGTATCGATCTGTTTGACAAGTTATTACACCGTGGGAAGCATTAACCCCCACACTTTTTTTTAATTTGTATTACTAGAAAAGTTTACTTTTAGACTGTAAGATTCATATTAGTAACGTGTTTTGTTTATTTAAAACTCATTGATGTTTTACTTTAATGTAGTTAAAAGTAACCATGAATCATAATATTGGATACTTTGTGATAAACTGTTTCAATTAAAATTAAATTAAAACCGCCAAAAAATTTCGCCAAGAAATCTATTTCAAAGGTAACTTATGAGCAGTTTTGCTTGTCTAAATGTATAATACTAATTGTTTAAATGAGGAAAGGATTATTGTATATGATAAACCTTCTCCTTGACATATGTCCGACGTTCACTAGTGCAGCTTTTGGTTGATTCAACATGGGCGACGTCCTCACTACTGTTGCTTCAGTCGCTAATGTGGAGCAAGATAAGGCATGCCACCTCCTCCTATTTAACACTAGTGGTACTCTGTTCTTTTACATAAGTCCCTACTGCAAATTTTGCTCTCATTTTGTGACGGTGTTGTTTTACTTATTGTTATGTTACATAAAGATGCTTTATTGTGAATTTCATGTGTCTATGTTGTTCCACAGAAAAGTCATTTGAGAAAAACTGATTTTTACCCAATTTTTCAGCCATGTGGTTTGGAGTAAAAAAAATTTAAAAAGCAACAAGAAAGATCACATATGAACACAAACATATTAAAAACTTTGGCAATGCATATTCTGAAGAGAATTAAAATTACCGCGATTTTATCAATTTCTACTTTGCATTCCACAATTTATTTTCCAATATTCCATATTTATTTTCCAATATTCCATATTTATTTTCCCATATTCCATATTTAAATCCCATAATTTAAATTCTTAAAGAAAGTTTTAGTTTTAATTTCAATACTTATTTTTCAAATGTAATTTTCAACACAAATGCTCATCATTTTCAATTTTTACCATGGTACTTTTGCAACCTAATTTCCCTCTCCAAGTAACCACAAATCTAGCTACTTTTTTTCCGTATTAACTTTTGTTAGTATGGATATAGGATGAACAACGAACAATAGGAGATAAGCAATAACGAAAACCATAACTAAAATAATTTATACAATTTTGACAAAAACGTACACCAATGAATCGAATATAATTTCTGGAGTTCTAATAGTATATTGTTTATACAGAAAGGGTGTTTTTATACCCTTTCCAGCTTTTTTTAATGTACTGTATGTCAATATAAATTATATAAACTTAGCATTTTTTAATGTTAATCTAAAGAAAGCTAAGGTATTTTAGTCTTTAGAATTATTTGTTAAATTTAACTTTAATATCAAACTTTATTTATTGATTTTTTATTTTTTTTAAAATTACAACTTGTTCTTATAATTGTTACAATACTTCATTGGAAAAATATTTATTAGAGACATAAAAATATTCAAAATACTGCATTAGTAGTTCACTCTGTTTTTTACAGCTATAAACAATCGTTTATTGGCATGAGTGTTACCAATCCTCCAACTTCAAATTAATTTTATTGCAACTTACGATAATGTAGCTTAGACGTTCTTAGTATCACCCTAAGGCTTTCAATAATATCTATTTAAACATACAAATAACATTTTGCATTGTAATTACAATGAGTATTTTATTAAGTGCTTTAATGATAAACGACAAAACATTTCTGTCGGCATCACTGTTTATCTACTAGATAACTGCTCGTATGACATTTAAAACTTTACAACAAAGAAACTAAGCATAATCATTTTTCTAAATTAAAATAACTTTTACATAATTTAAACTATCTCATTAAAATTTTTATACTAATAACAATTTTATTAAGAAAAAAAAAAGAAAAAAGGTTGAAAAAGAAATAGAATTGAAACCCACAAAAAGGTTCTAGTATACGCAGATGTTTGCTCATTTAGATTTTGGGTAATGCCAAGCTTAGTTTTTATCCATAGAGTAACGTATTTTTCGTGATTTTAAAAAATCTAAGGTAAAATTTTCAATTTGACTACGTTTTATTTTGATAACAAATACAAGCTTGAGTTTGAAACTGATTGAATAGTATATTAAGAAAATAAATTTCGAAATACTTTTTAGACCTGTCAATTTTGACCAAATTTTCTTAAAAATCACATCTTTTACCAGAGCAGAAGTCAAAATCCTAATAAGAAAAAAAATACGTAACCATACTACTACATTTCATTTCACGAAAATTAAAAATAAAAAATTTAAATGCATTTCTGAATTTTATTAATATTCCTTGATTTTTTTTTCCGGAACAAAAAATGTCAGTTCTTACGCTGCGTAAAAAAAGTAAAACATCGTGTTTTGCAAATTACGTTTTATGTGTTTATTTTGTCTGCCAAATTTTAATGGGGAATTTTTAATAATGTTTTCTTTAATTTCAGGTAAAAATTCAATATCTATCACTAATGCTAATTAGAAGAAAAAAACTAGTCTTCATAATTAGTAATGGGTAGAAAAAATAGAAGAACACCGGCTACAACTTCTGATTTATTGAAATGTATACAAGAAAAATATAAATTTTGATTTGTATTTAACTGCTTTTACTGAGGGAAACTTATTAATTAAAAATTGTCTTATTTTTTATTTTTTATTTTCAGAAGACTACTAATTAATGATGCTCAAAAATGCAAAAAGTTGGTAGAAATGTTAATGGGATTGTATACGACGTGCTACACGTCTCCCCAATGCAGTTCCTAACTTTTTCTGAAACCAAAACATAAGTATAAAGACAGTTAGTATAAAAAAAATTAATTCCCAGTGATTAAAGAAGAATGGCTCACATGCTTGGTAAAAGTAATGCAAAGGCTAGAATTTAAGCAGGACTTACTTATGTGTCAAAGCAAACAGTTTTCAACACCATAAAGAGGTTTACAAAAAAAAAAAAATGCTTCGTTTTCAAAACGCAAAAGCATCATTCAAAGTGAACACAAATACCATTGATAACCCTTTGTCTTGAGTGAAGAAACACCTGTCATAAACCAAATGTAATATTTTCAGATGAGGAAAAAAATTAACTTAGACGGTTCAAACGGTTTACAATACAAATAGCATTGTGTGGAAAATGAAGAATATATTCAACCAGAGAAATTGGGTGAGAGAAATTTTTATGGTTTGTTTAGCTTTTAGATTTTTTTGGTTTGTTAGTTAGTTAGAATATTAACTTTGGATGGTTGCACATTATGGCCAAAAAAGTTTTCACACAAAACTTTATTTCCAGAAAATATTTTAAAAATACCACAGTATTTTCTTAAAAACATTTTTGTACGTGATCGCAGAAAATTTTACACAATTATATTTCACAATAATTAAATTAAGTGTCAAATACGCTTAAATCCAACAAATTTATTTAGTTGCAAATTCGTTAACTGATAAAACAATTTTTACATTTTTTATGATTATAGGCAATTCTCCGGCTGACGCATGGGAGATTCTGGCTTTTTTTTTCTACTCGTAAACAGATAAGAGTCACAAAATTAAGATGAATCATATAGTTATGTTTTTATTTTATATCATATTACTAAGTGACAAAGTTATATGGAAAAATAATTATTTTAACTAGGTCAAATATGCATTTATATCGTCTGACGCAAGGGACACGAACGTGTCCCGTACGTCAAATGCATATGCATATTTAACCCATGTAAAATAATGTCAAATGCATATTTGACCTAGTTAAAATAATTATTTTTCCTTATAACTTTGTTTCCAAGTAGAACTATATAAAACAAAAGCATAATTGCTAGATTGATAATAATTTTAGAATTCTAATTTGTTAATAAGTAGAAAAAAAGAGCTAAAATGTCTCGTGCTTACAGCAGAGAATTGCCCTTATATATTTCATGGATTTATACTATTTCATATTATAAAAAAATATAATAATTTCGCGGTAAAGCAATTATCGATGAACTAATACTGTGAACATTAATGTCCATGGCGGTGTTTTTTGTTACCTTGATATTTTTCACCATATGTGTAAAATGTACGGAAAAAATCTAGGCAACCAAATATAATATTTATATTTACTTCACTGATATTATTTTCAAATATTTTTTCTAATATTTGACGAACTTTCTGCTTCCCAAATCCTTCACTTGTGATGAACAAAAAAAAAAATATTATAAGATTGATATTGATTATTGATTTTTGTATTGTTCCTCTGCTAAGTTATAGTCATTTAATCAAGGTGTGATATTTTCTACCTCAAGCGTTAAAGGGTTAAATTGTTGTTTTTGTGAAATTCGCAGTTATTTATTAATAATTGAAAAGAACTATAAAGATTTTAGTTTTGATTAGTAAAATTATAAATCAATAGATTATGTTTCATGTAAATTTTCTATTTTGAACTATTCTGTGGAGTGTATACGGTACGCAAAACGAATATATGAACGGATGATGTATTTCTTTCCCGAAAGAAAGGAAGAAAATATCAAAGAAGCGCTTGAATTCTTGACAATATTTGAACTTTTTTTGTTATAATATTAATTTTGTTATAGATATTAAAACTAATAAAACTTTCAAAAATTCAATGGTAATACCATAATAATAGATATTTACACTATCTTTGAATTCGCTATAAAAAATTGGAGAAATAATAAATTTCATCAATTATCAATTAGAGGTTTAAAAAATGTAAATTATTTAAAAACTAACGACTTCATGTAGGAAAAAAAAACGCAATGAAACATAGCTCTAGAATGTCATTAATGTGATATAATAGAGGGAAATACCTTTTGGTAAGAGAATTTCAAAATTAAAGCTATAGATGCGTTCCAATTTTATTTTATTTTTTTCCAAATGTTCATTTTATGTAATACACGGTCACTTTTTGCAAAGGAGAACCAAAACTAGAATTTCATTTCTTATTTCTTGATGCTATTGTAATTCTTCTTAATTAAATGCTCACCCTAAAAACTCCCATCATTCATTTCTAATATAAAAAAAATAACTAATGTGGTACACCAAAAGTGCATAAGTCACAGGATTGAAAGAACAACTGTTTTATAATTACTAAATGTATAAAAAATAAAAACAAGCAGTTCCAAATTTATTCCTAAAAAAAAATATTTTCTGTGGAATTAAGTATTAACCGAAAAGAGAAATGCATATTACGTAATACTTACATATTATTTAAAACTATTCTTTTATTTTATGATAATATACTAATTTTTAGCTCATTCTCATACCTTGCTTGTAAGCATATTCTCGTAACCCCGAGCAAACCGAATTCTCTATAACAAATTCAGTTTCCGAGCATTCTTTGTCAAGTCACAAAAAATGTGGTTGTTTCTTTGTACCACAAGTAGGTAAGGGTAATAACAGAATTATTACTTGCCCTAATGATGCTTTATGACACTATTATATGCTGAATTACGACATTTATGTGAATACAAATTCCATAACAAGCAGAGTCATTCCTGAAAATCAATCATAGGGTACTTCACGCACTTACGAAAAGGAAATAAAATAGCCATATATCAAGCAATAATGCCCTATATAAGAGGGCGAAAATACCTAATATCCAGAAATCTCACGTAGTTAAATTTAAAAGGTCTCTCTTATCGGGAAGTAACCACCTTAATAAGAAATTACTACAAAAAGTGAAATTTTTTATTTCAACCAGAAACAAAATTAAAAACGAATAGGGTCTACAAGATTCCATTGATAAAAAAGAAGCATTATTTTGTGAAGAAAAAATGCTCTGTGTGCTCATATATCCATGTAAGTCTACCCAAATCATAAAAACTTTATTAGATTGGACAACGATATGACGACTTGAAAGAAACTCAACACATATCTAGCTTATAGTTATATAAGAAATAAGAAAAAGTTTATACATTAAAATTAAATTAGAAAATTTCGATAGAATTTTATCCTTAAAATCTTGTTCAATGAATAAACTCTTCATTAATGTACATCAGTGTAACTGGAATATAGTCCTAGAATTTAGGAACTAGAAAAATCTTTAAAAAATACATTTTAAACTACCCGTGTTTAACTTTAAAGTTTATATGTCAAATAATAAGGAATTAAAAATAGATTACTATTTCTATAAAAAGTTGTTTCTATATAACGAAAAAAAAACTCGAAAAGTAACTTCAAAATTGATTACCACCAAATTGGAATACAACATTTCAATTTGATGCCAAATTTAAAATTCTTTTCTTTTCAATTTATTTAAGGAACATTCTTCTCGGAATAATGCAATTATTTCGAATTAAATTCTGATGTTTTCATAGCATTCCACTGCATTTACATTGAGCTATTTACAACATTGGATACTTTTCGTTGTATAAAAAAGGACTGATGGCGGGGGACGTATGGTTCGAATTTTATAAATTTTTTTTCCTTCACCAGCTAATCAAAAAATATCCATTTAAATACTTTGATGAACTATGTGAAATTTTTTATTGGTACATGCGAACTATACTTTTTAAATAAACATTCTCGTTCTGGATAAATAAAAAGAGAAAGTTTGAGAAATAAACATTTTGAGAAAATAAGCATTGATTGATTTATAAAATAGACTTCCTGAAATAAATTTGTCTTTATAATTTATACAATTGCAATTTTAAGGATTTGTTATTAATTTAGATCCCTTAAAAAGAAATTCTCTTCCCTATTTTACAAAGGTCGATACTCGAATGCATAGTCTCGTATTCAGAAAATCTGATTTAAAAAAAAATACAGATTCTCCAAATTACTTTTAGAACTTTTCAGGTTGATTGAACAAAGGATAAGAAAAAATTTTATTGGAGTATATATAACTTAGAACAAAACATTCATATCCTGAACCACAAAGCCAAAAAAATAATATGTATCTTGAAATGAACATATTTCCATTGTTATTAATCTATGTAAAGGAAAAACTTTCTATAAATTAATAAATTTGTCCTTTTGCATTTATCCACAGCTGAACTTGTTTATTACACATCAATTATTTTTTGCATTCCTATAGCAACGTGGATATTTTCCAGACATGTCACGAACAAGAAAACATCCTTTGTAAAAACTTCTGTGTGATTCTTCTATTTTCCAATTATACACGGTTCATGGTTCTTTTCTATGTTCGTTTGCTCTCAATAGAAATCTTTTAAACGAACAATGAACGTGCAGAGCATTGTCATTACCAATTGAACAGCATGGCTTTCGCAAACCAGCCTGCTAAGCGTCTGCATTCCTTTTAGAAAGGATTTTTGTAAAGGCCTTCAAATAATGCTGAAAGTCTTCGTCAGATTTTAAATGAGTACCTGGTTTTTTTAATGATGTGTACTTTATCAAAAAACTTATGCAATGTATTTTTTAAGGGGACTTGGTACCCTTCAAACTTTATTTTTATTTAAGCCTTTAAAATTATAATTTTTACGTATTTGGAAGTATTACTAAGTAAAAACTAAATTTTATTTAAAAAAAAAGCTCACGTAGTGCTCTAAATTTTAAAAAAAAATCATAAAATTTCAAATTCTATCTTTTTTATTTTTCAATATTTTTTACTGGTTTCTTTTTTTCTTTTTTTTTAATTTTTTTAGTAATATGCTTTAACTTTTTAGACACCGGATTTAGAATAAATAAAATAGTTTTCGAGAAAAATGAAAATTACTGTACCTATAGGTAAATAAAGAGTAAAAAAAAACGAATATTTTCCAACATTTAAATTTGTAAAAAAAAAATTGTATTTTATTCAAAAATCGATACCTATTTTTGTCAACTAGATATTAAGAATGACATTAAAAAAAATTTCAAGTCATTTCATTCATATTTGCTGAAGTTTAAGCATTTTGAGTAGGTGGGAATTTCAAAAATCTTGAACTGAGAAAAATGGGTTCGAAATATCAAAGGAAATATTGCAGCAATGCTAAATTTTCCATATAAATATAGTTTTTCTGCAATTGCAGTTATTGGATCAGCTCAAAAACTTGCCAGTATAAGGATAAGGTTTCAATGATTACAAACACGAAAAAAATAGAAAATTGATATTTTTATTATTTTTGTGAAAACAAAGGGTACCAAGCCCATTTATCAAATTTACGTAATCTGCAGGGTAATTATATGTAATTAAAGCTCAACTTCCAACTTCTATAAGGAAAAATACACTGGTCCGAATGCCCAGAAATTTGACCTAAATATACGCGAAGAAATGGATAAAAAAAATTCTTATGCCATACCATTACTCCCTCTTTTGAGTATATTCCGTCATATTCAAGTTACTCTAAAGCATTGTTCTTTTTGCAATTGTTTTAAAGTTAAACTTTAATTATAATCAACCCGTAGTGAGCAATAGTACGAAATAGTGTTTTTCTTATGCATACCATTTCCCCTTCTTCACGTAGTTCTCCTCAAATTTCTGGTCATTCTGATCAGTGGTTATTTCTTTTCTTTTTTCTTTTTTTCTTTTCTTTTTTTTTTTTGCAGATTTTTGAAAGTTAAACTTTTTTTATAAACACCCTGGATTTAGCAAAAAAAAACCTACTATTTCCTTTTATATTTTACTATTAACAACTGATTATTTAGCTACCCAATATATTGGGAAATAATAACCTCAAGAGTATTTTCAGTATGATTGCATTCTAAAAAACAACTCGAAACATAACTTTCGAGCTTATTGAACTAAAAAATAATGGACCTATATGAAGACTATTAGTATTTCTATACCTCAGATCCAAACAAGCCAATCAGAGCAAAAAAAGACAGATTTCGGGAATCTTTGTTTTAATACAAATTGTCTTGAAAGTTAATTTCTAATCGAAAAATAAAATCGTAATTCACTCAAATTTCTAAATATTTAGCGATAGTTAAAACTTAAATTCATAATTGAGAGTTTTATAAGGCTGGAATTCGGTCTTCCTTCTTCACTAAAATTGCCCAATTGTGACTTAGACTCATTTGGTTCTAGAAATAATAAGTGTCTATATATTTTGCAAAAACAGATGTGTGTGTATTTTGCAAAAAAGTAAAAGTTTATGTATTTTGTTTTAATTATTTAGAGTAAATACAAATTAGTGGTTGAGTTTAAGTATATAAAATGTATTATTTATGTAAGAAATGTATTCCTTATTCATTCACAGATTCATTTCAATTGTACTATATTTTTTTATAAAACTCAATGACTATAACGAAGTTATTAATAAGGAAATGCTAAGTACAATTTAAATATTAACACAAAAACATTACTAAATTTGACGCTAGAAGGTTCTGTTGTAAGATATTATTCCTTCTACTTTTAGTGAACACTGTTATTTCTCTTGGAGTTTCAGGCAATTAAATATCATTTATATGCAAGTTCATTGTACTTATATCTTCAAAACAATTAATTTTTGAAACTTTATTGTATGTAAAATATATCCGGTAAATTTGTAAATCTTAACAGATACAGCCTTTTTTCTTTTAATTTGCATTTGCCTACGCATGCTGAATACTTCACTAAAGAAATATTTTGGTTGGACCAAAATTTTTCAATGACATATTTGTTCATTTGGCGTTTTATCTAAACATATATAAGGTTATTTGAGATAGTAATCCGCTTTGGAAAAACTTCAAATAACCATGGGTATCTTGAAACTATAGACACAATAAACTGTAGTTTCCTGGCACTAGAGTTTGGCATTTAAAAGTTTATATTCTGAGACAGTTACCTGCTATATAGCTAAGAGAGGAAAAAGTGACAATAATTTGAATCCATATTTAAAATTCCTACAACCACTCAGTGGTTGTTGGAATTCCCATTCATTTAGTAAGGAAATTAATTACAATCATGTTAATTTACTTATTGAAAATATAACTTAAAAAAAAATACAAATTTTTAAATGCATCGTTGTTTGTGAAATGGAGGTCGATTTGAGGATATATATTGACAAATAATTAATTGTAGGTCATATTTTAGAAAACTAAAGGGGGAAAAAAACAAATTTTATTTGCCAATTGCAACTGTTTAAGAAGAACTAATCTACCAAAAAACCACTAGACGTTGTAAAAATAGCCAGCTAAGTAAAATAATCTGTCAGAAAAAGTTGCGAAATCTAATGTTTGCTGCCAAGCGGCCACGTTTAGTTTCTTTTGGGTACTTGTAGACAGTGAACTAAATTGTGATTATTAGGGGGAATCCCCACAGGCAATCAAAATTTGGCAGGCTAGATTTATTTCGAATTAATTTCATTTCATTTGCTTCAGCTACTTTGCACCCATTGCACTGAATTGAGATTAATTTTATAAAAACTCTAGCCTACCAAGTACTAATTGCCTATGGGAATTCCCCCTAATAATCTCAATTTAGTTCTTTGTGTACAAGTACCCCAAAGAAACTACGGCAAACATTAGATTTCACAACTTTTTCTGGCTGATTAGTTTACTTGGCGGGCTTTTCTTACAACGTCTAGTGGTTTTTTGGGAGATATCAATTCTTTTTGTTGTGTTTGTTATGTTCTAAATGAGTAAGATATGGCCAGTTGATATTTTAGCGTGAATAATCATATCGTCGCTCTAAGAAAAAAAACTAGCATAAACGACAACGCCATTAGATTCACATACTACTCTTTGTATTGATAGTGACAATAAATACCATGATTAAATATTGTTGAGAGATTTAGGTTTGCAATCCAAGTCATTTTCGTTTCTTTTCAGAAGAAATCTTCCGTTCCACAAAAAGAAAAAAAATTTCATAATCAAAAATATGAATCCATTATAACTTGGGCACAAAAACATGCAATTATGTACTAAAAAATAAGTAATTATATAAAGAAAGTAAAACATACAAACAAATTACTTGCTTTTATGCGAAATTAAGGATAACCAGATTTTACATACAAATAAATATATATATAAAAAAATGCGTCTCAAAACTACTTTCGCTTTAAGATTGAAATATAAGACTTGTTATTATTTTATAAGAAATTCAGCAAGCTTTAAAGGGGGAATCGTTAATATATCAGGCTAGTGATCAGAAGATGCGTAGTTTAAATCCGACCAGACACCTAGGAAACTTTATTTTAAACTGGTAGGGGTTTTCTAAGTAAAAAGTTGAAACACGTGTTTTCAGAGCTTTGATAAGCATGCAATTTAATTGAATAATAAGTAATTTTTTTTCTAACTACACCGTTTAGATAGTTCAACTGAAAGTATTAAAATCACTTCTTGAAAGTCATTTAGATAGTTCAACTTTAAGTATTAAAGTCACTTCTTGAAAGTGAGCAAAAGGTGAATATCCGAAATCCATTGACCCTTTTTAATCAGTCATTACCCGGGCTAAATTTCCCAACTTACGGGATCATTTCTGGGGTGGGATAGACCCTCAAACTCATTAGTTAATGCAAAGGGCACTTCTTCTAATCAAGCTGAGAGGAATAAAAAAATAATAGTATGAATATATTAAAGCGTTTAAGCTGTAGGCCAGGCTAAAATTCTCAGGTAACGGGATCATTTTCGGGGAGGTACAGATCCTCTTACCCCTAAAATCATACAAAAGACACTTCCTCTAATCAAGCTAAGAAGAATAAAAAGTAATGATGTAAAATCGTCAAATAGTTTTGGCTATAGGTCTGGCTAAAGTTTTGATCACAACCAGAAGAAGAACAAAAATCTGGTGACTTAGTCGATTTTCAAAGGATTATTTTTACCATGTTCCCTTCTTCTATATTAACAATACTATTTTTCATCTTCTCACCCGGGGCAACATGATGGAAATAAAATCATGGTTCTAGTTATATTAGAAACTGAGCTGTGAGGGGACGAAAACGGGCCTAAACATTATATACACTTGCATGTTTGCCACTTTGACATCGGACTTGGCGGCGTAACACTGTCCCTAGATCTAAAATAATTCGTATTTATAATCGAAACAGTTTTATTAAGCGTCTCAATATTTAGATCAAGAATTATTTCTTTTTCAGTGGTCTAGATGGAATCTCAAAAATTATTTCTCGCTAACAAATTTTATCTTTCTATCAATAATAATTTATTTTTTTTTACGTCTGTGTACTTTTCTCAATATTAATGTGGTATTTTTTGTGTTTGAAAACAAAATTTCAAGATTGAAATTTGGATCAGCCAATTTTGCTAAATATCACATCCTATAAACATAACCCTATCAATAATAAGTTTTAAGAATAGTACATTATCCAAGATAGTACTCTGAAACCATACTTTTACTGAGGGAAAAAGTTTTACGATATGATATTTATGTTCATAGTTTTTAATAGAAATAAACAGCATAGTATAAAAAAAATATTCGAAAAGAAAATTTACAATAAAAAAAATTTGCACAAAAATTAATTTTAAGTAAAAAGCTTATCCAGTTCACCCAAATGCTATAACGAGTTTTCATCTTTCTCCAATTTACTTTTTGTCTTGAATTTTCTATGCTGGTAAGGACGAAATTATACAATTTATCATAACAATCATTTCGACTACTGAGTAGTCTCAGTTTCACCGCAAGAGGAAAAATTCCTTTGAGATCTTCCATGACAAACTTTTCTTCATTTACGAATCGAATGTTATAATTCTCAAAAAACTTCACCCACGTAACCCTGAAAGTCGACGCGAACCCATATTCTAACGATCGCCGATGTGTCTACATATTTTCGAAAGCTATATTCCGTCCAATATGGCATAAGGACCCAAAACTTTAAGAACATTATAAATATCGATAAATCACGAACATTTGAAAGTAGAACGATGTGGTTTTCCTAGAAATTATAAATATATAATAATTCCCGTTACGAAAAATATTGCTAGATTTTTTTTCATAAACAGGTGATGCTGTAGGTATTTTAGTAACACACATACGTGGGCCAACATCTTTCTACATTGTAAATCCCGATGTGGACCATTGTTAACTGGCCATTGTTAAGGATCTTGATAAACTACGCCCGATCCGATGCTAAATAAAATATACAGAAAGTTCTGAAGTGTTGATGAACAGTTTTAAATCTGTTTTTATAAGAAAGCATGAAAGACTAAAATATGTTGTTTTTTTAAGGCTTTTAACATGTTTATTTAAAAAAAAAAAGTAATAGTGTATTTTGGAACAATGCTTAAGTTGTGGCCAGGATAGACCAATCCTCCAGAACCTCTGTTTCCAACATTGGACAATACTGATGTCTGGATGGATGGACTGATGTGCTACCTGGGCATCTGAGAAAAACTTTACAGTATTATTTAAGTAGGCTGTGAGCATCTAATTATTAAGATTTTGATGTTGATAAAAAAAAACTTTTTTTTACTTTCAATTACCCATATGTTAACATAGGGTAATAAAAGTACTGTTTCTGGTCAAAAACAAAAAAAAATGTTAGCATTTTTACACGTTTTGGAACATTCTGACTTCAAAAAAAGTCGTACAGAAAAAATGTCAGTCTGTGTATCCGTGTGTCTGTGAGTATGTGGTCAGCATAACTCTCAAACGATTTTAGCTACAATGTTCAAATTTGGTGTACAGGTTAGTGGTGGCCATGGGATCTGTCATTAAGGTTTTCTTGAATATTGCGAAAGGGCAAACCATGAAAAAAAAACATGACAAAATCATGTTTTTCAGCAATTGCTAAAAAACGGCTCTAACGATTTTGTTATAAATCTCTTTGGAAAAGCCTCTTAAGGTGTATTAAACATCCTCATCTCCGAAATTCCCATAAAAATGCTATAAAAGTATAAAAAGTTGAAAAACGAGTGTCTTTAACCCATAGTTCTCTTCTCATGAGAATTGCTCATCAACTTTTTTTTTTCCTCTCGTCTGTTTCACTTACAAGAAAGAATAATGTAAGAATTATCGAAAAGTATATGCCAAATTAACCATTTTGGCAATGTCTTTTTTTGTCTTTTTTTTTCCCCATGTAAGAATTATCATCAAACTGGATATTTTTTTAAATAAATAAAAATATGAAATGATAATAACACATTTCCACGTCAAATTTAAATTTGGTGACCAGTATTATAGTGTGATTGAAAGTTATTTGATGTTCCACACCCCTAGTTACTTTGGGTACATACCCTATATTTTTTAGGATAATATCTGTAAAAATCGTATAGCTCTCGAAATCTATCATTTCTTAAAATATAATACTACTTTTGGTTCACATTGAATACAATCAAATAAAACATTTAATTAAAAGATTTAGAGTTTTTTCTAAATTTTGAACAGTAATAATTGAAAAACGTTGATTTCTGGCTCATATAGGGGGAAAAAAAGAATTTTTTTTCTGAGCAAACAGCACAGGATATTCAAGAATTTTTAATTATTTTATTAATTATTAGAAATCATTAAAGAGTAGAGTGGAGTAATGTAATCATACATTTAACATTGTGAAAGATAATATTTGGCTTCCAAGGAAAGAAATTCACTACTTAATTCTGATCTAAAATTTCTTACTGAATATACAATGTAAAATTTAAAAAAAATACAATTCTGGAGATTTATGACCATTTATTAAGAACATAACGGAAACATATTACTAACTTTTGTTTTATTTTCTGCTCTTTACATTACTTTAATTTTACTTAAAAATAAACAACCTTAACTTAAAATAAGTATGAGCGCACAATTTTTTCACCTATGGCTTTGTAAAAAAAAGCACAACAAATGCAACATCTTGTGCCTAAAACGCCCTTCAGCTGTTAATTTAAAAATTCAACTTTAAAATCTTATTCACGGATTTAGTAAAATTTTCGTATTGTTAAAGTATGTATGGGTTTTTTAATGGATAATTTTATATAAATGAATATCAATTTTTTAAATACTTTATGGACCCTGAGGATTTTAGTAGTACTTCAAGTTATTTTTGTTGAAAGTCCAACTCAATATATTTCAAATTTTATGCGTACTTTGATACTGTAATAATTTCATGTTTCATATAATAGAAAGCAATATTAGTTTATTTTATACACGTGTATAATGTTTAGAAAATATTTAAAATATTAAATTTAAAATTCACAAAAGAAACGTTTTGCACTTTTCAATATGTTATAATTATGTAACCGAAATAAATTATAAAAGTTGTTGTTGTTTTTTCCAAAATTACCTTACCGACAACTGGAAAGTATTGATTTATAATGTATAGCAAATTATTCCACTACAACGTAACAGAGAATTTGTACTGTAAAGCAAAGGAACAAGATTTTCTAACAGTTGCATATGTAGACTACTAAGAAACAAAAAATTTGTTTTTCAAAAAATTTCAACTTGTAGATTTTCGAGGATATTTTGAGAAACTCTACCAGTGAAGGTTCCAAACACTTGCCAGTATTTTCTTTTACTTAATAGAATATAACTAAGTAAATAAAAATACTAAACTTCCGTACACAAATATCAAGATAACTTGCGGAAGTGCTTACAATGAAATCACCATTTTAACAGTTAAAAAAAAATTCTTTTCAAATACAAATGCAAGAAGATGCAAAAGTAACTAATTTTTATGTTACACTCTATATTAAAAATACGGTGGCTTCAATAAGGGGATATATGGCATCAAAATAATAATATGTTTGCTAAAAAACCCCAATAAAACTTTCAAATTTCACCATAATATGTTTGATTCATGTTTGTCTTTCATGTTTTATCCATAATTTTAAAAGCAAAACTCTTTTTCCGTGAAACTTCCAAAATTATATTTTGTAATTTTTTTACAATTACAGTTTACAGTTCAAAATACATTTCCCTTCATTATACAGGAACTTTCAGAAAGAAATGTCTATCTTTAAAATGACATAACTGCGAAACAGTGATAGACCGAAAGACACTAGGGGCATGTTTGGATAGACATGTATTTAATTTTAAATGCATCAGTTTAAAAAATTTATTAATGGGAAAAAAATTTATGACACCTGCATTTGGTTTACCGATGAGTCCTATTGTCTTGAAAGACCACTGCATTCTACAAAAGTGACCGTTTGGACAGCACGATCCAGTAAATGGTTCATAGAGCCTTTTTTCATGAGGGATACAATGAATGCATTCCACTATCATCAGATTTGACAACAATTTGTTGTCACCTATCGACATTGCAGGTAATTTTGCAAACCAGTGTATTTAAATACAATACCTGTCTATCCAATACACCACTTGTCACTTGTCTCTTCATTCTGTCTCTCAATGTTTCGCAGTTATATGTGTCTTTCAAAATTAGAGATTCTTTTCTGAAAGACCGTATACAACATGCAAAAAAAAAATCCGAACGATGACTATATCTTGTATTCTAATTGATGAAATAACAAAAGTCAAGTACCGATGTAAATCGTGGAGGGTCTTTATTAATTGTACATAATTTTTTTATCGCGAGGGATCATCTACATATTAAAGCTAAACCAAATTTTAAAAAGTTTAACGCAACCCCATAATATTATACCATATTTCGATTTAGAATCCAAAAAAATGTCTAAACAACAAATTTCATAATATTCCAATGAGTAGTTAGTAATTTAAATGAGATCAAAGAATTTACAAATTAATGTTAAAAGAAAACATTACGTTTTTGGACATAAACTCTTAAATATTAATACATTTTAGTAGTTTCCATTTCAAAGGATAGTTTGCTTAAGGCCAAACATAAATAACATGCAACTTTTGTATTAAATACTTTTTTAATAATTAATTATTAATTAATAAAACAAGTTTTTAAAAAAATTTGAGTAGAACCATGTACTTTTTTTTTGTTTTTCATTAGATTCATCATGATCAAAAACCCCTCCAGAATTTTTGTTCATTCCATTTTAACTTTTGGTTCTCAATATTTTAGAAAAAAAAATTTAAAAAAGTTCATTTTAAGGAACCATTTAATAGATTACGTCTTGAACCAAGCATCCGTTCGATCCTGCCCCACTTTAAACATATATGTCCTGAAGATCGGCCAAAACATTTTCGCTCATAAGTGACGTGTTTCTCAACATAATGAACTGAAATTTGGTATTTAGGGTAAATAAAGTATTCTAAATCGAATAAAAACATAAAAAATAGGAGTTCGTTTTGAAATTTTCAAAAATAAAGTTAATTTTACTTAGTAAACAGCCTCCTAAGAAAAAAATTACACCGGTCATATAGGAAATCGTAAACAAAACATTTTAGTGCAAACTGCAAGATTCTACAATAAATAGAACCGAAGATATAGCCATCGTTCGGATTTTTTTTTTGATTTTTTTTTTTTTTGCGTACTGTACATTCAACATTTCTAACTTATAAAAATGTTTCTGAGAACTCACCCCAGGCATGATGTACCTTTCGACGTCTTTCATGATATCATCCCAATCCTCTGCCTTCTTAGGTGCTGCACTGGGAATGAGATTTCTCAGATATCCTGGCTCGACGTTTGGAGTTACTCTTCTTTGTGAGATAGTCTCCAAGTAATCCGCAATGTAGTCCACCATTTCACGACCTCGCTTGCGAAACTCGGCAGTGTCCATCGGGCAGCTTTTAGCCACTTGCTTCTTCGGTGATTCTTGGCGCCTCTCGCTCTTCTCGGACTCTGCCCTTGGACAGGCGGGACTGCAAGAAAAAAGGAAAATCTCCACAAAAAATTATACAAAAATGTGTGATTGGAATTGAATCCTCTTCAAAATATGATGACAAATACACTACGATATTTGAAGTGCTTTGTCTAACGTAAATAATAGCGATAATAATAACAATAACAACAACAATAATAATAATAATAATAATAATAATAATAATAATAATAATAATAATAATAATAATAATAATAATAATAATAATAATAATAATTATAATATTAATAATAATAATAAAATAATAATAATAATAATAAAATAATAATAATAATAATAATAATAATAAAAATAATAATAACAACAACCAACAACAACAACAACAACTATAATAATAATAATAATAATAATAATAATAATAATAATAATAATAATAATAATAATAATAATAATAATAATAACAATAACAAAAATAAAAATAATAATAATAATAATAAAATAATAATAATAATAATAATAAAATAATAATAATAATAATAAAATAATAATAAAATAATAATAATAATAATAATAATAAAAATAATAATAACAACAACCAACAACAACAACAACTATAAAAATAATAATAACAACAACCAACAATAATAATAATAATAATAATAATAATAATAATAATAATAATAATAATAATAATAATAATAATAATAATAATAATAATAATAATAATAATAATAATAATAATAATAATAATAATAATAATAATAATAACAATAATAATAACAATAATAACAATAACAATAATAATAAGAAGAAGAAGAATTTATTTATCGTTTGACCAATTTGATAAATGTATGCAATATGCCATGAGAAAACTATTTTATTACTTTAATTTCGGTGAATTGTTTTCTTCAAAATATTTAAATAAACAACTACCCCAAAATTATTTAGATTGTAAGTAACATTTGGATCAGAACCATAAGTGAGAATTTTTGTTTGAGATCTAGCGCAGCGAAAAAAGAAATAAAAAAAGCAATTTTCCTAAAAAATAATTATCAACTACTAGAATATTATAAAAATTATTAATTCCTTGTATGTTAGAGAAACATTTGCCTTTGACCAATTTACCCTTTTCAATTTTTCTGCGCTAGGATTTTTGTTTTAAGTCCAAAAATAGAGCATGTAAATCAAACAGATTTAACCTATTACACAAATTTTATTAAATATGTAATGTGAAAATAAGATACCGTATTTGACAATTAAAAAAGTTATCACGCAACAGTTAAAGATAAAACAAGCCATTGTTTCTTTGACCAAGAGGGTATTGTATCCATGGTCTCTTCAGTGATTTTAATGAGAAATTAAAGACAATAACTTTACATAATTTTTTTATTGTGAAGTTATATATTGTTAAATAACAGCACCGGTTTTAGTGATATCAGACTTTAGAACTTTAGTAAAACTTTAAAAAATATTATAATACAGATTAGGAATCGTAACAAACCTTAATACCTTTGACTGGTCAAATGAACCTTCTGTGTTGATGGTCAAAATCAAACAGCAACACTGCTAGTAAAGTAACTGTGGTACTTAAAGGAAACATATATGCCTTTAGAATGTTATATTTATAGAATTGAGACTTTATATTCTTCTTTACGAAGTATTTAGACGGCGTGAGGGATTTTTTTTCCAAAACATGTTTTCTATTATTAAAGATAATTAAGAATTAACTAACTTAACTTACTTTCTGTAGATGAAAATCTTTAAAAGATTTTACGGTTGACACTTCTTAAACTTTGCTACATTTTGCGCATTATACAAAAACTTTAACTAGTCCTACACGTAATATAAATTTTGTTTTGAATAACTTACACTAGATATTACTGGAAACAATGCTGGTCAAAGAAACAATGGGTCAAAGGTATAAATACTTCCTCTGTTAATTTATTTTGCAGAAAGTATAGTTAAATTATATTTATCCTAGTAATGTAAATAAAAATATTTATAAATTTGCATTTTTGCATATTCTCGCTAGAGTTACGTTTTTATTTTACAGCTTTCACATATTTCACAAATTTATAAAATTTTGACTGTCATTGTTAGGAGAACCAGTACACTGTGAATACGTTTTCTTATAGCTAAGACTTACCTCCATAAAAAATGTACATAAAACCAATAAATACTATAAGTTAATAACTTATACAAACACTTTCACTTACCATATCACAATAATTCATCTGATGACCCATAAAAACTAATATAATTTACAACCAATTTATAAATTTAAAACACAAACAACTTAATCTAATTCATCGTACACATACAACAGAATTGTACAAGCTTATCAATTCGTCAAGGCGTCTTGAAAATAATTTTCTAGATAGTAATTTCAATTCTATAAAAGAAAAATATTTATTATATTAAAGCCCACATACCTACATTTAAAGATCTCTAGTTTGAATGACGACTGACTATAACGTGAGATGCTCACAATAAAAAGTAAACATATGGCTCAGAAAATACCATTAATCAACGTGATTAAAAAAATTATGCAAATCCAGTATTTCGTAATCCGCACTTTGAAAATAGGAATTATTCGAATATAGATATTCCTGACACATACAAAAATAACACTTGTGAAACATCTGAATAATGGCAACACGCATCCTTATGCAACTGCGAGACACCTGAAAAGCGTCATTCAGATATAAAATTAAACTGTTTAATGTATTTCCATTCAAACGCCACTTGACATAAATATTACTTAGCTATTGCATTTCGTTTTTACTCACTGTCTTTATATTCAACAAATAAGAGCTTCGAAGCATAGAAATGCGTTCCTTCTCAAACATTGTTAAAATAACTTTCAAGTATACTATTTGTCCAAATGAACTTATTTCTGCAAGAAGGTATTATTTAAAAAGAAATTATTAAATCATCTTAAACAGAACAAATATCTTTCAAATGATCATAACACTGCATTAACGTCTATTTTAAAAGGTCTTTTATGTAATTTTTTTTTAAACCTTTATATTAACTTCTATTTTGTGTGTCGATGGCGGAGGAATCTGCGGATGCCTAATTAACCTCCTTGTCGTCCTCCAATCGGACTGAAACTTGGCAGACAGATTCGATATCGATCGCAAACCATTCTATTTAATTTTAAGGGTGTAGCTGCCACTAAAAGGTCGCTTTTACGGAATACTTATAAGCCAACTTGCCATCATCCAATAGCGCTGAAATAGCATTTAACCGATCATTGAAGAAACTCTTTCCTGTTGCCAAAATTGTTTTAATAAATAAATAAATTGTTTTAATCAGAATAAATAAATGATATTTAGATGTGAGTGCATAAATTCACATTCATTTTAATAAATTAATTTTGAAACGTAGTTTACCGCACATTTTGCTGATTGAAAAGTTTTTGATATCGGTGCCATGTTAATGAATATAAAAATTGGCAATGTATATAAGGGATTTCTTAAAAATTTTGTTTTTATGTAATTTTTTTCTAAGAATCGATCAAATATTTATGATGAAATTTTATGAGTAATTAATAATAATAATATACATTTATTGTATAAGGTTTACTGAAACCATATTATTTTCAAGTGTATTGAGTAATAAATATGTAAATTTCCTTCTACGTCCAGAAGGATCTTTTCTGTTGTATATCTGTGTTTTGTGTTATTTCAACAGCCTTACAAACAAACACAGTCAAATGGATTCAGTTTCAAAGTGTTATTTTCTACAAAGCAACATCCATAATTTGGCGGCACCGACGAATTTGATTACAGATAAGGGGAACAGTTTTTTCTAGCATTTTCTAATTTTATAGTAACTGTTAATTATGGCAGAAAACAATGAACTAGGTTGCACGGGCATGAAAAAGCTTCACTAACCGAAATATCTACCCTCATTGGAAATTTTGGCGATGAAGTGGATGAAGCTAATTTAGAAGAACTGAATATCAGTCTAGAACCACTAGACGACAATTGGAAAAATTTCAATGCTCCTGATTCTGCAATTTCCGAAAAATTATCGGATTTCCCAAAGTTCAAAAAGAAATATATAGTCACCATAGTTTCTTTGCGTAACCGAATTAATTGGTATAAACCGAAAATGTCTAACAATTTGGTGGAAGCGTTCTTGCAATAAAACCAAGTCGAGTCAACGATCATGATACGACAAAAAGGTATTAAATGAACTTAATTACCTTAATTTTCAATTTTAGTTTAATTTAACATTAAAAATTTGGGAAGTATGTAAGGTTAACTGAAACCGTATTATTTTCAAGTGTATTATTTCAATATATATATTGATACGAGTATCAAACATATTAATCATTTTGAAATTTTTGAAGATAAAATTAATGACTAGAAATTCATACTATTCTAAAATTTTACATTGATCAGAAAATTTTACTCCCAATTACCTAAGTAAACACTAGCGATCTGAAAGAGAATATTATTTTACTTTAAATTATACAAATTATTTTAACTGGTATAATTTCATTTACGGTATACGGATCTTAAAAGTTAGAATTTTCTGTACAAACGCACATCGAAAACCTTACTTGTACTTGAAAGACAGTACTTGTATAGAAAGACAATTTACAAGCATTACTCCGCACTCTCATATTTAGAAAATAAATTATCTTTAAAAAAAATAACGACATTCAAATGAAATCCAATCTTATACATCTCATTAAAATTTGTTCATTTTTAAAATACATATTACTGCTATTTGTAATTTTCAAAAAGTTAGTTTTGTTTCTGGTTTATTTAGGTGTTTTCTTATTAACCTTAAAATTTGGGGATAAAACTAAATTTAAAACCTATTAATTCTAATCAATGATTTTTCACACCAAATATTAAAAATTATAAACAAAATACTGAAAGTTTTATTGAATGCACCATACAAATGAGTAATTACTCAAACAAATAATTTTATATATAAAAAATATAAGAAGTTAAATCAGGGCTCAATTTATGCACTTAATTACCCATCTGGTATGAACAAAAACTTGTTTCATGAAATGTTCCAAAATGATCGCAAATAAGAATGAGAATTTAAATTGATGACCAAAATAAAGTAAAAGTAACTATTCCTAATCATAGGTACTGATCAAATACAATCGCTAGAAAATCGTATCATACAAAAAGTAATTTAAGATTTTATTCAAAGTTATTAATCAATAACTCGTAAAATACGGCTACAGAAAAACATTACACTCCTTATATTAAGAATAACTTTAACGATAACACTCCCAAAACGAAAGCGTATTCCAAAATATCACAGACATTTTCTCTTTAACGGTATTGTTTATAATAAATAATATTTTTTTTTTAAGTATTCACCATCCACTGACTCTAGGAAAAACCTCTAACACAAAGAGCTCGAAATTAATAAATATTTCACAGGAAATCAGTAAAAAAAGGCAAGGGAAGCGCCTTTTTATCGCTCAGAGTTAATTAAGAAACAACATTCTTGCAAGTGATACATTATGGAAATTTTGACGTAAATTAGGAAGCAACAACTGTTAATCAAAATAATACAATAAACAGCTTTTGAATAAAAATAGGGAAACTTTTTTGTAAAGAGGACTCACGCCATAAGACCCCACACTCTTTAAAGAAAATCTAACTTGCGCGAGCTATGCGAGTGTGTGTGTAGGATGTGGGGGAGGGGAAGCGTGTGAATACTCTATTACCAGGATTTCTAAAATGTTTTTACAGGTTAAAAATAATAGCCATTTTATTGTTATATAATGTTATTCACTACCTACAGCAATATGATTCTATATCTTACTTTTCCAATATCTTTTATCCACAGAGGAAAAAAACACTAGTCCAACCATAAAAAAAAATGTTATATAGTGATTATAACAAAATAAAATATATAATAGTGATTATAATAAAACAAAATCTATAACAGAGCTTATATTAAAATAAAAAATCTATAAAAAATAAACATTAAATATATGCTTGCGTTTCACCATGAAAGGCTTAAAGTTAAAGTTAATAAAGAAGCAACAAGTTTGCCTTGAAAAATTTCAATGAAGCTTATGGATAACAATATAAAAGTATATATATGAAAGAAGTCTATCGCAAGCATATCTCAATAATAAAGTGATTTGTTTGAATATTTTTTTTTTGACTTTCTTTGAATGCATCAAACAGTATACAGAGCATAACCTTAAATATTGATTTCCCCAATCCAATATCCTTTCTTCACAAATCTTAATCAGTCAGTCTAATCATAAAACGGAGCAAATAATATTGGCTTTAATAGAATAATAAGCATTAATAATATATATACGATGTACCATGAAAAGCTTAAGTTGATAAAGAAGCAACAAGTTTGCTTCCAAAGAATACGATGCAACTTATAAATAACAATCGAGAAACTTTTTTTGAAAGGGAACTCACTCTAAAAGACCCCATAACCTTTACGGAAAAGAATACCCTTTTGGACAGACTTTCTGAGAATGCTTCAAACAGTTCAAAACTAATAGCTATTTTATTGCTATACCTAATATACAGAGGCATGATCCTAAATCTAGATTTCAATCCAATATCCTTTCTCCACAGAGTAGGACCAGTCAGTCTAACCATAAGGCGGGATAAATAATAGTGGTTATAATAAAATAAAATAATAAAAAAAAAAGTGGGCCGTGGAAGCGTCGTAAATTTGCATCTCAAGAAGGAAGTATGCGGGTCAGGCGCATTCTTTGGAAAGGGGGGAGGGGAAAGGACGCGGAAAATGAACCGGGAAGGGGACAGCATTCCATGACTTTATAAAAGAGCGGGCCTCAATGCCTTTGACGAACATGACAGGCCCTTTCCATCCATTCCCGGCCAGCACTTAATTGAAAAGGAGAAGGGGAGTTTAATTACGCGCCCTGTTGCCCTGGTAACCATGACGTCACCGCGAAGCCTGTTTGGGACCCCACGCACTTTTTATTCTTTTCCGAAAACGATTTATTTTTCATTTAGCACTTCTCTACGGGGCATTTTTTTTTTCCCACCCACACTCGCGAATTCACCTGATGCTTGCTTTCGTATTCCCATTCTATTGTCAGAAGAGTTTTTCTTCGCTTTTCTTTGTTGATTGCGGAAATGGGGTTTTTTGATAAATTTTATTGCGAGAAGTTTGGGAAATTGTTTCGCGTAAGCATTTAAAAATAAAGTTTATGTTTTTTAAAGTGAATGTTTATACGCCGATTGGAAATGGGAAATTATACTTATATTCCGAGATAAATATTATACTCGCATTTTATTGCTAGGAGTGTGATTTATTTCTATACGAGCATTTAAAAAAGGGGGAGTGCTGAGTTAAATGATTTATAAGTTAATTCATTCAATAGTTTCTGTTTATTATTTAAAAAAGCATAAATAAAAGTGTGAATGGATATAGGTATATTTTTTTGAAAGTGAGGAGACGGTTTATGTATAAATTGATGTTAAAAAAAAGTGTAATGCATTAGTAGGTAAAAAATTCAGATGTTTATCAATTTAAGGATTTTTAGTCAACTGGAGTATAAATTTTGGGTTGCTATTGAGGAAGTATTATTATTAATTTTATTTTATATAAAATTAAATCCAAAATGTTATTTATTTATATCGAATCAACTACCGCACAACTAAATTATTGAAAATGTCATATGTATCAAATAATAAAATAATATCAAAACATATTCATATGGAATTGAAAAAAAAATCCGTAGACTGAATATCCGTAATTTTTTTTAATACAGTTATATTCGACTTTGGTATTAACTTATTGAAATTATAAAAAAATTCGTTTTGCAAATTTAAATTACTAATTTTCAGAAAAATAATCAATACATGATTTTTTTTGTGTAATAACAAGTTAGGGAAATTATAGAACAATTCTTTATAAATTTTATTTTACACTATGCTTAAAAGCTATTTTTTAAATTTTATTTAAAATATTTTTAAAGAATTTTTTACCCTGAATTAAATTAAACTTTCATTTGCCACAATCACCACGTAGTGAACCGTTTCAAATTTTTAAGGTGTTAGAAGCTTGGCACAATTGTTTATTATTTTAAATGACCTCTCAAACTAAAATAAATATTTATTATAGTTTTAAATTGAGCTGAAATATACATTTTGAATTTTAACCTAAAATAAGTTCACAAAAAGAAAAAAATTAACAACTCCGCTAATTTACATATTAGTTTATAAAAAAAAATAACATTTAAAAAATAGTCCAGCATGAATGAATTTTTACAAGTCGACTGACTTATATTTGATTTCTTTTTTCTTTTTTTTTAATTTACATTTCAGATACTTTTTAATACTCCAAACAACAGGATATAGACTGGTTTAAGTGCCTACTTTTGCATCTTAAAGTGGTTCCAAATTATGAAATGTCTCCTCTATACATAAAACAAAGACTCACCTTCAGGTAAATAAAGTTAACCGAGTTACATGTAAGCACATACAACATTCAAGATCCTGCTCTATCAGACTACTTTAACCAAGACTAATTTACAGTTAAAACGCAAAAAAGTAAGCTTGCTATTAAGCTTCTTTTAAATAAACCTAACATACTAATCAGTAATATTTTGTGTTATTGTAAGGAACTAATAATATTTGAATGATAATGTCTGACCTTGAAATATTGTTTTATGTATACTACTAGACATTAAAATTTTTAGCTATTAGTATAAATATTACATCCTAACACTTGGTAAAATAATAAAAATGTGTCATATTAATAAAGTAAGATACTTATATTTGCATTTCATTAAGTTTTTTCTTTTTAAAATTTCTCTTATGTAAACAAAATATCTTTTCTCCAAGATAAACACAAGAATTGAATTATAAGAAATTCTCTAAAAACATTTAGGGAAATGGAAAGAAATTGTAAATTTGAATGATTATTTCAGAAATATTCTTTTGAAAAAAAATTCAAAATTTCTCTAAAAATATAAAACAGGAAATGGATACTCATTGGTAAGAAGTAAGGAAAAATATCTAATTTAGAGTCAAGAAAATTGTAAGGTATTTTCTCTTGAAAACAATTATTACATACTCGAAACTTATGTGTACAGAGCAATAATGAAAAGTAAATCTATAAACATGCGTTACAAAAATTTTCAACAGTTTAATTTAATTTTTGCCAATTCGTAATTCTATTGGAATTTTATGACTTCAATGATTATGTACAATTTAATAATGAAGAAAATTTAATATGAGTATTTTCTGTAAATCATTCTACACATATGTTTGAAATTGTCTACAAGAATTTGGAGCCATAGATACTTTATAATTCTATTATACTTGGAAATAATTAACAAACAAAGAAGTACTTCTAAACTTCATACAATACCAAGTGTGAAAATGAGATGAAAATTATAGAGTATATATGAAATTATTAAAACTTGAATTTTAAATATATTAATAAATCGGTATGATCCGATAAGATTTGAAATATATTCTTCAAATCAGTACGAGCGTCTAGATGAAACAGCAAAAAGGTGCATTTGGTAGAATATAACTATCAGTGGATAATTATCAGCGAAAAAAAACTATTTTTAAATGTAACAAGATACTTAAAAATCGATTTACTGACGATTTTAAAATATTAGTAAGTAATATGGAAACTAGCTGAACTCGCAACAAAACAGTAGAATACGTATGCAAGAGATCACAGGATCAAGGCTAGTCCACTTTCTGTGGTATCTCTTTTCAAACTGAATAGACATGTCATTAATAGATGCATCGTGTCGATAGTTGGTCTACAGAGTGTGAGTTTCTTAGGTTGCATCCCTTTTCTTTTTTTTTCCCCCGAGACGCAAATGCTAGTAGTTTCTCTATAAAAAAACCTCCCCGAAAGCATTTCACCTTTCACACAGAACCTGACTTTACCATTAGGACCTTAATGCATAGTACCGTACTAAGCACAGAGATGATATCTGCATTTTTTTTGGCCAAATTGAATTATTATTTCCAGATGTTTCGCTGTAATTTGTTTGCTCAACAAAATGGTAAAGTTTAATGATCGGTATTCGCACGGGAAATATTAAGTAGTTAATATGTTATTCAATAAGTTAGCAGCAACTACATAATGTTGCTAAACTTAAAAAAACCATTTCTCATTTTGAACTTAATTGTAGATACCAGATCTACGAGATGATTATTCCCCAATACAACCGACGAATATTCAAACTATTTATTATAACAGTTCATTAAAGTGAAATCATTGTGGAGTATTCTAAGTGCTTAAAGGGAAAGAACAATCTGTAAATATCATTTCACTCAAATATTTAAAAAATAATTAATATTTAACAATTGAATTCAAACAAATTGAATTTATGGACGTCAGCTTCTAAATACCCTACTTATAGTCAACATTCAATTAAATAAAGAGGGCCTCTCAATTTCAAAACAATGAACATTCTTTCATTGCGCCTTTAATTATCCCAGAATGAGAAGATTTTTCCCGTTGCGCACGCCACCCCGTATGTGAACTTTCCAGCAAATCCCGTGGTCGCATTCTTCCGTCAATCCTTCCAGGCAGTGGAGAATTGTGTAACTGTTGTGCTCAGCACGAATTGCGCATTGCTCCGCCTCCGCCTACGAATCTGGAAAGATGGGCGGAGTTCAGAGCATCACAATTTTAAGAACAGAGGCTTCCAAAAACAAAGATTGCAGCAAAATTCAAAATTATTTTTTTTATTGAATATTACAAAAACTTCATTTTACAGGATTAAAGATAGCATCTTAGTGCTCGTTTTGTCAAGAAAGAGAAGCATTGTTAATTTTACTCAACAGTAAATCTAAAGACAGATGTTTCAAAAAGAAGGATTTCCAGAAAAATCAGGATTCTTTTTTGGGAGGAGGGGATTGAAAATTACAAAAACGAATGAATTCCATCATTCGGCATGATTAAAGATTATCTTGAGTCGCTCATTTAGATGAAGAAGAGAAGTGCATTCAGTGTAACTCAATAGCCAATTTCAACCCAGAGACTTTCAAAAATAAAGATTTCCTCAAATTTCAGCTCTAGCGTAGTGAAACTGGAATTATTAATCAATAAAACTCAAGAGCATTTCATGTCTCTCTCCAGCTGTATTTTATAGTTTGATGTAACACTCTTTTTCATATAAATTAAACATCATTAGTTTGACATTTCCAATTGTAAGAAATGTTGGGATTATTAAATAGTACTATATATCGGTCAATGTCAACTTATATAGCACTTATTTAGTAAGGGAATAAATCGTAACTCTTTGAAGCGCTCAAAAATGTATATCCCCATGCATTAATTTTTAACATTTAATTAATCACATAATAAAGTCATTTTTATTGATTAGATATATTCCCACTTTTTTGTGATCAAGCAATCGTGCATAAATGAAGGCACGATTGCACGATCATGCCTTCATTATGCACGGATATGATTGTATTTGCCACTGTGAGCTACTATGTTTTCGGGAAAATGAAATGTGTGCTGTGATTGGATAATCGAATATGAATTTTGAATTTTTTTTAAAGGGGTGTAGTGATTATCCATATGCATGTCTTATATCTCGTCATGTAATGGAACCCCCCTCAAAATAATCCCTTGTATAAGATCCATTCCGTATTCCGATTGAAAAACATTTTTGATGCGTTTATCGTTTAGCTATGTCATTTGAATTTCCTCAGTGAGTTTCTATGACAACGCTCCAAAGCAGACTTACGTGGTCGTGTAATCAGACATTTTGGAAAAGATGTGACATCATCATGTATAAAGTAGTTATTTAAAAACAAATTTTACCGTAATTTTTATTCAAGATTGCTTAGCTTTTTCATTTAATTTAAACCTTAATAAGATTTTGCTAAAAAAAAAAAAAAAAAAAAAAAAAAAAATTGTGAAATCGGTCCTTGAATTGCAATCAAATGGGGGCCCCTATTCTCGCTTGTTACTAAGCGGTAAAACCATAATTGTTGCCTTATAAAATAGAAATCAAACAGAAATGAAAATGATGACAAATTTTCTGAGCTAATTAACTTGTGATGAGCATAAAAATTCATATCTCAGACAAAAGACTCAGGATAAGTCAATTTCATTGAAAATCTGGATTGCATTAATGAATAGCATTTCAGAATTTTGGCATTAGAAATTATACTAAACAACCTGTTTCTTAAAATAGTATACAGAAAATTATTTTCGGCAAGTTTTTTTCATCACTTTCAATTTTATGGTAATTCATGCATTTCTTAATTTATAGTGTGCACTTTTCTACAAAATATTAAAAGCTATATTAAAGTATTTCTTATAATTTTAAATTTTTGAACATATTTTGATTGAATATTGGCTATTATTAATCCTTTAGTTGTGTTTTCATTGCATTTTGTTGGCTGTTTAGGTTGGGAAATAACAAATAGGGAAAGTTAATTCATTATTCCAGATAACTAAAAAATTCAATTATACTATAAATCGAATCTACAAATTCTAACCCAATACTAAATATTTTTATTTCTTTGCAAAACTCATTGAAATTTCTTTAAACTTATTTTGAAAAATGCATAAAGTATCCTCAGTTAACGGAATATCAAATCTGCGCCCCAAAAAGTTAAAAGAAAACACACTTTCAAAAAGGTTAAAAATAGTATTCGACTGAATATTCAGCAATTAGCGACATAGAAATTGACGGCAAATATTTTTTAACTTCTGCTTTATAATTCTCACTGACACCAAATCTTGTTAGTTTTAAAGGTCGCAAATTAAAACGCAAATTTTTACGTCATTACCTATGACTTTTATATTTCTTCATCAAATAGGTAACATATACTTAAATTTACACGCTTTAGTCAACTGAAACAAGAAACTTTCATGATGATGAATAAATATGGCAACGATGTATGAAAACTTACTATTTTTCCCATATTATAATTTTTTTAACAAAAAAAAAGGATAACAAGCATGTTGATCGCTAAGATAAGTTATTGTAGAAAAACTCGACAGGTAAAATGGTCAGCCAAAAAAAGTTATGAAATCTAACGTTTGCCATCAAGCGGCCACGTGTAATCTATAGGGTAATTGTACACAATGAGCTATATTGGATTTATTGGCAGGAATCCTATAGGCAATTAATGCTTGGCAGGATAAAGTTTTTAAAAAATTGATCTCGATTCAATGCAATGCATATAAAGTAGCTCAAGCATATGAAATGACATGATTACGAAATAACTCTAGTCTACCAACTACTGATCGACTATGTTGATTCCTCTCAATAATCCTAATATAATTCGTATTAATACAATTACCCCAAATAGTTACAAGTACCCCAAAGAAATTAAACACGGCCGCGTTTCAAAAAACATTAGATTTTATAACTTTTTCTGGCTGACCATTTTACTTGGTGCGTTTTTTTACATCACCTAGTTGTTTTTTAAAGAGCCATCAATTTTTTTTTTTTTTTTTTTTTTTTTTTTAAATTGTATTTGTTATGTTCTAAATGAGGAAGATACTGTCGATCGATATTTTAACGTGAATAATAATATCTCTAAGTGCAAAAGGACGTGACTGACCACACCGTTAAATTCGCATACAATTCTTTATATTGAGAACGACAATAAATGCCATGGTTAAATATTGTAGAGATATTTAGGTTTGCAATCCAGATACTATTCGGGGGTTTTTTCAAGTAGAAATCCATCTTAACACACCAAGAAAAAGTGTTCATAATTGAAAATATGTGCCTACTATTTTAACTTGGGTACAAAAACAAACAAATACATTCGAAAAAGTAAATCATAATAAAAAGTCATTCAAAAACAAATATTAATTGCTTTCTATAGGAAATAAAAGAATGTCAACTTTACATATGAATATATATAAAAAATATGTTTCAAAGCAACTTTCGCTTTAAGTTTTAAATATAATATTTGTTATTATTTTAAGAGGAACTTAAGATGTCTTTTGTGGGTCGTTAAGTTGACAGGCTAGTGATCAGAAGGTGCGTTGTTAAAAGCCACCAGTCACCTTGCTGCATTAAAACTTATTTTTAAATAATGAAAGTGTTTTTCTAACTTAATTTTAAACATGTATTTTCAGAGCTTTGATAAGCATGTAATTTAATTGAAAAATAATTAAATGTTAACTTTTTTCTAATTACACTGTTTTAATAGTTCAACTTAAAGTGTCAAAGTCACTTCTTGAAATTGAGCGAAAGATGGATATCCGAAATCGGTTGACCTGTTTTAATCATTCATTACCCTGGCTAAAATTCTCCATTTCTCGGATAATATCTATGGGTACAGACCCTCATACGCAATAAATCATACAAAAATCTTTTCCTCTAATCAAGTTAAGATGAATAAAAAAGAATAATCCAACTATATTAAAGCATTTAAGCTGTAATCCAAGCTAACATTTTCAACTGGCTGGATTATTTCCGAAAGTGGGGTTAACAGACACTCGTAGGCATCAAATCATACAAAAGGCACTTCTTCTAATCAAGGTGAGAAGAATAAAAAAAAATTAAAAAATTTAAATAGTTTTGACTGTATTCCTGGTTAAAGTTTTGGTTACGACCAGAAAAATCAGAATCAGAAAAACGAAATTCTGGTGACTTTGGCAATTTTCAAAGGAATTCTTTGCCATGTTACTTTGTTCAGTGATAGCAATCGTCATTTTTGTCTACTGACGTGGAGCAATACGATGGCAAAAAAATCAGGGCTCTAACTATAATAGAAGCTGAACTGTGAACGGGTCGTAAACAGTAATAAGCATAGTCAATGTATGCAATTACATGTCTAGCGCTGTGACATCGCCCTTGGCGGTGGAACACTACAGCTTTCCGGGATTAATTTTAATAACATTGCAACAAAGCAATTGAAACAGATTGGGTAGCTTATCTCTCTCCCTATTTTGTCATACTCAAATATTTCTTTTAAAATAATATCTAATCATAGATACGATATTGAACTTTATATGTACTCGTGCGAAAAATTTGAATATAATCAGGTTTTTGTTAATAACTTTTCAATGGAAATGCATTGCCACGCAGAATTCACACCGAATTAAAATTATGTAATATAAAGATAAGTAAAATACACAGTCGCAAAACGAAACGCAAAGTGCACAGTGGGTGCATATGTAAAAGAATAGATTACCTTTGGGAGTGAAGTTGTACAAATGCATTTATGTTAAAATCACACTGCTCAAAGAATTGACCTTTAATAGGAGATATGATCTCCCAAAGATAAGTGTTCATTTCACACTATATTCTTATATTAAACATAAAGTTCTTTATGAGGTTGGGTGACCAAATTGTCAATTCAACTGTTAGAGGTATTTTATAGTAGCGGACAATTCCCAAAACATTAAATCGTGCCACAATGCCTCTCTTTGAAGCGTCCCACACATAGTTGATGAGGTTAGATAAGAGGAGTGGCCTGGCATATAAACAAGATTGATTTCCACATTTTTTAATTGTATAACCAAAGGAATATTGTGATAAAATATGCCATAAATGTCAATTAACACAAATTCATTTATTTTTCATCATTATAGACTTGCGTGGAGATAAGGAATGCCAGTGCAGTTTCTAATTTAATTATATCATAAATTAATGCATAGAAAAGCGCAGCAGCCCAGCATATTACATCCAAAACCCAAAACTCTTTTCCCACCAGACACATTTACTTAAAAGAATGAACTTAGTCTCATAATAATATTTGACATCAGATGATCTGTAGAAAAGAGGGAGAATGATATTGCATGGTAGATATCAATTAATGATAATGATTTGGTAGTGTAATTTTCAATTGTGTTGTTTCACTTAGCTTTATGTTGTATAAAGATGTATCAATGATGAGATTTTTATTTGTCAATTCTGCTCCATTGAAAAGTTGTTAGGATAAGTCTGATAATCCTCAAATTTTGCTCATGAGTATATATAACATAAATATTTAAAGTTTTTAGCTGTTTTGATTGTAGCTGTTTGTTGAACAAGGGCTTTTTCTTCTGGCTACTAATATGTAAGAATGTCATTATTGACTTGATTAAAATTATGATGTCGCCCTAATGTTTTTTCTAATGAGGACAGGAAACACTCGCTGTTATTTCATTCATTGAAATATTATTAGTATATATATTTTAAAACTGTTCATTTTAATTCATTTCTCTTTCATCTATAAAATTACTCAATTTGAACTAGAAAGAAAGATTAGAAAATTTTAGTGAACAAGTTCTGGGTGAAAAATATATGCAGAAACAAACAAATTATGACTTAATATGCACAATATTTAACATCCCATCTGGAGAATAGATTCTAAATTCCGCATCTGTAAATTTTACAAAATTACTCTAAATATACGCTTCCTAAACTACCTATTTTTCATTTTATTTAGTTTTTCATTTACCAATAATTTTTAAATTAAATAATTCGTTTTTGACCTACATTTTTAAACCTAACCTTAACACTGAAACTATCCGGACAATAATACATATTGATTAGCCATGTAAAAGTATAATAAGTTAACATTATCGGGATTTTTTTATTATTACCGTTATTTTTTTTTATTTATTTTTTTTTTTTTTTATAAGTTTTATTCAATTCTACGTGAAATAGAAATCATTAGAGTTAACAACATTTCATGTTTTTGTATGTTTTATTGAATTCTATGTAAAATAAAAATCGTAAGAGATAAAGATTGAAACTCGTTACAGTTGGCTTCTTTGGAAATTATCTATCGAACTTTAGAAATTTCTATAGTTCTATTATATTCGTAAATACAGTTTTTAAAAATATTGTATTTCTCAATTCTTAGTTATTTGCTTACTAAAACATGTATTACTTTATATTCACTTTAAATATGTAATCGTTAAAAAGTAATAAATCCACTTGAAACACTCATTCAAAATGACTCGTGGAAATGTTCTTATAGAATTAAAAATCCTTGAGTATTAATTTCTGAAAATTTTAAAACTTCAATCTAACTCGCATTACTTCCAAAAATATTTGAACAATATCTTTTTCTTTTTTTTTAAACTACTACCGCAAACATTTCAAACAGGGGAACTTCTTAATGTAAACCTAGCACACACTGTTCTTTACATGAATCTTTAATATTTAAATTCCATCAAATGGGAGTACTTTGCTACCCATTGTAACTTTACCTCTTATTTTAAAAACAAATACTTATCAATAAAGACTCCTTAAGTTATACTTCGTGGTCCAATGAAATTAATTGTAATGTTGGTCAGACACTGATATGAAACAAATGAATTGTTGATAGCTAATTAGTAAAAAATTTACATTTCAATAAGATAATATCAATAAAGGGGATTTTTCTATAAACTTTCATCTGTGAAACCGATATAGAAAGCTGGTATGTACTCTTGATCATTTCGATTGTTAATAATATAAAATAAATATTTTCTAGAACTATTTTTTTTTTTATCTTAATCCTCAATTAAATTTTTTAATTTTGCTAAATTATATTACTCCGTGAATCGTTGGCAAGTAAGTGATAGTTTACTTGTTTTTTTCAAACTGGAAAAATCATAATTTTTATCTGATTACATATATATCAAGCAGTGGAATGCAATGATACTTTTTTTTAGTGTTTTAACTAGTCCCTATAAAATGATACCTATGAAATAGTAACTATTATTATTCTGCAAGCCTCTGTAGTATGGGAACTTATTTATTGTGAAATCAATGGAGAAATGATTTACAAGTTTTTGGCGCACATTTGGATACTTGTTATAATGGAGATCATAGAGTTTTATACTACAAAACAAAAGGCAAAAGCAAGACCTGAAAATCTGGGGGATGAGTCAAGCATTTTTCTCTCCATCGTAAAATCTTTTCTTAGAAAAGAATGACAAATGAAATAAATTTACATGAAGATTTTTCGAATCTCTTTGCACTTTTATAGGTCAACACTAATATTTTCTTTTTATATTTACTTATATATTTCTCTTTATATATTACTTGATATATTTATTTAATTCTGATGTGCTATTTTTTTATTAAATAAAAAATTAAATTTAGACCCGTGTACTTTGACTTTTTAAAGTGATTTAAAAAAACGTGTTTGGCATATTTGCAATCATTTATTCCTAGTAATGTTTATACACTGCTCTTAAACCATTCTCCACCGCTTTCAGGTGAGAAATACCAGGGAGATATCACTGATATACCAAATAACTTTGGCTACCAAGTTATATATATATATATATATATATATATATATATATATATTAAAAGCCATCAGGTTTTGCAATAAAACCATATTTTGTATCCTCCCCCTCCCTGAGAAAACCTCTCCAAAATGCTATACTTTCTTATCCTTTCCAAAATTTATTGAAAACTTACTTTTTTAAACATGAAAAAATTTTAAAAAGGTATTAAAGTTACTACCAATTGACGGTACTAAAGTGAAAAAATATCAGACTATCCACATTGTCAAAAGTTGCACTTCTTTTTCATAGGATACTTTCTATAAAAGGAAATATGAGTTTTGTATGCTTCATTTTCTCTTTTAGAATGAAATTTTTTATTGTTTTAGAGGAGGTAAATAATTTTTAGAGAATTATGAAAAAAATTAGCAAAAAATTTTATGTTATTGAGAGAATTTTAAAATTCGTTAAAACCAAATATAAGAAAAATTAGAATAAATGTTTATTTTCCTTTAAATGGGAATTGGTTAACTTTAGAAAAAAAAAACTCCATAATTTCTAGAGCACTAAAACATTCATTACTCCTATTATTTTATTATAATTAAGTTAATAACTATATTTTAAAAAAAAAAACGTATAATAAAAGATTACCCAATATATAAAATGTTTTATAAAAGAAATGGTATTATAAATGAAGCAAATTAGAAGTAAAAAAAAACTCCCATTGAGTATTTATTTCCTTATTACTTTTACTATCTTTTTGAAAAATCACATTGTAATTTATTCTAATTACCAACTTCTCGTTCAAATGCTTTCCTCAAGTAAAGAAAAGCACATGCCAAAAGCTAGAAAATAAAACTGCTTTTCAATATGAAACTTTCTGTACTAATTCATCAACTTGAACTATGTGTGTATCGATAAATTCTAACTTGCAGACCTCAATTTTTTTAGAAAAATATTTTAAGTGATCAAAATATAACCTTTCAAAATACTAATAAATCATTTTCATTTATATCGATATTAATTGTGTCTTCTAAAATAATTTAATCAGTAAAGGTAACAGTGAGTATTAAATCCTTTCAAGCTTTGTAGTTTATCTTAACGTTGTCGGTTCTGGATTATTTCAACATTTGAAAATAAGTTTTATTTAAAAAATAGTCTCTTGGTATGGGGGTTAGACTTAAGATTCCTGTAAATTTACAAGTTTAAAGTTGAGCTAGGTACCTGATGAAGTCTAGGAGTTTGCGCACTTGACCGCACATCGTCTTCTGTTGTATTTCTGGTCTGGAGCTTCCCGGATCTGCGACGGCCACCTCCCGCCGACGACTGGTAAGAGGGGAATTACTAAAACGGGAGTTCAGCATCTGAAAAACAACGAAACGTCACTTTCAATCGGAATTACATTATTTCTCGGAAATTCACTATTAAATATACTATTTTTTTTCGTCACCAAACACTACATGCATTATACTCTGATTAAGGAATTAATTCGGAGACGAAAACTTTCAGCTAGGTAGAAGAATAAGGAGATTTGCAATAAATGTCAAATGTTGGTCAATTGAAGTCAGAAGAACAATATTACTCTCCCTCTAATCCTTCACTTAGTCACCTTTTGACTCTCCCTCTTACTCTCCTTCTCTCTCTCTCCCTCTTACTATCCTTCTATCTCTCCCTCTTACTATCCTTCTCTCTCTCTCCCTCTTACTATCCTTCTCTCTCTCCCTCTTACTATCCTTCTCTCTCTCTCTCCTCTAACTCTCCTCCACTCTCCCTCTAACTTTCCTTCTCTGTCCCTCTAACTCTCTTTTTAACTTTCCTTCTAATTCACCCTCTAAATCTCCGTTCAACTCACCCTCGAACTCTCCTTCTCATCTTTGTATTAGTCTTTATATCTTTCTCTTGTTATTGCAATTCCTTGATTGGCTATGATTTGTTAATAGGTGTGCTATTTTCTAAAATGTTGTATAACTCACATATACGAAAAAAAATCAGATTTAAAGTCCTGCTTTTGTTTTTGTTAACCTAACATATATTAACAGAAAGACAAAAATACTTTAACTTCATAACACTAATTTTAAGCAATAGATGGGTTGGTCATGAAACAAAATTTCCGATTTGTTGAATTTCAAGAGTACAGTTGAAGTAGTTTTTTTAATATTTTAAACTAGTTGGGTACTAACTGATCATTAATAAGATACAAATTTCATTTACTAGTAAATGTATATTAAATTTTGTATTTGTAATATTAAATTTATTGAAATTTCACAAAGGCACAAATCTTATTTATCTATTGAAAATTATTTATATTTTGAAATCTCTATTCATTGCAAATGTATCATAAATTATTAGCTTACTAATTTAAGAAAATGTTACATTATTCCATTTTAAAATAGTAAGCACTGTATCTACAAGGAAACCAGAATTTGTTAATACAAAATTCTCAAATCTCAAATACCAATTGTCCCTAAATCAATTATCATTGTTCTTGCATATTTCCATGTTTAAAAATAACCTAATTTTCAAAATAAGTGAAAGATAAATTTAAACGAAAATTGTATGTTGGCTCAAATTATTTTGTTTATTTTTCTATTTCTTCATAACTGTTAAGTTAAATTTATATTTTTAAACCTTAAAAAATTATCTCTATAATATTTTTTAATTAAATATTCCCATTGTATAATAGTAATATGGATACAAAATCAAAATGAACTAGCTTCATAAATAAACTACAAGTTTTAATGTGAAATTTTAAATTTTCATGTTTAGAAAAAAAGTTTCCTTCCAGAAATTATAACTGAGAAAAAGGAAATAACCTTATTTAAAGCTTTTTAATAAACAAACTAAAAAGAAAGTTCTAATTAATTTTATACTATTTATGAGCTCCGGCTGGATAATCTGCAGAAGGTGCAAATCATTTAAAAGGGAGAAGGGGGGAGGGGGTGCAAGTTGGCAAAAGTTTTCTCAAATCTTAATCTTTCAAAAATGATAATTGGATTTCCCAAAAATGTTATTTAATACATATATTGATTTTGTTTTCAAATAAATAACTTAAAACCTATTTATTTTTCCTGTGAATTTTCTTTCTCTACTTAAATTTTAATTTTTAAAAGCCAGAGGGGTTCATATGCCCTTCCGTAACAGCGCCCATGGGTCTGTACTCCAAGTAAAAAAGCGTAACACTTATAAAATCATTTTCATGTTACATTAACATTTTCATCTGAAACTTTAAAATTTGAGAAATGTATAAAAAGTTAATCATTCGATTTTTTTATTCTAAGTAGTCAAAAAATATTAAAAAAAATTCAAAAAGGAAAAATTAAAAAAAAAAAGTTTTGAAAAAATTTTATATTTGAGAAAAACTTTTTTAACTGTATTATCTTTGGCGTTAAATAAAAGGAATCAATAAACTCGAATGCATTGTTTTAAGCATTTGAAATCATTCATTCTTCATTGTAATTTCTAAACATGCAGGCAAAAATTTCGTAAATAATAAGGAATATAAAATATCATGATTATATTTAGAGAAATTTCTTTGGTTGATCAAAATATATTGCAACC
This sequence comes from Linyphia triangularis, assembly GCA_963978545.1. Taxonomy (NCBI): domain Eukaryota; kingdom Metazoa; phylum Arthropoda; class Arachnida; order Araneae; family Linyphiidae; genus Linyphia; species Linyphia triangularis. The sequence goes on along the minus strand of OZ021721.1, from coordinate 81,881,794 downwards.
GAATAATTTAGTTTTTGATACTCGAGCTATCATTATTACTGCTTAAAAATTAAACTATTTATTTTTCGACATATCAGTAAAAGTTATGGTTAAGTTGCTACGGCATTTTGTTAATAAATGAAAAAAAAATTGGTCTCAGTTCGATTACTAATTTTATCTTGTTCATTAATCAGTCAAATGTAAAAATTCAGACGCTTTGAGTTCTAGTACAGAATACTTAGTGAATAAGTATTTGCACTATGTCTGTATTTTACCATACAACTCTAGTTTACACATGTCTACGATTGAACGACAAAAAAATCACGCATTTTAATTTATTAAAAAATTTCATATAAAATTGGTATTACAAAAGTATCTTATGATTATGTTTCAAAATGATTTTGAGAGGATTAGTTTCAATAATATAACATTTTAAATCTCTATTTTAGAATGCACTTATAAAAAACTATTTTACTTCAATGATTTAATTAACACTACCTTAACAGCAGTGTAATTCCAAACGTTCGTTAGTTGAGACAAATGAATCCTCTAGTACATATTCAGAACATGCTTTATTAATATTTATTTAATTCAAACATAAATGTTGTAAAATATTTTTTTCTTAATTTTCAGTTTTCTTCGGTACCGTGGAAATGTTAACTATCTTATTAATTTCTCTGAAATTTAATAATGTAATTTTCTTATTACAGTATTTTTACGGATATGAATTTTCTTTACCTTTGGATATATAACCTTCAAAATCTCAAACTTAACAATTAGTGTTTTCTATTCATATAAATAGCTTTTCTATATTTCTAAAGCAAAAGCATTACTTGAGTTGAAAAGTATGTTATTTCAAAGAAAAATATTTAAAATGTCATGGTATAAAAAAAAGTTGTTTTTAAACCAAAAAATCGAATCTTTTTTATGTTCCAAATCCTAAAGGCAAAACGGAACGCTTCGATGTCTTCCCGTCTGTCCGTCCGGTCAAAACGTTAAAAGTTAAATGAAGTGGGAACTAATTAGTTAATTCAATTCATATTTTAAACACAGCTAGTTCATATATGCCCTAAAATAAATAATAAGATACGAAAATTATTTTTATTTTCAACTATTATTTAAGTTAGAAAAAAGGTATTAAGTTCGATTCCAAATAAAAGCAACAAATAAGAAATTTCAGCAATATATAATGTGTGGCTTGTTTTAATATTTCACAAGCCACTTTATAAAATGTCAGGAAAGTAGAGGATTATGAATAGTTTCAAAAGCAGTTATTTTAGTTGATCAAATTATCGTAAATTAAAGAAAAAAATATTAACGTTTAATATGCTATCTAGTCGTACATATGGATACGATCTAAGAAAATAGTTATTTATTACCTTTTTCGACTTAAACATACTTAGATAACCTATTGAACGCCATCGGGTTCGAATTCCACTTATCACATTTAACTCTCTCCAGATTATTTGCGTCATCCAAAATTTTATTGATTTATCAAATTTAAACATTTTTAAATTTCAAATGTGTTTAGAAAACTGCATTAAGAAATAATTACAGAGTCGGTTTCTATCACTAAAAAGGTTATTTGATCATTTCATTGCAAACTAATCACTTACAAGCGAACCTGCATTCAAACCTTCTCTCTACCGAAAGGGTTAACTCTGAAATGCTTCCTGCTAATATGATGTTATGTGCCAAAAAAGTTTATGCGCGGGTGCTTACACACAACTTTTGGGTAAGAAACACTTGTCATGAAAATATTCGCCCTTAACAAGTATTTTGAATATCAATTGATATCTGCCGATGTGCCTTTAAACCTCTGGAAGTTTTCGAAAAACCGCTTTCATATAAATTATGAAAACATATCTTCAAAAAAAAAATTATACCTAAAAAACGTAAGTCTTCAGCATATTTAAAAATAGATTTCGTGTTAGGGAAAAAAAATTTTAATCAAAACAAGTCAATTAAAAATCTAAAATCACTTATAATTTTTACATATATTCCATTTTAATGTTTACATACCTAAAAACAGCTACTTTCAGCTGTCCCATGCTCTATTCTGATAAAGAAGTATTTTTTTCAAACACAAAAAAAAAAATCGGTCAAAAGGTAAAATTCATACGACGACTATCCCTCAATCTAAATCCAGTCGCTTATGCCGACCAAACTGTATAGTGGTTAGCGTGCTAGCTTCTAAACCGCAAGGTTGCGGGTTCGTGTCCCGTGTTAGTCATGGGTGTTTGTAAATGTATGTTGGCTTGTCTAATGACAAATGTTTCGGCGCATTATATCCCTCGTGTTGCTGACGGCGCCAGATAATCTGAAAACAACCAAAACAACCAACCAGTCGCTTATATTCTCACGCATAACTTTATCCTTGATCTAGTAACCTTCTCATTTTCAAACAGGTAATCAAATAGCTTTACTCGAACGTGCTTTGCTCAATACATAGTCTTATACACTACCAACTATCCCAGTATGCCAACGTACAGAACGTAAACATACAGATTATTATTACAACGTAACAGTGTAACAGTTTATGATCGTCTCAAATATTAAACACGTTCAATTTTATTTTTATTTTAAATTTAATATATTTAAATAAATCTAAATAACTGTCCCTTGCGCCGTTAAACTCCTACCAACCAACCAACCAATCTAAATAACTGTCATGCAAACTATTCATTTTCTTCTTCTAACCAGATTTATTTCAAAATGTTCTATTTGTGGGTTTTGGATTTGGTAGGAAGTATATTCCAAAAATTACTTAACGCTACAAGTCACACAGGCAAAAAAATTAATTTCTTTCATCTGTGTCGTCAAAGACAAAAAAAAAATTATAATTACTTATCACAGACTTAAAAACATTCAAAAAATTTCCAAAAAATGTGTTCTTAATTTTGCATGCTTGAGTATGTAAGCTATGTGTTCTAGACTTCAGTTAAATTGTTCAACTAGTTTCCACGTTAGTCAACTTTACATATTTTGGATGGTCAAATACATATCAAAGTCTTTATACAAAAGTTTCGTTTTTGACCTTGAGGTAAGGAAAAAAATCAAAATATAGGTAATTTCTTAAGTAATAGTCATAAAAACCAACAAATTATTTTTCTTTCAAGTTATCTTTTAAAAATATCCGTTTGCTGATGTTATATATTAGAAAAATTCCATTTCATTTGGTTGGTTGTTTTCAGATTTTCTGGCGCCGTCAGCAACACGAGAGTTATAATGCGCCGAAACATTCGTCATTTGACAAGACAACATACATTTACAAACACCCATGCCTTGCACGGGACTTGAACCCGAAACATTGCGGTCTAGAAGCTAGTTGGCTAACCACTATACCGTTAGGACGGCACCATTTCATTTGGAGAAATGCTTCGGCAGATGACGTGTTTGAGACGATTTTGCGTAAGAAGTGTAAGTCAAAAAAAGGCTCGAAATTCCCTTTAAAAAACCAGAAAACATTTACTAGCTATTTGTATGTAACATAGATATTTTGACTGACCCTATGTATTACTGATACTTAACAATCGCAATGTCTTTGTTTGATCTATCCTTTATAATAAGTAGTTCTCAATTACCATCTTGTTGCAGTTCAAACATTCAACATTATCCTTTTCCTTGAAATTCAATGACTTTGAAGTTTAGTAGGAAAATTAAGAATCTTACACTAGATATGATATAATTATAGGTAGCATAAATATTTATTTACTACGCAGATAGACCCTCACTGGAAAGACAAATCTCACTTTTCCTTCTAACACCAAACTCATTATTTTTTATTTATTTTTATTTTATTTTTTGCCTCTTCGAGGCGCTTTTCTTATTCTATGGACAGCAACCACCTCTCCTTTCTACCATAAAAAGAGAACATAAGAATAATAGATGTTCAAATAGTTATACCCACTTCTAGAAGGTCACAGAAGAACACAGATACTAATATAAAACACACTATATTATAAACTATTGCCAATAGGGATAATTATCGCCAAATAGCAAGATAACTATCGGAGATTAACGAATAATCACAATTTTTTTAATAATAGTTAAATGTATGGGATTTTATATATTCGTTTATGAAATTTCATTCAAAAAAGTTACCTTTGGCTGATATTCTTATAAAACTTTTGAAGAAATTTTGTTTGGAGCCATAGTTTCGTGAAACGTGCTGAGAATAGTGTGTAAGAGAAGAATAGAAGAATCAGTCTAGGAGACGCACTGAAACCCAATGGGAATGATCCAGTTAGCTATCACTGGGGAGCGCAATATTTTTGAAAAATATTTTTTCTCGTTTAGTTAAAATTTACCATGTGGCATGAAATTCATAATTACCTGTAGTCAAATGAGAAATATATTTTTCCCTTTATCCATCATTTATGTTTTTATGGTTAAAATTTATTATTGAGATCTCACTAAGAATTTTTATTTCATCTATTAAAGAAAAATACGTGTAATATAAAATGAAGTGTTTCATATCAATACTTAAGAAAGAATAAAGAAATAGACTACTTTTCAAATATATTTCAGCAATCCGGAATCAAATTCTTGAAAAATTTTAAATTTTTACTTCTTGTTGTTGTATAGTTGAAAATTTGTGACACACTTATAATGTATCTAATTGAAAAAATAATACCAAAGCCAAACAGTAAACATGAGAATTACTTTTCTGGATATTATAAGATTGTATAAGTACGTGAAGTTGTTAAACAAAAGTACTAAAAATTGAAACTTTTCCAGATAAAATATTTAAATTTTCAGATGTGTCACCAGTTTTTGAAAAAAAAATCCGATATTAAAATATGTCACAGAAAGAACGACGAAGACAGAAAGTTACGGAAGACTGCTCACGTAATTTCCTGAAAATTGGACGAAACATCATTGACATAAGAGATTGGAAGGTATTCATGAAGCATGATACAAACTAATAAATTGGTTTGTTATAATCTGTAGAGAAATGCAGCTTTTTGGTACCTACCAATATTAATTTAGTCTAAAAAAATTAAAAATTAAAACAATAGCAAAAATTACACAGGTATAATATTACCAAAATATTCAACATACAGTTTATTTAAAATTATCTTATTATTTAACAATTGAAAACTAATCACTAACTAGTAAACATTTATAAGAGCATAAAAAGCTTAAACGAACTGTTAATATCTACAATTTCTTTAAAACATCTCTTCCTGGTTGGTTGGTTGTTTTCAGATTATCTGGCGCCGTCAGCAACACGAGGGCTATAATGCGCCGAAACATTCGTCATTAGACAAGCCAGCATACATTTACAAACACCCATGCCTAACCACGGAACTCGAACCCGCAACCTCGTGGTCTAGAGGCTAGTACGCTAACCACTATACCGTCTGGTCGGCCATCTCTTCCTGAAGTCAGATTGTCTAATATTATTAACTATTATTACACTTGGATAGTATAAATTCTTCATCACTAATATATCAACCATTCTTTGGAGATAACACAACTTTGTATTAGATCTTATACTTCGAAATAAAAGTGTTTTGAAACCAAATAAATTGTTGACCAGAGAAAAGTATAATACGTAAGATTTAGAAATATTAGACAAACAATAATGGATAACACATTATTGATTAATCACTAATGCTAGCCATGTATATGCAATAACAGCTAAAATACGATATGACGTGTGTTCCAGACTTCAGACCTCCTTGGGACATTATGGTTCGTAAGTCATCGCGTAATTATTTTTTGAATTAGTCTTTAAAAAAATCCCGCATCATGAGTATTTTTATTTATTAATAGAAGATTTATAAATAAATAGCGAATTATAAATACGTATTAAGTTTTTCTAGAACATTCAGTATTTAATGATATAGGAATACTTATTTTTATTTAAAAAAAATTTTAGATCTTCCTATTTTAAAACTTTTGATCAAATTTAGATAAAATAGTTGAATCAAAACTAAATTTAAAACAAGTAAAAAAAATCTTATTATCATACGTTTTTTAAATAAAATTCATTTATAAATGTTTTTATAAAATATTGTTTCTAATCCTGACTCAATAAAATGTTTTATACATGGATGATTGGACAAACTATTGGATTTATACATGGCTGATTGGCAATCATTAAGAATTATGCTAGTTAATATTTAACAACTTTCCAATGGTTTTTGTTCAATTACTTTCTAATGATATTTTTCCAATAATATTTATTCCTAACTTATATTAACCTTGAGAAAGCTGCTTATGCGACGTCATAAGCAGCTTTTTGAAGATTCAAATAAAAACATTCAGTAAACTGTATTTTTATTTAAACCTTCAGGAAACTGCTTGAGTAAATAAGTGCATCGAAATGCATACAGGAATATACCAAATTCTCTCTCCTAAAATAAACTGAAAAACTACCCCACCTCTTATTATACGCAGTAGAATATTGCAAATTTGACAAAGCCTAATATGTAACCGCTTTACTCCATTTTACGTTAAACTGGATAATATAATATAAAAATAATAGATATTAATGTCTAATTTCTCATCTTTAAGCGGAAACCTTCCAAATATTTGCGTTACGTAAATTAATTTTCAAAAATCCACAAACTTAGTTTTTTGACATTTGCTTTAAAAATCTCTTTTGTTATTGGAAAATATTATGAAAAATCATCAAAAATGAAAGAGAAAACTTGTATAAAAATGAAGTTTTATATAAAGTTAATAATAAAGGGGAAAATAAAAACTACTATTAATTTTATCCACAATGCCCTACATATTTATCTTCGTGAAATGCTAAAACTATCTTGAGTACTTAATAATCGTTACTCATGTCATATTTAGACCAAAAAAAAAGTTAATACAACATACATTGAAAATTTTAATGTGCAATCAATTTTGTAAAAATTAAAGTTAAAACTATCTTCGCATTGATTTCCCCCACAATTAGTTTTAATTTTTTTAATTCTTTCACAATTTCCGAGAGACTGTATGCAGTAAAAAAAGTTTTTAATACACTACACGAGACTACTAAAAACAACTCGAATTAAACTAGGTATCGACAAGAATTTTAATATCTTTCACAAAATTATAAAACGAGCATTTTTACATACATATCTAGAGAAAATATAATTATACAATTTAATTAATTGAAGCATTGAACAATTAAGTTGAATGAAATAAAACCTGACTTTCATTATCTCCCTATGCATCTCAAAGCAGCCGCCCAAGATTTTGATATGTATGAATTAGGTTTAAAATGCACGCCTTAGCTTAAAGCGAGTCCCGAGTTGTATTGAGGGTGTGCTTTTTGCAGTACAGAAAAGAATTTCATATAATGCACGAGACTACTAAAAAAAACTCGAATTTAACAAGGTATCTTTTCGACACGAGTTAGAATATCTTTCACAAAATTATAAAACGAGCATTTTGACATACACATCCAGAGAAAATACAACGATACAATTTAATTAATTGAAGTATTCAACAATTAAGTTGAATGAAATCAAACCGGACTTTCATTATCTCCCTATGCTTGTCAAAGTAACCGCCCAAGATTTTGATGCGTATGAATTGTGTTAAAAATGCGCGCCTTACCTTTAAGCGAGTCCCGAGTTGTGTTGCGGGGGTGCTCAGATGCGGAGAAGACAAGTCTCCCCCAATCTTTTTATTGCTGCCGACGACAGACTTGCCGCTGATTGGTTGGCCAGAGAGGCACGTGAGAAGCATCCTCACCATCTTACAGCATTGTCCCGGTAGCAGGGCTTCCACTTTTGGCGAGAGACGACGATCCGTCAAAAGGATTGATTTCCAAGCAATTATCAATGATTGAATAATTTATTTATGGCGGCGTACTTTATATCGAAACCAAGCCAATCTCGTTCCTGTTTCATTTTAACACAAATCTATGTTTGACATCAAAGCTTTTTGGCATTTCAATGGACACAGGAAAAGATGGAAACGAATTGTCAATTCTTCAAAAGGATATTTGTCATCCGTAAAATCATTTTCAATTATTTATAATTAGTGTATTTAAAACCTGTATATCTCATTTATAGAATTAGTTAAAGAAAAGAAACGATTTTGAAACTTAAAGTTTGAAATGCTTAATGAATTGAAAAAGCTGAAATTTAAAAAATTGAAACATATCCATGCTATTGTGTTTGATTGTCTTCCAAAAAGATATGGTACTGTTTTTAAAAGTTTTTCTGATATTCCTGAGGTGTTTAAATTTTAAGTTAATGAAAACATCAAAGTAATATTTTGATTGTAAAAAAGATAATACCATCAACTATAGAGTAGTCTTAGCATAACACTAGAGGTATGGAACATCTCTCACCTTCCAATTAAACTATGATTCTTATTACTGCATCTAAATTCGTCATGGATCGGAGTAATTTACCATTTTCGTTTTCATATATTCATTAATTTTAAAAATTGCCAATTTACTGATATTTTTTTTTAATAATTATTATACTATTATTTTCGGATAAGTGAAAGAGAGGAGGAACACTCGTTGATGGTCAATGTTCAATTGGTAACTTTATATTAAAGACATTCGTTTTTCAAATTTTCATACCTGTAACGAATTTTTGGGGGAATTTCGAGGGTGTATATGTTTATAAAACTTAAAAAGAATTGCCCCAGAGATTTTGAGGAAAATCGTTAGAGCCGTCTTTTTGGAAATTGGTAAACACATAAATTTTTCAATGGCAGCTACCTTATACATTTACCGATTTTGACAAAACCTTAATGACCTGTTCCGTGAACACCACTGACCCATATTCAAAAATTGAATATAGTAAGGAAATCTGTTTGGGAATTATGCCACAAGCATACACACATTTTTCTGTATTAATTTTTTGGACACGTAACGTTACAAAAAGTGTAGAAATGCACACACACACACAAAAATGGGATTTTTTTAGGAGGTGTTATCAATTATCAAATCAAAAATGGAATTTTTTTAACCGAATGCAATACTTGTATTACCTTATATTACATACATGATAATTTGAAGCAAACATACGCCAAAATAATGCAGACAAAAATCTTCCACGATGTATTAATTATAAACTATTGTATACCTAATACAGGTTGGAAGCTACTTATGCACATGAATAAGTATACTTTTTGTGTAGTTAACTCAGTTTTAACAGGAGAATTTTTTACTTATATAACATTTCATGACATTTGTGGTACTGTTTCTTATCTTTAAGGTCAAAAACGAAACCCATATAAAATCATTTCAATAACTGATCAACGCAATAACTGATAAGTCAATTTTAATAAAAATGAGGGATAGCAATCCAAACATGCACAAATAAAAAAATAGTATATATATATGTGTGTGTGTGTGTGTGTGTGTGTGTGTGTGTGTGTGTGTGTGTGTGTGTGTGTGTGTGTGTGTGTATGTGTGTGTGTGTGTGTGTGTGTGTGTGTGTGTGTGTGTGTGTGTGTGTGTGTGTGTGTGTGTGTGTGTGTGTGTGTGTGTGTGTGTGTGTGTGTGTGTGTGTGTGTGTGTGTGTGTGTGTGTGTGTGTGTGTGTGTGTGTGTGTGTGTGTGTGTGTGTGTGTGTGTGTGTGTGTGTGTGTGTGTGTGTGTGTGTGTGTGTGTGTGTGTGTGTGTGTGTGTGTGTGTGTGTGTGTGTGTGTGTGTGTGTGTGTGTGTGTGTTTTCAAATTTTTATTATTATACAGGTTTCTTTTCAAGTTCAATGAAAACCATTTTTTAATTGCATTGGATTTGGCACCAAATGAGAACTTCAGTTGGAATGATTAAATAAAACTAGCACATACCTTCCTTAACAATATGCTATCCGTTAGAAAATACCTATCAACCCCACGATTAATTCTAGACCTTATTTGTCAAAACCTTAAAACTCAACAATATAGTGTACTATGAGTAGCTTGAGAAAAAGTTATCTTAACTGACTAGAAAAGGAAGATTTTCAATTCAACATATTTGCATATGAGTAAATAAGCAGATGTGTGGATATGTATATTAGGGTGGTCCTTATATGGGGTAAAAAATGAAATTTCATCCGATTTTAACTCTCACCCCCTCATTTTTTTTCCTTTTGACCTATTTTGACAGTGTGCCAAATTTCATTACGATAAATTAGTATTTACCCTTGCCGCAACGAGCCTGAAGCTGCTAAAAAGATGACAAAAATTTAATTTTTTTTTAAAAATGAAATTTCTTTGGATTTGATTGCACACACCCAAATGTGTTTCCTTTTGACAAATTTTGACAATGTATTAAGTTTTGTTGTAATAAGTTAATATTAACCTCGGCCATATTGATATTGAAAATGCTAAAAATGAACGCAGAATTGACAAAAATGAACAAAAATAGTCAAACAAATTTTATTCCTTTAAATAAAAAAGAACGATGCAAAATATTAATACAATTTAACAAATAAAGGTAATATAAAGTTCATACAACCAAAATTTGGGGGGTTTAGTGATATATTTACATATTTAACGTACTTTTAGCATCAACCGTCCACACGTGGCAAAAAAAAATCCTTTTAATTTTTTTTATTAACTTTAGTCCTCTTCTATTGTAATTTACAACACGAAGATTTTTTAAATCTATGTTTGACATGTTTATAAGAAACGTTTTTGTTCCAAAAAGTGGACGATACATTTAAAAATCCCATTTAAGATCAATAAACAGATTCAAACTTTTGCAACAATGACAATTTTCTAATCTAAAACGATAAAAATATTAAAGATTAATCATATGATGTAGATTTTTATTGTTTATAAAAATTTATTTTAGCATTTTACCTATAACAAGACTAAAATTTACAAATATGTGTCTCACTTTAAAATCATTTCCTTCATTATAATTAAATATCTTATTTTCAAAGCAATCGTAATGTACATCACAAATACTGTATTTAAAAATATAACAGATAAAATAACGACCATCTCTAAGCTCAATTAAGTTGTATATGATTTAGAAGAAACTCTCTAATATGCACCAATATAGAATAAGTTGATTTTAATTAGAGATAACTCCCTCAACCAATTGGTGCATATTGAAAACTCAGATGTGAGATTTTCTTTCATTTACGTATAATCTATATGAGCTTTGAAAGTAAACTGAATTATTTTAGAACGTGAGGGAAAATACCACATAGCATATTCTTCTTGTTTGTGACTTTATTCGATATTATTTTTTAGCTAGCATTTATCCCTAAAAATATTGTGCTGAATCCAATAAGTTCCTAGAAATCCTTTTTAGAGTTATTTTGCTTTTCCCTTCTTTTTTAAAAATAATAATCGTTTCTTCATATTCTTTGTTGTTGGAAGCCTCATGTAAATATGTTCTCGCATCCTGAAAATATTTCTTGTGGATATAGTTCTATTTTATCCTAAGTATTTTAAAGCTTAATGTGCTTGTGACTTGAGCTAGTTCATTTTTAAGTACCCTCAACTTATGTAATGACTCTACAACATTTATTTTCAACTAGTTGTTCCATGTGAACAGCAATCAATCAGTAATAAATACTATGGAAGCACCAAAATATTAAGCACTCTTCTACAACTAATTTGAATAAGACTTTAATCGGTAATTAGTTTCATCTCTAGTTTGATGTAAATAAAGACTGACAAATGCTGTTGATTAACATGTAACTTGTTGCCTGTAATCTGGTGATGAACTTTACAGATTAAATAAATGCTACCAGTATTACTTCTTAAACTACGTACCATATTGCAGACAAAGAAAAACAACTTCAATTTGAAATCTACACTGAATTAAAAGTGAGAGGTCGAGATATACTAGATTTCTGCCACTCTCCTTCACCCTGCAGAAGTGTACTAAAATTTCATCCCCATTATATCCCTTTCTGAGTGGAGTTATGCCATTCTACAATACAATAATTTCTTAGTATTTGACAGCTAACCGTGTTTATGTAACGTGCAAGTGAAATGGTCAGCGACACAGCGCAAAACAGTAAAATGCAGCTTCAGGTCCCGAACTTCAAGCTCATTGCTACATGGGTAAATCACTTTTAATTTTTTTTTAAAATAGCCATAATAATCTTTTTATTATCAAAGAAAAAAATTGAGCAGTAAGAATAAAGAAATTTGAAAGTTTAAAAATAAAGAACAACCTGCGCAATCGAGTAAAATGTGGCTTCTTGATGCGAACTTCAAGCTCGTTGCGGCATGGGTTAATCACTTTCAATACTAAAAACATTGGTCATAGTAATGTTTTTATAACCAAAGGAAAAAAACTGGGGGGGGGGGGGGTTGAGAAAAAAGAAATTTGAAAGTCGAAAAATAAGGACCTCTCTAATGTATATAAGTTCAGAGATTTCCCGATAGTTACTGATTCGATTTTAATCTAAGTTTTTCGCCATAAAAATTTTATGGCAGATCTTATTACTAAATTTGTTATCCAAATTCGTACCGAATATCCAATACATTGTGAAATACATAGTTATTTCAGGAACGTAATTAAAAACCAAATGTAAACTGAAGAAGGTAATATATGTTGTAATTATAAGAGCGTTTATTATTATTTTTTATATTTTTTAGCAAAAATCACCTGACAAATATTTTTAATAGTTCTTATTTTTTATTTAACATACATTATGCTGAATTGAAGTACTTGTACTATTTTTAAAGATAAAAATGATAAATTTAATGTACTCATCCAGTATACTCAAACCTTAATTTTATTAGAATTACATAAATATTACTTGTTAGAACTACTATGCATAGATTCCTTCAAATTCAATTACTTTCAACTTGAAAAGGACTGTTTCTTAATTGAACTTGACCAGTGTAGCAGAAGTAGGAATAATTAAATGTATTTGAAATCCTTTATATTAACTTCAATTTTGTGTGTGGGTTTGTTGATGGCGGGAAAATCTGCGAAGGCCTAATTATCCCCCTTGCCGTCATCCAATCTGACTGAAACTTAACAGATAGATTCGATGTCTATGCAAATGCATTCTATCAAATTTCGGGGCTGTTACTGTCACTAAAAGGTCGCTTTAACAGAGTACTAATAAACAAACTTGTCGTCATTCAATCGCACTAAAATAGTATTTAACCCAACATTGAAGAAACCCTCTCCTGTTGTCAAACTTTTTTTAATAAATAAATATATTTTTTTATTCAGAAAAAAAATTTATTGGCATGTTAGTATAATTTTACGTTCATTTTTAATAAATAAATTTTGAAACTTAGTTTGCCGCACATTTTGCTGACAGAAATGTTTTTGATATTTAAAATTATATGCAAACTAGGGATGGAACGGATATCCGGCAAATATCCGATATCCGGCATATCCGGCTGATTTTTCAATATCCGAAACCCCGTCGGATATCCGATTTGAAATACCGGACATCCGATAATTTCATTTGGATATCCGGCTATATATCCGGCCACCAGGTATCCACAAGAAATAATTTTTTGCAAAAAATAATGATCTTTTTCGGACAAAGGGACTACACTTTTTTTAAAAAAAAAAATTTTCTTTCTTGGACATAAATTGCAGTCAAGTTAGAAAACGAAAAAGTTCCTTCGTGAGAACTATGCTTTCGCATATCTCTAACTTCAGAGATGAGCTAGAAGACGCAGGTGCATTTAGTTTCAATTCACAGAAAGAGGCGCCGTATTATTGGCGCCGAGTTGATAAGCATAAACCATTCCTCCAATCTTTTTCCATACACATCCTTCATACGTGTTTTGCAATATGTTCTTTTCATTCCAAGTTTATGATCTGATTAATTCCAGATGTTATATTTGAATGCTTCTCCGTAAAACACTAACCGAAATACTAATAAATAGTACTTTTTTTTCCATAACATAAGTTAAATGTTAAGAATTTTAGTTATTCTCACTTCCTCCTTTTTTTCTGACATTTGCTAGCGAGTAAAAAGCAATAAATAGCCAATGCGCACTCTTCAATGCTTTTTTCTTTTCTATCGACGATAATACCCTACCCCTTTATGCTGTGAATGATATGGTCGAGGAAATTATCACTCACACATGAAATGAAAGTTCTTCACTGGGCATATCTATTTGGAATGAGAAAAAGTAATATTTTCATTCCCTGTATTTCATGTTCTGCATTATAAACAATAACTTTTCAGCATTCTTAGGGGCTAATCATTTTCGGTTATCAGTGTATATTCGCTTTGCTCCACTGAAAAGTCTCTCTGAATTGACTGAGCTTGGTGGGGAGCTCAAATATTTCAATACGATATTCTTTAAACTTGGATATTCTTGTATATGGTGTTTCCCCCATTCAATTGGATTAGAATTCCTGTCTATTAGAGGAACACTGAAGACATTTTCCAGTTATTTTCTTATTGCAGCTTGTAAATCATTTTTGCCGTCCTTTTCCTCTTTTGAATTTTCGTGCTCAACAAATTCTGAAAAGCAATTCCAGATGTCTATTTTTCATTTCATTGACATTTTCCGTTTCATTAAATAATTTGTATTTCGAATCTAAAAATCTTTGAAAGTGAAGTATGCTGATTGGATATCACTAGAAATACTATTCCTTTATTCACTTTGAATCGTCACGTTGCATTTTGATTGGTGTTCCTTTTGAATTTTGGTATATTTTACTTAGTAAATTTAATACTATTAAGAACAACTTGTCTTTATAAAATGTTACAGATTTATGTTGCTGTCAATGAATGCCAAATTAGGAATTCCCCAAATTATTTTAAGAAGCTGTTGTTTTTTTTTTTTTTTTTTTTTTTTTTTTTTTTGTAAATCGGTTTTGTTATCTTTTTTTTTAATGTTGTGATTTTCTTATACACGAGACTCCTCGTGATGAAATTTTATTCAAACAAGCCACTTTCTCTTATTTAAAGGCATTAATCAAATATTCCAAAAAGTCGTCAATTCTATAGTGCATTTGCACCAAAAGGCAGAAAAAAAGGTATAGATGTTGAATAGGACATTTCCTAGGAAAACTTTTGTTTGGAAGATTTTTTTTTCTTGCAACATGTTTGATTTTAAGTTATATTTTAATATTTATACTTTAACTTAATTTTGCCATTACTTAAATATTAATTTTGAAAAAAATTCTGATTGCTTGATAAAAAACAAATTGCAGAACGTTCTATACTACATCTGTTCCAAAACAGATTGATATTGTTGAAAGTATTGCATATATTTTAATCAAATTAAAAAAAATTCTTATTAAATTTGTTGTCAGTTTTATTAAGTATTTTTTAACACATTTGTCTTAATAAACTAGAAATAAATATCATTAGTTAATGGAATTCCATTGTTTTATTATTTTGACTTCAGTACAATTGCTGTGTGTTTTTCGGGTAAAAGCAATATAGGATATTTAGGCAGACTTGAGGAAGATTATCTTATGTTTACATTACATGATACAAGGTAAGAAAAAGTTGAATAACAATTTACAAACGTATTTCTGAAATATTTTCATCACATTGCAGAATGTTTGGTACAATTTTAAGTAACACACAAACAAAATGGTGATGAAGTTTCAAAATTGTTCAGCAAGTGTAGGTATTGGTATCACTAAAACATCGTTTCATCAACTAAAGTTTAAATAAAAAAAAATTAACTCAGTGGCTCGACAGCCCGTGTGGACCAAGGCCTGCTGGGCCCAGCTCAGCTTTCTTGACTGTGGCATTTGTGTGTCACATTGCAGATGTTCCGGTCAGATGGTCATTCTGACGCCGAACCCCAGTGTTTAGTTCCCAAGCATGCATGGTCATTCTTAGTTTATTTATTTCAGGTGTAAACAGCTAAGTCAACCTTGCCCAGTCCGCGAATCAAACCATGGACCTGTGGCATGCAGTGCGGTGCGCTAACCACTAATTATAATTTACTTGATACTTCAAATCATGACCATTTTTTTTCGTATAGCATATCGTATAACTATCGTTTTTAGTATATAGACCGAATATCCGGCCGGATATCAGGTGAAATCCGTTCCGGATATCCGTATCCGGTAGACATGGTACCCCGGATATCCGAAATCCGGTATCCGGCAAAACTCGCATCCGTTCCATCCCTAATGCAAACACTAAGCACGCGCTGTTTACAGAATCGACGATGGGATAATGAATATAAAAACTGACAATGCATATAAAGGATTTATATTAAAATCTTTATTTTCATGGGTTATATTAGTTTGGTTTCTATTAACATTTCAGAAAAAAGGGACATTTTTATTTCTTCTATGTGAAGAGCCGTTATCTTCAAAAGAAAATTTAATTTCATGTTAATCTTGACAATAAATTATTCCCATTATTTTGTTATTAAAATACCTATTACAGCTAAAAAATTATTCAAAAACTGCATTTTGAAACAGAATTGTTTCAGGTTCTGCTGGGAAGTAACAAAACGCATTACTAAACAAATCCTTTTGTTCCTCGTTAGGAAATACCCCAAGATAAGTTTCTTAATTTTTGTTTCAAATCATGTTGCTCGGTAAAAAAAAAAGCTGAAAATTTTTTTTAATCAAATAAAAATTTAAAAAAAAAAAAAAAAAAAAAAAAAAAAAAACATTTTCACTAGATGTTAGTATATGTTACAGTACCCAAAAAAAAAACAGAACGATGGCTATATCTTCGGTTCTAATTATCGTAGAATCTTACGGTTTGCACCAAAATGTTTTGCTTACGATTTTCTATATATCTGATGCAATTTTTTTTCTCGAGGGACCGTTTACTAAGTAAAAGTAACGTTATCTTCGAAAATTTTAATACGAACCCTTATTTTTTATCATTTCATTCGATTCAAAATACATCATTTACCCTATATACCAAATTTCAATGCATTATGTTGAAAAACACGTCACTTATGAGCGAAAATATTTCGACCATTTTTTGACCGATCTTCAGGGAGAATTTCCATAAAACGAAAGGTATTTTTAAGGTTCTTCTTCACAGCGGGAGAAATCGAACGGTCAATGTGGCAAGTTTCACGAAGATTAAAAAATACAAGTATTAGTCTAAAATAGCATAGAAACTACTTGGATTTATAGTGTCATGTTTAAGATTAATACAAAAATAGCAAGTAAACGCAAAAGTAACATAATTTATTTACAACATTAAAGATGTGCATTCTTCACACGAAATAAATAAAGTATCGAAAACTGTAATTGCAGAAATATAACGAATACTACTGATGATTAGAAAATTAATAAATATTAAATGTAGGCATTAGTAAACAGTATTTAGCAAAGCATGAATATTTTACAGAAATATTTCACTATACACATAAATGTAACTAGATTGTTGAAATTATTTATAAAATGAAAAAGTCACATGATTCAGTAAAATTTTTAAAGGATAACTTATTGAAATTGCTTAAAAAATGTTGTTTTAAATAAATGGAATTTAAGAAAGCAAATTAAAAAAATATATATATATAGTTTACAGAAAAAATAATTAATAATTTAAAAAACTAAAAACACGCTTTAATAGAAAATCAAACTAAAAAGTAGAAAATAATCAATAGATTAAAAAACTAAGAAACACGCTTTAATAGAAAAGTGAACTAAAAAGTAGAAGATAATTTTAAATAAGTTTGAAATAAGAATAGAGTGATTAACAAGAAATATTTATTTTATCGTACAAAAACTTGGGGTGCTTTTTAAGATATTTTCCTAATGGCTCTACTTTTACCAATATCTGTCATTAAATATTTACAAAAATTGACATCAAGCACCCCACGCTTTTTTACGATAAAATAAATATTTCTTGTTAATCACTATTCTTATTTCAAACTTATTTAAAATTATCTTCTACTTTTTAGTTCACTTTCCTATTAAAGCGTGTTTCTTAGTTTTTAAACTATCGGTTATACGATAACTGAACGTTATGCGATTTTCCACACCTCTAGTTTACCTTGAATTAATCTTTGATAGTTTTCAAAAGTCGTCTACTCTACGGTCCCTTAAAGTGAGCGTTTTTTACATTTTCTCTAAAAAATCGAGAACTAATAGTCAAAATGGAAAGAAAAAAATTATGGGGAGGGTTTAGACCATGGTAAATCTAATGAAAGCAAAAAAAAATATATGTTTCTATTCAAAAAAAAATTTAATTGCTTTATTAATTATTAATTATTAAAAAAGAAATTGATTCAAAGGCTGATTGCTATTTATGTTTGGCCATTTACGAACTACCTTTTGAAAAAAAAATTACTGAAATATATTAATTATTTAAGTATTTATGGCCAAAAAACCAATTTTTTATTTAACATTAATTTATCATTTTCTTTTTATCATTTAAATTACAAACCATTCATTAGAAAATTACGAATTTTTGTATTTCGCATTCTTTTTTAATGCTGAATCTAAATATGGAATAATATTATGAGGTTGCTATTGAACTTTTTAAAGTTTGGTTCTGTTTTAATATGTAGATGACCCCTCATGATAAAAAAAAACTACATACAATTATTAAAAACCTTTCACGATTTACAACGGTACCTTTTGTTTGTTATTTCAACAATTAGAACAAAAGATATAGCCATCGTTCTGTTTTTTTTTTGGGGGGGGGGGTACTGTACAAATGTTATACTATAGGTAACCTTACCTTTTAGAAGAATTTCCATCAAAGAAAAAGTAAACAAAATTATTTTATCCCGTGACTTAATAAATTTTTTAATGCTCTTAAAGACAAAGGACACTAAATTCATACTGCGGCGAAACATTGTACGGTCAACTGTCATATATATGATGCATGATAATAATCTACAATGTGTTCTGTCTTAACCGCATAAACTGTACAGAGCGAAACATCTTGCTTTAAGTAAAAATCGCAAAATGAAAAAATGTCCTCATAATTTTTTCTAACTTTGAGACGATTCGAAGAAAATTTATTTTCAGTGCATCGTCTGTGAAGCTATACTATTTCTTTTGCATTTTTATCGAAAATTATACACCGTTAGCCCCTGGATAAATTTTAATTTGACTCTAAGCACTGTGTGTCTAAGTTCAATTATATTTTACTTTTATGGTTAAAGAAATATCCATATTTCAAAATATTTTGTATTCTGTGATTGCTTTCAAAACTTCAAAGTTTATTTTATTCATAAAGGTATAAAAAAAACTTTGAAAGATAAAATTGTAAAATTCTATGGTTAGTTTTCATGTACGAGTAAAAAGAATTACCAGAACTTAGAGCTGTAATGAAAGTCCATTGATTATCTTAATCTTAATACATAAAACTCCTATCTTCTTGGAAATTTTTATCAATAATATGTATTTTACTAATATACAAATTTCCTTCAAATAAAGAAACTTCTGGGGAAAATTTTGAAGGTTGATTTTTTCCATATTACTGTTGTGCCTATAATTTTTGCATATAAAAGTATGCTTAACTCTATAAGGAATAACATTACTGAACATGAAACTTAAAAGAACAAAAAGAACTCACCAGATTTTTGAAGATTGGACAGCTTTTTCACAAACAATATAAAACTATGTGTCGGAAATGCCTGCTTTATGCAAATGCGCCATCAGGGGTGTTGCTGGTAATCATCTGCCCATGCTCGGCGAGCGTCACCAGATGTATATTAGGAAGAATAATTTTCTTGTTCATTCGGCTCTGTTTAGGCACCACTATGCTTTTTTATTCTGTAACGGCCAGAGTAGCTGTATATTGTTTTACTTTAACTGAATTAAAGGTGATCCTCTTTTCGCATGGTGTCTTGATCCCGAGTTTACAAGTATAGACACAACACAAGTTTTAGTTACACAACACAAATTAGAGACTTTAACACTATGCACATCCAACAACATCACAAAACAAAATGGTTGACTTGAGCTTCACTTCAGCTTTGATAAAGAAGACTGTACTGCTATCTAGTAGAATTTTAATCAAGTTAAAGATATTCCTTGGAGGTTACCTCAGCACCCCAGGAACAACTTATGTGCTTAAAATAAAGCGGTAAAATAAATTAAAATTTACATTTCTTTGTGATTAGTTACTTCCTTATATAACAAATAAATGTTTAACACAGATTTTTCCACAAATATATTATTTATCAGGTTTATTTCTTCAATTAACACTAAAGAAACAGAGGTGGGGTTACTTTGGACTTTGGTTCCCATACTTTGGATTTTTTTTTTTTAAATAATAAATAAATATGTAAACTAAAGACTGAAAACATTAGATGTAAACTTTTTTCTACTTAATACCAATTTTCTCACTTAAAGGAATAAATATGAAGCCAGTAAAAGCATAGGGAATGAAATTTCCCCTTAATTTCAGAATCATCCATATCATTCAACGAGCACTTGCAGCTACAAAAACACGAAAGGACACAAAAAATCTATAGAATAGTTACAAGACAAAGCCAACTAAATACACAATGATGTAAATGTTTTTTACACCAAAAAATGAAGGATAAATTTGAAGACGAAGAAATGAGGAATCTAATTAAGTCTACATGGAATAAATGTATTTATTTCAAGGAGATTTCTTAATTCTAATCCATACGCCAAATTATTTGTAAAATGAGTATATTAGAGAAAACCAGGCACTGACCGGGAGACTGTTTTTTAATTTTGAAGTATCATGGTTTACTTTTACCGTTTTTATCATTTGCCAATCCCCTATTCCCTACTTTCCTGTACTCAAGGACAGATTTAGAGGTCTTTCAAGGGGATGTGATGATGACCATTATTGTCTATTATGGCAGAAATTAGGTGCCGAAAAAGGAAAGGGGGGGGGGGGAAGAAACCACCTAATTTTGCCTTCCATATAATTCATATAAATAGTCACCTCTAAAATCAAATTAATTTAAAAAACTTATATTATTTTTATACTTTTTCATGATAATTAAGATGGAAAAAACATCCATAGCAAATTGAGCTTTTGCATGCGAAGGGCCCCACCCGGTTCAATAAACCTGATGTCACTTTTTAATATGTTAACCTGTAGTATCGATATTTTCAACCTAAATTATTTCAGGGATAGTAAAAGTAGAATATTGAAGTATAATTTTTGAACAATTTCAACCAGCATTGTATTAGGAACTAAAATCCTCATTTACAACGTTCTGGTTAATTTAAGTAACTATTCAAAGATTTTAAAATGGTGTTTGGCATCATAACAGTTAATTAAACAATATGCTCTCATATAAATCAGATGTTTACCAAAATCGTTTGAATTATCAATAATTACTAATTTTAACTAAAGGCGAAATTAATTATGGTGACAATTTTAAAATTCTAAATGGGACTTCAAACACCAAAAGCTGCACCGTTGGTATGTCCGCTCTACGATATAACGTTACCTTAACAAGAAATGGACCGTAAATAAGAACTTCAAAATAACTTGTGAAATAATAATGTATAATTTAAAATTATTATTTAAAATAAATTGAAACAGTAAAATCGAAAACAATCAGTCCCTATGGAATAGAAAGTGAATAAACACAGTTAATTAAATAAAAAAATTGTGTAGACTTACGTTACACAATTAAAATATATTTTTATTAGATTTATTATTTTTCAACTGACTTATATTCTATCAAAATCCACATAAAATTTTATTTTAACTAAATTAAAAACAATAAATTTTACAAAATATAATACAAAAAGGCAATGTTTCAATAATTGCCATTTTTCAGCAGAAGTTACTTTTTAATTTCATTTCATTTCCTCATCACTTTTGTGACATAATTTTAAATTTCATAATCATTTTTCTAATATTTTCTCAAAAGGAAAATTATTTTGAAAACAACGTATATATAATATTATCAATCTATATCTATCTGTAATCTAATAAAAAAAATTATATGGACTTATTCTACAAAGGCTCATTTACCAATCAAAGTATCCTTGCCAAATTTGATGTGCAAATACTTTGGCAGACTAAAAGAAAAGCTGAAGAAGTCTCGAAAGAAATGAATTTAAGATTTATATTTAATTAATGGTTTTATTTTTGTGTGTCTTTCACTTGCATTAGATTGATATCATCATCTGACGATGAAACCTGCGATTTTTTTGCTAGAGAATTTTTAAACTGTTGCCAAAGATTGCTTGGAGCTAATATTTTTATCGTTTCTATATATCATGTTAATTTTGTTATCCTTAGAGTACTTACTTTTATTTTTAAAAAAAAGCTGTTTTATTCAGAAGGTTTACAAAATAATTTAAATAATAGTTCCCGAAAAATTCGAAATACTTAAGAACAATACGAATAGAGAATTAAAATAATTTATTAATTATCGCTTTATGCTTTACTTCAGAAGGGGGCAATACGATAAGGACCAGCAAAGAGATTCCAGAAAACTTTTACCACAGCCCACTAGAATGTCTGCTTAAGTGGCCAACCAACATTTTGATTGGCTACTTGTATTTGAAAATTCCACAGCCTTTACCTTTTTACTAGCACCTTTATTACTAAAGGTGTAAGTGTTATTGGTTACATTTTGATGGTGATGTCACACATTTTGAACGATATTAGTAAATGACGACGTCATGCATAAGTACTACAAACAAATTTTCCAAAATCAATTTTACGAATACTATGCACACATTTAAAGAATTTGACAGGTATTGTTAAATAATCTTTGAATATTTAAAACTCTTCTTAATTATTTAATTTCAGTTTTACCAAATATTACGAAATCTTACAAGATAAAACACTAAATACATCTCTCTCAGTTTACAACTACTTAACTGTAACATAATTTCAAAAATAATTTAAATATTATTAACATGGAATATTCAAAAAGGTATTTAAGAACTACATGTAACAGCCTGGAATATATATATATATATATATATATATATATATATATACTAGTCTTCTTTAATAATATTTTGCGATCTTTTACAATTTCCTCTGGTGTTGAAATTTTTTTGCAGTTACAAAATACAAAGATGAATTTTCTTGCGAACGGGGCCATTTGTCACGTTTGTACTACTCCTTAACCAACTATATATAAAGAGTGTCATCCTTAAATAGATATGTTTATCTTTTAACAGTCTTATTCCGATACTTATATCTACAGTTTTATTTTTATCTTGATGAAATCTGATAAGAAAGTGTGGAAACAAACTGGCTGCATAATACTGTTTAAAATCTCCTCTTCCCCCTTTCCAAACCCCTAAAGGGATATTATAATTGAAGTTTACTGAACCCTGCTTTATTTTCTTAAATTATCTTGACTAATATAGATTATTAATAATGCAATTTTATTCCGATGTTTTGTTTGGTAAAATGTAGGTTAGGGAATTAAAGGGGCATGCTCATAATTTGCAACTGACTGAACCAATATAAACCGAGTTGAACTGGGAAATGCCTGGCTCTTCAGCTAGCAGACAATAAATTCGAAAATACTTTTTTTAATTAGAAAATAAAAAAAATAAAAAAATAATAAAAAAACATTAGATAATGTATTTTTCTTTAAAAAAAAATAGTGAAGCCTGCTTTCAAATTGGGCCAGATCCTTTTAAGAAACAAGTTAGTTTGTGAAAGAAACTGTTACTAAACAGCCGTTTCTATTTCTGTAAATCAGATCAAGCTAAGCATTTATATTGTATAATCTCAAACCACAAATATGTTTTGCACCCACGTTCCCAATTTAACTTACTTCCCACTTCCACTTTCAATATTAAACCGGACATTCAAAATATTGATTAATTACGGATCTATTCCCCCTCCAATTTAATTCTTGTTTTGAAAGTGCCCTCCCCTCCCCATCTACACATTCCGGTGGACAATGAAGTGGATGCAGTCGATTAAGTAGCTCCGCCAACAAGTGGGGCATTCCGATGCAAGTCGATATGAACAGGCCAACTTCTCATTATACAATACGGTGTGGGGCTATTAGGATTAGGGGGTGTAATGGGCTTTCGCACAGTGGGCATGGAAATAGGTCCGTCAGATATCAAAATCACTTAAAGTTTATTGTTTTAAAAGAGTTAGGGAGTGGTCCATTTTTGTAAAAGGGCTTTTTAGTTTCCACAATTATGCTGGAAAAAAGACTGCTCAAATCACACGCTCACTGTTACTTACACGCAGAATGTTACAAATCCGAAAACTAAACATGTAGATATTCCCACAAGGTATTTTTTTTTCCTGCAATTGGATGGTGTTATGCAAAAGCGACTCAACCCACAAAAACCTGATTTTGAGATAATGGGCTTTAAAGTCAACAAACTCTGGCAAATCATGAGCTCTATATCAATATAACGCAATAACACAATAATCCTTGAAACGCTGATAGGGCTTAAATCATTTTTGCTTAATGTAGAAAGCAACATATTTTACCATCAGAGTTGGATAACTCATTTTTTTATGTTTTGTGGGTTAACTCCTTTTTGCATAATACCATCCAATTAACCTTCGGATTATCAGGCAGTTCATAATTTATCATTATTTTTAGCGTTAACATTAAGGCCAATATTCAAATCCGGTCCAATTGAATGTTGATCCAGCATTTGAGCAACTATGTTATAAGAACGATTAACAGCATGTTATGAGATACTTCTTATTTTTAGACCATGGTCCTTTTAGACAGGCTTGATTATTAAACGTTTAAATTATTTGTTACCAATATATTTTGATAAACTAGAAAAAAAATTACCTGAAAACTATTTATACTTTTCTTACAAAAAAATTCTAGCCGTTACTTTTGGAATTTTGATCTTTTTCGAAGTCGAATTTTCATAAAATTTCACAATTGTTTTTTATATGATTTTGAGAAAGCTTGTTTCTTAAAGTTTCTAAAAATAGCTTTACTTTTCTTCTAAGGCAACTATGAACAAAGTTATGATAACATTAATACAATCATGTCAACAGGTTTCCAATGCAACTTAGTACTTCAAACTCATTTTCTGCAAAATAGAATTTTCACCGTTTCGTTAACGCCATTAACACGATAACTTAAAAAATAATAAATATATTGCTGTGAAATTTTATTAGAAAGTTCTTTGTAATGCTCATCATAAAATGACCTTTGATCTAAGTGCCAGGTGCAATAGTTATTAATTTATAACCTCATTTATGCAAAAAATATTTTTAAAAACATTTAATTTTTTGGAATATATATTTTAAACAACCATATCTCAGTAACTTCTAAAAATATCTAGCTTGATAGTCATTTTCACGATAGTTAACTTATATTTAACTGGTTTCAAGGAAATTGCCTTCTTTTGTGTGCTGTCCAGATTAATAGCATGAAAAAAACTATATTTATATAATTTTTCAAAAAAATTTCTCCGAATGTTGTCGGATACCTATCTAATATCTAACTCAAAATCTATAAGCGTTTTTGAATCTTGCAAATCACTGATGCCGTCAGAGAAACGTGAAAAGTATTGTATAGCAAAACAAGGCTATATGCGTACATTTAAGGACACAAGATGTGCCATTGATTACTGGTTTCTATGTTTAATTTATTTTTCAGTTTCAACATTGTTGTAGCTTACACTTTGCGATTGAAAACAAATCGGATTTTTTTAGTTATTTTCAGATCATGACTCATTTGGGCGATTATGTTTATACGCTCTGTATGGGATCCGGAAAAAATGAATAATATATTTTATCCTCTTTTATTGTGAGGCCTAATTTGATTTGTTTCAATTTAAGAGCTTTTTGAATGGAAAAAGAATATTTCTTTATGTTGTTCAGAATTTATACTATGACTTATCCTATATTTCATTTGGTTTCATTTTAGGCAAAGTGGCCTAATAAGGACAGTAGGAATCTTTTGGAAAATTAGATGTTTAAAATATATCGAAAGGATAAATGTCAACATAAATTATTGGTTAGCTCAATAGTCAGCCTGAACGCTTGCCAAGTTTGGAGTATATTATTTGAGGGAGTCCACATTTAAAAATTCTCTTACCTTAAGTTATTGTTATTTGATGAACTTACCTTAGTTTTTCCTAAGATGATTTTATTATTATTATTATTATTATTATTATTATTATTATTATTATTATTATTATTATTATTATTATTATTATTATTATTATTATTATTATTATTATTATTATTATTATTATTATTATTATTATTATTATTATTATTATTATTACTATTATTATTATTCTTATTATTATTATCATTCATTTCTTTTGACTTTGACACATTGTAAAATGTCTAAAACATCAAATAGAAAAATGTTTTTAAAAATGTGGCAATTTCTTTGGGGGGCACATTTGAAATACTATAACATTCAATTTACTAATAAAAAAATAGGAAAAATGTAAGCAATTAAAAGCATATTTTCAACTGTGATTTTCCTTGCTCATCAAATTTGGGTATTAGGAAAATTCGCTTTTATTAAGAAGTCATTAAAATCTTTGTCAAAATTTTAAAATAGTAAAGTTATATATATATATATATATATATATATATATATATATATAGATATAGATATATATGTACTCCGGAGGCAATGGACACCATGTTACATTTTTGTATTTGTTCAAGAGAGCCAATTTTCCATAACTTTGAGCTATTAAAACGAACACGATTTTATTTTTCAATTACTTATCCTCGTTATTTATAGGAACAGGACATAGTGCCCTATACGATTGTAGAGATCGAAAAATCCACATAAAGAACATGGTGTTAAGGCAATTTAATAAAACAATGGACATGGTGTCCTTTACCTCCGGGACTCAGATATAGATAATCCTTTTACAATCAAGTCAGAATAGAACTGAAGAAATATCTTATTTTTAATAAATGTAAATTGTAAATGTTTTTATTTAAATAATCACTCAATGCAATTTTGCTACAGACAGGGATAACCTAATTGTGTGTTACGTTCCCATTTGACTCCCCTATCTTATATACAGAGACTTAAAGTATTACTTTGGCAATGTTAATACGAACATTCACAATTTTTCCAACCAATGGTTCTGCATTAGTGTGCATGACTGGAGAACTACACATCTAAGGTTCGTTTCTAATACCATGCCTCACAAAACCTTTGAAAAAATGGCAGACGTGAGTTTAATATCAATTGTCAATATACTGATTTTGCATTTTTTAATATTGCTTCACAAAAACAAACACCCATTTAAAAGAATAGTAAAAAATTTTGTAATAATAATTTAACTATGGCGAACTCATTAAGTAGCTTCTTTTTTTTTTTTTTTTTTCTTTTTTTTTTCTCAATTTTGTGGATAATACTTTAATTTCTTTTCAAGTTGGTATTTCTTTAACTTTTATAGTTTAATCTCAATTCAAAATAACTAAATTTAATACCAATTGTCAACACATTGATTTTGAATTTTTTCGTAATACTTCGCACAAACAAACGCCCTTATAAATGTAATAATATTAATTTTCATAATAATAATTTAACTATATAACTAACTCAATAAATAAGCTTTCTTTTTTCAATTTTGTGGATAATACTTATAAATGGTGTTTATAATTTTATTTCTAGTTGGTATTTCCTTAACTTTTATTGTGTTATTGTATTTAAATCAAAATTATAGTATTCGATTGCTAAAATAAATGTATTTTTCTTACAAAGAGTTCTTTTAGTTCATCGTATTTTCTAAAGATGGCGACACGAAAGATTTTTCTTCCAATAATTTTGTTGGAACAGCTCGTAAATATCGTTACGAACAACTTATTTCTATCACTGCTTTTCAACGATACTTACATTTTTTTTTTTTTTTTTCATTTTTTTGTGTTCAAAGTTTGAGATCTTTTGGCCTTAGTCTCAATGAAATGTCAAGAGATCAGCAATTACGAGGTCATAGATCATACTAAAAAGTATTTGAAATCGACAATACAGGCCTTTTAGTTGTTATTAAAATATATAGATGGCGTACCAAAACGTTAATGTAGGGTGCAGATCATATGAGGGAGAATGCAAGTCAGAATTGTTTCAAACCTTGATTTGTCAGAAACGATTATTGGATTTCCTGCTGAAATCTTAATTAATAGTTAGGGGGTAATTTTCTGTTTAAATAATTAATTTAGAACCCATTTTATACTTAATTTTCCTATCAATTATATCATTATTTTATTTTTTTATTTTCAAAAGCCAGGGCGGTAAGTGTTGCGAAACACAACTCAACTCAACTTTGTAAGAAAGTTTCGGTTCTTGTTTGATTCTTAAAGTTTTGGTTCGTGTCTATAATATAGAGTGATTGCGTAGTAAATTAAATGTTCTTGCTTTGAATCAGCGTGTCTGTTTTATTTGCTTATCTTATCCATAATATGAATCTTGCTATGTTTGTTAAATAGTGGCGTCCGCGACAGTGAAAGTATGGAAAAAGTGAAGGCAATCAGAAAGGCACTACGCACGGCTTTTACCGTGTGTGCGAATACGATTCAAGATGAATTGAACAATGAACAATCACTCTCGGATCTGCAAGCTTTGCAAAACAAGCTTCGGGATAAATTTGATCGTCTGTGTGCCGCGCAGGAGGAAGTATCCAGTGCCCTCCTGAGTGATGAAGCGTTGGCGATCACATATGAAGGGGATTTTGTGACAGCGGAGGAATATAGGGACAGGTATTTGACTGTATCTGCTATGTTGGAAACGGCGATAGCTAATTTGTCCACCGTTGTACCTGCATCGGAGTACGCTGAATCTACAGGAGGAAAACGTCGCTTCAAGTTACCGCGATTAGAATTGAAACGTTTCAGCGGCGATCCCAAAGAATATTTGGCCTTTTGGGCACAATTTGTCAAAATCCATGAAGATGAGGACATTGTTGAGGAGGATAAATTCCAATATTTGTTGCAATGTGTTGTTCCTGCCTCAAAAGCTGCAAGACTGGTTGAGAGTTTCCCACCAACCAGGGAAAATTATTCTAAAGTGATTAAACAGCTTACTGAACGATTTGGCCGTGAAGACCTTCTCGTCCAAATATACGTTAGAGACTTGCTGAGTATAGTGATGAGGAATGCATCGGGAAAATGCAAAATTGACTTATGCGAACTCTGCGACCTTCTAGAAGGCAAGTTAATGGCTTTGGAAAGCCTAGGGAGAACAAAAGAAAAGTTTGCGGACTTACTAGAACCACTTGTGGAGTCGTGTTTGCCCGAAACCGTACTACGTGCGTGGGAGAGGAGCCGCTCCTTGGATGAGTCATCCCGCAGTTCTACTGATGATGATTCCCCCCGGCTTTAAAGTGTGCGTTCCTTGGAGAAGCTCATGTTCTTTCTACGTGGAGAAGTTCAGAGCGAAGAAATGATATTACTCGCTCGCTCTGGACTTGGTGACCCGCAGAAGAGTATTTCGGAAAGAAAAAATAGTAGTGTTGTGCAAATGAATCCCACAAGTGCAGTGTTAAAAAATTCAGGTAAGGAAGAGGGGTCCGGCAAAATTCAGTGTATATTTTGTAGTAAACATCACTTAAGTTCTGAATGTTTTTTAGCTCGCAAAATGTCTTACAATGATAGAAAGAGTATTATTATGAAAAAAATAGCTTGTTTTAAATGTTTAGGTTTTGGCCACATGAGTCGTAAATGCAGACGCACAGTTAAATGTCTACAGTGTGAAAAAGGTCATTATATTTTAATGTGCCCTCAGCGTGACGATACACCTTCAGACCGTAGTACTACTGCGGAACCAGAAATTAGTAATGTTCTGGCCAATCAATCTGTGTCAGAAAATATTTATTTACAAACCATAGCTCTTAAAGTAAATGGTAATGGTCGTGAACAGATTGTCCGGGGGATGTTAGATACAGGGTCTCAAAAATCCTATTTAACTGCTAGAATTATTAAAAATTTGCAATTGCGACCAAAGTCAAAACAAACCATAGTACACGGTTTGTTTGGGGAGGAGAGAAAGTAAACCCCGTGAGCATTTTGTATATAACATTGGAATACAAGGCTTGAGTAATAATTTCAAATGTTCAATAGAAGTACTTTCCGAAATTAAAATTTGTGGGTTTGTTCCTAAAGTGAATGACTTATCAGCACTAATCGAAATAAAGGAAAAGGGTATTGAGATATCAGATTTACTTATACCTGATCATGAAGTAGATTTACTTTTGGGGGCTGATGTCATTAGTTCAATTTTAACAGGGAAATGTACTGATTTGAATTCTGGACTGATTGTTGTAGATACAAAATTGGGATGTACAGTTATGGGTAAAGTCACAAATGGAATTTGTGAGGAACACAAAGTCATATCAATGCCTGCTTTATATGAAAATAATTTGAATTCTAATCTTTTAACTTTGTTGTCATTGCATTCGTGTGCTTTAAATATAAAAGAGTTATGGGATCTTGAAACGTTGGGAATTCGGGACCCGATGGGAAATAATGAAAGCAAATGGCTAGTGGACTCAATAAATCAGTTTGAAAACGATTTAAAAATACTTCCAGATGGAAGATATGAATTGCTTTTACCTTTTAAGGGAGGTTTTGATGTACCTAGTAATAAATCTTTAACTGTTAAAAGGCATAGACGAATGTGTCAAAATGGGGTTAATAACAATTATTGGGAAGAATATTGCGCTGTTTTCAAGGAATGGGAAAAGTTAAATATTATCGAAAGAGTTCCAGATGTGGAGTTAGATAGAGAAGCCCATTGCTTATCACATAGACCCGTAATAAAGCTTTCAAGTCAAACTAGTAAGGTGAGGCCGGTGTTTGATGCTTCATCGAGAGAAATGAATCAACCGTCCTTAAACGATTGTTTATTGAAGGGCCCCAATTTAATTGAACTCATTCCGGAGATTATTAATAGGTTCAGGTCGTATCCGATTG
Source organism: Linyphia triangularis (assembly GCA_963978545.1). Lineage (NCBI taxonomy): Eukaryota > Metazoa > Arthropoda > Arachnida > Araneae > Linyphiidae > Linyphia > Linyphia triangularis. The sequence goes on along the minus strand of OZ021721.1, from coordinate 81,851,161 downwards.
GTTTGTCGTCGGACATTGAGAAAGCATTTTTGCAACTGAGTATCGCACCAGAACATAGAGACTATTTAAGGTTTTTTTATCCTTCACAAAATGAAGAGATTGTTTATCGTCATTGTAAAGTAGTATTTGGTGTGAGTTCAAGCCCGTTCCTATTAGCAGCTTTTATAAATTATTTGCTTGATCATTCATCTCCTGAATATGCTGAACTTATATTAAAACTAAAGCATTCCTTCTATGTAGACAATTGTGTTAGTGGAGTATTTAATGTAAATGAAATGGATAATTTTACTTCAGGGGCTACGAGTGTTATGGCCAAGGGGTGTTTTAATTTGAGGAACTGGGAGAGTAATGTTGCAGGGCCAAATGTTTTTAGGAGTACTGGAGACACAAATTTATTGGGTCTAATTTGGAACTTGGATAGAGACACACTGAGATGTTCTATAGGTAATGAACAACTCCAAGGTATTGTTGAAGTTACTAAACGATCAGTACTGTCTATGGTGCAGCAATATTTCGACCCCATTGGTATTTTAACAGCTGCCACGTTGTTGCTCAAACTTTGGCTACAAGAAGCGTGGAAACTTAAATTATCTTGGGACGATCCTTTGCCACCTGAGATGTGCAAAAAATTCTGTAGATGGCTCCAAGAAGTGAAATGCTTAAAAGAAATAGAAATCCCTAGATATATTGAGATTGGTGAAATATCGGAACTACATGTTTTTGTAGACGCTTCCAAAAATGCGTATGCTGCTTGTATATTCATTAGGTCTATAACGAAAACAGGGATTAAGTTACATTTAATTAAGGCCAAGTCAAGGGTAGCTCCTACGAAACCCGTTTCAATTCCTAGATTGGAACTATTAGCGTGTTGTGTAGGTGCACGATTGGTTAAATCCGTTCAAGGGGCTTTGGATATGCCGAATTTAAATACTACATTTTGGACTGACTCTATGGTAGCTTTATATTGGATTAAAAACTATGGGGAGTGGTCAATATTCGTGTCCAATAGAGTAAAAGAGATAGGAAAAATAACGTCTCCGGACAATTGGAGGCACGTTCCCGGTACGTTGAATCCGGCAGATGTTCTTTCTCGTGGGTGCTCCCCGAGTCATCTGTTGGATTCAGCATGGCTTAATGGTCCTGTGTGGCCTCAAGAAGACTCAAGCCAATGGCCAGTAACTGACATAAAGTGTGAGATTAAAGAGGTCAATGCTGAAAGGAGGAAGGTTAAACTTTGTAACCTTAATGTCAAAGATAGCGTTCCTTGGTATTCACAAAGGTTTACAAATTATCACTCTATGGTCAGATTGACAGCATGGATTAGAAGATTCATTAGTAACTGTCGAACGACATCTGACGATAGAGCTGTAGGTGAATTGTCAAGTTCTGAAATTGACAAGGCAGAAAAAATTCTTATTGGCTCAATACAAAGAGAATTTTTCCCTGGTCCAAGTTGTATTCCGATAATTAATGTCTTCAAAGATGGAGATGGGTTAATACGCGTTAAGACAAAAATAACTGAGCGGAAAGATAACCCTTGTTTTTTAACACCTATCCTCCTTCCAGAAAATTGCCTCTTAACTTTGAAGTTAATTGAATACCTACATAAAGTAAATTGTCATGCGGGTACCCAAATATTACTTTCAATAATTCGAGAAAAATTTTGGATTTTGAAATCTAGGAAAACTGTTAGAAATGTGATAAGGAAGTGTGTAACCTGCCGCAGATATAGTGCAAAACCAGCTGTTAGCGCGCCTGTTGCTTTACCTGCAGACCGTGTATGTGAGGCTAATGTTTTTGAGGTTATAGGCATAGATCTGGCCGGTCCTCTCTTCCTTTTGAATGGTGAGAAAGTGTGGATTGTGTTATTTACATGTGCGGTCTTCCGAGCATTGCATTTAGAACTTGTGACTTCACTCTCAACGGAGAATTTTCTACTAGCTTTTCGTCGATTTATCGCTCGAAGGGGAAGACCAAAGACAGTGTACACAGACAACGGTAGTAATTTTAAGGGTGCTGTTAATGAATTCCAAAAGCTGGACTGGGATAAAATTGAACGTGAGACAGAACTTCAGTGTGTGAAATGGAAGTTCATCCCACCCACTGCTGCTTGGTGGGGAGGGTGGTGGGAGAGACTTGTAAGAGTGATTAAAGATCTTCTGAAACGCTATCTAGGAAAGTCAATTTTATCTTACGAAGAGTTACTGACAGTCTGTTGTGATTGTGAATCGATTATTAATTCCCGTCCATTGACTTATGTGTCAGAGGATTCTGAGGACTTGGTTGCTATTACACCAGCCATGTTTCTAATGACCAATTCTACCTCTGATGTATCTGATTTAGATGAGTGTGCCAAATTTCGAAAACGTGTTAAGTATCAAGCCAAATTGCTTAAAGATTTAAGAGGTAGATTCCGAAGGGAATATTTGGGATTGTTAGTGCAACAACACCAAAGGTCATCTTCTCGAGACTTTACTGTTGGGGAAATGGTGCTTGTAGAGAACACCGGCAAAAAGAGATTATTTTGGCCTATAGCCAAAATTTTGGATTTGTTACCTGGTAGGGACGGTAAAGTTCGTACATTAAAATTGAAGTGTGGTAACTCTGTTATAATCCGTCCTGTGCAGAGAGTTTTTCCTCTAGAGATCCTGCCTACAGAGACTCCAGCTGTAGCTGCTGGTCTAAGCGATGTTCCAGAGTCGTCGGCCCCACCGGATGATCCAGTGACAACTTTTTTTCCGACTGCTGACCCAGAGATGACTGGATTATCTCCTGGTGTTCACGATGTGGACGTTCCGAAGTTGTCAAGATTTGGACGAAAGATCAGACCTCCCCGAAAATTAAACTTGTTAAACATTACTTTATTTTTTGATTCAGATTAGACTCAAAAAGGGGGAGGATGTTGCGAAACACAACTCAACTCAACTTTGTAAGAAAGTTTCGGTTCTTGTTTGATTCTTAAAGTTTTGGTTCGTGTCTATAAAATAGAGTGATTGCGTAGTAAATGAAATGTTCTTGCTTTGAATCAGCGTGTCTGTTTTATTGCTTATCTTATCCATAATATGAATCTTGCTATGTTTGTTAAAGTAAGTGTACCTCCTTTGTCCGGCAGGGTTGCGTTTATGCCTAAATAGCTAAAATAATTAAACAATTAAGACAACTATCAGTTGCCAACTTTAAATAAAGTAATAAATTAACACTTAATTTGCAACTTTGCAAGGGATTGCAGTTGTAAAATTCATCAGTTATTCTCAGTTAAAATGATGTTGCAGTTAAGAAATTATTTGCAAATAATGTTAATGGGACGTGAAGTAAAAAAAAAAAACTGAGTTGACAGTTTTTATGTTTGTGTTTGCATTTGGAGATTGTTTGCATTAAGGAGAAATGCTATGCAGCAAAAAAATTAATTTCACAAATATAAAAACAAAAGTTCGGGTTTTAAAAATTAAAGAATAGCACAGAACTTTTTTCGATAAAAAATTTCAAAGTGGCCGTGTACAAATGATTTTACGCTTGAGGGGGAAGGAAGCTGTTCATAAAGCAGTGACACTTTATGATAAAGAAAAGCGGGTACAAGAAGTGTGAGATCATGAATATTAAAAATATCATGAATATTCAACAAACATCATATCATGAATATTCAACAAAAAATTAAAACAAAAAAAATCAGAAAAATAAACTATTTAAATTTCTGTTTAGATAGTAAATTCCTACAAAATTAAGCAAATGTTTTGAGTTTTAATTTAAGCTCATATGGAAGTGTATTTTAAAGATGTTTTTGTTGATGATATTTCACGCACATATATTAATTATCGACAGCTAATACAAACAAATTTACACAAAAAATACAAAACTAATACAAATACATCAAGTTGCATTTAATTCTTACTGTTGTTATGTTCGTTATCTGTAATATTCGTTTTTTGTTATTCTTCAGATTCATGAAATAAGTACAACCTAAATTGACTTTGGGCCTGTTATTTGTAATTTTTTATTCATATAGTTATAGTTCTTTTTTATTTTCAGTTACCCATGTTAACATAGGGTAATGAATTTTTTGTTTTCGGTCAAAAAAAAAAATTTCGATTAATTGCATTTCTCTACGTTTTGGAACATACTGATTTTAAAAAAAATGGTCTAGAAAAAATGCCTGTGTGTATGTGATCAGCATAACTCCCGAACGAATTGACCTATGATGTTCAATTTTGGAGTTCAGTTTACTGGTGGCAATTGGGACCTGTCATTAAGGTTTTCGTCAATATTGCGCATGCGCAAAACAAGAAAACATTAAAAAATCATGTTTTTCAGCAGTTGCTAAAATACGGCTCTAACGAATTTGATCAAAAATAGCTACGGTATTGCCTTTTAAGAAGTTCTAAATATCTCCACTTCCGAAATTCCAGTAAAAATGCTATAAAAGAGTAAAAAGTTGAAAAACGAAGGTCTTTAACCAGAGTTCTCTTGCTTTGAGCATCTCTCATCAACGACCGTTTTTATCCTCCCCTCTGTCTCACTTGCAAGAGAGGATAATGTAACAGTTAAGAATACCGCCGAATATGCAATTTTGGCGGGTTTTTTCCTCTTGTAATAATTGTTACCAAAATTATTGCCAAACTGGCGATTTTTTCAAATGAATGAAAATATGAAAATGGTAATAACACAAAGCCACTTCAAATTTAAATGTAGTGACCAGTATTATAGTGTAATTGAAAATATGGGATGTACCACACCCTAAATTTTTAATGTTCTTTATCCTTTTAATACTGCTTTCAATTACCCATGTGTTAAAAATAGGGTAATGAAAGTATTGTTTTCGGTCGGAAATAAAATTCATTTTCTTATGCATTTCTCCACGTTTTGGAAAATCTTGAATTCAAAAAAGTGATCTAGAAAAAATATATGTCTGTGTGTACGAGGTCAACATAATTCCTGAACGAATTACCCTACAATGTTGACATTTGGTGTCCGGGTTAGTGGTAGCCATGGGATCCACCACTAATATTTTCGTCAAAGGTTGAAGTCAAGAAAAATCATTAAAAAAATCATGTTTTTCAGCAATTGCTAAAAAACGGCTCAAACGATTTTAATTAAAATCACAATACTACGCGCCTCCAAAATTTCTGTAGAAATGCGATAAAATCGCAAAAAATTGAAAAACGAATACCTTTAACACAGAGTTCTCTATACTTGAGCATCGTCTATCAACGATTGATATTCATTTATTTCACACACAAGAAAGGATATTGTAGTGTTTATCGAATTACATCGCCAATTTGGCCATTTTGGGTTGTTGTTTTTATTTGGGGGAGGGGGGGGGGGACAAAAAAAATTAAAAAATGCTGCATGAAAATATAAAAACGGTAAATAACACCATTCCATATCAAATTTGAATGCAATGACCATTATTATAATTTAATTGAAAGTTGTGCAAATGTTCCACACCCCTAGTTACTTTTGTATAGTATATACGTTTAATCTTATTTCTTACATAAACTGCTTGTCAAGCAGCCTTTCACTGTAGAGTAAGCAAAGTCGTCATAAATTCTCACATTCAACCTTGAGGGCCAGTGAGTTAGAGCAAGGAGGCAGAAATATGACAGGAAAAGGCAGCGGTTAAAAACCTGAAGCATTTAACTGTAACCTACCGCCGTCTTGTTTCAATCTAAAGATTCGGCATGCGGTATATCTCTACAGTGTAGAACATCGAATTAATTTATATTTTTTCGGCTATATATGATTGCTTAGAGAAATGAAGTTTTGTGTGACCTATTATTGCAGAAATAGATATTCCAAGAAAATATCTGGAATAACTTTTCATAGATAAATGCTATTTTTATACTGATTTTTTTATATGTTCGAATTCAGTTTCGGCAGTTTCTAAATCATTAAACTTAAGCATTTTTAAATGTAGCTGCATATGTGTTAATGATTGAGTATTCTGTGAAATATTTTTGGAAAAAAAATAATAATAATAATTGGTGTTAGACATTTTCAATTTATTATAAATATATGATGATTTTTGAACTTTTCTTGAATTATCTTTTCGTTGTTCTTTGGAAATGATAAACAGTATGTAGAATATCTGATTATAATCTCTATAAGGTACTTCATGGCGATCTTTCACCCAATTTTGTGCTAATATTTAACTCAAAAACTTAATTTTTAATGTATTGAACAAATTTATAAACTTTAGGTATTATGAAGCAAGATATTTCTTGTAAGTGTTCCAAAAATAAAATATAATCCACTTTCTACTTTAATTCATTGACATTTACACTTCATTAGTTTATTTGATACAATTATATATATATTTAAAATATATGGGGATATCTTCCCTGCTTGCTTGTGCTCGTCAACCATGAAATTACTTCGCAATTAGTTCACATGCTCGGTAATGATTGCCAAACCCCGAGCTCGCTACTCTAGTGAATTTCTATTAAAAAAAAAATACATGACTGAAAACCATTCGTCAGTGAAAGCTTTGTGACATGATCCTGGAAATCAATAAAATGGAAATTGAATTACTCTTCTTTAAATATCGAGCACATGGTCAATCTATCGAATTTACCTGAAAACGAACTCACAACTCTAAGGTTGCCAGATATTCATATTATTTAAAACATATAGTTAAAGTTAATTAAAGTAACTCATTTTTCGAGGACGACAGCCTTGCAAAAAGTTCTTTCCCTTTGACATGTAATACTTCAGAAAAATAGCTTATTAAATATAATACCTTGTAAATTTTTAGAATAATATAAGATACCATAAATGTACCACATTTTTGAAAATTACTACTTCAAAAAGTCAGTACCGACTCTAGAAGAATTTTGTACCATCAAAGCTACCTTTTAAACATTTTTCTTTTAAACATGGCGAAATTAGAAAACGCAATTTTTGCTAAAGTTTGCATTTCTAAATTTTTCTTATCAGCAGATTTCAGGAACCTTTCTTTACAACTGTGCAAAATTTCAAACTTTTAATTCCAATACTTTTTTTGCTGTGAGACAAATAAAAGCACTCGGGAGAAGAATTCTGAAAAAGCGGTGACACTTTAAAATCCTTACTTTTTTTTTAGTGTAGAGAGAAATTCCGTTTGTAATATGATAGGTGACAAAGTATTTGATACAGCACAAAGAAAGAAATATGGAATTTAAATAAATTGCTTCTTGTAACAAGTTTGTATTAGTTGTTTTTCTATTTTTTTATCATATCAAACTACTTAATTAAGTTGTAATTTTCATAAGTTTACAACCTTTAACTTCCTTAAAGTCACCCATTCAGAATAGTGCTTAGCGTATCAAACTACAACGCTGGTGGTTCTCGGTTCGAATCCGGGGTAAGACATGGATGCAAGACGTGGATGTCCTATGATAGGGTCTACAATGGCCGTCCCACTGGGTGCCCCTTCACAAGTGGCCATCGCTACCGGCCTGGTAGTGGCCAAGTGACTGCGAGCACTATCAAGTGACTGTAAGTACTTGGGCCCGCCATTAGAAAAAACAAAAACAAAAAATTAAATAACTTTGGTATTAAATGTGCAATAAAAAATAAAGCTTGATAAATATAAATAATAACATGCTATTTTTAAACCTTTTGATCACTCGAAATTCATATTTTAAGGAAACAAGTAACCACGATTTTGCCAAAGATAGTATTTTAGTGAATATGGTTACACAATTAAAGTGGAAATGAAATGAATGTTTTTAAAATTACAAATTTAATCTAATTTATTAAATTGAGTAATAATATACGAATTTCTTTACTTTAATTTGTATTGCTAATTTGTACTAGAAACTGGGATTTTTTTTTTTTTTTTAAATATCTGAAAAATAATAACAAATTAAAATAAATATTAAAATTAATATTAAAAATATGCCCAACTGAACTTTGCAACCATTTTTGCTGTTATTAATAAATATAAAATAAACTGAGTTTGGATCAGAAGATAACTCCTTCTTGTTCAGAATATGTTGCTAAACAACAAACATTGAATACATAAAAAAAAAAATTGAAAATGTAAAGAATTTCCAGCAAATTGTCAGTCATACCAACCACAGACCCATTTTATTTTATGCTTCAACTCAATTCCTATTACCAAACAATTTAATTTAGGAAAAATGATATTAATTCTGATGGAGATTTTTAAAACACATTTTTTTGTTTTTTTGTTTCGGAAAATAAAATTTAGAAGTACCATAACATTTTTATACACCGTTTCTTTTATAGACATTTCAAAGTGAAATGTTTATTATAAAAACTTCGTATATTGATGATTTTCCTATTTATGCCTTAAAACCAACCAATATTTCGTTTAAAAATTAAATCGTGTTTCTTTTTTCTTTTTTACGTTGTTTGCAAGTTTCTAATTTTAATAATTAAAATGGTTGTATTGTTTTTTGTATTGTTGTTGTTGTATTGTTATATGTTTCCATTAAGCTTTTAAAGAATGATTAAGTTTTTATTTCTATAGGACACCTTACAACGAAGAAAATAACTATTTGTTATTTTTTCGTCATTTTATAAAGAACCTTCAATGAATCAAAATCGTACTCTTCATTTTTTTTCCTTGCATCAATCAGAACAAAAGTTATACCCTCTCTTCCATCAATCACAACTAAAGATATAGTCAACGACTGAATTTTTCTTTTACCTAGAGTTCTTCAACTGATATAAAATCCTTAGAGCTGCAAATTTTTTTATTGTTTTTTAATTTTAGTTTTCCAGCAGTCGGGGCTCTTTTTTCTATTAAGTACTAACTTTATTTTCAAATTTTTTTACAAAAATTTAATTTTAATGCTAGATTTAAAAATTAATTTTTGTGATAGAGATAATATGATCTTCAATAATTAGTTTTACTATTTATTATAAATATAATATAAATTACTTAATAGTAGTTGTTTTATTTAAAATAAATCCAGAAATATGAGTTACCTTACGAAATAATAATATTCGAGTAGGTCTGACTTCCTTTAAGTATTACTTTAATTTCTACCGATATTTCCTAGATTTTTGTTCTGAGTTTCGTCTTGGATTATTAATGGAGGCTTTTTTTTTTAATTTATGAGAAGGGGGAAGGGAGGCGGTCGTGTGCATAAAGTATAAAGACTTAAAAGAAATTATGAAACTGTATAAGTGTATATTTACGGTAAGGATGATGTATTCAATGGTTTGATAACCACACACAGAACTTGGAGGATGAATCCAACCAAAATTTAAAAATAAGTAATTTAAAATGGGTGTTAAAAACATGGTGTCACAATTTCTAACTGCATCTTGAACATAAATTGTACCTGTAAACTAGTTCAAACACAGTCTAAGAATAGATACTCAATTTTATATTCTATATGTATTTTTTTAAATATTTAATTGTTTTGTAATTTACACACAAAATGCACTATAACAACGAGTTGAAAGCCTCCCTCTTCAACAAAATTCTCAAACTTTTTCCAAAAGAAGTAGAATTTCTGTTCCAATGTAATGCAAAAATTATTTACCCAAACCCTCTATAAACCCCAAAGTAACGACTTTAATACTCAGGATTCAATTTGCATGCACAAAAATGAAAAAAAAAACGCTATCAAAATCGATTTCTTGTACTTTCTTAAAATCATATTTAAAAATAAATGAATAAAGAATAAGTGCACAACAAAATACTTTTCACAACTCAAATCTCGCATTCCTTCAATCACGTTGTTTGTCAGATATGTTCACACATGTAACACGAGCTTTTTGATAGCTCTACAGAGCTATTCTCCAAAGCCCTCATACACCAACAAACTCCATAGCTCAGGATTCAATTTGTCTGCACAACAAAACTGACATCATAAACTTTTCCCCGTACCCTCTTCCTATTCTGTTCTTCGTGCAAAGTAGGCTTCTCGAGATTGACGGTGGTGAAAAATACCAGGGAGCTCCGTGAATGGCCTCGTGATCGCAATATCTTCGTCTGGTGGCAAAGGTGACGAAACTACGCAGACCTTAAATCAGGGCCCGCTGCCCTCTGAACTCTAAAAGCGGCGGCGACACAAAGAGGCACACACAATGCCTAGGCCTAAATCACCCATTTCACCAAAATAAATGCCTGCCACTAGAGCCGTCCTACCTTCAATGGCCAACTCTGACTTCCCTACCTGTACAAAACCCTTTAAAGGCTCATTACTGAATGTATCTTCGTGGGGGGTAGGGCGCTTTTCAATGCACTCTCTTCCTTTGACAAAGAAAAACATCTTGGTCGAACACTCGTTGTTGGAAGTGCAATAGGAACAGACTAGGAATTCGGGAGATTTAAGATTTCGATAAATTTGTTGTCTGGGCCTTAGCGAGGTCATATTCAACTCGTTCAGCAACCCTTTATCAAGAGCATTTAACATGCCTTCTGTTTGTTTTTTGTATGTGGTGTATTTCTCTTGGAAGAATTCCAAATAAACGGTATTTCTTCAAATGTCAGATTCACAGTTGAGGATAGCACAAACCTGGTGAATAAAAGTTTTTTTAGTTTTCATTAGAAGGGGAATCAGAAATGTGTTTTCGACTTTTTAAATAACGGGTAAGACTTATATCCTGGTTAGTATTGGGATTCTTTTGTGGGGAGATTCATTTAAAAGAAATTAGAAGTGGAAACGGGATAATGATAAAAATCCCAATTATAAAATTTCTAAAGTAATGTATTCTCGAGCACTGCTTTATAACTTGAATTGAAATTTCATTTAATTTTTGAGTTTCATTATCAATGTAGAAAATATGTGTTTTGAAAAATAAAGAAAATATTGACTATTTTAAATTACAAATGGGAAATGTGTTTTCGGCAATGTTCTACCACTAAAAATATAATTCAATATTTTTTAAGGGGAGGTATGCACTTTTTACAAACTGTATTACGGGTTAAATATTTATCATTAAACATTCAATTTTCAAGTCTGTCGGATGACAAACGAGTTTGTCGGAACTGAGACTTAGCGACAAAGGTGAAATCTAAAACAATTAGTAAATCAAGTTCAAAATATTCTCTAAATAATGCCTTTATAAAGGCTAAATTATTCTTATAATTATAATGTCGTCTACTTCAAATAATAAAAATTTGTTGGGGGTGAAAATTAGTTTGTGTTTTTTACTTAATAAAGCATTTTTAAGCCTATTAATTTTTTTATGTTATTTTTAAGTACAAAGTCAAAACTATACGCTAAAAACCTTAAAATATTAAATATTAATCTGAATTGTATCTCAAGCATAAAACTCGAAACAAACCATTTCAACAAAATCGATTTACTCTCTTTTGAAATCACTGCATGTTTATCTTTTTATAAAAATTTCCGAAAAATCTGGGAAATCTGTCTAACAATAAAAGGAATTTTTTTAAATAAAATAATAATTTTAAACAACAAATATTCAATTACAACAATTTCAAAATAACTAAAATCTATTTACACAATTTTATTCGATGTCGTAGACGTATGAAGAAAACGTAATTAATGAATTTGTATCTATTTCTTCACAAGTCCATGCTCCAAAAAAAAAAAAAGATCATTCATTCGTTGTACACTGTACAGTGAAGCAGAAGAAGATTGAAAACCTGGACAAAAGTCTAAATTTTATCTGTTGAATTAAAATCGGTTGGAACCGTTTTTTGGTAATTGCTATATTATACACTGCGTTGCATAATGATAGAATCACCATGTATTTTCAAACTAGCATATTAATAATTGGAAAAAAATAATTGATATTAATGTTTTTATTGAAAACATACAAAATACGAATGCTAATAACAAAATAAAAACGTAATACATGTATATCTTTTCATGTAATGAAATAAAAAAAAATACAAATATTACGTTGCAAAATGGTAGAATCAGTCACAATTAGTGCCTTGTAAATTAACCCTTGTGTGTTAATAAATTCAAAAATTCGATCAGGCATGCTGTAGCCTAGACATTTGGTTAAATCCGAGTTAATATTATCCCATTCTGTTTTAATGGAATCTTTCCATTCGTGAACAGTTGCATATTACCTTCCATTTACGTATACGGCTCTGCTTAGGATACCCTAGGAGTTCTCTGTGAGGTTCAAATCAGGAGAAGAAGCTGGCCAGTTGATTACCTGTACTCCTTTATCCAGGAAACATTCCCAAGACGATTTGGCAACATGAACACTTGCGTTGTCCTATTGGAATTTCCAAAATCGACCCCCAATTTTGTCCTCAAACAGCAGCAAATTGTCTTCCAACATCTCTTAATAATCCTCTAATTTCATTCGACCAATGGAAAAACGCAAGATTTGTCAACCCCGCATTTCTAAAACCAACCCAAACCATAATTGATCCTTCCACCACACTTTCTCTTAGAGAAAATACTTTCTTCATTTCCGAGATCCCTCCAATCGTATGCCCATCCGTAAGGACCATCTAGATTGAATTTTTTTTTCATCACTGAAGACTACTTGAATCCACTGTTCCTGCAAAGTCATATGTTCTTTACCCAATTGCATTTTTTTCCCCGCTGTTGAAGCTCTGTAAGAAGTCTCGGCTGTGTTTTCTTTAGATGTTTCTTTCCTCCAAACTACTCTTGGTAAAGAAGACTTGTGAACGTTGATGGTGGTGTCTTGTGATAGTCTGCTCAATGTTTCACCGACTGTTATTGTTTTGGTTTGGGGTTTCCCACCCCCACCCCTTCTCCCCATTAGTTTGAGAAAAAATTAAGCAAATATACCGCATTTTTTCCCCGACCAACTCTTAGTTAATTATTAGTCAAATTATTCATTAAATTTCATTGTTGGGATTATTCAGTGATCAGTGTTTTATTAAGGTAATCAAAAGCTATACCAAACTGAAAGACTATACATTGATTTTTCACCAGAAGAGCAAACTTGCCATTTTATCTACCATATGACGATAACAATACTCGTTATGCTGACCATGTACACACAGACACACGGGCAGACATTTTTCTATACCACTTTTTTTCAGTCAGGATGTTCCAAAACGTGAAGAAATACAAATAATTTGAAACATTTTTTTGACCGAAAACAATTCTTTCATTACCCTACGATAACAATATGGTTAATTAAAAGTAATTAAAATGAGTGCAGGGGTAGCAAACGCAAAACTCAGAGTGAAACACTGTTTTTATTTTGCAAAAGAAGAAAAGATGAAAAATGTGGTGAAATTACTGATCAAGCTGAGAAAGAATCCACAGATAGCGTTGTTGATGAAGGAGAAAAAATAACAATTTTATCCGCAGATTTACAGACGCGAGCGATGTTGGTATCATTATGTATATGGTGCGTTTCATGTAAAACAGTATATGGGGACTAAAATTTAAAATCTATTCTAACCATGAGTGTGATATATCAAAATTTAGATAAAAATCTATAGATTCAGAATTTATACGTAAATCTTAATTTTGTAGAATAAAACTAAATTAAATGTATTTTGAAATAACAGATTTTTTCTTTGTATATAAACATAGTTATATTTATATCTGACAAAAATTTTTTTTTTATATTTAAGAAAGAATTTTCGTGATTTTTGTGTGCATTCTAAGAGCTAATATCTTCAACTTTAATACACACAAAACTTAAATTTTTCAATTTAATTCAATAATTTATTTATATTTTTTAATAATCAACAATTTTTATGTCACACCCGTAACACAAAAGATAAAAAAAGTTTGATTTTCTAAATGAAACACTTGAGTTACTGAAAATTGCTTTTGAATTCTCTTAGTTAGACCTATTTATAATAATGTACTATTGGTAAAATTATTTAATTTGTCTTGTGTTTTCTTTTATTCTTGTTACGGGTGTGACATTACGAGCTCCTCTGTGTGACAGTTAATTCAAGTTCTACTTATGTAATCAATTTCTAAATACATCTACAAATAAACTTCAGACAATAATACACTGTAATGAAAAAGGACGTAAATGTTTTAGATATAATGCACTTTTGATATAACCTGGATCATTAATTGCAAAATTTTTAGAATATCCGTTATATGTGCAATAACGTATTGCATACCACATACAGTGCCAGCACTGTATATGGTATCCTGAAAGCATAGGAAAAAGATGTATATAATCATAATGCTTCATGATAAAATGCATCTCTTATTGTATTACAGTGCATAATTAATTATTAAATAAAATTCTATAGCTGTAAATGGCATCTTCGCGTGCAAGAGTAATCAAATTTCGGGGGAAGTTAAAATCTAACCCATGAAAGTTAAGAGAGCATCTTGCGAAAGTGATTAAGAGACAAAAAATGAAGGGAAAACAAGAAAAAGATTGTATCACAATTAACATAAGAGATAATGAAGGTATTAAAACTTTAAAGAAACCTCAATTAACAAATGCTCAGATGAGTATTATACTGACGAGCAGGCCAATTCAATAGGATGATCTTTTCAATTCAACCGAAGTTTTGGAAAAACAGTTTGCTAAACCAAGAAAACTTTGCCCACTAGTCATCGTTGTTATAAAAAAAACTTGTTGCAGAGGAGTTGCTGATGGCGCCAAACATGTTTTACAGTTGTCAGTTTTCTCAATCAAAAAATAATTTACAAAATAATTAATTTTTAATACAGTGATGAAAGTGAAAGTAACCTGGAATGAAAGTTGTCATGTCTTTCAAAAACAGAATCACGGGAGAATCAGATTTGCAGCAAAAACACTATTCGTAAAGCCTGCCATGTTTTATGGAGGAGGAGGAACCAGATCCCTTCAAATTCAAGGAAGATCGAAAAATGCCAAGAATACAAAAATATTTTATGCAGAAGTCTTGGTTGGTTGGTTGTTTTCAGATTATCTGGCGCAGTCAGTAACACGAGGGATATAATGCGCCGAAACATTCGTCATTTGACAAGCTAACATACATTTACAAACACCCATACCTTACACGGGAATCGAACGCAACCTCGAGGTCTAGAAGCTAGCACGCTAACCGCTATACCGTTTAGTACAGCAGAATTCTTGGATGTTGACATGGACAAGTCAGAACTGATGCTCAAGTATATGAATCCAGGTGGATAATTTACTGGATATAGCTCGAGAATAATGAATCATCATGCGAAAGTATGTCTGTTTTAATGAAAGTTGAAACTCCCACCTTAGTCAACAATAGAGGCTATTTCCAATTTCGATAAACAATTTACATCATGGATGTAATATTTCTGGTTAAAGTTTAGTGGGAAAAATACAGTTTAAGTAGGTTGTACAACCTATTGCAGTTTTAGTATTGTAACATAAAGAAATAATTAAAAAACATTATCAAAATAGAAATATGATAATTTCTTATTGGCAAATATGCCTAAATATATTTTATGTAAAAAGCAATTGCATTAATAATTTTCTTTTTCAAAAATAACTTTTAAATACGAGTCAACTGCATGTGAACGTGCACGCAGTCACACCCGTAACACAGTTTTTAAAAAATTTCCTCAGAAGATTTATCAATATAAAAATTTAAAACAACATACAAAGTTAAAGTTTCAAACCTCATCTTCATATAAAAAAAATATTGTTAATGAAAAATACCTATCAATTCACAGAATATTGAAAGTGTAGTTAACATAGTTGATTTTTGAGGGAAAAAACTGTCACACCAGTAACAAGAAATTTTTTAATTTTATAAAATGTAAACAATATCTTGGGATTAATGAAAATCGTCATGGTGCTTCCCATAGTAGACTGCTTTCTTTTTGTTAAAAGAAAAAATATTTCCAAATTATATCTTTCTCCCCGCAGAGCCCTAAATGTGTGCAACGTGTCACACCCGTAACAATGGAATTGGCCATATATAAAAAAAAGTAATGCAATACAAACATTAAGAGACACACATCTATTTAGAAAAACTATAATTAAATGTTTATGGCAGTTTCTTTAATGTTTATTTTTGGCTGTGTATGTTTGAAATATTTCCAGGGGCCCGCCTTGAACCTTTATCTTGTTGGCTGCGCCTGGAAAAGTTTCTCCAAAAATATTGCATTTACGTATTTTACAATTACATTAGACCCTTTCAATTTCCATGTGTTTAAAAACATTTTCCTGCTCCTTTTTTTTTTTTTTTTTTTTTTTTTTTAACAAATGAATTCCTCAGAAATTTTCCTAATCCCGTAAGTTAGGAAAATGGTTTGAACTTTTTCAAGAAGAATTTTTTTTTTCTCCATTCCGCTCTTTCTCTCTCTCTCTCTCCCCCTCCCTCCCTTTTTTTTTTCATTGGGGTAGCGAGTCCATATTTTTTTAAGTTAACCCCTCCCTCCTTTATCAACCCTAGTTACGCCTATGCTTTTCTCTCCAAGCTCTTTTAACATTCCACTACAAATTTGCTGTTTACACATACCTAGCCAGTAAAGAATATGATGAGACATCAAATAAGTGGGTCCGACGTTTAGCTTTTAAAATCTTTTATATTAACTTTAATTTTATGTGTATGTTTGTCGATGGCGGGCAAATCTGCGGACGCCTAATTAATCCTTTTGCCGTCATCCAATCGGGCTGAAACTTTGCACATAGATTCAATGTCGATGACAATGCATTTTATCACATTTTGGGGGCTGTCACTGTCACTAAAAGGTCGCTTTTACAGAATACTAATAAACCAACTTGCCGTCATCCCAATCACGCTTAAATAGCATTTAACCGATCATTAAAAAACTCTTTCCTGTTGCCAAAATGTATTTAATAAATAAATAATAAATTTTTTTAGTCGGAATAAATAAAAATATTTGGATGTGAGTGTCTAAATTCTTTTTTTAATAAATAAATTTTGAAAAATAGTTTACCGCATATTTTGCTCATAGAAATGGTGTTTGCATCTAATTTTCAAAATTAAAAACAAGGCCATACTGGCCACAGAAACGGTGCTATGTTAATGTATATAAAAATTGGCAACGCCTCTAAGAGATTTATACTAAAAACTTTGTTTTTATGGGTTATATTATTTAATTTTAGGTCAACATTTAACTTCTTTTAACACTAATATTAAAATATTTTAATTGATGAAGTTTTTGTAATTTTAACAATTTGATGCATTTCTTGAAGTTAAATTTAATGCATTTCGTTTCTAAGAAGTAGGTATAGCAATAGTATAAACTTTTCTTGAAACATATAAATACCATTTCTATACATATATATATATATATATATATATATATATATATATATATATATATATATATATATATATATATATATATATATATATATATATATATATATATATATATATATATATATATATATATATATATATATATATATATATATATATATATATATATATATATATATATATATATATATATATATATATATATATATATATATATATATATATATATATATATATATATATATATATATATATATATATATATATATATATATATATATATATATATATATATATATATATATATATATATATATATATATATATATTGATATACTTTTCTTTTATTATCTGCTATTCAGTTTTAAAAATTTTATGGATATTGAATAGTAGAATAGAAGAGTGGCTGTTGTATAGGACTTTGCTATTTAACACAATTTCCATAATATCAGAATAAAAACTATTTAAGTACAACGAGAACCAAGAAATATTTTGTAATTAGTTGAAATACTGTACTAAATTATTTGGATGCTCTATGATCTTTCATTATATCCATTCTTATTAAGCACATTCAAAATTAACATGGTTTAATAATCCATAATATCACCTAATTTAATTTATGAAGTACGCAAACCTTGGGGACTTTTAAATTCTTTTATTCAAAATTAACATGGTTTAATAATCCATAATATCACCTAATTTAATTTATGAAGTACGCAAACCTTGGGGACTTTTAAATTCTCTTCTACTTTCTCCACTGCGCTTTACAGGGATGCATTTTTGCGATAAAACTTTATTATGTTCATTTTGTGAAACACTATATTAAGTTTATTTTGATAAGCACTTTAGTACGTTTATTTGATGAACACTTTGTATTTATTGTGACGAACATTTTACTATATCTAGTTAGGTAAACACTTTATTAAATATATTTCGATTAACACTTAATTATGTTTTTCTAATTAATGTTTTATAATATTTGTTTTGATGCTTATTTATATGAATGAATTGTAGTTCTTAAATTAATCAAAATTATGTTGATTTCATCCCATTGCTTTCATCCGAATTACATTGTTTCTATCAATGCTGACAAAATCACATCCGCACATAAACTTGCCTCCAGCATTACATTATCCCAAAATTCAATATTATTTTCACTTTATTGAAGTAAATTTTCCATTTCCAGTAAAAGTTTACTTGAAAAATGTCCTTGTTTTTTTGCATGTGGCTACTTTTATGATTTTTCAAACTTGTTTTCTGAACTTTAGTTAATATATTTTTAAAAGATAGTTTATAAAAGGATTCAGTAACTCTTTCTACCCATTGAATAAATTACTAAAATTTTTATTAATTTTTCAGTTTCAGTTTAATATATAAATAAATGCAATGAGTGTAATTTTTTGTCCAATAGTGGTCAAGAATGCAGGAACTAATACAGAGATTAAAAGCTCAAAACCTGCCAAATGTTAAAAAAAAATTAATATATTTAACTCTTTGGAGATAATAGATTTGGAGAATAGAATGTAAATAGAACTGGAAAGGGGACAATAATCGAAGCACAAGGCAAAAAGTTAAATAGTTGACAAAAAATGTGCTTATAAAAAAATCATAGGAATTTTAGCTTAAACCGATATCTAATATTGATTTTTATAATAAAATAAATCAAGAGCCTTTAACATGTAACATCGAGAAAAGAAGGTGGAAATGAATAGGACTGTACTGAGAATGTTAACAGACAAACATACCAGCAGTAGCACTAACTTGGGCCTTCATTGGAAAAAGAAAAGGAAAAGGCCCAAGTTGAGTTGGAGAAAAATGGTGGGGGGCGGAAGGAACCAGACTAGATAGGCTAGCTGGTCAGAAGAGTGTGCTCAAAGCTGTCTCCGACACTTTAAACATATTAAAATCACAATTTGAGAAAATATTTTTTCCCAAGCACATAAAATTCTATGTTTTCTTTTACAAATTTGCTTCAAATAATAAAAAAATGTGTTTTAATTTTTATTTCAAATACGGAAGAAATAAAATCCCAGTTGGGTGTCGCGTCTTTTAAAGTCGACATTTTAACTGCAATGTATATATATTCAGGTGATTTACAAAACAATACAATATTATCTACGAATAACAATAATAAAACATTAATTTGAAAAATGTACTCAGCAAATTGAAATGTCTTAATTGAGTATTACTCCGCTCTACCTCATAATATATACTTGTAAGCGATCCATCCTGCCTAGGTACTGTTTTTCATACCCGATTAACGTCCTTATATTCCGTATAATCCGAAAACTGGTTAACACACCAATAAGTTTCAAACATCTCATTCAATCGAGTTAAGAAATATATTTTTTACAAAATTCCAAAAATCCTTTAGATTTATAAAGTAGTTTCTTGTTTAAGGATTCAGAAAAAAATTATTAATTTATAAGAAGAAGGACGCTTTTTAAATAATTTCCAACATCCCAGCTTCTGTACGCTTTAAAACTAGATAAAAAAAATCCGGAACTAAAAATATTTTTTAAAAAATTACAAACTGTCCGCATTATTTGATATAAATTTTGAACCTTATAAGAAAAAATTGGAATGCCAGCAACAGAATCGGAAATGCTTTTCAAAGTAAAAATAAAAAATTACTAAATGAAGGCGTTTACTTTCCATTATATTTAAGCAGAAGATTTGGTCGCCACTTTCAGATTTTTTGGATAATAACGAAAGATCAAAACGTAAATAATACAGAATTTGTACGTTCAGAACCAACTCTAAGTGTTAACCTATGCAGCACAAATGACTCTCACGACTATTTTCAGATAGATGCGTCCAAAGTACTTAGGGCATATTGTTTGGAAATGGCAAAATTGTACATAGAACTCTATCTATAGTTCAATATGCCATCAACCGTACATAAAATGGACCGGAAATAGTACAAAATGCGCTGATGACCATTAAAATGCTTTCAGAAGATCAGGAAGCTCTTAATAAAGACATTAAAAAATATCGCAAAGTATTTTCAAGAAAGTTTTGAGTGGAAAATCTACAAGATGTCTTCCACTGACTTTTGCTGGTATCCGATCCTGTAATATTTAGTTTAAGGAAACTGCCAACAAAGAAGTTAATAATTACATTTTCTAAAGATGTTGTAAAACTTTTACGTTTCTCTCAAGAAGGAATCCATAAATGAATTTGAATCTAATTCCGACACAAACTATCCTTCAGCTGATTAATTTCCATTGTCAGATATATATTTAAACTATATTCAAATTATATTACAAAACTATTGTTTCATTATTCAGGAGTTCAAATACAACTTAATTTTACTTTAGTTCATACTTTAAAACTAAAAAAATAATTGGAATTTAAATTTTATTATTTTTATTATAATTGCATGTTTTTCAAGAATATTTTTTCAAGTAATTCTTGTGGGAGCCATAATAATGGTTTTCTTATATACACTGTTAAAAATTTCAGTTCAACGTTGAACCCAATTTTGGTGACGTATCAAGGGCGGCAGAGAATTGCAAAATAGTTTTAGTTCAACTTCCACCAACGAAAAACGACAGCAATAAGGTTTCACCAAAAAGTGATTCAACCTCAAATCACTGCAACCATATCTGGAACCAGAACGATCGTCCATCGAATTATCGAAATCGAACACAACCACAGCGATCAAGATATCTACTGCAAAACAGTACAGTATATTTAGCTCATTAATAGAATATCAAAGTAAGTAAAGTGTTTTATTTTACATGTACTGTCAATATTTTTGTTTACTGCGATTTATTTATGGCTACAGAAACTAATTTGCTTAGGCTTAGTGATGTTGACAAAATTCTTAGCATTGCATTACCAGTGAAACATCTTGAATTCGCACTTCAATATTCTTTTTCTTTCTTTTTTTTTTAAATTAAAGTGTGTACATATAAGTATAGATTATATGTGCTGGAAGAACGCATAAATACGTTTCAACTTGAATTCAATTTGTAAATAATCTCGCTCCGTTAAACCAATACATGATGTATGGGATTTTGAGCAGGCTTTTACTCGAAATGAAAGATTTTGAGTATGTCACTTTTGTAGGATTGATTGGTTGTTTTCAGATTATCTGGTGCCGTCAGCAACACGAGGGCTATAGTGCGCCGAAACATTCGTAAATTGACAAGCCAACATACATTTACAAACACCCATGCCTTACACGGGACTAGAACCCTCAACCACTCTGTCTAGAAGCTAGCACGCTAATCACTAAACCGTTTGATCGGCCACTTTTGTTGAAAGAATGCGTTGTACGTATGAATAAAAAATAATTTTATTCTAAAAAACACCGGTGCTATCCAAAAAATTTTAAATCGTGAAAAATAATCAAAAGTTAGTTTTAATCTAATTTCTGATACTTTTGAATGCCCTTTAAAACAGAATATATCTTCGAAGAACGATGTTTAGGGGACCTTTTATTCAAACTATATATTTTAAATTAATATTATTTTACATTTGTAATGATTAAAACCATGCCAAATATGCCGGGTTCAAATCTTCGATTAGGCATGGATGTTCGTTGTGGTTCGGAATCCAAGTTAGGCTGTAGGTTCCGGCCTGATTAGCCTTTATTGTGCACAAAAATAAGTCGTTGAGCGTACAAACAAACAATAATAATAATTAAAACCTAATAAAAACATGATTATTGTCTTATTTTTTGAAAATGAGGATTCAGCATAGATTTTACAGTTGATATTTGAAACTGATAATTTAACATTTTTGCGTTGTTGAATGTTGCCATTTTGTTGGTTTTGTCAAATGCGCGAATTGAACCAAAGTGGTTCACTAGCACAGACGAATCGTCTCAAATGTAAACTTTTTTTAGTTGATTCAATGACTCCTGCTATTAGCAAATCATTGTAAAAAATGCAAATAACTGTTTGGAGAGTTTTGGTTCATACGCTCAACTACATATTTTTGTGCACTATAACGGCTAATCAAGCCAGTACCTACAGCTTAATGTGGATTCCGAACCACAACAACGTGGACAAGGCTATAAGGTACATCCCAGGCATCTATGTCGAGCCCAACACCTTTGGCATACAAGACCAGAACCTAACCACACAGTCAGGTGGGCGATAAATTTTTGGAAACGAACAAAAAAAATATAATATATAAATGGGTTACTCTTCGTAAAACGCAATTAAAGCTTGTCGCAGCAATTTTTTTCATCATTAGATAAGTTGAATATTTCTGTTAAAAATGGAATATATTTGAATGCTATCAAAACTCCCCATAACAAATAATATAAATTAAAAAAAAAAAAAAATACGGACAAGATTTGTCATGTCCGTGGACTGTCGCAACCTATGGGTTGCTTGCTTTATCAGCAATATTTAAATATTACTTCATTTTTCCTTGATGTCTATATTTATTTTTAGCTATTGTTAAGCAATGTTAAATAATTTTATATCATTATTGTCATTGAATGAAATAAATACTTTATGAACTGTGGCCTAGTAAATTGAACATTGTTGTTAGAAAGTTGCGGTCATTAAATATATAGTTGATAATGTTATTAAACTTCATTAAAATAAAATGTGGCTAATTCTATAGTTCTCGAATTCGACCGCCAACAAAAATTTCGTCAACGTTTTAATATGCATAATTCCATGAGATGATACACATTAAACTGTTGACCTTTCTGTAGTTACAAAAAGTTCGCAAACATAGTCAACGTAACCAAAATATTATCGTCAATCTTCTAAACAAATCAACATAGCCTACGAGATTACTTAATATTCTAGCTCAATTAATAAAATTAAAGGTACGATTAAAAAAATTGTAGTCGTTCGCTTTCTTCTTGATCTTTAAATAAAACCTATGCAAGAATGTACGATCAATTGAGCATGTTATGGCTAAGCCAGGGATCGGTAGACTGCGCCTCTTTTCATGGATATTTTTGGCTCTTAAATTGCTAATTACTATTGATGTTAAGATTTTTATAAAATCCTCATTTTAACGACATAGTTTTCAAACTTTAACGATAAAAAAATATTGCTTTCCGTTGTTTTTTTTATTACAATTTTTCTAGTTTTACGTGTTTTGATTAGTTATATAAAAAATTTTACAAAAAAAAAAATTCTTAGGATATTTCAGTTCTCGTAAGTCAAGTCACCGTTTTTTAAAAAGAAAAAAAAATAATCTACTCTTTTGCAATTTCTCTAAATTTATTATTAAAAAAAATTCTAAACAGTGCCCTTCACCATTTTATTTCTGGAATGATCCCTGCACTAACCATTCACACACCATTCACAATACTTTTTCTTTGCTCTTTATAGATGAAGGTTTTGATACGATATTATGATAATAGTAAAGTTAGGGAAATAAACAATTTTCCAGAACTTCAACAGGAAATCGAAGAAACATTTCAATTGGAACCCACAACACATTTTCTTCAAAAGTTTGACAAAGAATTCAATGAATATGTGGATTTGGAGAATGAACATGATTTGGCTGATAAGGATAAAGTTAAAGTGGTCTTAAGGCCCGCTCAGGTTATTTCCATTTCCCTAGATAGTTTTGAGTCATCGTTAACTTTTTCCAGCCAGCCCATTAATGCCATTAATGAAATACCAGAAACGCAAAGATTGTTTCTTTGTCATTGCGTACAAAACAATGGCCAGTCCATACATAGTTTTACCTATAGAAAAATTTTCCAGTTTATTATAAGATGATCTAAATGGAAATAAATTGTTATCTTGGGGTACATCGAGAGAGCTAGTTGGGCACTTAGCCAACTATGCTTATTCTTCAAAGCCCTACCCAAATAAAAATGAACGGCTTGAAGTTTGCCAAGAGATAATAAAAGTATATCCATACTTAAAAAATTATATATGTATAGAAGTTGATGGTTGAGAAATCAAACTATTAAATAAGCTACAAAAAATTAGGCAAGGAGAAACAAGTTTGAAAGTACAATTAAATCGATTAAATTCTAAAATTAATGGAAGCAAAGTACCTAAGAATATAAGTATTAATCCTAAAAAAGGAGAATTAAATTGGGCCCCTGGCCATGTTCCTGGGGGAAATGAAAGTTATGTTTCTTTACATAAAAAAAAATTAAAGAATGAAGCAGCGAAATTCACCAGAATAAAAACAAGAAAACTGCCCTTATGTCGCTGACATATTCTTACAGAAGACAGGATATTAATGACAAAATTCTAGTCAGAAATCTTATAGAAGAGTATCCTTTGTTTTTTCAAAGGAACCAACAGCTTGAAGAGTATTTATGTAAATTTGTCATACAAAATCTTTTACATGTTCAATTTTAAATTTAAGTATGCTGGATACGTTATGTAATATATTAAACATGGCACCCTTAAAAGGTTATTTTGTGAAAAATGTGGGTATACTGTTTTAAAAAAATGTTTTTGTGAGCCAAATATGGTCAGGATTTTTTAAAGTTTCATTTGTACCTTGGTCATGTTAAAAATATGTAAAGTCACGAGTCCTCTTTTCAGTATGTTTGTGGAATTGATGGTTGTCCCAAAGCTTGTTTTAGTTATTCTTCATTAAGAACTCACTTAGAGCAACTCACAAAGAGAACTTAAATTTAATACAAATAACAGTAAAATGACTTTGCACTGAATGTGACTTTAATTCATATCTAATAACAAAATTTATATTACATTTTTAGTTATATGATGCCATTGTATGTCCTATTAAAAATTGTAAACAAACATATACTGTTTATTCTTCTTTTAGTTCCAATTTGAGTAGATACCACCCTTATTATACAACAAAAGATTTGAAAACAAATATTCAACCGTCGTTAAGTCTATTAGATCAAGATATGTTAGATTATACCAATGATAATTCTGTCAATAATTTAATCTCCACTTTAGAGGCATCATCTGAGGAAAGAGTCAATAACATCAATAGAAATGCTTCATTGTTTATAATAAGAATGCAAGAAAAATTTATTTTGTCTTAGACTGGTGTTTCTGAACTTATTTCAGGAATGAACCAATTGCAAGATGACCAAATTGCACTTTTTAAGTGCAATGTAATAGATGCATTAAAAGAAAATATGATAACAAATGATTCCATACTACAATCAATACAGAATTTGCCTGCTTCTAATACATTGAGCAAAACATTTAAAATATTAAATTCTGGCCATTTAAAGACTAAGTATATGGTTTTAAACCTATGGATGGTACAACCTATTCAATATAAATATCGATTTCTATGCCAAAAACAAACAAGTTTTCAGTATATTCCAATATGTATTATAAAATTGAGTCGTTTAAATTTGGATTGAATGATATAGAAAATAAACCCAGTGCACTTCCCGATAACTATATGAAAGGATTAAAATTAAGCTCGTCTCGTGTGTGGTGTTTGTTAAGACTTTTGCCTTTGAGGATAGGGGATAAGGTTCCAGAGTCTGAACCTGTTTAGCATTTGCTATTACAATTAAAAGAAATTGTTGATATTATTCTATCACCTATTATGAATATCCGTTATATTTCTTATTTGTCGGATTTAATCACCGATCATCGTAGTCTTTTTAAAAGTTTATTTCCTGACGTCTTGTTCAAACAAAAGCATCACTTTCTTGTGCATTACCCAAAATTAATTCTTGAATTTCGACCTTTAATTTGTTGTTGGTGCATGCGTTATAAATCTAAGCATTTATATTTTAAGCGTGTTGCTCAAAGTATAAAAAACTCTATAAATTTACTTTTTTCAATGGCTAAAAAGCATCAACAGTTGCGATGCTATTATAATTGTCCTTCTTTTAGATGTATTGAGAAAAGTAATAAGGTGACAAATACTAAACCATTAAATAAAAATGTTTATTCAGAAGATGTAAGAACTATATTAGCTATGTATTCTAACTGTTATGTTTTTACAAAGGCACAAATCAATGGCATAACTTACAAGTCTGGCATTTGTATTTTAACCAAATTTGATAATGATGAGCCAATTTTTTCAAAAATTATTATTGTTATAAATAAAAATGATGATGTTTGTTTTGTTTGTCGTACTTTTACTTCAAGTCAAATATTTCATATTGGTGGCTATCGATTGTCAAAAATATTGATATTGATATTATATCCATCAAAGATTTTTATGATAAATATCCTTTATCCATTTATAAATATAGTAATCCTCAAGTTGTAATCCCTAAATACTTTATTTTTAGTCACTAAAATAGTAATTAAAAAAAGTGTACGGTAATTGGGTCCAAAAATTTTGAATTTATGTCATTTTATGTATTAAGTATTTTTTGTCCAATATATTGAATTGTACCAAAGATTAAATATTTCTCCAAGCAAACTTTCTTATATTAAATTGCTTTAGCTATATTGTAAGTAAATTTTAGAAATATTTTAGATATATTGTGAGTAAATTTTAGAAATATTAGTAAATGGGTTCATTTACATAGTAGCTTTATTTTGAAATAAGTTGTTATATTATTCCTCTGTCTCTGATTGCATTTATTTAGAATTTCTAGAATGTTTGTATATTTTCCCCAACAAGTTAAGTTAATAAAATATTTTGTAATTTCATTTATAATGTGTTTTTATTTAAGTTTGAATATATCTATTAAATTTGTTCAATTTGTTTAGTATAAATGAAATTGAGGCCTATGAAATCAATTTTGATTACATTTGAAAAAATTATGTTTTAATAAAAAAAAAATAGTTTGATTTTTCTCTGATCATTTTAATTTGAATATACTATTTAAATTGTGTGGAAAATATTGAAATAAACAGGGCTATAAAAGTAGTTTGTTAAATAATGATAATTATTGATCTGATCATAATTTGATTTTTTAAAAGTTAATTGATTTTAAATTATAATTATTAACAGTAATTTATTTCTATAAAGTAAATAAGGTTTCCAGTTTTTAAATCAATTTTAATGATTATAATTACAATTTTTTCCCGACTGTCTCATGTGTTTGGAATTTAAATTTGCTGAACAATTACATAAATCATAATTTTAATTATTTAAAAGTGTTATTGTTGGTAACAGTAAATTAAGATATTCAGTTTTTAAATAAATTGTAATGCTTATTACAAATAGAATTATTGTCTTTATATTGCTTTCATTAAATGTCTATTTTAATTGAAAATTTAAAAAAAAAGACAAAACCAAGAAAAGCCACTGCATATCCATTGACATAAGGATTTCAAATATAAAATAAAATAAATTAGACTCTATTTTCAAATTTTTAATTTATGACATTTTATTAATTGATTGAATCCGTGCATACTCACCAAATTTCAAGGTTTTATTACAAAATAGTTTCTAGATGCAGATGCACTGGGCTAAAAGATTGTAACATAGCGAGTATAAGGTAATGATCCTTACCAGGACTTCCTCTTTAACCAAAGGAAATTTCATACAGACCACCAATATACAGATACTTATGGTAGCCCGTGTCCGGATAATAGCGTATTACTATTCCTCTCGCCTTATCATCCGTGTGGTTGAAAAATCGTGTGAGGTTCACGGTAGGGGGCTCGTGGGAGTGAAAAGTGTCGTCCGTGCTCGAAACCCCACGGCGACTCCTCCCTTAACTGCCTTCGAAGAATCATTTATTTAACACTGGGACTCCAATAAGGACCATTGTTTTCGCTAAAACGTTCCCTCCCAGAGACAACAACCACCGGCTTGGGAAAAGACTAAGATCCTTATTCCCATTCCACAATGGCTTCTTGGAAGAGAAGACCAGCAGTCACTTGGCACGACGGGGAGCTGAGGAATAGTAATAAATGAAATACTGGAAACGGAAGTTGCCAAGAATATGCAGTTATTGAGCAATTATGCTTAGCTCGTATGGGGAACCTATTTGAGAAGAGGAATCCTTAAGCATGGAAATACTTATATGGGGATATTTAATTTGAACGACAAAACAACTTGAAATCATTGGAATCTAGCGTTTATTGTGTGCAGGGAACAAAGTTCTATACCTCGGGATAACATTACTTGAGCCTCGAGTATAAGCTGTAGGATAGATCCTTCCACATAAAGATATAGTCCAGGACAAATCCCAACTGTTATAGTAATATTGATAACCTGCGGCTGCGCACATAGTTTTACATTAAATTTGAATATATGCAGTGCTAGAAGTGTGAGTAGAAGCGGGGTGACGCGTCCCCCTACTTTTCAAGAAAATACGCATGCGTCCCCCCCCACTTCTAAATAAACTGAAATCCATCCCTCACCTTTAAAAACATTCAATCCCTCTAAAAACTAATAAAGAAAAATAACATTAACAGTGACACTGAGAAAAAGTGAGTTAAAGTTTTCAAATGTAAAAAAAAAAAAAAAAAAAAAAAAAAAAAACTATGGTATATGTATATCAAACTATTATAAAAATGTATATATATATTTTTTCTAAAGGCATTTTATTTAAAAAAAAAAAAAAAATTTAGAGTTCTTTATTAATTTTAATTTCATGAAAGTATGCACATTTGGAAGCACTATTTAAATCTAAATAAGCAGTGATGTACACTACGGGAAAAAAGTAGAAGGACAGTCATATTTTGTAATTTATGCTTTGTATTTCGATCCTCCTGATCTAAATTTCTTTTTTTATGTAGTTTGGCTACTTTTTCCTTTTTATAAATGAGTAAATTTTATCGACCACTAGTAAAAATTAAGGAAAACAGTACTGAACGATTTTTGGTGTGTGAAAAAAGTAGAAGGACACGTGCTAAAATAATTTGTTTTGGAATATATTAAACCTCAAAGGTAGGTGTTTCATTCTTTTTAACTGTTTTTGTTAAGAAAAACATACTGTTTTATTGAAAATCCGTCGTTTTCATCTTTTTAGAATGCCTAGAGGAAAACCTTTAAGTGAGTTTGAAAAAGGCCAAATTTATGCCCGCAAAAACGATGGCAAAAGTGTAAGAGAGATTGTACACCAGCTACATATTAGTCCAAATACTGTTTCAAACTATATAAGAAATCCTAGTAGTCAGGGAACAAAAAAGAAGACTGGCAGACCTAAAAAACTGATGCAACGCGATCGAAGAAAAATCATTCGGGAACTAAAAAAAACAGATGAAAGTATTGCCAAAGCTCAAAATAATGCAGGCATCACACACGTTTCAAGAAGAACTGTCTACAACTACATAAAAAGGTCCGAAAATTTCGTATTCCGAAAAAGGAAGCACCATCCCAAATGGAATGAAAGGCACATTGAACACCGACTGCACTGAGCTAAAAACCACATGTCCTGGACTTCAGAATGCACCTCCGTTATATTTTCTGATGAGAAAAGATTTAATTTAGACGGTCCAGATGGCTACAAATACTATTGGCACTGACTCGGTACTGAAGAAAAGACTTATTCTACCCGAAAGATGGGAGGAGGGAGTTTAATGGTTTGGTTGGCAGTCTGGTACGGAGGAAGAACAAGCCTAGTGTTCCTGAGTGGCAGGCAGAAACACACAGATTACATCCAAGTCTTGAATTCAGATCTCCTTCCCTACGGCGTTGAGCTAGGCGGAAATGACTGGATTTTTCAACAGGACGGAGCATCAATTCACACAGCTAATGGGGTTAAAAATTGGTTTGCAGCAAATAATGTTCGGGTTTTGCCATGGCCTGCTAAAAGCCCGGACCTCAACATTGTAGAGAACATATGGGCAATGATTGTTCGTCGCGTTTACGCGGAATGCAAGCAGTTTGAATCTATAGTTGAGCTTTGGAGAACTTTGAATTATGTATAGGACAATTTCTGCCAAACAGAAATTCAAACTTTATATGATTCGATGCCAAATCGAATTTTTGAAGTAATCAAAGCCAATGGTGGAAGAATTCCCTATTAATAAGACTTTTATTTGCATTATTTAGAAGTGTCCTTCTACTTTTTTCACAGAGTATGATGAAGTCAAAACTGATTTATTGCTGTACTTGACCTGTATTTTTTTTGTTTCAATTTTCAGATACAGTTATCTGTTTGTAATTAGTAATTTAAAGTGTTACTCATTAAATTGTAATGGAAAAAAATCAGTGTTTTTTATTTATAAAAAAAAATCATGTGTCCTTCTACTTTTTTCACGCAGTGTATGTAATGTGTAATTATTACTCCATTTTATCTCTTGCTTCAAAGTAAAAAACTAAGTCGCTGAATATTCAGTAAAATAACAATAAATTTTGGACCCTTGATCTATGTTAATGTTAGGAAGTATAAAATATTTCCTTACATATTAATATTTTTATCAAAAGTTACGAAATTATAAAATTTAGTGTTGAGGGAGATGGGGGGGGGGTATGCATTTGTCACCAACTCTTGGGCATCCCCCCCCCCCACACACACACTTTTTTTTCCTCACTTCTACCACTGGATATATGTTGATAACCAAAAGAAAATAAGCGCTTTTAAGTTTAAATTTTAACTAATATTTTACTTTTCTAAACACGGATACTATAAGAATTTTAACGAATCAGCCATACATCAGCCAATCAGGGCGTAGTAAAACCAATTCACTCATCGTTGTAGCGTATTCAGTGAGCTCAAGTAAGCTTGTCCTAATGTATAGTGGATGAGCTATGCCTACGCGAAGGCTATACTACACCGAAACATCATTATAGCGTGATCTTTACGACTGATAATGATCCGAGTAGCAGGGGGTACTGCCTTGCCTTCCAATATCGAGTCAGATCCGGTCAGAGCACTTACAGTAAAGAGAGAATTTGAAATAGATTTTGATCAAGTGCAAAGACCACTGGAAACAAAACTGCCCGGATTTCTTTCTTAAATGGGAGAAAACCCTTAAGTTCTGGTGAAAAATCTAATTGGGAATGCTTATTTCGTGTCTCAGACAAGGAGCTTCACACGCATTCTGTGTCTGGGCCCTCCAGAATTGTGAATGTTCCACAATTCTTCTATTTCAAGTGGGATATCTAAAATTAGAGTATTTTAGCTAGGATGGAGCAAGCGTGAACAGATTTTGGGATTGTTAGGTGGTTTTTTTTATTAATCTTGTTATTAATTCGCACAACAGTCATTATGAACAAGAAAATAAAATATGTCATACTTTATCCTTATTTAGTAGGGTTTTTTATGCTCTCTGCAATTTTATAGAAAAAAAATCAAACGATACTTTTTGTCTAAGTTTTTTCAACGCTATGTTGCTAGTTGGTTTGTACGCTCAACGACCTATTTGTATGCACAATGACGGCTAATCAGACCGAGATCTACAGCTTAGCATGGATTCCGAACCACAACAAACATCCATGCCTAAACCGGGATTCGAACCCAGCATCTTTGGCATGCGAGGCCAGAGCGCAAACCACACAGGCATCAGGTGGTCCAACGCCATGTTGCATTGCTGCACTTATACTGACAAATGCAGCCAAGGTAGGTAATTCTTCATTAAATGCCCATGAAGAAACACTAACGCAAATGCATTTTATCAATATTTTATAGATTCTTACAATTTTTTAATCATTTAAATATTTTTATTGTGTCAAAAGTCACAAACTTGATACTGTTGGAAACTCAAAAATGGTAAAAGTCGTAAAATTTTTAGTAAGGATATAATACATTTTTTATGATATACTTGTACAACTTTTCAATCTTCTTGGACTCCCAAAAATATTGCACGTGTTTCTGAACAAATAAAATGCACATTTGTTTTGTTTTTATTTAAGAAATAACTCTTAGGCTCTATGAACCTTTCAGAAACCCAAAATCACTTCTACGTACAGAGTAACAAAAATTTAAGTTTATTACCATTATAATTTAAAATATTAGTTTTCTTTCTTAACTTAGACTGAACCAATGAAGTCATTGTCCTATTTCCATGGATTTTTTTTCTAGTATTTAATGCTTCATTAAAGTTATTCATTAAACTCCGAGTTTAATGAAATTTAAAAAAAAAAACATTATGTATTTAAAAACCAGCAAAATAGTTTTAGATACATACTAAAGTAATAACGTGAATAACAAAATAATAAACAAAACAAAGAAATAAAGCAATAGTAAAAAGAGTCGAGTCTTGCCCAACTTGAAAAATCGCTAGGACAAATACAGAAAAAATATTTCGGAGAATTTTTTTAATGAGCATGTTAGAACAAAATAATTCTCAAAGCATAAATCTCCGCATTAAGAGTATCTAGATAGAATCAAAACGGTAGTCTGAGGGAGGGGGGGGGATAATATTTAAAAATAAGAAGATTACAAACTTCAACTCTGTCACTTTATTCAACTCACAAACAAGGAATATTTTCTTTCATTGAACTGCAGGTGAATTAAGAAAATTAAAGTGATTCTTAAATAACAAGTACTGTAGTTTTTATGTTGAAATATGCTTTTATAAATATTTTTATAGCATGTGGTCACATTTGCCTCATAGCTGTACTTCCTTCACTTCACCCTATTTTTAAATCTTTTATATTTACTTCGATTTTGTTTTGTGTTTGTTTGTGATGGACAAATCACCTGACTAATTAACCCACTTTCTGTCACACAAACGAGTTGAAACTTAGCAGATAGACTCATTATTGATAACAATGTATTCTATCCAGATTTGGCGAATGTCACTAAAATGCCTCTTTTACGCACCCGTCAATCGCGTCAAATCATGATACCAACCTCTATTCATGGTACAATTTAGCGATATTTAATGGCTGAATCCCTACCCTGTTAAGGCCGATGACATTTTGTTGTTTTTAAATCGTCTATATTAACTTCGATTTGGTATGTGAGAGACAAAATTTCCGGAAAGTTAATTAACCCACTTTTTATCATCCAATCTAGCTGAAACTTGACAGATATAGACTGGTCGGTCATCGATGACAAATTAGTCTATCAAGCTTTAGGGGGCAGGGATATTAAATGATATGAAGTGGAAGTTTTCTTCGGAAAGGTAAGACACTGTGGAAACTATATCTAAGCTCATAAATGTTTAAATAATATGCAATTGCACTTAAAAGTTGGCAATGGATATAAAAGATTTACAGTAAAAACTTTGTATTTATGAGTTACATTTTTCTTGTTGCATAAAACTTTCTGGTGAGGAAATTTTGCTGTACATACTGTCCTCGAATAATGTAGCCACGTCCTGTTTGTATTAGGCTGGCAAAAGCGCTCTGTTAACTCTATTTTCAGAAACGAGTGGTCTAGCTGCGCTGGTGATTATGAAAGATTATCTCACTTCTAAAAGGCTGTCTAAAATTTTTACAGGTTACCTCAAAAGGCAGATTTGCAGATTTACAGGTTATTTTAAAAGATGCAAAGTATAAAACGCAGGTGTTATGTGTTTGGAACTGCAAGCTTTGAATTCTTTTTTTACGGTAGTCCCCAGTTATATTTGGGGATGGTGTTATTCAAAAAATAATTTAGTCTTGATATTTTTTTCTCAAAATTAATTGAAAGAACGTGCTTTAGTATTATATCAAAATATCCGAGGTCAAAATTTAAAAAAAAAATATTAGATATCTAATTGGTCAAGGAAACGATAATTAGATTTTTTTTATCAGGCAGAAGGGCAACGAAGTTACACTTTTAAGTGATGTTTCCATAATGGAATGAATTGATGCAAACTCTAAACGAAATTAATTTGATTTTTCTTTCATTGAATTAGCCTTTAAAGTGCAAAATTTTGCTAGACTTCAACTAACAACTCATTAATTTCGCAAATTCTTTTAATTTTTATCATATTTTACAATAATTGTCAAACTATTCTAATATAAAGGTAGCATTGGTACGTTTCGTCAAATCTAAAGTTCACACCCTTTCAAAAATCACTTCGATAAAAAAAATATTGTT
This sequence comes from Linyphia triangularis, assembly GCA_963978545.1. Classification (NCBI taxonomy): domain Eukaryota; kingdom Metazoa; phylum Arthropoda; class Arachnida; order Araneae; family Linyphiidae; genus Linyphia; species Linyphia triangularis. Next base: position 81,817,289 of record OZ021721.1, on the reverse strand, counting down.
TAAGTAGTTTGAAGAAGTGAATTTGTTGTCATTTCTTTCAGAGAAGTACAGCTGAATTTGGGCAACACGGGAGAAAATTATATGCATTGACGATACACCTACTTCTATTTTGTAAGCCAATTCCAAATCTCTATTATGAAATAAGTACATACTAACTTAACAGAAAAAAAGTCGTATGTCCAGAATGGTCTATAACAGTTAGCCCTATATTACTTTTTTGAATTCTTCAAAACTTTCATTAATTCTTTAATTGTTCATTTAACATATTGGTCCTTTTTCTACTTGATACAGAATTCACCCATCCGCTTCTCAGTAGTGAAATGAGACCATTTGGAGAATCAACCTCGTGATCCCCCGCCCTACCCATCTAGTATTCTTTGATCCCAGGGTGACATGCAAGACTAATGATTGTAGGTGTTAAGGTTTTACCTAACACATCGTGTTTCAAGTTGTACCACAGCGTGAGCTGATAGAGTTTAGAGCGAAAGGACACACCATCAGTCTTCCAGTGAATTTTGTACTCAAAACAACTCAACGGCCGGCTGGGTGCACTCATGTCAAGACTGTAAAAAGGGTTAAAATGAAAAATGACTGCACTCACAGGTTGGAATCCTTTGCTTTTAGCCGCGTTTTCTGTTGATAATTTGTCAGATTTTCTTATCAATTGCTTATCAGTTTTAGTTTACTGACAATTCTTTCGTTGTTGGTTTCAAAATACGTCCATGGAGATTTTATAATATATTTTAAGCAGCTGCGTATTCCCATGCAGATGGGGAGACCCGTTGAAAGGAATGTAAGTTTGCATCTGGAGAAAAAAAGTTTTGTATTCTTTGAAAATCGTTTAGGACACGGGAATGTAAAAGAAACCTAGGGCCCCTAACCAACTTCGCAATCACAACTAAATTAAAGCGTCAAAGAAATGTATTCTCACGTATAGGATATTAGTCCCCACTTGTGGAGTAAATAATAAAACACAACTTTTAATTACACGGTGAGTTTGGCGACATTACATTGGAAAAAAATGCCAAATTGGTGAAATTGGTGATAATTCTTTAATTATTCCATTCCTGTCAATGAAATATAACTGAACAGGAGGAACAGTCATTGATGGACAATGCTCAAGGGAAGGGAACTCTATGTTTAAAGAAGATCGTTGTCCAACTTAATACGCCTTTGCCCACTTTTTAAGGGAATTTTGGTGGCGGTAACATTTAGAACTCATTTAAAGGCATTACTATAGCGATTAAAAAAAAATTGTTAAAGCCGTTCTTTAGCAATAGGGTATTTGACACCATCAATAAATAATTACCAAATGCGGCCTATGAATAGTATTTAACGAGGTAATAATAATGCAAGCATTTTTTACTCGAAATAATTGCTCAAATTTTTATAAATCGAATTCTAAAAAATGGTTTTCTGAGCGCTTCGTCATGTGACCAGAAACGATCGCTTAAGCTCCTCCCAGAATGTGACGTCAATATTGTGGAGTGGAAGTTTGTGAACAAACAACTTCATACGTTTATTTTTAAGCTTGGTTCGTCTTTCTTCCTACTTTATGAATAATTATGACCATTAAAGGTGAATTTTAGGAAATATTTATTTAAAGAAACTTTATTGGAAAAATGTATGACAGTTTCGTAAAGGCAGACAGTTTAAATTTATCCAAAATAGACGCATTGATGGTGGGTTCTTTTTCAAATCCAGCGCAGTTTTTTTTTCTACTGTATTTAGAAATGTTAAAACATCTGTGTAGATAAATAAATCGCCGTTATTATAATTTGTAGAACAAGAACTACACACTATCACAGTTATAATAATTATAAAAACATAAGCAAAATTATAGCGTTTAAAATAATCGGCTGAACACTGAATCGGAAACCTTTTCAACTTTCAAAGTAAAAATCCGGTGTAATAATCTTGTTAACGAACTAATTTTTGACTTTGAAACTTGGATCATACCTTCTCATATGATGATCAAACCCAAAAATGTTGAAAAAAACATTACTTCAATTCACATCACCTAGCAGAAAGGGGAGAATCGGAACACTCGTTATAATTTATGTCTGATCTTATTTAAACATTTACAGGGTAAAAAACAAAACAAGTATTAATGCATTGAAGTGAATAGGAACACAAGATTACCATAAAAAAAAATGCTATAGTAAAAATCCGCCATAACTTGGAGCGGTTTTATGCAGACAATTATAGGCGCAAAATCCTCCATATGTCAAAAATTGGAAGTTTTACCCAAATTAGTGTTCAGCTGTTAATTGAAGTACTTGTACAGTGGGGTACAACACAGTATCGGCAAGAAATTTCCTCAAACAAAATCAAAAGGAAAATAACCCATTACGGCTACAAAATCTCGCTTGAAACTCATTCGCGATGTTGTTTATGCAATGTTGACGTCACACAATCAGATGGATTTTTGAGCAGCGTTTTAGGGGCGGGGCTTTTGCTTGCATTTTAAAATGCGATTTTTGGCGCTTTGCGGCATTATTTTGGAAAAAGAAAAAATACGTATCTTTTATTTTGGGCATATGCTTTATTTAAAACATATTTTGAAAATTTGTCAAATACCCTATTGCTGAAAAACACAAATTTTTTTAATAAGAGCTGACCTGTATGTAAAAGTTGAACATCATATGTCAATCCATACGGAATAAATGCTGACAAATTCTATTAGTTATCGAAGTAATAAAATTAAAAAATGGCACATTTTAAGACCCATTCACTAAGCATCAATATTCGAAGGTACTTCTAGTAGAGCTAGAACCCCCATGAAATTTGGATTACTTATAAGATTTAACATACAATGGCTCCCAAAAGAGTTCGTACACTTAAAAATTTTGATCAAATACTACATTATCTATCCCAAAAAATCATATTCCAAAATAGGATTTTTTTAATAAAACTATATAAAATATTTTAAATTCATAGAACATTGTTTGCAAACATCATAAACTTTAAAGTAGCAAATTAAATACCTTCCAAAAGTTTTCGTACACTTAATTGTTTTTGCGCATTAGTATTTATTGTAATATTTTGTAAATTAATTAAGATATCAATTAGCATTCATAACACCTTTTAAGCGTCTGGGTAAAGATTTCATAATTTTTATGTAATTTCTGCATTAATGTTCCTCCATTCTTTGATCATTACTGCTTTCAGTTAGCTTTTTGTTTTAATGTCGTGTCTTCTTATTCTGACCTCCAGTTCTCTCCATATGCTGTTGAAAATAAGTTGGATAAAAATCTGGAGACTGAGGTGGTCTTTTTAGATTTTCTGGGTAATTATTCTGACACCAGAATTAAACATTGAAAACCGTGAACGCGGATCATTTTCTTGATAAAAAATTGAGTTATTTATAGTACCTAAATTTTAGACTGACAATTTTAATTTGTCGTTCAAAGTATTCAAATATAGTTCGTGATTTATTATTCCACCAATAAACACCAACTTACCGAGTTCTGTTGCTGAGAAGCATCCCTTCACAAAAACACTTCTACCGCCATGTTTTACACTTTTATTATAGACCTTGGGGTAAAGTTCATCACTTTTACCTCTTCATACAATTATGCCCTTATCTGAGACAAAAATGACAAATTTGCTTTCACCTGCAAATAAGACACGATTTCCATACGTTTCTGGATTATTTACCATCGCATTTGCAACGGAAAGTCGAAGCTTTCTATTTTTACCATTTACTTAAATGGTTCTTCAAGCAGAACGGCTAATTAGTTCAGCTGATCTGAATACTCTTCGAACTGTTTCAGGTGAAGTTGAAGTCAAGAATATTTCCCTAAATTCTGAAGAAACTTTTAAAGCATTTAAACACTTTCAGATAGCACTGTCGGGCGACTTTTTTTCTTCGCTTGTTTCTGAATTTATTTTCTTCTTCAAAGCGTTTTATTACATACTAAACCATTGGGATACATTTAATATATTAATGGAATAATTTAATATATTTACAGTAATTAATCCATCGAATGGATTTATCACTCTTATGACTAAATATAATAATGTTTCATCATAATACATAATTTTAGAATGTTGTTTGTTGTTTCTTTAAAACTATGAGCCATCTTGAATAATAAATAGGATATTAGGAATTGAAAAAGCAAATATTACAGACAATCGATTTTTTAAAAGTCTTCGCAGTGCAAAATTAAAAAAAAAAAGTGTCCAAACATAATTTTACTAATAAATGTATCAAAAAATGTTAGAGTGTATGAACACTTTTATGATATTTTTTTCTCAGTCTCTAAGTATCTAAGAATTAACATTTTCATAATAAACAATCTAATTCAATTTCTAAAAAAAATATTAAGTTTTATTTATAATTGTGTAAAGATTCGACGAAAGAAAAATTTAAATTAATATTCAAATCAATTCCATGCTACACCTGGAATTTGACTTGAACTCAAGGAACACAACATTCCTATCAGAATGGTAAGCGTAGTACTATAAATAAGTAAGACAACATTAATTCTACTTGATTCTCTCTTGAGGCTCATTATTAATGAGTGTAATGATATCCCTTACAATATTCCAGGTACGTATATCTTCGATGAAATATATTTACGTTATTTCATATACCCTGTACTATACAAAATTTAATTAACTTTAACAATGAAGAAATAAAAAAAAACCAAGAAAAGTGGGTCGTAATAGTAGGATGCACAAAAATACGCTTCCATTAAAACTAAGACACTCCATTCAATCTCAGTATTTACGCTCTATTTGGTCATAGGTTACGCCAGACAAAGAAATTGCTACATATAAAATGATCACAGCCCATGAATGAAAACTCCTAATGGATTTTAAAAATATCGATGGTAACCCATGTAAATAAAATAAATTTTAAGGGATTAAGGAAATCATTACATGCGTTTGTGTTAACACCCTCGTATCCTTAAATCACAGGAATTAAACTTCCATCTACGACCTGGCAGTTCAATTTAAAATGATTTTAATAGCGCAATGGCACCTGCTCCAAAGTGGAGCTTAAAAAGAACTTTCATTTCACAGTCACTGAATGCAATTTTCTTTCAAAACACATTGGGCAATTAGGGTTATTCATTCGCACCTTGGCCTATCGCAAGATTAAAATCAAGCAAAATAAAAGAAAAATGCGGCTCTTTGTTCGTCTCGAAACTCTTTCTGTAGGGAAAAGTATTGTGAAGCTAAGAAATCCTCTATTCTGTTCAGTGAAAAACATTCCCCTGTTCTGTCAAATCCACAGTTCATAAACATTGATTTAATTCAGAAGAAAATTACACAGCGTAACTAGAATTTATTGACTACGAATTCCAGTTACTGAGATCCTTACCCGTGACTAAAGATCAGTAGTGGTGAGTTCCGATCATTTGATGATGTCTGCCCCACTCCTAAGACTCATTTGAAGCTGCCGCATAGGTTTTTTGAAGAACGAAAGAGAGGGGGTGTTTCATTTCCCCTTTGGAATACCCATTCTTTTCAAGGAACTATTAAATTAGAAAATGCACATTTGAGAAAAAAAATATGCGTGGAGGACGAATCGTTCGTAAATAAATGCGTAGAAGTGCAAGTGAAGAAATTCAGTAATTTTAGGTTCAGGAGATTAAAGACAATGAAGAAAACATAACTATTTTTGTTGAAGTCGCACGTAATGCAGGTTTTTCTTTGGGAGTAAGTTTCTCGTTGGGAGCCCTTATAGTTGTATAGTTTAGGTGAGGTAACTTATTTTTATTATATGGAAGAATCAAAGTTTTTATTTAATTTGTGCCTAGATAGCATTTCGAATTCTACAATTTGCAACAACAAAAAAATTAAAAACACGATTGTTTTTAACAATGCTACTTGTTCTATAAATTATTTAAACAAAAAAAATCAAAGTTTTTATTTCAATCTATAACAAAAGATATTGATCCAAGATACCTTTCAGAAAACTCTATGAGATCATTCTAAATTTAAAAACCAAAAGCATATATGCCAATCGAGGCATCATCAAACAGACCGAATGCCGAAACAATTTCTCATGACACATAAATAAGATCAAGATCTCAATTTTGTTTAAAAATTATCCAAAAGTTCAAAAAAAAAAAAAAAAAATGAGATAAGAAGCATTGACACATTATAAAATATCCTCATGTCGAAAATTTCGAACATTAATAAAATATTTAGTTTAAATAAATTCTTTAACAAATATTAAATTGATTTTCATAAAAAAATAATCCATCATTTTCCAAAATCCCTAGTAAATACAAATATATTTAAAGAAGATCTATTTTTGCTCAGATGTAGTATGTAAGCCAAGGATGTGTCTGGCTATTCCATTATCAACTGCTCGTTCATTTAAGGATCCCTAGAAGAGCCGTCTCGCCACACACTGCGATAGAAGAAGCTTGCAACTGTATTACACACCGTTTTGCCCCAGGGATCGTAAGACGCATGGCTAACATCTGTGGGGAGGGACAAGTAAATCACGCTTTGACAGGAACAGGTAACTCTTCAATCGTAATGGCCATTACAACGCAAAATCACCGTGGGAACTGATATTTTTCTTGACAATTGTTTTACGATCATGTTCAGCATTCGCCTCTCTTTCTTTGCCTTTAGGGGTGGGACCCCCATAGACCCACGATGGTGTTTACCCAGAAGCCATCTTTTTATGTCCATTCCTTTCCCTTTTTACTGTCCAGTCCCAATTATTACCTAGGTACATAACAAAGGGGATGCTGCCTTCGTTTATCGCTTATCTTCGCAATGAGATAGAAACTGGACAAGAGGGATGCTATTACACAACTTTCACCCTTTGTACAAGAATTCTTGTATTTGAGGTGTGGAAGCGATGCTAATGTAGTTTTCTATAAATTTAGAACTGCGAGCTTTTTCATCGCCCAAACCCTGGTTTCTATGCGGCTTTACGATTTTATTTTATTGCATTTCTTAAACTTTTAGCTGTGTAGTCTATGGTAATAAATGATTTTAAACCTGGGCTTGAATGGTTTTAAATGGTCTCTACCTATACGAATACTCATTTTGGGAGTAAATAACTAGTTGCGCTATTTCCTAATGAAGAGTATATTATTTTTGGGTACATTATATGTTGTTTTTTCCGTAGTTTATGTCAGGTCTGAATCATAAGAAATAACAACTATCTTTCAAAATGTGCACACACAAAAAATTGCATTCTCTACATTGTAGTTAGGTAATAATTCATTATGGAATTTTCAGAAAATCGTTCTTACTCTTAAATCAATCAATGAAATTTGTAGACATCTTTTCTAAGTATTTTGGCACTCCTGTGTGCTCACAAATGCACTATTCATGCTACATTACTTTGCTATTTTGCGTACATATTTAAGAAGGCACAACATAGCAGATGTCTTCCATATGTGAGGAAAGTTTTTATTAATATTTTTAATAACTGATGGAATATGGTCTAATAAATATGGAATTATTATATTTCAGGTTTTTTTTTTTTTTTGGCTTAAATGAAAAGACATTTTATAGTATCGAGAATATATAGACATGAGTGCGTTATAAAACTTCGTAAATCTGATATGATGCGAAGCAAGTTGATGTATGTGTAAGATGATTGTTAGGTGCGGATCTAGATATATATATAAGGATGGGGTGCGTATTGCGTATATGTGGAGAAAGTTTTTATTAATTCTTTTTATTACAAATGAGTAATTAAATTTGGAGATTTTTATGTTTCAATTTTTTTTTTTTTTTTTCATTTCCCCCCCCCCCCCCTTTTTGACGTAGATGAAAAGACATTTTATAGTATCGAGAATATATAGACACATCGTATATTAGATATGATAAAGGGTAAGACTGATGTGTCAGATGACTGTCAGGCGCGGATCTAGAGAGGCGGGGGTTCACGTTGCGTACACATGGGGAAACTTTTTATTAATATCTTTAATAAGTAATATGGAATTGTTTGTTATATTTTTTTTTTTTTTTTTTGACGAAAGAGATTTAATAGAATCGAGAATCTATAGACCCTTCGATATGATGCCGGATAAGACTGATGTATGTGTTAGACGATTGTCAGGCGCGGATCTAGAGATATATTTTAAGAGAGGCGGGTGCGTGTTGCGTACATATGAAGAAAGTTTTTATTAATATCTTTGATAAGTAATGAGTTATTAAAATATGGACTTTTTATATTTTGGAGTATTTGTTCTTCTTTTTTGACAATTAGCATGCCTAGCATGCAATTTGTCTCATGATTGAATCACATTGGCGTTATGCAATATCTACTTAAAATCAATTATAGGCTTGTAAGTTAGTGCATCTCTATTTCTTAACTTATAATGTACGCTACATGTGAGCAACTCGCATATTCCTCCTAAAAAAAAACCTCCTTAGATCCTTGCTTGGTTATAGTGTACACATAATCTTAAACATACATCAGTTTTGTCTATATCAGATAATTGAAGTGTTATAACTCACTTATTTGTATGTATTCTCGATACTATTAAATGTGTTTTTATCTACGTCGCAAAAAGAAAAAAATATCAGAAATAAAAAACTTCCATATTTTAATGACTCATTATAATAAAAAATATTAATAAAAACTTTCCGCATATGTACGCAATACGCACCCTCTCCCCTATTATATATCTTTAGATACGCGCCTGACAATCATTTTACACAAACATCAACTTGCTTCGCATCATTTCAGATATACGAAGTGTTATAACTCGCTCGTATCTATATATTCTCGATACTATTAAATGTCGTTATCTACGTCACAAAAAGAAAAACAAATATCTGAAATATACCAATTCCATATTTTCATAACTTATTACTTATTAAAGATGTTAATAAAAACTTTCCCATATGTACGCAACACGCACCCCCGCCTCTCCTAATATATATCTCTAGATCCGCACCTGACAACCATCTGACACATCAATCTTACCCTACCTCATATCAAATATACCAAGTGTCTATATATTCTCGATACTACTAAATCTCTTTCGCCAAAAAGAAACGTCTCTACGTCAAGACGAGAAAAAAAATCGGAAATATAACAATTCCATATTTTAATAACTCATATGTTATTAAAAATATTAATATCTTGAATTAACATTAGTTTAATCAAGACTGTAATAAAAAATTTCGTTAATATTTAAAAAACATCATCAATGTTCAGCAGGGTGGAGGGGTTAAGAGATAACTTCAATGTAGTGCCTTCTTAAATGCGTACGCAAGTCCCACCCTTCAGCTACGACCGTTTCTCTTAAGAAAAACCACATTCCCCAACACAACACCCTCGATCCGCGCCTTCTTTGTGGTGAGATCTCTGGTGGTGACTTGTCCGGTGGCGAGATGATCAGTGGTGAAATGACCGGGGGATGAGATGTCCGGGGTCGAGTTCTCCGGGGGATGAGATGTCTGTTATCCATTTTTAACGAATTCCTCGACCATTTTCTTTATTAAAATTTGCAACATCAAAATTGTTGAACACAATTAATACCAAAAACTCACCCTTACATTATACATTTAATGCATAAGTTAAAAAATATATTTATTTTATTTTTTATAGTAATCTGAATTTCAATCAATTTAAAGTATGAAAAATGGTTGCTGTCGATCAATTTTTAACGTATATGTGCAGCTATAACTTTTATTCTATAAAGTAGTTAAGTGACCTTTACTAATAAGTTTTAGTATCTTTTTATGTTCAATTTTAAACATAGATGCATAACGTGATAAGCCGAAATGTTATTGATTTATGCCGATTAAAATTAAATCGTTACAACTTCGTTGCATTTATTATCAGTAATAAGTATTACTTGAAATAATCATACAATATGTATTAAGTTTTTAATGTCCGTATTTTTTTATAGCATTCAAAATTCCAACCCATTCCAATGGCGGGAAATGCTTATGATAAGGATTTTTGTCCTACGTCTTTTCCCCCATTACATGACCTAATCTTCCAAATCAGCGTATATACCGCAGAATGCCTTTCCGATAAGAAGGCCCCCCACTCAGAGACCCAAACAAATAAAAAATAATTGCCGGCCTATCCGTCTTGTTTTCACACCGTTCACCCGTCGTGATCACTCACTTCATCACAGGTAAATGAAGGCCTGTCGCTGCTAAGTAACCCGGCAATGTGTCTACCCAGACAGGTAGAAGGTCGGCCCCCTTCATTAAAACGTCTGCCTAGCCGAGGGTAGCTCTAATGATTTGATGACATCCAGCCAGCGCTCTTTCTTGTACACCTGAGAGGGGTGAAGTGAGGTTGGACACGCCCAACTTACACAGGTTGTTGTGCGACACGACAGGGTTCCAGAGGCGTCCTGGGGCTTTGTGATTTCACGCGATTTGTAGTTAAGTATCTTGGACGGGGGACATCCAAGTCTGGTTCATTCTTAATGATCAGCTCGCCTTGATAAGAATATGGGAAGTAATGAAGTAGCGGAAACGGAAATGTAAATGGCTAGGAATTGATCTTAGAAAAATAATATAACTCATAAAAACAAAGTTTTTAATATAAATTCTTTATATGCATTGCCAATTTTTATATTCATTAACACAGCTCCGATTCTGTAGACAGCGTGTGCTTGGTGTTTGCATCTAATTTTAGATATTAAAAACATTTCTATCAGCAAAATGTGTGGCAAACTACATTTCAAAATTTATTTAATGAAATAAACGTAAATTGATCACTAACATCATAATATCTTTTATTTATTTTGATTAAAGTTATTTATTTATTTATTTGTTTGTTTGTTTGTTTGTTTGTTTGTTTGTTTGTTTGTTTGTTTGTTTGTTTGTTTGTTTGTTTGTTTGTTTGTTTGTTTGTTAAAAAAATTGGTGACAGAAAAGAGTTTCAACAATCGGTTAACGTCTATTTTACTCGATTGTAGATGACGACAAGTTGTTTTATTAGTATTCCGTAAAAGCGACCTTTCAGTGACAGGAACAGCCCCAAAATTTGATAGAATGCATTGTCATCGACATCGAATCTATCTGCCAAGCTTCAGTCCGATTGGATGAAGGCAAGGTGGTTAATTAGGCGGCAGCAGATTTGCCCATCGACACACTCACAAAATCATAGTTAATACAAAGGATTTAAAAAATACTTGTTCTTTGTGTGTTTATAAATAAATATCAAGATAAAACATCTTGTAAACATATACGTATCATCTGTGTGCTTACCACTCCAAATAATTTTGCTTTTCCATTCTGTTTAAATGTAATAATTTCCCGGGGTCTAAATGTCCGATATCGATATTGAATCATAACCTCTCAAAACTTCATTTTATTGAAAAGTTTTTTTTTCTTAGATTGCCTGTGTAAATAAATAATCATTTATCAATGTTTATAAACAGACGCGTCATTTTTCATTTGATATTGCGACTTTAGTGCATACATACTTTGAAGCACTACTTAAAGGGTAAACAAAATAAAAGTATGAAAGGCTTATTTTCAAACAATTTTCTACAAGGGTATATTGGAGGAGGAATTTTCGGAGTGGTGTTCTACTACCTATGTATTAAAAGGCTCAAAATTTCAGTCATATGTGGTACCTTTTTATTTTACATTACTAAACTTGAATATAGCAAATTCAATATTTATTTGTTGCCTAAATTAAGTTTCAATTAGAAATTCGAAAGTATAATTTATGGTACTAGTGCAATGATTCTGAATGCTTATATTTATATAAACCATAGATCTCTATAACTGACGTATCTCTTGTAATATATACACTGGCCTACAAAATTAAAAGATAACAAATTTTTCCCTGATAATCTCTCAAGGGAGCAGCATAAACACATCAAAGAGACATCTTTATGTATCATAACGATAAGTAAAACAACTCAGACGCAAATAAAAGTGGAAAGTGTACAATATGGACAAATGCAAAAGAATGGAGTTCCATTAGTGTGCAGTTGTACGGATTCATCCACATTAAAAATAACACAACTCAAGGAGTTGACCTTTAGTGTGAGATATAATTTCCCCAGTCATCAATGTTTACTAGGCACTGTATTCTCATACTTAACATGAGTTGCTTGAGGAATTGTAGAGGCTGAATTGTTTGTCCCATCCTTTGAACGATTTGCAAGTGGTGAAAAGTTCCCAATACATTAAATGTATCCACAATGTATATCGTAGAAGCGTCAAACACCTGCTTGATACAATTTGGATTAAAGGAGTGATCTAGCTTACGTATTAGGGGCGCTATTCATATTTTTTTATCGTTTATTCCAAGCAAAAGTGGATAAAATGTGCCATAAGTATCAGTAAATACAATTTAGAAACCTATATTTTACCATTAAAGACTTGTCTAAATCACGTAGCGTAATTTCGGTAAAAAAATGAATTTAATTTTCTTTTGCGCTCCTGTGGAGCTTAAGGTGTATGTATACCCTAGAACATTTTTTTTAATTCTGAGTTTAAAAATTCAATTCTTTTTTACATTAGTTAGAAAGTATATGATTAAAATCCTTTCATAAAAAAAATTCAAATTTCAGCAATTGTTAATTTGTTAATTAAGTTTTAATTAGATAATTAGTACCTCTTTCAAACAATGATATATCAAATTCTAATTTACTTAGAAACGTAACTCTACATGGAAACCATTCGAAATATTATTCTTAATGTTTTGAATTTCAATTAAGTCTCTTATATAGAATAGGGTTTTTTTTACAATTTATTTTGTATGAAAACATGAAAAAAATCAGTATTTTCATTGAATTCTTAGTTTTAAAAATCTCTAAAAACTCAATTTCTCAACCAATTTTTATAATTGAGTTTCAAAACATCTAGTATATTATGTAGATTACTATGATATAAAAAAATTATTATTGAACATTTTGTTCTTGATTTATCATTGTTTGAATAAAGCGTGACATAATCAAAATACAGTTAGTCAGAAAACAGGTTTAAAGTTTTAAAAACGTGGTATCTAAGAGGGGAAGTACCTACCAATAAATAATCGTAGCATAAAAACTACTAAGGATATTTTCAAAAGTTTAGTATTGTTTGAAAGCTTAAGTATCAGAGAATAGTATGATATAATAACAAAAAAATGAATATTCTTACAGATTTTCGTGAATAGTAGGGTATACGTACACCTTAATAAAGCAATCCAACATAATACATCAAAAGACCAAAACTCTTTTCCCACCAAGTCGTTATCTTGAATTGGCATTTACCATGTAATATCATATTCCCACTTTTTACACATCCTCTGACGTCCAATATTACTCATGAGATTGAAAAAAATATTTTCAGCAAAAGTATCTGATTTTAAAAAGTTTTGGTCTTGGATGTAAAATGTCGAATTGCTTTATTAAATTCCCCATGAGTGCAAAGGATAATTAAATTCGACTTTTTTACTGTAATTGCATAACTTGATATAGACAAGTCTTTAATGGGGAAATGTCGGTTTCTAAATCGCTTTTATTGATACATATGGCATATTTAATCCCACTTTTGCTTTAGATAAATGGTTAAAAAATATGAATATCGCCCCCTATACGTAAGCCAGATCCCAGATCACACCACTAATTGAAATTTCCTCAAGCATGTGTAGGACGGTTCTATGATATCCATTGTGTAAAGATTTAATGTGTTGGGAACTTTCCATCACTTGAAAACAGTTCAAAAGGTGGGATGAACAATTTAGTCACTAGAATTCATTAAAGAAACTCATGTTAAGTATGAGTGCCAAGTAAACACTGATGACAAGGGAGGACATATCTCACACTAAAGATCAACTCCTTGAGTTACGTGATTTTTTATGTGGATGTATCTGTACAACTGCACACTAATGGTACTCCATTCTTTTGCAAATGCCCCCACTATATACTTTGCATTTCAATTTGGGACTGAGTTGTTTTACTTATCATTATGTTACATAAAGATGTCTCTTTGATGTGAATTTCCTGTGTTTATGCTGCTCCACTGAGCAGTTATTAGGGAAAAACTGGTCATCCTTTAATTTTGTTGAACGGTATGGAAACAAAAACTTATACTTCTTAACATTCATAGAATGTTAGTTTAAAGTTATATTTCCTAACATTAAAAGTTATATTTTATAACACTGAAAGTAATATTTCATAACAGTGATAGATTAATTTAAATCTACAGTCTCAGAAAAAAACCTCTTTTCTATAAATGACTTGAGAGGTTATGCACAGATATGTTTTGCGCAATAAAATTTAAAAAAAAAAAAAAAAAAAAAAAAAAAAAAAAAGATTTCTAGGAATTGATGAAGCACCCTTTTAATGATTAAATATCGCAATGGAACTTTTAGACATATGAAAAGTATTTGATGTAAAAACAATCGAAAATGCAATATTGTTTTCTGAAATTAAATTATATAGATGGTAAATATTTTATGTTGATATTAATTTATAAACACCCAAAGAACGTAGTAAAAACATAACTTATTAAAAATTTACTTTACAGTACAAGCATGCATTTGCTTTAAATTTTTAGCCCTCCCCCCCCCCCTCCCCTTCTTCTCATCTCCATGTTAAGTTATATTATTACTAGTGTATTGAAAAATACTTGGTCTCCGATTGTTTGGATGAGAAGTGAGTAAAGTGTTAATCAATTAAAAAATTCAAAGACTATATAAAATTATTAATTAATTTGTAGATATGACACTTGTAGAAAGACTAATTTATTCTCTAATTTATATTGATGCTACACTGACACTTGTAGAAGCAGAGGGGACACTTAAAAAAATTTCGAGGTTAATCATCGATTGTATTATTTTTTGTTAGACGAAACAATTTTGGCCAACCAAAGTTTAAATATTTAAACTTAGTTTGCTATTTTTTTTAAGTACCGTAATATTACTCTTCCTTCAAAATTGGAAGAAAAAAAGTCATGTAATTCTGTTTCGAATATTTTAAAAATGGATATATTGCAATTTCAGAACATTTTTTATGAAAGTTAAAGAAAGAAGTATTCACGGTTTTCTAATGCTTCGATTCTTAAACTTTGAAACTTTTGATCAGTAAAATTTCGAATTAGGCTACAAATACAACTTTAGTGTTATTTTAATTATTTTTAAATTATAAAAAGTAAATGCGAAATTGTACGAAAATTTTCAGTTATCACGCTATTAGTAAGTTTTAGTGTGTTTTGAAACGATCATGTTTTGCTTTTTAGTGTAGTTTATTATTTAGCTTTTTAAACTTTATAACTTATTAGGTAAAAAACGAGTTTTCTTAAACAACGATTCCTTTTCAAACACTTGTTTTTGATTTTTATCTTTATTGAGCCATGTTTCGATACATTTGTCTAGTTACATTATTTTGACAAAAAAAAATATAAAACACGTAATATTTTATTTATTTTTTTAATATTTTTGTGTAGTGTAGTATTGTGTTAAGTTATTTACCTGATTAGGAATGCATTTTTTTTTTAAATTTCTAAGCACATATTTGAATAAACTCTCTGATATGAATAATTGTTATGTCAAGACTTTTCATTATTAGCCAATTACTAGTCAATTAGGTATAAATCTGTTACTGAACAGTAATAATTTCCAATGACTTCAATTGAAAAGTTCAAATGATTTTTATCATCATGATAAATAACTTACCTACTTCCAGGGCAAAGGCTTTAATATGAATGACCAGCTTCCTATGTCTTGTTCTTCTATTTAGCTCTTAAACTCTCCTACTGTTAACCCTTCCGTTACAAGTCTGAAAAGGGAAGATTAGTTCTAATTGACCCCCCTTCTGTCCTGTCAATCAAGTGGTAATCGGACACCCAAGTCGTTTGACTTATAGATATTCGCGATCTAGATAAACACGTAAATACGAGCTTGGTGAGTGTTTAACCTAACATAAAATTTCTGGACAACTCGGCCATGAGATAAACCAAAAGAATCCATGAAGTTTTTGATTTGTCAGTTTTATTTTTACTTTGATGAGGCATTAAATCCCCCAAAATATTGGTAAGTTGCTACTTTACAACTGATTTTATTTCACTCTAAATAACTGAACATTCGTTTAATACACAATCAACACTTGCTATAGCTTTTCTAATACGAGTTGTTGTAGCTTTCCGACTACCTCACTCATAGTATATCTTAATACCTAATAAAATGAGTAAACAGATGAGACACCTGAATCAACCACTGTGAGTAATTTTGAGTATCTCCTGCATTTTACCACGATCTTAATCAAAAGAATATTTAAGATATTTTGAAAATTGAAAAGCCCACAGAAAACAAAACTAAAAGTATGCCAAACCAAAGAAGAATTGTTACTTTCTATTCATCTTAGATATGCAAGCTGTGTATGCAACAACTGCAACAATGTTATTTGTAGAGCACTTTCAAAATCTACCAAAATAGCAGAATCTAATTTTTGCATCTTTTTATTTGCTAATATCATATTTATATTAAGTTATACTAATTTTTTTGAAAAAAATACAGGTATACATGTTTTTAATGCTTACATATTAGAGTCGAATGAATAATAACAGAGTAACACTTATTTAAGTGTAGTTACCTAGGGTAAAATGTTCTTAATACTATATATTAACTATACCTGTTTACTATAGGGTATCTACTCATAATTGTGTAAATTTGTAACCATCTACGGGATGTTTTACAGTATACCGAGAATACACTATACAATATATAAAGTGTCCAAAAGACTGACCGGTAATTAACAATAAACCGTACCGAGTTTTCATCCATCTCTGTGTACACCCAACTAATGAGACTAAATTGGTGATATGATGATAGTAAAGTACCACATTGCTCGTCACTCTAATACAGAGATAAAATAATTACAATCCATTCAATTTTAGTGATTTTTGATTGGTATGAACAATAATTTTTGACTTAAAATATAGTATTTTAGAATACTGATGAAACAGATATGAATGTTAGTTTAATAAATGAAAATTGCTCACCATTTCACAAAACTTTATTTTTTTTCTTATGAAGCTCTATCCAAAGATATTCATCAAAAACAGATTTTTCTTTTAGTCCCTGTATATTTAAAAGAAGTTTCAATTGAATCAATGGAATGTTTTTCATCCAAATTACTAATATTTGTGAAGAAGACAAGCTAGAAAAAAGAAGATACCTTGTAGTAAAAGGACGAATCTAGCTCGTCATTGGTTTTTCATGCCATTCCGTGCAATGACAAGCTACCCTCATGCAACTAAAGTTACTGTTGAATATTATTATAATTAGTTTAAAATTCTAGTGAAAATAATCTGGCAAGATTGCACCTTGTTTTACTAGTTGTATAAATATCACAGATCACTATCACATATTCCTTATACCATTACAACTACTATGTAGAAGTCACGGCAAATTTTGCTAGTCACTCTGATTTTATTCATGCAAACAGAGTGAACATCGGTCATTAATATTTTTACAAAAGGAAAAACGTGTTGTGAATTAAACATTGTAATTGTTAAGAGTAATGCAGACTTTGAAGATTCAGGTGATATGAGCGATTATAAAGAATCGGATGAAATAAGTATATATTTACCTAATTCTTTGTTTACTGAATATGTTTTTTAATGTTTGGCGTCATTTTTGATATTCGACAATGATTTACAATTCCATCTAAATTTAATAATATAATTTTAATTTACAATATATATGAATTACAAAATGAAAAATGTTTTTTAAATAAAATTAAATGGTTATTTCATGCCCAATTTTTCATGATTAAATCGAACCCCAAAGGGTTGCGTATTCCAATCGAATGCTTTATATTCAGGTTCATAAACTCTGTAAATGTATGTGTTATTGTATAAAAATAAAATTCGTCAGTATTTTATTGTATTTTCAAGACAAACTGTCAAAAAATGTAGAATTATGTTTTGGTTATTAGATTATAAATCTAAAAAGACTACTTTGCCTAATCTTGATTTTTAATAATAATATCAGACAACTGGTTTCAAGTTAATCACTTAGAAACACTTAGAAAAATTGTATGCACCTGAATAAAAAACTCCTAATGAAATTTCAAACCATAATAATTACAAAAGAATATAAAAATTCTCAGAGTTTTAGTATTTCTTTATCACACGTACCTTAAATTTGAAATCATTCTTTTTAGTGCATGGATTTTCACTTAACCAATCTAACTCTAGAACAGAAAACACCATCATTAAATTATCACTAAGTTTAAAACCACAAAATGAGACTTTTACCTAGAGACTCTTTAGATTCATTCTTCACTACGCGAAACACATACAATACGTTTAATGTGGTTTTAAAGTATCGAATAATGTGATCAACAGGCATATAATGAAACTATGTAGAAACTTAAATTTTAATGTATTAATTAAGTATATATTAATACATGTGTGCATTGAAGTAAATAACTTATTTAGTAGGAAATTTTCAAGATTTTTTTAATCATTCCAATTATTTTAATAATTGGCGAAATATTTAAATAAATTGATATATTGTCAGAAAAGTTGGAGTAATACTTACATTACAAAGCAAATAGACTTCAAGAGGAAAAGCACTGAAATTTTTCAAAAATAATAATTAACAATTTCAAACACTATCCCAATTTCTTAAAATGCGTACTGTTTACCTAAAACATATTAGCTAATTAATTGTAATTATCAGAGAATATAATTTTTTTTATGATCAGGATCATAAGAATTGGAAAATATCTATTCAGATGCTTTTAGGTGATGGATTTATTGCTTGGTAAAAGATGAAATACCTAATATAAGAATAAGTGATTGCTTATGATTATATTGCAGAATTTTGATTTTACTTACATTTTTTAATTCCATACTTGCCAAATTCGTTATGCAATCTAAATTTTCAAGTAAGTTTTAAAAAAAAATGCACAGACAACTTTGGTCTACAAGGTTAATTATTTTATAAAAAACATAATTTATAGTTCGAAGACAAGAAATCAATTGCTATTGCAAGCGTGAAGATTTTTTCAATCAATGAACTATTAGTTGTAACAGTCGTAAACTTAAATCATTTCATATTTCAGTAAACCTAAATATTTTTTTTTCTTCTTCTTTTTTTTCTTTTTTGAAAATATATATGGGGACTTAGTTTAATTGTAATAAGTTTGATTGCTATAAGGCTTTGATAGTTGGAAATTGTAAGAATGTAAGGGACCTTCAAATTCATCGTAAAAAATAATTTGCTTCAATTAAGGTATAATAAACAGGTTTTTTCTTTTATCTATTAAAATGGAGCTCATCTCGTCAAATTCCAAATTGTCGAAAAATAATAAACAAGTGTATTAAATGTTGGTGTAAGGTAGAATACGAATATTTTGCCGATTGAATAATAAAATTAAATCTTGTTAAAAAAAATTTATTTTTAGTTACATCTTTCTAAACATAAATTTTAAACTTGATTTTATAGTAATTTAAATTGTAATTAAACACAAATGACTAGAACAGATTAAGGATCTTCTTTTCTAAAGTAGGCAATGTCACGGCGAGCAAATGCACTTGATGTTCAATATAATCATAAAGAACGTAAGTATTATTTTCCGCACAATATTAAATGCGAATTAATCGTAGTATTTTCCAATTGTCAAATAACTTGATATTATTTTCATATTTATGCATAAAATTTTTCCTGCTTCTGTTCAAAAAGGATTTAATGCTGTGTCAAAGAATATTACCGATCAAGCTATAAACCTTCCTCTATCATGTGTTTTCGCAATCAAAGGATTTAGGATAAACCATGACTTGGAATGCGAGAAATTGATGTACATATTATTTTTAAAGTACAACTTGCATTGTAAGGGAACAGACAGGCCATCCATTAGTATTTTTAATTATCAATGACTATAAATGGATATACATTCATGGTCATTAATAATTAAAAATGTGTTGAAATAGGTCCCGTAGTATAGTCGGTAGTGCATTAGGGAACATAGAATGGGTTAAAATTTATTTACGATGTATGACGATACAACAGATAATGAGTTGAAAAAAATCGTGCTAAAATGACGGTGGTCTTGTCTAAGGAATTTGTAATCAACTTTATTTTTAACACGTGTGAAAGCAGAATTGTCCCTAATAAACAGTAAAAGTTTAAGCATAATGCACATTTTTGATAAATTGCAGTGAGTTATAATTTTATGCTTTTGCTTACTTTGCACTCGAAATGTTTCGATATTGAATTTAATTTGTTAACATGCTGTAATTACTTAAATAGACATAGATTGTTTTTGAAAGAAGATAAGTTACTGACTGCTGGAAGTAGAGGCTTAGGGTTATATCTTTTCCGCTTGTTTTCTTTTTTAGATATGCTTGGTTATAAGAAGAGAAACCAAATATTGGGGATTGTAAAGGAGTCGGAATTTTTGTTAACTATTATTTTAATTGCGGGCATTAGAAAACAATCAATGAAGGCATCAATGAGTAATAACTTACACAAATTAAGCCAGACGGCTAAAATACTAATTACTTTGGGTAAATCAAATAAATCCAGCAAGAAGAAGAAAAGATAACGTAAATCAATGTATCAAAAGTAAAACGTAACAACAAAATAATCCTTCTGTATCCATATACCAAACTTATATTCGTCCCCAATGAAATGTCACAATTTCAACTGACATCAGATGATGGTAATGCTGTCTCTTAATAGGCATGTTCTCCGCTGGGGCAAAATGGGTAATAAAATCGGCAGGGTGATTTTAGATTTGAACCTGCCAAAATGTTCAGTATCATCATTAATAATAAATAATTTTAATAATTAATTTATCATTATTAGTTTTAAAAATTAACATATTTTACTACTTTTAAATATTTGTATTCAATAATTGTTTTCAACAATTAAATTATTTTTATTTATGAATTATAAATATTGAATTGTTATAATAATTAGTTTAATTATTATAAGAATTCTTCTACAGAAAATCTTCCCTGTCGGTAGTATTTCTATCTCCTTTGAGTGAACTTAGCTTTCATAAGACATTGATAGTTTGTTGTAAAAACAAAGAAATATAATTTGTAAAATAAAGAATGTGCAAGAATTTAACTAGTAGGTTTATTTTATTAGAAAATAATATCAGAACTGATAGTAAATATTTAACAATAAAGGCTATAAAATAAGCAAGAGATAATACGATAATATTTAAAACTTAGAACGTCTACTTTTCTAAGAACCTCTTGCTATACCCCTACCAAACGAAAGGCTTCACCTGGGGGTGGGAGAATGACTGGGATTTGAATGCATTGGACTTAAAAACACAACTTTGAGGAAAGTAACTATTTATATTGATAAAATAATTTTTTTTTTTTTTTTTTTGTATCGGACCGGCCCATTTTTTCCAGATACTGACCGGCCCGGTGATTGCACAGAACAGCCCTATGGTCAGTACACCCCTGGTTCTCCGCAGTCTATTAAAGTTTATTACCAGAAACTATGCTATAGGGAAAGTGTGCGAAATTACTTCAGTTCTGTCTACAATGTGGTCTCCCCAGCTCCGCCCAGCTTGTGTTGCTTGTTCTTCTCCATCAAGCATTTAACAGTTCATAAACATTGAAGCTCCCTTTCAGCCCTTGAGTTATCTAAGGTAAGATGTAAAATCCCATCCTCCCCTGAGGCGGTTCCCATTCCGAGCCCCCATGCTGTCATAAATTTGTCCAATGGGGTTCTACTAGCGGGTCGGGCCGGTTCCAAGTCTGACTCCGCCTTCGAGGTAGAACTGCCATCATCAGTTATCTAAATCAGCTAATTCTGGTCAGTCCCCCTTTTTTGCCTAACAGTCGCGATTTTCTCCAGTTTGCCTCTCAGCACTCGGTCGTCACATTAGGAACGCTGTTCAGTCGCTTGATTTGGGAATTAACACGCTGTCTTCAAGTGAGGAGGGCTACTTGACTTGCCAGAAGACTTTTTTTGCCTCTTCCAATTAGCATGTCTGCTGCGCTCAATATGCGACCGATTTTTGCAGGGTATCCATTCCAGGGTTAGTGAATTTCATTTGCTTGATTTTGATATTTTATAACTTTTTAAAAAGCACATAGTTAAACGAAATTATTAGAGGCTATGAGAAGTAGCACAAGTAGAATTCTTCTTAAATTTATTTGTAGCTAGTTTTCACTTATAAGATGGAAATAAGAGATTCTATGCAAAAATTTAAAAAAATGCTTTTATATGATCTTAACAGTTTTATGGTAGCAACATGAAAGCATTTATTTTAATGCTATGTAATCCAGGATTAAATTAAATGTATTTTAAAAATACACTTTCGGATTCTTGCATGCGGCATTTCCTAATTCGTTTTAGCTGAGTGTTAATAGCTTTTCAGTGCCTTGTCTTTACTCCCGGCTAAAATAAGCATGAATCCTAAATCCAATGGGGGAAAAAATTGCATTTAAAATTCTCAAAATTTTTTGCTAATACATATCTAAACCAATATTTACAACACCTCGTATGCAAGATAATTCCTTAATATTAGGAGTAATTGGCCGACAAAACGTTTGAAAGTAGATATCGACTTTTCACATAAACTAACAAATAGTTCTTTCAATAAATTTTTAAAAATTAATACCTAATACTGAAATAATAATTACTCAACCTCATTTTGAAAAGTAAAAAATAATAATTTTCCAAACCTTGTCAACGCTCAGAATTCCACGTCCTTTTCAAATCGCATAGATTTGGTTATTGTACCTATGAGGCAACAAAATACTAAGCAATATTTAGAAATGAATTTTCAATATGGGCTATATATTTAATGGTTTATATAATATAGATTTTTTGTGTGTAAAATTGCATTGTTTTTTATTTAGTTGCAGCTTTTAATTTGTTTATCTGTTTAGAATTAGGAATATCAGGTAACGAAATCCATGGTGACACTTTCAATCAATTAGCTCGAATTCTTTCGCATTTGGAAGAACACTATTATTGATCGAATACCACAAAATTGTCACCGAAACTGTTTATTTAAATTCTACAAACCCAAACTAATTCTTATAAAATGTGCTTTGTAAACATACACAACATGGATACATAACTTTTAAAGTGCTATTTTTCGAAAACCTTACAGGGTAGCTTCCCAAAAAGATTGTTACGTGGTTTACTTCCCTTAAGTATTAGGGATAGGGAATCAGTGAGAATTTTTAAAAAACTGCTCAAATTAATTAAATAAATAATAAAAAGAGTGTTCAATAGTTTTCATCTGTAATTCATTTTTATAGAATTTAAACTTTTATACAGCTCCTGCTGGGCAAAAACTTCTGTTACAAAAATGTTCCTAATGTCAAATCCAGTTAATGCAAACAATACTATGTTTGGAATTTTAAATATAGAAAGTATTAAAAAACGTGACCTACACCAGTTTAGAAAAAAGAAAAATGTACACTATAACCAAATTGATTATTTAAAAAAAAATTTACAATGTAAGGTTTAACAGAATATCGTTGCATCAAGATCTGAGTAACCGAGAGTAATTCACGTGTAAAGAAAATGTCTTTCATGAGGTTTTTCAAAGTAAAATTGGCTTGCATTTAAGTCTCAAATGAGGAAAAACCCGAAAGACTTCAAGCGGAATATCCGACAATCTGCCCTAATCGTCGCCGTGTCTACTTCTCTTGTAAAGTGACTGTTAGTGAGGCTCTATTTCGAGCATTCTTCCATTTGAACATGACTCCTGTTTGAGACTTCTTGAATAGTACAAGAAAGAAAAGTATTTCAATAAGAAAAGCATAGATTTTTAATAGAAAAATAAATTTTAATAACCGATCTTCTTTAATAACCGCCATTCAAAAGAGACATTTTGTTTGAAAAACATTCAACGTAGAATTATTCATTTCAATCAGTCAAAATAAATAACTTTCGAATTTTAGATAATCAGAAACATCAACATATCGTAAAAATATTGCGACATTTCTTACGAAAAGAAGATTGTAGAGATTTTTTAAACCTTTCATAATTTATCTTACAACTTTTTTTTTTTTTTTTTTTTTTTTTATCAAACTTTACTTTTCATCTGAGATCGATGCATCCTAAATAGAAATTATGACTCTTTTATAGAAAAATAAATTATTAAATTAGTCATACCCATATCAACAAAACAATTGCAGCTTCACTGAAAAATAAGTTATGGAATATGTAATTAAATAAATATTTTTTGTATTCTTTTCTCTACCTTAATATACCAAAACGTCAAACATTTATATCGTTTACTAACTTAACGGGTTGCAGAAACTGATAATTCCATGTATACATCCCCGATAACACCAGGTTTATGTTTTAACTTCAAAATCTAAGCTGTTGCTTGTGCGCCTCTGTGTGAAAAAATTTTGATTTCCAATAAGAAAATTCATAACATTCATTCAAAATATTCATGTAGTTATTAAAAAAAATAATGGAAATTGAAAAATAGACTTTTCAAAAGACGTACCTATGCACTAAAAAAATATTTATTCTCAACACAACTTGCTTTTACATTAAATTAATACGTTTTGATATTAAAGCACGTATTTTTTTTTGTTCCAACTAAAAAGCAATTATCAAACCTGAAACTCTTTTTCCAGAACTTTTGTCATCAAGAGACACATATTTGAAAGTAAAATGAATTCGAAAACCGAAACTAAACACGCTATTATATTAAATTGATACAATTTGAAATTAAAACGCATATTTTTTTCGGTTGAAAGGAAAGCGATATCCAAAACTGCAACTCCTTTTACGAAACTTCTGCAATCAGTTGCCATACACGTGAAATCGCTTTGAATACGAAACCGAAACTTTCGTAAGACGCCGTTAGCGACCGACGCGACGTCTCGTACACGACGTTCTTCACTATTTTCTCTATCATATACTTTTAAACGAATTATCTAACTTTGTATATAAAAACATTAAATGTGTCAACTGACTCCATGAAATTTTTATGTTTGTGTGCGACAAGTTTTAAGATAAATTCCAAATTCAAACCGATAAATAAAAAAGCCTTACACTGTAAATGCCATGCTTATTTTAATTTTAAAGTAATAATTCAATTATCAACTTGTTAAACAAAAAATTATTTATACAATGCAATAATTTAGATTTCTATTTCTTATTCTAATAATGACATTAATTGGATTACTTTCTTGGCTTTCTCTAATTGCATCTACTTATAATATGCCTTTAAGTAAATATTTGTAAATTTTCTTACTGAACAGTATAATATAAATAAGGCTTACGTTTAAAAGTCAAATGCTAAATTTATATTACTAATTCAGAAATTTATGTTTCAACATCTATCTTGAGATTCATTTCTTTCAAGTAAAATTGGTATTTTAGTAATAATCTATCATTAATTTTCGATAAAATGAAAATGATTATAAAATATTGCTTTGTCCATTTTTTCAGTTTCATTAATGATAAATTAGAGAAACTCATAGAAATCTTAGATGATCTAAAAATTTATGTGTGTACATTCTAAGATCAAGTTATTAAAAATTTTTCTTACAATGCCATAAAATGTATACAAAAAGACATCTCAAACTACTTTTCAATGTATTCAGGGAATTCGCAAATTACAAGGTTAGACCTTTTATACTGATTTGCATAGTATAGAACATTTAGTACAAATGATAAAAATTTAAATATATACCTTCAAATGTTATTCATTTAATAACCCCGATTCTTAAGTTGAGTTATCAACTTTGATTGAAAAAATGGAAAATAAACTTCTTATGGTTTGTTGAGTCGAAAAGTTGCATAATTTTTAACGGCTGTTGTTTATGGACATACACTTTAAAAAGACTTAGTATTGAAAAATAAACTTCTTATGGTTACTTGAGTAGAAATGCTGTATTATTTTTAATGGCAGTTGTTTATGGTGGTTTTGTTTTAAGAAGGATTAATATTCGACGTGTTTAATCTTCATGTTAAATCTTCTTTATTATTTTTATCGCAATTCTTCTTTATTATTCTAACTAAGTTGAAAAACTACAAGAGTGTTTACATTAATTGAACTCATTAGACTTTTGCTTAGAATATATCAAGGAACAGAAAAATAAATTGTATACAGTCATTCACTTTTATATTTTAAATCATACAATATTTTTTATTGTTTGCACGAAAATCGAAACTTAAACGGGAAATAAATAGATATTCATTTATTTAACATTATTATTTTACGTGCGAATTTATCTGTGAACCTGATGTACCATAATAGAAATGTGGGTAGAAGCGGTCTTGTAGTGACAATTACTGTCACAGTCCAATTTCTTTTGTTGATGAAGTAAAACGGAGTGAATTTTTCATTTTTCTGTTTTAATATTTAGGATTTTGAATTGAAAGGGAATACAGGAATTTTAACAAAAGCTTTTACTTATTTTGAGCAATTAGAGACAAAATTGAACGTGGCTGAAACAAATCTCTCTCTCTCTTTTTTTTTTTTTTTTTTAACGTTTTTGAAAATGAAAAATTGGATTTCTTACAATGACAATGTTTTTCCATATTTTCAATAAATATCTGTATACATTAGCTCTATTAAAAGACATTTTGAAAATGAAAATTCATTTGAAAGAACTCCCACGTTGAATTGATTAGATGATACGCGATAAGATCGGACAAATTCCTATCATTTCTTAAAGTAAGTTGGAAACGGAAAGCACTTTCAAACCTACATCCTCTCCAAAGCTACATCTTGCAAGTGAGATAAGCATCTAAAGGGATATAATTTCGTTTTTCCTATGTGTCAAACATATTTTGAGATATACATGGGGAAAATACTAACCTCCTTTTAGCAACGCTTTTTAGTGGTTTCACACTTTGATTGTAATTAGATAGACGGTGACTTGTGCAGATAATAATAGCATGTAAATATTTTAGTGCAATTTTTTTATTAAAAATATCACCAAATATCCAAATTTTCAGTCGTTTAAGGAGAATATTGAAACTTTTGATATAATTTATTTTTGAAAGATTGATATATCAATGTAATTCTCTCCAAGTTCAACGAGATGTGAGATACGATTTAAGTTTAGTAAGAATAACTTTTTGAAACGCAAGCTGCAGTATTCCACCCCGCCAAGGGCCACCAACACATCAAAAACATCAATAAATGAAACATGTCAATACCACGCTGCTGATTTGCATCGACGTGATAATCTATATATTTAATAGGTAATAAGTTTTTTGGGGTTAGTCCGTCCGCCTAAACTACTCAACCAATTTCAATGATCAAGGTGTCATTTTAAAGGAAATAAGCTGTAGATTTGCCAAAACGTGCCAAAAAAATTCATTAACACTTTATTAATTAGTTAAATTTCAATATTTTTCATCATTAAGCTACTACAAAGCCTCAATGATTTTGAATATATGAATAGCAACATCCTTACGTATGTAAACAACAAACCCGTTTAACTTTCTATTATGAAACTTGCAATTTGATTGTTTTCTCTATTAGGCCTTACATTAAATTTATAAAAATTTGGATTTTTTATGGCTGGCAAACCTATTCGAGCCCAGCCAGATGTTTTAACCACAAATTCGAGCGGCAAAACCGCTCAATCCGAGCGCAGCGAGGCGTTTGGGGGTTGGCGAGCGTTAGCGAGCACTGGGCGAAGCCCCCTAGTGTTTGGTTTAATAGGTTTCAAAACTCAACACTAGACGATTTCTGTTAAGTTGTACAGATGAGTCAAATTTGGAGGCAAAAAAGATAAAAAAAAATTCAAAATCGGAGGAATTGAAGTGGAGGGCCTTTTATTTTGAGATGAACTTTTTTAAAAAAAATTGTAAGTCTCTTTTTTTGACGTTAACGAAGCTACAGATCAAACTACTGAATCAAATTTCTTAGAAATTATTCATTTTGTTTATATTCGTTACTAGTACTAACCTTTAAAAACAGTTTTAAAAAATGTGCTGCCATTTTTGTAAAAACACCAAAACCGCTTAACGATTAACGAAAAATCGTCTATTTTAAAAACAACTTTCCTTTATGTAACGTTTTTTCCGAGTGCAAGCTTGTCAAGTGATTAAGATTTTGAACTCTAGTTCGATTTCCGATGACAGCACACTTGAATCTTTTTAAACTATTAAAAGAATTTCAAAGAATCTTTTCAAATATTAAATACGATTCGGAATCTAACAAAAAAAATTAAACAAATCTCACAAAAGAAAAAAAATATTGAGGACAAAAAAAAAAGTCCCTACTAAATTATCAGTCTAAAAACATAGTGAAATCAAAAATGGATCCCGCAGAATTGCATCCGATTCACATTCAATAGTTATTTTGCTACTGATCTCTCTATTTTTTTATTTTACAATTTGACGGCGATTTTTTTTGTCACCATTTATAATTATTATTATTAATAATAAATATTTTGTGTTTTGTTTAGATTACCAACTTAATCCAAATTTTCTGATAGTTGTATATTCCTACTATTAACATTTATTCAACTAAATAAGTCAAATTTGAATATTCATCATTATTTGTACACCAACATTTCATGCATATAGTATGAAAACAAACTATTGGATTGGTGGTTCTTGGTAAAAAGTAAAGTTACAATTGGTAATCTTTTGTGCTTTTAATACTTTAATATTAATTTGGTAACATTAACCATGGGATAAGTATGTTGATATAAGGAAAAATCCTTAACTAGATACTTTTGTATTTTCTCTCCAATGCTTTGTCTACCTGTTTCAAAGTAGTAACATAAATCGACCAGGCCACTCCACAGTAAATTTAGTAAAATTTTGTAAAATTTAGGGAAAAAAGTACAGGTATTGCATATCAGTAGTATGCTTAATCATTTGAGTACTTGAAAAAAAAATTTGGGATGAGACGTTATCAATTTTAAAAATAAGATGGTGAAGATGGTGTCGTTTATAGAATAAGTATGTTTTTGAAAGGGTATATATATTATTTAAAAAAAAAGATACAGCATAATTTATTTCAGATTTACATTTTAAACTCTTAGATCCTACATACTAAGTAAAAACCAAATTTTGATTATTTATAGTTGATTTTAACTACTATGGTGCTTGATGCAGCAGCTTTTGCATTAAGAGAAGAGGGGGGGGGGGGGATTTATACAAATATTGTACAAAACTCAATACTCCGGTTCACAATTATCACTAAGACTTTTTTTATAATTAAAATACATGTATATCGATACAAAAATTACCAATATTTAAAGTTTGGCTTTAAAAAAGGCTATTAAAATAATGTAATGAAATCGCTTAATATAAGATTGAATATAAACGTCTAACTGGCACAATTCTGAACTGTTCAAAAAGTGTGCACTCACTTATTAGGCTCATAAAATAAAACATGGTAGGGAAATGCAATGTTTTCAATCGTATGTTTTTTAAATAGAAATTTAGATATTTTAATTTAGTTTTCAATGAAATTACGGATGAAACAAGAACAAATATATACTGATTGATCATAAATATATGAATGCCATTTATCTCACCCAAAGATATCAGCAAAATATCTATTGAAAAAAATCAATGATTCCAAGATCATAACTAGACTTTCTCTTAGGGAGGTGTTCTAAAAAAATATTTTCACCTATCTACCAAAAAATAAAAGAAGTGTAAAAAACCAACCAGTTATTAAGAAGTTCGAAAATTATATGCCCAAGTAGTTTAATGTATCACATATAACGGAAAATATTTTTAAAAAGGTTTGAACCACAATCCCTCCCCCCACCCCTTTTAGATATGGTCCTGAAAAATACATCCAAATACTTTAATTTTGCTGCTTTTACCCTGAGAAATGCATCCCGTCACATAATCTTCAGTAACAAGTCATTGGATTTACTTCACTATTCAATTAAAATATTTTAGAAAAAAAAAGCTAAACTACTCTTTGTGTTTTGTAATAAATTAATGAATGACTTTTTCTTGAGGTTAAATTAGCAAAGAAAATTTAAAAAAAAAAAAAAGTATTCCCTCCAGCAAACTGAGAAAACTCCTTCTCGTCCTTTGAATTCCCATCTTTGGTCGTGTCCGATTTTATGCGAAAGGTTCCATGTATTTTAATTTCCAGAAAGTGTTCTATTAATCAACTCCTTCGACTTCTTATCTCATCCATCTTAATTTGTTCTACACGACATCCTCCTCCCACTATTGGGGGCTTCTGCTATTCGGGCCACCCACTTACTAAACAAGAACACACACGATGCATGCCTCTTCTTGTCACTCACAACAGATGGCAGCACTACCGCTAATTAAATTCAAAGTAACCTAACAATTGTACACAAGTAGGCAAAACTTGCGCTAAGTTTTTCAATACCTTTTCAGTAGGGCTTCTTATAAACACGAAATTCACATCTATTAGATATTTTTCAATTAAAGAAACAACGCAATGGCAAAATTAAATACAAAATCTGCAGCGTGGATATATGTATACAGTGCGTCCCAAAAGTTTATAGACAACCGTGTTTTTTGTGTGTGTGTGTGTGTGTTTTTTTAATTTAAGAGCTAACTAAACGAGTAAGAAAGACGAAATAAATTATGCAAATATGTATTGAGGTAATACAAATTATAAAATACTCAAGCAACTTTAAGCAGTCATTAACTTTAATATAAAAAACGAAAAAAATGCTGTCCCAAAAATATATAGACAACTTGTGTTAAAAGTTGATTTAAGTACTGGTAAACAAAATTTGCAAATTCAAAGATGATGTACTTGTGTGACGCAATAGTTTCCTAAGATAAAAGCAAATCTGTATTTTCTTTTTCGACTGATTGCAAAGATCCCTTGCATCATGAAGTTTCCCAAAAATGAAATTTTGTAAATTTATAGTTTGAAAGCTCGTGGAATGAAAGTTGTGGACATTGCAATAAACATTGTATGCAGCAGGTTTGGTATTTACCAAATTCTGTCTAAAGGGAATAATTTTGAAACAAAATACCGTTCTGGACGATCAAATAAAACAACTAAAAGGCAAGTCAGAGAGATTTTGAGATTAGTTTCAACCCAGAACCTGTATGTCGTGTATATACGGTCAATTTCAAGAGAATTTAAAGTTTAGTATAAAAATCTACGGTGCATCGACAGCTGCAGGCAGGTAAATTTCTTGATTATCGTAAAAGGTGTTGTTAGCCAAAGTTTACAAAACAGAATAAAAACGCTTGTGTTCAATGGGCCAGAAATCATATGAATTGGAGGGATAAATGATTGAGTGTTCTGTTCAGTGATGAATAAAAAAAATTACTTTAGATGGCCCTGGCTGGTTGAGCAAATTACTGGCATGATATTCGCCAAGGAATCATGGACTTCTTTCAGCAGACAACAAGGAGGGGATTCACTCATTGAGTGGGAAGCATTTTCTTATAGTGTAACTACCGATATTGCTTTTGTAAAAGATCGTCAACGTTCCGAAGATTAACAGAAAATACTCGAAGTACAGTTACTTCCATTTGGAAAGTTGCTAGGTGGGGACAAATGGGTATATCAACAAGACAATTGTTCCATTCATGTGTCAAACTCTACAATGCAATAGTTTCGACAAAACCAAGTAACTGTTATGGACTGTTAAAGCCCTAGGTCCTGACCTGAACCCAATGGAAAACCTCTGGAGAATATTAGCTAGAGATATATATGCTAATGGACGTCAATTTAGAATAGTTCAAGATCCAAAGCTAAAAATTGAATGGTTGTTTTTCTCTGAAACCATAATTTCTTCAAACTCTTGTTTTGAATATGTCTGATCGAGTTTTTGAAGTGATTAGGAAAAACGGCTAAAAAATTTGAACGTTGAAGGAAAAAAATGAGTTGTCTATAAACTTTTGGGACATTAAAATTTAATTTTTAATTCCTATCATAAAGTCTGTGATTGTGTGACATTATTTTTGTATATTATTATTATTGTCTTGATGTTTTTTGTAATTAAAAATGATTTTGAAATTGTTACTCATCATTGTCAATTGTAAAATAAAAAAAATATCGTTGTCTATAAACTTTTGGGACGCACTGTAAGAATAAAAGTACTATTAGAAAAATTAAATATTACTAAAAATACTAATCTAACATATTGCATTCCAAGACCAAAACTCTCTTTTTACCACTTTTTTTATTTTAACACACTTGAAGTTCATTTTTAGGACACTCCTCAGATCAAAATTGTTATTGTAATGTATTTTATTATTAAAAAATAAAATCATGTAACTTAAGTTTCTTCAATTCTATTCAGATGATTTGATGAGGATTCAGATGGTACATTTTAAAATATTCTATTGGAGTTTTTATCTGTTCCCAAGTGACAAATGCGGAACTTTGGGTAGAAGTTGAGGGGGGGAAATAAATAGTAGTTGACCTGCTTTTTGTCATGAGATAACTATTAAATGTAAACACTTTGATCCTCTACCTCAAATTTGACTTTTTATTACCACGTTAAGCTCTAAAAATATTCAGACAAGATTTTTTAGCTGCTGCAACAAGGGAGATTTCATGTTTTCAATAAAATCAATTGCAGATAAACTATATGTTTATTTCATTTATAACACGTCCTCAAGGTGTAGTTTTCTTCCTTAATGATTTAAATATATACCCCCGATCTAGACCCAAAAAAAGAGTGATGGAGTATGTATTTTTCTTATGAAATTATTAGTAAATATTCTGTTAGTGTAAGAACGACAAAAGTTGCACTTTCCAACCCAACCTGTCAATTGAACAAGAAATAATTGTACATTCAACTCTTAAAACATAGCATGTTTTGACCTAAGTCATACTAAATGAGTTACTCAATCTAATACCATGCTTTTTATCTGTGTGTCTCCAGGACAGGGTCGAGTCAACCAACTAGGTGGCGTGTTCATAAACGGACGACCCCTGCCGAACCACATACGATTGAAAATAGTTGAGATGGCCGCAGCTGGTGTGCGCCCATGTGTTATTAGCAGACAACTACGTGTGAGTCATGGATGTGTCTCAAAGATTCTCAATCGATATCAGGTATGTCAATTTCTCATAAAAATTTAAATCGAATGTATATAAAGAAACTATATTATTTAATAGATGAGGAGCATGAATAGAAGGAAAGAATATAGTTCAAAAATAAACCGGTAGTGAGAAATATGGCTGTCCAAGAATTTTCAAACAGAAATAAATTTATTTTAGGAATGAGGTGATAGGGCGAAGGAAGAGTTTTAGAATAATCC
The DNA here is from genome assembly GCA_963978545.1 of Linyphia triangularis. Classification (NCBI taxonomy): domain Eukaryota; kingdom Metazoa; phylum Arthropoda; class Arachnida; order Araneae; family Linyphiidae; genus Linyphia; species Linyphia triangularis. Next base: position 81,784,222 of record OZ021721.1, on the reverse strand, counting down.
AAAAATACAAATTAGCATTCTGAGTATTGCATTTATATATACGTAATATTTTCACATATTGGCGTAAATTAATGCAGAGTGGAGAGTCAGGAAACAGTCATTTTCATGCAGTTGAACACATTTATTCAACTAGATGGCGGAGAGAGAGAAATTTTAGATGTTTTTGTACAACAGATAGGACAAGAGTGAGTCTTAAGAGTCGTCATAAAAGAGAGCACTGTTACCTATTATTGTGTTAAACCTGTGGGAATCGCTGAGCATAGCAGAAAATTAAAATACTTTGTGTGTGTGAAGTTGTAAACCGTCCATGCAAGAACGAGCAAAATGGAATACTAATTATGAAACCCTCTCTTACAAAAACGACGACCCCACAAATCTCACTCAATTACTTGTGTGTGGGCATCTATTGAATGATTTGGAGAAAAAATAAAAATAGGATTAAGCACTTTGAAAAGATGAAATAAATTGGTGTTGATTCTAAAAATATATTATTATTACATATGTTTTTACATAAAAATGGTTCAGAGGGTGCTCAGAGTATATATTTAAAATATCAGAATAGAGCGTGGCTAGACGAGCATTTTGTCGTGTTTCAGAGATAGTCTGCGAGAGTAACATCATGACGAGTAAGCATAGGGTAGTTAGTTAATAACAATTTACTCTGGTATCCCCTATCATGTAATACTATGTTCAAATACTCACCTTGTCATGCACTATTCCCCGCTGTAAAAATTAGATGCTGTATACCTTGTATAAGTGTATTTGCTTAACATTGCTGCAAGTAACACCAATTTTATAACCCAATGATATAAACTAGAGGCAGCATTGCTAGACGTGGTATTTTTAGTGCCTTTCCTACTTATTTTTAAAGTGCAGGAAGTTTTAGTTTTTGAAGCACTGTTGATATTTCAATAGGAAAAAATATGTATTAAATAAGCTGTGTACCAAATGCATTGTGAAAAATTGCCTACCTAAGAATTTTTAATCGGAGGTCTGGTATCGCTGACTAGAGGGCTCCTTCTAGTATTCTCTAATGCTCACCAACCCCCGGACTCTGATAGCTTTGCCCCTAAAATCCGACTCGCTGCCCTCGTCAATTATGGGCTTAACAGGCCTGCCAAAAAAGCATTTCATGGTAAATCAGATACCCTTCAATATTACCGTGAAACACTGGTTTACCATAAAGAAATGACGGATGACTTTAAAGGGCATTAACCGAACAACGTTAAAATAAATTAATCCATTAGATGGAGATATTACTCTGTTTACCATTAATCTGATCAGTTATAGGTTATCATACATTTCTGTAAATTGCTTTATATACTCAAATTTATATACATCTAATTGCAAAAATATTTTCAATTTCAATACAAGTTTTTTATGGCAATATTACAATTTCAATACAACAACAATATTTATAATACAAGTTTTGACACACTGTTCACGAATTTTTTTCTTTCTTTTTTTCTTCTTCTCCAATTTTACTATTCTCTTGGTTGCAGTATTTATTTCCATCCCTAATTTTGGTTCAACAGCTTGGCAAAACTAAAATAGATGAATAAAAAGAGTTTGTCAGCTTTTTAAAATTATTATCATTCAAAATTATTGAGTACCAAATGTTATGAGAAAAACTGTTACTTTTCATTTAGCGAGGAACTTGTCATCACTAATTGCTAACAGTTAAATGAAAAGAAAAACGCGAAACACAGACTAAGAGTCTTAGCCCAAAGAAACAAAACAAAGTTAATGCAAATTAAAAAAAAAATTTAGACAGTTGAATTTTCCTACCCAGTTAGGGGATTACTTATATGTATTATGATGGGCACTAGCTATCTTTTTCCAAAGATCTTCATATTCTTGATATCATAAGCTTTAATAGGGTATCTTTTTTAAAATAAAAGTGCACCTTCTTTAAAAAGATAAATTTATCTCTCATAGTTCAATAAGAAAAATAATGAACATGAGATCATCCTCTTTTCAAGGAATTAAAAAATTATCGGTCTTGGTTTTTTACGGTATTACTTTGACAGAAACCGTTCCAGCAGTAGTTTATATAACAAACCATTAAAATCTAAATAAAATATCTTAATAACATGAAGATGAAGAATATCACAGTCAGTGTCTTATAAATTACAAAAACAATGATTTGTCGGAGACAATATTGGAGAGAATTTAAACCGAAGAACCAAATTACAATCATTCTCCCAGTAATAACACTATTATTCAAAGCAATCAAGTTTTTAAACAAATAAAAAAAATGCAGGTCACTCGTCTGAAAAGTGTATACAATATACTGTTTCCCCTCAGGTTATCGAAAATCCCTGCTAAGATCGAGGCATGTTCGACAGCAAAATGAAGAAAAATTATTGAAATTAAGCTCATGAATTGTTTATTATTAATTTTTTTGTTATTTTGACACATTTTGTCACGTCTACAATTCAATACCTTTGAAATGACTCTTTGATCATAAAAATCAGTCAAATAGTTTATGAGGAGTGACTGCGACAATAAACATCTTGCCTATTAAATATAAAATATAGATAAAACCCAACTAATGTCTACATCATTAGAGAATTCTGTAAAATTCAATATAGTCCTTCCGAATATACTTTAACAATAATCTCCTTTGAATCTATATGACTAATAACACCTTTCTAAAATAGGGAGCTAGCTTTCAAGATTGGTCTGACCCACAATAGAAAATCTTGTCAAATTAATATTACACTTGAGACCGTGCACAACCTGCGCATTTAAGATTTCTCAGGAGAATTGTTTTTTTAGAAGTTCATCAAAGTTAAATATTGTATTCTATTACTGAATGGTATAAGATAAATTGGGTCTCCTCCACGTGCCTAAATTTTCTTTTCTTTTTTCTTTAGTGCTGTCATCTACTGCATACTATCACAAAAATAAACGATATAAATAAACGATTGAATAAAGTACTATTTCTGCATCTTTTAACTTCGATTTTCAAAAAAAATAACACAGTGTGCAATTTGTAAATTAACTATTCATCAGAGGCCGAGATCTGGGCCTTTAAATTAGTATACCATTCATCATTTTTTATATAAGAAAAGAAAAGGGATCTTCACGGGAAAAACGCCGTCCAGTAAATAATATATAAGCTTTTGGTACTCACAATTAATCTAACAATAGTGATCTAGTTTATATGGATATGAGCAGTGTGGAATTTTAGGCAAAAACTACTAAGTGCGTGCATTGAGTTATTTCAGAAGCTTCAATTTAAAATAGTCCAGGTTCATATGACTAAAACTGGTTAACTTTAACAATATTATTAAAGCTTACTCATATAAACTTGGCCTATTTTAAATTAAAGCTCCTCAAATAACTCGAATCACAATTAATCTGGTAATATTGGACTAGTTTATATGGATAAGTGTACTGTGGAATTTTAGATAAAAGCTACTAAGCGTGTGTTTTACACAATATTGCCAAAATTAACCAGTTTTACTCCTATGAACTTAACCTATTTTAACTAAAGCTCTTCAAATAACCTTTCGTAAACCTTCGAATGTTTAGGAGATACAGATACTTCATTTTCTAGGAAACTGGCAGCATTCGTCCTGGCGTTATTGGTGGAAGCAAACCCCGCGTAGCCACACCTGAAGTTGAAAGGAAAATCGAAGAATACAAAAGAGACAACCCTGGCATATTTAGCTGGGAAATTAGGGACAGACTCATTAAGGTTAGTAATGCTTCAAGTGGCATATTCAAATGAAGTTTTTTCGAGTTTTTAAAAAGCTGTGCTATGAATCTGTCTTTTTAAGTAACTCTTAAAACTCCAGGCAAAATACCTCAATAAGTGTTTAAAAACGTCTGTAATATGTCTCTCTTAAGATCATAAAATAAAAAGAATTTTATTAGGTGGAATAATTACCAATTTTAAAATCACAGATATAAAATTATCATATCTTAATTTTCAAATAAAGAGATATATTGCATTAAGTGCAATTGTTTAATTTTTAATACAGGCACATTTGAGATGGTTTTCTTTGATTTTTATGTAAGAATTTCAAAATTTTATACAGCACTAATCTAAGCAAGCAATCAAATATGGAAACCGAGCATAAATCTATGTCATACTTAGTCAAAAATTATGACAGTCAAATATTTTTCGAGTCGTAATTATTAGTATCTGAAGCTTAGGACATCTTCTTATCGTCTTGTTTTATCGACGTACTTATCTTGAATCCTTTTTTCGTTGTAGGATGGCATTTGCGACAAAAGCACAGCCCCAAGTGTAAGCTCGATTAGTCGCGTTCTTCGAGGATTTTCTCGGGGAAATGGATCTACTGACTCTGGTTCAGATTCTTGCGATGGGAGCAAAAAGGCAGACCACAGCATAGATGGAATACTTGGAGGTAAGTACATTACACTGATTTCAGTAAAAGTATTTTTTAAACTTTGTATTAAGTGTAGAAACATTGATGGTTGCATTTTTTAAAGATTACACATACTGCGAAGCTGGAAAAAATAATTTTTATTCATTTTATTACTGTGTTCATTCATTTTCAAACTAAGTTAACATGGACAAAAGAAATTCTATAACAAGTGAAGTTTATTGAAAAAGAGAAATTTATGTAGTATATAAGCACCTATTTACCTGCACCTGTTTAGGGCCAGCTGGAGCTTGTAACTATTAATGGGTTTTCATGAAGTTTAGGAAACGTTCCACTAAGACCAGAAGAGAAGTAATCTCTAAAAAATGATTTTAAAAAAAAAGTTTCTCCTGTTATACTTCAATACTTAGAACTAATTTTTTTTTCTCTTTAAATTTTACTTACGGCATTCCAATAAAATGTGTACCATATGTCATAAAAGTCTTTAAAATTCCACTTTTCCCATGGTAATGACAAATGTAGCTGGTGTTTTCTCCATAGTCTTATATAATATGTAAAGTATCATTCCCATAGTCTTATACTCTACAAAAAAATCTTTTTAAAGTTTTTAAAAGAAATAGGATTTTATCGCCTCATTTAATATATTGATCGAAATGTTTTATAACACACTATTTTTAAATAATGTTTGTTTTTAATATTTCTAAATGCTTTTATGGTTTCGGTGCAGTACTGTCAACATTTTGCAGGAAATTCAAAACAAACCAAAGCCATAATCTTATAGTTTCTAAAATATCATGAAGATATGGTAGTTAGAACATGTTCCATTCGGCATTAAATTGGTGCCGCCTAATTATAACAAGCTTGTGCATATAAGATTATCTTTTTTCCTATAACTCATTTGTAAGAAAATTGAAGGTTAATGATTTTTTCTGACCTTGGTCGGGTATGCGGTCGAAAAATGTCATGAATGAATTTGTGTTTGACATGTCAGGCAATTTTTATGAACTTGTTTCTGTGACAGAAATAAAGTATCATTACAAATATTGAATATAGATTAATCAATATCTGGAATAAAAGTAAGCATTTGTTATTCTAAATATGAAATAGTGTCGATGGTGAGTTTCTTTAATTTCTTTAATTAGAAGGGTTAAAACAAACAAAGGAAGTAGGAGCGAAACATTCAGGTAATGAATTATAATAATTGTTATTGCAGTAAGAGTATTTTACATTTATTATGAACTACAGGTAATTTGTATAAAACCTATTGTTTCAAAGTATTTAAAAATTATTTCCTTACATGTAAGTTATGCTTTAAATCGTAGGATTATATTTGAATTATTATTCCTAACATATACTGTACATTAAAACCTATATAACAGCTTAAATAAAATTTTGCCCACCTGATGGCTGTGTGGTTAGAGCTCTGGTCTCGCATGCCAAATGTAGCAAGTTCCAATCCCGGGTTAGGCCTGGATGTTTGTTGGGGTTCGGAATCAACATTAAGTTATAGTTCCCTCCCTGATTAGCCGCCGTTGTGCAGAAAAATAGGTTGTTGAGCACGCCAATCAAAAATTTCAATATATGTCATGCAAATGTTGTCCTATGTTTGTCAAATTGATTTTTGCAAAATATTATATTTTACTATAATAATTGAGATAAAAGGGTCATAAAATTGCATCACATATTAATTTGTTATCAGTTTTTCTTATTTTCTCTATCCAAACAGGGGTAGAGAAAATCTACAGTCAACGACCAATTAACTATTGACTATCTCATTACTTCTTGTAGAAAATCATTTAATATATATCCTATTCAATCGAGTACGAAAGGCCAGCTGTGTTATAGTTTTTATGCATGTCACATGCCTATCGAAATAGGGAGAGATGGGTAAATATGTTTCGAGTGGAAGGTCATCGATAGAAGTTTGGGTATGTTTACCAACTGCTCTGGCTATAGCAAACAAAATCTCGACTCCCGCCCTTTCAAATAGGATTACTTCCTACCGACCCCGTATCAAGAGAAATAGTACGGTTTACAATTATGTTTAAGTGCTTACTTACGTCTCGTTTTTTCTCGTCTTATTTTTATAAGACTGATTTTACTTAGTTTTGATGAGGTTTTTTTTTTTTTCCTTTTCCATATCTACATGAATTTTAATTTTTGAAATAAGATTATTTCCTACTGGTCGTATCAAGAAAAAAGCACAGTTTACAATCACATTTGGGTGTTTGTTACGTCTCGTTTTTATTTCTGCCAACTGTTATTTACTTGTTTTACTCATTTTTATTAGGCTCCGAATTTATTTATTTTTAGTTTTGATAAAAAAATTTCATGTTCTTATTGCGGATTTTTACTTTAGTTTTTAAAATAAGATTACTTCAAACTGACTGACCTTATCAAGAGAATTATTACGGTTTACAATTATTTTTTACTGTTTACTTACATACCATTTTTTTTTTTCCTTTTTTTTTTCTCTTTTTTTTCTTTTTTTTTCTTCTTTTTTTTCTTTTTCTTTTCTTTTGAAACCGGTTTTTTAATCGTATTACTTATTTTTACTAGGCTCCAATTTTATTTATTTTTTATTAATTTTTTCTTCATGTTCTTATGTAACTGAATTTTGATTTTATTTTTTAATTCGATAACTTTCTACTCTTAAAAAATCATCACAATTATTTTTCTTATTCCTAGTTACATATTTGGAACTAAATGATTAGATTTAAACCAAATAAACTTAAGAATGAAATTTATAAGATTCGATGCACCAAATTAAGTTATATATTAAGTATAATCAAGTAAAATCTCGATGATTTTATAATTCGGAGTATTATTGATTATTTAGATGTAATTTTTAGACTTAATATATTATTGCATTTGTTTTTATAACTATTTTTTACGGTACTCATACGTAAATTTAATTAATAATGCGCACTGCTTTGAATTCATATAATCTTGCATTTATTTCTCTTTCGTTTAATTTGTTTATGTTTAATATAGTCAGATTTCTTTTTGCTTTCTTTCTATTAACCATCTATTTTACTTTTTTTAATAGTTTTGTTACTTTTTTTTTAAACTTGTTTTGTTAATACCTCTTTTATGTTTTTTTTTTTTTTTTTTTTTTATGTTTTTTTTTTTTTTTTTTTTTCATTTTTATAGCTCAAGTTCTTAAATTATCAAATAAATATACTATCAAATAAATAAATATATTATCAAATAAATAAATATATTATCAAATAAATAAATTTTCAAATAAATAAATATATTTTCAAATAAATAAATATATTTTCAAATAAATAAATATATTATCAAATAAATACGCAAACAAATATAAATTTGTAGTTACATTTATATTTTCGTTATTTCATTTTCTTACGCTAAACTTCAAGTACAGTTAGAAGGATAAATGGGTCAATTATATTTTAAATGTGTTTTCATCCCTGGATTTTTTTTCAACCTTCTGTTGATATTTTTTCTCATTGGTTTCAAATACAAGTGAGTTAAAATTAAATGTAACCCTTTTCTGATACGATAATATGAATCATAAAATAAGAGTATTAGGATGATTTGCATACTTCCATATTTAATCATTTAAAAGGGAAAAATACTCTATTGAATTATTCCTATAAGTATACTTTCTGAATAGACGTCTTAGTCAATCTAAAATGTGTTATTTAATTCAAAATTATAATTATTTAGAATTTATTGGTAGCTTTCGTTTATCTGTGTTGTTACAAACTGATCAATGTTTATTTAAATAAACGAATTATTGCATTAGTGTTATATTCCATAGAATGATTCTCTGATAAATTGATTTGTTACTTTATTCTTTTTTTTATTTAAATATAGTAAATTAAAAATGTGAAATTATATCTTTTAAGAGCTGAAAAATACGAAAATTGGATTAATACAGCGCAACAATTTTATTTTAACAAAGGTAACCATTGCCGACGATTCCATCACCTTTTGAACTTAAAATGGCCTATGTAGGTAATGTCTATTAGTCCAACTTTTAAGTCGTCTATATTGTCCAAAGCTTGCTGATCCCCCTTCCGACTTATAAATAGCCTATGTCCACCAGCAAAAGTGAATAAAACAGGAAACAATCTTTCTATTTAACGATATTTAAAAAAAAAAAAAAAAAAACACGTCAGACAAGTGTTTGAATCTAGTACCAGCACGTTCTTTCTCAAAACTTCTTAATGTAATGAAGGAAAAATATCAATTAAAAAATCCGTACTGCAATTGCAACTGCGTAGATAGTTTATCTTATGAGTTAACTTCAATAAAATATAATTTTTGAACTTCTTACAATATTTAAAATTCGAAGCTAAAGCGTACGAATTCACGCAGTAAACAGGACCCGTCAGTTATTGAAAGCAAAACGGGACAACAATCCTTCTCTGTTTGAGGTCTTTTCAGTGGGCGTTTAAGTCATTTCGTACAACCAAGTAAAATGGGGTTTGTGAGTTTAAGGATTCAACCTTACTATTCATGAAAAGAAAGTCCATTTCCTCTGAAATCTAGCCGCTGCCTATTCACACTTTAAATCTCCCCACAGGTAGCGATAATCTCTCTGACCACAAAAGGTTCTGAAATCGGTCGTAAAATGCTTAAGATGTAGCATTTTGTAATATGTACTGCGACTTTCATCTTGAGAGGAGAAGCCGTTTACCGATAATCCGGCTGGAACAGTTGTTTTCAAAAACCGCAAAATAGCCATGCCGTAAGTTTCCGAAATCTCTAGTAAATCGACATTTATGACCATGCTGATTCTTTTTCTGTTATATTATAGGAAAGAGGGTGTTATTTTGGACACGAGGTTTACTTGTATTTAGAGTGTGATTCCGTATAACCTTTCAAATTGAGTAGCGTCTGCTTTGAGTTCAATGTCATTTGGAATGTGCGCAGTGCTTTTGTCAGTTTTGAATGTTTTTGTTAGTAGTTCTAGATGTTCCATTCCCATAGAAAACAGAATTATGTTTCAATGGCTCTGCGTTTGAAATATTTATACGTAAACGAGGGATTTTCTTATTATGAGTGCACATATTTTGATTTAAGTTGTTTTTAAATTATCTGGCATTCCTGATCATAGTTCTTGTCGCTTTAGAATTACTTCAGACTAAAACAAATTTTATTTTATTTTAATAAAAACAAATACTGACACTAAAAGGACACTAAACAAACGGACAACAAAAGGACACTAAAGGGTACGAATATTTTACGCTTGAATTCATTTTTTAATGCGATAGTTAGTGAATTGAATAGGTTTGCTCCATAATATGTAAATTAAAATAAAGGATGCAATTATAAATATTTTTTTATAAAGAATTGAAATTCTCTCACTCTAAACATTTTTCTGAAAATTTAAATATGAGAGCAAATACAAATAAAACTTTTAAATGCCATTTAAATATAAATCATGCAATTCCGACTGTTTTAAATTACTTCCGGAAAATAGACATTTGAATAGTCATCCACCATTGAGTATACATTTAAAAAATTCCTTCAATATAAAAATTATATATTTTTCTCCCGTAATGTTTAAAGTAAATTAAGGCAATCTAAATTTCTATCCATACAATATTCATCCTTTAAGCCAATTTATAGCTTTATTGAGCATCTACAAAATTGGGGGGGGGGGGGAGGAGGCTTTGAGTGGTCATCGCAAATGCATCGAGTGACCATTTCAAATAAGGGCACTTACATCCATAATAGACCAAACCTTAATCGCGAGTCCCCTCCTCCCCTTCCTCATGTGTAAACATTGACTATTTGGAAAACGGTCCCCCAAGGATTATGCTAGTACAGAGGATCATAGCTGTAATATTGGCACGAACTTATACTCTATTTACCAAATGTAGTCCACAGTCTTGATTTTTTGAAATACTTTTTTTTTTGCCCCCTTTTCACTGGTGTATAATTTAAAAACTTGTCTTGGTGTTTGTTTTTTTGTGTGTAAACATAGTATCCTCCTATATAAAAAATTTAATAAATTATCCTTATTTTGGTAGCTTGTGATAGCAAAATATTTTAGCTATTTAGAATTAATAGAAAATTTAATGCAAACTGAAACATGAATTATTATTTATTTATCAGAGTATCGTATAAAATTTACTTTTTATGCGCATCTAAACATTTTAGGATGATTTCAAAACATATATTCTGGCTCTTACAGTAAAATTTGAGTGGTGAAATTATACCGAACACATTTTATATATTATCAGAAAAATAATTGCATGTAATAAATTCATTCACTTTTCCATTAACCCTTTACAAATAAAGTTAAAAAGCAACCAACGAATATTCCAATAAGGTTTTTTTTGTGTTTTGAAAACTCCACCTAAGAATGCCTTGCGTTCTTATAAAATGAGGCTTTAATAAATGTGTTCTGTTTGAAGTTGCATTGAGAGATCATAAAGATCTAATTTCACTTAAAAATGGATGTGTTCCAGAAAATGTCCCATGAACACCGGTTGCAGCAGATCTGTTTATCCTGGCCCAGCAAATCCTATCCATCCGTGTCGTCAAGCATTTGCTTAATGTGTTTTGCAAAGTACAGGTGCCCTAAATGAGCGTGACGACATCCCCCCTCGATCTGATTTTGTTCTCCCAACGGACAGCAAAGATGATCTATAACACATCCGCCTGATCCCTGTCCGGTATCACAAATCCGGCGATATCAGAACTCGCAGAATGCTTTGCAAATGAGCGGAACAGCCTATTCAGAGTCTATGCCGACCCCCCTCGATAGGCCTATTCGGAGCGATTCGGCATAGCCGATTGCCAACCACCTCCCTTGCTAGAAGAAGCCTAGAAAAAGCTCGACAAAGCACTATAAAGGGGATCTCTGAACGTCGAGCGTGTGGGTTAAAAGCGACTTCAATTCACGATCATACTCTATGCAAAATTAGCCTAAATGCGGGGTTCAATTCTTCACACGGCCACCTCTGTCTATGCAAAAAGCCATCTGTTATTGCTGCTGAAAATTTCTAGGTTGGGAACAGCAGCTGGTATCAGCACCTTAGCTGGATGGCAAGAACATCGTCTCGTGCTTGTTAATATGCGTTGCCTGGATTCCTCTTCCCCTATTAGTAGATGACAGCCCCAAAGGCTTTTCTCCGACAAAACAACCGTGAGAAAGGAATTTGTGATGCCTCTTTCGCGTCGAGGATTTTTCTTCTCTTTGCTGAAGAGAAATACAAAAGACGCGTTTTTTTACTTGATTTGTCACCTCTTCAAGACCGCAGTATAACGTACTTGGTTGCACGTTCCAAATTAAGAAGCTCCTTTCGGAACTCTATTACCCGCACATTACAAAGACTGTCAGACAATCGCTTCTTCAATTGCAACTTCCCTATACGAGGAGGCATTTCAAAGAGATCGTACTTCATGAAGTAGGGAGAGGCTTTTATTCTATCAACTGCAACAATACACTACTTCCTACTTTCGTCTGGTCTGCAAGTTTACAAATTACGAAGGTCTAGACTGCTATAGTGTAAGATAACAACTTGGGTAATAATTATACATGGCCGAAAAACACGTAGATAGACGGCCCATTTCAGACACTTTCCTATCATTCGGAAATTGTTTTCCAACTTTATAAACACAATAGGTCGGATGTAAATCGTGTTGCTTTATTTCCTGCTTAGTCATTTGCGATGTAATTTCTTACAGTTTAAAGCTCTTAAAGCGTTAAAAATGTTCAAGCTTTAAGTAGAGAGAAACTTTTACAGTTTTTTTTTTTTTTTTTTAATGAAAACAAGCAGGAACTCTTTATTTTTTGTATCCACATTGTTAGTAATAAGTAGGCATTCCTTATATTTTGTATTCACATTTTCAGATTTTTTTTTCGTGATATGAACTTCCTATTTAGAAATTAGCCTTTGTTTTAAAGGTATTCACACATAATTATAAAAATTTAAATTTGAAATTATATACAACATTTCAACAGGTAATCAAGATTCAATTTTAAAAGTTTGAGTATAAAATTAATTATTCCAGCTACTGACCTACTCCAAGTACAAACTTCACTTTCAAGATGGATAACTAAGATTTTAAATATTATTTCAAGGCCCATTTGTTGTTATCCAGTAACTTAACACTTGTATAGACATTTTTTGATTTCCTCATACAAATTTCCTCATATACATTTCCTCAGAACAAAAATTTTCACATTAAAACTGTATGAAATTAACTGCAATAGTAATGAATGAAATGCGTTACATTTTTGAGAGAAGATTTTTTACAACGTAGGGGTGGGAATCCATTGTAAATTCTTCTGTATTTAAATAAAAAAATATTATAAATACGCAAATATGTGTTTGTTAGTTAAATATACTGAGGAAAATTTACCTTAGTTGAGATTTATTAAATTTGTACAAAAATTAATTGAAACATTTAAACGCATACAAAAGTGCAAAGGACAAATTCACTTATCTTCAGTATGGTCGTCTTGTTACAAAACAAAAAAAATTGTTAACTAGACAAACATTCCATACTGACTCAAATATTCAAAACCTTAAAATAATAATAGATCTGAATCTTAATAATCGCACAGGAAAAAGCATATACAAAAACCTAAAATTAAATTATAGGATTATTAATTATAATCTTCCACCTTGCACCAAAAATTGGATCCCATTTAGCTACAACCAACGTTTGGTGCTTAGTTTCAGGATTTAATGCGAGGTCCGACGAGGTTTTTACTGTCAGAGGTTGCATCATTAAATCGTGAAACTAAGCACCAAATGTTGGCTGCAGCTAAATGGGAACCAATTTTTGGTGTAAGGTTGATCTAAATTTTTAACAGTGTACCAGTCGTTACTGAAGGCAAAATTCTTTATTCTTTACAAAATCTTAAAGCTAAATTTCAACTATCCCTTAAAATGTCAAAACCGAGATACCACAACACCTATTAGTTCGCCCCCTTTTCCACCCCCACACAAAAACAAGCCTTCCCACCCCTGTGTGACTTTGTGAGTAGAAGAATGCGCACCCCCACCAAAGCCACTTTCTTTGAGGAAGGTGTTAATGACTTTCTAATCCAGCGACTTGAAAAGGCAGCGAGTCGAGCATATCTCAGCGGTGGACCGCTTTTGCTCCCATTGTGGGACTCTGCGGGTCCCCTTGTCGGTCGGGCCAGTTCAAAGGCGGCGACGCGGTCGACTGGACCCGTTTCAATGCTTAAATATGAGGTGTGAGCAGTATCGCATCGCCTTGAAGTCATTGTGTCCTCTGGTCGTCCCGCCCCTCAATGTCCGTCTTCGATTCTGGTCATTCGTCAGCGATCTCACCTGGGCTTTTTTCCATCGAGGGTGGCCCAAATTCAATGACGTTTTGTTGTTACAACCAGCACGTTTGTGAAGCGGCCGCCGGGGAAGATCAGAAGCGAAGAGGGAGGGGGGGGGGGGTACCAAAATAAAGTTTTCAAAATAAGATGCTGCTTTTGTGGGGACAACTCGGACGATTTGGAGCGTTCCGAGGTTGCTCACACTTTGGAATGATTGGTCGCGTACGTTTATAGGTGATTCCTTTGTGTTATCTTATCGGAAATATTTTTTATGTCCTCCACCAGCCTGGCTGTAACTACAGGGTCTTTCAGAAAAGAATCCCTAACTTTGAAAAGTCATAACTGCGAAACAGTGGGAGAATGAAAGAAGAAGCAAGTGGTATGTTGGATACACAGGTATGAAATTTTAATTACCCTGGTTTGCAAAATTAATTGATGGGAGTAGATTTTATGACGGCTGTGTATAGTTCACTGATGAGGCCCATTTCATTTGGACAGATTCGAGAATAAACAAAACTGGTGAATATGGATACTAAAAACACTTCTGTGTGTCTAGCAGAACCACTGCATTCTCGCAAAAGTGATATTTTATGCTGCACTATCAATTAAAGGGTCATAGACCTCTTTTTTATATAAGGGAAATGATAAACTCATTCCACTATATTCAGATTTTACAAAATTTAGTTGCCACATTTTACTAATGTAAAAAATTTTGCAAACTTGTGTATTTCAATTTCCATACCTGTCTATCCAACATACCACTTGTCTCTTCATTATGTCTCTCACTCTTTTGTAGTTATGTTATTTCAAAGTTAGGGAGCACTTTCTTAAAAACCCTGTACATCGTATTGTTTAAAGTGATTCTTTATTGTTTAGTATTCCAATTCTATAATAATGTTAAAACTAACTATCTAAAAGTATATCGACCTTCAAAAGAGCAATAAAAGTGCACAATTTTAATGCTTTTTATTCAATTGTACTTTTTTTTAAGTTTGTTTCATTTTCAAGCATCTCTATTATTATCTTTTCACTTTTCAAAGTATATAAAATAGATTATACGTGATAACAAAAATACCGCATATTTATTTATAAATAAACATCATGAAATTAATGCAGACACTCCTCAATTCTGTTAGTAAACCTAAAGCACATCATAAGATATATGGATGGCAACTTAACTACCTACAATCAGTAAAACCTTTTTCAATTACTTACAAAAAATATTTTATTCCCATTCGACACGAATTTTCAAAGAGTAAAATGCTTTCCACGTCCTAGAATCATTACTGAAAAATAACATATGATTAGAATAATTTGACAATAAATAAGGTTTTTTAAGCTTTAACGTTTTTTATGTGTCTTAGTTTAATGATTTTTTTTTTTTTTTTTTTTTTTTTTTTTTAAATTATTATTATTATAAAGCATAAATTTCAAAAATTCATTTGCTTATCAGAAGTTTAAAAATAAAAAAAAATAAAAATTCGGATCAGCTTATTTTTGAAGAGAATCATCAGATCATTATTGTGGAATTTTAAAATGCGAAATTGTTTTTAAAGGTATATTGCGATTGATTACAAACGTGACCTAAATGTTGCCATATGATAAAACCTCAATATAAAAAAACCCATCTTACTTAAAGTCAACTATATAAAACAAATAGTATTTTAGTAATTGCCAAGATGAAATTTAAGATAAAAAAATTTTCGTTTATTTTTATTTCTTAAATTATTCGAGGAAATGTCAAAGTGCCCCAAAACTTTTGTAAAATGTTTTAATTCTGCAATAACTTTTTAAGATCTTTTCAAAAATAAAAATGCTTTTTAAAATCAATATATCATTAATACTGTTTAAATAAAAATATAAACATAAAAAAAAGTTGGCGTTGCCAAAAACGATATTGTTCCTATAATTTAAGAGTACTTCTTAGCTTGTCAAGAATATGGCCTAGTACTTTTAAGGTACACCGAATGAAAATAGTGGCTATTTTATCTTTTTCATTCCAAAGAGAATGAACTGCTATGCTCGTACAACGGTGGAAATAGTGATGCTATAAAGTGATTAGTGATGTTAATAGGAAGTGCTAAAATGCATCCAAATGTAAATATATATTTTCTGTATATATTAGTATACGTTTGTCCAATATTCTGTTCTTAAGTATAATACTTTTATTAAAAAATGAATGCGTTATTTTTGTAGGATAAATTCGTACAAAATGATTTAGTTGCCAATTTATTGGTATAACATTCACCAAGTTAAGTAAAGAAGTAGAATTTAACGATGTAAATATAAAGTCTATTTTTGGAATATTGCTTCAGGTGTATAATTTTCAATATTTTTCAGTTGTTTAAAAAATTATATCTAAGCAAATTGTGTTCGAAACTATCAATAATCCCTAAAGCCACAATTGAAATCTAAAATATTTTCGATAATTTTAATGTTTTTAAAAGTGCTGCTAGTGGTAAATCTTCGTCATCTGATATTTTATATTACAAAAAGTGTGAAATTTGCAGCAGTAAAAACAACATAGTACCAACTAAAGCACCCAAAAGCTATTTTAATGCTCAATATTCCTTTCAAAATCTTTAATTAATGTAACTTGCTTCGGGAAAGAAACTGATACATAGGATATAACCAAATTATTTAGAATTAGCAAAAGTTTTAAAAAGAAAAACTCTGAACCAACTCTATACAGTATGCAATATTCTTTAAATTACATATAACAAGTAAAAAAAATTAATTATCGAGCAAGTGATTAAATTATTTAACTAGTACAGGTAACTTGTCGTTCCGGAAATTTGTGTATTAATAATTTTTAATATACTAATTACAACCACTTTATTTTTAATAAAACTTTCCTCCCTCTCTCCACGTCGTATCTCAACATATACATATATCCCAACAAAAACATCTCTGTAAAAAGGCGACAAATTCTTCATGCAATAATTATGGATGTGAAAAGTATTGAGATCTAAAGTAAGGTCAAGTTGTAAATTACGGGCAACGGAAATTAGTAAAATTTTTTTGCAAAGTCAAAATTCCCTAGGCCTAAATATCTAGCTACAAAAATGCTTGTGTGACTTCGTCATTTCGCGTCAGTGAACCAGAATACGTAATGGATAAGTGTCACAAATATTTTTGCAGCTAGATATTTAGGCCTATGCTGGGAAATTTGACTTTGCGAAGAAAATTTCGTGGTGTTTCAGATTGTTAAACGTATTTTCAATTCCAAACTTCTGTTTTGAAAATAATCTGACGCTTCTAGGTTGGCCACCCTATATTATAACTTGAATTGTCAAATTCAAAGACCAATATGTCACAATGGGTACCCAGCAACGCTGGTCCACGCAGCTAGTATTTAATAATTTTATAAGTTAATAATCATTCTTAAAATATATTCAATATTTTTATTTCCATTCTTGAAAAGTAATGTTTTACTTCCCATACAAGTATGTTTCATTCCTCTTTCAGAAGTGATCATTTTTTAATATTCACAATTTAAGACTCCTAAGATTTTCATTTGTAGTATAACCCAAAGTAACAATATTGTAATAAGTATTCCTGGTTATTCAGGACGGATAACTAATGACGATTCGGACTGCGATTCAGAACCTGGAATACCCCTTAAACGAAAAACGAGAAGGTCCAGGACGACATTTAGTTGTGAACAACTAGATGAACTGGAACGTGCTTTCGAGAAATCGCAATACCCGGATGTATATTTCCGAGAAGAACTTGCTTCAAGGACAAGATTAACTGAGGCAAGAGTACAGGTACGTAAAGTTTTCAACTATTAGTAAGATAACGTTTATGTTCTGAAAGAGATGGCGAAATTTGTGACTTCATATATCTGTACCTTGAAATAAGAACAACAAAGCACAAAATCGAAAAGTTTGTAGATTTTATTGCCATGACGATCAAAAATATATGGGGCATTATTTTTTTAGATATCTATTAATTTTTAATATCTTTGCTATCAAATCCGTACAAAGGATTTTTTTTTTTTTGGGGGGGGGGGGGGTTATGGTCGAAGATTTAATTAAATACACATAACAAGTTGCACAACAAAAGAAGTGGAAGTGGTGAAACAAAATATCACACAATTTCGCTCCCCCCCCCCCCTTTTGTCTATGGCCCTGGCTACAATTAGTCGTTACACAGGGTTTTTCCTTAACTTTGAAATGACATAACTGCGAAATAGTGAGTGACAGAAGGAAGAGACAAGTGGTATTTTGGATAGACAGGTATGGAATTTTGAATACACCGGTTCGCAAAATTGATTGATGGGAGTAAATTTGATGACACCTGCATATAATTTACCAATAGTGCTAATTTTCATTTGGGTGGATTTGTCAATAAACAAAGCTTGTGAATATGGGGTTCTCAATACCCGTTTATGTGTCTTGCAAAACCACTGGATTCTGCAAAAAGAACCATTCAGATTGTACTATTCAATGAAGGGATCACAGGGCCTTTATTTATGACGAAAACGGACAACTCATACCACTATATTCTGATTTTGCAACAATTTGTTTCCACAAATTAATTTTAAACGTTGTATATAATTCCATACCTGTATGTTCATACTTGTCTCTACATTTTGTCTAGCACTGTTTCGCAGCTGTATCATTTCAAAGTTAGGGAGCTTCTAGCTGAGTCAAAGTTCCTAGCTAAAAGACCCTGTATATATTTGTAAGAAACTATAATGAATATTTTCAAAGCAAAGACCTTCTATTTGACTTTACATATAACATTTGTCAAATTAAATTCGTTATTAAAAACATGATTTCCTACTTATAGGCAATTTTTCTTGATTTTATATAACTTAAGGTTATTATGCTCACATTACAGATTTCGCCACAGAATTATAAAATATTATATTAATGTAATATTTACTTCAATTGTTAAAGTCAAGTAAACTTCATTTCCGAGTCAAATAGTATTCAAAATTAATAAAATTTAAAGTCAAAGGAAAATCAATATAACAGTGTGAGAAAATTAGCAGAAAATGCTAAACATTGACACTTGCTTCTAAACTTTTGAAACCTTTTAATAGCGTTTTCTAAAAAACCCTTCCAAGTGATTTAAACTGTTTTTCCCCTTTGGTCTTCATTTATACATCAGCCTTTTCTGCAAATTTTTACTTATAATGAGAATGTTTCCCATCAAGATTTTAATTCAATTAAATTTACTATTCTTTTAAAATTATCCAAGAGTTTATATTTACCTATTATAGAGTTTATATTACCTACAAGATATAAATATGATGGTCTTCGAAAAGGCAAAAATATAGTTATAAAAATAGTTACTATAGTTCACTTTTATTTAGCTAAAATTTGTGTTATATAAGAATTGTGTTACGAAGTGTTTTGTCTTAACAAGGTATGTTTTGTTCAGTTAAAACCCTATGACTTTATTATTATTTGAAATGGCAATGTTAGAATAGCTTACATATACAAACATACAAAGCTTTGCATTTTTATCTTCTGAAGGCTGCACCATTTTTCAAGATTCAAAAGTAGACGTTCATGAATTTTAATTAAGTAGTTCATTAATTTTCTTTTCCTTACTTATGTTAATAAGGATTAATGGAACAATTTATAACATCAAGGTACAGTAAATATGCTTTTTTCTTTCGACATATCGTTATTTTTTTAAATATATTTTTCTTAAAGTATCCATTCATATTCCTTTGTGTTTCTTAAACTTGCTGATTCCAGTTTCTGCATGATTTATGAAATTTAGTAAAAATAATCTCAATTTTCAATGACGATCTTGATTAACTTTCAGTTCAAAATAATGATATAAAAGAAAACTGACAAATTAGCACATCTTCTGTTTTAGCCTGCACCGATTGGAGGACATTAGTTATATATATATATATATATATATATATATATATATATATATATATATATATATATATATATATATATATATATATATATATATATATATATATATATATATATATATATATATATATATATATATATATATATATATTTTTAAATCAATGGTAGTATATCTGAATACTTTAAGTTTGACATCAAATTTTTGCGACAAAATTTCATTTACATTTTGCAATTGCTTAACATCATGTATAATATAGAACATTATATAATATACCTACATATACTTTGAAGTTACTTTACATTAAACAAAATTTTATACAGCTCGGAGACTAAAATTGTATAGCCACAAAATTTCTCTTGGGAAATATTACACTGATACTGTTAAAAATACTTTCCAAAAATATTGAATATGTGTTAGTATCAATAACCTAAAATAGTAAACATTGCACCATTCCTATAATATATGTATTGCAGTTAATTATTTAAAAAAATTCAAATTTGATGGAAATCATACATGAATATTTATTAATTGGTGAAAGCAGATTAGCATGTACTATACCATACCCATGTGCAGCAACGTAGGGTCAAGGGGATGCACCTCCCTATCTCGTCTGAAAATTAAATATAAAGTAAAGAAAAATGATGAAGTTCACAAAAGGAAAAAATAAGTATAATATGCTTTTTAAATCATTCATTTGAATGGAAAACTAATACACAACCATTAATACTTTAATAACAAAACAAAATATTATTTTAGAAAATTGAAAATTTATGCGTATGAATAATTTACCAAATACAAAACCCCGAAAAATCTAAATGCTTTAATTTTTTTGTAACAAAAGCTATTCAACTTAATTTTAAAGGAAAATTAAGTTTAATTAAAAATTAAGTTTAATTAAAAAATTAAGTTTAATCAAAAAATTAAGTTTAATTAAAAAATTAAGTATAATTAAAAAAAATATTCGTGGTCATCTTTTAATAAATAGTGGCGACTACATGTTAGAAAAATCTAACATTAAATCAGAGGTCGCATTCATCCTAAAATTCCTAATATTCTTTAAATTTTTTGTTTCACTCTAAAATTGTACTTAAATTTTTCGATAATTCCTAAAAAAATTAAAAACCCCGAAAGTTCCACGATTTTTCTCCAAAACCTGGGGAAAACCCTGATAATCTTTCAGATGAGAAAAGGGGATTTAATTATATTCACATATTTGGTCAAAATAATATAATTGTTATTTTGCTTAAAAGTTCTTGAATTTAAAATTTTTGAAAATTGGCAGTTTTTTGCCGGTATCAAAACAAGTTTGGAAAGAATATGTCTGTGTTTGGAGTATATATCAGCTTCAAAAGAAAAACATCTAAATGTTTCTGATTTATACCAAAAATTTTAAGAATTATTCCTAAAATGTTTAAGAATTATCCCGAAAATCTTTCTGACATTTTTGGAATTATCCCTAAATTCATACCTAAATTTTTAAAAAAAATCATTGCACCCCCTACAATTTAATTTTTATTTGAATTTAAAACTGAATTGTCATTGAATTAATATTAAATTTAATTGCATTGCTATTGACATTTGTAGAAAAATTATATAAACTTCAAAGCAATTTTTTTGGAAATATAGCAATATATCAAATGAAAGACTAAAAATCACTCGTAACAAAAGAAAAATAATAATTGTCATATTAACACAGAAACGAAAACCCCAAATTCTCTTCGATATTCGTGTAAACGTGCCATTTAACCATTATTATATGTCTTTTGATTATTTATTTAAGTACTTACATGTTTATTTTTCTAATCATATCACACTTACTAATACTGTACTTTTTAGGTTTGGTTCAGCAACAGACGAGCTAGATGGCGCAAAACTGTAGGTGGAGAAGCGTCAACTGCCTTTTCAGCAGCTCCTACAATGCCACTGCCATATCCACCCAATTGTTACGATGGTTCAGCTATTCAAGGTAAGCTGAATATTATGGATCTGTATTTTTGAGATGTAAATGTGAATATGGTGTGCAAAGAAATAATGTGCAGCTCAATACCGAAATAATTATACGGCATTGTAAGAGACAAATTATATTTTTCAATATATATTTATCTTGCTTTAGAAAACAGTGGATGGCATCACAGACCTCAAACTAACATTGGTTTAGCAGCTCCTGGATTTCCAGTACAGGCTTCATTTGGTACTCCAAATCATCCAACACACAATGCTTACTCAACGGAATCTTGCGTCAATGCGACGCCATTAGCCCAACAACAGGTTAGTTCAATTAGAAAAAAAAAATTCCTTGTTGAGCTTTGTTAGTTTTAAAGTTTCTATTTGATAAATGAACAGCATTCACAGATTTCCTGTTGAATTTACTACTTTTATTAAAATTTTGCAATCAATGAGACGGATATCAATTTAAAAGTGTCAACCAAGATTATCAAATATTTATCAAAATTAATTTGGCAATTCAAATGAGAAAGGTATAGAGTATAGAGAAAGGTTTTGAGTTGTTGCTGAAAATGAGTTTAATTGTGCTATTCCATGCCACATTTAAAATGATTTTTGTTTGTTCTTAATGTTAGAATAAGGAAAGTAAAAAAGTACTAAATTAGTGACTTGGTACCAATTTTCCCATTACATCCAAAACACTTGACAGAGCCAAAAATTTATCAACGATACTGTTTCATCGAGTGTCAAAAGGCTGATTGATTTTGATAAACTCATCTTATTGTTGACAACCATTTACTTAAAAATAATTCTATAAACTAATATTTTTATAGTTTTGAAGAATACTTACAATGTTTTGGAAGAACGTCAAAAAAACACGCCTTCCCTACTTTCCAAAATTCTGATATTTTTAACTTAAAATACTTATGGCCATTATTGACAATATAACCCAAAAATATATTATGTACTGAATCCTTATAAATCTACCATTTGAAAACAGTTACACGTTTTGGTATCTTTAAAAATGAATAATAATCAGAAGACTTTCTCGGTGACGATGTAACCTTCTGAAGGGAAATACGTACTCAAATGATCAAGTTACTTCTTTCTCAAACTGACTCATACTTCTTGGGATTTAGGTCATTATCTATAATGATAAAACTAAGAGTGTGCGTGTCTGTGGCTCTATCCTTGTGTCCTTATACCTTATAGAAAGTGACTTTCAATATGCGTAGAACTTTGAAATTTTAAGCATAAGTAGATGTGGCCTTTTAATTGTGTTTTTGAAAAATAATTAAATTTTCAATTAGTTTTTTTAATTATAATTTTTTAAAAAGTTATAAAGTGACTAAAAATAAGCGTAGAACTTTGAAATTTTCAACATAAGTAGTTTGGGAATTTTAATTGGACTTTTGACAAACAGAGTGTTATTATTTTAATTAATTTTTTATAAAACGACTTCTAATAGGATAATAGGAATAAATCTCTGAAATTTTTAACATGAGTAGTGTTAGTTTTCTAATTGGACTTTTGACAAACAGAATATTAAGATTTTAAATAGTTTTTTTTTAATTAATTTTTTTACAAAATGACTTCTAATAGGCGTACAGCTATGAAACTTTAAATATAAAGAGTTTTGGCCTTCGAATTGGAAATTTGACAAACAGAAAGTTAAAATTTTAATGAGTTTTTTAATTAATTTTTAATTAGTTTTTTTTTTTTACAAAGCGACATTTAATAGGCGTACATCTCTGAAATTTTCAACATAATTAGTCTGGCCTTCTAATTTTGCTTTTCACAAACACAGTGTTAAAATATTCAGAGGGGTGAGAGGGGATGTATTATTGTATTAACGGGGACATTTTTGATTTTCCACAGGGGAAGGGGTTCTAATTTTTAGGGTTTAGGTAACAATTAATCCTCTAGCGAGTGAAACGTGTCTGTAATATAGTATCATAATGATGCGATAAGTTGCTTTTATTGTTACAAATCAGTAACGTGTTCATTTGTTTTTAGATGTTCTCGATGTTGGGAAATTCAGGGGTTCAACATAACTCTAGTGCTCTCCCACCAGGCCCTAACTCAACTGAATTTCACCCTCATATTCCACCCATATCTACAACTGGTTCGGACATTTCATGGAACAGTACAAATATTCCTGCCCGATCCGTTGGAATGTCTGATTCTGCACCATATCATACATCTTTTCCACCAACAACTGATAGTTTTGGGTATGTTGAATATGAATATATTTTTTGTTAGATTTTGAATTTATCCTGTAATGAAAATTTAAGATACTCGATTCAATAAATGAAGAAAGCATTGCTTTTGGTGATATATTTTGTGCAAGCCTGAAAATTCTTTTAAACATTATAAATAGTAAAAACATATATAAAAAAATAAATTTGTACTTTTCATGTTATAAAACTAGAACTAAAATTAATGCATTGTTATTGGAAGAAAATTAAAAACATTTTTATCCTTGATAATAGTTAATATAGATAAAAAAAATAGTGCAATAATTCTTAGATTTTTTTTAAAATATAGGTCATAGTGCCATTTGAAAAACGTTGCTGTTTTAAATGCTTGTCTCTTTCAATTAAAATATAACAATCAAATAATAACCTGAAATAAAAAGTTTACTAAACTTAAAATAATTGTACACTTAAACTTAAAACACCCAGTTCAGAAATTAACAAGAATTTTTATTATATTTCAAATCATACTTTTGTTTTTAATGTAGAGCAAAAAAAAATTAAATATAACGTGTTCAATGACCAGTTGTATTAATTACTTTATTTCAATAGAATGTTCAGCAATAGTGACTCGT
Organism: Linyphia triangularis; assembly: GCA_963978545.1. Lineage (NCBI taxonomy): Eukaryota > Metazoa > Arthropoda > Arachnida > Araneae > Linyphiidae > Linyphia > Linyphia triangularis. The sequence goes on along the minus strand of OZ021721.1, from coordinate 81,759,948 downwards.
TCATGCCTTCACCATTCAACAATCTGCAATCTCATGCTTTTATGCCTTTGGATATGAAAAGCACTTTTTCCTATAGCTCGCAGTTTCCAGGTACGTTTCTTACCAGGTAATTATGACTGCAATATATTTAATGGACCAACAGGTTCAAAATTTCTTTTTTGTTTTTAATATTAAGAAATTACTAATCTTCTGTCTTCCATATAATCGGTATATACTACACCTGGGAATTTCACAAGACCCAGTTGTTTGAAATATTAGTTCGCAAAACTTTCTTTATTAATATCCATATACGTCTACGGCTCACCTGATGGTCGTGTGGCTAGTACTCTGACCTAGTGCCAGTTCAAATCTTGAGGAAGGCATAGATGTTTGTTGTGGTTCGGAATCCACGTTAAACTGCGGGTCCCAACCTAATTAGTCGTTATTGTGCGGAAAAACAGGTCATTTAGCATGCAAACTAATAACATATACGTGTACGTTTTACCTTTTATAAGGGTACATGTTAATATAAGGATTCAAGTGGGCAAGACATTATTCTACTAAATATTTTACTAATAACAGTTATTTGTAAATGTTTTATCTCACAATTATTAATCTTTTTACCTAAGTCAACAATTCTATGCTGTGCTTCATTAATGCATACTGATTTTCATTAAATTTGTATGATTCGCTCTTTTTTGCCTAAATTGTTCTCATAAGAACATGATATTTAATTTTTTTTTTTTAAATATTGCATCATTAAAGTTTTATTTTCACTTTCAATTTTCTCTATATGCAAATGGATATTAATATCTATGATAATACTTAAAATATTGTAAATATAATGTGGTATGTTTCTAAATATATAATTTCTCTTTTAGTTAACACCAATGCTGTTTGTAAGGAATTCGACACATCCTGTAATGTATTAGCTAATTTAAGACAAAAATCAAGGGAGCACACAGCTGCCTTAGGACTTTTTTAACGTACTACAGAGATTATATAATTAACAAACTTAAATAATACAGTATAGGAATATTTTCATACAATTCCTAGTTTATCAATGTAAATAAACTTGTAAATAGCTTATAATAATGAAAAATGTAAAACGTATTTATTATATATATATATATATACATGGTATATATTTTTATGTGTTTGATATGAACATATTCTCCAATAAATTATATTAATAAAATTTTGTGTGTGTTTATTAACAATTTGAATATTGCTAGAGGTACACCAAAGTTTAAATTTTTTACTCACCAGTAACTAACTTTAAGTATTTATGAAAGGAGTGTGTAACTTAATAATGTGACAAAGAACTTGTAGCATGACTTAGTAATGTACCTAAGAACCTGTGCTAGACTACTTCCTTAGGTACGGCCCTGACATACCAAGTATTCGATACTTAATAGTTATAATTTCTTTTCATAATAATTTGAATTACTTATCTGCTCTAATATTGTAATAACTCATTTTTCAAATTGCCATTTTCAATGTTAAACGTCCTCTAATCCTTTCGTTAGTCAGCACCATACACGTTAAAACCTTCCCCTTTACGCAACACTTTTAAATTCAGAAACCTTCCAATTCCAACAGCTTGCCCCCCCCCCCTCGTTTACTGATTATAATGTCACAGGACGGACTCTCTCTCTCTCTCTCTCTCTCTCTCTCTCTCTCTCTCTCTCTCTCTCTCTCTCTCTCTCTCTCTCTCTCTCTCTCTCTCTCTCTCTCTTTTCCAGCACCTTACTAACCTTTAGAAATAAACACTCCATGCATATTTACTAATTTCTTTCAAACTGTGAGAACAAAAGTCCAATTGAAAATATTCAGATTCAAATCTAAGGGAGTTAACATACTCATAAATGCGAAAACTCTGATCAAAATCTGTTCAATGGTTGATGAGATAAACTGAAAAGAGCAGACATAAGACAGATAGGTGTTGATGTAAATGTCATTGGGAAATTTTTAAAATTTGACTAATTGAACAAAGCGCATGAAAATTGCAAGGAGAGAAGTCACAAAATGCAGTTTTTAAGAAAAGTTCAATCTAAAGTTTTGATTCTATCAATCTTGTACTTTGCTTCTGAGAAATTACAATGTATTTAACTTTAACTGAACTGTGATCATTCATCAAATTTCATACAGCTATCTTATACAGTTTAAGGCTTCGACGATATACTTTGTTATTTACTTCAAAACCCATAAATTTCTCTCAGGAAACAGTGATTCTTTTTGCCTGATGGTTGTAGTTTTAGGATTAGCTAGGTGGATGCCTTTTCTAGAGTGCGGTTTCAGACTAGTCCTACGCAATATCCGTTAAAATGCAACTTTAAATGTTATCATTTGTTGATTTGCTTGTTTCCTCCCCTAGATCCTTCATATTTTTTTTTTACAATGTGGCAAATGTTAATTAGTCAATATAAACAAAAACTAAGAATATGAATTATAAAAATTTACTTTCAGGTTGAGAAGTGGTGTCAGTCTCAATAACCCAGATTTCAAATTTATAATAGAACATATATATCAAATTTGTGTAAAGCATATTTCAGAGTAAAAAAAATACAGAAAATTCATTATAGTACTTTTCCCTACGCTCCGATGTTTTGGGACGTATTTGTTTTTCATTGCGTGGAGATTTGGATCGTTCATTTTCCTATGTTCTCTGCACAAATCTTGGATGAAGTATTGAAATATTTTGAATATTAGGAAACAATGCAAACACATTTTAAAATGGACTGAAATAGTAAAATTCTATTTTTATTACTGTAGTTATGAAAATTATCAAAGTAAAACAAATTTTTTTTTCCAAATATTTGCACTTAAATTCAGGTACAATCATACAGGGTTTCAAAAATGAGAAGTGAAATACATTTCATCTAAATTCTTTCTTACTAAAGGCAGGAAAGCTTCGTAATTCATGAATTCTGAATTCTTTACCATGTTATACTCTGGAGAATTTCCACAGAGACCACAAATATACTTTACGCTTCCAGATGGTACAGCAACAAGGATCTCACCATTAGTATGCCATTCAATATATAATCCACTTTGAGACCAAATATCAATGGTTTCATTGTTGTGCGCAATCTTAAAAAACTCATTTTCAAATGGAAGCGAAATCAAATTATCATTAAAAAACAATTCACCAGAAGTAATTGCTTGGATTTTCGTGCAGTTTTGATATATCACTAAATTTTTCAACTTTCGAATATATTCCAATCGAACACTAAAACTTCCAGCATTGCAATCTTCCACTAATGTGAAATCATGTTCGTTTGTAAATTCAAGCTGTGAATAGTCAAATGTAGATAAAGTATTGTTGGAGGATGCAAGACAAAATGAATCTATATAAAGAAAAAAAATAGATCAGGAATGCAGTTTCATGCTTAAATACAATAATTCTAATTTACATTCATCTTATATTTATATACATCACATAGTTTCAAAAAGTTCACATTTGGATCCAAATAATCAATGCATGAGTGAAAATGCTCTAGTGAAGTTGCCTAATGGGTCAATTAGAACACACACAAAATTTCGTCAATTTTGCTCAATATCTAACCGTGCCCCTCTGGCATTGGAAAAGTAAAAAGGGACAAAAAAATGCACTTTTAAGCCATTTCTTGGAAACTTTTGTAAATCATTTTTAAAAACCAGCATTGGTATAGCATGGAATAGTTGTCTAATGTATCAGTTGGAACACACACAAAATTTCGTCCATTTTGCTCAATATTTAGCCGCGCCCCTCTTGCTTTGAACAAAAATGTGCCTAAATATCGCAAAATCTTAACAAATTCGACGTTAGGGGGGGATAAAAAAATATATTTTTTCGAAATCGGTCTTGGAATAGAGTGAAAAAGTCAGTTAAAACGCATAAAAAATTTCGTCAATTTTGTTAAATTTCTAGCCGCGCTCCTCTGGCATTGAAAATGTCCCAAAACACACAAAAAATGCATTTTTAAGCCATCTTTTTGAAATTTTTGAAATTAATTTAAAAAAATGGCTCAATATTTAGCCCCGCCCCTCTTGCTATAAACAAAAAAGTGTCTAAATGTCACAAAATCGTAAAATTGGATGTTAGGGTGGACCAATTTTTTTTTAATTGGTCTTGACATAGCATGGAAAAGTTTCCTAATGGGTCAGTTAAAACACACACAAAATTTCGTCAATTTTGTTGAATATCTAGCCTTGTCCCTCTGGCATCAAAAATGCCCATAGCATAAAAAATGCACTTTTAAGCCATTTTTTGAGCAAATACTTAATTTTTAAAAAAAAACTAGCATTTGTATAGCACAGAATGGTTGCATAAAGGGTCAGTTAAAACACACAAAAAGTTTCATCCATTTTGATCGGATTCTAATGGCGCCTTAATTTTTTGTACACATTCTAAGCGGTGGTTGTGTTATGGTGTATTTTGACAGGTCAATGAGATCAATGTAATCAACGGCATTAAATTTAATTTCGTCATGCTTGAAAAAGCGTATGTCTTCAGATTTCTTATTCCTGATGTTCAGGATTCACCTCACTGCTAATTCCCGAATATGATATTGAGAATTCGTTAACATTGCCACTAGCATATTTTCCGGATGGGCAAATATGCATAATTTGACATTATTTTTGTCTGTAATTTTCTTGACATGGTTAGGCAACTTCCTTGAAAGAGAAATCATCTTCTAGACAATTTTAGCCCCACCGTGAATTGTGGTTTTATTTTTATCTCGTACCACATTGGTGCATAAACCAGAATCACAAACTTTACGATTATATACGAAACTCATCGGTTGGAATTTCGGTACCGATGTATATTATACATAGGTATTCATAACCTACCGAACTCAACTTTAATGCCGTTTATTACATTGATCTCAATGACTGGTCAAAGTACACCATGACAGAACCACAGCTTACAATGTATAGAGAAGATAAAGAATTTGAAGATATGTGGCAAGAACAGGTTCCTATAAACCATTTGAGAAGTTTCCATGTCACACGCAAGCAGTCGAGAGATGTGTTAAACTCATATCTGAAACTTTAGCGAAAGTTTGTGGTGATGCTGCAAAAGACGGTTATATACGGGCTAAGATTCAAGCAAGAAGAGAACTTCCAACATTTGATAATACGGGACAGTACAGTATTTCTAAATATAAATAAGTATTATACTAGTAAATATACTTCTGATTTTTAATATGTATATTATTTATTTTTGTGATTTTTGAAATGCCAGGAGTAGCTGGATATTGAGCAACATTGACGACATTTTTATGTGGTTTCTAAGTGACCCATTCAAAGTACGGTGCTTTTCGTCCTTATTTTTAAACTTTTACGCAAAGGGGCGCCCCTGGATTCCGATCAAAATGGATGAAACTTTTTGTGTATTCTAACTGACCCATTATGTAACCCTTCCGTGTTATGCAAATGCTGTTTTTTTTTAATGTAAGTAATCGCTCAAAAATTGGCTTAAAAGTGCATTTTTTGTATGTAATGGACATTTTTGATGCCAGTGGGACGCAGTGGCGGATCTAGGATTTTCCTGAGGGGGGCGCAACATCTGTGCCTTAGCCTGGATGAAATCGAATATTTAAAAAAAGTTTTTTAAAAAAATAAAAAAAAAAATAATCTATGCAGTGTTCTAGAAATATACTTCAAGATAATCCGTATCCATTGATTGACCCCTTCCCCCTTTTTCGTCACATTTCTGACTCCCTATGTTAGAGTAAGGTGAAATGCCCAGTTTATATCAAAATTACTTTTCAGTTTAAAAAAAAAAAAAAAAACTCCCCCCTCCCACTCCTCAAAAAACACCCTTCTATGCTAGATATTTTTATGAACTTCTTTGTTTCTTTATACTCATGACAAATAAAACGTTTTTGCAAAGTTTCATGAACGGACCAATTTTTTATTTTTTAATGTCGTATTTTACCTTTCCTTGGATTTTACATGTGTTTTCGTTTATAAAAAAGAACTGTAACTTTTTTTGGATTAGTTATATCGTTTTGCTTTTTTTCATTCGATTCCGCATAAAAAAAAAAGTACTCTAAAAACATGTGTCACATACCTAGATTGCTCCAAAATTAATTTTTCAGCCACAAAACCCCCAAATCTCCCCCTCCCCCCAAAAAAACCCCCTTCTTTGCTAGATATTTTTATGGACTCATTTGAATATTCATTTTCATGACAAATATAGAACATTTTTGCCAAGTCTGATCAACGAAACAATTTTTTTGTTTTTCTTATGGTCTTAGGTACTATTTTACCAGCACTAATACATATATTTGGTGCGATTTTATACATCCATATTTTTTTTTTTTACTTTCAATTACCCGTATGGTATAAAAGTATTGAATTCGGTCAAAAAAAAATTCGATTTTATTGCATTTCTACACGTTTTGGAACGTGATGAGTTCAAAAAAAATGTTTGTGCCTGTTAGTTATCAGCATAACTCACAAAACGGATTGACTTACGATGTTCAATTTTTATGCACAGGTTATTGATGGCCATGGGACCTGGCATTAAGGTTTTTGTCAAAATTGCACATGTGCATTAAGTAGCTGATATTGAAAAAATTTCGTTTTTCAGCGATTACCAAAAAATGGTTCTAACGATTTTGATTAAAATCGCTATGAAAATGCCTTTACAGGTGTTCTAATCATACCCACCTCCGTAGAAATGAGATAATGCGAACGCCCATCAATGACTGTTTCTGCTCTGTTGCACTTAAAAGAAAGGATAATGCAGTGTTTATTGAAAAATATATCACAATTTTCATCGTTTCAGTGGAATTTTTTTAGAATAATCGCCAACTGGGGATTTTTTTAAAAATAATGAAAACAAAATAGGTAAATTATATCAATCCGTGAAAAATTAAAAAAGCATCGCATACTGAAATAGTTTGTTCCAATTCTTCAAGTATAACTTTAAGAGAGAAATTGTAGGAGGATCATTGTATTTAAAAAATTTAAGAACTTCATTTTGAGTTGCAATATCATTTTACTTCTTTCACGAAACTTTTGAACAAGAATCAGAAGTTTCGGAAGAATAGGCTTAGAATAATCTTAGCCTTCTCTAAAAGTATGTATGTATATTATGCCGTAAGCGTTATAATTACTTATAAAGTGCAATATTTCATGCATTACTTCTGCAAAAAAAACAAACAAAAAACAGAATTTGAAAGCATGTCCAGGTGAATATTTGTACAAAACTTTCCAAATTATCGTAAAAGTCATACACATTTATTTTGTTAATTCATTCGTTTAATTTCGTACAGGGTTTGAAAGTGATATTTTTTTAAATAATTAATTCTGCTACTGCAGTGCTACTTTACACAGATAATACTTCTTACAAAATTGTTTATAAGTCTATTTTATGTAAAAAAAAACAATTGGCATACCTTTCCAGTGTGGTGCAAGAGAGGATTGTTAATCGAAATTCAAATATGATGCTTATTTACAAGCCGAAGCAGAAATTAGAGCTGGACGAGTTCTTATGCAGTTAATAAATAACTTTCCTCTTCCTTTCTTTCAAAAGTTTTAAGTTTAGCCTATTACCATGTCCAGTTGAATGGGGGTGGCCATTTCCGGGGGTGACCCAAATAGTCAACCTCTCATTTCCCCCCCCCCCCCCTCTTTTTTCTTCTCCCCTGGTTGGCGTTGGACATTACGTGTGTGAGTCAAAATGTCTTCCTCCCACTCGACAGAAAAGGGATCGGGTATCAGGGGTCCAAGATATCTTCAAGGTCAAGAGGGTGGAGGTTTGAATACTTGTATAGTCTTTCAACATCCGTTTGAATGGGAAGAGAGATGACTATAAATAGAAACTTGGTACAAAAATAAGCTTTTATTTGTTGCTTTTTCCGAAAATTAGATGAAGGTTAAAATATAATTGTTGCGTGAACTTATTGAAAAAAACTTGGGGAAAAAATATATGTATCTATTTTTATTATTATTATTTATTTCTGTAAATTGTAAAAAAAGACTCCAACTGAGGGGGGGCGCGCGCCCCCCGCGCCCCCCTGGCTGGATCCGCCATTGGTGGGACGCGGCTAGATATTGAACAAAATTGACGAAATTTTGTGTGTGCTTTAACCGACCCGTTAGGCAAATTTTCCACGCTATGTCAAGACCGATTTAAAAAAAAAAAATTGGTCCACCCAAACGTCCAATCTTACGATTTTGTGACATTTTGACACTTTTTTGCTTATAGCAAGATGGGTGCGGCTAAATATTGAGCAAAACGGACCAAATTTTGTGTGTGTTCTAACTGAGACATGAGGCAACTATTCTATGCTATGTAAATGCCATTTTTTAAAAATTATTTCCAAAAATTTCAAAAAAATGGCTTAAAAGTGCATTTTGTTTGTGTTTTTGGACATTTTCAATGCCAGAGGGGCGCGGATAAAAATTGAACAAAATTGACGAAATTTTTGGCGCATTTTAACTGACCCATTAGGCAACTTTTTCACGTTATTCCAAGACCGATTTCGAAAAACCATTTTTTTTATCCCCCCCTAACGTCGAATTTGTTAAGATTTTGCGATATTTAGGCACATTTTTGTTCAAAGCAAAGTATTGTACAAAGCTAAGTATTGAGCAAAATGGACGAAATTTTGTGTGTGTTCCAATTGATGCATTAAGCAACTATTCCATGCTATACCAAAGCCAGTTTTTTTTTTTTTTTAATTATAAAATTTTCCAAAAAATGGCTTAAAAGGGCATTTTTTTGGATTATTTTATACATTTTCAGTGCCAGAGGAGAGCGGCTAGATATTGAGCAAAATTTGCGAAATTTTGTGTGTGTCCTTATTGACCCATTAGACAACTTTTCCGCACTATTCCCACAACGATTTCGAAAAAAAAAAAATTTGTCATTTTCGGCCCACCCTATTGTAAATAGTGCACTTATGTACCACTAAATTGAAGCCTTTTAGAATTTACGATTTCAAAAACAGTACGTACAAAAAACTTTATTGATTATGCATTAAATACTCAAATGGGTATCTTTCAAAACTTCGTTTTGAAATATTTTTCTACAAATCTATCAAAAAACACTGGGAGAATAAAGTTAGGGCTCATCTAAATATAATAATTGAGCACTAATGTGTTTCTTAGAGAGAAAACGAAAAACAAAATATGTACACCAGAACTAAACAAATCTAAGTTACAATTCGGCAACTTTACAAAAGAGTGAAAAAAGAGAACCATAAGTACGTAATCCCATTGGCATCTCTGTATAACACTCTATTACAACTATTGTTAAATGCTGTTGCATTTTTATGAGCCATTTACAATACTATGATTCGATAGAAAATAAACTTTTAGTCATATTTTCCAATGAAACAAAAATCGCTAAATTCGAATTCAAACTTGTTTGCTTCAGAGGTACAAAAATAATTACTAGTAACCATAAATAAAACAACTAGAAAAATTGTCTTACATGGTATACATTTAGGACAGCAATCTCCAGGAAGGGTAACCAAATTGTCTTCCTAAAGAAAAGTAATAAATATAATTCATTTCAATTTCATGACCATTTCATGTTCTTAAATAGGCCATAATTAAACTGAACCGGTCTAGAGTTTTCTAATAAACATATCATAAAATATACAATCCAAATTCAAAATAATAGAATAACATAACTTTTTAAACAAAACTTGGCAATGCATCGTGTAAAATAAACGTATTCAAATTAAAAGTGTGACTCATGTTATTCAGGAATTGACGAAACAATTTTCAAAAATTATACAGATATTATTTTAACAATTTAAGGGTCGTTAACAAATTTAAAAATTATATTGATTTTTTATATGGGTCAAAAAATTAGAATAACCAATTAATTCAATATGAATTTGAAAAGCAGACAAAATATTTGCATACCTATTAACCAATACGTTGCGACAAGTACAAAGCTTGGCTCTTGAAAAATCTTACTTTAGTCTTTTGCCGAAAAAGAGTCGTCAATGTGATATTTCTGAAACAACGAAATCATGTATTTTATCATTGTTAAAAGATGGAAAGAAATACCAATTTATCTCGGATCAAATGAATGTTTCACAATCTACAATTTCGAAGATTTTGAAGGAATATAGAAAATCCGGCCAACTAAAAAGTAACTGAAGTATATGTGGTAGAAAGCTTGTAACAACTGCCAGAGATAAACGGAAATTAAAACGAATCGTCCCAAATAATCGCTTTAGAACTGTTTTTTACATCAACAAAGTGTTGGAAAGAATCCGGAGTTGTCGTGCTAAAGTCAACTACATTTAGGCGATTACATAAATTTGAATTTCAATCACGGGTCCTCAAAGTAAAACCAAAGATTAACATGAAGTAGAGGCGTGCACGACTCTCCTGATACAAAGAAAAGCTCATCTAGTTGCAACAAGACTGGAAAAGTGTTTTATTCAGAGATAAATCTTTATTTCAAATATCTGTTGACGACGGAAGTGTTCGGGTTAAAACATGATGCCTTTGATAAATCTTGTTTAACACTCCGGATGAGCTTCTCTTTACACCGAAGAGTTGTGCACGTCTCTGCTTCATGTTCATCTTTGGTTTTATTTTAGGGACACACGATTGAAACTCCAGATTCTTTCCGACACTTCTTGATGAAAAAAACAGTTTTAAAGCGATTCTTTTGGACGATTCGTTTTAATTCGAATTCACCTTTGGCAGTTGTTACAAGCTTTCTACCACATTTACTTCGGTTACTTTTTAGTTGAACGGTTCTTCTCTATTCCTTTAAAATCTTCGAAACCGTAGATTTTGAAACATCCATTTGATCTGAGATAAATCGTTGTTTCTTTCCAAATTTAAACAATGTTAAAATACACGATCTCATTGTTTCAGGAATATCACGGGTCCTCAAGAACCTATTTTCAGCTAAAGACTAACGTAAGATTTTCCGAGTGCCAAGCTTTATACTTGTCGCAACCTATCAGTTAATGTATATTCAAATATTTTGTCTGCTTTTCAAATTCATATTGAATAAATTGATTATTCTAATTTTTGACCTATATAAAAATCAATATAATTTTTAAATTTGTTAACGACCCTTAAATTGTCAAAATAATATCTGTATAGTTGTTGAAAATTGTTTTGCCAATTCCTGAATAACATGCATCACTCTTTAATTTTCATACGTTCATTTTACACAACGCATTACCAAGTTTTGCTTAGAAAGTTCTATTATAATATTATTTTGAATTTGGGTTGTAGTATACATAATATTTAGGCTATGGGAAAAATTTTATATGTATAAAGAAACTACGTGTGTACCCACATAATTTTCTATGTACCCACATGAGTTTGTATGTACGTGCATATGTATTTATGTCCGTAATTATGTGCATGTGTGCGTATGTACGTGCGTATGCATGTCCTTTGTACATACGCACGTATGTATGCAAACACGTTTGTTTTCATAGGAAACTACAGTTTTATTCTGATCTTGATGAAACATTGCGCGCTTGATCTTTAAAACAAGTGGAAGGTAACTGGCTAAGATTTTGAAAAACCACCCATATTTCTTTTTTCTGACCCCAAACTGGATATGATCATAACTTGAGATCTACTGAACTAATTTGAACGAAATTTTATTTCAATAGGTATCTTAACTAGTTCAGAATAAAGGGAACACAATTTTATGACGATGTTTTGTTGCTAAGGTGATAACATCGTGGATCGACAGTTAAGGATGGGGGCATGCTCATAACTTGAAACGACTAAATCAATTGGAAATGAGTTTTACCGCGGAATGCGGAGCAGCCAGAGATATCTAAAGAAAAATGAAATATCAGATGATTTTTCGCCACCGTATGAAAATATTTTACCCTTTATGAGCTTTTATTGAAATTAACCATACAGTCTTATCGGAAAAGTTGTGAATGAAGTTTTAAACCGAATATAAAACAATGAAATAAAATTTTGAATAGTTGTCATACTTTTTTGCTTTTGAAGCATCTATTTCGAAATTATTAACAATTTCAAATTATTTTAAATAATATTTTAGAGATCATTTTACCATGATCTCGAATAGTACATATACAAAATATTATGAAGATATGTTGATTTCTCTAGACTGCTCTAAACAGGGCCCGTTTAATCATGGTCACTTTGATCATCAATATTGCATATTACTCAGCTATAATTTTATAAAAATCTTACTGGACTGCATTGCATATTATTACACTCCGTGACTTCACAATTCACATTTCCTTGTTCACACACACAATTTTGGCAATTCTCCATCCAACTTTCACCATCCTTTAAATAGGAAACATAGGTTTAATTAAAACAGGAAGCATAACATTATAGTATTTAAGATGAACAATATAAACGAAATTATTATATTTAGCATTTAGTTGATTGAATGAAGAATAGTCATACCAAAAATATTTCTTTCTCCACTTCGCAAAAGCCATTATCTAAGAATGTACCAGAGAGAAATATAAGAATTTAATTATTTTTAAATATAAAGTGAGTGGAACATTTATAATTAGTTACATGACCAGAATGCAAAAAAAAACACCCTGCTGCCTATGTCTTGTATTCTAATTGATGAAGAAAAACAAAGTACCGTTGTAGTTCATGGAAGGTTTATAATAATTGTATTTAGTTTTGTTTTCATCATAAAAAACCATCTAGTTTTAAAAACTAAACCAAACTTTAAAAAGTTTAATAGCAACCCTATAATACTATACCTGTTAGTATCCGAAAAAATCTCGAAATGCCACATTTCATAATTTCCCAATTCAGTTAGTAATTGAAATGTTGACAAGGAAATGACAAATAAAAGTTAAAAAGAAAAATTGTTTAATTTGCCATAAATTGTTAAAAAACTAATACACTTCAGAATTTTTTGTCTCAATCATGTTAAAAAGAAAATCTCGTTAAAAAACAAATATAATTAGCATGCAACTTTTGAATTAAACAGTAAATCTTTAAATGGAAACTATATATTTTTTTCTTTCATTTAGATTTTTCATGGTCAACCCCCTCCCCTCCCCAGAATTTGTTTTCTTTCCTTTTTGACTTTTGATTTTCAATACTTAAGCAAAAATGTAAAAAAGACTACATTTAGAGATCATGTATTAGACTAGACTAGACTAGGGTCTAGTCTAGACTATACTAGATTAGGGGCTATACTAGACAGGGCTACACTAGACTAGGGGCTATACTAGGCTAAGGATCATATTCTAGAATTAATTAAAGTTTAATTGTGGTAAAAAAAATTCAGTCTAAAAATTTTAGGTATTTATTTTATCTTTTCAAACTGTTGGAAGCACAGGGGGTAAATTTTTTATATTTTTCACTAGTATATTCAGTCATAAAAATAATAATCATAAACGAGAGTCATAAATGAATGTTGAAATTTTCCAAACCAGAAGTTTTGGAAGGGAACATTAAATTCGTTCCTTTCGCGTTTTATCAGGGACATCAAACCCGTATAGCATGTAAGACGACTCCAGTTCAATTCCCATCTTCAACACTGTAAAATTTCTGATTTAAAAAAAAAAGTACACAACTCGAATTGTGTGTTCTAAGTAGAAGTTATCAATTGAGACCATTCGATAATACAAAGAAGTTCCATTTAAAAGACCATTAACTTATACCTTTGCCCTTGAAACTGAAACTATACTAAACTCCACCTTAATTTAGCATCACTTAGACAATAGATCTTCACCATGCTCATAGCAAATTCAGCCATTTTGGCGGCGTGAAGGCACGCTGGGAAGCTCAGTCCAGCAACCCTGTAGAAAAGGCTATACCGGTTTGGCGAGCATTATGCCGTCACGCCGCCAAAATGGATGAATTTCCTATGAATATGGGGAAGATCATCCGTTTAGTGATGTAAAGTTAAGCTGGAGTGTAGTATAGTATAACAGTTTAGGTTTTACGAAATGTATAGTCTTCATTAAGATATTTTTGCGCTATAGAAAAAAAAATAATGTTGCAACCAAATTGTGTTCAAAACCATGATTAGATAACAAAAATTTAGCCTCATCGGTCACAGGCAGTTTTATGGACATTTTAGCAAGACGTAAAAACACACATGTCAAACAGTTATTTTATCGATTACAAAATTAAGTAAGAAATATAACAATGAGAATAAATTTACAAGTAACGTTTCATCAATGCCAGATAATCTGGGGATTTAGGAATTTTATATTCGTATACAATGTTCTATTTTGATAAAAAGATATCGACAAAAGCTTCAAAAAATAAGTTTTATTAATTGAATATAAAAAATAATCAATTTTTTCCGTAGAGTTAGTGAAGCCCATAAGAAATAAGCATAACCTAATTAACATCAAGTATTTTAACATTATCAGACAAAACAATAACGTAACAATTTATTAATTGTCGATTTTATTATCAACACTAATGTACGCTAAACGTTAATTTTTTTTGTTTCCAACTTAAATTGGACTGCGTGTGTAGTTGACCCATCAACTCTGTTAATTATGTTACAATAGAATTGATTTCTGATAGAATAATTTTACTTGTTCACTTTAGCCACTTTAATAGTGGGGACCATATTATTACTCCTCTCAAAATTGAGATATGCCCTTAGTTTATAAGTGGCGTATTTTTCAACATAATGAACTAAAATTTAATATTTAGGGTAAATAAAGTATTCTAGATCAAATGAAAAGGTAAAAAGAGGGGTTTATATTAAAATTTTCAAAGTTAGAGCTCAGTTTGCTTAGTAAATGGCACCCATGGAAAAAAAATTGTACCAAGCATATAAAGAACCGTAAACAGATTACTTTGATACAAACCGGCTTTTATAATCGATGATATAATCATCATTAGGATTTTTTTTTTTTTTTTTTTTTTTTTTTTTTGCATATTGATCATGTCACTTCTATGGATTACAAGAAAAATAAACGTTAACTCTATAGGTAAGGTGGAGTTACATTTATAAGTAGCCCAAATGAAAACCCAGCTGTAAGTTCAAAATATTATTTCGTCATATTAGTAACGTTAAATTTGGTATAGAATAGGGGTGCAAAACCAGTAATTTCTAACACTTGGGTGAGGTAACATCCACTGACATGTTAGATTCTTAGCAAAATACGCTATATTATTTTTGTGACAATGTAATTCATTCAGAAAAATAATATATAAATGCAAAAAAGGAAATTGCTCTTACAAATCTAATGAGATCACTATTAACCTTACAAACCTATTTTGAATAAATCTTTACTAATATTTATTTAACTTACTTTTAGCGACTGAAAGAAGATTTACCTCTATCTAGTAATTTCTTTTATGATTTTTTTTTTCTTTTCTTTTTTCAATAAAAATTGTTCTTCTATTTTACCTAAAGCACTATAAAAGTTGTTTGACTTTTATATTTCAAAAATATTCTATAAATTATAAAAATGAAGATACTAACAAAGATAAATTAACCTTTATATGTCTTCATTCATAAAAGTTAAGCTATTACACTGACACTTTTCTCGTCCAACATCTTTAATTCAAGATTTTTGTCAATAAACTTTTGCAGTATAATTCCAGCCTAAAACAATTTTGATGAGTATTCGGTTAATTCCAGCAAATTTGTCAAAATGCGTTTTAATAGTTTTAGAAGTTGACTAGTCGTATGTTGAAAGCAAAACCTGTGCACTTAAAATAAAAAAATTTACACCATTAAAACAGAGGTCAAAACATCGTAATTGTTTGGTTCAAATAATTTTGGAGATGGAACAAATTTCATCTGTATCTAGATGTACGTCTGCTAAATTGAAGGATCAATAAATAATCACTAAGCAAAAAGCTCCATATCAGTCTCAATAGTTCAGGCTAATACACGTTAGTAAAATTGCATGTCAGACTGCGAATTCAAAGATATTTTTCTTTTTTCTTTTTCATATAATTAAAATAACAGAAATTTGCTAGTATCACATTCACAAATATTAAACAAAAATGGTACAAAAGACAAATTTTACCTTTACAAGTGAGACCATCTAATGACAGGTGCATACCATCAGGACATTGGCAATAATAAGAACCAATTGTATTAAAGCATTGGTGGGAGCATCCGCCGTTTTCAATCAAGCATTCATTCAAATCTAGAAAATAATTATTTATAATTTGATAATCTTGATTTACGTGGCTAAGATATCAAGCAATGATTTATTTTAAGAAAACATATTTAAAAATCAAATGAATCGTAAATATTTAAATCCAATTAAATATTTATATTTAAGTATATATGTATCATCTTATGATTGAGAATTTTGTTTTTATTCACAAAATAACATACTTTAAAATATCCGACAAGAAAAACCTTTTCAATATTATTTTTACCGTATTCACAAAATTTTCCGTCATATCCAGCGCTGCAATTGCAATAGGGGCTTGATGCATGAGGAATACAGAGTTGATCATTTTCACATGGATTTGGATTGCAATGTTCAACAGAATGCTTGCAGATTGTAGCTGTTAAAATAAAAATATAGAGCCTTAGGAAGTGGAAATACTTTCTTATAAACTACTTTTCTTCAATAATAGAAATCACCTGAATAACATACTCTAAGCAGTCCGAAATATTTTAAGAATTTTGTGAGAGCACAGTTTAATTTACGACCTAAAGAGAAACTACTGGTTCAAAGTACTTCCAAGTAGAGTTTTGTTAATTTTCGGTAACAATCTGAAAGCCAAAGCTATAAGTTAACCCACTTCATAATATAGTTATCTGAATTTCATAGCTGTAAATGGATAATTCAATGTACCAAAAAAAACTCTCGTGCCTCCCGTTTAATATTTGCCAATACATCTCAAATGATTCTTACAGTCTGAGAGCTCGATACCAGTTTTTGGTTGATATTTGAGATACTCTCAAGTTTGTATATGCTCTCAAGTATGAAAAACAACTCGAGGTACCGACTGGTAGTTAGAAAATATTAGTGCTGGAAGTGTCTGGAACATCGGAACAAAAGTGTTGAAATGTAAATTTTATGCCAATTTTTATAACTTGCCATAAAGCCGCTGTAATGTCAAACAACACTATCTACGTATATACAGTTTTGTGCATAATGTTCTCTATGTACTGGGAAATTAAAATCCTATTTAATCTCAGATAGTTGTACTGCGTAACTTTTTCATGTGCTTTATCATGTATTCTGCACATTTTCCTTATTGGACTACTTTGTTGATCTCCTTTTTTTTTTTTTTTTTTTTTTTTTTTTTTAACTTCCATACATCAACGCTAGGGGTGCTGTCTTAAAACATTTGGCATGGTCACTTTTAATAGATATTATAACTTACTTAACTGGCTATGCTTGTCACTATTTTAAATTAAAAGGCCTTAGATACTCTTTTGAAAGTTGTTCAGTGTTAGATATTATATTATATTGCTGAGAGATTTAATGAAACTAGGATTGGAAAGCAGAACTTAATCGGGGCCATCGTGAAAGCGCTTTTTCCCTCTTTAGTTGATCGGGCCAGACCACAGCAATAGTTTTCGCAGATGACGTCACACTTTCAACTCCACCAGGCTTGATTCTTCCTTCAAGGACTTTTCGCCGCCAAAAATGCATTGCATAAAAACTCTTACACATAACATAAAAGTCCATTAATTAGTAATAAATCCCATAATCCAATTTGAATTATTACACTGGTGGATAAAACTACTAATAATTTTTGTATTATTGGCAAGAGTTATTTTAGAAATTCAAAGATACTTATGTTTAAGTTCATTCGACCAAAAAGGAATTGGATGACAGGATTTTAGCTTTTGCAAAAAAAAAATAATAATAATTAAATTTAAGATTTCATGCATGAAATATCCTTATCTTTTTCCCTCAGTTAAATTTCAGAAATCTGCTTTGAAATTTCGTTTCGTAACTTGTTCTACAAATTGTTACAATGATTATCTAAGAATTTTTTTTTTTTTTTAGATTTTTAAAACTTGTTTTGGACAAGGTAAAGATGTTTGAAAATCATTTCTTGATTAAAAATAATGAGATTTTGGATTTTATTAATAACAAAATTGAGTTTGTTCATACATTTGATTTCGAGAAATTTATTCACTAGTATACCACATGATGATTTAATTAATACTTGCTCTGATATTTTTGATAATTTTCTTAAAAACTCCGATTAAAATAAGATAGAATTGTTAGAGTTTTGCTAATTTAATAGTTTTGAAAATAATTTAGTTAATGGAAACCTTTTTATAGACAAACTAAAGGAATTCCTAAGGGGAAATAGCTTTTTTAGGGACTTTGCCGATTATTATTTACTCGAAAGGAGATTTCTAGAATATAATAATATTGAAGCTTTTAGATATATTGATTACTTAATTATTTTTAATTTCAATGATTTGGACAAAATTATAGAGATTTACCTGAAGGATTTGATTTAAAATAATAATAATAATAATTACAAGAGAGCTCAGTATCTCGATTTAAATTTATAGATAATTCATAATTCATTATATTGGGGCTTATGGCAAAAGATGGGATTTTAATTTTGAAGTTATTTGTCTTTCTAATTTTAATAGCAATTTCAAGATTTTTAGAAATATTTATAATACACAACTAAATAAAATTAAGAGTATTTGCAATAATGCTACAGACTTTAATTTGGCTTTTGGAATTTTTAGGGACAATTTGAGAAAAAATGGATTTACTAAATATTTTTGAATTTTCGTCTTCTGGAAATTTTTTTTGGTTTCCGATTCCATTCTTCGGGCGATATTGAAATCCAGTTAAATAGCCCTAACTGGTTTAAATATTTTATTATAATTTTTTTTCATTTTTTCGTGGAACATAGATGGCAGTGAAGTTTTAAATGTTTTATGCGGGACAATTTTGGGAATTATGTTTTTCAATACTTAAACTCTTGGTGCTGGACTGGGTTCATCTCGAATCAACGTGGACATTAAACTTAGGAAGACAGCTATTTTGTTAAGTTTGGTTTACAAGGTACGTTTCGTTTTAGTATTTGTGAAAATTTTTGACTTCTTGTCTATCCGGTTGGATGCGTAGGGGCTTGAATGTGATTGGTATATCAATCGCATTTGTGAAACTCATTGTTTGAAATCCCCCTGACGAAGAAACTCAGTCGGGATTTCGAATATTTTTAAGATTCATATTTTATTATCTGTTTTTTGGCTGTTTAAGGTCTAACTTTGTGCTCTTTATTTTTATTATATTTCAAGATTGCTCATACAATAATATTTTGTAGACCCAATTAATAATTTTTATGAATTAGCAGTTTGATTGTGTAAATTTTTATGAATTAGCAATTTGATTAGCAGTAACTGAATTGTGTAAGAAATAGAACAAAGTATTCAAGCCAAGTAAGTAAGGAAAAAAAATTTTTGTCATGTTGCATCCACAAAAGTTTGTAACTGCACTACCTATTTTTTTATTAAGATTTCTCTAATGCTAGGTTAAATAAATGTTATAATACATAATAAACTTTAGGAACAAAAGTGAAACATTAATCTTTTCATATTTGTAAAAATTATGTGTGAATTTTAGCTTTATAAAACATGTCCAATTCTTCCCTCGCATAAGGGATAGGACATTTTTCTTATTATTTTAATTTACCTATAAAATTAATATGTTATTAATTACCATCACATTTATATTTTTCAAGTGAGTAAAAATGTTTGAATATGTTATTCTTAATGTTTCAATGCTGTAAAGGTAAAAAATAATTTACAGGAAGTATTTTTGTAAAAAAAAGTCCCATCCCTCTCTATTCTCCCCTATCTGAAATGGTATTAGCGAGAGTTGAAGTTGTGACGTCACGAAAGCTATGGTCTGGCCCGATCAACTAAAGAGGGAAAAAGAGAGGTTTCACGATGGCCCCGACTTAATACGGTACGGGGCGTGTAGCTGGTCGATATAGTGATAAATCGTATTTTGTACCTTCCTCATAGAGTATCCAATGGAACTTTTATAACATCTAAATTAAATTTATCAGCAAAAAATGAGGAGAATTGTTTAAAGGGGAGAGTTACATTTTCAAAACATTATTAGAGCAATTCTATGGGTGATGCACATAATATTTTGCACTCCTACTCATAAAAAAATTTAAATTGCAAAACTATGATGATTCTAATAGTTATGTTTTTTTTATATATATAATATTAGTTTGTGGCAAAGTAATATAGAAAAAATAATTATTTTAACTTGGTCAAATATAGTGCACCAGACGTTAGAAATGACCTAGTTAAAATATTTTTGTTCCGTATAACTTTGCCCCAAACCATTATATAAAACAAAAACATAACTACCAGTTTCATCACAATCTTACAATTGCAATCTGTTTACGAGTAGATAAAAGAGCCAAAATGTCCCGTGTGTCACCCAGAGAATCACCCAATACATATTTTCAGTGTAGGTTTAAGTTGAACGGGAGAAGAGGGGATCATTGGCGGTCCGATTCGACATTTCCCCCTATATAGAGTATCCTCTACATAGAGTACCCTCTCATAGACGTGAGAGAGTTTCAAATATCTTTCCAAATATTTTCACTCTTTCTAACATCATTTTGGAAAACATATTTTATATTGAAATAAAAAACATTTAATATCAAATGTATGCTGCATTTTTTAATAATTTCTTCTTTTAAGTTCAAGATATGTGCAGAGAAATATAAACAAATAACTTTCAGTTACGATGATAAATTACAGGAATAACAGTTTCTGAATGAAAATTTTTAAAACTCCACATAACCTTAAATAATACATGTTTTTAAAGACGAATAAAAAATTTAGTCCAATTCATATTCACTGAATATTCGGATTTAATGATGTGTACTGCATATCATTGCACGTGTAAGGATAAGGATTCATTTGTGGAATCTCAAAAAATATTAGGTTCTAAGAAATTTATTTTATCAATTGGGGACATGCATTATTTTCTTACTAATAAAAATAACGATTATTTTTCAGATTTTTTTTTTTTTAAATCTGATCTTACGATTTTACCAAAATACGATTTGCCTATTAACAATTTGGATATTAACAAAATTACTACCATAAAACTATCATTATTAATTTTAAATAATTTTGTTAAAAATTATTACTTTTCTTGCCATTTCTTTTTCTTTTCAATTATTTAATGATAGTATAAAACCAATGTTGAATTGTAATTATCTGAATGTTTTTCATAACGATGTCATGAAAATGTTGAATCTTCCATATATTCACTCAAATTAAAAAAAAAAAACTAATCAACTATATAATGCAAAATTATAAAAAGTTGTTTTTAAATATTTTTTTTTATTGTTAATCCCTGTAATATCTTGCATTCAATATTTATAGGGTTTTTAAATATTTTGATTTAAATTAACTACCTTAGTACGAAATTAATAATTGTATCACATTTTCTAAAATACAAATGTGCACACTTATTTTAATTTTTTAATTTTATCGGTGGGAATTACACAAGCGGATTAGGTAAAAGTTGGTGTTATTTTCAATGCTATCCTTATTTTACCGTTTATTTATGACGAATCAAACTTTTACCAGTAATTTCAAACAAATAACTTATCCTAACAAATTTCTCATACATTTAAAAAACAATACAGTTTAATCGACTTTACTTTTAAAATTTATAATAATTTGAATTACATTGTATACTACCATTACCTACTTAATGATAAGCATTACCTGAAATCCATTTGAATAGCTTAGTATAATTTAAATAACACAAGTAATCGAACATGCTAGTAGATTCAAATTACATGAATCACAAAATGCCAACACTTTGTATAATTTCATTTGCAGTCATTAGTATTTAACACTACCTAGAATTTAGTATTTAATTGACGTACCTGAATCCTCGTCAGAATGGAAACAGAAGCAATTTCCGTCATAACAAGAACCTATGTCTAAAATTTATAGTTTTATTAAAACAAAGGAAGATTATTATACTTTCAAATGTTGCATATGAAGTTGAAATTAGAGGTTAAACAAATGCTTAAATTTCATTGCAGAAATTGTGCCAGATAAGTGAAATTTATATTTTATTAGCACCGTATGATACCATGATACCAAAATCCAGTTTCCTTTGGTGAATCTCAAATGTTAAGTATTATCACAACCCAAAATGATTTAAAAATAATTATTTCATTTAAAGATACCTTACATACACCTACCTACGCGCTCAGTATACTACTTTAAAAAAGTATGGGTAATATTCGAACTAACTGTATACTTCATTAAAAAAGTATGGGTAATATTCGAACTAACTGTATACTACATTAAAAACGTATGGGTAATATTCGAACTAACTGTATTAGTATACGCACCTGATATATCTTTATATAAACATACAAAAATTTTAATCCGTAATCATCGAAAAATCGAACAGAATATCTAGTGTAAAACAAATCGTGGTATATATTGTGATATGTTTTCTTTAGAATCATGTAGTTTGTATAGCGATAAAATCAAATAAAGTTTTTGTTTATAAAGATAACCTTTCTTTTTACTGAAAGCATGTTTAGTGAAACTCCTTTAAAGTTTCAGCATCTTATATGGCTGTTTATAGTTTAATATAAATGTTTAGTTTTATACTGTTTTACTACGCATAATACTCTGCATACAGTTACTGCATGGATACGTAATAGGGCGTAAATGCGTCTTCCTATTAATTTGCATAATAACTAAATTTCGTTGTATACCTATCCTAATAATATCAATTTAAGTGAAATGAATATGTAAATTGCTAGTGAAATTTTAAACTGTATATTTTGCCTTATACATTTGTATAATAACTGAATTTTGTTGCATTGTTTGCAAATTTTATCCTATTAATTGAAATAAGATGAATAAGTAAATTTTTAGAGCAATTATAAACTGTATATTTGTTCTTACATATTTGTAAATAGTTAAATTTCTTGATTTGTGTCCTAATTTAATCTTATAAAATGAAATAAAATGATCCATACATTTGTAGCTCAATTATACAAGTACAAACTGTATATTTACTCCTATATATACGTATAATAACTAAAAAAAAAATTTGTATTGTTTACTAGTTTAATCCTATCAAATAAAATAAAAAGAATCAATACATTAATAAATTTTAATAAATGTTTCTGATTTATCTTTTAAGATTGCAATATCTTATTCTGAAATCTGAATTTCAAACTATTTATTACCAGATAAAATTTAATTTCAACTATTTAACGAATAAATATATGTAAATTGCTAGTGAAATTTTAAACTGTATATTTTGCCTTATACATTTGTATAATAACTGAATTTTGTTGCATTGTTTGCAAATTTTATCCTATTAATTGAAATAAGATGAATAAGTAAATTTTTAGAGCAATTATAAACTGTATATTTGTTCTTACATATTTGTAAATAATTAAATTTCTTGATTTGTGTCCTAATTTAATCTTATAAAATGAAATAAAATGATTCATACATTTGTAGCTCAATTATACAAGTACAAACTGTATATTTACTCCTATATATACGTATAATAACTAAAAAAAAAATTTGTATTGTTTACTAGTTTAATCCTATCAAATAAAATAAAAAGAATCAATACATTAATAAATTTTAATAAATGTTTCTGATTTATCTTTTAAGATTGCAATATCTTATTCTGAAATCTGAATTTCAAACTATTTATTACCAGATAAAATTTAATTTCAACTATTTAACGAATAAAATATTTTATTGCTTAATCCTTAGATTATACTAAAGTGTTAATATTAAAAAAAGAAGAAAAAAAAAAGAAGAAAAAAAACCATATCAACCTTTACAGAGATCAACGTCCGTTAAAACAGCAACACTTCCATGGACTTGGCGTTGAGCTATGTACCACGGAATAAGATTGCCAACTTTTCCGCAGGAGGATAAACTTGAAATTATTTCGTCTTTAGACATAGCATAATCCCAAACGTTGAACTGAAAGAAAATTTAAAAATAAAATACAATTTTCAGAAATATATACACCAAATTAATCATTTCAGGTTCATAATAGAAGGTGGTTTCTTATTATATTTTGAAGAAATGTAGGACGAATATATTTTGAAATTGTTCAGCGTAAACTTAAAAATCATAACCAGATAGTTAAATTTTAACGTGATGAACTTTTTAAGAATTGATTTGTAACTGCTATTTGTATGGATCTTTCATCTAAAAGAGACAAAAATATAATACTGAATTCGATCACTGAGACTAAAGTAATTTATTAACCCATAACTGGCAAAAGTAATATTTGAAAAAAAAGCTCGATCAATAATGATTGTAAAACAGTGTTAAGTGGATAATGAAAAGTAGATAATGAATCAGATGAATTAACGAATAATTTAATTTATTTTCAACTTGAAAATTCATCCATTTTTTAAGTAATATTTATTATTATTGTAAATTCTTATGCAGTTCTGAAAATTCCCATAAAGCAGTTTAAAATCATTGTTAACAATACTCTCAATATTTCTTTATAACGCTTGAGGAACATATAATATCAATTTCACCAATTACAAAACATCTACCAAAAAAAAAATTACGGTAAATCTTATAAAACGTATTAAGTCTTAGATTATAAAATTGCAAACCTAGGTGAGGTGTTTTTATTATTTTGTAAGGTGACACCAATTTTTTTTGTCCACTGAATCCCAACATTGATATCTAGAAACAAGTGACACTAGACACATGTAGTTAATTTTAAATTCCAAATACTATTTAACAAAGCATAACCACCCCTTAACTAAACAACAGTTTACCTTTTAATTATATCGATAAACACAGTACCCCTCAACTAGTAGTTTAATAAATATTGCACTTGATAATTTAATAATCTATTTTAAAGTCACGTAGCAGTGAAAAAGCAAAATTATTGAACATAAAAATACACTAAAAAAAAAAGAAGAAAAAAAGGCAGTTCTTTAAAAAATAATTTTTTTTGTAGATACATTGAAAATAGATTATCAATATTGTAGAAAAATAAAAACTTATAGAATCCTGTTTTGTAGAAAAACCTCCAATTACAGAAAATGTCAACTTAAAAATATATCGAATAATAACCAAGAAACAAAACACTTCAGTTCTATCCTCTACACAAAGAGAAAGTAAAGCAAATGTGAATTCACAAGGAGATAGTTAATTAGAAAAAGTTTTGATTATAGTGTTTCAGTTGTAAATTTCTAAGTTCCGTCAACGAAATCTCATGTATAGTCTGATGATAAATCACAATAACATTTTTTAATAACAAAATGTATTATTAACTATTCGGATTCTAACAATCTTTTCAATTCATTTGAAAATATTATATAACTTTAAATTAAAAACAACTTTGTTTTTTAACTTAATATGCATTGTTCAGTTGTTCGCAGAGAGAAATATTTATAGTCTCTTACTTCAGTAACGTCGCCAACAAACACTTCCGACACACTAAACGATCCTCCAAGGCTGTCTTGCTCCTGTCCAATAATGAATATTCCAGGCCAAATAAATTCATTTTTTCCAACATCTTCACCATTTATGATTGATTGACCATCAACAAAAAATGCCCACTTTCCCAAATTTCTCTCCCATGTTACAGCATAATGATGCCAATTGGAATCCCTGTTGAATATATATAAAGTAATCAATCTAATATATCATTGGCTTAGAGTGAAAAAATGTTAACTCCTATTTGACAAAGTTTTCAGGCGAGCGAAGAAACCTTTCTAAGTGCTTATTCAACATGCGCTAAGCGCTTTTTCGTATCACTCATTAATCGCAAATTTATTCCAGTGGTCAAGTTGCAGCGCTTACTAATTGATGATTAATTTCGTCTTTTTTTCTAAATATACCAAAAAGTAATTTTAAACCAACAGTGGTAATTAAACCAACAATTAGCTCCTTTTCACTCTAAGCCAATTATATATGTTACGGCTAATTTGATTCATTTGGATATTATACACAATAACTGGTTATTTTACAAAATAACTATCACTATTAGTTAACATGACAAACTACCAACATTTTCTTAATATTTATCATATTCACCAGTTATTATACATAATAAAAGAGCAATTCGTTAATATAACGAATTTTATTGAATTATCTCAAATTAATCACATTAACCAGCTCTTGTGTAGAATAACTGTTAGCTCACGGTTATGATAAATACTGGATTCTTGCACAGTCTTATTGTTTATGTTTTCCTCTCTGTTATGATTGAACATTTGTTCAGTTATAACGCTGCTTTGGTACTTTTTTTTTTCTTTCTTCTTTTTTTTTTAAATTTTGTTCGTCCTCTATTTTTATTTGAACCTGCAATTCTCATTATTATTATTATCATCACTTATTATTATTATTATCATCAATGTGGAAATTATTTATAATAGCTGCAGGAATTTTGTTACTAAATAAAATCCTCAGTTAATTTAATAAATCCTATTCAATTAAGCATATTAGCTGTTAACATTAAGTATTTCATAAAATAACCAGAACTAGGGGTGTGGAACATCTCACAACTTTCAATTACACTATAATACTGAAGTGGATTTGTGTCATTTACCGTTTGCATATGTTCATCCTTCAA
Organism: Linyphia triangularis; assembly: GCA_963978545.1. Taxonomy (NCBI): domain Eukaryota; kingdom Metazoa; phylum Arthropoda; class Arachnida; order Araneae; family Linyphiidae; genus Linyphia; species Linyphia triangularis. Next base: position 81,733,447 of record OZ021721.1, on the reverse strand, counting down.
TTAAAATAAATGGTTAGTTTGAAGATATTTTTGGCGATAATTCTTGTATGATAATTCTAAAAAAAAAAAAAAAATACTTTTTGATAATCTTTATATTATCCTTTATTATAAGCGAAACTGAGAGAAGAAAAAATGATCGTTGATGAGGTATGCTCAAGGAAAGAGAACTCTGTGTTGAAGGCATTCCTTTTTACTCCATTAAAATATTTTTAAGTTAATTTCGGTGGTGAGGATATTTAGAACACCTTCAGAGGCATTACCACAGCGATTTTTATCAAAATCGTTAGAGCCGTTTTTTAGTAATATTGAAAAACTTGATTTTTTCAATGGCAGCTACCTTACGCGCATGAGCGATTTTGACGAAAACCTTAATGGTAGGTCCCATGGCCGCCACTAACCCTCATACCAAATTTGGACATCGTAGGTCAATTTGTTCGGGAGTTATGCTGACCAGACACATACGCACATACACACACACAGACAGACATTTTTTCTAGATCACTTTTTTGAAATCAGGATGTTCCAAAACGTGGAGAAATGCAAAAAAAAATCGATTTTCTTTTTTATTTGACCGAATGCTATAGTTTCATTACCCTATGTATATATACATACAGGTAATTGAAAGTAAAAAGTAATCAATTTTTTTAATTTGACTTATTAACCAATCTTTTTTAATTATTTTATAAAATAACCATCGTTTTTACATAATAGCAGATTTGTCAAATTAGCCGTAACATATATATTATTTACATGACTATTTTGAATAGTTATTGTTTCATACTTTAATTACTTCACTTATGACGTCCGTTTATATGATCCTAAATTATTTCATTTAGCATAGTAGACTGCATGTAAATAAATTGTCTCAGGTCATTGCGTTGTAATGAAAATTGACAGAAATTAAGGAGAGCAATTTAAATGTTTCACTTTTCTGAATGTAAACACTAAAATATTGAAAGTTATTCAAATAGATAATTTTATTGAACTTAATGAAATTAGAAGCTCAATTCATGCCATTACTTATCTTCATGTGATATTTTGAGTTGACAAACAATTTCAGTTATTCAGACTCACTACTAGGTTCTTAACATTTTAAGACTTAATTATACTTAAAATTGAAATTTTAAAGTATCTTATAAAGTTAGGATAGGATGGAGGGTGATAAATTTCTTTCCAACCAGATAAAAAAAACTATTAATTTTCATATACTATTGAAATAAAAGCATAACAATTGAAAAAGTGGGAATACTCCCACACTCAGTGCTCCATATCCGATTGCTGTGCCTGTTAACATTCACACCCAACCTTTCTTGGAAAGTAACAAAAGCTTCCCAGGCAATTCATGAACAAGCTATTTTCAGTGTTTGTATTCTGTACTATTTCCATGCAGGTTCAATTATAAAGGATTATTTAAAAAGAATAAGTAAATAGAGTATTTACTTATCCGAATGCATTCAACTGATCTTACACAAACCCAATCACCTTGAACGCTTGTCGAATGCTCTATAAACCAATATAGTCACGCGTAGAAAGTTAATTCATAACTTGTTTTTTTTTACATTGTAGCCAATTACAATTAGCTCAAATATTAAACGTTCAATTTTTCTTTGAACATAAGATATTTTCGCAAACCAAAATAATTACCTTTGAAACTATTCATAATCATTTACTTTCCTTATTTTTATGCTACTTTATCTGCCTGTAAGTTTCGGAAATAAAGGAAAAACAGTTAATTGGAAATTATGTTAAGAAGACATTATAGAAACCTCACATATACGTTTTTGGAAATACTCTCATAAGTAGTTTTCATTTTGTGCTAAGTGCATCATTATTAAAAACAAAATTCAAGTACATACTCGAAAAAACTATTCAAAACAGTATTGGCAATGTTCTTTTTTTTTATAATTGTTTATGCATAAACTAGTTTAAACATAAAATGTATCAGTTGAATATGTCCTTTTAACAAATTCGATTTTAGAATAATCTGAGAAGAGGAATCTTGCCAACAGCATTGTGACATTATAGTGACACATAGAGAGAAATGGTGGTGCCATCTCTTGAACTGCACTTAAAGTGAAAATAAGAGTGTATTGAAGATCGAAGGAGAAAAAAGAAATCAGTTCGTTAGTAATTCCCGCAAATTTTTTTTTATATGTCTTGAGTTTAAAGTCTGGACATGACGTAAATTTTCCCAGAAAGTTATTATTTTCATGAGTACGTTATTTATAGCACAAACTGCACATTGTTTTAATTGTTCTAAATTTAAGCAAAAAGGTCGAATCATTTAAATCCTTTTGATTCTTTTGCAAAGTACATTGTATTTCTACTGGATAAATAAAAGAAACTCTTCATATTTTTAAAATGTCCTACCTGTATACAATTTATAAGATTTCAATACCATATAATATCATAACTTACCTGTTTGCTGTAAAACCAGAATGTAACATCTGTCCATGTAAATATAACACTAATCTGTTTGTATTAAATAACGTAAGTGCATTATCAACCACTACTCCCTTTGATTTATCGTAATAACTGTAAGAAACTACAGTTGGTTCACTATTAGAGTCTTTGTAGCTCGTCCGCATGAAAAAAGAAACAGTGATTCCATAAAGAAGGCGTGAATTTGGAAGCTCCACATAGTTCGAAGTTGCAGGACTTTGGAATTTCAGAAAGTACTCTGAAGTTACGGCTGAAAAAATACATATCTTTTTTCAGAAAATTAGCTCTTAAATGAGTCAACTATCAATAATTGCTATGTCAAAATAATGATAGTAAATTTCCATATACTTTTACAATTTGAAAACAAATATTTTCACAAATATATAATTAGGAACTTTCACGTTTTTTGGTTTTATTTTTAAATAAAAGTAGAGAAAAAATCATGAAAAACAATATCATTCTTTCAAAAATTTGAGCTCGGATCGATAGTTAAAAAAAAAATTTAGTTTTTCCCTTTGCGATTTAGCGGGAAAAATCTACTTTTGCGTGTGACGTCAATGCGCAGATGATGAACCAATCTAAAACCTGTTTTAGACGAGAAGGGATTGAGGTACATCCTCAGATTTTCGACGGAATCTATGCGTAACTACGTCCTGTTTTTTTTGCTTTTTTGGTCTCGTGACTTTTGTATATTCGGTGGATAACACAAGAAAATACAAAAATATTCATTTTCCTCACTTGTGCAAGTTCCTCATTCTATCCATAAACTATATATATCAAAATACAAGTTGATTCTTATTCAAGTTTAACACGTAAGTTTGTTATTTCTTTTGATTAATATTCTTTTTTATATATATTCTTTTGTCTTATTGCAATAAATTCGTACTTTTGAAAGACATTTTTCAAACTTATTATTAAAGAGACAGCCAAATTACCTTCCTCGCAATAATTTCCAGAAAACTTAATCGGACATTCACAAGTGGCTGAACCAACACCATCAATGCATACACCATTGTTAAGGCATTTTTGATCGATACAGTCGTCAGTATTCGTTTCACAGTAATTTCCACTGAATCCTGGTTTGCAAACGCATTCAGATGAAGTCTCGTTCGAAATACATATTCCATCATTCTGGCAATCCATATTCTCACAAGGATCCAACTTGTTTTCACAGTTCTTTCCAAAATAATTTGAAGGACAACAGCACCTATAACCCTGTAGGGAAGAAATAAGCGAATTTTAAATAGCATATAACTTGTATTTTCGAATTTGAAATTGGTCTAGATTTTAAGCTATTACAAATTTATAGCAAAAAAAAATTATCTCTTAAATTTTGAATTTCAAAACACTTAAATTGCAGATATAGTTAGTAAATGAGTAGATTACTGGGGCAAGACGTTAACTAGTTGCTTCATTTTGAAGAACACTGTTACTGTGTTTCAATTTGAGAAAAACACTTTTGATATCTGTATGTTAATTTCGATTTTGTGCGTTTATTTGTGGCAGGAATACTCTGAAGGGCTAATTACTTGCCTTCAAACACTCGAGCTGAAACTTGGAAGATAAGCTAGTTGTAGATGACAATCTATCAAGATTTGTGGGCTGCCACTAAAAAAGCCTCTTTTACACCCTTTTCTATTTCCGTACGTCAGATCCATATATTCAAACAAATACAATAAGACGATATTTAATTACTGAAACCTTCGCTTATGGTTGATTCTACAGGGTGAAGCATAAGTTGCGCAACTCAAACATCAAATGCAAAGCAAAAAAAAATAATTAAAAAATAGTTAGGGTATTCGGAATCGTACTACTGGCCAACACTGATCCCTCTTCTTCAAAATGGGAGTGGGCGGAACTCGCCAGTACACGAGATTCGTTCTCCGAGACGGCTTATGTGTTGAAAGTTTAAAGTTCAAAAGGCTACAAATTCCCCCGTTGTTCGAATTTATATTCGCATAAACTCTTACCACAAAGTTCAAACTGAATTTCAAACCGAATTTCCGGGGGTACAGGCGTCGGATGGACAAATTCAATAAATTGGGGAATGTGGCCGATATAAGTCTTCAAAAATATGGTTAATCGTACAGAGCGCTACTGCTGAGAGAGAGGGATTTTTAACATTTATTGTAAATTTTTTATGCTTTTGTATGTGTTTCGAGTTTTTTTTTTTTTTCTTCTTTTTTTTTCTTGTTTTTTTTTTCTATTTGCTTTTGAATTTTTGACGAACTGTGCCTCACATTGTAAGAAACCACTTTATTTGACACTCAAAATTTTACATTGTATGAGGAATTTGAGTACTGCACTCTCAGGTTTGGTACTTTGGTAATCGAATTCTTAGTGATTTATGCTAGTAATAAACCATATAGCTACCACCTACACATTCTTAGTGTGTGTGTGTGTGTGACTCATTTAACAAATTTTCGCAACCAATTGTTCCCTCATCAAGGAAGTAACGGCCATCCATAAATCCATAATAAAATGAAAAAACAAGCTGAAGTTCATTGACATAACCTTATATTTTGCAAACACATCTACAGTGATAAATCTGTTAAGTAAAATATTAAAAACAATTCTTATTTAGCTATGAAATGTAACATTTTTCCAATAGAAATCAATGTGTAAGTCACTACAATAGTAAAATATAATTTAATAAAATTGTAAATCTTAAATAAAGGTATATTTTAAGGTTTATTTATAAAGAGAGCTCGCTAATGGATTATATGAGAAATACGAGATAGATAAAGATGATTATTAAACTTTATTAGCAAAATGACCTTTCAACCTTAATAAGTTTTAAGTATTTCAAGAGAAATCAATCAACAATACTCATAAAATTATAGTTATATAGACATACAGGGGAAAGTGACCTATTATAAGACAGTTGATTATATATTTCGTTAGGAAAGAGTCATAGCCTTTGGTAAAAGTGGGTAAAAAAGTGGGGGTATGCCTAAAAGTTGGTGACAAGTGCACCCCACCCCTCAACAATAAATTTTATAATTTCATTTCTTGTAATAAAAATATAAATTAGTAAGGAGATAATTTATACTTCTTAACACTAATATTAAACAAGGGTTCATTTTTTTTTTTTTTTTAGTTTTTTTTATAAAACTAAACTTATGAAACAAGAACAAAAATTTAACTTAAAAGAAAGTTCGTCCTCAATCAAAAGTTAACCAAGTGTAACAGTATTTGTTAATAAATATACTTATATCTTTATACAAAATAGACTATTACATTTTTATAATAGTATAATATGTATATAAACCATAAAGTTTTTTTTTTCTTTTCTTTTTTTTTTCTACATTTGAAAACTTTAAATCACTTTTTTCAGTGTCACTACATTTAAATGTTAATATTATTTTTCTGTAGCAGTTTTGAGATGGATTGAGTGTTTTTAAAAGTGGAGGGTGGGGTTGGATTTCAGAGGTTTTAGAAGTGGGGGGGACGCATGTGTATTTTCTTGAAAAGTGGGGGGATGCGTCACCCCGCGTCTACCCACATTTCTAGCACTGGGTATAGCATACTTGTAACACTCTCAATTATTAATATTTGAACCCAATATGATATATGGCATTAAAAAACTGGTTTCCACATAATAGTAACTTCCTTTCAATCATAAATTAGGAACATTAGTCGTAATACTAGTAAATTAAATCTCACATAATACATAAAAAATTCTCAATAAAATTTCAACATGAAATATCTCATAATGGGTAACTTCCACTACTGTTTTTATATTTTTTATATTAAATTCTTACATTTATTTTATCAAAACAAGTTCCTCCATTCAGACATGGTTCTGAGGCACAATCAAATATATTGATTTCGCATTTTGGTCCTGAAAACCCTTCTAAGCAATCGCACTTGTAGTCATTTATTAGATCAACGCACTTTCCGTTGTTATGGCAGTAACCTGGAAATGTAGTTAGTTTTCTAGAGACAATATTAAACTAATTTTCAACACTTTTATTATTTAAGTATCAAACCATATATATATAAATACAAAACACGGTTCATATTTAAATTTTAGGTGTTGAATTTGCTGTACATAAAAGTTGTGTGGAAAGGAGTCTTTTAAAATTTTAAACTAAACTATACATTTTGAGAAGAATTTAGATCAAAATTAACTAAAGAAGCAGCTTTGAATAAAATGCAATATTTATTACACCTATCTAAAAGAGTAAATAATTTGTTAATCAAGAATTTTTGAAGATTGAACATTAAAAATAGTAAGGAAATTATTTAAAATTAAATAGACAAAATAAGTACCAATTATGAAATGAATATTATACGAAATAATTAAACATTACTTGTCAGTTTAGTGATCAATGAATATTATCGTCATTAGTTGGAATAACAAAATTTCTTGTTCGTTGTGATAAAATTGCGTTAAATGGTTAAAGCGCACTGGGTTGTGACGGAACCTATTGAACTTCATTATTTAATAGTACGAAAAGCTCACACATAGTGAGTCGTTTCAAAATACTTCGCCTTACATTCTGTGTGAAAAATTGGCATATATCCGGGTTATGATGACCTAAATGCTATTTCAACTTTAGCCACGATATAACAAAACAAAAAAATTTCTTCTCATTTAAGGGGAGACAAGAATCCCTGACAACCAAATAAGTCGTACTTTCCTTCTAAATTATTCAACGTGCTCTAAATTATTTAAAATGCAATATTTTTTATTTATTTTTTTATACAGTCAATAATAACATATTTGTTATAATTATTACTCTGATAATTTTATTTTATTTCATATATTTTTTATGTAATAATCCTATATTCGGACTTAGAATTTTTAAATTATTTTATGACAACCTTTTGTTAGGTACACTTTTCAGAATAAATATACAATAAATGTACAAAAAATTTACATAAAAATTTACCAACAGCAAATAAACTCTCTATTTTAAACAGTGAACCTATTTTTTACCGAATATATCTTTAAAATGATATTTAAAGCAATAATATAGTTAGCGTATACAAAATTGTCATTTTTCACAACATAAAATATTTAATTTTCCTAATTTAAGACAAATTTTAGAATCACTTGATAGATCTTATATATTTTCATTATCATGGAAAAAATTAGAATAAAATATTCAATGGAATTTGAGAAAAGTATACCTAGCCAAAAATTGCCATTGAAATTCTAAGCCTCTAATGTAGGCTTATTACATAACGTATACATAAAATAAAATAAAAACTGGAAGTGCAACATTCATAACAAATATGTTATTATTGACTATGTCAAAAATTAATTTTAAAATATTGCATTTTAAATAATTTAGGGAACTTTTTTAATTGAATGAAAATACGACTGATTAGGTTTCCCGGGAATCTTGTCCCCCCCCCCCCCCCTTAAACAAAAGTAATGTCTACTTGCAAAAACTTTAAGCACGTTAAAACATTCATTCAAGCCATATAAATCAACAAATGATGTTGAATTATCTAAAATGGTAAGTAAATTGGTTTACCGTTATCACAGTCATCAATGTTAATTTCACAGAAGACCCCTGTAAAGCCTCTTGGGCAAGTGCACTTGGTACCACCTGGTATATTTGAACAAGTACCATTATTAAAACAAGTATCATTTTCACACAAGTCCATCATCGTTTCGCAGTGCTTTCCAATATAGCCATATCCGCACATGCACATATAGCCACCCTCCGTCGGCACGCACGTCGAAGAATTGGAACATGGATGAAGTTCTTGACATAAATCGATTTCTAAAACAGACAAAGTATTTAATAAATAAAATAAGAAAATAATTTGAATTTTAAATTTTGATTTGGGTATTTCTATCTATACATACCTTTGCATTGAGTTTGCGCCGTAGAACCTTGATGCCTTGTACTAGTTCCTGTTGGACAGACTTCACAATAGTTTTGTTGAGAATTACTTTGAAAGGTTCCATAATCACACAAAGTACAGGGTTCTAAACCAGTGCTTGAATAAGATCCAGGTTTGCAAGCAGCTGAATTGTAATATATTTGTGTTAGGATTAATTAACATAAAATATTCATAAATATATATATATTTTTTTTTTAAACTTCTCTTTGGAAATTAATTTTAAAATAAATTTATCTGTAGCTTTCCTCGTTGTTATGTCGTTAAAAGAATTTTTATTTATGTGGTTTTATAAATTGATGTATTTTTAACGTTAAATTATACTCGTAGGGGAGACTTGTGTACCTAGGACCACCATGTACCTAGGGCCACCACATTTTTATTAAATAATGTTTAGTATAAAGTTTTTTTACTCACTTGAGTAAGTGACAACACCCAATTGTTCTTTTGGTAGCCATTTTAAAATCTTAGAGGAGAAAGCTGTGGCAAGTTATAAGTGGAAAACGTTTTTATATGGTTTGCAGTAACATTTTGAGGATCATGTCTTTTATTGTTTTACAAAGATAAGTCAATTCTAGAAAATAATTTTGTTTGTAATATTAAGTACTAAATGAAGTGTTTAAACAAGTTTTTTCTCCAAGTGCATTTTTAATAGAAGACATTTTATATGAAATTACCAAGTCGTGTACCTAGGGCCACATAGTAGCCTTATACCTAATGCCATAGCCCTAGGTACAACTGCAGTCATATATTTTATGTTTTAATTTTATTGAAAAAGTTTTATTAATAAATGGAGGAAAATGGCCTTAATTATCTGAACCAGTCTGATTCAGTCAAATTTTTTCATTGGTTGTTATTTAAATGAGAGGGCTATGTATCTTGCTCTGGAATTTTCAATGTTCTTGACTTACAAAAATTATGCTTGCTATTATTATTCAGTATTATTAGTTTGTTTATATAAAAATAAGAATTTATTTAAAAAAACTGTAGTATTTCTTAAAGGGTCAAACACACAAAGGTGTGCTTGGACCCTTTAGTTCAAGTGTGACCGACAGACCAGATCCCTCCATTAATTGTTAAAATAATGATCTTCCCGAGGAAGAAAGTGGATCAACATTGTTGGAACTGGATGTTTTTGTATTACATTCAGTTTTACTGCAACATTTTCAGCGTCTTCGACATCAAAACCTGTTTCATGAGCTGCTGAATTTTGTGAGCTACCAACATATAATTCCATTTCACGTTGCATGCCTGAACAGGTACGGCCTTTTCCAAAAGCGAAACCTCGTACCTCCAAAAGAGACGACCAGGGAGATGTAGAATTTTGTCAGACACTCCAAAAAAAAATTGAAGAAAACGTGCGATTAAAATGGCAAAAAGAAAAAGAAAAATCGTGAAAAAGCTGTGTTTTAAATTGAGACAACTTCATCTGAAGAATTATCCGACATTGTATGTTCTTCTTATTCCTCTGCTGATGTCAATTCTACAGTAGCTGATATAAGCGATACAATTGAAATTAGGGTTTTTGGTTTAACAAGATAACAAGGCAAAAAAATTAAAATTTTTATGTGGCAGAAATAATACATGATAGAAAGAAGCAATACAGAGTTGAATACTTGAAAAAATTGCACGTTCGAATAAGTTTCTCTATGATGAAGATGTTGTTTATGAAATTGAGAACAAAAATATTAATAATTTCACACATTGCAATTTATTATAATTATTATATGATAAATCAATTACTGATAATTACTTGATTTTGTTTCTTTCATAAAATTGATCTCTGTGTATGTTTGTTTTCTATTCATTATGGAGTGAAACCTAACTTCAAGAGAATGGCCCTAAGTACAACAAGGTCTTGTACCTAGGACCATTTGTAAATTTTTTTAAAAAACCATCTATTTGACAGAATCTATTATTTTAAGTATTTATACTAATCCCAATGGGAAGTAATTACTATAACGATGTATGTATATCAGTTTCACATTTTTAAACTGCTCAGTGTCTAATTTTTTGTACATTGAAAAAAGGCGGCCCTAGGTACACAGGTCTTCCCTACTTTGGAGGAGAAAATAACAGTCATGCTTTCAAAAAATTATAAGTGGTTTTAATATCTATATACAAACCTGGCTTACAATTATAATTCTGATAGAAGAAACCAATAACCCCTCCCCTACTTAGAGGATAAATTTTTCTTCTTCTTTTTTTTTTTTTTTTTTTTTTTTAAATAATCTTCAGAAAACAATATAGAAAATAGAATTTCGAAATTTTTTCTTTAACTCTATATAATAGCCACTAATATGTTACTGTAATTTTTATTGTTTTAATATAAAAAAAAGATCAGATTGGTAACTTTATTTTCTTAATTTTCTTTTAATTTGAATAATTTCTTGCTTTCTATTTTAACATTAGATTGAAATTTTATATTTATACTTTTTTTAAATTTGCCACGTTTTTTCATTTACAAAGATTTTTTTTTTTTTTTTTTTAAGTTCATTTATTAAACAATTCGTGTTAATATATTTAATTAGTAATCGAAAAATATTAAGAGTCAGAAAATATCCCATTGCAACTGACATTATAATATTTCTTTTGCAATCGTTCACAATAATATTCACCCATTTTCTATAAATTTGCAAAAAGAAAGCAAAGTGTCACTCATGAAAAAACTGGAACATCCATGACGTAATGAGGCTATATACAATCTCCTAAAGTCTCTGGTTTGGATATCTACAAGATATAGCACGGTCTTGTGTTAATATATTTAATTAGTAACCAAAAAATATTAAGTGTCAGAAAATATCTCATAGCAACTGACGCTATTATCTTTATGCAATTGTTCACAATAATATTTACCAATTTTCTATAAATCTACCTATTCGAAAAACAAAACAAAATTCGGTCGTAAAAATACTTTTGAGAAATCATAAAATGAAGGATATCTTTAAAATATATAGTCTTTTAGGATTTCCTTATTACTTTACAACTAAATTAATACAAATGTAAAAGATACAGAGAAAATCTAAAAATTCTACTTACATGCGCAATCACTTGAAGAATTAGATCCTGTACCCCATGTCAACAACTGTTCTGGGCATTTTAAACATTCTTTTCCTAGAAAATTTTCTTGATAGGTGTTCAACGGACATGGAAGACAAGGCTCGAATGTTGTCCTTGAATAGGTCCCAGGCTGGCATGGAGCTAAATTTGAAATCAAATTGCTATTTCATTTTTATGATCATTTGACCTCTTATTTGTTTAAAAAAAAAAAAAAAAAAAAAACGAGATTCCATGTTATTCCCCTTAGTCGAATTACGTGACGTTATAAGTCTAAGCATAGTTCATTTACTCAGGAATAGTTGATATTGTTCTCGGTTGCTAGATCTTGATCGAAGCACTAAGGGATTTGGTATTCAAAGTATTAGAATCAAACTCAAAATAAAACCACTTTGCGTAGAAGTTACCGAAAATTTTGAGAATTAACCAAATCATGCTGGTCAAAGCCTAAAACACGAGAAATGTCAAAATAACTAATAATTACTGCATTTTTAATTATAAAATTCAATATTTCTGTCTTGTTCAACACATGAGGCAGCCACTGCGTGAAGTGGTCAATCAAATCCCAAAATAAATTGACACTATTTAGAGCAGTCAGAAGCCGGTAAAAATCTACAGATCTTCATAAAATTTATTTTATATACGAATTTAAATTTTCTATATGCAATCAATACGAACTCAAATTTTGTATACGTTCAAAACGAATTGAAATTTTTTATATATTTTATTATCAAATTTTATATATTCTCAATACGAATACCTATTGTTTATACATTCCATACAAATTAAAATTTTGTATACATTCAATACTAATTAAAATTTTGTATTTATGTAATAACAATTCGAATTTTGCATGTATTCAATGCCTGCTATAGCGATGAACTGAAACCTTGGGGAAATGAGCTCTAAAAATAAGAAAAATTCAAAATTTTAGAAAAGATAAGTTCGTTATGATACGGATTCTAAGAACCTTTAGTTTAATTATGGTCACAAAGGACATTGTATTTTACTACACTTGGACGACATGAGTTGACAAATTACCGAAGAGTCTTAAAAAAGTGATGCTTTTTATGTCTTGGTTAATAATGGTAGGCTGAACAACGTATATCTAAACTTACACTGTCAAAAATCATCAGTATATTTTAATACGTATAATTTGAAACATGCTTTCCTGTGAATTTAACGGACTACACGAAATCCCACATTAATAGAGCTGATGTATAGGTCCCAAACAAAGTAACTATCAACTTAATTTCGATTTACAATAAAATTCGAGTCCGTTTGCATTGTATGTGTATGATCTATCTCTCAAGCATGAGTTTTGCATATTTAATTTATATATAAGACAATAAAAACGTTTTTCTTTCACTTAATTTTCTGCATATATGTAAAAGCATCGAACTCCCTTTAAGGTTAAACTTGGAGATTAGTTTGAAAATATAGATTAAAAAAATTGTACTTAAGATTTTAAATCCTTTAGAAGTCTGGAATTATATTTGAGGCTTCGGGGGGAGGGGGATCTTTTTAATCAATTAAAATCAACATCAACTCTTTCAAACGTGTATGTGCACAATGTATCGATGAGCACATTACGCGCCTACACTATTTTTCAAAAATCCTAAATTAGTTAAATTTATAGCTCCTCCTCTTAAGTATAGAAATTATTTTAAAATTATTACATTACTTTTTAATTGAACGTTTCTTCCCCTCCTTCTAAAAAAATTTATTCAGAAAATCCTCATAAATTCAAGAAAAAAATATTTATATGATTGAAATATTTTCAAATTTTTGTGTGTGTTTGCTAACTATACATTAGGGATGAGCTTAACAGTTATTGTTAAATAACTGCAGTTACATTAAAATTATTAGGAAATAACGAAATATTATAACCGTTATCCGTTATTTTTAAAGTAAAAGGTAAATAAAAATAAATACATGGAATAAATAAAACATACCTGTTTTTCTACAACATTCTCTTTAGATATCAGTTAATCGATTTTAAATTAGAACATCTTTCAATATAAATTTGTAAAAATATCAAAATAAAAGAAATCATTTATAGTTTTGAGGTTATTTTATAAGAATTTTGTTTTTTTATTTTTTTATTTTTATGATTTAACAATAAATTGGAGAAAGAATTTACAATACAACATAATTCATAACTGATACATATAAAATGAAAGTGATTTTTAAATGAAAACACATTTTGAAACATTTTACGTGCACAGGCTTTAAAATTATTACTTACATATAAATTTTATGTAATATTGTGAGAAAAATGTACATTTTCAGAGGAATCTTTGAAGTATAAAAAATATATGTTTTAAATATAGGGATATTATTATTATTTCAATAACTATATTTTTGAAATTATTGTAAATTAATTATGGCGCGTTAAAACTATTTACAGAAATTATGTATTTTATAAATAATTGTGCCGTCACGACCACATTTATGTATACATAAATTCATGAAATAAAAATTTATAAACAAAAATTATAAATTTAAGTTACGATATTAAACCCGAATAAAAATATTTTTAATAAAAAATTTGAAGTAAAATTCAAATATTATAAAGTTAATCAAACTAAAAAAGATGAATGTCATGTTTATTTAAAAAATTCAATTCATAATTAATCAAGAAAAGCAATTTTAAAAATAATAAATTCCCTTTATTTAGTTCAAATTGAAAAATGATCATAAAAAAATTAAAAACCTCTCAGGTAATGCGTTAAATATAAAAAATATATGCATAAACAAATTTTTGTTTAACATTAAAACCTATTTAACTACGCTCCAAATTTACTACACAATCTTTTGATTATATCGATTTGAAATTAGAAGCTTGCTTTACAAGGAAAAGAACATAATTTATTTTCCATCAAAAGGAAAAACTCAAATCCTACGCTCTCTTTATTTTTTATATATTGTATCATTTTCTAATTCCAAAACAATAGCGAAAAATTTTCTTACCTCCAACCAATACGAAAGAAACACAGCGAGTCTTTAAAAGTCTCATAAGAAGACTGAAATGAAATGCGAACGAACGTTCAAAACCTCTCCCACCAAAGGAATTCTTGTAACATAAAAAAAAGAGCCTTCCGCAAAAACACGCATGCATTTCTTCCTAAATCCTTAATCCTAATCCCCCACCTTCTTTCCCCCATCTCTGTCATTTAAACCCAAAGAATGTTGTGTCAGATACTCCCCCCCCCCACGCACATTCCTCTTCACCCTACCACTCATAATGTGCATCAAATCATAACGAACTAACAAAAATCAACGAAAAAACAAAAAAAAGCAACAAAAAAATCGAAACGAAATTTAAAATACCATCTTGAAAAGCAGCGCTAACAAAGAATGGTCCAAAAGTTATTCCAATACAAAAACTTCTGTCAATATCTTATAACAGTTATATCTACTTTTATTGAAAATTATGTCAATATCAACTGATACCAATCGGACACGTTAATCCATTCAGACAAGTTATTTCGATGGATACAGTTAGTTATTCCAGGAATAACGACCAGGATCCTAATATCAGAATCACGATAAAAAAACATATTTTTCCGTTCACCGTTATTAGAAAAATATATTTTTCCGAATCATTGTTATTAGAAAAATATATTTTTATTTCGTGATTCTGATATTATGATCTTCAATAACAGAAATATATGGACATACTAGCGCCATCTATTGCATTTATAATAAATGAATAACTGTTACTTAGAAAATTAGGTAACTGTTAATTCGCGTGAGTTTAAGTATCAATAACTTTTAACTGTTATTAAAATATGGCTCATCCCTACTATACATTGAAAATAAATATTGATCATTTGAAAAAGACCAATAACTCAAAATTAATTTTTGATTTTCCCTTATGAAAGCTTCAATCCATTTATACTTTTATGATATACAAGTGACATAATTTCAAATTCAAAGTCAGTTGCATATTAAGAGTTGAGTTTTAGAGCCAAAATCATGTAATGCGTAATCACACTTTAATGCAAATTTGGTATTTTCTATCGTAATAGATTTTTTTCAAAACGAAGTATATAACACAACATTGCCAAGCGGCAAATTAACAAGAGTCATTGAGAACATTTATGTATAAAAAATACAAGTATTAAAAACAAACGTTGAACCTTTGCAATCAGATATGGACTTGGACCTTTTGTGATAAGTAGTGTAGCCTTTTGGACAAGGAGTGCAAGCTAAACTATTCTCCTTTTCTTGATAAGTTGCTGAGGGGCAATCGACGCAACTATCAATGCGATCATCTTTAAACGTCCCTGCAGGACAGTTGACTGTAAAAAAAAATTGCGAACTTAAAATAGAAAAAATTAAATTTCAGTATTTAAAATAGATTAAGTGAATAAAACTTTTTAAAAACAACTGAATTCGCCTATTAATGAAAATAACACAACTTTAATAAAGGCAATTTAGTTTTTATCAATTTGAGAATTTTTTGACAGAATAATTTGTGACAGAATGTGATAACTTACCACAGAAATTGTTCAAACTTATCTGCCCTACTGAACAAATGGAAGATATACTGTAATTGATTTGAGGTGAAGGAATTGAAGTAGTATTGTAAACTTCACGCATATTTTGAATAAGTATCGACTTTATTTCAGTCAGATACAATTTTTCTGTACCCTGACTTGTTGAGGGTAACGTAGTTGGAACCTGTACAAGTAAATTCATATAATTAGTTATTTAACATAATTCAACTGTAGCATTAAATGTATTATAACCACTTAAAAATACTGATAATATCTGTAATATCACAATATAACTGGTGGTAATTGATGATTAACCCTTCAATTCTATACATCATTCCAATTGATGAAATTATAATATAAAACACTACCGATCTTATGGTATACATGAAACCGTTATCGAGCATCAACTTTTTGCACTAATCTTTTAAAATTTAATTATGTTTATTTAAAAAAATTAATGGATTTGGATCGGTTACTACTGAAAAGAAATATCTCGAAAAAACGATCCCAAATAAACATTCTGTGAGTTCAAATTGTAAGTAAGATTTTATCATGATTAAAGTAGAGTTTCAAGCTAATCTAGTATCATCTAAAACAATCCAATATATCGTCTATTTTATCTTTAATATATTTTTACGGGAAAACCCAATACGTTTGCCTCTGAAAGAATACATCGCACATATATTTTTTGTTAATTTCGTCTCAGTGATGTCTTCTCCCTGTCGGCAAAGTAAATAATGTAATCAGCATCAAAACAACAAAAATCTCTCCCAAAAGTGTATGAATTAAAAAAATTAAAACCCGGATAAAAGCAATAAAAATTATACAAGCACATTGTTTACTGATATCATATTGATTTATCAGTTATTCTTTAACTTTGGGTTTACTATGAACGTTACGCGACATAAAAAGTAACTATGTTTCACTTGAGGAAAATATGATTTTTGAGAAATTCTAAAGACTAATTCATGTTTTAAGTATTTAGAGTATGTTTATTTTCGGATCAAAGGTCGAAGTAAAAATATAATCCAAATTTAAAACTTTAATAAAAAATTTAGAAATTACTTTTGAAAACCGAATAATCATATTGCGACCTTTTAATCCTTTAAGTTACTCATTTTTGAAATTCTAGACTTATGAAATCATATACCAGCATTGACGTTAAATAGTTGGATAAAAATTACCATCCGCATTAAGTCAGCGCATTTTTGTACGCCTCTTCTATCAACTAACGCTAATATTCTAGAAGTAAAATAAATAGAATAATTTCAAACAATTTTAATACGTAAACTTTAAATGGAACATAAAAAGAGCATATTTTACCTGTGATTTAAACTCAGATGTTTCTCTGGTTACGTTCGAGTATACTTCAATATTAAACGAAATCAACAGAGTTGACATTTTACCTCGTCTTGTATCAATACTTCTTTTGTTTCTGTGATATGAAGATCCACAAGAAACATTTACATTTTCAGGTTTACAACCTTTCTCCACGGGACATATAAGCCCTCTGAACATCCTATCCAAGGGCTACAAATTATTAAATATTTAATAACTGGAAAAATTTAATTAATAAGCAATACTCTAATGATTTTAATAACAAAAATGTATGCAACCCAAATTTTGCATTACTTTTCATATGCATTATAACTAAATGGTGAATAAAATTAAAGTTCAACTTTCAAAAGCTGTAAAAAAAAATATTGATTATAGAAGAATGGTAAGAATTGTGAGACAGTTACCAAATATAAGGCATAATTTTATCTCCTTGGATAGATATTATACAATGGTGATACTAATAAGAAATGGTGTTTGATCGGTGTTCAATTGGGATATGTAAATATGATAAATATAGTTTTATATGGTAATAATAGTTTTCATGTCAGTTGAAAAATAGTAAAAAAAAATTCATACTTAAAACTCTGAACCCAAGTCAGGAAATAGCTATTATGATGACCTTGTTTAATATGCCCTTTATAACAGGAGCTCCAAACAAATTGTTATCAGTCTTACACTCCATCCTAATATGATATTAGGATGTCCCTATCCATTTCCTTTCCGTACCATGGTTAAATTGAAAATGTAAATTTAATAAACAATAGATCTAAATAGACTTATGAACCCTCTTAATTTCAAAATTCACAAGCCAACCAAACAAGAAATTATTCAAGTATATAAAAGACAATGATTAATATTTTAGAAACATTATTTCAATTGGTTGTCTCTAAAGAAAAAAAATTCAAAGAAAAACGTTTAATAGTGGAATGATCATACTTGATAAGTGATATTTAGTTTTGGTCGTAGGCCGTATAATTTTTATTATTATTATTTCTTCACTTTTACTATCAGACTGATTGATTCCCTCTCATATTTTGATCCACAATTCACATCATTCACATATCTTCTATAAATAGATAGATGTAATTCAAACATCGTCTTTTTTAGGAGATCCAATATAACAGAAAAAATCAGCAAATCAGCTTAAATATGTTGGTATATTTATTCGTACCATGGTTAAATTGAAAATGTAAATTTAATAAACAATAGATCTAAATAGACTTATGAAACCTCTTAATTTCAAAATTCACAAGCCAACCAAACAAGAAATTATTCAAGTATATAAAAGACAATGATTAATATTTTAGAAACATTACTTCAATTGGTTATCTCTAAAGAAAAAAAATTCAAAGAAAAACGTTTAATAGTGGAATGATCATACTTGATAAGTGATATTTAGTTTTGGTCATAGGGCCATATAATTTTTATTATTATTATTTCTTCACTTTTATTATCAGACTGATTCCCTGTCATATTTCGATCCACAATTCACATCATTCACATATCTTCTATAAATAGATAGATGTAATTCAAACATCGTCTTTTTTAGGAGATCCAATGTAACAGAAAAAATCGTCAAATCAGCTTAAATATGTTGGTACATTTATTAGATACTCACAACCCTGTCCTGTTTAAAATGAAACTTTCTGGAAAAAAGTTAGTAACCAAAATTGATAAGAAATATCTTATTGTATTATCTTGAGAGAAACTAGTGGAAAATTTAAATTGATAGTGCAAAAATAAATATAAAAGAGCTCATTATTAACGATAATTAAACATATGCAATTTGATAACATTTATTTAAAAAAGAATGCACTTAGTAAAATATCAATTTATGTGCGGAGAGGTTATCGTAACGTATAAGTAAAAAAAAGCTTATTAAAGTTTCAATTTAAGCAGAATTTATAAAACAATATAGAATGGAAAAGTATTACCTTAAGAGTATTAATGAATTTGTTTTTCATTGATTCCACTATTTCTTTGTTGCAAACATCAACCGGGAATTTAATTTCGTAAGTTTCGTTTACTGAGCTTCGTTTCTGCTTTCCTAAAATTAAGTATCACGTGATTTCAAATAATAAGTTGATTATTATTAATTTAAAATGCTCGAATAATTTTCTTATTGTGAAATATTGTGTTTTATTAAACTAAAGTTCCTATTGATAAAAATGTGGGTTATTGTTGTGAAATAATGAAATGTTAAAAGTTTATAACATATTAAAAATAAAAATCTATATTTAAATTCTTTGTATTAGTTTAAACCATGAATAATAAGAAATATACACTTTATACACATCACAGTCTTTATAGGTTAGACACCTAAAGGCTCTTTGAACAACGAAATTCAAACAGAAAAATAAACTTACTTGAGCAATCTGGTACAGGAAACTGGAACTTTTTTCCAGGTTTGTAAGGGAAAGGGAACCATGTGCTTTTTTTCGTCGAACTACTATCCTTTGGATTACATTGAAATGTAGTTGGAACTCGTATGTGCGAAGCAAATTCATAACCATGGCTGCAAAATACACTGCACAAGCGACCATCTTGCCATTTATCACAGGTGACTATACCATTGTTGGGAGGTTCAAAAAGTGGGCATGGGTATTCTAAATAAATTATTTGTAATTAAACATAATTAATAACAATTATTACAAAAAAATATGCAGTTGTCTCTCCGGTAAACAAGGGGATTCTTAAAGTAACGGAACATAATAAAAATCGATAATTCATAAACATTTGATTGTAGTATGATGTGCTTTTCCCAGAAATGTTTAGAAAAAAATCGGGGTTTTAAAAAATCGGGGCAATGCAAAATAAATTAATTTGTTTTTCAACAACAGAAGATGGATCGATTTCTCAAGTCAGTCATACAACTTTTGAATTACACAGTATAATTGTAATCAATCAAAATTCTTACAAACTGAATCTTTCTAATAAGAAATTTCCAAGTATTTAGTTTCTATGCAGTTCTTAGAGGAATTTTTAACAATTGTTTTTGTGGAATCATGAGTCATTGTAGCATATCTCTTGAACCAAACGCATTATCTTTCTGATCGATTCTTAAACGTAGTGAATCAATCTTCAATTTAATTGGAGAGTTAATAAGAATCAAATTAATTGGATAAGAATCTGATGCTTAATGGTATTCCTACAATGTAATCCTACAACCGTAAACACTAGTTCTACAATAAATTAGTTCACATCCAGAGAATTCATTCCTTCATAATCGTTAGTATCTCCAGAAAATTTAATGAACTTTTTCTCTGAATAATTTAAAACAATTGTCAGAATTTATATGTTTCTTAGATTTTTCTTTTGCACGGTTATTCGATGAAGTTTTTCGTTATAATGAAGAATTAAGTCAAACAAAAAAATATCCATTCCCGAAACATGGGGATATTTTTATCTAGCCCGTAATTTTTTGTGAAGGAAAGTTCTGTCATTATTGAATATTACACGTCATTGTTTTCTACCATACACCTTGTTGAAATATACACATATTTGACAGGATACCCAAATGAAATTATCCCGCAGTTAAAAATCAGAGAGATATCCCGAGTATCCATTCCATCCATAGTCTTTCACCACAGTTAACTGCCGATTTAGATATAATTGCAGTTTTTTTTTTTTTTTTTTTTTTTTTTTAATCTAACTTTGTTCTTGTCTGGAAATTTTTATATGGAACCACCGTGCACCATAGTCTAACGAATCCTAAGAGTCACAATTGAAGTAGTTTTTGCAAAAAAAAAAGCAAAAAAAATTAAAATATACTTACGCTTTACTTTGACCTTAAAGCTACAGGAAGCTGTATTTCCTGAAGGATCCGAAACATTGTAATAAATGACGCTAGCTGGTCCCCATTGAAAATCAGTACCACTTTTTCTGTTATTTATGAGCTCCAATTTTCCTGAATTATCCTGCATAAAAAAGTTAATAAAAAGCTTATACTCAAAGACTTTTTATATACGCAACTCAAAAACAATTTAGCATGCAAGACTCGAGTATTCTCATCACTAGTAACATTTCATCACAATGCATAAAATATATTATAAATCTTTCAGTATAGAATTTCATTTGAACCTAAAATGTATAAAATAAGAATTTTATTTTACTTTTTTAACATAGAAGGAATGATATCAAGGATTTGTTACATCTGATCACGATGTAGTTAAAAAAGGGTGAATATATTTTTTTCTTGTTATTCTTTAACATTGGCTAGCTCTTTGCATTTTCCTGTAGTGATTTCTATAAAAATAATTAGTCAATTTATAAGGTGATTAAGATTAATAATTAGAGTCAAACGATTATAAAGTGTTCGTGTCCGTTTGAAAATCGATCGTTATTTTGATATGTTTTGATAACTTATTTTAAATTGAAGAAAGTTTTGATTTGAGGAAGTTTTGCAAAAACGTCCCTGTTCTTAAACCTGTCTAAGGTTGCACTCATGACATTACATTAGTGAATTGAAATAATAATGTTTGAGTATATTGACTCCAATTAATTGCATTTAAATAACACTTAAAGTAATTGTGTTTAAGAAAATTAAAATTAGTTTTTTAATTAATTACTTATCAGTGAACATGTGAAGAGCTTTCACACGCAGTTTGTATACGTATCTCTCATTGTTGTTGCCCCTAAAAAGAAATGTCTGACTTTAAAAAATGTGCTATTTACGAAAATTCGAGAGAAAAAATACAGCCCATCCAACACTTTTGATATGAAAACCACAACAGAATTTTTTCACGAATGATATTAAAGCATGAAAGACTGCATTTTTAACAGTAAAAAGTTTAACATTTGAGTAGAATGTGTTTTGGGAAGATATTTATTCACCATATTTATTTAAAATTACAAACTGGGATCTTTAGTTGCAATTATTTATTAAAAAAATGTCTTTTCATCTATAGAAAACATTCACCTAGGTATTTAAATTAAGAAATTGAATAAAACATAAGTACATAACGTTCACACTGACTGAAAATTTTGGCTCTTTCCAGTTCACTTGAATTGCACTTTTAAATTCATTATATACTTCTATGTCATCTGGACAGAATAATACTTTAGGAGATTCAGCATCTGAAATTAAAAAAAAATAATTGAATTAAAATTAAATGACTAATAATGTGCTTTTTAGAATTAACAACAAATCAATGTTCCAAAAGAACAACGACAATCTGCCAGAACAACATAACCGATTTTATATTTCACTCTCACTCAGATATATCAAGTACTCTGAATGTTATTAAATAAACAAAGAAACAAATTGACTGAAATATTTTTAATGCAAAAGTTTTAACATCAAGCAAAAGTTTAGAAATTAAAAACACTTGAAGATCAATAATTTTAACTATATATATATATATATATATATATATATATATATATATATATATATATATATATATATATATATATATATATATATATATATATATATATATATATATATATATATATATATATATATATATATATATATATATATATATATATATATATATATATATATATATATATATATATATATATATATATATATATATATATATATATATATATATATATATATATATACAGAGAGAGAGAGAGAGAGAGAGAGAGAGAGAAAGAGAGAGAGAGAGAGATTACATTTTAAATCAAATCGGACTATCAAATCCCTCAAAATGTACCATGTCTGTATAACCTTTAGAAAACTGATTTAAATATATTATTGATGATGTGTGTACAATATTTGTTTTTAGGAAAACTTTAATTTACACTGTCAAATTAAAATTAATAAAGTATGTGAATCAATTATTGTTTTCAATTCCATCGCAAATCGTTTACCAATTAGAGAACAATTTTAAAGGCATCAACATTTCTTGAGATACAAGTGATATGTAAGAGTGTTTAAGTTTCTTCGCTCGTTTATGGTTGAATTTAAATAAACTTCTGTTGGTGATTATACACTAATATAAATTTAAAAATACTGTATTTTGAATAGTATTAAAGATTGAGTCTTGAATGTTTTTATTTATTTGCAAACAGTAGTTATTTGAATTTTACCAATTTCCTCATGATCCTTAATTAGGCCATGGAGAATTTTAAACATGCAAGTGTTATTTAATTTTAAATCATCAATTGCATTTATAATAATTGTGTTCGATTAAAAAACTAATCTATAACTACATAAACAAACTATACCCAAATAATTAAACAATAATTTTGTAAATAAAACTGAATGCTCTTTTTTTTATTTTTTATTTTTAAATATTTTTATTAATTTTAATAAACATTTTTAAACAGGATATTGATTTATGGGAGGGAGATTTGAAAACACTACATTAACTGTATATTTTCATTCCAAGATAAATTGTATTTCTAAAAAATTGGATCCGAAAAATAAAATTTATAAAAAATACTCAGAATTAGAGAAGCCGAATCAGATGTGTGAGGTCATATTTAAAAATGCACATCAGTTGAAATTTTGGCATGATTCTCTTGATTCACAAAAATCCCACGAAAATTCTGTTAAACCTTAAAGTTAGAACCAACTCCAACGTGGTTTTTAGAAAAGACGTTTTATAGAAACTGAAACAATCATTGCTATTGATCTGTTAGTTGTTTGACAGTTTTTGTTTCTTTTTCATACTCTTTATAAATAAGTTTCACCTTTCGTTTTCGCTAATATGCGGATTCACTACACAAGACACGTGTTGGCGTATTATTACAGTTTTAGCAGATAAATATTTCATAAATAAGTGAAATGCTCATGAAATGTTACAACAAAACACACATCCATACCTTAAGAGTTTCGTTAAAATCAAATCAATAGCTTAGGTTACCGTTAAATAAAATTTCAAACTAACAGGCACCATGGACATCTGTGCAATTTTAGAATAAAGATACCATTATCAACCTAAATATATCAAAAAGTAGCATTCCAATATTTTAACGATTACAGTACTTTATTTGAAGAATAAAGTAAAAATTGCAGAAACACTTAGAAAAACTAATACTTTTGCAAAAATTGCACCGATGATAATTATTTACAGAATTTGCAAAATTATATAACTGCATAATTTGACAATAAATACATACCATTAACAATTACGTAAAATGAACAGGTATTTGAATTGTTTGAACTATCGGATGCTTCATACGAAATCTCTGTGTGTCCAATTGGAAATGCAAATGACTCTTTTCGGATAAAATTTGGAGATTTAATAAAAACATCTGCCACAAAAACATTGTCTTCTGCTGTAGGTTTTTCCCATTTCACCGTAGCGGTTCCTTTTGAAGGATCAGTAGTTGTCACAATTGAATCCGGACATTGAATATTTGGTGGAGAGATATCTAAAATAAAATATGAAAAAGTTATTGCTTTAATAGATACTAATTTCATATACAAATAGATTTAAGGACAGTTGGAATAGTTTCTTAAAAATATGTCACTACGCCATTAGTTGTATTTTTATTTACTTTATTTTGTATTCAACTGGATGATTATTGACGGATAACACATAAAAATCTAAACAATCCAAATCTGTTTACATGATAGGAAGTTTGATTTTCTTAAGTAAAATATTAGTTATTAATCAATTGAATAACATTGGAGGCTTACCAGCACAAGATATTTTGAGATCCTCACCAGACCAGGTTTTATTTGAAAAGCATTCTTTTTTCCCGTCAAATTTTCCAAACTGTGAAGTTAAGCTATAACCTTTTGTGCAGTAATACCTATGAAATCATGTAATATTAATCTAAGATATATTATGTGACAAAAAATCAGTTTACAAATCAAGTAAGTAAATTATTATAGATTTTCTAAAAAATAACAAAAAGTTATAACTTTTTAAAAAGTTTTAGTAAAGAAAATCTCAGAACAATGATGCAAAGTAAACCAATTTATTCATACATTTAAGGTGCTAAATTATATCTTGCAGCCTGATATCTGAAGCAATTTTCTTCCTTTTTTTATTTATTTTTTTCCTTTAATTTTCATTATATCGCTTTCTTTCACAGAACACTATGCCCAACGTTAAATATTACTTACATTATAACGTAGGTTTGCAAAATGAAAAAATATTTACTTACTGACATACAGAGCCGTACGGCATTTTCTTTTTACTACAAGAGTTTGGTTTTATTTTTAGCATCTGATTTACTTTTAACATTTCACATTTGATTTCTAAAGAAAAGAAAGTAAATATCTATAAAAACATATATTACACGAAACAAATGATATTGACACGAAACCTAAATTTTTATAATACAATCGATGAAAAGTCTTTTCATTAAATTAATTAATGTTAACATTGAATAATTACCTGTCAATCAAAAAAAGTTCAGTGAAGCTATTATTTCCGTGAATGAAGTATTATTTTGTAATGTGTTATCTTTATTCGAACAAAAGTTCGTAGATCCACAGATATTTGATAAAACAAGGCGTTGGAGAAGGTAGAAGATGGAAAAAACAGAGAACCCAAAAGTTGCACAAAGATGTGCCCACCCTCTCCCCTCAACTTATGGCTTCTGTATCGCAGTAACTTTCCAACAAGCATATAACCTGAAAGACTACTCTCGCATCCCATAATCTGAATTTAGTTTAATCTTTAATTAAATGTAACTACATATTTTTAATAGGTTTTAAATCCCTCACACAATTTTAAACCAAATTTCCTTCAGAATTTAATGCAAACGAGTTATATAGTTAAAATTATGATGTTTATATATAAGAACCATGTTGAACAAAAAATATTTGATTTTTTTCAACTATTTATTCAAAAGTAGTTACACTACAACTTTAACTCTTTAATTTCTTAAAAAACACTTTTAGCAATTTCATAATGCAAAGGCTTGGAGAAGAATAAATTCATAGAACTTTATGTTTGCATTTTATAAATATAGATTACGAAATTATTTGGTAAATACTATTGAAATTTCGATATCAATAATTAATTAAAAAAAAGAAAGTAAACCCTTTGGCTTTGCACCGTATTACATTTTTAAAGAAAAAACACACACAAAAATTCAAAGATTCTAACTGCCCTAGCTCTTCATCTCTAAATGAAGTTTCAATTTATAAAAAAAAAATATATTAAACTAACAACACAATTATTGCTTGTAAAAAATTAAATTTTCTTGCACAACAGCATCAGCAAGTAAGAAACCTACTGTAAAGAAAAAGAGTTCATACCTTCACAATACGTCTGTGTGCCAGTCCACGTGCCATCCGGGAGACATGTCCGAATTGAAGAACCTGCTAACTCATATCCCGCTCTACAGTCAAAATGGCATGTAGTTCCAAACATGAAGTTAGATCCGGAACAGTTGTGACTTCCATCACGGGGATGTTCGAATGCTGGACATCTCACTTCTAAAATGGGAGGTGATGTTGTCAGTAAAAGGTTTAGGAAAAACGCTTAAGTGTCATGTCATAACGTAGAAAATAAAGCAATAAGGGTATAAAAATTTACTCACAGTTTACAACAGAAATCGAATTTGAAGAAGTTTAAAGCATAAATAGAAACTGTTTTCGTAAAATTGCACAATGTTTTCAAATCTTCCTCTGTCACAATTTCAATTCGTGATGAAAAAAATTATTGATTAAATATCTTCTTTCCATTCAAGAAAAATTAACACATGCAGATAATTTTGTAATGTTTTCTCGATACTTTCCAAAGTAACTATATAATCATATGGTTCGAGTACCTTCGGTCCACCCCCCCCCCCAAAAAAAAATGACTTACGTGAGATCCTTCTGAGTATTGAGGAAAAATGGTTATCATAAGCTCTGGTGGCACAAGGCGTCTTTACAAAAAACACACATGTTATGTAGAATTTATACCAAAGGATCATTCAAGCGTACGCATTTGAGTGCTGTTTAATCAACAATGACAATAATGTTCAACCAACAATAGTGATTTGAAATACACCATCATTTTCCATAAATAGTAATTAAAATAGATAAGAAAGTAGTGATAAATATTGAGAAAAAAGTGTTAAGTGTTATTTTTACTGTACTTTTTTTGCTAAATCTCAAATAAACTTTCCATTATTTTCAATTGTTTATCAAATTAGTACACATTTCTAAGTATTTTAGACAGTACTACGCGTTTAAATGATGTTGATATTGCCCTAGTTAACTCGAAAATAAAGTTCGGCATTTTTCCTGACTAAACACTTTGTGCACGTCATCTTCTTGTATTTCATGTCCTCAGAAATATTGGTAGATGAAAAAGAATCAGTTACTAGGATAAGTTGTTGAATGGAAGGTTTCCCGTTAAAGAAAGACTTTTTAATTTCTTACAAAATAACTTAAACGCCAATTATTAGTAAAATGATTTAAAAAAATTGTTTAAAATTCTAAAAAGTTGCACAGATTCTATATCCAAATAACTTCTTTCTAAGCTTACTTATTTAAATTATAATTATTGAACCTTTATGATCCTTTTAAACAGTTCATGTCAATTTCTCAACACACAAATATTTCAATTAAGAACCTAAGATATTCCAACGGCATTTATTCCGAAAAAATTAATCAAATAAAATATCATATTCACTAAAGGTTTTTATAGAAATTCAATCGAATTCAATTTAACAGATTGTAAGAATTGAAACATAAATAAGCATGCCTACTTTCACAAAGAAAATCATCACCACTCCAGAGTCCAGATTTTAGGCACGTCCTTGAGGGTAAAGACAAATGATTCCATTTTGATATTTTATTATCTTCCATTGCATTACACGAGTATGGACAATAGCCTTCTTTGCATCTTAATGTGCACTGGGATCCATAAAGGTTACTACAGTTTGTTGGTATGATAACTCCTCCATCAGGAACTTGTAGTTTCACACACTCCACCGCTAGAAAAAAAATTAACCCATTTTATGTGGCAATTGCAACCTATTTAAGTGATTTTGAGCTCAGATAGATTTTTCATAGTATTTGACCTCTACGAAGAAAATCATCGATCTCGAAGCCATTAACTAATTTTTTTTACCCCTAAAACGTAACAAATAGAATGTATAGTCATCAACAACGAGTTTATCTGCCAAATTTCAACTCGATTGAATGACGACAAGGTTGTCAATTAGCCCTCCGAAGATGTTGCCCACCGCAAGCAAAATCGAAGTTAATATAAAGGATTCAAAAACATCAAAAAAGAAGGGCTTTTTACCATATGTCGCCAACCTTAAAAGGGGAAGAATAAATATCGCCAAATTTTACGTACTTAAATACAGCTTGGTATCTGGATATGACGTATATTAATACAAACGTTTTTAAATGCGGTCTTTTATGGAAAGACTTCAAAACTTGATAAAATGCATTGTCATCTACAACTAGTTTATCTGCCACGTTTCAACTCGATTGGATGGCGGCAAAAGGTTTAATTAGTCCTCCAACAGAGGCGCAAATAGGGATTTTTTTTTTTTTTTTTTTTTTTTTTTTTTGAGAGGGGATATGAAATTATAACTCAGCAAATCATAACAATAATTTTTGTAATTAATGGCAAATATATTTAGTAACAAGTACTTTTCCTACGTATGTTTAGAAATTTTTAAAAAAAAATTAATAAATTTACAACTTTAAATAAAAAAAAATCCTTTGGTTTTTGCATTCTGGTAACAAACTGAAAATTTTCGGGAAGGGATATGTCCCCATATCCCTTCCCTTGGCTACACATCTTCCCTCCGCAGATATTGCCCAACACAAACACACAATCAAAATCGAAATTAATATAAAGGATTTTAAAATAATAAAAACCCATCAATTATCATTAATTATCTTATATAATTATTTTTGAAGAGTTAATTACATAAATTAAAAAGTTTGATTCTATATACCATCTTGTACAATAGAATGAAAATAAAAGTTTCTTTGTTTTTAAAAAATAATAAGTTTTCACCTAAAAAATTTTCAAGCAGATAAGAATTATTTTTAAAAACGTTAAATAATACAAGATGAAAAAAGTAACCACAAAATAACAAATGAAAGCACAAGATAATAAAAGAAATTACAAGATAACAAAAGAAATCACAAAATAACGAAAGAAATCACAAGATAACTTTTATGATTAAATCACAATGCATTAAAAATCAAATTATTCAAATTAATGACATAATAAATGCAAAAAAATCGTATTAATATGTCATACATTTTTTTTTTATTTAAAATTAAAAAATTTAAAATTATAAATTTCATCTATTAAATTAATGAGGCATAAAATATTTTCAAGTAATCACCCAAATTCTGCTTCATTTCACGAATAACTATAATTAAAGTATAGATTTAAAATGTTATATCAATGAGATAAATACTTTTTTCGTTATCTTGTTTGCATCAAGTACTAAAAACACCAGACTGAGAAAATTCGATTTAGATAATAATAAATTAAAAATATTGTCAAAAAAATAAAAATTACAAAAAGAAATTAAAACTCTTTTAAATTTTAAAAATAAACTTCACATAAGTCAACTTTTAAAAAAAATCTCCATATTTCCAAAGATATGACTCGGAACCACTGCAATCAAGTCTTTCGCATTCTTCTCCAAGTGCACAGGGGCACGAGATTCATTACTATGTATCAACAACAGCCTCCAATATCTCCTTAATAACTTCCACAGCACTAATAAAAGTGTGGCAGTATTTTTGTTTTTCGTGCAAGGTACTCTAAACTTTCACAGAATAAGCACGACCACCAACAAAACATAATCAACAATTCAATCTATTAACAGATTTAGTTTAATAATTTTATGATTTTTTCTTGTTCTTATCATCTGTATTTCCTTAGTATTAAGGTATTAGTATTTTTTATTTATTATTCCATTAGCCATAAGCACAGTTTTTTGGAAATTCTTGGTAGCAAATTATATGGGGGATAAACTCTAATAACTTCTATTACGGTATAATATCTGCATAGAGCCACTGAACAGCTAAAATGTAATTTTAGTTAAAAATTGTGTCTCACGTGGTGTGGAGAAGCGTATCATATAGAGTATTTCTTGTATTTCAAAGAAAATGATAGATACTTCAACAGAATTCTATTATAACAACAAGGACTTACGTTTACAATAATTTCCATATTTTTCATGCCCAATTTCACAAATACAGTCTTCGTGGCTTATACTTCCTTCATGCATAGTAGTTGAATGTGGGGGACATTTTATGCAGTCTAGGTTTCCTTCTTTGCTTTTATAAGTTCCTCTGGGACACGCTAAAAATATTTTTAACAAAATAAACAATAAAGAAGTTATCATATTAATTGTCTATTACATAATACACTTCTAAAAAAAGGCTTACCTATTAAAAAAAAAACTACACTGTCTATTCAAATTAAACGAATAATAAGCAATTTCAGATAAATCACTAAACGTAAAAAAGGGCCATGTTTCATTGAAAATCTATTGACTATGACCCCACCCCCTTTTACATTTAGCTTTCTAACTTTCTTACATTCTAATTTTAATATAGTCGTACTGCATTTACAATTTATGTGCACAGCAAATTGAAATATCTTAAAATAAGACACAAAAGTGTCTTAAAAAAGTGACACTGTTTTAAGACTCAAAATGGTGTCTTAATCCTTAAGACACTTGAAGTGTCTGAAAATGGAGTATTTTCAGACTTATAGAGTGTCTGAATATGGGATATTTTCAGACTGTTGGGAATTGTCTGAATGGGTTGTTTATGGTATCTTTCAAATGTTGGGGAGCTAAAAACACATATATTTAAATTAAAATTCAATAGAAATGTGCTAGTGTTAAAAACCATTCAAGTTATAGAATTGAAATTTTTATGACTATTACATAACATCTAAAGTACTTATTAAACAAAAATATTATTAAAATCTATGCAATTTATTTTTTAATTATTATCACTTAAAAAAATTGCAAATTTTCATACGTTCAACAAATTACCTCATAACAAAGCTTTTTATTATTATTTTGTGAAATCTACTATTTAATGCAGTATATAGACATTTCTAAGAAACATAAAGCAAAGAAACTTTAGTTTAGTTTTAAGATTTTTATACGAGTGTAAACGAAATTTTTTTTAACCAAGTTTTAAATAAGTGATTATTGATAAATTATTAGCCTATTATTATAAACTTTTTTCCTAAAATATAATTTGAAAATGTTTGAACAGCAAATGTACAAAAAAATTTCTTCATTTTGACCAATATTCAATGTTACATAAGTTATTTAGTTGTGTTGATTTTTTTGATTTTAATGCTGTTGTCGAATACCCAGTCCCCATAATATGCAGGTTATATCATAAAAATCCCAAGATATAATTATATCGAACACACAAGATCATTGATGAAATAAAATTCAAGGACACAATATACTTGTATTTTGTCCAGATTATATCAAATCATGCTAAATATATTTTCAAAATCATTAGTACTTGTAATATACAACAAAACCAATAAAAATGCAATTAAATCTAAAAACAGAAAACTTATAATTCCCATAGTGTCATTTAGAAATAGATATCAATAAAAATGTACTATACTAAAAACACTAAAAATAAGTGTATCATTGAACAACACTTAGCTGCAATATGATACCCCATTATTTACTAATTCATTGGCTATCAAATGTAACACCAATGTAAATAGTTCAAAAAGGGGCTCGTTGGTTTCTTGTAAGGCACTTCATGTCAAGGATGCTTCATGTTGCTTTTCAGCAACGAAGACGAAAGCTTCCAAACAAATCTTAAGCACAATTAAACAGCAACACAGTTAAGCAAACGCACAAGATTAAGGGAGATTATTAATAAAATGGCAGTTATGTAAAAGCAAATGCAGTTCGTTCTCCCAAAAACGAAACTCGTATCTCATTGGAGGACATACATTTTGAAATTTCGCTATATAGACGCATATTTAAGACATTTTACGCGTCTTACTGTCTGTAAACTCAAATGTCTTATTTTGATCATTCCTATAGCTATTTAAGACACTTATCGTGACTGAATGGAAATTCAGAAAAATTCAAACGCGTGTGATGTCTAATATTAATAAATTTTTTGCCAAATAAGTAACCTAATGTGTCTGAAACTAACTTTAAGACACTTTTGCGTCTATATTTAAGACCCATGCATTTACAGTGTAGTTATATAGCATTGGATATATTCCGGAATGTGATGGATAACGAACTACCGTGGAATTTCGCACATGAATAAAATTCTTGTAGCGTCCGCATAAATCAAGAATGATAAGTTGCATATCTTTCAAAGTTGCTTGCGAATAGAAGTCCATCAAAACACAAGCCGAATGGTACAATTATCACCTCTATAAAAATCTATTAATTATGTTAGAATCTATTTTGATTGCGGGACAAAAGTACATCATTTAAGATTTTTAAAGTTGATCAAAAGTACTGCAGAGTAACTTGAGAAATGATTTCTGAAATTAAAATGCCTGGACATGTATTTTTAAGATACTAAACAATAATTTTTAATAGGAAAATGTCAGTTCATCCTATGTGTGACTTAGTCATTACGCGTCAGTGAACCACAATGCGTAATGGCCAAATGTCACAACCATTTTTTGCAGCTAGATATTTAGGCATATGCTGGGGAATTTCGACTTTGGAGAAGAAAATTTTACTAATTGTCATTGCCCGTAATTTACAACAACTTTAAACTTGGCTCTACTTTAGATCGCAATACTTTTCATGGCCATAATCATTTGCATGAAGAACTTGCCGCCTTTTTACAGAGATGTTTTTGTTGGAATATAACTTTAGGTTTCAAGCTGACCGATTAGTTTTAAGCTAAAAGTATTCGGCAATAAAGTTGTTAAGAATTCGGACCGAACGAGCTCCAAAACATAAGTGATAAGGTCTTTTTTTGCAACTTTATAATGAACGTAGTACCTTTATGCCCCAGCACGGAAAAGAATCTTGTATAAGGTAGGTTAATAAAAAAAGTGCTCTCACAATATGATTATTGGATCAATAAAAATAGGTTCTGTGACTAAGATCTGTAGAGATGTCTTAACATTTACTGTGCAAATTAATAAATTAATATTTTCCCATTATTTTACGGAGATTGAAAAGCATTGGCCCACGTATAAATGCTGGACGAATCGTGTTTGGGATAAAACGGAAATTGCCTTAAGACCACCTAAAATGTCGTGGTCTGTACATAACTTGTAAGACATGAATACTATAGTAAAATAATGTGAAAATGAGTCCTAAAAATACCCGCTTACCCAAGCATTCATGTCTAAGACCTGACTTTCCCTGATATCCTGCATCACAAACGCAATCATAGTTTCCACCAAGAGTTCCGCAATAACAACTAGCATGTTCATCACAGCAATTAGTTCCACTTTCGCATCTGTTACACAGAGAAGAATCCTTAGCTCGATCCCAACTGGTATCATCTCTCGCTAATAGAAAAAAAACATGATATATTAAGTCTGTTAACAAAGAAAAGTAGAATGTGCACATAAGGTTCTCTCAATTCTACAAACAGAAAAGAAATACCGAAGAAATAAACAAACAAAATCAATTTTAATAAAACTTAAAAGAAAAACTGAGTACTTGAAATTATATGGTATTTTTAAGCACATTAACTTTCGAGTTCATCAAAATTAATAAAAAGCTTATACACATCTTGACATACCTGATATATATATACATATATATATACCTGATAGATAAGCTTATACGCTTATCTATCAGGAGAATAGTTCACGTCAAACAGTCTAGATGAGGCAATTACTATCTAAACAAGACTCGTCGATTTAAAATAAAAGTTATGCATAAAGAAAATTGGCGTCCAAAAAATTGCAATACGGAAAATGCAGCTGTCTTACCCTGTGGAAAAAAGGGCTAATCTGGTTTTCACGGCAGCAACGTGAGGAGCTATGCTTGTGATAGACAGACAATACCATCTATTTTTGAAAGCTCGGATTAAAAAAAAAGCTCGCAACTAAATTATTTGTTTGAATAAGAGATAACTTTGTAAATTAAAATTATTTTCCTAACAAGCTAATCGTGGTTTTGTAAGGCCAAACAAATTTAAAACAAGCTCCATCTGAACTTATTTGATTGAAAAACCCTTATTAGTTGCTTTTACCTGATACGTTAAATAATATAGTTTACAAAAAAAATTCATTTAAAAGTTAAGTGTTAATATTAGAATATTCGTGAAATGGATAATAAGTGGAACTATTTTCTAAAAAATATATATACTACAACAACATGTCTTCCTACATGCAATATTCGTAAAAGTCATGAAACATAAGGTGGAATGTAATTAATTTGTATGTATATAATTAAATTAGTTCACCCATGAGAAATCATGTAACATGTTTACTTTGTACAAAAAATGTCTTTGTAAAAAAATTCTCGCAGAAAACTTTTTTAGTGTGCTTTATAAATAAGAAACCAAAAGAAATTCTATTGATATTAATTAAAAAACGAAGTATTCGGCAAAAGCTCGAAACAGGGACAAAGAAATTCGTACATGCAAGAAGAAAACGAAAGAAAAATATTTAAATAAGAGACATATTTTACGGATGTGCAACTAAGCAATATCTCGCTATCTCGTGATTTCTCCTTTTGTTTATATTACGCCTTTTTTTTTTCGTGACTTTCTTTCAATCCCATTTCGTTTTAGAAAATAATGCTATCAAGATTGAATACGATATGTCAAGGACTAAAGATTTTTGATAAGAAGTAGACATTAGTTTTCAATATTTGTGTAACCAAAATATACAAGGGCAGTAAATAAAAGAGAATATTGTATCATGAGTCCTCTATCCCCACAAGTTTAATCGGAAGTGATCACTAAACACTTTTGTTTCGTCCTCGAGTCCAGCCGATCCGATACTCTAAATTCACTTGATTTACAGTGACCTTCACTATACACGGGATTTAAAGACATGTGCGACTTTTAGTGAATCGAAAAGATGAAAACCTATACATGGAGAAAAGCTTAAATGAGCTAATTGAATACCCTACAACGATGAGTGAACCGGTTTACTACGCCCTGATTGGCTGATTGGAACGATGTGTGGCCGATTCGTTAAAACTCTTATAGTATTTGTGGTTAAAAAAGTCAAATATTAATTAAAATTTAAACTAAAAAGCACTTATTTTCTTTTTGTTATCAATACATATGTGCGCAGGTTATCAATATTTCAATAAAAGTTTTGATTTTCCAAGAACTATATCTTTTAAGCGGAAGGATCCATCCTACAGCGTATTCAATGGGATCTAGTAGGTCTGTTCGCTAGAATAGAAAACTCCCACAATCGTCCAACAATTGATACGGCCCTAAATGTCACAATCACCATCTTGTATACTTGTTTTTTTTTTATAATTATATTTTATAGCACAATGCTAAGCACTACCCAGAGGCATCTTGCATGCTAGGTAGTTATTCTGCTTATAAGCCATGATTCCGGTGTAAACTAAATTAAATTCAACTGGGAAAACTTAACGAATCTATTTAAAACTATACATCACCTTTTACCTTTTATAGAAAGTTTTAAATCTTTTAAAATTGTGGCATGTTTCTATTTCAAAGGGACAACTAGACAACGTAATGGGAGTTATTCTTGAGATAGACATTCTGACCATCACAAGAATAAAACCCAACACAAAATCTGGCGCTCTCTGTTGCCGGGAAACAAGACTAGACCCATTTCCCACAGGTTATTCCAGGGGAGAGACATCTAAATTTTTTGTACTGTAACTTTTTTTTGACACCAATACCGTGCATGCACACCCATATTCAAAATCAACGAGTCTTGCTTCTATAGAAAGCGCCACCAAACAGACTATCTGGAGGGAGCTATTCTTCTGATAAACCCCAGACAGTAAATCCATTTCTACCACTCTTGGAGAGTAAAATTCTTCAGTAACCTTTCATTAAACGTCCATTGAGCTCCTTGATGTAGTCGAAATCACTCATTATATAGATATGCTTCTTCGATGTAGCCACAGCTTCTATCTCCACTTGATTTACTTCTGCCACTCCAACTGAGAAGATGATGACACCTTCCTGTTTGAGTCTTGTAGCTTCTGCGACTGGACTGTAGCCGTCGTTGCTTTGGCCATCAGACAAAAGCACAATAATCCTGCGATACAAGAAATGAACAAAAATATACAAGCTAGTCACAGTAGTGAGGTATAAATTTAATGAAGGAAACCGCAATATGGAGCGCTTTTCAAGATTAATGCATTTAAATATTTAAGAAGTTATACATTAAACTTTAATAACTCGTGAAATCCGTTTATCTGCAAAATATAGGGTGTTCCAAAAAGGACTGTCAAATTTGAAAAATAAATTATAAAAACTAAAACTAAAAAGTAAATAAATAAATTTAAAAAAAAAAAAAAAAAAAAAAAAACGGAACACGTTACACACTGGCCATCAAAATTAAAGGATAACGACAGAAATAAAACATAACTGATACTTAATGAAAAATTATTAATAGAAAGTTGTACAAAAGCATTGGTTAACATAACTAACAATTTTTGGCAGTTGATTGTTCTCAAAATATTGGAATTAAAACCAAATTTATGGAAATTGGAAAATGATGGACAAATTAAGTCACCTCTTGTGGATTTTTTTTTCTTCTTTAATATGGTACATGGTCATCTCGGGCAGATACGCATACCTCACATTTTGATTTCATAGACTTTACCAAAGTGTTCTTCAAGTCTTTTGGAGGATACGGGGAGGAATTTAGCGCGCTGAAATTCGGTGCCCTAAACCACCCCACACATGCTCAATCGGGTTCAAGTATGCTGGCCAATCAATTCGAGTGATATCTTCTGTTTACAAGTATTATGACACCACATATGCTCGATGTGGCCAAGTATTGTCATTCATTACCAAAAACTCTGGGTCAACAGCGCCCCTAAACAGTCTAACTTGGGATTTCAATACCTCATCGAAAAGGAAGTAGGGGAAGAGAAAAGACGCTACGACCCTCAAATGGGAAAGAAGTGTAAAATCGTGAGAATTTCAAATAAAAGGTGTATTTGTGTTATTGTGTCAGTTCCTCGTTATTTTATTACTTTTAAAAAATGATTGACGAGGAAAGTTTGTTAAATGAGGATATTGTAAACTATTTGCAAATATCTCGAACATTGAAAATTTAATGTAATTTTTCCTCGACTTTCGGGAAAGATTGCAGCCCTATTAGCCCCTCCTCTGGATACTCTATTGTGCGGTTGCTATATTGCATATAAGCGTACTGTACTTGAATTCGAATACGCAGTGTTACCATTCCACCGTACTCATCTCTATGTTACGCAGCGTTTTCCTTATTTCTCGGGTTTGAGATTAGGCAGTAAGCTAATAATGGGTTTATCGAAAAAAAGCGCAAATTTATTTTTCAACGCTTTATCAGTTTATTATTAGGTTCAAAACTTGAAAAGCCACAAATATCCGTGAGGAGAACATCAGTCTGCGATTCCCAGATGGAAAGTCAAGTTAGAATGGGAAAAAAATAAGGTTAGACCATTGGCCTATTTTTCTGTCAATATATATATATATATATATATATATATATATATATATATATATATATATATATATATATATATATATATATATATATATATATATATATATATATATATATATATATATATATATATATATATATATATATATATATATATATATATATATATATATATATATATATATATATATATATATATATATATATATATATATATATATATATATATATATATATATATATATATATATATATATATATATATATATATATATATATATATATATATATATATATATATATATATATATATATATATATATATATATATATATAAATTTGTTGTATCTCTTTTGTCTTTATGTTACTGATTTTTCATTTGTAACTTCACTTATTCTATTTTTGTATTTTGTTATTTATGCTTTAATCTTCGTTTTCATGATGCAGCTTTAGCGCTGATTACGATGATTGTTTTCTTCTCTAATATGTTTTTAAAAATAGCCTTCAACCATTTTTGACGTCACGCACTGTTTTAATAATAATTTATTTTAAACTCAAAACTCTTCCTGGCTTCTGTTGGCAATAATATCATTATTAATATTAAACTTTATCAAATAAAGATGTCATTCTGAAGATTTTCTTTCATTTTGGTTCGTAAGTTTCACATTTTTCTCTTGTTTTTTCCCCTGAGCTTTTGGGGTGGGGACAGTCGAAAGATTGTCTACCGAAAAAATTCTTTGTTTTAAACGGTTTTGGAAATTTGGGCCAATTCCCTGGCGAAATCTCAAATTTCTGCTGTTTTCCATTTCATTTTGTTGTCTTATTAGTATAATACGCAATTTTTTAACCTAGCAACATAAGCGCTGGTAATTTGTTGTATCTGCTTTGTCTTCATGTTACTGATTTTTCATTTGTAACTTCACTTTTTATGTTTTTGTATTTTGTTATATATGTATTTATCGATGGATGGATTATTGTAATCCAATATAATAGTACTACTGTTGGAATTCGTACATTAAAATATAATTATATAATTTACATTAAAATTACATTCTATATTAAAATTATTATTACATAATGTAATAATAATAGGCTAAAACTTTGAGATACGTATCAGAAGAAGATTGTAAAGAAAAATTTATGGAGTACTTTAATGAGAAAACGGGAATAAAAAAAAAACCTTCATTTTGAAGAACGATATTTTCAAAAACAGAGGAATGTCTTCAGAAACTTTTAACCCTTTGCACTCGAGGCCTTTTTCGTACGGAGGCACCAGCAACTCGAGACATTTCGCGGCATTTTTTATTCGGTTCGAGGTTACGGATTCACTTCATAGAAACTAAACACAGTCATTGGTTTTACATCGAATTTCTGCATCAAACCTAGTGGTCATCTCGTGTTGGGGCATCCAATCATGTGGCGCCTGAGAGGCACCGCTCGAGCGCAAAGGATTAATATATTTTTTCAGAAAAGAAAACTTTATAGTGATTTTTTTTTTTTTTACAAATATGATAGTTTACCCTTATACCACTTCATGATAAAATAACCTCATTTTTTTAATACCACGCATAATTTTGTAAAAGAATATTCTTTTCATGTTTAAAAAAATTAAAATTTTATTGATTTTTTTTCTTTACTATAAAAGTATTATTAAAATTTTCTGTGATTTTCAAAATTTTGAAAATAATACCTTGTAATTAAAATTTCATTTTAACACTGACATCCTAAATGTAACTATGTACTATTAAAATAATCATAATATGAAAATATCAAGCTTTACCAGAAAACAGGTTAGTTAAAATATTTATAAAAACCAGTTTAAAAATTATCGTAGTAAAAAAGTATCATAACTAAGGCCCGATAAATTATGCAAAGCATTGATGCGGCATTTTATTGAAATTATGGTGACAGTATGCGTAGGACTCGGGAAAATACATTCAAAAGAGATAGAGAGAAAAAAAAACTTTGAAAAAAAAAATTCAGTAACAATTTATTTACTTTCTTATTATGGTAACAAGAAAACAAATAATTTTTAGGGAAAAAAAATAAGAAGAATTCATGTTTTTGATAAACAGAAATTTTCCGCAACAAAAATTTTACAAAAAAATACCAAACTTGGAATTTTCATTGTTTCCAAAATTCATTCTAGCCACAATTTTTTTTTATAAATATTTAAAAATTTTACTTTGTTGTTAATAACAGTTAATTTGATTTAATTAGGAAATATGTTGATCAGAAAATAAATTATCTTTTATAAAAAGTTCGCATTTGCAAAATCGTATTTTACTTGCCAGTTGTTTTCAAAATAACATAATAACTAATTTTTAGGCTTAATTAATAAATATAGATGTTTTTTATCAAAAAAAATTCTGGACTATACGTTACTTTCATTCTAGAAAATCAGTTCCTAAATTCAAGATTTAAAAAAATATAAATGATTGTCAATTTTAAACAGCGCCCACCACTCTTTATTCATAAAATGTCTCTTTGTGAATACACTAAACTTTGTCACATGTTTTGTCACTTCTTTGAAAGCAACTTTATCACTTCCTTGAAAACAAAGAATCAGCTCATGGCGAACTCCCATTCTTTCTCATACTCGAATGCAAGTACAGTATGCTTATGTGCTGCCCGGTCGCATATTACCATTCCCTACTCGCTGTTGGGTCACAGAGGGGAAAAGAGCACTTTCATTGGTTGCTTAGCTGGTGTCGGCAATGATGTCAAGCAAGCCACTCACTCACTGCCCTCTCTCTTTCTCTCTTTCGTGTTCAACTTCGTTCGCTTTTGTTTCATTTCACGCTGACTAAAAATTACTATTCATCAAGTGCTAATATTATTAGCACTTTATAGTAATAATTTTTAATATGAATTTTTAATTGATATTATTATAATATTAAACTGCTACTTTGGGGTGCTTTTATTCAACATAAAAAGTATATATTTTAATAATTACATTTGTAAATATACCATTGTCCGATAAAAGTAACGTATTTAGGAGACACATGCGCATCTATAAGAAGGCAATATAAATGAAGCCATCAGAAATAGCAGCATGTTATCAGTCTAGATATTATTATACAAGGATATAACGCGTGCGCAAAGATATGATTGCGAAAAGTTTCTTTATGACTGCTTTATTAATTTTTCTACAAATGACTATCAGTTACCTAATTTGTACAAAAACCAATATAAATAATCGAATACACAAAAAAATTACATTTAATAGGATTTTATTAAAAATATTAATAGACTAAAATACATTCAATATAAAACAAATACAAATACATAATTGAATTTTGACTCTATTTAATACTCTAAAAAATAAACAATTAATAAAACTTCACAAAATAAATTATATTTAATAGATTTTTATTAAAAGTATTAATGAATTACAATCTTCTTCCATGGTATGCTTTAAAGACGCCATTAAATATAATTTAATATATATATATATATATATATATATATATATATATATATATATATATATATATATATATATATATATATATATATATATATATATATATATATATATATATATATATATATATATATATATATATAAATAAATAAATAAACAAACAAAGTACGTGGATGATATTTCGCAATGTTGTTTAATATTGTGATAACTTTTGTTATTTTTAGAGGAAAAAAATATATTTTTAAACCAAAAAAAAAAAAATAGGCGTTAAAGTTATTTCCAAACATATTTTGATACTCACTGTAATACTCATTTATTGCCCATTCATTAACATAAGTCGAAAAACGGAAACATTCGAAAATAACTTTCTGAACCATTCCTAATTGTCTTCTTTAGAAAACAATTATTTTAAGCATATGAACAAAATGAATTATTTCTTTTAAACGGTTCTTAAGTTCTAAATACTTTCCTTTTCAGCAGAATTGAAAAAATAATGTATTCAATGTTTTTAATTAAAAAAATAGTAAATCCCAATTTTGAAATATCTTGCGAAGTTTCCGAATGGTAAAGAAATCCAAAAAAAGTTTCGCAATCGACGGATATGCAACCGACTTAAATCCCTCCACCTCGCAGGTGACGTCATTGCCGACACCTGCTAAATAACCAATGAAAGTGCTCCTTTCCCCTCTGTGACCCAACAGCGAGTAGGGAATGGTAATATGCTGCCCGGTCACAGCGTCACATGCGTACATTTCGATTCAAATTGCTTCAGTCCATTGCAACTTATGACCCCCTATCATTCCCCTTTATCCTTTACATCTTCTACATTACATCCCCTATTATCCTGAATAAGCCCTCTATCATTCTCTATCTTAGATTTCACCGTCTTAAACACAAAACGTTGGAATGTGTGTTCTCGATAATCTGGATTAGTCAAGATACTTACAGAAAGACCCCAGGTAAAAATTGGTTTAATATCTCAAGTTATGATCATACCTGTAAGGG
The DNA here is from genome assembly GCA_963978545.1 of Linyphia triangularis. Lineage (NCBI taxonomy): Eukaryota > Metazoa > Arthropoda > Arachnida > Araneae > Linyphiidae > Linyphia > Linyphia triangularis. Next base: position 81,691,331 of record OZ021721.1, on the reverse strand, counting down.
AAATAAAAAGGGTATGGTATGCTTTTCGAAATTTCATATCGATGTTTCAAGCAAACACTCATTGGAAAATTATGAAGTTTGGTATTTCGACGTGTTTTTTTTTTTAATGCTAAATTTTAATAATATTATTGAACTTTTTAAAATTTGGTTTAGTTTTATTATGCAGATGACTCCTCATGACAAAAAAAACTACATAAGATTATCAAAAACCTTCCACGAATTACAAGGGTACTTTTTTTTTAGTTCATCAATTAGAATACAAGATGTAGCCAGCATTCGATTATTTGTTTGTTTGTCTGTCTATCTGTCTGTCTGTTTGTTTGTTTGTTTGTTTAGTATTGTAACATATTTTTTATCATTATTTTCACCTTTAAATGCTTTATCGAATTTAACGATTGGGTGTACTTGGTGAATAGTTTATATAATCTTTTTGAAGTTTCTCAATTTTTTTATTTATTTTTATTTACTGTAAAATTAACTATGAATAGGAATTCCTTCTTTATTAACTTTAGAGGAGAGTCCTTTGCAATTGAATTTTGACTCTATTTAATACTCTAAAAAATAAACTGTAGAAAGCTCGAATTCTAAATACGCCTTACGAGAAAGAAATAGGAAAAACATTCCAAATATAAAATTTCTTAACACTTTCATCGTTCAACATTTCCACACAAAATTTAAAAAGTATGTTTTCTAACGTCCTAAAATCAAAACAAATGGAGAGGAACTTCACACAGATTTCCAGGGATAAAAAGAAGTAAAATTATAAATTTGTAAATTCATATTTTTACTCATTTTTACATATTTCACGAATTTTTACATCTTATTTATTAACCCTGGACGGTGTTTTTCTTGTCGATCCCTTTTCCACCCTTTATAAAAAAACTGAAATTGATAAATCGAATGATATAACAATTTATTGACTAAGATATCCGCTTCTGCCGAATAGTTTATTTTCAATTGCATATTGTATTATTAGTTTGAAAATCGAAGTTCATTTTTTATTTTTTTTTTATTTTGATACTCTACGAGAGGGGATTTTATTTAGAGGGTACTTTTAGAGAAGACTTTAATAAAACAGCGAAAATTCGCAGAGTATATACAGATAAAATTTCTTAAAATTCAAAACAGTTTTTTTTTTTATTTTTTTTTTTAACATTTTGAAAGTTAAACTTTAATTGTGGACACCCTGCATATTACCTAAGTAAATCTAAACAACATTACTTTATGCAGCACTTTAAATGCTATAAATTATAAATTAATATTGAAAGGCTATAAGTATTTACCACCGAATTATTGAGCTAGTATTTAAATAATTAACGAAAAAAAAATGCTATGTACTTATAAAACTTCTAAATATTCTGTGAAACTGATGTTCTAACTCATTAAATGTCTACCAGTTGAAAGTGACTCAGTTAAATCCACTGATGGTGATTATGGAGAGAAGGAAGTGGCAAGGAGAGCAGAGATGCCCAATCACATGTCTTTTTTTTTCTTCTTCTTTTTTTTTTTTTTTTTTTTTTTCTTCTTTTTTTTTTTTATGTGATGGTGAACTGATGCCAACGTTATTTTGCCCTCTCATATTTAATATTATTACATATTTCCTCTACTGGTTAAATTATGCAAAAGTAAGAAGAAACACTGATAAAAAAGAAAGCTAAATTATCCAAATAAAGTTTACTTACTTATTTGCATTTGGTCTAGCTTGTGCCAATATTTCTCGTGCTCGTTCCATTGCTAAACTGGTATAAGTCCCTTGTGCAGCGTAATATAACTCTTTTACGCTTTTAACTAAAGTGCACATATTTTTACCTACGCTATTTAATATGTAATTCACTTCAGTTCTTGGTTTCGTGGCAAACGGAACAATTGCAACCCGAGTGTGTTCTGCTGTTACAGAAAATCGACGAAGAACAAGTTCGGCGAATATTTTCACTTGTTCATATCTCTCTGCACCAATACTGCCCGATTCATCCAGCAGGAAAACCACTTCATTACGCGTAAACGTATATTGTTCCAAAGTGCTTAAAAAAGGCTCCAGGTCCTTTTTAATTGGAACATGGACGGAATTAACAGCAGCGATAAATACAATCACAAGACTTAATACTATTATTTCAGCTTTCATCTTCAAGATCAAAGAACCATTGATACAAATTATATCTTTAAATAATATGACTTTTTGCTCTAAGAAACTACTACATAAATGAAACAAATTTTCACTTGATATGCGTTTAAAAAAAATGTTTACTTCTGTAATATATCAGAAAAATGAAGACCTATGGGGTTTTCCCCATGATGCAAACGTTTGTATTTTTTAACTTTATCGATCTAAAAATCAGGGAAGTGTACAGAAGATAGTGTTTGCAACTGAAGACATCGTTCAACAGTTCCTATCTTTCACTCGAATAAAGCAAGAGATTTGCTCGTGGAAAAATTAAAGATATTATTCAAGAAAACTTTTGTAAACTAAAATTTGTTTTGTGTTTTTGAATTTACATTTAAAATCGTTAAGTTTATTATTCAATACTATACCTATTTAATCTTAATTGATGATTAACAATAATTATAAACACTTGGAACTGACAAGGTATAATTGTATAAATTAAGAAAACACAAGAAAAGTATAAGTTACTACAAAGAAATGCTTAAAAATAAATCCATTTGTGTTATATGCCCACAAAGTATAATAGAGAATATCTAAAAAGAATATAACAAAGGAATTACATAACAACTATTTTAGGTCACACTAACAGCTAAAATTACTCAAGAGAGAAATTGTTTACAGACATTCGGGAGAGAAAAAATGAGCTTCCACAAATACATGATATTTGAACCAAGAACCTTTTAATAAGAGAAAATGATTGCTATCAATCAGCCATGAAGTATGTCTGACACTTTTTTTAAAAACAGAGTAGTTCATTGTTTCTTTATGTAATTCGTATCATCACGTGAGGAAATAATGTAGTGTTAAAAATAAACAAAAAAAGCACACACTACTCCTTTCCTCCCTGAAATTGAAACGTTTAACAAATTTGCATTAACATGATATTAAATTATTTCATAGAGTTTTATCATAAATATAGAGGGGGAAAGTTTTAAAAAGTGTTTATTGAATGGAAAGATACAAATACTCTGACAAGAATATACAATTGGTAATGCAAGTTATGCTAAATGATTATATTCTTTTTTCTCTTTGCTAAACACTTGGTATTTGTTCTGTACTTCATAGCTGATTTCGTTTTAGAAGTCTTCAAATATTCTCTTTAGAGTGAACTCTTCATACATTAATTTTCGTTAAAATTGTCAAATGTTTCACTACAAATATTATTGTAAATAAAATTATATTTTCATCAGCCTATAATTATTTATTAGATAATAAATAATAGTACTTGTTATTTATTACTTGTTATTACTTATGTTATTTATTAGATAATAAAAAATAGTAGATAATAAATGAAGTAGCTTACAGTGCTTTAATCGAAAAAATTGGGATAGAACGGTAATATACAATGTATTATTTACCTAAAATAAACTTCGAAAGTAGGGTAGAGTGGGGCACGTTGAACAGGTTTTAGACATTATTGCATGTGCATTCAAAGCTAATGTAAAATATGAAAAAATTTATGTTCTAAAAGAAACTTTATTATATCAGTAGATGAAAACTAGAAATAAAATCAATTACTGCAAGAAAAATATAAAGAAAACTCATTTTTAAAACCTTATATGAAGTGGGTGGGGTAATATGAGCTTTCAGGAGGGGCAGGTTGAACCCCTCTACAAACTAATAGGAAATACCTCTAAAAATAGTAACATAAATTATTAATGTCCATTCACTGAACACTTAGAATTGACATTGAACACAGGATGAACACTTTCACTTGACACTTAGACACTACTGACAATTATAATGATTAATATCATCACTGAAATGCAACCTCGATCGAACACTCTTAGGAGAAGCAGTTGTAGTTGATTTTGAAAGACACGTCACAATTTATTTCTATTTATGTAATTTACCTTCTACGTCTGGTTTAAAATATCTTCATTGAAAAGGCGTGTCATCATTGGAATAAGCGTGGGCAACTTGCATTTTATTCACCGTCATTGGTACGTTTGAAGTCGGTAGTTCAGTTTGTGTATATAGAGGGTGTTCAAAAACTACCGCACTTCATATATACTTTCATAATAATGAGGAAAAAGGAATAATATTCGTAATTCGAGCTAGGGTTCGCAAATCAATATTTATCGAAATATTTCAATCAAAGTTATTAAAATTTAATCAATTAAATCCTTACAATCCATTTCCAAAATCTCTCTGGATTTGTCCGTTTTACTATGAAGGTTGCCAGAATTTTAATCGTTCCTGATTAGAAAAAATTATTTAAGTGGGTGTGGTGGATTAAATAGCAAGAAAAATTAAAGTTTACTTTCTTTTCTTTTTATCCCCTTTTGGCTAAGAATTGATTTGAAAATGTTTAAAATTTTTATTGTTTGAATTTGAAGTGAGAATATGATTTGGAAACCCGACATTTTTATAAGAAATCATTTATATTTGGAAATTTGAGTTGCAATAAATAGCAGATAATTTTGAATTTTAATGTTATTATTTAATAAATAATCTTCGTTCGTACTACAGGGTGTTCGGAAACCACCGCACTTCATATATATTTTCATAATTATGAGCAAAAATGAATAATATTTGTAGTTTGAACTAGGGTCCGCAAATCAATATTTATTGAGATATTCGCAATCAAAGTTTTATCAATTCGAACCAATTAAATCCTTTCAATCCAATTCTGAAACTCATTTTATTCGTTCGTTTATCTTTAGAGGTTACCAGAATTTTAATCGTTTGCTGATTGGAAAAAAAATATTTAAGAGGGCGTGGTGGACCAAAGCGCAAGAAAAATCGAAGTTTTAAGTTTACTTTTTTTTTTCTCTTTAACCTTTTGGCTAACAATTGATTTGAAAATTTTTAATGCTTGAATTTGAAGTGAGCATATGATTTGGAAACCCTAACTTTTCAAAAGAAATAATTTATATTTGGAAATTTAATTGCAATAAATAGCAGATAATTTGGAATTTATTGCTCTTGTTTAATTAATAATCTTCGTTCGTACTATAAGAAACATTTTTTTATAAAATAATAAACAATTATCATAAATACGTGCAGAGACTTATCTTACTATAATTAAATAAGTTGTTAAAAGGCAGAATGTTTGGGCAACATGGAAAAGGTCCCGCGATCGAACCTTCCCGACGCTTTTCAGTCATTCTTTAAAATGAGTATACACGACAGTGATCGTAACAGATAGTGTTGTGTGAATTGTTTAGCTATATTAGGGAGTTATCTCAATTTTTTAACTCTACAGACTGAAAAAACTAGGACAGTTTCCATTGAAAGACCTCCCGGAAGGCACGACCATCACACAGGTATCGATTTAACGACATTTTGGTGCAGTATGACTCCATATAGCTATTACGCCTTAAAATATATGACCAATGCTGAAAGAAGATACCGGTAGGGGGAGCTGCAATCATTTCTGAAAGTACTTAATTGTATAAATTGTATTTGATTTTTTTTTAGCAACAGGGCTAGACTTCATTAAGACAGTGTAACATTGAACAACTCAGAGATATCAAAATTTAATGAAAATGCCTTCCAGGAGGTCTTTCAAGGGGGAAATTGCACTCATTTACGTCTAGATTGGGAAGAAATATAGAAAAATTCCATCACACTTCAAATTAATCAGAACGAAATCGTAACAAAATTCAGATAATAAAATAAACCACAAACTTCAATTTGTTACAGTTAGAGGGCGCTATATTCGCTTCGAGAAAGTATTGAACTGAATTCGTGTTATGTGTTTTTTTTAGCAACAGATACAAGAGGACTATACTGTATTGAATGATCAAACATACGCAAATCATTATTGGATTATCCATACTATAAGGTGGAATGCCTTCCGGGAGGTCTTTCAAACGGAAACTGAAACACATTTTCGTCTTGAATGGAAGGAAATACGGAAAACTCCCATTAAATTGCACATAAGTTCGAACGCGATCGCAATAAAATTCAGGTAATCAAATAAACCAACAAGTTAAATTTACTACTGTTAGGGGTCACCATGGAAAAGTATTAGTTGGTTTTATGCTATGTCTTAGCAACAGCTACAAAACAAGAGGACTATACTGCACGGAAACATCGTAAAATATTGGCAGTTCATTTTTAGGTCATCCATATGTAAGGAGGACTGCCTTCCGTGAGGTCTTTTAAAGGGAAACTAAGAAATATTTTTTTTTATTTGACTTTTTGAATTTCAATGGTCTTGTTTTGGTTAATGTGTTTTTTGACGGGGGTGTTCTCTATTTCCTTCTATACAAGACAAAATGCGTTTTAGTTTCCTCTTTAAAGATCTCGCGGAAGGCTTTCCTCCTTATCACTAGCACTACGTTCCTTAGCTTAGTTATAGTCTATATCTTGCTATAACTATATACTAGCGCAATTTAATCTTTATCTATAGCCATAAAATATCGAATCAAATCTAATAAAAAATTTAATACAATCTGTTGCCACTCTGGCCTCGCATGTCAAAGGTGCTGGTTTCGAATCCTGAGTTAAGCATCGATGTTCGTCGTGGTTCGGAATCTACTCTAAACTATGCGTCCCCGCTTCATTAGCTTAGTTATTGTAAAAGACAGTATCCCAGTGAAATACCTCCCAGAAGGCTTTTCCTCCTTATCACTTGGACTACGTTCATTTATCTGTATATTGTTGAAACTATATCCTGGCGTAATTTAATCTTTATCTATAGTCATAAAATGTCGAATCAAATCTAATAAAATACTAATACAATCTGTTGCCACTGCCTCGCACGTCAAAGGTGCTGGGTTCGAATCCTGGGTTAAGCATCGATGTTCGTTGGGGTTTGGAATCCACGCTTAGCTATAGGTCCCGGCCTGATTAGCCATGTTATAGTGCCAAAAATTAGGTCGTTGAACGTAAAAACCAACCAACTTATCATGGTTTTAGCAATGTGTTATACAATCGTTATAAATGTTTGGTAGAGAGATAATGGGATTGAACGGTATATTAATACCCTTTATAAAAAGATTAAAAAAAAAAAATGTTTTTACTATATAAATCTTTGTATGCAACTTTTATGTGCAATTGCAACTTGTCGAAGGGATTTTGAGCCCAAGAAAGTTTCTATAGTATTTAAGCACTACGAACATAACCATCATTTGTGTGACATTGACTAATATCCCTCCCCCCCCACCTAAAGAAAGAAATTTAATAGAAGATTTTGTCATCGACGACGAGTCTATCTGTCAAGTTTTAGCTCGATTGGACGTCAAGTGGTATGTCAGTCCTTCGAAATAGAAATAGAAACGTGGGTAAAAGCGACCTTTTTATGACAGTCAATACATGATAGAATCTAAGGATAGAATGCATTGTCATTGAAAACGACTATCTACCTCCCAAATTTGTGCTCGATTCGATTTTAGCCTCCGTAAATTTGCCTGGCACAAAAAAAAAAAAATATATATATATATATATATATATATATATATATATATATATATATATATATATATATATATATATATATATATATATATATATATATATATATATATATATATATATATATAAATAATAATCGAATTTAATATTCAAATTATTCGAATTAAAAAACCCTCTTCCAAATGAAAATCTCTCAATTAGTTTGAGATTCCAATCCCATAGCAATATGCAGTGATAAGTTTGGCTACAATAATTAATTAAAATTACATTTGGCTTCAAATCAATCGCCAATGTTGATATGGGCGGGGTTTAAGGCCTTTTATAATAAAGGCGTGAGCAATTTGTATTTTATTCACTGCCATTGGTACGTTTGGGGTCGGTAGTTCGGTTTTTAACCTTGCGCTGACTAAAAAGAGTCCCAAATTTAAAAATTTTTTAGACCCAAAAATTTTCATTTGCGGCCCCGACAATATATTGGAAATATGCTTTATTTTTGTTATAGAATACGCTGGTACTAAGGAAGTGCGGTGGTTTCCGAACACCCTGTATAAGAAGCATTTTTTTTTTTTTAAATAAAATAAGACACAATTATTATAAATACATGCAGAAACATATATTATTATAATTAAATAAGTTGTTCAAAGGTGGAATGTTTGGACAACATGGAAAAGGTTCCGCAATCGAACCTGACCGACGCTCGCGTCAGTCTTTCTTTAAAATGAGTATACACGGCAGTGATCGTGACGGATAGTGTTGTTAATTGTTTGGTTATATGAGGGAATTATTTCCGTTTTCTAACTCTACAGACTGAAAAAACTACGACAGTTTCCATTGAAAGACCTCCCGGAAGGCACCATCATCACATAGGTATCGATTTAACGACATTCCGGTGCAGTATTGCCACCATTGAAATTCACAAATTGCGAGACCATTGAAATTCACAAAATCAAATAAAAAAAAATATTACCTTTCAGTTTCCTATTAGATTTCCCGGAAGACATTCCTCATTATAATACCGATAACACAGTAATAAAATGTCGATGTATTACGATATTTCCATGCAGTTTAGTCCTCTTATAACTGTTGCTAAAACATTACATGCAACAAATTCGGTACAAAACTTTAACAACGCGACTATAGCGACTCCAAAAAGTAATAAATTGAATTATACGTTTATTTGATTATCTGAAATTTATTACGATCTCAGTTTGATTACTGTGCTACTTAATAATGGGTGTTTTCCATATTTCCTTCCATTCAAGAGAAAAATATGATTCAGTCTCCCCTTGAAAGACCTCCGGAAAACTTTGCTCTTTATAATATGTATACCCCAATAATGAGTAGACAATATGTTTGATGTTTCGATACAATATAGTCCTCTTGTAGTTGTTGCTAAAAAATCACATACAACTATTTCAGTACATTACTTTCTCAAAGCGATTATAGAACCCTCTAACAGTAATAAATTAAACTTAGTACTTTATTTTATTATCTGAATTTTGTCATGTGATGTTTTTGTTAGTTCTGATTACTGTGTTGCTTGATGGGAGATTTCCCATATTTCCTCCCATTCAAGACAAAAATGCGTGGAAGTTTCAATTTGAAAGACCTCTTCGAAGACGTTTCTCATTAAATTTTGATATCTCTGATTTGTCTAAGTATTACACCATGTCAATATAATGTAATCCTCTTGCTAAAAAAATCCAAATACAATTTATTCAATTCAATGTTTTCAGAAACGATTGCAGCGCCCCCCAACCGGTATCTTCTTTCAGAATAGGCGAGAGATTTTATGGCATAATAGCTACATGAAGGCAATACAGCACTAGAATATCGTTAAACCTATACCTATGTGAAGGTGGTGCCTTCCGGGAGGTCTTTCAAAGGAAACTGTCTTAGTTTTAGTCTGTAGAGTTAGAAAACTCAGATAACTCTCACATTGAGACAAAAAGCTAATACAAAACACTATCTGTCACGATCACTGTCATGTCTACTCAATTTAAAGAAAGACCAAAGAGCATCGGCGAGGTTCGATCACATACGTCTTGCATGCTGTTTTAGTATTCTGCCTTTGAACAACTTATTTAATTATAGTAAGTTAAATCTCCACATGTATTTATAATAATTGTTTCTTTTTCTAATAAAGAAATCTTTCCTAGTACTAACGAAGATTGTTGAATAAACAAAATCATTATAATTCGAAATTATCTGAAATTTATTGAAGCTCAAATTTACAGACATTAATTATTTCTGATGAAAAGTTAAGGTTTCCAAATGTACATTAAGAATTATCAGTTGTAAATATTTCCAAATCAAGTATTAGCCAAAAAGTGATAAAGATAAAAATAAGTACACCTCAAATTTTTACTTTCATCAGCTAATTGTTCTAACCATGCCCATTTAAATATTTGTTCCAATCAGAGCAAAGAAACATTTCTGGTAACCTCCGAAATCAAACGGACAAATGAAGTTAGATCTCAGAAATGGATATTAAAGATTTAATTGGTTAAAATTGATTAACTTTGATTGCGAATATTTCAACATTCATCGATTTTCGGTCTCTACTTCAAATTGCAAATATTATTCATTTTTTCTCATAATTATGAAAATATATAGGACATGCGAGAGTTTTTGAACACCCTGTATATTACCTACCAAGCAAACATCATTAAAGTTCATAAATCAAATAAATAAATATTTTTCTCTACTATACAGTAAACAAACATAACTTTAATGATGGAACAGATTGGGCACATAGGTTCTAACTGCCATGTGATTCAATGTACCCAATTGTCTGCCATTTTAAAATGTTTGCTTTGAGATTCATTTATTGAGTAACATTTAGATTTAAAACTATGACAAAAATTACTATCTAGACTATTTCAATCTGTTAGTAAAATAAACTAATTAAAAACACATTCATCTAAGTGAAAATGTTAACTTATCAGTAAAAATTTACTTTTATGCGTAGATTTTAAACAGAACTGCTAAAACGGAACCAAGTAAAGGAAATAAACAATGATTTACGTGAATCATATGCTTAGTTCTAGTTTATAGTGCTGTGGTGAGATTTAATGTGAGAAAGTAAAACTAAAAAAATACATGCCAATGGTTAATGGTGCCCCTATGCTCAAAGTGCACAACTCTCCCTATGACATTTTATTAACCCTTTTGCACTCGAGGCCTTTTTCACGGGGAGGATCCAACAACTCGAGACGTTTCGCAGCATTTTTGATTCGGCTCATCGTTGCGGATCCGCTTCAAAGAAACTAAACATTAACAGGCATTGCATCGAATTTCCGCATCAAACCTAGTGGTGAGCGAGAGTCACCTCTCGAGTGCAAAGGGTTAAATTTAGAAGTACGAAAAATATTTCATCGCTAAAATTAACGTATTTTAACATTAAGAGGAAGACCAAGTAAGGATCATTCCCTAAACTCGCTATGTTACAATCATCTAGCTCAGTGCATTTAGAAACTACTTTGTATAAAACCTTGAAGCTAGATGAGTAGGTACGAAAATGATCTCTTAATAAAATGATTTAAATTAAAAACTCGAAAATAGTGTCTAATACATTTTATTTTATATTTAAAATCCTTACGTCAATGCATATGCAGTGGGTCCATCTGGTTTTGTCTTTTGCTATTTTAATTTTCATTTATAGTTAGGCATTAAATGACAACAATTTATGTCATTTCATTTAGTGGTCTTTTTCGTACTTATTCACCAAATTTCAAGGTTTTATAGAAAGTAGTTTCTAAATACACTGGGCTAAAAGATTTAAACATAGCCAGTATAAGGAATGATCCGTACTAGGACTCCATCTAAATGAGAAAGATTTGGATTGGAAATAGTAGTGCTACTGAAATTTTATAACCCAAGGGTTACGAACACGAACCACAGTAACAACATTTAGATTTCAGATGGTAGTTTAAAATTCATAGCAGGAATATCTTTTAGGATGCCTTTCAAGGGTAACTGGGCCACATTTGTGTCTTGAATCGGGGTAATCATGTAAACCTACCAGGCCTAATAGTTGCCTAAACACAAGAAAAAATTTCAATTTTCAAAAACTTTTTGCACGTAAAATATTTATTAACACTACCTAACATCATTTAGACCACCATTCTGTGTTAAAATAATATTTTGTTTCGTAAAATTTCGAAATTGTGAAATTCAAAATAGTGCCTCAAACAGTTTAATCGAGCGATATCTTTAACTGAAATTACATCAACTTACAAATCCTTCAGAAATGTAACGAACAATTTATAGAAGAATATTGATTGAGAAAGGGAGAGAATTAGTAGGAAAAATCATGTCCTGGTTATACATGATCTGTGTCAAATTGTAAAGTCCTGCTGCAATTAGTTTATTTGGGGAATTATATTTTTTATTATTATAGTTTATACTGGTTAATATCATATTTATCTATAGATACTTTATATTTATGTATAGTTTACATTACATTTTACATTATTAAAGTTTATATATTGGGAGAAATTTGAGTGAAAAAAATTGTTCTGGGAAAATTTGAAACCCTGAATATTTTTTGATGCCTTGGATTATTCTTTTCTTCACTTTTAATAGATTGGCTGCTGCAGATTAAATCAGTCGAGGACTCAATGTCCTCACGTTGGCGGAACGTAAATGTGAAGAGTGAGGTGCTAACTCAGTTGTCAACGCCTTGTCATCTAACTGTTAACAATTTTGAGGCGTTTCTCTTGAAAGACATCCTAAAAGGCCTTCTGCTCTTGACACTTGAACTATTCTCAGTGGTCCAGATCTCGTCAGTTCACCAAAAAATATGCAATTCTAATCACTAAAAAGTTTTCAAACCTTTTTCGTATGAATAATGACCGTTTTCGATATCAAGCTCAGAAAAAAATGTCAAAAAAAGCCAATCCCGACAAATGTATTCAACACAAAGCATGTACTATGTGTGCATTGATATTTTTTTTTTAAATATCTACTCATTGTTTAACCCTGGCCTCCACATGGTTGTATGATATGAAAATGTTAAAAATTACACTTATTTTCTTCAAAATTCAATAACATTTATAGCGCAAATAAATTTTTCATTCATTATATCTATTATTAAGTCATACTTTATATCTATTATTACATAATTATACGTAACTTTGATTTTACACAACTTACAGCCATAAAATGATGATTTGGGTTTTAAAATTTTAAGGATTATAGCTCATAGTTAACAAGTTTTCTGCTTTTTTGTAACTGTGAGATTGTCAGCGATGTTAAGTTTTAAAAATATAAAGGACCGATATTTAATGAGATCCAATTTGAGAAACACTAATATAATCATAGTCTCAATAAAAGAAACAGGCACTTGAGTGATAAACTTTATATTCTATATGCATATTCAGTTTTACTTTTATGAACTAATATGCTTTAGTTAAATAAAATTCGGAGAGTTTAAGAAATGTTTTTTTTTTTTTTAAAATAGAGTGAAAGTTGATAGTATCTTCAGGTATTATGGATTCTCTCTATTCCTCGGCCGGAACAAGACTTATTTTCGAGCAGAGAGATAAATCAACACTAAACAGTCCCCTTACAATAAAAAATCACCATTGCCGAGCAGAATTGAACTGCATCTATGTCGCGAATGTTGGAAATTTCATCCTATACGGCAACGTTTAACAAGGTAGATTGAGTTACTTTATGAATATTTATGTTGCACAGTACTAAAACAAAGTGGAGAACGCCCAAAGTGAGAACTCCAGTAGCAATAGTTCAAATTCAATCTGAAGTATGTACTTAACCATTGCCTTAAGTACCAGATGCAATCATTTTTGGGTTCTCCTGAAATTTTTTATTTTTTGGACTTGAGTCGTTTTCCATTTTTAGTCCTCAATTACATCCTTGTCGAAGAAATCTGTGGTCTTTCTCATCTCCATATTTTTCGTGTGGCGTAGGTTTCATTCAAAGGGGCGTATTCCCATCTTGATTCAGCAAAAAGAAATGCAAGACGTGTCCTGCATTATACTTTTATCATTGTAATCAAGAATCCTAGTGCAATTGTTATGCTCATTGCAATCACAACTAAAATTGGCTTCTCTTAAGCATATTTCGTCGGATTTTTACTTGGCTTTTTTGCTCAAAATAAAGAAAAACTAGGGGTGTGGAACATCGCACAGCTTTCAATTACACTATACTACTGATGTAGATTTGTGTCATTTATCGTTTTTATATTTTCATCATTTGCTTAGAAAAAATGGCCAGTTGGGCGATAATTCTTATATGCGTCTTTAAAAAAACAAAAAAAAAACTTCGCCAAAATGGTGTTTTTAGCGATATACTTTTCGAAAATTCCTATATTATCTTTTGTTATAAGTGAAACTGAGGAGAGGAGAAAAAACTATTGTTGATGAGCTGTGTTCAAGCAAAGAGGACTCTGTGTTGAAGGCATTCGTTTTTCGACTTTTTACCCCATTAAGCATTTTTACGGGAATATCGGAGGTGGGGATGTTTAGAACATCTTAAGAGGCATTAGCACAGCGAATTTTATCAAAATCGTTAGAGCCGTTTTTTAGCAATCATTGAAAAACATGATTTTTTTTAATGGCATTTACCTTATGCGCATGCGCGATTTTGACGAAAACCTTAATGGTAGGTCATTGAGCCATCCCCAACCTGCTCACCAAATTTAAAGATCGTAGGTCAATTTGTTCGGGAGTTATTCTGACACTCAGATAAACATTTTTTCTATATCACTTTTTTTTTAAATCAGGATGTTCCAAAACGTGTGGAAATGCAAAAAAAAATCGAAACATTTTTTGTGACCGAATCCTATACTTTCATTATCCTATGTATTACATATGGGTAATTGAAAGTAAAAAAAGGGAATTGGAAAGGGCAGATTAAGTTAGTTAAAGATGTATAACCATCTAATATTTTTTCTAAGCATTTAAAAAGAACATTTCTGCTCGGACAAGCGTATCGTGAGGTCCTCTAAATAAATTTAAGGGGTTGATTTTTTAAACTTACCCGTAGCTAATTAATTTCTAAATGCCCGTTTTATATTTGAAATTAAATATCAAAGGAATGCATACAAAATGTCAGATTTTATCCGATTTAAAAAAAATAAAACTTCTTTTGAAGCTATAGTAGCGGTATATATCGCTAAAAAATGCCGTTTAAACGCAAAATTTCATCCGGTTTGGAAAATAAATATAGTAAATTTTTTAGAACATAGGCCAAGTTCTTTCGTCAGAATATCCTTTGTGATGTCGTGAGTCTGGTATACTTTAGTTGCCCACAATGAATGCTTTTATATTTGGAGTACCACTATCCCCTGACTGACAATAGCAAAGCCTAAAAAGAAAAGTTAAAGGTTGAGTCATTCAAACTTTAGGAATTTGCAAGGGGTAGATTAGGAAAAATTTAGAAACATTCTTATCTTAATTTTGAAATATTATAAATTTATATTTTTATACAAATGAATATTTGCTGAAAATTTTACTAAGAGCAAATTTAATAATTTAAGAGCAAAAATGGTTCTTTATTTTTAATAATTTTCTTAATCTCATTCCAGCAGAAATAGGAAATGCAACATTTTATATGAATGTACATTTTGATATTATTTGACTTTTGAGTTTAAGCTTTCTGAGTAAGAATTTAATTTGTGTTCTTTTAAGCTTTTTAAAAAATTAATAGTTTAAAAATATCCAACATTGTGGGAAAACAAAATTACCCTCGAAAATAGGAGTTGTCCTTTTTTTGGAAAATAGCACCCTTCCCTTTTTCGTTTCTAGGATGAACTCTGCTCCGACCTATGCTTTGTTAGCAAAATATTGTCACTTCAGAGTTGGCATCTATAAAGTTAAGGCAGTGTTATTTACTCATTTTTCAATCCTTTTTCTTTTAATCTAGCCTTTTTCTTCCAGTTGTTTTCACAATTGGCAAATATACAGTTCAACTGAGTAATTAATGGGATTATTAAAATTAATGTATTGCATCAATAAATAAAAATTTCAAATAACAGAAGATTACATATTGACACATTCAACCTTCATATTCTAGTACTCATCACCAACAATGTTGATGCAACGAATATCTTATTGACTCTCCAAAGTATCCAAGTATTTCATGCTTACATTAATTAAATTACATTAAATTCGATTGTTGTTGATGGCCCTGACCTGTTTTTTTTTTTTTGTTTTTTTACATATATGCTGTTGAGATATCTCAGTCTTTGCTGGTTTGGCATACACAACAAAATTTATGACAGAAATTAATGAAAAAAATCTTTTAGGCTCATCAATATTCCAATGATGACAGGAACACTACTCAAAGCATCATATCCATGATCATAAGAGGACACATTTTACCAAAGCTCCAACCACCAGTTACTACAGTGCATACATAAAAGTAAGGTATTAACTACATCATCTGCACTGCTTTTGTGTATCTTATATACACAATGTTCTGAAATTGATACCTCCAAATTCAAGCTACAAACTAAAGGCTTATTATAGGTTGTTTTGATAACATATACCTTGTGAAACCCTAAAAACAAAAAGAATGTAGCATATGGTAGTAAACTGCCAGCTTCAACTGTAAGTAAGCCCTAATTTATGAACATTTTTTGCAAAAATAAGAAATTAAAATGTCCCAACCCCCACTATTATAACTGTTACTTTACTAGAAAAACAGTCAAGTACGATTACTTAAGAGTACTATAAAATCCTTACAGCTTAATAGTATTTTTTATTTTTGAATTTTAAGTTATTCAGTAATCATAAACTATTTTTAATATTTTTATTTATAAATTTTGTATTTAGTTTACTAACAACTAAAAAATTTAAATAGATAGTTTCAATGTGATTTAACCGATTAATGAAGACTCAAGAAAAATCTAATGATACCTAAAAAAATAATTTTGTACCAATTTTTACATTTGCTTGCAAGATGTTGCATGTTGAAATCATTTTGAAGTTCTATAAACCTAGTAAAACATTTTAATATCAAGACAAATATGATATACTGCATGTTATGAAAAATAATTTTAATCTTGAAATGTGAACACAATGATACTGCTCAAAAGTATTGATACCTCATACAACAAGTTTTGACAAACGTTAGTTTTTAAATGTGTCACTTTAAGTTTAAAAAATTCATATATAAAGTGACACTTGGAAAAATGTGATAAATCTATTGATACATAATTTATCAAAAATTAATTAATCTGTTGAGGCTACTGGTGGAAGCATTAGGTCATATATATATGTGCTCTCATAAACATATTTCGAATATAGTCCTTCACAACTTTCCATCATTACTAGGATGAAATAAAGGGAAAACTAGCCATTTATTGTTCTACTTCCAATCATGTAAAGCTTAGTAAATTTAGAAATTATTATGGTGTCCATTATTCTATCACATTGCAATTATTTATTTCCAAGATGTTGATTAAAGAAAAGAAGTACGGGTTTCTTGCTAGATGAATTGGTACTTGAATCAAGAAAAAAAAATTGCCTTCATCCCTAACCATGACATTAGCCCATAGCTCATCTGTTCAGATGATGTGGGCTTCACACCTCCAAGATAAATGTGTATGATGTGGTCAAATAAATAGTCCACAAATAAGTGTACTGATTTACAGATATACAAATCAATATCATTTCATTGCCTGTATAAAGAGATACTGGATGTTTTTGTGTATTTCTATGAAAAGAAAAGTCATAGCGAGATGTCGCTCCTATTGGTTAAGAGCGAAAAGCAATTCGAAGACGTCTATGGATGTTAACATGAGGGTTTTACCTACCGTCCATAAACCCGTGTAATCTGCTAAAATAGAGGAATGTACACATTTATTTTCTTTAATTATCAATTATTCAAAATTCAATCTATTTTTCTAAGTATTATTTTTCAAATTGATCAACTTTTTCCCCTGTAATCCTCATTTTAAGAATGTATGCATAGTTTAGTAAGTCTTATAAGAGTACAATTTCTTTTTCCCACTGCACAGATTTCTTGTTTGTGTAATTAGAATTATAATATGTCGCTTTCTATCGCAACAGAATGTTTTTAATTATATAAAATAATTTTCGGACATTGTATTGAGTGTTTCGCGAACAAAATCTTATTGGTGATAGATTAGCGAGCTTTCCGTTCCTTTGGCGTTAGTTTCTTGGCAGGCTTACGACGAAATGTAAACAAAAATCTCGATGAGGATTACTTTTGGATTTTTATTGAATAAGCTACCGGATTTATATGTTACATGTTTTTATATGTTATATCGCCGAGCCAATAGGTTCACATTTTCTACTTTCTATAGTTCTGCTGCGCCAAAGGAACGATCAACTGCCGAAACCGGTTTACTTCGTGTTTTCCCCGGCAACCCCTATTTTGAATGAGTTCCCAAGCTTATGGCGTAACTCTAAGCTGTACAGCTTCATAAAGCAACTCTACCTATATACAGTCTGGTAAGCTATTGCTGGCTCTGTGTGCTTGCCTGCAAACCCATAAGTTTCTGACAGTTATGCTGAGACATATTATCACTGTTACCCTCATATATAATGTTCTTCAGCCATACTTTTTTTTTGCACATAGATGAATTGCTGGCCTATCTAAATGTGACATTCAAAGGTCTGTTCATTGCAATTACTCCCATGCCCAGTGTTTTAGTAAGGAATATTAGGTATACAAGTCCACACAACTGTTTTTAATGGAAAGAGACATCTCTAATATGTAAACTAAGTATAAATAATAAAGCAGTCTATTCATGTTTAAATGAATTTAAAAAAATCTAGAAAGAAAGTAATCTAAATCATATTTCTCATTTTAAAAATTTTATTCACATGAAATGCACTTAAATACGATAATTCTGTAAGTAATACCTTTTACAATATTGATAACATACAGCAAAATTAACTATTATCAGTGTTTGCCAGTTAAATATTTCTAAAGGGTATTTTCACCCCTTCTCTAAATTTTAAAGGGTATTTTTTTAAACTAAAGCAAAATAAGTTTTTTGACAAAAATTAATAACTATAACAATAACAGTGATGCACGATCGCGATTTCACATTTCAGAGCGGAAATATGCTTTTTAAATGCTTACTAACAACACTTGATGGTTATAAACCATAAACTAACTACAGTCAAACCCCGTTAACGCGAAATCGCTTAACATGATATTCCGTTTAACACGAAGTAAAAGCAGTTCTTCGTTCTTCAAACTTAACATTAATTTATTCGTTTAACAAGAAAATCTGTAAACGCGAACAATTTCGGCGGCTTCATGGACTGCGCGTTAACAGAGTTTAACTGTATTAACCGTTTGGCGACCTCACGTTGGTTTTCCGCGAAACTAACGGGCAAATGCCGGCAACACTACAAAAACTATCGCGCAAATAACGAAGAAATAAAACTTGACGATTTGCGATATCCTGAAAACCGAAAAAATGCCGGTAATAGACATAGGCGAAATGATCTGAACTTCTGAACCAGTCCAATCAGAGCCAAAAAAAAACCCGATTAGATGGCGGACGACATAGTGTTAATTTACGTTTTCCATGAATTCGCGCATGAGGATACTTTTCCCTCTATTTTGTGCAAGAAGAAATGGTAAAAAGCCGGCGAAAAAACACGTAATCAAGGAACGTACGAAATGGCAATTGGAAATTATGGAACGGCCCCTACAGTCTACCTACAATGCGCACGTGGTATCAGCAGCAACTGGTCTAAACGAGGCACGTTTGAACATGAATACGCAAGCATGACAGACGATTTCGCAGTCCGCATATTGCATTCCTTTGAAAAATGAACGAACATTTTGCATTTTTTCAGAAAAGGACGCAATTTTCAAAGAAAAGGAGCAGGGAGGTAGCGCCGGCCTTCGAAAAACGGCTAGGATGATCTCTGATTTTATAAAATAAAGGATTATTTCTAAAAATTTAACCCTGATGAGCCGATTGCATGAATTCATGCATGAGGTTAATTCTAAGGGGTGAAATTTATTTTCAATGCATGTTCACGCAAATTTCACGCATTTTGGCGAACTCTGACTATTGTTGATATAGATAATTATGTACAACTGCACACAAATCACAATCTGAAATAAAATATATATATATATTTATTTATAAACATAAAACCTTCAGAAACTATACACTAGTCAACCCCTCCTCCCCCCCCCCCCCCCCAGATGAGTTCATTTTATTTCCAAAATATATCAAGAGAATTTAAAATATGTTTAACATATTAATACTCAGATTTAAATTAAAAGCTCGATCTGGAAGATTGTCCCAAATCCAGTAAAATAACACTATCATATGCAATAATTATCAAAACAGTATGGTAAAATGCATTAAAAATATAACATTATATTATTGATATTTATATTAGTTCTCTAATAGTTACTTAAAAAAACATCCTATCAAATTTTCAAAATTTTTACATATTAAGCAATACATTATTTTACTGTATCTTAGACAGCTTGTTAAGTCCATATCTATGCAGAAGACACTGTGCTCCCTTCACATCACTCACATGAACACCATCTTGAGAATGCTGCCTGAGCATAAAGAGCTCAGACAAGCCTTCTGTCTGTCCACTGTTAATAAAGTGATGTGTTACTAATTAGAGTCCATGCCTTCACTGTTCTCTTTGAGCCAATCATAAATATACAGATATATCTCCATCCCTCATAAGCGTAACTAGGGTTTAGAAATTGGAGGGAGGTAATCTCGAAAAATATGCTACACCAGTGGAAAAAAGGAGGGAAAGGAGAAAAAAGAAAAAGTTTATCTTATTGAAACAAGTTAAGGTCTTTGGATGCATGAAAAAAAACGCTATTTTAATTAATTATATTTTTTATACAAATTTTAATTATTGATATAAAACTTGTTAAGCTTAACAAAAACATTCGTAAATTAAAAAAAAAAATATTGATCTTAACCACTTTTTTAATATGAAAATTCCAAGTAAACAGGAGTCCTCAAAAAGTAGATAGGTGTGCGCTGTTGAAAAAACCTGAACAACGGCCCATCTGATACACACAAAATGTAATGGTTTTAGGTTTAGTATGACAGTGGCTATATCCCGTACCTCTAATATTAATTTATATGCAAAAAAAACAAAATGGCGGACAAAAAAAAAATTTAAAAACATTTTTTTTTTTCAGGTTTTTTGGCAAAAAAAATAGAAAAAAATTTGCTCTGGTACGGGATATAGCGATAAGTGTACAGAATATGTGTGGATATGTGTCATAAGGATCAGTTCAGTAGTTTCTGATATTTTTTCAACAGCGCACACCTTCCAAATTTCTTAAGATATATTTTCTTCAGAAAAAAAAAGCAGGAAAATATTCTTAAAAACATGGAAATTGAAAGGATCTGATAAATTGCAAAATACATGAAAACAATACTTTTGAAAAAACTTTTTCCAGGGACAAAAAAATAAAATAGGACCAGTGGCAGACCCCTCAAAATATTTCAAACATACACTGCCAAAAATAAACGTTATAGAAACTTTTATAAACGTTGAAATATATATTTTTTTCTAAATAGATAATGTGTTTCTTAATCGTTATATTGCACTCTTCCATACTTTCCTTTCTAAATTTGCCACTACAATGACACCCAATACAGACCCACTCTTCCTTTGTTAAAATTCTTGTCATTATTTATTATGATAAAAAATATATATATATCATGAATTCATTTATAGTTTGAAATCATAAAAATTATTTTTTATATTTCCAGCCTACCAAACACTATAAATATTCCTTACTGGTTGCCCTCAGCAAGATTGTCTGCAGACCCTCAAAGATTTACCCTGAACCTTAAAAAAATATGTTATCTTGTAAATAGTTTTTATATGTTGAAAATTTTGCAAAATGAAGTAATTCTGATTATATTGATTGAATTTACCTTCTTTTTCTTTAGGAAAAGTCAATATGCCTGGTTTTTTTACTTTTTCCTTCTTTAATAATGACACCAATATTGTCCGTATCTGTTAAAGCTGCGGATGAAATTGTTAATTTGTCTCCTTTATCAACTATGCTATCTGTTGGTTCTTTCTCAACTTGAACAATAATTTCACCATATTCCCGGTAGCAGAAAATGCGAGACGGGAGACGGACGTCGCAGATTTTTCAGCTGCTTGCAGACAAATCTGACTTTAAAAAAAAATAAAAAAATAAAAAAAAATTAAAGTCTGATTTGCAAGTTGGGTGATTTGAGTCAACGCACATGCGCGATACTTCATTTCATGAAAAAGGACTCATCATAGTTTTATGCGATTTTACGGAGATTGTATAGAAACATAATATAATTTGTTCTCTTTGCTTTCGCGCGTTGGTGTGTAGTAGTTACGCTAAAAGTTACGCTGATGTAAGGACCGCTATTACCAAGAATCGGACGGGAGATATCGCCGATATTTACATCGTTGCGATGTTACTTTTCGGCGAGTGTTACACCAATATAATAACCACTATTTCGATGGTTTGCCCCTCAATAGTTGTCACCATCGCCGATATTTACGTGGTTGTGACAGTCAATTTTGTAGAGTGTTACGTCAATATTGTAATCGTCTCTATTGCATAAATTTCCAGATTTCTACCTATATACTGGCCGCTAACGCCGATATTTACGTTGGTATAATGGTCATTTTTGCGGATTGTTACTTAGATGTAATTGCCGAGATTTGCGCCAGTAAAGTGGCCGACTATTTGTGATGGAGTAGTGGTAATTTTCACCTAGGAATAAGCCATTTTAATAGAATCTATCGGCGAGAATTGCGATGCCGTTTTGGTGTCATTCGCCTGGACTAGTGCTGATGTGATAGCCGTTATGTTCGTGATTAGTGTGAAGATTGCATTCGTCGTTTGGTTTAAATTTATACAGAATGTTTAGAATTTTAATTTAAGATATAATACTTTTAAATGCTTCCGTTTTAATATTTAATTTATTTTGCCAAATTTCTATGTTTATGTAAAACAGGAATTTTTGATAAAATTGACATATAAGATGCTTATGTATTTTATGCAAACTTTAAAAATATATATATATAATAATTACGCTGCAGGTTATTTTCTAATACCCAAATTAGTGTTGCAGATAGTCAGAAAAGTTTCTGCTACTGGGACCATATTCTTCTTTTTTCTTTTGAAAAATGGAAACAGTATTTCACTTTGAGGTATGCATTTGCTACCTGCACTCATTTTAATTTACACTCAGTTATTATTTAGTGTTTGGGTTTGCTATACAATAAATGCAGTATACAGCACAATGTTCACTCTAATATTTACAGCAAGTCAAATTTTTATAGGCTACACTTAGACGTTGCACATTAACGGTCGATGACTAGCGTTTCAGTTACACAGAACTCATGTCAGAGCTTCCCGTGATGGAGAGTCCATTTCCCCAGCCTGTGTAGCGCGTAGTTGCCTGCAAACAACATACAGTTTGCAAGACATGGTAAATTAGTTGTATGAACGTCTTGCAGTTTGATATAGCTTTTGATTACCTTAGTAAAACGATGAATAATTCTCAATGAAATTTAATGACTAATTTGCGTAATAATCAACAAAGAGTTGGTTGAGGGGAAAAATGCAGTATATTTGCTTAATCTTTCTCAACCTAATGGCTCGTTACACCTATGCCATCCCTTACACAGCTTTTTAAAAAAATATAATGCCTTTAAAGCATTTAAGTTGAAAGTAGAGTTTCATTAAGAAAAATTATAGTTATTTTACAATATCTTCATATCCTTGATTGAAGTACTTTATGGTTAACAGTAGTAGGAAGAGTAATGAACATTATGAAAAGATTGCAGTTTTGAAAATCATTGTGAAGTCAAAATGTCAAAACCTGCATTTTTAGGAAACCAATTTTACAACAAAACTGTGTGTTGATTATTTATTTTGTAAAATAACAAGACAACCAAATAAATTGTATGTAAAATTACATATTTCTACAAGTCCTTTAAAAATTGAAAGGATAGCGTACATAAAATCTGAACAAATTTTAATACCTAATTTGCCACTGTATATTTCCCTAAGCTGAGTTCAAAATTGGAAATTAAATCCATATGTTTGAAGGATTGAGGATTCCTATTGAAATTGTGCACTAAACGTAGTTTTTCCTTGTCATCACTTCCATAGTAAAGTTGCAACTGGTTAGTCAAGCATTGAGCTTCATGTGCTTTCTAAAAGAGGAGAATAGGATATAAAGAAATATTGGCATAAAATTGTAACTTACTTTAAAAAAAATAACCATATAAATAACATAACAGAAATATTTATTACAACATATTTAACTTCGATCAACACTTCTCTTAATGACAATTGTAAGGGCATTTATGGTAAGAAGCATTACAATTGTATTATACTAGGATACATGCAACTTTCAACCATAAAAAAGGTTTCTTCTTCAAGGAAGTATAAAATAGCTTTGGAAAAGAAGATGAAATCTACTGAATACAAATAAAACAGAGAAGCGGCTAATTTGAGGAAGAGAAAATACTTAGTTAATATAACTGATTCCCAAAGAGAAGCACGTAATTATAAGAAAGGGGAAGTTAATTTTTTAAAAAATCTAATTTATTTCCAGGAATTTTAATGATTTAAAACCAAAGGAACAGCAAAAGAATAGGAAATACTGGCGAGAAGCTTCTCCAAAGTGAAGAGCACAATAAATAGATGTTAATTTGCTAATGAATTTTTTTTTAATAATCTGGTTTTGTTTAATTAATTAAATGTTTTAGACAGCTATAAATGTTATCCTTAATATGTGTTGTACAATTGAAAAATCAGCTGAGAATGGGATGAAGTGTAAGTGTCACTCCATTGTCATTGTCAATGGGGTGACATAACAAAAATTTTTTAAAACAACCCCCTAGACAATATATAACTTTCATTTTTTAGCTAAATAGTTTTATTTTAATAATTTAAATAATTTTATTTTATTACAAAAATATGTTTTACATAGAATTTCATTACATAAGTGAATGTTTCTGTGATGAAAATTTTTATTTCCGAATTTACACAGTGTTTCCCTCTTTTTCAAATTAAATATGCATATATATTCATTCAATAGTATTTTTTATTTTACAAACTGTGTTGTTCATGCATGTTAACCTCGGTAATCAGTAATTCAAACTGTGTCACCCAATTGACATGTTTTTGTGCTTTTTCAAGAAAATACTCTAAAATGACAAACTTATTTAACCCACTGGCGGCCATGCACGTATATATGTGTCGTTTGATCCTCAGTTTTTCCAGCAATACACAATATTTTTAAATTTATAAATAAAATTTTGAATAAAATATGGTTTAAATATTTTTATTATGATGAGAGTTTATAACCTATCTAAAACAAATGATTAAAAAATAATTTAAAAAAATTAAATATTTGAATTAGAAATATAAAATAATTTTTTTTACAGGGAAAACAACTGTAGAATTTTGCCCATTTCCTGGACCATCAGTGGGTTAAAAAATAGTGCTCCAAAAATATACTATTAGAAAGTACAGTTATATAATAAATAAATATTAACTTTAAGGGTATTAAAGGTATATTTTTATTTTTCAAAAATGTAAATACCCAATTTTTCACAAATTCGGTTAACGCGAACAGTTTCAATAGCCCCATCCACTTTGCGTTAATGGGGTTTGAATGTATTGAGGTTCAAAATCGGATATTGGGAGACTTTGTAAACATGATTTAAGCAACTTAATTTTTTCAACAAATATATTTTACAACCAAAAGTCTCCAATCCATGATAGCTCACATTTGAACATCTTAAATGACATTTTAACATAAAAGCAGTGCTTTTTATATAAAATTAATTACAGGAAGAAAAGACTATTTTTATTACAATTACAGACTAACAGACAAACATTTATTTCTAACAATGCATAAAAATAAAAATATGACCTACCAGAAATGTATTATCATACTCTCCTCGCATCAGAACAATTCCTGTAAAATATAAGTACATTTGAAAATCAACCAAGCTTGAGCAAAATTTTATTACATTAGTTGGGCAAAAAGAAGAAATCCATTCAAGTCACCTTAGTTTGAAAACCAGCAATATAACACAAATAAGAAAAAAATTGGAATTCAGAATTCATAGGCACACATGCTGTAGAGGTGTTGGATTTGAAAACATTCTTCCTTCTGTGATAATTGTTATTTTACATTACAGAATTTAAAATTTAAAACAATACATAAGTACTAACGCAACACTATATCGATAAAAGTCACCAAACTTATAAGGTACTACTTTGCTAACTCAATGCCAGTACTGCATATCAGAATATTTTTTTTTCGTTTGGCAAAAAGGTGATATTTTAGGGAAAAGACTCTAGACAACTACATGAAAGGAGTACCAGCTTTTTTGGGGGGAGGGAGTGGCTGAATGTCACCAAAATAGGACTTAATTTAAATTTATATACATGGCATGTGCACTTCGTTCCAGATAACCATGAGTATGATTGTCAAATTTGATCTACAAACATGACTATTCCTGTATTATATATCTATCATGCCTCAACAGCATACACTAATATCTTCTCAAATATCAAATTATTCCCCCAAAATTTGCTTTTAGCTAATAAAAATTGAATTGGTGAATTTGATGAGAATGGAAGAAAATGCCACAAGTCTGCCAGAGGCGCAACCATAACATTTCTGTGGAAGGGGTTTTCCAACAAGTTTGCATCCATATTTCTCTTTCAAAAACAACTTTGCAAAAATTCATCATCCTATATTCGTCACAAATCATCAATATTTTTAAATTTCTTAATATGTCACCTACGAATGCCAAAATACTAAAATAGTTTTTATTGAGTCTTCAAATTATACAAAACAACCCAATATAGCACATTTTATCTAGATTCTGTATTATCCATATTACTTGACTTAAATCTCTTTACGCTCAAGTGGCACATGAGGCCACAAACATAGCCTTCCAGTCTAGTGCTGGCTGTTCCCCAGCTCGGCCATTCAAGGGAATTGCGTTCTTTTATTATCACTTGACGCCAGGTGTATTTTGGGCGTTCTCTTCTTCTTCCATCAGGTGCCCAAGTAAAGCCAACGTGTGTTGGGTCTGATGGAGGCATCTGTAAAACATGTCCTACCTACTGTCCCCTTTGTTTTTGTATTATTGTTGTTATGGGTTTACAATAAGATTTTTTATATATTTCAACATTTGATATTTTATTTGGCCTGTATATTTTAAGAATTATTCAAATGCATTTGGTCTGAAATGCATCGAGCTTATTTCTTGTTGTTTGGTTAGTTTCCAAATTTCACAGCCATACAATAAGACTGCTCTAACTGTAGCTTTAAGAATGTGACATTTAAGTTTATTTTAATACTTCCTGAACTCCAGATTTTAAACAACATTTTGAAAGTATATTGTACTTTTTTAACTCCTGCATCAATATCTTATATAAAGCATGATATCATTTCCCCCAACTGAGACACAGTTTACTGAGTAAATGGTCATTGCCGGCAGAGGAAGTAAAAGACAACACCTTTAAACGCAGATTTGTAATTTGATACCATAAAAAATTTGACACAGAAAAGCATACAAAACCAATAAAACCCATGCTACACTAATCAATAAATTCAATAAATTTCTTATTTAACAAACAAATGCTTGACTACAGGCTTTTCCATCATTTTCATATGACATCATAAGAGAAAAAAATTTAAACTTTACATATCAAAATTATCTGATCAAAAGATTATTTTATACACATATACATGTAAAAACACTATACCCTGTATATGTATATATACCCTGAGGTACAATGAATCTCATGTTTTCATAAAAATAATAAAATCTAACATACAATTTAAAAAACTACAGTACCTTTATCTGTTTGAAATTCTGTGTAGTAAGTTACAGTTAGACAAACAGGTGCATTTTCGTTAAAAGCCTATAAAAGAAAAATGTACAGAAATTATCAAATTGTACAAAATGCTGAAAATTTAAGCTTTAGAAATATTAAAAGTATTAACATTATGCAATCGTTATACTTATACAAAATTAACAGTAAGATCTTACACAGGGTTCCCACTCAAATCACAAAATGAAAATCACTGATTTTTCATTGACTTTTAAGGACCTAAATAATGTTTTTAAGGACCTTTGAAAATTTGTTTTCAGGCATCATGTCTACAAATAAATGTTTAATAAAATGTATTCTACCAGAAAATTTACAAGTTGGCGCATGTGTAATAAAATATTCACAGAATTCTGATATAGTGCGGATAAGTGGTGGTCACGTGGGCATAGCAAGTATGAAAAGTATTTTTATAAAATTTGCGGTTGGCATAACAGCCGCAAAAATTAAGGACTTTTAAGGACCTCTAAGCATTTTCAAGAACTTTTAAGCACCTCCAAGCATTTTCCAGTACTTTCAAAGAAAATTTCAAAAATATTAAGCACTGTTAATGACTTTCAATGACTGTGGGAACACTGTGACATCACCTAGAAAACTCGTTTAAAATGCAGTGTCACAGCATATAAAGTCAATGGTGGAAATTTCCCGGTCAAAGTAATGTTGATAAATAAATTTCAATTTACATTTAAAATTTTGGATTTCATAAAGAAATAGAAAATCAAAATTTTGAAAGTACTGACACCAAATTACCAACATGATAACACATTAAAATTAAAACTAAGAATTTGGTTTTCAAATCTGTCTTTTGGTTTCTAATCATCAGCATTAGAAAATATGTAAATCTGAGAAATTTTAGGATTTTAAAACAGCTGAAATGCCAGAGAAAACTCTCTTTAGAACTCCAACTTCCGTATTTTAATTACCTTTTCTAAATTACTTTTTTCAAGATGTTATTGCTTTCTGAACTTAAATATTGGATGTCTGTAGTGTTCATGTATCAAACTATATATATATATATATATATATTTATGAAAACTTAATAATATAATAAATTCAATTCTTTGTAAGCCATTCTGTTGCAAAAGATTATTGCATACAACTTGACAGTTCGTATTTTCAATATGAAGAAAATATAATCTTTGTTTAAATGTATGGATTCAATTGTCATACTCTTGGAGACTATTATAAATGGGATAAGTGTGTAAGAATGAATATAACTTCTATGAGATGACAACAGTTGACAATATTATTCATAGAAATACTTCTTACATTGTTTTATTACATGTCTATTTTCTTAATTTTTATAGTTAAAAGAAATAAAGAGAATAAAAAAGAATCAAGATAAAAAAGATGGCGGAAGAAAAGAAAGCCATTATTGTAATATACATTTTTCACTTATTACATCTTTTTTCCTAAATATTTGAGCTTAGATAGGGGGCTTAAATAATTGAAAACAAAAAAAAATTATAATTTTTTTGTGGGCTCAAACTTAACTTTTGAGGAGGTTTTCCACACTTGGTCCACACTGATTTCCAAAACCGCATTTTAAAAAAAAATGAAAATTAAGACCATTCAAGTCTGCTTTTTTAATTTTCCGATAAACTTTCATTGTAATAGAAGAGTGGCTTGATATTGCTGAAAATTGACATTGTAGATTTTGCTGAATAATTAACAACTTTTTCATATACACCAACAAAAATATTTAATTTTTTATGAAACTTTAAAATATGATGCACAGAAGAAAAAAAAGCAGAGTAATTTTTTTAGTTTATATTTGACCCCATAGGCAAATTTCCAGCTTCTAGATGATTTGAATAAATAATTAGAATCCATTGAGTTTTATATAAGATCACAAACAATAACAGCAAAATTGTAAAAACAGTTATTTGGAGAAACATGATTTTATCTTTTTGGCAGATGGCAGACAGTGTTTGATCAAATGTGTTGATTGGTGTTTGTTGAGTTTGTTGTTACACACACCAGATTGTATCACTCCAAGATAAATGTTTTTCTTTAAACCTCAATCACTGCAGTAGAGAAAGATTAACTGATAAAAATAAAATGAAATCAAAGTACAATAGATTGGTAAAAGATAGCCAAAAAAATCTTAACCCAGTTGCATAGAAAGAATCATATCTAGAATTATGTTCAGGGTTTCTGCCAAAATAAAATGTCACAAATCCATGACTTTTCAAGACTGAAGCAAATAATTTTCCATGACTCAAGAAATCAAATCCCACAATAATAACCTATATGAATTTTAATAACACGAACATAGTAAGATAATCACTGTATCATAAAATGATTTTTTATAAAGTTTTATTTTAAATTAAGTAAAAAATCCTTGTTTCTGTAACTTCCAAATCAGAAGAAAAAGGGGAAAAAGATTTTCCATTCTTTGATATTTCAGTGTTAAAAAAGCTAATCAAGCTTTAATAATAAAGAAATATTTGAAGAAAGAATTAGTCAATAATAATAAATTATATCATTAAGAATCAAATGTTTTGATATCAACAATGCAAAACAGAAGGAGACGGGGAAAAAATTAAAAAAATGTAAATACAAGCTTATCAAAACTGTTCATTTCAGTTCCCACATTATGAAATTTTTTTTCCACCTATGAGACCTTACTCGTGTGATGTCACAAAATTTGAAGTTCAGAAACGTTTTCATTGCTGCTGTTTTTAACTGTGACCGTTGTTTCCGTCAAAACGTAAATAAAAACATTGACGAATTTTTGATGAGATGAATAGCGATACATGGCGTTTATGACGTCACAGTTACGTGATTGTACTTAGAATGTTTAGAAATCCATGAAATTCACTGTATTTCCATGACTTATGGCCATTTTTTGGCTCAAAATCATGACTTTCCATGACAAAATTTAGCCTATGTCCAAATTCATGACTTTCCATGACATTTCCTGACTTTCCATATGCGCGGAAACCCTGTATGTTTTTTTGCTTATTAGAAAGTCACACTAATATGCAATTTCATATAAAAATTTCACCAATTTATAAGTCATGATTTGCATAACGCAAAATAATGAGGTGTATGTAATAATAAGAAATAGATATAAATAAAAATTATATGAATGAATTTACTCTACCTGGAAGTTAATTAAAGAAGTAAAGTAGCAGCTATTACCAAGAAATTGACATACTATATATTCATAACCTCCTGCTCTTGGTAAAGGGAACAGAAACTGAAACAAACTTTTATAGTTAAATTGAACTTCATATTAACATTGTAATTTTTTTTTATAAACAACACAAGTATGATAACAAAAATGAGTAAAAATTTTACTACTAATAGTAAAATAAAACACATACAAGAAACAACAACACATATTCACAGCATTTTTTGTTAAGTAGATTGTCTTTAATTTGCTCAATGACAAATATAAACTAAGCAAGCCCTACCTAAGAAAAATCATAATAAATTGGGGAAAATTGAATTTTTGTTGGATTAAGATAGTGTTTAAGTATAAAAAATAAAGCAACATTTTCAGATTATGTCATTTTTACAAAATTTAAAAAGTATTTGAAGGAATTTTCCTGTAAGAGATATTTTATAAGTATTTTTATACATTGCAAGAGCTTTCCAATTGAATATTTTACAGAAGACTCTCAAATTTTTTTGTAATGAAAGGTAAAATTTTTTATTTATAACGCAGAAATTATGTAAAAAGCACAAGGCAATGAAGTCGATACTGTGAATAAAAAATGAAAAAATTATTCAAAAGAACTATTTTCTTAAAATTATAAATAACACCTATTATTGATATACAAATAATTAAGCAAACTTTTAACAATAATGCCTATATATTTATAATAGTAAATGATAAAATATGTCTGTGTGTGTTTGTTAGCCTATAGAAAGTAACTTCCACTATTTGGAAAACTTTGAAAAGTAATATTCAACTTCTAATTGTGCACCTGACAGTCAGAATGTTTAATTTGATTTTTTAAATTTTAACGCTAACCATTCTGTAAGAAAACAAACTACTCATTGCTAGTTCTAAAAATGTCCACCAGATTGCAGCACAGTTTCATCTTAGTGTCTACTCACATAAGATACTTTTTAACAAGAAATTAATTGCAGCATTATGTTAAACAGCCCTGTATTTGTGCCTTGAAGTAGGGGAGGGGTTTGTATTAAAAACAGGGAAATGATTAAGACTTTTAACTAACAAAACTTTTATTTCTCAAAGAAAAGAGGTTCAAAATTTTAACAAACTGAACTTTTAGATATGGTTTGTGTAACAATGAACCTTAACTTTTAGTAGGTAAAGCGAACCTGTGTTTACATACAAATGAACCTTTTAGTGAGCCTGTACTTGAGTAGCAATAAACTTTTTAGAGAACGAAACAAACCTGGGCTGGAGTAGAAATAAACCTTTTAGCGAGCAAATAGAGCCCGTGTTTACATAGCAGTTAATCGATTAGCAAGCAAAGTGAGTCTGAGTTGATATAACAATAAGCTTTTTAGAGAGAAAATTATCAAAAGCAAGGATCCATACACATTGATGAGTCTCCCCAATGTGTGGCCCTGCAGCAAGTAATATATATTCAATGACTGCTTAGAAAATGTCAATATTAAAATTATATAACTAATTATCAGACACTAACCTAGACTTTTTATTGAAAGGGAGAGGGGAAGGTTACAGAAATATCAGAAAAGTATGGTCAAGTCTTCCCTAAATTAAATTGCAGCTAATTCATTAAAATTTTATGTTTTAAAAAGGACCCTTTAGCACATTAACTGAAATGAGTGCCACTTTAAGGCGCTCAGAAAAATTATCCCAAATGTTTCAAAATAAATTAAATGCTTTGTTGTTGGCCAAAAGTTTCTTTCTTTGACATACTCTACATGTTTACTTTATACTACTATCTGTGTGACCCTGTGTTGTGGTGACCAGTCATTGAGTAAAGGTCCCAGCTTTTGGTGCTTTACAAATCAGGCTTACTTTGCACGCTGCAAGGTTCCTTACTATGCAAGCACAGGCTTGCTTTGTTTAAAGAAAGGTTAATTGGCAACCAAGCAGAGGCCTGCTTTGCTCACTGCTATGTAATCCCTCATTATTGATTATTAAAACCTCCCTGCCAAGGAACAAAAACAATGTCCCTGTTAATACAGCCCCTCACGCTCTGAAAATATTTTAACATTTTGTTTGCGAAAAGCAAAATTAGAAGGCCAGAGCTACTTATATTTAAAATTTCAGAGTTCTATGCTTATTGAAAGTCATTTTGTAAAGAAACTTTAAGAAATTAATTTTAAAAAAATCAATTAAAAAACTAATTAAAATTTTAACATTCTGTTTGTCAAAAGCATAGTTAGAAAGTCAAAACTACTTATGTTTAGAATTTCAAAACTCTATGTATAGTGGAGCGATTTTCTGTAAAGCCAGAAAGATAGCCACTGTTTTACTATTATAGATGGAAATTTTAAGTTTTTTAAAAAAAGATGCTTGAAATATGAAATTCTATCACAAAATATTTCTAAATAAATTTTTAAAAAATAGGATGCAAACTCCTAAGAATATTAAATTTATAGTAACTTTCCTGATATTTTTAATTTATGAACCTGTAAGTATTCAAATCAAGAAGGGGGGGGGGGGGTGAGGCTTTCTGATAGCATTTTTTCTTTAAATCAAAACATGTCGCAGGTTTTTCCAAAAACGTAATTAAAAAAATTTCTAGAATTTTTTTTTTTTTTTTTTCATTTATGATTAGTCAATATATGGGCGTTTATGGACCAAATTTCATTTGTTCCGCTTTTTGCCTCTTTGGAGGTAAGGAACACTGAAAAATGATAAAATTACATGTATTAAAAAAAATATTCCATAAAAATAACTTAAATATTTAGTAATGGCTACTGTGTGCTTAACCAACATTTTAACATCTATTGCTATTTAACAAGAAACTTATAGATGAACTTACAATACATAAGAACTAGTTTAAAAAAGGGGGCCAGTGTGGAAAATAACAAAACAAAAAAAAAGAAGAATTTGGGGGGAATTCTTAATTTTTTTAAAGTGCAAAGACTTTTTTTTTAATTGAATTTTTCTGAAAAAAGGTGAACCTGCTAAAAACAAAAAAAAATGTCACCATTGATTTAGGGTGGGAGTACCTCTCCTTCTAATGAACCCACTTGTGAACTATTATTTATGAAATTTAAATTCTCAAATTGCAAAAAGAGTCTATTCACAAAGAATCAGTTAAAATATTTCATCTTATTTATCAATAAATTTATGCACTTACAGATGGGTATTCTTTTAAGTTGCATTGCATTTTGGTAAAAGATTCTCCCTACAAAGAAAAACACAAAATCTTAGGTAATTTTATTGTAAAGAATTATTCTGCTACAATAATTTTAGATTAGAAGATAGAAACGATTACTTGACTATAACTTCTTTAATTCATGTATTTAGATAGTTTAGATAGTATTACAAATCATGCAGAATATAAAGATTTTCAGTAGTATTAATAAACATATCAAAGTGTTACTCAAAACTACTTGAACTCATATGTACTCTGTCATACACTACAAAACTTATATACTGAAAGATAAGAGAAAAAATATAGAGAATAGTATACAGTGGATGAGGAAACCATCACTCACAAGAAATTCAGTAGTGGTAGAAAAATATAAATATTTAACATATATTTTGACAGAAAACTAACCATATGTTTTAAAATTGCACAATGAGAAATGACCTGGGCTTAAAACTTTGTAAATTGTAGCCCACTCAGCCTTCTCTCTCAACCAATATGTATCAAAACATATTCTTGGAATCACAGGAGCTTAAAAGCAAAGTAAACGATAATGCCTCTATCTCTTGTGATCAAGACATTTTGGGACCCTACTTCGATGTTAAACGAGTGGGTCTATATCCTTTTTACCAAGTGCTGTTTCAAAGATTAAAATATCAGTCACTCACTTTAATCTATCATGCATAATTAGTCCCCCCCCCCCCAGTAATACTTACACAGATCATATAGTAAATCAAGTAGTTTATCTCAACAACTAAATAGCATAAAACCATGCATAATATTGGGTTGTTCGGAAAGTAATTTCAGTTTTTTTATGCAAGATGGATTTTCTCACAGTGAATAAATGTTTTATTGAATTATATATTGTCTATTCTGGTCCAAT
Source organism: Linyphia triangularis (assembly GCA_963978545.1). Lineage (NCBI taxonomy): Eukaryota > Metazoa > Arthropoda > Arachnida > Araneae > Linyphiidae > Linyphia > Linyphia triangularis. The sequence goes on along the minus strand of OZ021721.1, from coordinate 81,656,767 downwards.
ACCTTTTGTCATCTTTCTGGCAGTAGCATGATTCCACACTCATAAGATGTTTGTTCTTTGCTGGCAAGAAACTGATCCTGGATGAATTTTGACCTCCTTATTTAAAATAAAGGTTTTACCGTCTAAAGAATTTTGTAGAGACTGGAACAAATAATAATCAGAAGGTGCCAGATCTGGAGAATATGGTGGATGTGACAGTAAATCCCATCCAAGCTGTAAAAGCTTCTGATGAGTGACCTAACTTGTATGAGGTCTCGCATTATCTTGGTGAAACACTACCCCTATTCTGTTTAAGTGTATAATTCAATTTGTTCTGCTGATGAGAATGCACTTCAGAATTGATCGTTGTGTTATCCAGTAGAAGCTTAAAAAAGAACGATATCTCACCAAACAGATACCTTTTTTTTTTATGTATATCGACTTTCGAAGAGCTTTGAGCTGGTTTATCTTTTTTACTCCATGATCTCTTGAATATAACATTGTTGTAGACAACCCATTTCTGATACCCAGTGATGATGCACTTCAAAAATGGATTATTTTCTTAACATTTGAGAAGCAATTCACAGACGTCAATGCGACGGCACAAATTTCTTTCCATAAGAACATGAGGAACCCATATGTCGAGGTTTGAGATTAAACCTAGACGTTTCAAATGATCATGAATGGTCGAATTCGATAAATTTAATTTCTCAGCAATCTAACAAGTTGTTATTCACTGGTTTGCATCAGTTAATGCCGTTATTGTGTCTTTATTAGCTTCAACTGGCCTTCCAGAACGTGGTGCATCTTCAACATCAAAATTGCTGGATTGAAAATTTGCAAACCAGTTTTGGCACTGACGTTCTGTCAATACATTTTCTCCATACACATCAGATAATTTTATCCTTGCTTAAACAGCATTTTTACCTTTTCGATAGTAAAAAAGTAAAATCTACCGAAAAGGCTGCTTTTCACTTTCCATATTTAATAGGGCACCAACCAAAAACTATTGCGTAGAATCAATCATACTTTTTCCCAAGCACAGCTACATCAGCTGTCAAAATATATAATGGTTATGCGGCTTAAGTGTGAAGTTGGTGATGTGAAAAGATACATGTGAAAAGATACAATTAAGTCCTCTGTTGGGGAAAAAACGAAACTATTTTCCAAACAATTCAATATGATTGCTGAGCATTCAATAAGAACTATTACAATGACACAATTTAAATTTAACCCCTTGCCTGCCATGAGAGTGTATATACGCCTCGCAAAGTGGTTGGTTTAACTGCCGCGCGCATATATATACGTCTTTCCGAAGTACAGTTCTTTGCAATGGGCCGCTATCAGTAAAACTACTCCTACGGCTTTGGAATGCTATAGAATGACTTTGACAGTGTTTGCAAAGGATTTACTTATTTTAGAGAAAAAGTGGGGGTATTGGAAAGGAAAATGTTTCTGGAATGTTTTTGGTACTGTGTGTAATAAAAGCTTTTTATTTTTTTGTATGAATATGTCTGATAGTGATGGCAGTGAGTTATGAGTATTTTCCTTCATCTTCAGGATCAGAAACGCGCCTGTGTGAAAACCGGTGGCACTGGGTATCAAATCTTGTAAGTTTTCCTCGGCAGGTAAGGGGTTAAGGTAAGAAATAAATAAAAAATTAATGTTAAAATTGCAGTTTTAATAGATGCATTATCTTGTACAAAATCCCACAACAGTCCACCAAAACAGTTAGCAAATGGTAGCAGAATATTTTTAATGTTTGCATGAAGTGTAGTGTTTTAAAACCATAGATAAAGTGAAAAGATACTACCCATAAAGTAAGATGCAATCAAAACCACCACCTAGCCATATTAAAAAAACCTGCCTATGAAATCACTGCTTTCTCTGTAACCTAAACTATGGTTTTAAATCTATCACTCTCTTTTCAATTTGTAATGAACTGCTGTAACTGTATCTTTTAAGTAACTACTTAGAAATTGAATCAGGTGACACTGAAAGTGCCTACATACTTTGAATGGGACAAAAACAACAAGTTATATAGATGCCAGAATGGCTGGATTCATTTGTGATCATCTTTGATGATAAAAATAAAGTCTTTTATAATGTTTTTTACCATTAAGTAAAACTATACAAATAAATTTATTTAAATAATTCATACTAGCAGAAATATCAAAATGAGTCTTTCCTTTCTTTTTCATCTTCCATGCTTTTCTTACCTATTCCAACTAAACTTCTTCAACTTGTGACAACTTATCTATGTAATAGTATAGCGTATTGAACTTATATAATCAAAGTTTTCATTACTTGAAGTTTGTATACATAACTATCCTAAATAATTAAGTTTATATCTAAACATTTAAGAAATGCAAATTAAAAGAAAATTATATTATAATAAACTATATGATTTTTTTATTCATACAGTCAATATTCTAATCCAAACTAACACATCTTAGCAGTAAATGTATTTAAAATTGAGTAAAAAAAATCCTGATTCTAAAAAAATACTAATTAAGAAAGCAAAAATGCAATCATCAAAATATTAAAAAACAACATTTCTTACTGGTAAAACTGCATAAACACCATCCTTAACTTGGTGATACTGTTTCCAAATCTAAAAAATTAAAAACATGAGAAAATAATTTTTTGTTTGACAAATAAAACGTTTTTTTTTTTTTTTTTTTTTTTTTTTTTTTTTACAATTAATGGTTGTAATAAGAATATTGCATTACACTGAATTTTAAAAAAATCTTTAAAATAATTATCCTGGTTAGAACACCAACAGAAACTAACTGCTCTTCAGGGAAGTAAAAATATGTAACTATAATTTTAATAAAAATAATTAACTACAGTATTTTAAGGTGAGGAAGGGAACATAATATAGTATTTCTTATCCATATATTAGAAAAAATGCAATAAACAATTTTACATGATAACATGGTACATAGAATTTACTAAAAAATAAAACAAATTTCTCTTCAGAGAAGTAAAAATACATATGTAATTATAATTTAAAAAAAAAATCTAATTAACTATAGTATTTTAAGGTGAGGAAGGGAATATATTAGAAAAAATGCAATAAACACTTTTATATGATAGCATGGTGCATTTAACAATTTTAATAAGCAATTTGTATGTTTTATACACTCTTCAATTTAAACATTAATTTTAAAGGAGTCAAGGACAGAGATAAAAAAAACTTTCTTCATTATATATATATACAAAATTTTATAGTGATACATACATACTTAAGTAAATATATGTAAGTACATACATATAAAAATCTCCCAAAATTTATATTCCCTGATCACAGAAGTCATGTAATCTAAAATACTTTTAAAGTGAATACGTAATATGCCAGAAATTTTATTACTGTCTTCACAGAAAAAATATCAATTTCTAAGAATGTAGAGTATTTCTAATAGTTATAATTATTTTGATCTATCATCTTATTTGATGTGATAAATAAACAATGAGCTTTATTAATAAAAAATATTAAAGTAGTTGAAACATATTTAAAGTGCACTATTTATAATTTATATATGCCACAAAGGCATGCAGAAGCATAGTACAGTAAGTAATATTGTGTGTGAGAGTCATGTCTAAAAATATATTTTTTTACCCTAGAGATGTAATGTGCACAATATTTTTTTTTGCCCTGATGTTGATATTAAATCCTAGATGCAACACATTATACTTACAGATTCAATATGTTCAGCAGATTTATCTTGCACAATGTCAAGTTTCATTATTTGGTGAAGGTCCTAAAACAAAAACCTTTATCAAAAAAGCAATACATTGTTTAATATATTTAAATCATTGAAGAGGCAATTGGTGTTTTCTAAAAGTCAATTTTTGAAACTCCATTCTAGATTCAGGTTTCTTGAATTGTTAATGTGTTTCTAAGAAAAGATAGCACCAATTACTCTACTACCTAAATTACTGACTAAATTCAAATCATGCTGCATGTGTCTAACTATACTAAAAACCACCCTTACTTGACATCAGTGGGATCGGTAAGCTGGTTTCAGTACATTCTGATCGGCTGCGTATGATTCCATTCCAATGTGATGTCTTTAAACTGTGCTGAGATGGGGTAAATCGTGTTGGCAGATTTGGCCTCAATATGGCAAAAATTTCCTGCCTAATTAAATAAACATAAAAAAAAAACTATTTATTGTGGGGGTTGGGAGAGAGGGGATGCATTTTTTCTCTGTATTGTAATTCTGTATTTCAAAAAAATGTTTGTTGGAAAAGCGATACTTTTTTTAAAGAAAATTAGTACAAGGATATAGGTATTTTTTGAAGTTTTTTACTTTAGCATAATACTTCAAAACTTAAATATTCGAAATCTTAAAAATCTTAAGCTCTAAATCTGAAAATCGTGACCTCAAAATTACAACTAAAATTCTTTGTGCATAAGTATTTTTTCTGCAAACAGCTTAAATTATCAGTTTTAAAAGAAAAAATATGGAAAATAATCGTTATTTATAAATGTAATGGTATTGTATACTTATATTACTTTATATATAATTTTCACACAAATTATTTTTAAATATATATTGCAATAATTTTAAAGTAAAGTTTTATAATATGCTTTTTTAATTTTTACTTTAAAAAATATCACTTTTATGAAATAAAATATTGAAAACACTTGTTTTTAAAAAATATTTTATCACAAATTTTAGAAATTTCAAGGAGTAGTATAAGAACAGGTTAAAAACCCTTACAAACTCTGGTTGAATAGTGAATTTGTAAACTTTGAGCAAACTAAATGTTAAAAAAAAAATGATTTTGCAATTTATAGTCATCCAGAATTATGCAATACATTATTACAATAAAATTAACAAAACAATAAATGTTCTAAATTTAAAAAAAACACTTCCGGAATCAAACCAGGGACCTTTCGTGTGCTAAACTGATACTCTATGCACTACATCATCGAGCCACGACTGAATTTACAGCGAATAAGTACACAATAACGCTCGTTTTTCACTTGAGTTAATTTAAATAAATTAGTTAGTAGTTAACATGAAATACCTATCATTATATCTGATCAAAATGTCTTCATGATATATTTTTAAATGTTAGATGCAGAATTGTGCATGATACTGTACGAAGAAAATTGTATCACAATATAAGAAGAATGAATCATACTGTGTGAATATAATATTTAAACTATATTTAATCTTAAATTTAATACTAACATATCTCGTTATTTGTAATAAGTTGAATTCATACTATTTTTAGTTAATCCAAGATAGTTTTTCCAATTTCTCTTAACTCTGAAACTTTCAAAAGAGAATCATTCAGGTTCTATTTTCAAAAGCCAAAAATCGATTGACATGCATTTTCATTTATAATCTTGTAATTTTTTAAAAGCTCATCTTTAATCATAGAATAATGACAAGCACTATACAGTTCTAATAATTTAAAAGTTTTGTTTAAACAAAATCAGCACCAGTAATTTATTTGACTGGGTGAGAGGTTTGCAATATATTCCAAACGGCTAGGGTAAAGGGAATATTCACACGCCAATAGTGATTCGCCAAGTGAGTGACATCCGAGAAAAAGTTCAGCCAAAGCCATATGATTCATTACTACAATTAAAATATCCATAGTTGGGAAAGTAAAATAGGAATTAAATTTTAAACTCAAAAAAATTTATTTTCAACATATTTTTAAAGTTTAATACAAAACTATTTGCTCAGTTAATTTATTATTACTATAACATGTATGAGTTTCCTGGAACTATATTTTTCTCGCGGAAGGATCCATCTTGCAGCTTATTCACTGATGTCAAGTAAGGGTGAATTTTAGTATATACATAAAAATTTATTGGCAAGAGAAAATGCAACCAATGAAAACGTCCTTTTTCCTCAGGGCGATTCTTATAGCCAATGAAATTTTTTTTTTAGAAGCTCAAAGCAGTCTCAGCATTACATATCAACTCCGTTTGTTTATTTTACATATAAAGATCCTAGATCCTATGCAAAAATGCAATTTAGAGAAAGAAAAATAAATTGCATTTTCATATTTTTCAACTGTTTTTATGAAAATTGGATACTCAATTACAAAAAGTATAATGAAATAAAGTCCAGTATCAAAAGAACAAAGTCAAAGCACTGGAAGAAGAACAGTGAACAAAATGCAAATAACACTCATTAGTTTAGAATTAAGAAATTGATACTTGACCACAAAACAAACACCACAAAGAAAAAAGCCTCATGAAGCAACATTGATCAAATAATAAACGAATCATACTTTATTTGTTTATTTATAAAAAACAAACACACAATCATAAAAGATAAAAAGCCACGACAATGAATAAACAAATCACACCATTTTTTACAAGGAACCCAACATACAATGCCTATATATATACTAAACTCACAAGTGGCACTTGAAATTTGTTTTAAAAAGAATATTAAGTAAAATACAAAGTTAAAAAAATAATAAGATTTAAAAAATAATGAAAATTGGATAATGCCAACCGTCCCAAAAGGCGAAGTAAAAAAAACACCCAATAGCAGGAGAAGAAAGTTTGACTCTCTGCAAGATGAGCTATAAACAATTAGATCACATTACCTTTCAATTCCTTATTTTCATAGAAATCTGATTGTAAATGAAAGTCTGAGCAGTGTGAGATGAACAAAGAAATCAAACTAATTTACAGAAATCAGACAACTGATTGCTAAAGTCCATATTTAAGGATAGGTCATCTGGTCACACTAAATTCATTTTCTTCACTTTCATAAGCCAGAAAATCAAAGAAAGGAAATACTGCCCAATGCAGTAGCTCAAATTTCAAGAGAAGAAAGGTGTGTTAAATACTACACAACCTGATGCTTAATTTTTGGTGAGCAGTTCACTGCATAGTGGCAAAAAGAAATACCTTTTGGATTTGAGGTTGATGACTTTTAGTATCTTTCTTTTCTAAGTGTTCTGAAGTAATATGTTTATTTGTTACACATGGGTGAGCTTGAATTGATTTAAGGTTCTTTTTCAGTCGAGCTTGTATGTCTTCAGGTTCCCTGCAGAGTAAATAGAAAACGGCAAATTTTGAGGCAAGAATTAAAAAATTAAATAATATAAATATTCAACATTTAAAAAGAAAGTTTTCCAAGTAAAAAAATTTAGGGGTTATTAGCAATTAAAATACAAATATTAATTAGTACTTTATATTTGTTGCCTTTGTTAAGTAACCATAACACACTTAATTTGTTCACACACTACAAATACAGTTAGTAAAACTGCTAACCTAAAAGCAGTTTAAAAGGACTGTAAATTCTGCAGACAGCTCCATGGAGTTAGGAAGGTTCATCCCACTTTTTTATATGTAACGGACAAACTAAAATTATGCATAAAAAGTTATCTCCTCTTTTTTGGTACTTGCTAGGTACAAAGTGAACCTAGAGTTTAAGTTTATTATAATTTTTTTTTTTTAGCTTTGGATGTACAATGTAATAAAAAAAAATTGAAAAGAAAAATATACACATTTGATTATACAAGCTGCCCCAACAAACTTTTTATCGATTTATTCCATAACTATTAGACAAAGAGTATAAGTAGAGTCATACGGGAGAATTCTTGGTCACTCTTTTTCTGAAGTAATTAATGATCACCCACTTTTCGGTTTTAAAAAATACTACATATTTAAAAACAACAAAAATATGGTAAAAACTCCTCATATATTCTATTTTCTAATACAAAATTTTAAAAATATACAAATTTGTAACAAGGGAAAAAAATATTTTATCTACTACTGTGAAAACAACTTGTTTTCAAGATTTCTTTAAAAAAAATACTTTTTTTCCCAAGATCCATATCAATGTCACATGTTATAATTTTTCTCTTGTTCATGCTGTTTTTAAACTACAGATATGTTAAGCTTTTGCTGGGGTAATTCTTAGTCACTGGGATAATTCTTTGTCAATGATATTCTTTAAAATTTCAGAAGATTTCATACATATTTTTATCTCTAAACATTACTACATATTCTTTATGTACTTTTTAATCAAAAATCAGACATGGTTTACAGGTTCCTGCGCAAGTTTTGCATTAGTATCACTATCCTCTATTGTAGACGTTGTATCTGGGTCAAATACTTCCTGTTCAAAAATAGCGCCAACTAATTTTAAAAACAGCCTAAATAAGTATTTTAATTTTAGATATAGTAGAGTATCACATTCAGAAATCAGAAGACAAATAAACACAAACTCAGTTGTTATTACAAATCAGATCTAGATCTGGTGGCAGAACAAGACAAGAAAATCGAAGATAAGGCTGACACAAAACAAAAGGGGGAAGTTGCAAAAAGAGAAAAGAATGCACACGAAGAAAAACCCTATTGGCAAAGAAACAAAAGCTTTAATTGATTATAATGTGGATGCCTCACCATTAGCAAAACATACATTTTGAAACATCTGATGGGAAGATTAAGAATAATAATGTAAAAACCGTTGAAATTGAGAAGTTAAAAAAAAAAATCAACCCTAGAAAATGCTAAGAAATTGTTTTATAATATCCATGGTGCACTTCAGGAATATCTGTATTATGCCATATATTATGACAGTAAGCTATTTTACATTGCGAAAATTACAAACATACTAGATGAAATTGGAGTTGAAATTAAACTTCTTGAAAAAGATTCTGGTAACTTTTGCTCAACAAAACAAGAAATGATAAAATTCTATGCTTCAGTAATTTTACAGGGAAGTAATCCTTTTGTGGTAGATACTAATGAAATTAATATTGCTTTCAAATATTATAAAAAATGGTGTCAAGAATTATGAATTTAAAGTATGCTTGTTTGTAATATCAACATCTAAATAAATAATACTATAATATAAATTCTTCCTCAATTAACCTACTACACATGTATAGAAACTTTGTGAGCATTGAATATTGATAATTTATCATATCAATTTACTTTTGACATTCAAAAATATAAAAACAAGTTGTGATCAATATTTACCCCATGTGTGACCAATAATTATCCCAAAGCAGGGGTAAATCTTGGTCGCTTGATTAATAAAATTAAATATTAATTGATTTCAAGTAATAGTAAAGTGATTATTTCAATAGATCATATATTATTTAAGCTTGCTCCATGCCCAATTTAGTTATTTTGTCTAACATACTTTGAGAGATACAGATCTTATTTTTTTTTTTTTTTTTAAATTTCCCATATGACCCTATAAACTGAAAAATGTCCACAAAACGAGATAAGGAACCATAAAAAAATATATAGATATTTTGTTTTTCCGTGTAAGTATGCTGCAAGAAAATTGGTGTCAGTTACTGTTTATCACAAGAATAGCTCTTACCAGCTTGTCTAGTATCACTGCAGAAACAAAGTCCACAGAAAATTTCAGGAAAAAGGCATCTAGTGTATGGGTTTTTGACACCTGTTTTCTGCATAGAATGCAAAGCCTGTTATTTTTTTTTTTTAATTTAAAATTTTTAATTAAATTAACTTTGATTTTAAAAAAAGTATACAACTTAAAAAAAAACTATACATCTGAAGTTGCATTCTTGAATTGCTATACCATTTATCAATTTTGATTTTAAACGAAGCAAGAGAAAGGGATCCTCACAAAAATTGCATCCAGGTATAATATATAACCCAGAAGCAGAATAATATATAATGTTCTGCAATAGGACTTTTGACAGTTATAAATGTTCTGCAGACATTTTTTCAAAATTTCCAGTATGATATAAAAGAAAAAAACCATAAAATTAATACTACACATTTATTACAAAATGATAATGACGAAAAAAATTATTTTTCAAACCAAGGCATACATTCAAAATTTGTAACTTTATCAATGACTTTGGAAGTTAAATATTTAGACATTGATACAGAACCGCTATGTATAAAATGTTTGTGGTAAGTTGGTCCATGCAAAGAAATAAGTGCTGCTTTAAGATGTTTTTTTAAAGATTTGTGTCCAGGTGGAGCACCATTTGAAAAAACAAACATTCTTTTATTAGTTGTTCCAGCAGAAATATTGTCTCCATCAAAAACATTTGGTCGCTTAGCAACAATTTTATCAATTGTGGATCCAGAAGATTCACAAATTGCTTCTGAAATGGACACAGAAAAAATAAAAACAAGAAATTTGATGAATCTGGGAATCTCTGTCTTCAGTTCTTCTATGGCAAGCTTTAAAAGATCTTTTGGCTGGAAAAAAGACTCACTACTCCTACACTCCTCAAGACATTTGTACACCCAATTATTAAAAACAGTGTATTCAAAATACAATTCAGTAGTTTCTTCTTTTGAATGTTCAATGAAAGGAAAATCTTTCATAAAACTTAGAAATTAGGAAGAAGTTCCAATTCTTCTTCTCACTCGCGGGTATTTGTTCCAAACTTAAAATTGTTCTGCAAGGACTCTGATTGTTCTGCGACGTACATCGCAGTTTTAGGCACTTTCTGCTTTCGGGGTATATAACATTTTATAATGTTAGAGTTCATCCTAGGCTTTTTTCGGAGGGCGGCGCACCCTGCCTGCAATTTTTCTTTAAAAATAGCCCCCTTCTTGCCTTTTTCCGGAAAAATGCCAATCCATACGAATTCGCAAAACTTTTGTTTTTTCCCCCTAACAGTATGCAATATGTGGGTCATTCCTACTGAAATCGCCTGTCATGCATGTGCATTCATGTTCAAACACTCAACGTACAGACTAGGAACTGAAATCATTGAATAAATGTCGATATAAAGAGCGTCATTCGGTGGATAGTAGGGGGCCATATTAAATTTTCCTGAGTGCCAGTTAAATAACACGTATGGCTATTTCATACGTAAATGTACTTTGATTAAGCGTATTTTGCCGGATTTTCACTATGCTTTCTTTCTCTGAAAAGAAACGAATTTGAAAGGGTTGATTATGGTAAAGGTGATTATGATAACCATCAAATGTTTACACTAAGCATTTAAAAAATTTCGTTCTGACACGCAAAATCGTGATGTCTTGCTATTAAATTTAGGGAAATGTTTTTTGTAATTTACCTGTTGTCAATTAGTTTTTAAACAGCCGTTTTATATTTAAAATTAAATATCACAGGAATGCATTAAAAATCACGGATTATTTCCAATTACTTTTCTTTTTAAAAACTTCTATTACAGCCTTAATAACAGCGAAATGTATGGCGAAAAATCAGCGTTTTTGATGTAGAATTCAACCCAATTTGGAAAATAAAAAAATTCACAAATTTTAAAACAAAGACTAAATTTTTTAGTCAGAATACTCCACATGATATCTCACAAAAAATATTGTTAAATTTTGAGCAGCACTATTTCCCGTTTGGCAATGGTGAAGCCTAAAAAAATCAGTTTTAAGTTGACTCATTCAAATTTTAGAAAATTTTGCAGGGGGGGGGATTGCTATATTATAAATTGAAATTTTTATAGAAATGAACATTTGATGATAATTTTTCTACATATATTTTTTTTTAAATAATTTTCTCATTCCAGCAGAAGTAGGACTGTAGCATTTTATAAGTATTTTGATATCATTTGAGTTTCTGGGCAAGTTTTTGATTTACGACCCTTTAAACCAGGCGCGTAGCCAGGGGGTAGCTGATGGGGCTGCAGCCCCCTCCGAAATTTTCAAACCTCGAAAGTCAGAAATAGATCTATTTATGCTTGGATAGTTAAAATTTGAAATTAACACAAGTTTTCGTTATTTTCTAATTTTTTGAAATTGGACAGACAAAGCACTGGAATTATTAACGAATCGAATTAAGTTGAATCTGCCCTGAATGTAGCACTCCAGACTTCAGGTGTGATGACTAGTCGACGTGATACGCGATGTCTAGTCTCGTTGGTGCGGACTTTCGTCCGACAAAAGGCTTTCAGAGTCCTGGGGATGGGAGGGGGGGGGGGGGATCTTGTACTTGTCTAGTCCATGATCCCCCCCCCCCAGGGACTCTGGTTCACTAGTACAATAGGTGACAAGGGGTTCCAGAAAGCCACAAACCGGCTCTTTCTTAGCAGACATCTCCAACCTCCAAGAGTAGCATTGTATACATATTCAACATTGCTCGGATCCCACTTTGTTAAACACTTCAGAATTTTCTATATAAGAAATTTCTTATTTCTACCCCATTCAAGGTAAGTGCAATTTTTCACTATTCAAATAAATTATTTTATATAAATGGTTACGATCATAAAGCTTTTTTTTTAAACTATTGACCTATTTCGCTGGGCATGCGGATTAGGACGTTAAAGCGTTAGATTGGGACTTTGTTAATCAAATGTTAATGGTTATTGTTGGCAATAACATTATAACTCCAATAATAAATTGATTTAATTATAATATTTTAATAATTAATATATTTTTATTGAAATATGTTTACCTAAATTAATTACCATATAGTTTTAAAATTCCAGTAACTAATTATGCTATATGTGCTAAAAGTATTACAATCCCAAAAAGTGTTTGTTTTTTAGTTTGATTAATTTTGATTTGTAAATTATTGAATGATAATCATTGTTTCCGAAGTTGACATTTATAATTTCTCAGCCCCCCCGGAAAAAAAATCCTGGCTACGCCCCTGCTTTAAACATTATTCTTTTCAAAAATTAATAATTTAAACTTTATTGTGGTGAAAAAGTGAAATAACGCAGAAATTACGGCAAAAAAACGAATTCAAATTTCTGCAATTTGCCGTAAAAGTGCCCTCAGAAACTGGAGTTGCCCTTTTATGGAAAATAACACCCTGACCTTTTTCATTTCTAGGATGAACTCTGATAATGTTATATGCACTAATACATTTTTTCTAAATATATATAAGTAAAAAAGGGCAAATGGGAATTATTTCACAGAAACTATAAGTAGTGTTAAAAGACCTTAAATATTCTGTTCAAACTGGTTTAAACTAAATCTTCTACTGCATTCCCCCCTGAGACATCGAATTATTTCCCTTGAGTGTGTATTCTGAAAGATAGACAAATACATCAAACTTACTTCTGTATTTTAGCTATTTTTTCAGCATACTTCTCAAAGTACGGATTTTCACTTAATTCTTGATGTGAAACTAGAGATTTGGAGAAGGCTCTATATATATTCGATTGGGTTTTCGGAGGATTGTAAAATAATGATCGAAAAGAAGAAAACCAACTCATGTTTTTATTTAATTTTCTTTCAAAATGAATTCACTTTTTGAAGAAATATTCAAGAAAAGGAATGTCAACACCGATCCAAACCTAAGTTTTTATTAATAATAGTGCTTGCCCTTGTCTTGCTTGGTAGTAGAGGGCTTGCTGGTGTGTAGCTACTATATCTGAATGTGTATTTCTGATTGTTATTCAGTAGTCTAAAATATATTAAAAAAAACACTAAAAAGAAAATTAAACATATTTCTTGGTGGGATCAATCAAGATAATAACATTTTTATATATGATAAAACTTGTCCATTTTGTGGAGTCAGCTCAGTTTGTTTAAAGAAAACCGGTGATATTGCTTGCCTGCGTGGAGGAAGCTTCCCAAGGGCAAATTGAATTTAGACACATTTGGGATTCGTTGCTTATTATCTGTGGCATCAGATTTGGCACTTTTATTGTCAACATGTCTGAGGGGTGTGGGTTAACATTATTTTGGTTGTCTAAATAGTTCTCCAAGAAAAGATTGATATTTGGCAGTTACTCAATGTTTTATATCGGTGTTCGTAAAAGATTAACGTTTATAACTTCTCCCACGAAAACCGGTGTGTAAAAAATCAAAATCTTCAATTTCTTAGAGTCATTGTGTAAAATGGCGAATATTAGGAAGAAGCTAGTTATTGTAGGTGATGGAGCTTGCGGAAAAACTTGCCTTCTTATTGTGTTTAGTAAAGATCAGTTTCCAGAAGTATATGTCCCCACTGTATTTGAGAATTATGTGGCAGATATTGAAGTTGACTTGAAGCAGGTAAATGTTAAAATTATTTTTTAATTAAAATGTTCTTTCCTTACTACTCATGAATTTAGTTCGACAATATTTATTCTTTTGATTAGTATTCGTTTTCTTTGACCTGTTGCTATCTCTGTTTAAACTCATAAGTTTTGTCTAAAGTATGCGTCATTTTGTCTGCGGGTGTAGTCATCAAATGTACGGGTGCTTAAGGAAGCGTGAAATATTTTTATTTTATCTTCAAATATCCATTTATTCACTATTCGTTTTTATACAATATGGCGTTTCCTTTTATTTCTTTTGTCCTTAATATACCATCTCTTGGCACTCGGAGCTTCTTAGAAATGAAACAATTATAACTTCAAATATATTTTAATTTTTTTCTTTTTGTCTGTGTTAAGCTACTTATTAATGAAACGCTACACATTCGTATTTAGTGCGCAAACTAAATTTCTACATCAAAATTGCTGTAAAGCTGCTGTAAAATGTTTGTAAATTCTAATTTAATTATTTTATTTTTTTTTTCAAATATAGTCATTGCCTTAACCTTTAAATTTGTTATAAACACATTTAAGAAATTTAGCCAAAACAAAATGAATTAGCACTAGTTAAATCTGTTTGTTTTTTCTTTATAGGTTTTACTCTTGTATTTTCATTTACACAACACCACCTAATGTATTGGTATTTAGGTTAAAAGCCATACAGACTAGCTTGTTGAAAATTCATTAGTATACCGCAATAGGACCTTTAAATATTTGTCGTATAATATAGGTATCTTGTGTTTGAAAATATTTAAAATATTGCATTTATTTTTGTTAAACTTTTTTTTTTTTCAAAAAAGTTTTACTAATTCCTTAAATGCAAAGGCAGATATGGGTGTATCATGTTAAACATTTCCAACTTTTTTTTTTATATATATTATTGTACAAATATAAATTATTCAATGATGTCTGAAACTTTATTAATGGTTCTATCATTTTAACAATTAAATTCTCTACTTCTCCACTAAAGTCATATTTGTCAACAATGATTTGTTTACCTTCGTAATATATTTATATTTGTTACTGCGTGGCCTCTATTGCTTAGAGCTTGTTGTGCAAGGTCTTTGCATTCAGAAAATTTAAAAAACAAACCATACTTCTGTTAGGTAAAATTAGAAATCTAGATCACATTAAGTAGTAAAATAAAAATATTGAAATGAATCAACTTTTCATCACTGTAACTGTAATTATAGGCAATATTATCCTCTTCTAATTTGGCATCTCAAAGCACAAAAAAAGTTGACAGTGAGCTGTTAGAGTAAGAATAACACTTGTTGCATATTTTTTAAAATTTCAATACTACAAAGTAGTATGTCCTTTTTGACCCTTTTCACTTAACAGAGTGGACACTCAATATTTTGATTATAGCAACTAATCTTGCGTTGGTTGTTAGGGTGGATGCTAGCTTTCCCTTCCATTAGAAACAAGAATATATAGGCCTAATTCATCAGTTTGCTCTCAGTAATCCTGATCTTAATGTAGTGATATTCCAACATGGTATTGTTCGAGGGTCATTCTACTGAAAATTGGAAATTTGATCAAATTTTTTTTTAAAAAATCTTGATACTTTCTATTATAGTAGTTGCGATAAAAAATTACAAACTTTTTATTTTTTATGAATATTGTAAAAAAAAAATTTCACAGATGTGACATGAGGTATGAAGGGCTGCAGAGAATTATTTATAGAAGTTAATTTTAAAATGCATGTAACATTGCTTTTTACATGTAGATTAAATATATTATACATTAAGGAACCCTTATCTTGCTACCAAAAAACCAGAACATAGTCAAATTTTTTTTATTTCGGTATACAGTGTCCAAAAGAGCATTGTCGTCACTCTGTGACATCGCAGTCAGTTTCAAATGCAAGTCCAGACAAGAAATTCCACCCTTTATTTCAAAGTCAATGACACAGTCAGTTGACCCCTTCAACTAAAGAACATATTCCACTCCTTCTCAGACATCACAAACCGGGTTTTGGAAGATATTTTTCGTCACTAAAGTGTCTGCCCCAAACCTTGTGCTTGTCTGCCATACCCTCTGCCTTTTTTCCCCTAATCGAAAGTCAAAATCGACCAATCAGCAATGAAAGCGTGTGGACATGTGACGAAGCTGCATTGTTCTTAAGCAGAGTTCATCCTAGAAATGAAAAAGGGCAGGGTGCTATTTTCCAAAAAAAAAGGGCAATTCCTGTTTACGAGGGCACTTTTATGGCAAATTGCAGAAATTTGCATACGCGTTTTCTGCCACAATTTCAATATTGTTATACTTTTCTACCACAATAAATAATTTTCAATATTCTGAAGAAAAATAATAATGCAAAAATCCGTGAATCAAAAACTCACTCAGAAACTTAAGATATCAAAATAGTGATAAAGTGCAATATACACAGTAAAATTAAGATGAGAATGTTTTAGTATACTGAAAATGTTTTAAGATAAGAACTTTTCACTCTTTCAAAATTTTCTAAAGTTTGAATCAACCTTAAACTTTATCTCTTAGGTTTGCCATTGTTAGATAGAGAATAAAGTTTCTTCAAATTTAACATTATTCATTGTGAGATATCACAAGGAGTATTCCGACAAAAGAACTTGGACTATGTCCTGAAATTTGTGAATTTTTTATTTTCCAAATCGGATCAAATTTAGCGTCAAAACAGCGGATTTTTTTTGCCTTGCAAGCCGCTATTATGTAAGCTGTATTAAAAGTTTTTTTTTTTTTTTTTAAATCGGAAATAATCTGGTATTTTGATTGCATTCCTGTTATGTTCAATTTTAAATATGAAACGGATGTATTGAAATTAATTGGTAATAGATAAACTATAAAAAACACCCTCTAAATTTAACAGGGGGACATTGCGATTATGCTTGTCCAAACGTAAATATTCTTTTTGAATTCTTAGTGTAAACATTTGATGGTTATA
The DNA here is from genome assembly GCA_963978545.1 of Linyphia triangularis. Lineage (NCBI taxonomy): Eukaryota > Metazoa > Arthropoda > Arachnida > Araneae > Linyphiidae > Linyphia > Linyphia triangularis. The sequence goes on along the minus strand of OZ021721.1, from coordinate 81,639,924 downwards.
CACCTTTAACTAAGTTAATCAAGTCTTTCAAATTCCTTTCTTCTCTATTTTGAAGGAGGCATGGTAAAAATCCAGCGAAATACATTTAATCAAAACACGTACGAAACGGCCATCAGGGTTTACTAATGTGCACTTGGAAATTGTAAGACGGCTCCCTACAATCCACCTACTAATGAAGCACGTTATATGGACATCGACTCAATGGATTCCTGTCCCTGATATATCAATGGTTCAATGTCCCTGATATATACTTTGCGCGTTTGAATATGAATGCGCATGCGCGACAGGCAATTTCAGTAGGGGTGATCCACATATTGCGTACCGTTGGGAGGCGAAAAAACGAAAGTTTTTCGAATTCTTTCAGGATGAAATTTTTTCTGAAAAAAGGCAGGAAGGGCACTATTTTTATAGAAAAAAGGCAGGCAGGGCACTCCGCCCCTCGAAAAATGCCTAGGATGAACACTGCTTAAGCATGATTCCTGTAAAACTCACCTCTAGCCCGATGAGTCGGTACTGTTGGTAGTCAAAGACCCAAACGAACATTTGTTTCGAGCTTTGTGTATAGATTAATTTGAAAACCATTTTGTCCCCAAATCCAGATGACATTGCATATCCATGGATTTACCATAACAATGCCAAATTTTATTGGTGCTGACAACATCAACATGGTATTTTTACCACTCAATTGCATATCGCCTTTAACCATTAAAAAGCCTGTACAAATTGGATTTCAAAAGGAGGTTACTAAGTTCTTGACATTAAGGCACCTGCATTAAGCAGTTCACAAAGGAATATTCTATAAAAGATACCTTTTTTAACATTGACAATTTCTGGGATTTGATGTCCTAGAATATTCTGAATGGATGATACAATCTTTGGCTATGCACAATTATTTTAATCAAAGTTAATGTTTTGACTACTTTGGAGGAAACAGGCAATGTTTACATTTTGCTTAATAAGATCTGTAATTGGGAATACTTAAAATAATTATTCATCTTTCATGAACGAGAAGTAGCTGTGCAGAGGGGAAAGCACATATTTTCGTTATGTCCAGAACGGACCCTAAATTCCCGAGCTTGCCAGTTAAAAGTCTGTTACTTGTACAACTTAAAAAGTGACAAAATATAATAATTTTGGTGCATCTTTTTGATTTTTGGAAGCAGTATTCTAACTTTATTTCTGAAAAATAGTATAAATGGAAGAGAATATAATAGTTTGGGGGGGGATCTCTTTTGCCCCCCCCCCCTTTTTTTAGGTTCGGTCCAGAGTTTGCCAAAATCTGCGTGAACATGCATTGAAAATAAATTTCGCCTCATATAATTAACCTCATGCATGAATTCACACATTGGCACATCATGGTTAAATTTTTAAAAATAATCCTCTATTTTATAAAATCAGATATCATTCTAGGCCTTTTTCAACGGATGATGCTACCTCCCTGCCCTTTTTCTTTGAAAATAGTGTCCTTTTCTGAAAAAATGCAAAACTTGCGTTTATTTTCCAACAAAATGCAATATATGTGGGTCACCCCCATGAAATTGCCTGTGATGTGATTCACAAACTGTCCCAAAAAAAATTGTATGGGTTCATTCCTATAACTATTAGAGAAAGTATAATAAGAGCAGAGTCGTACGGGTGAATTCTTGGTCACTCTTTTTCTGGAGTAATTAATAGTCACCCACTTTTCAGTACTAAAAAATACTATTAAAAACATCAAATATACAGTAAAAACAGGGCTGCCACAGGCGACTAAAAAGGCTACTAAAGCGACTATTTTAGTGACCAGGCGACTATGGCAACTATTTCAATGAAAAAAGGGCCCAAAACGACTATTTTGAACAAAACCTTCAACTATTTTTGAGCTTAGGCGACTATTTCTTTTAGAAATTGGATACTGTCCGATAGTAGGACGAAAAAAATCGGCACTATGGTACTAACAATTTTCTCAAAATGGTGAATTTTTTTTAAGGGGACGGGATAGCGAACACTACCGAAGTAGTTGTTCATATTCGCGTGTAGATTGGTCACTTTGTTAGTCTGACGATAGTAGCCTCACGCAAGATTGTTGTTTTTGACAGCAACCGCTGTCATTTTCGCCTACCTGTTAGGCTCCAATGTTTTATCTTTCGCTGTGCCAGGTAACAGCATACACAATTATATTCTCAAATATCAAATTATTTCGCTTTATTTACTCAACTTAACAAAAATGAATTTGTGGAATTTGCCCTGAACCCCGGAAGAAAGTGCCATCAGTATGGACTGGACAGTATTAAAGCTATTAGACGTTATGAACGAGATTTGTGCCGATGTGATGAACGATTTCGCCTGTGTAGGTCAATCGATGCAGAATGATTAGAATTTCAATGCTGTAGCTAAATTTATGAATAATAAAATAATTTAAATTTTTAAGTAATTTATTTAATTACATTGAATGTAGCTTAAACAGGGTGGCGACAGAATCGGGAATTCAGGGAAATGTCAAGGAATTTCGTAAAATTACTCTTTAATCAGGGAATTTTGAAGTTTTCGAGTTTCCCTTCTCGCGTACCCCATGTGGGTGCGGACATCTATCCCGAATTGTGTCCTACAATATATATAGATACAGTTTTTATAGTGGGCCGATTTGGGTGTATGAAGTTTCCGAACTTTTTTTACTCTCAGCAGCTAAGCCAAACCGGCCAATCCCCCCTCCTCGGCCTACAACAACATGTTCATGTTCCTTTTTTTTTCTCTCCTTTTCTTTCTGAAATCATTGTTATGCTTGGAACCATTACAGGGCACCCAGCAGTCCTACTTTTCCTACTTTTTAGTAGGAAAAGTCCTACTTTTGGAAAAAAAGTCCTACTTTTCCTACTTTTTCAAAGTTTCTTTTATATAATTTATGCTACGTGACAATCGCGCACCATTTTTTTTTTTTGCTTGTAGTTTCCCTGAAAGCAGGGTTTTGCAATCTACACACAGTAAATATTGGGTTTTGCAATCTACACATGGTTCACAATGTCTTCAGAAAAGCAGTAAATGATTTCATTGTAGACTTGCACTACTTCTTTAAACAGTCCCCTGCCAGAGTTGAGGAATTAAAAGATTTGCAAGTTGAACTTGGATTCAAGAATCTTAAGCTTGTTGAAAGAAGGTGGCTGAATCTTGGTCCTGCGTTAGACAGGCTTGTCTTTTTGGCCCGTGATTTCTGAATATTTTTTTAAAAGGTTGCCTAAAAGAGACCTAAAGATTTCTGAAAACGCTTGTTTTTGAGGATTGTGATGTGTCTGAAAAGGCCCAATGCTACTTTGGTAAAAGTACACTTCCTTCTCTCCTTGGCAAAACCCTGCAACCTTTATTAGCTCTTTTTCAATGAGAAGGACCTTTGATACATCTTGTGTATGAAAGGATGGATTCCTTAGTAAGAAAGTTGTATGGCCATTTCTTAAAGATAATGAAATTAAAAAAAATGAGTCTACAAGAACTGTAGCTGTTAAAGTTTCCGGCAATAGACTTTGAACTTGACGAGGATGAACTTGAAATTGGTGTTCAATCTCAAAAGTATTTGACAAAGGTTAAGGAAACTCTTTAAAAAGAGTTGACGGTATTAATGCGAAAATGTCTAAAAAATGTAGCTCAAGAATTTCTAGAGAAAACCCTTTCACTTAATATTGTGATAAAAGAAGCAAGGTGTCTGAAGCCAGAAAATATATCCAAGTCCTGGTCTTTAAAAGCAGTTAAAAATCATTCATCCAATGTTCACCTAAGCCCTCCGTTAAATGTTGACTTAATAGGTGATGAGTGGAGGGTTTTGCAATATGAGAACATTCCAAAAGACTGGTACACGTGCGAAATTGAAGATGAAGTATTTCTTAGACGGATTGATTACTTCTTTAATAGCATCTTCTCTCTTAGGAATGATCTAGGACAGGAAAATATCCTGAGCTTGCAAGATTGGTTAAGGTTATCCTCGTGCTTCCGCATGGAAATGCAGATATGAAATGAGGGTTTTCTCAAACATCAAACTTCTTGAAAGACTCCAGAACGGGTCTCACTCAAGCTTTAATAAGTGCACTACAAACGACAAAAGATGGATTAACGGTATACAATAAGTGTCATTTTAGTCCGAATTCCTAGAGAATTTATAAAAAAGGGTGCATCAGCATATAAGTCATGTATGGAAAAAATTGAAGAAGATTAAAGGATTGCATCTGAACTAAAACAACAAAAGGAAGGAGACCAGAAAGAGCTTGAAAGAAAGAAGGTAGATATGGAGAAGAAAACACTAACTGCTAAGGAAGCAATTCGTAAAGAAAGGTCATTAGAAAAAGTAATAAAGGAAGCAACAATTGAGATGGACACTTGCAAAACATAAGTTGATGAAGTGAATGAAAGAATAACTAGGGGTATGGAACATCGCACAACTTTCAATTACCCTATTGATGTGAATTTGTGTCATTTACTGTTTTTATATTTCCATCATTCGTTTAGAAAAAATAGCCAATTTGGCGATATACTTTTCGATAATTCTTAAATTATCCTTTCTTATAATGGAAACTGAAAAGAGGAGAAAAAACGATCATTCATAAGCTATGTTCTAGCAAAGAGAACTCTGTGTTAAAGGCATTCATTTTTCCACTTTTTACGCCATTGAAGCATTTTTAAGGGAATTTAGGAGGTGGGGATGTTTATGACACCTTAAGAGGCATTAGCACAGCAATTTTTATCGAAATCGTTGGAGCCGTTTTTTAGCAATCATTGAAAAACAAGATTTTTTCAATGGCAGCTACCTTTATGCGCATGCACGATTTTGACGAAAACTTTAATGGTAGGTCATTGGGCCTTCACCAACCTGTTCACCAAATTTGAACATCGTTGGTCAATTTGTTCGGGAGTTATGCTGACCACGTGCACAGACATTTTTTCTAGATCACTTTTTTGAGATCAGGATGTTCCAAACGTGGAGAAATGCAAAAAAAATCATTTTTTTTTAAAGAATCCTATACTTTTATTACCCTATGTATTACATATGGGTAATTGAAAGTAAAAAACGCACTAAAAAATCAGGATTTAAAGGGTGTGATTGCCACCCTCGTAAATTGAAATGTCCTTTAGACATAATTATTTGGGACTCTTTAATAAATTTATCCATTTCCACCTCAGAGTTAAGACTCGTCAAACAATTATCCACGTAAAAAGAGGGTCTTAAAATTTCAGCCGATTCTCTTAAATCATCGGAAACCGTATTCAAATGATAGCGTAAAGTGGCTGCCAATAGAAATGGACTGGAGGTTAAACCGAACGCTACACGTTTTTGTCGATATGTTACCAGTTGGTCAAAATTGTCTTTCTCCCACCATAGGAATTGTAAAAAATCTCTATCGCTCTCTTGAATTCCGATCATACAAAAAGCTCGTTGTATATCACTAGAGACTGCACATTTATATTCTCTAAATCTATTAAGAATAGAAGGAATTTGGGAAATCAAATTTGGACCCGTAGCTAAACAATCATTCAGTGACAAAGAATTAATTGTTTTAGCAGACGCATTAAAAACTGGTCTAACTTTCGTAGTGGCATTACCCTTAAAAATTGGTCTGTGAGGTAAACAATGTTTCCCACTTAAATTTGCATCTAAATGTTGATCAGTCACTTGTTCAATAATACCAAGGGATAACCATTCCTCAAAAACATCACCGTAATACTTCATTTTATTTGAAGCAATTAATTTCCTTTTGGTGGCTATCGCAATTTTTTTTTGCCAAGAGAAAATTTGTTTCTAACTGTTTCTGATCATTAATCCATGGTAACGCTACCTCATATCTACCTAATTTATCAATTCGTAAACTGCGTAAAAAATATTTCTCAGTTTCCTGAGAAAGTCGGATCTCATCCTCCAAGATGGGATCACAAATTCCCAAAGAATCGAGGCGCCACAAATCAGTCAACAAACTATCTTTCGTTAAAAGATTCACTACATGAGATGCAATATTCGTTTGTATAACACTCTCGTGAGTAATGACTGTATTTTGATGATCGCCCTCATTAATATTCGGTTTGGTGCCCATATTTCCAAAACATCCCATTAAAGTCCATCCAAGTTTACTGTGTATTGCGATGGGGCCAGATGTTAAATTTATAACCTTACCAGTGAGTATTTTTGACAAGTAATCGGCGCCAATCAAAAGCTTAATGTCTGCTTTGGCTCCATCGTTTATTGCGAAATCTGAAATGGGAATATTTAATCTTTCGCATTCTTGCGCAATACTGAAAGAGGAAATGCGATTTATTTTTTAACATATCTGTGGCTGATTTAACACAGAAATAATACATTTATAAGATCTATCAATATTACTTATTTCAATATGAAAAGATTCGTATATTCTTTCACGTACTTCAATACCTCCAAACAGAGATTGTTGCAATGTTATCTGACTTTTAGATTTAAAATTTAAACTTTTAATTACATCATCACACAGGTATGAATGCTGCGCACCAGAATCCAAAATTGCACGTATTAAAATCTCTTCATTACCATTATGTAATCTAACAACTAAGGTTTGTAACAATACATCAGAGAATTGTGTTTCCTTATTTAACGTAGTAATTGTAGAACGATCTGGTTCCAACGTAAGATTTTCCGTTTCTTTCACGGGCAAATCTGGGCATAACACTACAAAGTGTCTTTTTTTTACAAATAATGCATTTATGCTTAGAAAAACATTTATCCGAATGGTGAGATAACTTCAGACAAACAAAACAGGCGTTTTTTTTTCCTTACAATATTCTTTTTCTCTACCAAAGACATGGCAGAAACTGTGTCACAATTCTCTGAAGCATGCGACTTTTCACAAAAAATACATTCAATTTTTCTAGATCTATATGCATTAGAATCATACACATTATTTTTTCCTGACGTACTTAATAACTCATGAGCTACAGGATTATTTTTATTACGGGAGTTATCAACATTTCTATTATTTTGTTTCTTATAATTTACATAATTATTTTTATTAGAATTATTGTAGGGGGGCAGTAAGAGGAGTGTTAAAAGATCTGGCCATTTGTATTCTAGCCTCACTTTCTACTTCAATTTTTAAGAAATCCATCAAAAGATCAAGATCTAATTTATTAGTATTAACATCAACCTTACCTCTGTTACGTTCCTAGACTCTTATCACTTCACTAGGGAGAGTGGATTCTACTAAAGGATATAAAAACTCAGCGTAATTATTTTTTGTTACATTTAACGCTTCCAGTGCTCGTAACTGAGTTTGCAATTTATCGTATAAAGTAGAAATATCCGTATTAGTGGTCTTATTCATCACAAGCTCCAGAATATCTCGTATGAACACCTGAATCAAAACTTTGTCTTGCCCGAACCTTTCTTTTAAATAAGTAACTGCATGTTCGTAATTCTCTCCACTTCCCGGAAAACTGGAAACTATTTCTCGCGGTTTGGAGTGCTCTTTTGTGGATTGTAGAAGAAGTTGCAGCTTGTATGCGGGATCAATCTGCGGATTTTCATGTATTTTTTGAAATTGCGCCCAGAATGTGATCCACTTCCTGGGGTCGCCATCAAACTTGGTTATCTCGAACTCCGGCAGCCGTTGTAGATGTGACGTAGGGGGTTGTCTGCTGGGGCCATTAGAAGGGCATTCGTTGGTCGTGATGGACAAGGTGGCCTGCTGGTTAACTTGCTGGAGAAGTAATTTCATTTTTGTTCTCGCCGTACACAGCTTTTCTCGGTATTCCTCTATGGCATGGTACTCCGTCTCGAATTGCACTTGATCCACTCCAGTGGTCTGCATCTCTGCTAAAACCGCTTCATCTGCTAGCCGCAGTTGTTCAGCTCTTTCCAATAGCACGTCCATGGAAATCTCCAGTTGCACTAGATCCGGTGGTTCGGTCACTAAAAGACCATCAAACTTGGTCAGAGCACGAGTAAAAGATCCTCTACTCGCCGCTCTTCTCTGCGTCATTCTCTGCTTCAGATTTTCATGAGACATGATGATCACAGCGTAATTCAATCCAATTAACCGTATTACCGACACGTAATTCGTAACACGTAATTGTTAACCGGTTATGCAATCTAGTTCTACGCACATAAATATTCGTAATCCATAAATTCGTAAACAACAGTTCGTAAGTGCGTAAAATATTTTGTCTACCCAATTCGTAACAGGTACCTATATTCGTAGTAAACGTACTAACGTCATCCCGGCAGGGATGCCAAATGTTCTTAATCGTAAATAAATTCTTAAATACTCCAGGATGATGTTGTGTGTCGTATGGGTTCAACGGTACCAAACACGTAAAAATGAAACATATATTTATTATTGGGTAACACCGTAAAGAACGGAGCGCCTAGACGCGCGTCCGATCTATTTTAATTACGTATACAGAGAGAGAGTTACATGGGAGGGGAAGGGGTTTTATCTTCTTCCCACGCATGCGCGCAGGCAGCAGAACACTTATTCGTAATTCCCAACATACTAGCCCAAATTTATATTTTGTTGCAATTATACTTTGATAAGTAAATGTAATTCTAAATAGTCAAATGTATATATTTTTAAATTGGCCATTATTTTTTTTTTAATGATAACATTGACAGAGATGCACATCAGGGAATTTTCTTTAAATCAGGGAAATGTCAGGAAATTTTGTTTTGAAAATTCTGTAGCTATTCTGTTAAAAATTTAAAACCGGCTTTAATGAAATTCAATTGTCATTGCCAATATATAGAATAATTGTTTAAACAGGATACTTGTTTTTCTGAAAAAAGTTGTTGGACTTCGGAATTTAAAAAAGGGTTTCTTGTTTTGCCAATCGATTTTTACTGTCACTTTTGCGTGAAGTTTAGCTTTTTTTTTTTTTTGCTTAGGTGCTGTCTGGGAATAAGGTAAGTTGCCAACTTCCATCGCAGTATATAAATATGATAGCACCTCCCCCAAGACACATGCCTTTTACCGTATGGGATGTAATGTTTTAGACACTATTTTGAATCGAAAGAAGAGTGTTTCTGGGTTTTCGTGTTTTATGTAAATCAAAAGTTATTTCTTATTAAAAGTTATGAAAAGTGAGACTACTATTTTCAACACCCGAGACTACTATTTTCAATGTGTGAGACTACTATTTTGGCTACTATTTTTAACATCTGAGGCTACTAAAGCAACTATTTTCAAAGCTTATAGTCAGTGGCAGCCCTGTAAAAACTCCTCATATATTCTATTTTCCTATACAAAATTTTAAAAATATTTTGTCACAAGTCAGGGGAAAAAATGAATTGGTATTATGGGGTTGGCATTGAACTTTTTAAAGTTTGGTTTAGTTTAAATATGTAGATGACCCCTCATGATATAAAAAATTATATACAATTAATAAAGACCTTCCGCGATTTACGACGGTACTTGACTTTTCTTATTTCATCAATTAGAATACAAGATATAGCCATCATTCGAATTTTGTGTGTGTGTGCGTCATTAGTAATTGGATTGTAGGGGGCTGTCCCACAATTTTCAAATAATAGTTAGCATAAATGGCCATTTCGTACATTTCTTGATTAAGTGTATTTCGCCATCTTTTTACCAAGTCTTTTTGCATAAAATAGAGAAAAAATGTAATGGAAAACTCAGATTAACACTATGATGTTCGCACGTCTAATCAGGATTTTTTTTCTGCCGCTGGTAGGACTGATCCAGAAGTTAAGATCATTTCACCTATCGCCAATGATTTTTTTAGGTTTTTGTGATATCATAAATCGCCGGCATTTGCCCTATAGTTTTGGAGGTATCATCGACATTTGCCGGATCGTTTTCGCGACGTCTCCGGCATTTGACTGATAGTTTTTATGGGACACCAATGTGGTCTCACCAGTCTGCATAGTGTTGATACTTAGTTTAAGGTTTATAACCATCAAGTGTTTTTTGTAAGTATTTAAAAAAGCATATTTCCTTTCTGATACGCGAAATCAAGATCGTACATCATTGTTATTGTTGTAGCTATTAATTTTGTAAAAAAAATATTTTGCTTTAGTTTAAAAAAAATTTGGTTTAGAAAATACCCTTTGGATTTTTAAAATACCCCTTAAAATTTAGAGAGGAGTTGAAAGTACCCTTTGGAAATATTTAACTGGCGAACACTGGTTTGGTCCCAGTAAAGTCCCTTTTTTAAAAAAAAATATATGTATCGCGTTGCCAGCACGAACCATTTTTTTCTTTCCGTGATCCTTCCATTGTCAAAAGAAGTGGAGGATCTTAACATTATTTTTTCTGCATTGATTTGTTGAAAGAGTTATTTTTATTCACAAAGGCTGAAGCTCTATTAACTCTTAATATCGATTTTCTGAAAGAGAATATGGTGTTTTGCGATATATTTATCATTTTTTGATGATTTTTTTAATGGATTGTTGGCGATTCAAACGTGGTTTTGACAGCCTATTTGTTATGAAAAATGGATTGGGTGCTCATGTGTTTCGTCTACTAATAGTAAAGATCAAGTAATTTTTATTTTGCATTGCATCTCGCATGGCACTGAAAGACCATGGAAAAGGAATTCGAAATTTCATCAATGAAACTGTGAGCACTATTTTTATATTTTCAAATACTTGTATAGCAGTTTCATGAGTTCATTTCTGATTAATGGTCAAAAGGCGCATTCATTATCAGTGTTTGAAAGTTCTGCATTGATAAACTAGATTATACGCTATTATTTTAAAGATAAATCATAACTAATTCATGTTTTGTTCTATATGATCTTAAAATTAATCAATATTTGTATTAGGTTTTCTGAAGTTTGTTTTTCGGATACTTATGAATGCAGTTTCTTTTGCTTAATTATTATATCACTCTAAAAATCTTAAAATAAACATTTTAAAATTAACTTTATTTGGTTGAGAAGTTTGCCAATCGATTATTAATATTCTAGGATTCTTCATATGATTTCAAGGTTTTCGAACAGGGTTGCTCTTAAGTGTGTGCTGCAAAGAGTCCTGTGCTATTAATTAAATCAATTAAAAAGTACTACTTATAATATTTAAGAGGGAAACAAATTTTCATTTGCTAAAATTACATTAGGATTAGTTTTAATTTGTGTTTACTCATGTATCTATTGAAAGTATCTTGAAAAATGAGTTTTTCTTTATAAATACACTACTTTTTACAATTTATAATAATTACTTTAACTTTTTTTAGTGCTGTTCGATTATTTAAATTTTTTGATACTTATTTTATATTATCCTTTCGGCCATTAGCATTTGTTAGTGTAAAAAGTTCAAACCATCTGGCCTCCTCAAAAGTCTGATTTGGGTCAGACCAGCATCGAAGCTATCCCGTGGAATACCTCCAGGGTATCTCGTTCTTAATTCTGCTAAAATACTATTGAAATCTAGTTGCTGTAAATTACAGACGTTGTTACAGTGCCACGAATCTCACATTTTTTAGTCAAAATTCCATGCTTTCTTGCTTACAAAATTTACTTATCTCGTGGAAAATTTATAATATTTCAGAAGCTAATAATTTGATTACTATTATTGGCAACGAAACAGATATGCTGACACTGGCAGAAATAAAATACAGCTCTGACGTAAGCAATGAATCATCAACAATCAAAGAAACGGACCAAAAACAATTTCGTCCAAGTACTCAAAAAGCATATGTAGCATATGCATACTTAAAGGAACAACTCATACACATTGGGGAATATTTTATCTGATCTACAATGCTTAAAATGGTAAAATTTTCAAATTACATTCATGTGTGTCACAGATCGCTGCTCTAGGATTGAGGGAGAAGGGGGGGGGGGGGGCTTTCACATTTGATCTTCTTGACAAGTGCAAAAATAATATATAATATTAAATAAAATATAAATTTAATTGATAATTTAAATTCTATTAATGTCCATGGATTCTATTAATGTCCAACACAGAAAGAAAGAAAAAAAGTTAGGCTTATTAATGAGCTCCATGATGGTATTTTCACCTCCTGTATGGAATTTAAAATTGTGATTCGCTGTGTTGTCTATCAAGTCATTTATACGTTTATAATTTCAGGTCTTCCTGATTTTTAAATTTAAAAACAAACTTGTTAAAATATTTGGTAAATTTTATTTAAAAAAATTGTAAGCTGTATATTTTAGTTCACTGGAACTAAACTATCACTTGATAATTTTTCTTCTCATGTAATGGTGAAATTAGAAGTAGAATTTCTGATACATCGTTATATAATACCCCTGTAAGAGTTGTATTACTTTTTCTATAATTTGAATAAACCATAAGTTTACTTTATAATTTTTACATATATAAAAAATTGGCATACCTTTTCAATCTTGTTGTAGAGAAGATACACTACTAGCATTGCAAAAACAATCTTATAACAACAGAGGGTTCCCACGGTCATTAAAAGTGCTTAATATTTTTGAACTTGTTTTCAAGGCCTTGAAAATGCTTAGAGGTGCTTAAAAGTCATTGAAAATGCTTAGAGGTCCTTAAAAGTCCTTACTTTTTGCAGATGTGGTGTGGCCGAATGCAAAATTTATAAAAATACTATTTATAAAAAAAACTCGGGACTTGCTATCCCCACCTGACAGCCACCCATCTGCATCGTATTGGAATTCTCCAACACATTAGTATTAAACATCCACCAACTTTTAGCTTTTTTGGTAGAGTATACTTTATTAGATATTTATGTATAAACATGAGGCCTGAAAACAAAATTTTCAACAGTCCTTAAAAACATTATTTAGATCCTTAAAAGTCATTGATTTTCATTCTGTGATTTGAGTAGGAACCCTGAACAAGCCTGTCTCCAACAGTTCAACCACTTGTCACCATGGGATTTGCCGTCCAAGGACACCCCTGTTAACATTTCTTTTTATAAGAGTCTTGTCATTTCCACTCGGCTATGGGAAGAAGGCGATTCCAGAAATTACATATAAGCGACCTCAAGGCCAAAATTGGACTGCAAAATAACATTGTTGAAATAACATCCCTTTTAAAGAAGGGGAGTGTTACCCAACACCCTGTAGAGAATAAGGGTGTTGCAACTTGGAATTTTTTAAGGCTCTTTGTAGAGGGCGCTAGTTGCACCCCACCCCCGCTTGTCGGAAAAAGCGTCATTCCCCTACTTGATGTTAGTATAACTGTGTGTCCTATGTGGTGTGCCGTCTTTTAGTAAATAAACTAGTTAATCTAAAGACGGAGTACTCTTTGTGAATCAAACATGATCAAATTAAGTATCAGGTTAAAACAGGGGGTTCCCCAGCTATTTCTTTTCAAACTGCGGAAGGAAACCAATTAACCAAGTCTAGCTAAAGAAAAGGGGATGGTATTTCCCGGGGGGGGGGGGCATCTTTCACCCCGCCATTCATTTTCCCCCTCCTCCTCTCTCCACACATACACGTCACATTCCCCCCCCCCCCAATTTTTTCCCCATTTTTAATGACTATCTTAGCAGATATGGATTGGAAAGGTGGACTTGAATGTTTACAAGAATTGTCGAAGGACGAAATTTATAACTTCAAGTTCATCTAATATGAGGTCTCATTGTATGGAGGCAAAAGATGCAGTCTTGGTATGGCTGAACACAAAACGTTTATTAAAAAACACTCAAAAAGCCAAGTTTAAAGATTGGTACAAAGGTATATTCAGTGAAGCTGAAACTTCAAAGAAGGAAAGGTTGCATAAACAAATAAAGTCTTTCTACATTTTATTATAATCAAATTCAAATAGATGAATAGTAATTGCATTCCTTTAATAAAGTTATATTTTTAATTTCCTTGTTTTTCTACTTTTTTATAAGTGCCCAATTTCTGATTTACGACTGCCTATTAGAATAGTCGCTGATTTTCAACATCTGAGACTACTATTTTTAACATATGCGGCTACTAAAGCAACTAATTTCAAAGCTTATAGTCATATTCAGTGGCAGGCCTGTAACAGTGATATATCCCAAAGTGGTGCAATCCTTTACTTCAATGCCAACAAATGATACAGAATGATAAGCCTAAAGATGTTATGGTTTTTGGTTCATTTCAAATTCAAGTTGACTTATTAAGGGTCCATTACTGTAACTACAGCATTAAGTTGAGAAGTTGGAGTCAGGATTATATAGAAATATTAATTTATAAAAGGTTAGTTGGAAAAAAAATGTATTGAAATCAGAAATTTGTGCCCCTTCATATTGTAACTTGTTCTTCTCTATTTACTTTTACTTTCAGTTTTTCTTGGTCATACTATTTAACTTTGTTACTGTACATATATTCTTTTTTTTGGGGGGGGGGGGGGGTGGAGTCATTGGTAATCTCTTCTCCAAACTAGTAGTGTTTACTGATTGTTACTGAATATTTGAAATCAAGGTTATAAGTGTTTAAAAATAGCAATTGTTTCATTACAGGTTGAATTAGCACTATGGGATACTGCTGGTCAAGAGGATTATGATCGACTTCGACCTCTATCCTATCCTGATACAGATGTTATACTCATGTGTTTTAGCATTGATAGTCCCGACAGTCTGGAAAACATCATGGAGAAGTGGAATCCTGAGGTTCGGCACTTCTGTCCAAATGTACCTATTGTACTTGTTGGCAACAAAAAGGATTTGCGACAAGATCCCTCTACCATTAAGGAGTTGGCAAAAATGAAGCAAGAGCCTGTTAAACCTGAAGAAGGACGTGCCATGGCTGAGAAGATCAACGCATTTGGATATCTGGAATGTTCTGCCAAAACCAAAGAAGGAATAAGAGAGGTATTTGAAATGGCTACTAGGGCTGCTCTGCAAGTTAAGAAGAAAAAGAAAAAAAAGTGTGTTCTTTTATAATTCAATTACCCGTAGCTCTTCTTTTGCTTTAAAGTAACCAAATATTGATTTTTTTTACAGTGACTTGTCAATGTCTGATGCAATTTTTGTCACACTACTTACATTTTTTACTTTTTGTAAAAACCATTCCAACTTTAAAAGCTGTTTTAAAAACCACATAGCTGCTTATAAAGTTTCAAACTTCAGCAAATACATAGGGTATTTTAATTTGCTTCTTTTAGACCTTTATGTGGTAACTACAGTTAATAAAATGTGATGGTGTTTCGGTTGCCTGTGTTTGATTTATGTATGTTCATTTTTTTAAAACTCATTTAATTGTTCCATTGTTTAACATTTTATTTTAATATGCTGTATTGTCACTTTCATTTTGAGGCAATTGAATAATTGTACATATTTTTTTTTCATAATTGTGATCATGATTATTAAAGCTACATTGAAACAATAGTTGACTTTTTTTTTCTCAGACACTAGGTAAGTTTGTACTATATTTTGTTAATGTTTGTGGAAAATCTCGTGTTTGCATTGAAATTTACTAATGATGGAGTTTCATTGCTCCTTAAGAATATTGTCTTATTTTCCAAAGAGTCCTTATAAGGTCTTTAAATTTCCTTAACTTTGTCAAAAGAGTCCTTAACGATTCCAAGTTTTTTATTTTTGTTAAATAATAAATAAAAATAAATTAATATTCACTTTTTAAAAGTATTTATTCATTAAACTTGATTGGAATGAATTCAAAATACAAGAATTTTTTCTTGGTAAACAATAAAAGACTTGAAAGACTACTAGTGTTAATTGAATTGATTCAATATTAGAATGATGTAATAAAAAAGTAGTGACATTATTGAAGTGCTTACTTTTGAGACCTCTTAGCTCCAATTGCTGCTTTTTAGAAGCTTTTTGATTGAAATAAAAATATTTTACTGTAAAAAGAGGCAAATAGATCAAGGAAGTATATAATAATAACAGCATTTGAATATTGTCAAGTTCTAGCTAATTGGTATCTTTTCTGACCAAGTAAGAACTGAGGGAGCTGCCTTTCATCTACCCAGTGCTAGAAGTGTGGGTAGACGCGGGGTGATGCGTCCCCCCACTTGTCCAAAAAATACCAATGCGTCTACCCACTTCTAAAAACACTGAAATCCATCCTCCCACTTCTAAAACCACTGAAATCCATCCCCTCACTTCTTAAACTACTGAAATCCATTCCCCCAATTTTTAAAAACATTTAATCCGTCTAAAAACTAGAGAAAAAAATAGTAATAACCTTTCATTTTCATTACTTCTGTTTATTTGTTATTTTTTTATACTTTCATTTTTGTTTTCTTTAAAGCAGATTCAGTCAATTTTTCTTGGGAATGCGTGGCGAGTTTCGGCGCACGTTGTCTAGGATTTTGAGGAGTGGATAGCAAAAGAACATATGTATTGCACTATCATTTCCTGTTTTGTCCTCGACCATTTACTTCAAAATGTTTTGCGTTTTGTTGATTATCAGTAGAAAACCGTGTATTCCTCCAACTTAACCATTAAAACTTACTTCTGATTCTAAACGGCATTTGTATTCGTAATCCATCTAGTACAAAACAAGATGAGATTGATATATTTGGCTTCAAAACTGTAAGAAAAGTGACTCTGATACACTGCAGAACGTTGAAGAGCATCAAATTAAAGAGACCACGTGGAAAGAGAATCTAGCATGTGGCAGCAACAGTAAGCAAAAACGACACTGCAGTAATGATTATTCAAAGTAATGGACACATGATATGCACCTTCATAAATGCAATGAGTATCCATGGCTTACTTATGAAGAACAAAAA
Source organism: Linyphia triangularis (assembly GCA_963978545.1). Lineage (NCBI taxonomy): Eukaryota > Metazoa > Arthropoda > Arachnida > Araneae > Linyphiidae > Linyphia > Linyphia triangularis. The sequence goes on along the minus strand of OZ021721.1, from coordinate 81,623,318 downwards.
CTTGGATGCAACACATACAAGGCTGCTAAAAGCTTGAAACCAGAAAAAACAAGGTTTGAAACTTTCTAACGAATGGGTAGGGTGTAACATTTTGCCACTTGGAGACAAGGAATTTGATTAACGAGAATCCTTAAGAAAGCAGATTTTTAAACACAAAACCAATAAAACTCATAAATGTGCAGAAAAAATTATCCATGAAGCCAAACGAGAAAGCTGAAAAATGCAAACATTTCCTTTAAGGTAAAATATCATTTCGCAATTTTTTTACTTTCAATTTTTGAATGCACGATACAATACTTGTATGTATTATCAATGCCAAAATTGTTGAAACAAATTCATCTTATCACTGTCTTTCGAGTCATGTAATTCAAAATTGTACAATTTTTTTTTATTATTTATTCCCGACTATATTTTTCAGTTTTTATCACTAGTTTTTTTTTTATATAAATTTCTTTGAACATTAAGCAATATTGGGCATGGGATATTAGATTGTACTAAAATTAATTAAGCATAGATTTTCTTCTTAAAAAATATACCAAGCATGTAGGGAAATGTGAAATGTAATGACACTGAGAAAAAGTTTTAAGTCACTGAAAAAAACTATGTCATAGTGTTATAAAAATGTATTATACTACTTTATACAAAGATATCGGTATTTTCATTTGGTCAACTTTTAACTTTGGAGGAACTAGAAAAAATACGACAAAGTATTTAAAAAAATTCGAATTCCTTATTAATTTAATTTTATGAAAGTATGCTTATTTAGAGGCAATATTTAAATCTAAATAAACAGTTATGTATATAATGTTGAATTATTATTTCACTTCATATCTTATTTCCTTCAAGTAAAAATCTACATAGCAACATATTCATTAAAATAACAATAAATTTTGAACCCTTGTTCTTGTTAAAAAATTGTTTCCTTTCTACTAGTTAATAGTTATTTATTTAATTGTTATTAGAAACGAAATTATAAAATTTATGGTTGGGGGAGGGGGGTGAACTTGTCCCCAACTTTTGACCGTCCCCCCACCTTTTTATTCCCACTTCTACCACTGCATCTACCTACTTCTTCTAGATACCCCTCTGCATATCTACAGGTTTCCTAACAACTTGTTTATCTTGTACCCTTCTGTCTGTTTAGTAGTTAAATAGATAGTCGAACAATATCAGCTTTGTATATATATATAAATTTAATTGCTTGATTATATCTGGCAATCTTTTAGCTTATTTTTAAAATATTGTTGTATTTTAAAAAATTGTTAAAAATGGGGTTCTGAAGTCTAAATTAGAGAAGAAATATTATTAGGGTTGTATATGAATTTTTGGGGTATTGCATGTATCATCCTTACACCCAAGACTAAATGCTTACCTTTGTTCTTTTTTTCCCATTAAATCTAATATTAGTGAGAAAAAATACATCTTAAAGCAATTTAATACAATTTTAATTTGTTTTAAGCGTATTCAAATAGTTAGACTTGAATGATATAATTAAAATAACCTTCATGATTTTTAAACGTTTACTTTTTTCATGTTAGTGTCATTATATCCAAAATATATAGAATTAAAGAACTTGGTATCTCATTTTGTTTCTGTTAAATAATAAATATTTAGGTAGCTGTTGGGGGGGATTGTGTTTTAATATTTGACTCTCAAACAGCCACTACATGATATAAAAGTTGGAAGAGTATAATATGAATGCTCTTTCCAATTTGCCGTGCCGACCAAACGGTATAGTGGTTAGCGTGCTAGCTTCTAGACCGCGAGGTTACGGGTTCGAATCCCATGTAAGGCATGGGTGTTTGTAAATGTATGTTGGCTTGTCAAATGAAGAATGTTTCGGCGCATTATAGCCCTCGTGTTGCTGACGACGCCAGATAATCTGAAAACAACCAACCAATCCAATTTGCCGTTTCTATGCTGCTAAGCTAGTCATCAACACCAACTACACCTTGAAAGTTGCATGCAAGTGGGAAAATGACTACAATTATGGCAACAAAAAATGTACAAACAAATTATTCAGTGTGACAAAATTTTTAGTAATCTCTGAAAGAGATAAAAGGACAATTAAAGAATTTTTTTTAAATTTAATATCGGAACTATTGCATCAAATGTGAATCTAGAAAATCCAGTTTTAAATCATATTAAGGGACACAAGTACTCGGAATAGATAGAACTATTATATACTTAATTTATCCAGATATTTCAGTTTCAATGTCCATTTCTTGTATAAGACATATTAAAGTGGGGAGGGGATTTATTTTTGTTGCCCATTCTAGAAACGCATCAGTGTTCCGCCGCCAAATCCGATCGCAACGCTGCAGATAATGTTGACCGAACTTAGACCGGTTTTCGACCCCTCACAGCTCAGCTTCTATTGTAGTTAGAACACTGATTTTTCCCCCCATCGTGTTGCCCTGGGTGAGTAGACGAAACTTAACCACATAATTGTTAACATTGAAAATGGCAAAAAATTTATTTTATAATCTCCAAAATCACCGGAATTCTTTTCTTCTGGTTGTGACCAAAACTTTAGCCAGGCCTATAGCCAAAACTATTTGAGGAATTTCGCCCATTCTTTTTTTATTCTCAGCTTGATTAGAGAAAGAGTAGTATTTAATGCATACAATGGTCTATACCTCCCAAAATTTAGGAATTTTAGTCCGACCTACTGCTTAAATGCTTTATCAGGGTGTCCACAGATAGGGAAAACCGGGAATATCGGGAAAAGTCAGGGAATTCGGTATTTCGGGAAAAATCAGGGAATTATCAGGGATTTTGTCAAAAAGTTTAAAGGAATTTTCCGAAATTAAAATGAAACTTTTAATTTTGACAATTAAAAATACCTTGCTACCAAAAATATAAAAATCAATTTGAAAAAAAAAAAAAATGTCAAAAATTCGGATCGCAAGATCGACCACGCAACTTTTCGCATTAAAATTTCCTGGCAATCACTGAAACTGCTTCCGTTCAGATTTGCCTCAAATCGCCGATAGAATGACTACATTTTTTCCTCATTTTTCTCTTATATTATAGTAGTCTATCGGCATTATTTCCGTTGATATTTGATGGTCATTTTTCTGAACGTTACGATGGTAAAATGGCCGATATTTTCGTGATTATAGAGGGCAAGAAACACGTTCTTGCATGCTGCTCATTTTTGTGATGTGTCACTGACGCTATTTCAGAGATTGCACCTGTCAGCCATGGTACAGTTCTGCTGAAACACTGATTTCAGCATTTTTTGTTGTTGAAATTTCCATCATTCCTGAGACGGATTCAAAACTGCATTACAATTTTATTGGGTTTACTTGCTTGTCTGACAACCAAGGAACCTACATACTTTCAGACTTCCCCAAACTTGTGATGTAATGACCACTTTTCTTGCTGATTGCCAGCATCTATCTCTGTTATTTATGCTGGTGTGTGGTGGTTAGTTTCGCCGGACGTTACTCTGATGTTTAGCTTGTTATTGCCGAGATTTTCGCTGCTAAGAAGAGAGCTATCACCGAGATTTACATTCTTGTGATGTTCATTTTAGACCCTATTAATCACTATTCCAAGGTTTGTGCCTCAATAGTTGTCTATATCGCCGAGATTTACGCTTGTGATTGTCAATTTCGTAGATTGTGAAGTCGATAGAATCGCGTCTATTTCAGCGATTTCCATCGATATGTTGGATGCTAACGTTGATATTTACGTTGGTGTGATGGTCATTTTTGCCGATTGTTGCCTTAATGCAGGGATTTGATTGCTTTCGCCGATCTTTCCGCTTTCGTGAATTTTTCTTATTTTTCCACTTATCAAAGTTTTCCAACAATTTTCTCATTGATCTCGGAGATTAAAATTTCCTGACAATCATGGAACCTGCATGCGTTCAGTCTTCCCCAAACCACCGATGGAATTATTATCTCCTCCCCCCCTTATTTTTCTGTAATGTTAGACTCTATCGGAATTATTTACATTGGTATGTTACAGCCATTTTGCAGAACGTTACTTTGATGAAATGGCAGTTATTCCTGTAATTATGGCGAGCGTTATCGCCGTTATTACGTTGCTGTGTGATACTCATTTTCGTCGAGTCTTACTCCAAAATAATAGTTACTGACGTTATTGCAGAGGTTTGCATTTGTCGGACATAGTACAGTTCAGCTAAAACGCGAATTTCGACTTTTTCTTTTAATTGAAATTTTGATCATTCCTGAGATCGATACAAATCTGTATTACAATTATGTTGGACTTAAAAGTCTGACAATCACGGAACCTTCTTACCGGGCATTTCGCCTGCACCGGTACGGGCATTTCTGCCGATTGTTGGTTTAATATAATTGCCGAGATTTGCGTCCGTACGGCGGCCGCTATCACCGATATTTACGTTGAAGTAGCTGTAATTTTCCCTTAGATTTAAGCCGTTTTAACTGAAGCTATTGGCGAGATTCGCGACGTCGTCGTTTTGGTGTCATTCGCCTAGACTTCCGCTGATGTGAAAGCTCTATGTACTAACGTACATAGTGCGTATGTGAGGATCATTTTCATTGTTTGGTTTGAATTAATGATGAATGATTAGAATTTTAATTTAATTTTGCACAAGAAATTAATCCAAATCGTCCCAGTTTTTATTATGTATCCTTATTTTAAATTGTAATTTTAACTGCTATTGAATGTAAAATTGTTTATTTTAACTTGAAAAACAATTTTACATTTAAATATAGATGTAAGTAATAGTTTAAAGTTAAAGCATTTTTTTATGCATAATTGTTTAAAATTAATTGTCTAGGGAAAATGTGTTTATTTTGTAAAAATTTTGCTTGAGTATTGTACTTAAACAGCAGCTACAGCTGATCTTAAACAAAAAAGAAAATTTCAAATAATGCAAATAATGAAATTGAACAATTTGGACAACGAAATTATGCAAACTAAAAAGCCAATGAAAATATTGTAACTCCCCCAATCCAACTACATTTGAAGAATGTTTTTTTTTTTTTTTTTTTAAATGCACAAATTGATATATAATTCATAAAATATAAAAATTTTACTTTACGAAAATATTTTAAAGTAATTATTGATTTTTGAAATTTGATTACAATTTCAAGTATTCAGAAAACAAAAATAGTTAATATAATATACAGAGTATTTGTTAAATGTGTGTGTGTGTTTGATCCATTTTGACATGATTTATGGTTTGTCTTTATTTTTAAAATTTTACTTAAGAAAACAGCTTATTAAATCTAAAATTTAATACTAGAGTCCTCTTTTCTTGAGATTAAATTGTAATGAAAAAAAAGTGTGATTTTAAAGTATAATTGCACATGCACAGTACAGGTACACTATACATACACTACACTAAATGAAGCAATTTGGTATTTGTGTCATAAATGTGTAAAGATAAACAGTACATGCATCGTAATTTTCTTTATGATGGTGAATTTGAATGTTCTTTTACTTGAAAGTTTATTATTTATATATATTTTGTCGATAAGTTATAATCAGGGAAAAAATTTAGTGTTACAGGGAATAATCAGGGAAATATCAGGGAATTTTAAAATAACTTTTCTGTGGACACCCTGTTTATTAAATTCTGGCCATTATTTTTATGCTCCGTTTCAAATACTCGAAAGGAATTACCTTTTAAATGCTTTATTATATTTTGAAGAATGAAGAAAGGGATTTAACCCCCCCCCCCCCTCCCCCGCAGTAATCGTAAAGGAAGGATTTAGGATATTCATCTTTTGCTCAATTTCAAGAAGTGGCTTTGATATTTTTAGGTGAACTTATTAAAATAGTGTTATTAGAAATAATTAAGGTTTATTTATTTTTTAATTACATTGCATGCTTATCAAAACTCTGAAAACACTTGTTTCAACATAGGGTTTGAAAACCTCTCATTTCAAAATAAAATTTTACACATCCCAGTGATTTGTCGGTTTTGAACCACGTACCTTCTATTCATTAGCATGCCACCTTGACAACTTCCCCACCGAAAGTGCTTAGATCTTTCTCAATATGATGATCTTAGTTCTTAAACTTAAAAGTGAAAGTTATTTGGTTTTATGCCTATTCGTACGTAAAGCTAGTAATCCTCTATTTCATGTAAAGCAAGTGCTTTTTTTTATTCAGTAAGTCATATTTAATTTATTAATTACATTTACTTCCAATTACCCATGTATTGACCTACGATGTTCAAATTTGATGTACGGGTTAGTTAAGGTTTTATTCAATATTGCGCTTAAAGTAATAATTGAAAAATCTTGTTTTTCAGCAATTGCTGAAAACTGTTCTAACTATTTGACCAAAATCGCTGTGGTAATGCCTCTTAAAGTGTTCTAAACATCCCCACCTCCGAAATTCCCGTAAAACTGCTATAAAGGTGTAAAAAGTTAAAAAACGAATGTTTAACACAGAGTTCTCTCCCTTTGAGCATTGCACATCAACGACCGTTTTTCTCCTTGCGTCTGTTTCACTTGCAAGAAAGTATAATGCAAGAATTATTGAAAAGTATATTTATTTGCCCATGTAAGAATTATCGCCAAACTGGTCATTTTTTCAAACGAATGAAATTGTAATGATGGGTATAGCACTATTCCGTGTCAAATTTAAATGAAGTGACCAGCATTATAGTGTAATTGAAAGTTGTATGATATCCCACACCCCTAGTGTTTTTGTACTCAAGTTATAACTAAAATAGGTACATATTTGAAATATGAACACGTTTTCTTGGTGTGGTAAGAAGGATTTTTATTTAAAAGAAACGAACCGGATTTTTATTGCAAACCTCAATCTCTCTACAATATTGCATCATGATATTTATTGTCGCTCTCAATGTAAAGAGTCGTATGTGAATCTAATAATGTTGTAGTCGCTCATGTCATTTTGTGCTTAGAGCGACGGCATGTGATTATTCACTCTAAAACATCCATCGACCGTATCTCAGTGGCGGCTGGTGCAGGGGGCCCGGGCCCCCTCACTTTTTTGAACTTTAGTCAAATATATATTGTTTGGTTGTGGAATTTAAAAAAAAATTTTTTTTAAAGAAATTATTATTATTTAAGCAGTCATTGGCTTCGTCACATTAACGATTGTGGATAGAGCAACATCATTTCTCTTACCACAAACTCGTAAAAATGTCATTCAATCACTATCATTTCTACCAAAAACTCCCCCTCCGTCTCCCTTCATTCTCTTCAATGGATGTTAGTTTCTCCCCACAGCTTGGGGACAAAGTGACCCCTTCTTCGGACGACCTTGAATTTGAAGCTATAGGGTGTTGAAGACCGTGGTTGCGACTTTCGTATGACATCCTGGTTTTTGCAGTGAGTTTTAGTAATGTGATACCATGAGTATCACATTACCAAAACAACCCTGCTTTCTCTGCTCTCGGGTGGAATTGAATGGCCATTTCTAGAAGAGACAGTGATCGGACGTTTAACTTTAGTGTCTTCTAGTGAGACGGTTGCAGAGAATTGACAATGATAGTCAATGGTAAGATTTTTTTTAAATGTCACTCTTTATTTTGCAAAATGCATGAGTATGATTTGATCAGGAATTTGTTTTTGTTTCGATAATTTCTTCCCCCTCCCCTGAAAAAAGTTTGAGTGCTTAAATTTCGTCCTAATATTCGGAGGTGGGTATTTGTCTTACTACTCACACTGATATTTAGCATCGTATTCAATTATTAACGTAACTTTCAATCCGATACCTTCAACAGAAGAATTTCTCTACAGACAGTAAAAAGTTTCATTCTTCACAAAATATGTGATATTACTAGAACTAAGTCATCGCATAATGATCTGTTAAAGATAAACGTCACGCATAACTGTCGAAACATCTTTTTTCCCCAAATAGTCTTGTAAAATGTAGTAAAGTCAAACCTAGTTATTGTTGCAGGAACAAATCTTCATAAACATCTACACTGTTAAAAATTTGGTTCCACCCTGCACCAAAGTTTGGTGCCCATTTAGCTGCCACCAACATTTGGTGCTTAGTTTCACGAAATAATGGTGCTACCTCGGACACCATATCATGGTGATAGGTTGAAATAAAAAAATTTGGGTTGTGTCACTTTTGTAGCAAGGGTGCGATAGAACATCGCGAAATCAGAAATTTTAAGGTAATTTCACTGGTAATGCATTGCTGCGAATTTGTCAACATCACTTAAGCCTAACTGGACACAGGGCAAATCAGTTTCTACATCTATAATTTACAGTAAGCAAACAATATTTACCATATATGTAAAATAAAGCACTTTACTTACCTTGATATTCGATTAATGAATCGAGTTTAGCCTTGGCTAAACACAGCTTTCGATCTTGATGCGGTTGTTGTCGATTTCAATCGAAGTTTCGTTACGGTTGCGGTGATCTGAGGTTGCACCATATTTTCGTGAAACCTCCTCATCAGTATTTTTCGTTGGTGGAAGTTGCACCAAAAAGTGGTGCAAATGTCTACCACCCTTGAAGTTGCACCAAAATTTGGTTCAACGTTGAACTGAATTTTTTTAACAGTGTAGTATAAAATATGAATCGTGAACTTGCACCCTTTAGAATGCAAAATTAAACAAACAATTTGAAAATATCAAATAAAATTTGTACATTCTTAAAATTGCAGACACAACATTTATTCTATAAAGGTAGTATATATGAAAGAGAGAGGATATAATTGTTGAATCAAATTTTGTAATAAATAAAGAAATTAAAAATTTGAAGCGAGTTCCATATTTGCTTAACTTCTTTCAAAATATCAAAAAGCATGACCAAGCACTTATTTTTAAATATTACTGTCCGAACTCATTGACCAGAGGTAATATGTTCAATTAGCATGTGAAATGTTATCGAATCGAGCTCCTTCGTACACTCTGCAGTCTGTTTTGAAATTGAGCAGACATCGTCAATTGTGAATTATATCCTTTTTGACTGTTGAGTTGCTTTGCTGAAGTTTTCCGGTGATTCTCAAATTTGGGATGTATATGCAATGCATTTTCCTCTTGAAAGATCTCTTGGAAAACGTTCTCTCCTTGATAAACGAACTGATATCAGAACTAACGATGTTCCAGTGCAGTATAACCCTCTAGTAGCTCATGTACCAAAAAATATCTGATCCATATTGCTATCCGAATTTATTATCATTTGAAAAAAATCAAGTACTGATTTAATTTCAAAATTTTGAATTGGTCAACATAAAACACCTTAACTGACTTCAAATTTGTAAATACAGCACATTCAAAGCTTTTAACATTTTTCATTAACTCCTTTAAGCCAAAATACCGATGTCTTCAAAATAATTTCTTTCAAAAAAAATTTTTAATTAAATTAAATTCTTTATTTAAATATTTACTCCAAAGTTACGAAGGGTGAAATTGCTGTTAGGAGCTTTTTTTTTTATGATTCATGTAATATTTCATATAATTTTCTTCTCTGTGTTTTCTACAGAATTTTTAATTGTGTTATTAAATTTATTTTATTCAGTCCTAACTCCTAAATTTTGGCTTTCTTTTTTTATATATATACAGAATCGTTTTTATACTTTCACTTATTTTATGTAATTCGTTTAACTTCGGAAGTTATCAAGGACCTTATGAATAAGGAGCGTTATGTTCCTACAGTAATGGCTGAAGTTGTTACAAAAATCTAAATCTGCCATCTTTATCGTGCATAAAATAATGTATGATGTTAAAAATATAGGTAATTTATCTTGTATTAAAAAAGTTTAATCTTCAGGGTTGTTGAACTTTTAAACTTCTCCCCATCAACATGAGCTCATTTTAATTTGTTCTTAAGTATTCTTAATCTAATAAAAATATCAAATATTTATAGCATGTTTTTCAATCCAATTTTAGGGGTGATAAGTTATAAAGGGGAGGGAGCAAAAAGATGTCTTTCAACTCTCTCTATTTTTTTTATTATTATTATCTTAGAGTAAAACCCAGTAGTATTCGAACAATTCTAAAGTAATAACACTATCCACGGTCGTCGTAATCACTGACCACTGGTAACCATTTGAGGAAGCCAAGTCCCACATTTAAATCCTCAACGCATGGACTCGGAAATGTTTTATGTATAAGGGGATGCAGATTGTATACAAAAGGCGTCTAATGCTTCAAACCGGGAATTTTCAACCGGGAATGAGTATTTCTTATTGAAGTATTAATAAATAGATATGCCTTAATTTTAAGTTCGAATATATAATTTAAAACCCATACTTTATATTTTTTTCCTATGAATTTTCCACTACATTTTTAATTTTCAAAAGTCATGAAGGTGTAAATGCATTCTTTATTACTCAAAGTGTCGTCCCCCATGCTCAAACGAAACGCCATCTTTGTTATAATAATTCCTTTTTTTTTTTAAATATTTATTTTATTAAGATTTATTTAGATAATTTAATTATGTGATTAATCTTGTAGTTTTGTTTGTATGTGTATTTGAGTAACATTTACAAAATTACATGAAATTCGTGTATTTTGATATTTACAAGGTTTTTTTTTCATTAATTTAATTCGGGCCCCCTCACTTTTACTACCCACGAGCCGCCACTACCGTATCTTAATTATTTAAAACACAATGAAAGCAACAAAAAGAATTTATATCTCCCAAAAAAGAAAAAAAAAAAAGGATTTTGTAAAAAAAGAAAAAATGACCAGCCAGAAAAAGTTGTGCAATTTAATGTTTGCCGCCAAGCGGCCGCGTTTAATTTCTTTGGGGTATTTGTACACAATATAACCCATAGGGAATCAGTATTTCGCAGGCTTTTATCCAATTAATATCAATTCAGGAATATAGAATTAATTATTTCGGAATAAGCTCATTTCATATGTTTCAGCTACTTTGTACTCATTACACTCTATAAAAACTCGAGCCTGCCAAGTACTGGGGTTTCGTCCCAATAATCCCAATTTAATTCATTGTTTACAAGTTCTCTTAAAAAATAAAACGCGGCCGCTTGGCAACAAACATTAGATTTCATAACTTTTTCTGGCTGACCATTTTGCTTATCGGGTTCTTTTACAAGGTCTAGTTATTTTTTGGGAGATTTGATTTAATTTTCCCTTGGCCCACACATATCGAAATACAGCCCGTATCCAACGTAATAATTATCAGATTGTTAATTTATGTGTGCCAAATGCAAATATTCATTTTAATACATCACTTAATTACATCATATTAATCATTTGCAAAACTCTATATCATATATTGATAAATATTAATGATTTTAATTAAAATTATTTTATTTGGGATGGTATCATGTGTCAACTTTAGCAGGAGGAGATTCCTGTCATTACATGTTGATTGTAACCCAGTTGTAAATGCTTGGTATCTGGACCTAATATACAACATTACAACTTGTTTAATTTAAAAAAAAAAAAAAAAAAAAAAAAAAAAAAAAACACTACAATAAATTTCATATTTTTTAAAATATTTTTATAACTTAGAAAGGAGACTGTTGATACTGAAATAGAAATAAGAATATATGTTTTACTGCGTCATCCAATTGAAGAGACAGAGGCATTTTGTGTTTTTATTACTTTTTTAATTTAACTGAAACAGTTTTACATTCAAGTGAAAAATGCTTAAAAATTTTTGCACTGAAATAGCAATAAAAAAAATAACGATTTAGTTATTATATCGTTAGAGCAAAACCTATATAGCAAAGTATTTTAAATCACCTGAATGTGCTGGTTTATCTCAGTCTCTGAACTGTCTGAATGTCTAAAGTGGATAAGGGAAAGTATTATTTGATTACTCAATGGCTTTTCCTGTGGTATCAAATGTCATTGATTGGAAATGTACCACACTATGAGATACCTTTTTCTTCATCTCTTGGGGAAGAAACGATGCATAAAATGCAACACAAACTTAAAACTACAAGTAAAGCTAAAACCATAAATGAAAAGTTCAGCAACCAAAATGAGAAATAATACAACGTCTTGTGACAGTATTCATCTTTATATGTATCTTGGAATTCCACTTCCTTCACACCGTACACCCAAATGCAACCTACAAACAAAACGTAATTGTAAATAATTTTAAATAGTATTCAAAATCGTATAATCTCTACTAATAAAATAAAGATTTTGTTCTGCCCATCTATAGAAACTAACTTCCAATATTCGGAGAATGAAATTTTAAACTTAAGTAGTTTTTGACCCTTATAATTTTGCTTTTTGAAGTCAATGTTAAAATTTTAATCAATGTTTGAATAGAAGGAAAAAACCTCTCACCACCACCCAGTTCCCTAAGCTACAGTCAGATGGCAGCGCAACAATCTTGATTTTAATATGTATGTGTGTGCCAAAGTTTTTTTGTTTTTTTTTATCTTCCTAAAAAAAAATTAATTTTTTTTGTGCTGACAGGGAAACGGTTATAAAATTGTGCCTTGGAAAGGCAGGGGAGAATTGTATCAACAGGGAAATTTTATCAGGATTCATACTCATTTTCAGAAAAAAAATTGCTGAGTTTTCCAGAGTCGTGTTTTCCTTCGAGAAATTAATTATTTTTAGCCACATAGATATAGTCCAACCTCGATTACACAAATTCTTCCGATAACTCGAAAATAGTCAGAGTCATTTTTCTTTTAAGAATAACTTTCTGCAAGTCTATGTTATCAAATAATTGTGTAACTTCGATTCCTCAAGTTAGGGTTAAATAAAGATTTTTTTTCCAGAGTAACATCGACTTTTTCCAGGTTTTAGTGGGGGGGGGGGGTGTCCCCCTGAATGTTTATTTCACCTTTTATCGAGTCTGGATATTTGCGTAGAACCTTTTAGCGAGCCTATGCTTGCGTAGCAAAGAATCTTTCAGGGATCAAAGCGAGGGTGGGTTTACGTAGCTATAAAACTTTTAGTGAGCCTAGTTTACGAAGCGCCAAAAACTAGGATTTGTACTCATTGACAGGTTTTCGCAATGCGGAACCTTGCAGTAACGGATAAAATATAAAGTACATTTTAATTCTATTATAAAATAGTGGATATTGGCTGGCATAGGTGAGAGGTAGGGCAATCTACAAAATGTAATTAAGAAATATTGCCATTAAAAATTCAGATAGCAGTGTGTGTGTGGAGAGGGGAGGGGGGCGGGGGGCAACTGCTAAAAAAATTCACTTCTTCGGAAAATTCAAAAATGCTTTTTAATCTGAAATGTCGTTTTCATATGTTAAAAACTCCATTAATCAATTAACTATCCTTTTAATTCATGTTCATTTTTATTAAGGAAAATTTATTTCAATGGCAGCCTTTGGAGATCTAAAGCGTATGGGAGACTATCATATTCCGTTGCTTAAGTTATTGTTAACTCATTAAACAATACAAATCATTATGAATACCATAACCAAATAAACTGGTATATTTAAACAGGTTCTCAGCCTCACAACTAATTAAAATAAGGTTCAACCAAAGCATCATTATTGACACATTCCTTTCAGTGAAAATGTATCTCACATCTCCCTGGAGAACTATGAAAAGAAGAGTTTCTAATCCAAATTATTGGGAACATAATTCTGATGTTTTGTCGTTAAGGTGGGGGAATCAAGGATAGGGGTTGAGGAGCATGCTCATAACTTACAATTGACTGAACTCTCAACCAGTGTATACCAGCCAACGGCTTGTTCTTGAGATACATAATTATTATAATAAAACCCTTTCTGAAAATTCTTCAAAAAAAAAATCGACTGCACTTTATAAATTTGACATTTTGAAAAAACTTAGAAACAAGAGAAATTAAACTTACCTAAAACAAACCAAATGAACACAAAAAGTGTCAAAACGCCATCTATTACTCTGCAGTATGAGCGGTATATCTTGAGACGACCTTGGGACTCTTTTGGTATGTATTTAGTCCAAAGAGAAATGAAATGTTGGACAGTTCCAAACACACCACTTACAATCAAGTAAATAGGTATATTAGGCTGAGCATTGCAATCATCAATGTAAATGCTACCTGAAATATCAAATTAGTATGAATACAACAAGATAAAAACTAATTTTCTTGAAATAATTGTTTTATTTTGGGTTGTTTCAACCACTAGCCATATCTTAACAAATAGTTTGACTTGATTTTGAATGATTTTGCCTGAGCTATAATGGTGGGTTTTGGGTGCAAACCAATAAAGAGTTGTATTTAACAATATAAACTTCCTGAAAGAAGTATTGTTTTGATAAAAATTCATAGTTGAGGAAAATGAAAATTCTCAGTTTTACCTTAATTATTTTTACAAAAATTGAACACTATTACACTTGTCAATAAACAACTTTTCACACTTAGCTCTATTTTATTGGACAAATTTATGATTTTTTGGAAAATAGTAAAAAAATCTTTAAAAAACGATACCAAAATTTCCAAACTTTGAGGCACTTGGGGTAAATGAAGATACATTTTTAAAATTCTAAAAAAAAACAATAGTTATACAACCTAATTCAAATAGATCGTACTAGTTTTTTTTTCTCTTTTTTTTTTCTTCTTATTCTTCTTTCCCTACTTAATAAACACAAAGATCTAATTAAAACGTGAAAACAGTGTTTCTCCAACGTGATTTCTTTTTAAATCCTTTATATTAACTTGCTTTTGTTAATGGGGGCAGAATCTGCGGAGGCCTAATAAACCCCTTGCCATCGTGCAATCGGGCTGAAACTTAGCAGATAGGTTCGATGTCGTGACAATGCATTCTATCAAATTTTGGGGCTGTTACTGTCACTAAAATGTCGCTTTTACGGAATACTATAAAATAGTGTTAAATTATCATCTGTTGCCAAATTTTTTTAATAAATAAATAATAAAATTACTTTAATCAGAAAAAATAAATTATATTTGAATGTCAGAGCATAAATTCAAGTTCATTTTTAATAAATAAATTTTGAAACGTAGCTTGTCGCAAATTTTCTGGTAGAAAGGTTTTTGATATCGGCGCTGTGTCAATGAATATAAAAATTGGTAATGCATAAAAATATTTTTTTTTTAAAACTCTGTTTTTATAGGTTATATTATTTAATTAAAAAAAGTAAAACATAACATTTAATTTTTTTTCCCACTTTTCAGTCTGCTGTGACAAATTTAGTTTTGAAATCTATAAAAGTCAAGCTTACCTATTGCGATCATAGCAATAGAGATAAATGGAATGCCTCCTACACAAAACATCCATCCTACTGCAAAAGAAGTTACAATATTTTAAAATCTCTGGTTAATTTTTTTTTTTTTTTTTTTTTTGCAAGCGTAATTTGTTTAATGATATTCATAACATATACAACTACACTGATTAAGAAAGTTAATTCGCAGAATACATAATAGAAAATATCAAAATTGCAAATTACATAATGGATAAAGTATACATTATTAAGTTTACAAAGTTAACATAGTTAGTTGTGATCAATTTCTTAATCATGTTTGAATGAAAGGTACAGTAGGCAAAAAAAATCCTAACACTGACTACATCTTTTATACTAATTGGGGATATAAAAAAAAGAATGTAGCTTTGTAATTCATTGAAGGTTTTTTTTTAATAAATGTATATGACTTTTTTTTTGTCATAAGTAGAGTTCATATTGAAATTTATCAAGTTATACTAGTTCTTTTTTTTAAACAGGCCTAAAGAAAAAAAAAATGTGTTCCAGAGTTGTAGAAAACAGTAAACAAATTAAATTACTCATGGTGCAAACAACTTTCTTGTGCGACTTTTGTAACCAAATATATAGCCAGTGTTCGAATTTTTTTTTACTTAGTGTTACCTCATGAAAAAAGATTATATGATGTACAAAAGGCCATTGAACAAAATTATCGATAAACACTTGCATTTTCATATTTTGGCACTTCTTAATTTCTGACAAATATCATATTTTTAAAATAATAGTCCCTTAAAAAATGTAATTAATTTAAATAGAACTAACTTTCGACTTGTATTCCCAAACTATCTCTGTAACTAACAGAGTATTGCCTACTGACTTGATTCAGAATCCATTACTTTAAAAAATACGGAAAATCGGAAGAAATTGGGAAAAGCTTTGTCGTACCGCCCTATGAAAAATTTTGCGTTGGTGGAACAAATAATAAATTATTAATCGAATAACCAAAACAACCACGGCTACAAATCATCATATGAGAGTAACAGAACAGGCGAAACATTGCCACCACATAACTAGTGGAGAGTTATCTAATGAGATTCAGACATGCACTGTTTTGAGATACCAATATTTGGGATGCTGGTTCGTATGGTCTAAACCAGTACATTGTTTATCTTTTACCACATCATAACAGGTACAAAGATTTAGATGGTGACCTGCAGGGCCGGGTTTAAGAGTATGCCATCTATAGGCTAAAGTCCATTTGCCGCCCCCTCAATAGTTCATATTTGCTTAATACATTTGTTTTATACAACAAAAGGATAGAGTTCATTGGTGTTTTCATATTTTTTAAACATAAAGTTCATCTAGTTTAAATAAAACTACAATTTTAATGATTTACATAATAAATTATATTATCAAATTAGTTATCTACTTGTTTTTTTTTACTTACTTTTTTAAGATTCTTCACAAATTACTTGCCTAACATTTTGAGCCATTAAACATTAATTGCATGTGTTTGGAGGAGAGATAATTTATATTGCCACTGCCACAATTACCGTATTTTTCAATGTGTGTTGCTAAGAATGGATCGAACTCGGTTGGTAGGTTGTTTTCAGATTATCTGGCGCCGTCAGCAACACGAGGGCTATGATGCGCCGAAACATTCGTCATTAGACAAGCCAACATACATTTACAAACACCCATGCCTAACACGGGACTCGAACCCGCAACCTCGCAGTTAGAAGCTGGCACGCTAACCACTATACCGTTTGGTCGACAGGATCGAACTCGGATATCAGCTCTAAAGCCATAACAAAAATTTCAATTCCTGTTAGAACCAAATATCTCGTTGTCGTATCTTAAAGCGAGGCCTCTTGATGTCAGGGCCTTGACAGCCGCTACAACTCTGGTTGAAACGTTTCTCCAATAGTGTGTTTCTTTGTCTAGTTGTAAAGTTAGCATACTGTCAACACGGTTAAGAGAAATTCCTCTTGCTTTTTGAGTAATAAAAGCAGATTTGTGTATTGGGTAATTTTCATGGTGACCTGCACGACTTTTTCCAGTCATTGAAACCATCTTTGTCGTCAAATTATGATCGTTCTTTAGTGTTAAACACTAAACAAGGGCCCCAAAAAACTGATTCCTTACTTTTAGAGAAAATCATCCATTTCCTTTCATGAACTTCTGCATTTTTTAATATCAGTTAAAATTAGTCAAATATCTTTTTTGATCTTTGTACGCTCTTACGCTGTTAGTGAAATCTAATCCTATGTTTTGGTCAAAGCCATTTTTTGCTATTAAATCTCTACTAGCATCATTTAAGATCCACAAAGCTGGATCCTTATTTAAATAGTTTGCTAATGTTGGCTCTTTATTTTTGTTCAAGATTGACTTTTAACATCATATCTATCAGGTACAATCTCATTATGAGAACGTACTTGTATTTCAGTAGGTTCTGATAACAACATTGCTGTTTTGGACCAACTCGTTCCAGAGAAAGCATAGTCGTCCCCAACAGAACCATCACAAACAGCACGAGCACTTTTAGATTCCCCTTTATCTTCTTTGTCGTTCTTTTCTTCCACTGGCAAACTATTAGTTTTAAAAAACAAATCTAGTTTTTTTTTTTTTTTTTTTTTTTTTTTCAGAACACGTTCTTGAAGTTTCAATTTTGTTCGTTTTTTTTTTTTTGTATTCAGCGCCACTGAGTCTCTTCCTCATAGTAGCTAGTAGGGAGTAGCCTACTTGTTAAAAACTGTACGTTATGTATTGGAATACTCTAAACTATAAGGCAAAATCATAACAAGCAACACGAACACGCCTCGTTCAACACAATCATCAACGATCCCGTTGTGCACACCGATAGACATGAATGACAGCGTCGGACTCAGACTGACTAGACTTTCACCGCACTACTGACAGCGGAACCATTGGGCCTTCCCCCAACAGTGTTACCAGATCGGCTACAATGTTGTCATATCGAATCGCTGCGTTTGTGCCAGTGTTGTAAAACCAAATTAGATTGCACTACAAGAAAGTTATAATACAAGATTAGTTTTAGAAAGTAGGCTATGTAGGAGGACTAAAACATATTTTTAAGTGACATATATTCTTAAATTCGTACGGAAATTATTATTCAAGGTCTGAAATAATTCCTTTTAACTTTTGAATAAATTGCCAAATTGCCGCCCCCTGAAAATTTGCCGCTCTAGGCTGTTGCCTACTTAGAAATACGGCTCTGGTGACCTGAGCATGTCAACTGGACTGACAAGCAAGGCTGTCGATATCAAAATACAAAAATGTGATCATCAATAAAATATTTTTATAGAATTTGCTTTTCTCCAAATATTTTACTGCCTTTATAATAAAACTCCAATTTATCAATATTTTGGGCTTTGTCTTAATACACAAAAATTATCTTTAGCATCTTAAATTGTTTACTTACATGTGGAAAATATGATCAAAGATGCTTTAAAAACGAAATCACAAACACTTGAAGAACCAGTCCATGCAAGTTTCATTCTTGTAATAGGAAACAAATAAATAGGTGGATTTTCTGAAATATAAACAAAAAAAGTTTTGACAGATGTGCACACAAAACAAAATAATTTGGAAAACATAATCACATTTAGAAGGAAATATTGAAGTACTCTTCATTGCATTTCTTTTCTTCTTTTTAATAGAATTCCGAAATGTGTATTGTTATGATACTTTTCAGTTCGAGTGTTTTTGTTTTCTGAAATATATTGTTGCGTTGATCGGTTCGAAAGACTTGAAGCTAAAGCAGATCAAAACTTGCAGAAATTTATTCCGATATAACTCCAGAACTTCTCGTTCTAGTAGACACAATACAGCTCTTTACACAACAATAGAGCACAAAACAGCAGTTAAAAATTTGACAACACAACTGCTAAAAATCGCTGCAAAAGATAATGCAATAGAGTTCACTTTCGAAACTCTCTGAATGCTCGCTGAGAGACAGCTAACTCAGTAACTCCAGTCAACTAACTCTTGGCCAGACTTATATAGGAAAGGCGAATCTTCTCCAAACTTCCAGAGATAGAAATTTGGAGAACTTTCCAAATCGTAGTCGAAAAGCCCTATACATGTATATGGGGACCGAAAATGTCTCCAAATGGACGCCAAGTTTGGCAAAATTTTGCGATATCTCGCCAAATTTGGCGACAAAAATTAGTCACCAATTTGGCAAAATTGCCATTACCATAATGTTAAATGGCCTTCTCTTTGTAAAACTCGCTTCCCAGCATTATCTCTGTAAAACACGCTTTGAAGCATTAAGACACACATTGCAGGAAAGCGAACTCTTGCACTGCCTTATGCGAAATGTACATAAATTTTCCTATTTACATAACCAATACTACGGAATATTTACAAATATACAGAAATTCGTAACAATATAAATTGATCGATAACTGCTTTATCTAAACAATATTTTCTGGACTGTGATATTGACAGTTTTTTGCACCTCTTATAAAAGTCAAATGAGTAAAATATTAAGGGGCGAAACTTAAGTAACTTCCGACGGAAATGTCGTCTAACTTTTGCAGTTGACTTCGGGGTCTTTGTCAACCAATCACCACCACTGATTTGTATTTAATATAATAATTGATATATACATCACTTTAATATATTGTGTTATGCATTATAACTAACTGTAATATATTATTGGGTTGAGTATTAGAACTTTAACTTGTTATTTTCTTTCTTAAAGTGTTTCTGGGACCATATATGTATTTAAATCAATTTGCTAGGTTTAGGATTATAAATAAAGTACCTCCTTTTTAATTACTATGGAGTGTGGGCACTTTTTTTAAAAGGTTTTAGTCATCAACTTTGCCTACTGGCCTACCCCTACCTGAGTCATTCTTAAGACCTACTTTTATGTGGCTCTCCATCTTTGTTCTTCTTATTCATTGGAAGGGTGGGTGTGTCTTCTCCTTCTCCTTTGATATCGATGTTCACCGTATCCTCCTGCATTAGTGGAACTTTTGTTTCCTCCTCCTTTTCCAAAGACTCATCCTGAAGGCTTTCAGCATCGCTGTGTTTGTCCGGATCTTCGCTTCTTTTTTTTAATTCTGGAACACCTTTGTTACTTTTCGTCAATTCGGAAGCATCTTCTTCAACATTTTCGGAGCTCCCAGCATGACTACTTTTCTCCAGTTCTGGCGTGTCGTTGTGGGCCCGGTCTCCTGGAACAACTTCGGAGATCTTTACTCCTTCCATCCTCACTTCGAAAGAAAGTTTAGGTAACAAATCATAAAATAGCTACCGTTTTTTATTATTACCAATTGTGTAGTATAAAACAAACAGATGAAACGCTACTAACGAATTTCGAATATTAACCCGACCAGAAGTTACTGCATTTTGAGATTTTTATGATAAAGTATCGATATTTCTATATTTCTTAAAACGTGAATTGTAAAAAACAAATTATATTGGACATACTACCTTCGAAACTTAGATAAACATGTTTAAAATAGATTTAACGGAGAAAGGCAAACACACAGTTTAATCAAAAATTTCTTTTAAAACTAGCAATTTATCATTAAAAACTACCATAAAAAATCATAATTTAATCACTCTGGAATTCATCTAGCCTGGTTTCAATAAAAACTTAAATTTTTAAACATTAACTCATATTATTCTAAGCAATAACAAGTTTATGCATAAGCAAGTGAACAAATGAATAAATCTCTCTTTTCGTTATAAAATGCATATGGCTTTTATTTTATAAAAATTTCTTTCATTTATTCATCAAAGCAAGCCATGTGTTATTCAAAAATAAATAATTAAATGTTAGTGTCATATTTGTTTATCCCTTCAAAGTCTTAAAATATATAAAATTGCAATGCTTATATTTAAAGTAGTTTTAAAACAAAATTCTGTAAATATTATTAAGAGATTCAATGAGTTTAAAAGTAATACTTATGTTATTTTGACCGAAAGAGCAAACAGTAGAGTGTTAATTATATCTCATAAAACGTCTAAAATATGATTATTCAGTTTACTGCTTACATACTAAAATGTTGTTTGGGGATATTTGCCAACTTAAATTTCTTAAATTCAGCAAGCTTTTCTAGGCAACACTTCGCTTTTGTCCAGTGCGTTATTTAAATTTGTACGGTTATTTTTCTGGTAAAGTGTGAGTTAAGATAGATCTCCCTAAATCAAATATTTTCTTTAGACATATGGCATAGTAGACATAACAGTTTTCTTCCTCTCAAATATATTTACTATAATTATAAATATATTCCCCCGTATGTCTAGCAGAAGTACGTAGGGGTTATTCCATGATCCATAGATCCTATTTCCATGGCTATTTCCATGTTAGCAGTATCTTTCAATTACTCAGATAGTATTGAGTAGTTGAAACTACAAAAATCTCATTCGCACTTTTCTAGTCACAACTCTTGTACGAATGTAGGAAATTATTGTTATTGCAGTTTGAAATGATATAAAAATAACGAAATCTTCAATTAATAATTAAAAATGGGCTTCTGATTAGAGTGACCCCAATGCAGGATCTCCTTCTGTCCATATGGAAATTATGCCCTACTTTTGTGGGAGTGGCATTCATATCTGTGCACCCTCTTAAATATTTCCCATTTTGTATCCATAGATCCCTTTATAAATGAGAATAATATAATCTCCTAGAACAATTGTACGAATCTTCCCAACGAAAGAACGACCTATCAATATTCAATTTTTTAAGTATGAAAGTGTGTCAAACTCACAAAAACATAGCATATAATGTGCGAAAAATATAAACTGTACTCACCAGTTCATCACAGGTGTCCTTTCCTGATGAAATGAACAATCGCACTACATACCATGCTTCTGATAATTTCTTCTTATCTCCTCACTTGAAGGTATGGAATAGAATATACTCAGAAGGAAATGAATGTGTTGAGTCAATAAGCTGATACCTAAGTTTTGGGTATCTTGAGTAGACAGCTACTAAAACGCTTCAAAGTTCGCGTTTAAAATTATCTCAAACTAGATAGGAATTGAATTGGTAAGTTAGTTCTTCGATTTATAGACTGCTGGGTTTGGATTCACTTTATTTATTACTTGCTACGTTATGTTAATATTAATCAGGGTTGACATCGTTTTTAATTACTATGCATGCTATTATACACAGCTAAATAACAACTTGTATTTAAACAATCAATTAAAAAAATAAGTTATACAAGAAAGTTTTGAAAACTATAATTCGTTGAGCGTGCACACCAATCCAATTGACATTTAGATGTTTTACATAAAGTCAGTGGCGGCTCATCACAGCCAGTACAGCCGGGATGAATCTAAATTTATTAGTTCAAAACTAAAATTATGTATTTTACAATTTTCTAAAATGAAGATCAAATTTCTACGGAAGTGAAAAACAATCCGATAAACGGCAATCTTCTTGCCTGAATAATTCAGGAGGGGAAAAAAACACTTCCAATTAAAGTGATCTTCCTCCGAACAGCAGCGCGCAGTTTGTCCCTCGAGTAGCCTTTGCGCTAGACGATCCAAACAAACTGAACAGCAGCCGTGTGTTCCTGAAATGCGTTTTAAGCTGTCACGTTGCCATGGTAACCAATAGAAAGCAATAGAGTCTTCCCTCCACGTAATCTATTGATTGCCGATCAGGAATTTATTATAACTTCGGCTGCACTTCAATGAGCTGATTGGTTCTGCTTGAAAATTAGCTTGAGTGAGGGTGAGGTAAAAGGAAAATAAACGATCATTAAAAAATCGACTGTCATTTTGAAACTTTGAGGGGCACCTTGTTCCAACCCTACATAAAAGCAAAAGCAAGGTATGAACTTTTCCGTATTTATTTACAAACATTGTTTAGTTGGCCATGTTTGATTGTGCTGGATATAGTGATTTAAATAAAAAGGTAGCTCTCTAATTAGGCGATTCATGCAATTACTCATCAAAGCAGTATTGTTTTTAAGTAAACAAGAACTTATATTTAGAGGCCAAAATGAGAGATATGTTTTTTTAATAAAAACTATACAGAATGATTTGATTAATTGTTCTTATTTTATAATGTTACGTTACAAATGTTAGTATTTTGAAATTATTTTGAAATTATAGAAACAAAATTTCTATCTGAGTATTAAAGAATTTGTGTTCATTTTTTGTGGTGTATACACATTTGAAATATCGCAAAAATAGGTCAAATGTGTTTATAGTTTTTCTGCTTTAAAATAATCTCTAGATGGAATTTTTGCAAGGTAATGGAGGTAAGAGATTTATTTTATTAGTCTGAAGTACTATTTTGTTCTGAAAATAAATTTGAATATTTTAAACTCATTATCTAAAAAATTGTGTTTTTGGCACGTGAAACTTCATTTAAACAGTGATAACTGAAGTTTTATATAATCTTTTTGAAAAATGATTTGAGAATTAAAATCTGCATTAACTATTCGATGTTTTGAACCTCAGTCAAATTGATGGAAAAGAAAATGAATTTTGCTAGATTTTTAAATGCATAAGTTTTTAGAAAAATTGCGATTTTTTCTACTTTCAATGTAAAAGAAATTTTATTAAGAAAACTATAAACTATATCAGCATTAACTATTAGATGTTTTGAACCTCAGTAAAATTGATTGGAAAAGAAAATGAATTTTGCTAGATTTTTTAAATGCATAAGTTTTTAGAAAAATTACGATTTTTTTTACTTTCAATGTTAAAAAAAATTCTATTAAAAAAAACTATATATTCTAGAAACTAGCAGAAGATGGTTCATAATATTAAGAATGATATTACGAACAATTTCCAACCATAATTTATTTCTTGGCCCCATAAAACTCGAGTAAAAAGTAGTTCAAAAATATGCTAATTACAACGAGTTAAATGTTAATTAATTTTTTAATAAAACTGAAACTTTTTTCATGTAAGCATCATTACTAATTAAGTACTTTTAAGTGCAAAAAATCCGTTTTTCAAAATGATAAAAAAAAAGTTCAAGTGTGATTGTACATGATTGTGGAAAGTGTGTGTTTGTTGGGGGGGAGGAAAGGGGGTTTTGGGAAGTCGCATGTTTCCGGCTGCACTAACATTTCCGACCACGGGCAGCCACTGCATTAAGTGCAATGAATGTAAATTTTAAATATTATGTTTAACACCCATAGACCCACAAAATTGTGAGTAGATCGTATGTTAACTGATATGAATTTGTTGCCTGCCTTTATCCTCCTCACTATTACCTAACGAATTTGGTTTCCCAGCCTCCGAGAAAAATTGTTTCGGGACTCCCACATTTTTTTTTTTACGCAGGGAGATAATTTGAAATACAGTACCGAACTTTAAAAAAAATAATAATAAACGTATTGAGAATGTGTCCAAATATCCTTTCCCTGGAAAATTTTGTTCCAGGTTTTTAAATAATCACTATTATTTTTCAAATTTGTTTACGATCTTTTGTTGGTGTACAATGCCCATTGTAAACAATAAAAACTTTCATTTTATTTTTTATAACACAAGGAAAGTAATTACACTACGCATTTCTTACGAAATATTTATAAAGAAATCAGTTCTCATGTTTCAAGTTACTCCAGAAAGCAGACACATAAACAGACAATGAATTTGGAGAATAACTTTTTTCCAGGGTAGGAAGGAAACAACATGATTTAACGTTTTTTCTTTCTCTATATTTGCTAAAGACCTTGTAAACATAAGTTTTTGTAAAGAACTCACTTTTTCATTTTTTAGCATAAATTAAAATATTGTAAATAAACTGTAAAGTACAGGATACTCATTACTCGCCCGTATGCATTGCGTGTAAGTAATCATGCAATACAATACCTTAACTCGCGCGTATCCATCAGATCGCCAGGTTGCTTATGATAAAGTCACCATGCCAATCAAAACAGCATGCTCACAAGCAAACTATTAATATAAAGCTTTTTTTTTTATGCAGCATCAATTTATAATCAGTCAGAATATTATAAACATTTCTTTGAATCTAAGATCTTAATTAGCTAATATCTTAATAAAGCTAAATAATGTTTCTGCAAAAAAAAAAAAACTATTGATAGATTTCTACTTTCCTGATTTGTTCAATGTTTTATCTATCATCACTAGGATGGACAAGAGAATTACAGAGCAGTCAATGCACGCACTGGTCCTTTTCTGATAGCAGATCCTACCAGAAAGAGCTGTATATATCATTCCCAGGGGGTACTGGCCATAGAGTGGTGTTGATAGAGTTGTTACCGGGCCGATCGAGTTTCAGAGTTATACGCTTATTAAAAGTCTCTTTGTAAAGAAACTTAAGGACATTAAAAAAAACTTTAAAAAAAAAAACCTAATTAAATTTTTAGCATTATGTTTATCACAAGTACAATCAAAGGGCCATAACTACCAGGGGCGTAGCAAGAAATTTTTTTCGGGAGGGGATATGAGATTATAAGTCTTGATTATCATATTTATTATAAATGCCGCATGTATTTAGCAATCAAGATATCAGATATTTTTTCTACGCATGTTTCAAAATTTAAAAACATTTTAAATAAATTTACTATTTTAAATAATGAAATCCTTTAATTTTGGTGCTCTAAGAACGAAGAGAAAAATTTCGGGAGGGGATATATCCCCATATCCTTCCCCCTGGCTACGCGCCTGATAACTACTTATGAGAAAAATTTAGGAGCCCTACGTTTACTGCAAGTCACTTTCTATGAATTCAGAAAGATAGAGCCACAGACAAACCCAGATAGACTGTTTTATATAAATAATGACTTTATACTTATTTATAACTTTAAAGGTTAAATATGTATTATCTATTCGTATGTCATTTTCTAATAAGCATACTTTCTATATACCCGAACATTCTTTATTTTGCAATTTAGATCTATTTGTTTTAGTTTTTGCAACGAACTATGAATGGCTTGTGTAAACTTAGTTCACTCAAGGGAACTATAAGACAGAGAACATTTGATATAATTTAACTAATTATTAAAACAATTCAATATTTTTAAATCAATTAATAAAAAATATATTTTTAAAATGGATTACTTAATTATTGGAATTATTTTATTATTACCAATAATTATTAAAATTTGATTAATATTGAAAATTTAGGCCGGCAAAAATCTAAAATCAGCTTGTCGATTTTATATCCCAGTACTCCCCTGATCATTCCCTTAAATAAACAATATATTGATTTTCGAAATTGTCTAAAAAGCATTATTTGCTACAATAAACCCTCGTAACATGTTTATTAGGGATGGGATATAACATTTTAAACATATCACGCATTTAAGAAAATTCAAACAAAGGAACTCAAAGAAAGCAGTTCTAGTCATTCGTAGGAAAACTTTGACTGATCCCCTAACCCAGTGGTAGGCAAACTCATTAATTAAAAGAGCCAAAGATCAGCAGTACAACGATTAAGATTTCAGTCGAGAGGCCAAATTTCTTTCCAGGAAGCATGTTCAGCTTTTTTAAATTGACTCCTTACATTAAATAAAATCAAAGTTTTCATCAGAAACACGATTTCTTAATTTATTACTCTCAACTACCCATATGTTTACATAGGATAATGAAAGTATTGTTTAAGGTGAAAATAAAAATCGTTTTTTTTCCCTTTCTTTTTTGCATTTCTATACGTTTTGGAACATACTGATTTAAAAAAAGTGATCGAGACCAACGATATTCTAATTTGGTGTATGGGTTAGTAGTGGCCATGCGACCTACTAGTTTTCGTCAAAATTGCGCAAGCGCATAAAGTTGAAATCATAAGAATCATGTTTTTCAGCAAATGCTAAAAAATGGCTGAAACGATTTTCATTAAAATCGCTGTGCTAATGCCTCTTAAGGTGTTCTAAACATCCCCACTTCCGGAATTCCCATACAAATGTGATAAAAGAGTAAAAAGTTGAAAAACGAATGCCTCTAACACACAGAGTTCTCCTGCCCTTGAGCATCGCCTATCGTCGATTGATTTTCCTCTATTTCACGCGCATGGAAAGACAATGCAATATTTATTGAATAATATCTCAAATTTCACCGTTTTGGTGGCGGGTGTTTTTTTGTTTGTTTTTTCCCATGTAATAATTATTGCCGAAAATATCTCCAAATTGACAATTTTTATTTAAATGAGTGAAAATATGAAAACGGAAAATTAACACCATTCTATATCAAATTTGGATGCAATGGCCAATATTATAGCGTAATTGAAAATTGTGCAATGTTCCACACCCCTAGTTTTTCAGGAGGTTCACGCTTGATAAAGATTATTTGCGTGAATATGTAGAGCAAATGCTAGCTTTTTTTTTGCTTTTTTTTTAACTGATCCAATGCGTCAGGAATACTATTCCACAGGTCGAAAATTATCATGTTTTCCTTTCTTGCAGACCGCTTTACCTGTGAACTAAGACCATATATTTTTTTTTTCCCGGATCAGCGTTTTAATTTGGAGCTTCATAATTTTTGTTATATCCTGTAATGACATTTCAAAGGTATCAATGTTGATATTAAAGAGAGAAAAATTAAATTCAATATTAAAGGAAGAAAATATAAACTTACAGTTTACCATGAGATATATTTTTTGGTTCCACTGTTTAGGATAGTTATCAGTTATCACACTTCTTCAAGTTATCCCCTTTTTCTCAAAGATAAATGTTATAATTTCAAACAATAAGGATGCGAAAAGTTTGAAAATTTTCCTTTTGAAAGCCAGCGTACCTTATTATGCAGAAGATTTATGTATTCACTCTTCATTTTAACGAAAAATTCTTTAAATTGGTGATGATAAAGAACTTTTGTGACATGCAGAGCCGTACTCAAGTGGCTGAAAAGCCGCATGCGGATCGTGAGCCGCAGTCTGCCGACCACTACCCGTAACCAAAACGTATTAAATTCATAAAAAAAAGTTGCAAGAAACAATGATAATAAAAAATATCTATACGATATCTTCTAGAGATCTTACAAAACCTAAAGCTCTTTAATGTATCCAAAAATACTAAAAACTCAATATAAGAAATCCGTTTCCATTGAAGTCTGATCAATAAGTTCTATTTTGCACGCAATTTTGTGATTTTTTTTTTATTCCAAGAAAGCATTGAACGAAAAATAAATCCTTGGTTAATCCTAAGTTATAATATTGCTGAAATGTTCACTGCTGCCTTAGAATGGTACTGCATTTTTTAATTACTATTAGATATCTTATTTAAAATTACTATTAGATATCTTATTTAAAATTACTATTAGATATCTTATTTAAAATTACTATTAGATATCTTATTTAAAATTACTATTAGATATCAAAACAATTACTTTATAAGGAGCTTTTTTGTCGCATACCATATTTTAATTCTAGCATTTGAATAATTTCCACTAATGTCGCATTTTACCATGACTGTAAATAAAATAATATCATTACATCCTATTTCTATGGATCAGAAAATAAACGGTCTTTGACAAGGCATTATGATCCGGGCCTTTGACAATAAGGGCAGCAAAACAAATCTTATTTCAAAGAAACAAAAGAACACAGAATTTTGACTTTCCAACATTGACTTAAATTTAAAATATATGCGCTCAAAAATTAAAAAATGTGTGCATGTATGTTTGCCATTCAACTTATTTCTTCCTTTTTCTCCCCTCACACCCACGCAAGCAATATGCTATTAGTGCGTCCCAAAATTTAATCGATAACCGGTTTTTGGATTTAAGAGCCAACTAAACGAGTAAGAAAGATGAAATAAATTATGCAAATAAGTATTGAGGCAATACAAATAATAAAATACTCAAACAACTTTAAGCAGTCATAGATTTAATATTACAAAAAAAAAAAAAAAAAAAAAAAAAAAATGCTTTTCGAAAAGTATATAGACAAACGGTGTTAAAAACTGATTTAAGTACCGAGAACAAAAATTTGCGAATCTGTCTTTCCTTTTTCGACTGATTGCAAAGATGCCTAGCAGCGTGCAGTTTTCCAAAAATGAAATTTTGCAAATCTATCGTTTGAAAGCTCATGGAATGAAAGTTGTGGACATTGCAAGAAAAACTGGACGTAGCAGAGTTGGTACTTACCGAATTCTGTCAAAAGGTGACAATTTTTAAACAAAATACCTTTCTGGACGACCAAAGAAAGCAACTAAACGGCAAGACAGAGATTAGTCTCAAACCAGATCATGTCTGTAAGGTCAATTTCAAGAGAAGTGACTGATTCAATATCAAAATCCACGGTGCATCGACGGCTGCAGGCAAGCAAATTTCTTGATTATCGCAAAATGCGTCGTTCGCCAAAGTTTACTAAACGGCATAAGGAAACTAGTGTTCAGTGTGCTCGAAATCATATTAATTGGACAGATGAATGATTGAGTGTTCTGTTCAGTGATGAAAAGAAGTTTAATTTAGATGGTCCTGATGGTTGGTCATATTACTGGCACAAGGAACCACGAACTTTTTTCAGCAGACAACAAGGGGGTTCACTCATGGTGTGGGGAGTAATTCATTATATTGGAACGACCGATATTGCCTTTTTAAAATGTTGTCAATGTTCCGAAGATTACAAGAAAACGTTTGAAATGCAGTTACTTCTATGTGGAAATTTGCTAGGTGGGGACAAATGCTCGCAGGACAAATGCTCCATTCACGAGTCAAACTCTATGCAATGGTTTAGACAAAACCAAGTAACTGTTATGGACTGACCAGTCCTAGGTCTTGACCTGAACCCAACGGTGAACGTCTGGGAAATATAATCTAGAGACATATATACTAATAGAGGTCAATTTGCTACAGTTCAAGATCTAAAACTACACATTGAACGAAGTAAGTTTTCTCTAAAACTCGAATTTCTTCAAACTATTGTTTTGAGTATGCCTGATGAGGTTTTGAAGTGATTCGGAAAAAAGGTTAAAAAATTTTAACGTTAAAGAAAAAATGAGTTGTCTATAAACTTTTGGGACAGCAAAATTTAATTTTTAACAAAAAGTTTGTGATAGTGTGATGTTATTTATGTATATTATTATTATTATTGTCTTGATTTTATTCATTATCAAAAACGATTTTGAAATCGTTACTCATCTTTTTCAATTTGTAAAATAAAAAAAAACCTTTGTCTATAAACTTTTGGGACACACACAAGAGAAACACTGAAATTATCGAAAGCAAGTTAAAGAAGGCACACAAATCACTTAGTTTGGCATAATTATTTCAAAACGATTTTTCCTTATCAAAATCTCCCGTGTAAGGGATGGGTGTTTGTAAATGTATGTTGGCTTGTCTAATGACGAATGTTTAGGCGCATTATAGCCCTCGTGCTGCTGACGGCGCCAGATAATCTGAAAACAACCAATCCTTATCAAAATCCTACAGGGTTCATACTCATTTTCAGAAGAAAAGAATCCTTGAGATTTTCAGAGTCATATGTTCAATCGCGGAGTTGATTACTTTTATCAAGAATTTATTATTTTACTAAGCCAGATGAGAATAGTCAAACCTCCATTACACAAATTCTTCCGATAACATGAAAAAAGTATTTTTTCTTTAAGAATAACTTTCTTCAAGTCTATGTCATCAAATAATTCTGTGACTTTAAGTCCTCGAGTTAAGGTTAAAAAATCGCACCGAAGAGTAGGTTTTTTTTTCAGAGTAAAAATTACTTTTTTCTGGTTTTAGGCGGTATTTTCCTGTTTTCCCTGAGATTTTAAGACTGATTTAATTTCCCTGAGTTTTCACTGAGGTGTATGAACCCTACCCTATATTAGAGGACAGGATGAAGCGAGCTCACTGAATATGTTGTAGGAACCGGTTCCCTTATGGCTGTAAAGCATTGAGTGAGCTCAAATCAGGTTGTCTTTTAGTATAATATAAAAATTTTAATTTCGGAAATTTCTGATTTCACAACTTTTTGAAGGACTTCTATTACCACCCTGATGTTCTTTTGCTTAGATTTCTATTCTTTATCTGATTTTTTTTTTTTTTTTTTTTTATTATTTTAAACCCTGAATCAAAATTAATACAATGCCACTATAGATTATCTGGCACTCACAAATACATCTTTACTTCCTATTGCAGGTTAAGAAACCAGAAATTTAACTAGTTAAGAAACCATGACTTAAGATATTTTCAGAGAAAGTCATTACTTAGAAGAATATAGAATATGCATTGAAACATTGTTGTTCTGTTATTTCCACACAGAACCCTTAAAAAGTTCCCGGTACATAAGTTAATGATGCTTGAGTTTTTCAATTTTGTCTTTTTTTAAAGTATGGAATGAAAGATGTAACCATTGAAAGCAGACACCCTCTAAATCATCAGAGGCTTATCGCCATGCTATCTGCTGCGATAGTCATTTTCTATTTTCTAATATCATGCCAATTAAAGTTCAAGGGCCATTTAAATTTAATTTTTTATCATTGTTGAATATAATTTAATGCCAATCCTTGCCACGAAACTTTTAATTTTATACTTTTATGGAAGGGTATCAAACTAATTTTTTCAGAATGATGTTCGTGCATTTTTTAATGCCAGTGGCGTAACGGATAGTACAGCAGAGACCACAACATGGAGGGGACCATAGCTCTAGGTTGCCCAATGATGTGAGGAATAAAAATCAAAATGTCAAACATAAAAATGTATAAAATTTAATAAATAAAAATAATGTAGATTGCCACAAACACAGCCACTCATTTTGGAAACAAGGAAAGTGTCAAAATATATTTTATCAAAAGTAATTCCTTCATTCCCCTGTTGGCAGCTAACTAAATACTTAATTTCTCAACTAGCTGAATAACTGAGCTTCTAGCTACAAAATGTTCAGCATTGTCGCTTTATATAAAGTAGGATATAGGTATTCCCACACTTAATCCCTGTGTCTTAAAAGGCGTTAGTCGAAATCACCATAGCTTAGTTTTACTATATATAGCTTTGGAAATAAATTTTCAGCATCATGGATTTATGGTACATTGGAATATTTCACATTTGTATAGTTTTGCCCCTTTTTGTATCATTAAGGGTTGTTTGATAAAACCTTGATAGCATAGTTTCACTATGTAAAAAATTTCAGAACACTTTGTATCCAATTTCAACATTTTGGCTACAAAAACAAAAAATGCTCAAGATAAACATATACAGTTTTATAAAGGTTTTAATGTATAATGGAAAAACATTTTATACAGTCTATACACATGTGATAAAATAAAATATAAAAAAAACAAATAACTAAACTTAATATTGATTTTTTCAAAATAATACAATTCAGGACACAGTGGATGTCACTTATGTTTTCTTTCCAGCTGCAAGCATTTTGATTGCCAAATTATGAAAATAATCAATTTAAATCACAATATGCAGTACACAAATTGTGAAGAATAAATTATATTAATAGTATAGTGTGTAGTTAAAACAAAGATTCACAAATAAAAGAAAGAGTTAATTGTCTGCAAGTCTTTTTTAAATGTTTATAAAAGAAATTCTGAAGTTATACTGCTATTGAAACAAGTTGGAGTAATGTTTGCATTTTTGCATAATTTCAACGTACAGTTTCAGAGCCTGTGAGATTTTTCACTAAGGTATTTAGGCAAAACATAACAACTTACAAGTTAAATGCTGGTTTTCACACATAATGCTAAGCATTTTTTAGCCATTTTATCACTGAATATTGGTTTGGAAACATAATAACAAGTTTGTAATTAATAAATAGTATAAGAGCATGGCTGTCCAAAAGTTCATTCTATCCAGAAAATTGAAAGATTTTCCATTACTTTTTTATTGGAATTATTATGCGGATAGAGCATATTTGTTAATATTTTAGCAATTCATCATACAACTTCAGAAATTCTATGAACTTCATTTGAAGCTACAAGTTGTACATAGACCAGTTTACTTAAAAATTGATGACCTTAACAATATTGTGATAATATTAAAGAATAATATTTATATAAAACTACTTGATGTTAAGAAAACTATTCTAATAACTGAAATGCAATCACACTAGTGGACATCCACTATATCATGACTTGTGTCAACAAACTTATAAACAGGAAATATATATAGAACACATTTAAGTATAAATTTTTAAGAGTGAAAACTTTTTACTTGGAATAAAAAGTATTGTAGTCCAAGAAACTATAAACTGTGCTAAGATTTATGTGACTAGTAATAAATTAAATTTACAATAAAGTGAAGATATTTTCAATTCTCCTTCACAAACAGAAAACATCATAATCAAAGTGACAATTCAATCAAAATTGTGGATTTTTTTTTTGTCACATGCAGCAAAATAGGACTATGCAATGTAATTCACTAATTTACTACTTTACTCATGTATTCAAATGATTTTCTATCATTACCAAAGTAAATTGACTATATTATATTACTAACAAAGCATTCACAAAGATAAATTTCTAATGAAAGTCACATTTCATAAGAGCTGAAGTTATTTCTTCAAAAACAATATCAAACTTAAATAAGGAATATATCTGTACCTAAGAACCAAACAAGCCAATGTCATAAGAGGGCAACTTTACAGGACAATAAAAAAAAAACTAATCCCACTACATATAATGCTCTTCTACAACTCTTGCTAAATGCTCCTTTTTTCCAATAGATGGTAACCCTTCCCTAAAAAGAATGTTTGTTTACAATTGATTGAAAGATCCAGTACAACTCGTTTGGTGGGCTGTTTTTATAATTCATGAGAAAAAAATGTTGTAGTGTTGTGTTGACAAAGTCTTAGGAATTCTTATAAGTAAAAGTTGTAGATAAAGATAATCAAACAGGTCAAGTTGTATGCATGTGGCTGGGTAAGCCAAGGGCTTGGCTCTTCTGAACTGAAAGATAGGAATAAAAAAACAAGTAACATCCTCTAACGGTGCAAACTTTTGAATTTGAGCTGAAATCCAAGCTGATCCCACCTTACAAAGTATCACCCAGACATTCCTCCCTCCTTCTTCACCCTGATGGAGAGGATTGTGGGAAAAATGGATTCAGATGGTAAAGGTACATTTAGAAAAAGTCTAAGCTTTGCCTAGCTGAATTACAAAGAAATGAATTCAATCCTATGCGAGACAGAATGTTTTAGTCAGTTCAAGCCCTTTAACTTACCTATCGGAACACACAAACATTAACCTTTCAATATTTCTGCATGAAATACAAGTTGGTGTTCCAGATCTACACAAAATGGATAGGAAGAAGTGGAAGAAAAGAAGTATTATAAATACAAGATATTCAAGAACATTTAAAAAATGCTTCAAATCTGAGTATTAGGTATAATTACTAATATAAAAGGAAGGTCAACAATTCCAGAAAAAATGAAGCTGGAGAAATTGTACTAGTTAGAAGCATTTAGAATAGGCAATGGGAAGAATTTTGGAAGTATATCTCAGAAAGCATGGAATCGTGAGAGTGGTAAAGCTGAAAAAGTAGACAGGAGTTCGGAAGTGATCTGTGCAGACTTTATCCACTTTGATTGGATTCGTCAGAGAAAGAGTCTCTTATTTGTATTTTGAAGATTCCTCCTATTGACACCCTATCATTGAAAGAATACACAACTTTGGAGCAAAACATGTTGGAGCGTTAGAGACAAAGAGCAAAGCGACTAGCGTGGATGACACTGCTGGTGAAACTCATCCTCTACAACTGAGCTGTAGTGGTCAAAGCATCAAACCAATTAAGAAACTTGATTGTGCTTTTCAGTTCTTCTGAAGGGCGTTTCGAACTCTAAGTCGGAGGATGTTTAGAACTTTGCACTTTTCCCCTAATGTATGACGCTCCTACCCCCCAAAAAATGTTGTTTAAAACTGCCTGAAAGATTCAGTTTGACTCGGTTGTAATACCTGATGATTCTTTGCGTAAACAGAGAAGTAATATATGTAAATAAGTAGGCTGTCTTTTTAACTTGCGAGAAAATAAATGTAGTGTTGTATTGACAAAGTCTTAGGATTTCATCTAGGTAGAGTTGGTAGTTAAAAATAATTCAACAAACACATCAAGTTGTATGTATGTGGCTGGATAAGCCACGAGTTTGCTCTTCTGAACTGGAAGATAGGAACAAAACAGAGAAATAACCTTCTTTAATGGGGCAAACTTTTGAATCTGAGCATTGTTTCTCAAGAGAACAGACCTTAACTGCTGGGGAATGTTTGTATAAAGAACAGTTTTAGAGTTTTTTTCGTGGGTTACAATGTTATGGTTGAATATAGAAAACAAACATTTAAAACATAATCTGCAAGAAAATAATAATTGCCATACTTAGACTTAGGCTCCCTTGACTCTGAAGTATAGATATTTGAGCCCTTTATATAATTAAAAAAGAACAATTTATTGCTGGGTAAACAGTATGTTATTAATTAGTACAATTCTTTATACTAATCCATTAAAATTGTTTCTTACATTCCTTCACTTTAGATTAAAAGTAACTTTCTTATAAATAAAACTTAAAACAATGCAAAATATTGCTTTGTTTACCATTTTTAAAAACACCACTTTACTTAAATTTTTTATAAAGCTGCTACAGATACAGATGCCCAAACAAGATCTATAAATAAGTGATGTTGAGAGTTAGCACACTTACTAATTCAACTTTTATTTCACATTGTATTAAATTATGAGCAATTTACTAACCTAAAATAGTAATGACCTACAAAGCAATTCCTGTTTTAAGTTGTACCAGAAACATTTAACTTAAAAACTTGTTATAGTACATAACATAATTTGAATGACAAAAATGGCAGATTGCATTTGAAGAGCGCCAGAACAAAGATATTTAAATCCACAAATGTTCAATACCTTTTAAGTTGTAAAAAAAATATGTTAGAGGGCTATTTGGTTACATAAGTGTGTTTCAGGTGGTTTCAAGCAAATTTAGTGGGTTTGTGCATGCTTGCATAATTTACTATGTATATTTTTGCTAACAATTGGCTAACTAACAATTGGCATAAAAAAGAACATTTTCAAAAAATAAGTGAATTTGTTCTAACGCTCATTTTAAATTCCATAATTTAATCTGTTATTTAATATGTGTGCAATGGCGAAACTACATAATTTAGTTAAAAATAATACAAATGGCTTTGCACTCAGATTGATTTTCAAACTTTTATAGATCAAAAGGGCTAATTTATCAATAAAAAATAGTGATTTTCGATATTTAAAAAAAAGAAAAACTAAAAATTTCTATTCAACAACAAAGTTTTGTCATATTACAGACTAGTCACTGTACAAAAAGAGCAAAATAAATGTCAGTAACATGAAGACAACAAATTCAAAATAATCAATCACAAGAATTCGGAGCAATATGCCCTTTCAGATAAACATCGTCATACATATGCCCAAAGAATTCGTCATCTGCTTTGTGAATTGCATACCGTACATTGCGAATAAACTCCCGTTTGGACATTTTATTTTTGATGTGCGGACTGGTCAAGTCCACAGAGAGCATAATCAAGGAAAAACACAAAATGTATACCATATCTGAAAAATAAAAAGCTAATTAAATAATATAAATATATGCAATTACAATTTAACATCCAATACATAATTTACACATTTGCTGTTATTGCTAATTATTTTGTTCTTAAATACCATGCGACTTCCACCTTATTAATAAAAATCTATTATGGTATTTATAAAAGAGATAAAATATAAATTAAGATATTTTATAAATCAAATATAATTATTCTAATGACTGCAATAACAAAACAAAAGTGAAGTACTACTGACCTGTGCTCAACTGTAAGCCTCGATTACATTGGCAAAACCGGGCAGAAAAGTTTTCCAACAAGAAATGTAAATAGTTATCTAGTTGATTAGGAGCTTGTAGAGACTCAAAAAAACGCCGAAGAGCATAAGGTAAAAACTGATTGGAAAAATTATGCATCCCTATCAGATGACTCAAGACATCTCGCCTACAAATAATTGTACATCATAATAAATTTATTTATAAATATATATGTTCATGTAAATTGGACATAAACTATTACATATAAGGACTTAAATAATAAATTAACCTATGTATATAATTATTTGTAAATTGAAGTATTATAGTAAACATATAATAAAGCATTGATATGATTTGTAAAAATATTTTCAATGGTATATAATAAATACAGCTTTCTTAAAAGAAGTATTATAATATGACCAGTTTTAAGTAGAGTTTTAGTTAAAGGTCTATAATAAAAGAGAAGTGGTACAAGGCAACAAATATCCAAATGGCATTCCAAAAACTATAATATCAATCATCTAATATGACAAGAAACCTGCATTTGAGTCAGGGTTTACATTTACTGGATAGAGTGGGACAAAGCAATTAGCACTGTTTTCCAAAACTATTTCTGGCACTCATTGATGGGAACCAAGTCAGTGGCCTTTTTGCCATGAATCAATTTCGATTATGTGCGGTCTGTCAGATAATTTCAGAAATTTATTTATTAGCCACTCCTATTTTTTACAATATAAAATATATATGGTATTTCTCTCAGTCCTCATTAAAAATTCTTGAACATTTCAAGGTTAAGACTTGCTTTATAAAAAAAATAATATGCTAATATAAAAGCAGATCTTTTCTCATTAAGCAAATGAGAATAAAATTGGAAAAGTGCTAATACAACTCTTTATTTCAACAAAACTTAAAAATTCATAATAGCCACTTAAGGATGGACATTTTCTGACTCTTACCTGCTGTTTAAGTAAAGCCTTTTTTGTCTGATATTTAATGTTTGAGTGCTGTAAATAAAATGTGCAATTTCTTTTGGATGATCATCTATTAATTGATGCTTAATGAAATAATCCATACCCTGAAACAGAAATTATTTATTAAAATAAACCTACATAATGGTTATCACATTTCCACACCAAAATTACCACTATTAACCCTTGGTTAGTTACACGGTTGACAAATGTCCCCCACCATCGATTTCTCAATAGATAGCAGCCTATAATCCAAGTTATATTACATTTTTTTTTCCTTATAATTATTTTAAAAATATTTTTTACTTTATTGTGTTTTCAATTGAAATACACCACTTACTTGGATATTTGGCCAAAAATATAATTGTATGCATGACAATTTGAATTTGGGGGACATTTGTCCTCTACGCGACTAACCATGACACAAAAGGTCCTGCGCCTAACCCAAGGTTAATACACCAAAAATTTGTTTTGGAAAAATTCAAAAATTTGAAGTAATATTCTAAAACTTCTGCTGTTGAATCTGAAATAAAGCATCTGATAGAAATAGAATTATTCAACAAAATACTGACAAACAAAAGTATAAATCTTCAGTTAATGAAAGACTATATTCATAAAAATGAAACCACATATTTTATACAAATTTTCTGTATATAATTGTAAATAGTGACATATTTCTTTAAAAGTTCTATTTTATTTCTTAACAGCAATAATATAGGTTAGGAACAAGGTGGCAACATCTAAACCAATCAGGAAATTTCAAGGCGTTTCCATCACGTGATTAGTTGACTGGATTTTTCAAGAAAGTTCCCAAGCACTCCTATAAATAAGACCGCGGTGTAAAATCATAGTTCAGTCAAATTTTAGATATTGTTTCGAAAGAATCAAAACTTTTGTTGTGCCTGCATTATCACTGTATCCGAAGTTGTACGCACCAAAGCTTTTGCTGAAGCTTGAGAGCAAATTCCTTGTTCTTTGGAGAAGTTTTGTAATCCCTCAAGAGAAGAATAATTCATAGTTTTTATTTAGTAAAAACTGCATTATTATTTCCTCTGTGAAAATTTCATAACCATATATAAGTGGATTTGCTTCGCAAAGGCATCTTTATCAATCAACATACCCTTACCAAATTTGGCATACATGTAATGTTCTAAGACATTTTAATAAAAGTTTTGCAGTGTGGTCGTGGAACAGTGAAGAGTCATTTTGAACAATCTATTACATTTAGTAAAATAGAATGGAGAGAGAGGTCGTGAAAGTTAAGCCTGATCTACATGTTTGAAAAGGATAGAATGTTTCGTAGTGTCGTCAAAGAGAGAGCATTGTGTTAAACCGTGAGAATCACTGAGTCAGCACTAAGGGTGTTTTATAACCAATCGACACAAGAATGAACTAAACTGAATGTTAATTATGGGATACACTGACACTGCTGTTCTCTCACTTTTAACTGTGCGTGGGCAGCTATCGAAATAAATTGTTGAATGAATTGGGTAAAGAAGATTACAGGCTTTAAAAAGAGGAATTAATTTAATATTGGTTCTAAAAAAGGTAAAATAATTAGGCTAAAATATTGGTTCTACATACATATACTTTGCAACATTAAAAGTTCAACTCTACTGTCTTAAAGGAGGTGAATTCAAGTTTTTTTTTAATCAATTGTTTTAATTTTTGTCATGGATTTAGCATTTAAATGATGTCAGACAATCTACACCAGTTTCCTTAATAAAGATTTTGAATACACTTTTGGCAAAAACTATTTTAAACTAAAATGAATACATAATTGAAAGAAATAATTAATTTTTGCTATAGGCTTTTTAAATTAAGTATCAGTTAAATTCCTTATCAGTAGAACACATAGCAATAGTATTACAGTCTTAAAAACAATGAAATCTTAAAAACAGTAAAAAATTACTACAATAATCACCTAATTAAACAAAAGTATTTTTTTCTATTCCCTAAACAATGGTGTGCCAAACAGCTAGTATTGCATATTCATCACTTAAAGTGAGATGCGACGCGCAGATGGTGCAGTAAACCAAAGGAGACTTTACTCTACTTCCTTTGTTATTTGACCTCAGTATTTATGTTTACCAAAAACCCTCTGATTTTTATTTTTAAACTTCCATTATGAATTAAAGTGTACTCAAAAAGGAATATACACAATGTTGAGTTGTTCCACAATGCAACATCAAAAGTGGAACTAATAATTTTTCA
Organism: Linyphia triangularis; assembly: GCA_963978545.1. Taxonomy (NCBI): domain Eukaryota; kingdom Metazoa; phylum Arthropoda; class Arachnida; order Araneae; family Linyphiidae; genus Linyphia; species Linyphia triangularis. Next base: position 81,583,408 of record OZ021721.1, on the reverse strand, counting down.
CAGATTAAAAAACCATAGCTTCCGAAAACCAATTTGATTTGATGTTGGAATAAAATCATTGGTGAAAATGGTTTGACTGAAATAGATGTAATTGTACTACAGTACAGCATCAATTTTCCAAAACAATTGAGCTGAGGGTGTTCGGTTCACAGATCATTTACGAAAAAACGTTACCAGTGTAATAGATGAAATATGAAACAAGGAAACAGTGACATGAAACATAAAATCGAACATATTTTGTATCATACGTCTTAAAAGTAACCTTACATAAAGTAATACTATATTAAAGTAAAACTTAATTTAGAAAAAGAAGTCAAATTTTTTAAAATTTGTTTACTGGAATGGTTTAGATTAACTGATGTTTTCAATTGATAGTTATTTGAATAATCAACTTCAATTCTCACTTTCTAAACAGTTTGCTTTATAGCAGCCTTAAATAATGTTTGACTCTGCTTGTTAACTTCAGACAAAGTCTGCAAAAATAGTCAGGCACTTGCAATACATCTGTTCTGTGCCTAAAATAAATATTAAGGAACAAGTAACGTTAATAAAAGTGCAGTGGCCGCTCAAAACTCTTTCTTCTAAAACAGATACACGATTAATAAATCTTTCCAAGTGTCTGTCCAGCTTCAGCTTAGATAATGCCTGCTAGATATTATAATTTAGAACACAGTATGTATAATTTTTTTATTTTTCCACTTGAAAGGACTTGACACTTGAAATTGGTACAATGTCTAGTGTTGTCGAAATACAGTTTTTCTAAAAAAAACACCATCAAATAGATCAGAAAAGTGAATGAAATGTAGATATTTATTCATCAAAGAATAAACATCTATATTTAATTCACTTTTCCAAAATTGGCTATCAAAATGTAAGGTGCATTTAAAATACCAAAATTCAAGTCATTTAACAATAAATATATTGAAAATTATTAAAAAAAATTAATGTTTTTATTCAGCTTTATTCTTCTAAGGAATCAAAATAATTCCTAGTTGGTAAAAAATATAAGTTTTTACTAAAATATGGTATTGTAATATTATACATGTCATTATAGCTGAAAATGCTATTTAAGTCCATTAGGGTGTTCCCCCTTTTTTTCCCCGTTTTTCAATTTTTTTTTTTCCCCACCCCTATCCCTTTGGCTACAAAAAGAATATTATAACCAATTTTTTGAAAATTAGAAACGATCAACTTGTGCCACACAGAGCTTGAAGTTTGCATCCCGAAGCTGTGTTTTATTGTATTTTGCTTTGTCACTGACCTTTTCACTTGTACATTACAGTCAGCTGTAAAATGTTAAGAGATTATTGTGCAAAATGGCACAACCCTATTCAAAAAGGGGTTTTAAGATAAAGTAATTTGAGTACATTTTTAAAGGAGAAGCAGGGTGGCAGAAAAGTAGGAGAACACTCTCTTGTCCTCCCAAATTCAGAATGGATTTCAGTTTGAAATGGTTGCTATTCTATGTCTAACATATGGAGAGCACTTTAAGAAGTAATGTTAGTAAACATTTATTTAATTGGTAAAGTTCATCACCAAGTAACAGGCAACAAATTACCTTCTAATTAATAGCTTTTGTCGGTCTTGTTTTACAACAAATGAGAGGTGAAGCGGCTATCAGTGAAAGTCTTATTCAAATTAGTTGCACAAGAGTGCTTACATTTTGATGTACCAATATCTTAGCATCTATTACTGACTCCTGTTCACTAGGAATGACTAGCTAGGAAAAAAATGCTGTATTTCCTATGTAGAGTCATTACATAAGAGGTGGTTGAACTAGCTCAAGTCACAAGCAATCCAGACATCAAGCTTTAAAATACTTTGGATAAAATAGAACTATATCAATAATAAGAGTTCTCAGGATACAAAAGCATATTTACATAAGGTTTCCAAAGACAAAGAAATTGAAGAAAAAGTTATTTTTAAAAAGAACAAAGAAAAATAACTTTAAAAAGGATTATTGGGAACTTATTGGATTCAGATTCATATTTTTAAGGATCAATGTTAATTCAAAATTAAAACTACATGGAACCACAAACCACAGAGAGAACTTGCTATATGAGATTTTCCCTCACATTCTACAATAATTCAGTTCACTTTCAAAGCTTTGATTATAGGTAATAAGATTAAAGATTATAGATAAATGATATAAATAATAGAAATTCCCACAATTGAGTTTTCATATATACCATTTATGTCAGCAAGTTGTTTCTGATTAAAATAATATAATTTGGGGAAACCACTCCTACTATATAAATGTATAGTAGAGTGGTTTTCCTAAACCAGTGCCAACACTTTTGAGCCTAGCGATGATTGTTATTTTACATCTATAATATTTTAAAATACATTATTTGTAACACACATCATAATTGCTGGGAAAATAAGATATTCAACGGTAATAAAGAAAATGATACAAAAGTGGGATACAGGTTTGTAAAATTGTGTAATCTTTTTGACAAATTAAGGCTCATCGCAGCACAGGCAAATATTAATTTATCAGAATGAAATTTGATATACTGCCAAAATATGTCCAAAAAAAAAAAAAAATAAGGTGGTAAGAGTTAAAATCAGATGAAAATTCCTTTTTGATTCCACACAAGAACCACCCTAACATCCATTGTAGGTTCACTTTTCTTTAAACTTAATACTATGAAGAGTTTGTAAATGACCTAAATTTCATATTAACAAACCTCAAACCCTATGTAACATACTTAAAATTTAAAGTGAGAGACACAAAATTAAAAAAGGATCACAAAAATCAAATAAATGATCATACAAATTGAAAGCAATAACTCACCATAAAAGCATCAGCATTAAATGTTACAGTGCCTTCATCCAATTGCAAGTACAAGTGATGATACGAAAAATGACGGTCAAATTTTCCTTTAGAATAAATTGAAGCATATCCCCATTGACTTAAGCATAAGCTAAAAAATTAAAAATATACACATATTGATATTATTGCACTTTGCTTTGAACAAGATAAAAATCTGTACCTGTGTAAGCAGAATTGTTTTGGGTTTACTGCAACACAAAATTTAAGATATCAAAATCTTTTTGCAAAGAATTAGCAAAAACTTTGAACAAATATTTATTATTTCAATTCTTAAATAAAATATATCATTACCAAAATGAGATGAAAATAGATTTCTAATTTTGTATTTAAAGTTAACTTTAGCTTCATTATTCTAATTACTAATTACCAGTTAGTTATAAGGGGCCCATTGAAAAATAGTGAATAAAACAAACATTTTAATTTAATGTGCATGAAATATTTATTGAAAATTTCATTTCTTTTAATATTGCACAAATGAAAATTATTTCTGATATATACATATGAAATAATAATAAAAAATATTCGACAATAAAATTATTTTTAATAGAGAGCCTCTTGAAAAACTACACTGCTGTGGATACGATTTAATATCCACCTTCATTTGACTTGCAACTCTTGATCGTGACAAAGTTTCTTACCGGTGGCTGAGTAAAAATACTGTGGTCTTCAAACTGATGCCAATAAGGATCAAATGAATGGCCTTGAGCCTTGTTTATTGTAATACAACCCAAATTCAAAATAATAGAATAACAGAACTTTCTAAAAAAACTTGGCAATGAGTCATGTAAAATGAACATATTCAAATTAAAAGAAGGACATGTGTTATTCAGGAATTGGTAAAACAATTTTCAACAACTATACAGATATTATTTTAAAAATTCAAGGGTCGTTAACACATTTAAAAATTATGTTGATTTTTTTTTATCAAAAAATTAGAATAATCAATTCATTCAATATGAATTTAAAAAGCAGATAAAATATTTGCATACTTGTTAACCTATAGGTTGCAACAAGTATAAAGCTTGGCTCTCAGAAAATCTTAAATTAGTGTTTTGCTGAAAATTGGTCGTCAATATAATATTTTTGAAACAACAAAATCGTGTATATTATTATTATTATTTAAAGCTGGAAAGAAACAACAGTTTATCTCAGATCAAACTAATGTTTCACAATCTACGATTTAGAAGATTTTAAAGGAATATAGACAAAGCGGCCAACTAAGAAGTAACTGAAGTAAATGTGGTAGAAAGCTTGTAACAACTACAGTCAAACCTCGTTATCACGACACCTTTGGGGACAGCAAAAAAGTGACGTAATAACCGAAGTGACGTGATAAACGGAGTAGTTCAAGAACTAAAATTGCAGTTTGAAGGGTATAGGTTGAAATTTGTTTCAAACATACATATTTTAATAATTAGACCTATAATTATTGAAAATAAATTGAATTTAAGATGTAATTTACTTAGAATACATATAACTCATTAGAAGTGATAGTACTTTATTTAATTACATACCATTTCAGTTATTTAGGAGAAAAAAGCTTATCGATCCTCGTTTGCACATCTCGCGATTTGCAGCTCAAAATTGTTTTTTCAATTTTGTATACACTATCGTGCTCAACCTCCGTTGACTCTTCAATCGAGAATATGAATTTCCGGACAATGTCTATAGCATGCAATGCTTCTTCTCTACTTGGTGGCTTGTCGATTTCAACATCACTATCGTCACTGTCTTCTGAAACAATTTCCATCTGCGGATCATTCCTTGCTTCACGAACTTCTTCCACTATTTCCTGTACCGTTGCTTCCGATGAAGTAGTGACGTCTCTATCGATGTTTACGTACGCAATACAATAGTTCTCTGTGCATTTTTTGCGACTGAGTAATTCTTGAAAAAGGACCGCCAGTGGAACATCGTCATCTTCTTCATTAGAACCTTCATTACTTTCAGGAACTTTTATAAACCCTGCATGTCTGAAACAATTTTGAATCGATTGTGCTGACACGTCATTCCAGCTCTTGTGGATGTATTTGATGGCATCAAGAACTGAAACACGGAAATCTTGACTTTTGTCGATTGCTTTAATCATATCCTGAATTAAAAGTTTTCTATAGTTCCTCTTGAAGTTGAAAATTACGCCTTGGTCCAAGGGTTGGAGCACAGAAGTTACATTTGGAGGCATATAAACTACCTTAATTGATTTCAGGTTTTTTACTTCGACACGTGCTGTACAGTTGTCTACAATAAATGCCACTTTTCGGTTTTCTTTTGTAAACTTTTTGTCTAGACACTTGAGTGTATCTTGCCAGATAGCTGAAGACATCCAGGACTTTGAATTAGCTTTATAATCCACTGGCAAAGATTTTACGTTTTTAAAGCAACGGGGCTTGGCACTTTTGCCGATGACTAGGGGCTTTAGTCTCTCTGTACCATTCATGTTTGCTCCGAGCAAAACTGTCAACCTCTCCTTACTTTTTTTTCCTCCTACGCATTTCATTGATCGAAAACACAGAGTTTTTTCGGGAAGAACACGGAAAAATAATCCTGTTTCATCTAGATTGTATACGTTACCAGGTTCATATTGTTCCAAGACTTCTTTTAGAGCAGCATTCTTCCAATCTTCCACTGTTTCCATGCTCACAGATGCTGCTTCTCCGCAAACCTTTTTAAATGCCAACCCATGACGCTCTTTGAATCGTTCAATCCATCCATTACTAGCTGAGAAGTCTGTAATGTTGAATAGCCGGGCTATTTCAACAGCCTTTTCTTTCAGGACTAAACCTGAAATCGGAATGTTGTTAGCTCTTGCGTTGGTAAACCATTTTAAAAGTCCTTCTTCAACTTCTTCGAATTTGGAGAGTCTGATTTTCTTCCGCTTGCTTCCATCTTGCACCTGTAAGGCTTTTTCTATTTTTTCTTTTGATGACAAAATCGTGATTAGCGTTGTCCTTGGAATGCTTTTTATTTTCGCAAATGCAGCTTTCGACAACCCAGCTTTTTCATACTCTTTTATTAAATGAAATTTTTCGTCTAAAGTCCAAGCAGAATTTTTTTTGGCCATTTTGCTTTTGCTCAAATGGACAAGCTATAGATGTGTAGTGATCGCGTTTCTGATAAGAAAAGAAGTGTGCCATTCGAAAATCCTGTCTTGACTTACCCATCTAGTAACACCAGTCCACCAATCAGAAATTCTTTCAACGCCCCTCAAGGTCAGTCAGGCTTCATTCCCACTTGTACGGCATCGGCAGTGGAAACGGAAGGGGGGGGGGGGGGCTGAGTTTGATGAATGTCGGGAGGGGAGAAAATGCACTGCTATCTTAGAAGAGATGTACAATGAATAAAAGAAGAGTAATGACAAAGCTTGTCCTTTAGTGACCTTGGCTAGACTAGCAAACAAAATGTTCTACTTGACTCTAGATTTTGAAACTGTCGTAATAAGCGGAGTTAAATTTCGTCGAGTGACGGGTCATCCGGAGAAAGTTCTATTAAAAGTTAATGGAATAAGGTCGGGACCTGTAAAAAGTGTCGTGAAAACCGGAGTGACGTCTTATCCAGGTGTCGGGATAACGAGGTTCGACTGTACAAGAGATGAAAGTAAATTAAAACGAATCATCCAAGATAATTGCTTTAAAACTGTTTTTTACATCAGTAAGTGTTGGAAAGAATCTGGAGTTGTTATGCTAAAGTCAACTATACTAAGGTGATTACATAAATTTGAGCTTCAATCGCGATCCCTAAAGTAAAACCAAATATGAACATGAAGCAGAGATGTGCACGAGTCTCCTGGTGCAAAGAGAAGCTCATCTGGCAGCAACAAGACTGAAAAAGTGTTTTATTCAGAGATGAATCTTTATTTCAAATATCTGTTGACGGCGAAAGTGTTCGAGTTTGGTATTTGAAACATGATGCCTTTAATAAAGCTTCTTTAATACTCCAAATTAGTTTTTCCAGAATCCAGATGAGCTTCTCTTTGCACCAGAAGAGTTGTGTACGTCTCTGCTTCCTTTATCTTTGGTTTTACTTTGGGGACCACTATTGAAACTAAAATTTATGCAATTGCCCAAGTGTAGTTGACTTTGACATGACAACTGCAAACTCTTTCCAACATTTATTGATGTAAGAAACAGTTTTAAAACAATTATTTTGGACGATTCGTTTTAATTTAAGTTCATCTTTGGCACTTGTTACAAGCTTTCTACCACATTTACTTCAGTTACTTTTTAGTTAGCCGGTTCTTCTGTGTTTCTTTAAAATCTTCGAAACCGTAGATTGTGAAACATTAATTTGATCTGAGATAAAATGCTGTTTCTTTCCAACTTTAAACAATGTTAAAATATATACAATTTTGTTGCTTCAGAAATATCACGTTGAGGACCCATTTTCTGCAAAAGACTAGTATAAGATTTTCCGAGCCCCAAGCTTTATACTAGTCACAACCTAATGGTTAATATATAAATATTTTGTCTGCTTTTCAGGTTCATTATTGAAATAATTGAATATTCTAATTTTTCAACCCATATAAAAATCCACATAATTTTTAAAAGTGTTTACGACGCTTAAAGTGTTAAAATAAAATCTGAATAGTTGTTGGAAATTGTTTTGCCAATTCCTGAATTACATTTGCCACTCTTTTAATTTGCATATGTTCATTTTACGTGACACATTGCTAAGTTTTATTTAGAAAGTTATTTTATTCTATTATTTTGAATTTGGGTTGTAGCATATGCAGGAAGTATTATAAATTGGCAGTAATTTAATATCAAAGGCAATGTTGTGTTGGTTGGAACAAGATCAGTCTGGGAAATTAGAACTATATCAATGTGATTGCATGTTGAGACGATTTTTAATCTTATGAAATTTTGTTCAGGCTCTTCCACAATCAATGTAAAATTTATGTGATGCTAGCACAATCTTGCAGCATTACAGAGTCAGACAGTGCAAATTTTATAGAAGAAATATTTGCATTCCATTGGCTCATGGAAGTCAAATATTGTGTATATATATACAGGATGTTCAGAAACCACTGTATGTCCTTAGTACTCACGTATTCTAGAAAAAAATTAAAGCATATTTGCAATTTATTGTCGAAGTCGCAAATGAAAATTTATTGGTCTAAAAAATTTTTAAGGTGGGGGCTCTTTTTAGTCAGCGCAAGGTTAAAAACCGAACTACTGATCCCAATCACACCAATGGCAGTGAATAAAATACAAGTTGCTCATGCCTTTATAATGAAAGGATTTAAACCCTGCCCAAATCTACATCGGCTATTGATACTACATCAATTGCAATCTTAATGATTTATTGTAGCCAAACCTATCACTGCACATTGCTAGGGAATTTGAATCTCAAATTAATTAAAAGATTTTAATTTGGAAGTGGATTTTTAATTCAAATAATTTTAATATTAACTTCGATTTTGTTACACAGGGATAAAATCCAATCGAGCTGAAATTTGGAAGGTAGAAGGTCATTTTCGATGACAATGCATTTGTCACAAAAAGGCTGCTTTTACATGTTTCTATTTCCATTTTGAAATACTGATCAACCACTTGACTTCATCCCATCGAGCTGAAATTTGACAGATAGAAAGTCTTGACATCAACAACTAGTCTATCATTTTTTTTTACTTTTTTTGGAGGTGGAGGGGGGAAGTGAGGATACTCGTCAATGTCATGCAATCAAGGGTTTTGTTCTTAGTGGTTAAACAATGTAAAAACTTTTATGGGCTCAAAATCCCTTCAAAAGTTGCAATTGCACATAAAAGTTGGCATTGCATGAAAAAGATTTCTGTAGTAAAAACATTTTTATGCGTTAATTTTTTATCTTTTTATTAGCGGTATTGAAACACCTTTCAATCTCATTATTCCTCAACCAAACAAACGTTTATAGCAATTGTGTAACACGTTTGCTAAAGCCATGATCATTTGCTTGGTTTTTACGCTCTAAGACCTAATTTTATGCACAATAACAAGGCTAATCAGACAGGGACCTATAGCTTAAAGGGAATTCCAAACCACAACGAACACTGATGCCTAACCCAGAATTCGAACCAATCACCTTTGGCATGCAAGGTCAAAGCGTTAATAGATTGTATTGTATTAATATTTTATTAGATTTGACTATATATTTTATGGCTACAGATAAAGATTATACTGTGCCAGGATATTGTTATAGCAAGATATAGACCCATGAACGTTGTCCAAGTGTCAAGGAGGGAAAGCCTTCTGGGAGGTATTTCACAGTGATACTGCCATTCACAATAACACGATTAATCAAGTGGGGACCCATAGTTTAGCGAGGATTCTGAAGCATGATGAACATCGATGCCTAACCCAGAATTCGAACCCATCACCTTTGAAATGCGAAGCCAAAGAGTTAATAGATTGTATTGTAGTAATATTTTATTGCATTTGACATATTTAATGGCTATAAAGATTATATTGCGCCAAGATGTCGTTACAGCAAGATATAGACAAATGAATGTAGTCCAAGTGTCAAGAAGGGAAAGCCTTCCGGGAGGTATTTTATAGGAAAACTGCCATGTATTTGTGTTTCAAATGGGTTAGGGTTGCATGTCATCAACAACGAATTTAAATGCCAAGTCTCAGCTCGATTGGATGACGGTAAGTCGGTTAATTAGCTTTCCGCTAGATTTGCCTGCCACAAACACACACATGAACAACCAAAATTAAAAGGATTTAAAAAGAAAAAAAGACTTTCAGAAACAACTACAGAACCTGTTGTAATAATAACTACCAATAAACCTGTGTACAGCTGGTGCCTTCTGGGAGGACTTTCAAAGGAAACTGTCCTAGTTTTCAGTCTGTAAAGTTAGAAGACTCCCCATTGAGCAAAACAACTAACACAGCACTATCTATTACTATCATAGCTGTGTCATCTCATTTTAGTGAGACTTTAAGAGCATTGGCAAGGTTTGATTGCGGGACCTCTTGCATGATGGTCAAGCATTCTACCTTGAACGTCTCATTCAATTATATAGTAAGTTAAGATTCATAGCAATTCTTTCTTATTCTATGAAAAAATCTTATTTTGTATACAATGAAAATTAGTAATCATTAAAATTAAAAATTATCTGCTACTTATTAAACTCAAATTTCTAAATGTAAATAATTTCTTATGAAAAGTTAGCGTTTCCAAATATAAATCTGTATTACATAAATTATCAATTGTAAATATGTTTAAATCAAATGTTTGCCAAAAAGTGATAAAAAGAAAAAAAGAAAACTTCAAATGTTCACTTGTATCAACAAGTTGATCTAACCACGCCCATTTAAATATTTTTTCCAATCAGTGAAGGAACAAATTTCTGGTAACCACTGAAATTAAACAGACAAATGAAGAGTTTTCAAAAATCTAATGTAAGGATTTAATTGGTTAACTTTAATTGGGAATATCTCATTAAATATTGATGTTCGGACCACTTCAAATTGCAAATATTATTCATTTTGATCAAGATTTTGAAAATATATAGGACATGCAATGGTTTTTGAACACCCTGTATATATATGTATATATATAGTAGAAATTAACTAAAAACTCAATGCATAACAGCCCCGGGGCCTTGGCCTGCTGTGCCCAAATTCTTCCGGAAAAATGAACAAGATTTTTAGATATTGAACACATTTTAGCTTCCTCCTTTAACCCCTTGGGTACGGAATTATTTGGGAAAATTCTTGCGTTTTGAACGGTTGGTTCAAAACAATAAAGGAACTTTAAAGGAATACAGCCAAACAAATTATTTTTTTAAAGTATAGGTAAACCAACCGATGTTTGACTTAACCAATCATGGCTCTAGTGACATTAAAATCTATCCAATCAAACTAGTTTGAATGACGAATTAGGTTCGTCATCATTAACAGGCAAAACAAGTGCATGACGAATCTCAGCCGTCAAATGTACCCAAAGGATTGGTTTGACGTCTTAGACACGTCATCCGCTCCTAGGGGAAAAAAGTGAATGACGTGTCTCAGACGTCAAATGTACCCAAGGGGTTAAAGGTGAAGATTTATTTTACGTTGTATATTCATAGTTAATTTTCATCGACAATATTTTTTTAAAATGAGATATTTATTTTTAGTATTGCATATTAGTTTAAGACTTTATCATTTGAATTTTTAAATTTTTATTTTTATGCTGCGCAGATTTCCCATTTTGTGCTCACCATACAATTCTAAGGCTACAAAATCATTAAACTGAGCAATTGAGAAATTCACTAAAATTTTGCAATTGCAATTAAATAGTTACCTCACAAGTTGTATAGCAACTGAATGAACTTATTATTACTATGCATGAAAATATGAATCTATTCAGGAATATTTTAATATTTAACAATAAACATCATATGGTTGCAGTAAATTATATAAACTTTTTAAAGGTGCAGTCTAAACTAAATTTATACCTTTGCCATAAAATCTGATCTTGAGCAAGTTCTCCCCATACACAACCAGCCAGACATAGGTCAGTGGCATTTAAATGAGACAACACACATAGGCTTATCTCCGGAGGGAGTACAGCAAGATCAGGAAAACCTTGAATATAGACAGAAGTAACAAGTGATAAATTTATTGCTGAAACTATGCTGAGTATTAAATATTGAATACTAAAAATATAAAAAAGTAGGAGAATAATTACCACCAGGACTATTTTTATCATTGATGTTATTTTCCTGTTCTTTAATCCTTTTCAAAACTTGGCCCATGCTACACAGGAGCAGAAAAATAAAACAACAAATTAGATTGTCGTTGACATAACATGTACCAAATAGTGTAGGATAAAAATTGTTTTGTTACATTAGCATATTTAATATCAAATTCCATAGCCTGGAAAAACTTAAGGAATTTATAACTATTAATCAGTTTAGTTTGCATTCTCTTATTATTCAAACTTCCTCAAAGTGAGATTATAGCAATGACAATTTATTTCCAAAAATATGAAATGAATTATAATTAAAAATTTAATCTAAACTATGATATGAGTGAAAATTGATTTTTAAAAAAAATTAAGATTTTTTTAAACCCTTTCTAAGGGTGTGAGAAGTATACTTACTATCAACTTCATAATTTTTTTGTTTGTGATAAACTGTTTCAGGGATCTATCCAGGTTTTTTTTTTTTTACAGGGTCCTATTTTTGTGAAAAAATTTAATTTTGTGAAAAATTTCCAATTTCATGTATTTTGAGCATATGGTTTGGCATTCATGACATCACTTTCCTTAAACCAACATGTGGGCAAGCGGGCTGTTTTCTCCTTTTAGAATAAAATAAACTTTGTGATTTTATAATTGGACCGTTTTCAAACTGGAAATATTATCAAGGTTTCGTTTTTTTTTTACACAGAATTTTGTGAAAGGTCAGTTTGTTCGCCATGGAATTTTGTGAAGGGTCCTTTTGTTTATTATGGAATTTTGTGAAAGGTCCTTAAAAGGACTCAAATTTCCTTCTGTATAGACCCCTGCGTTTTACCACTTCTAATTATACTATCATATACTAATTTAGATACTTCAGGAAATACATCTATATATAAGAATGCCTTGATTACACGTGTTATAAACCACAATGGTTAGCATGAGAGGAAGAAGAAAGGACAACCCTAGCGAGCCATTTTTACATGCGTATAACCTTTTAAAATTTCTCATCAGTTTGTGTTTATAAATACAGAGTTGATAGATTAAGTGATTTAAAAACACAGAAATTCAAGGTTTGTTAATTCCGATCTTTGAAAAGCATCCCCAATCAGTATTGAAAAACGTACTTCCCACCAAAATAAGGGAGAGGGGGCCTAATAATCAAATTAATTTTATTTAATAAGTTAAATCAATCATTTTTAAAATCGTTTTTGATCTCAAGAGTACTTTAATATACCATGACTAAAAAAAATTTCCTATAAAAGGATAACTTATTTCAGTTTTGAAAAAAAAATCAGTAGCTTTTATGAACAAGTCAGCCATATTCAATGGAAAGTAGTCAACACTTAGAAAGCGCTACATGCTGAAACTCTGAACTAGTCTTCTTCTCCAATTTCACATCCAGGTGATAAAAATGTACAGTATGCAATTCACACATATGTGTATGACAAGCTGTTGAAACCAGTCAATTAAAAGACCAGCCAATTATACCCAATTTCACATCCAGATATTCCAGGGGGATGCTAGGGTTTCTTAAGCATCTCTATAAAAAATTAGCAAAAAACCCACAAATTAAATTAAATAAAAATAGAATGTTGATTTTTATTAAGGACTTCATTTGTGAGAAAAAGCTCATCTAAACATCTTTCAAGTAGTTATGATTTGGCTATGTTCCATGGACCACAATTAGCACCTCATTCCCCATATAGAGCCTTGTTGCAAAGCACGTCCAATACTGGAAGCCTGTCTCTGTCTAATGCATGTACTAAATACCAGCCAACCAAAGGGCTGCCTTAATAAAATTTCAGTTATGTCACAGTAGACCTCATTATTTAAGAAGGCTATGCAGTAATTTTGCTTTTGGACATGCATCTTCATTCAACAAATCTAAACTGCTGTACCAAAGCAAGTACTATTTTCTTTGTATGTCCAAATTTACTTTTTATTATTACTTATTTTTAGTATATATTTGCATATTTTAGTACTCAAGTTATAACTAGTAAGTACATATTTTTAATTATGAAATTTTTTTCTAGATGTGGTAAGGAGGTTCTCTACTTGATAGAAACAATAAGAATTTGGATTGAGAAACTAAATCTCTCGACAATATTTAATCATGATATTTATTGTCGTTCTCAATACAAAGAGTCGTATGTGAATCCAACAATGTTTTCGGTTACACTATTTTGAGCTTAAAGCGATGATATGATTATTCAAGCTAAAATATCCATCCTCCGTATCGCACTCATTTAGAACATAACAAACGCAACAAAAAGAATTGATATCTCAAAAAAAAAAACTAGACGTTGTAAAAAAAAAATACCTAGTAAAATATTCAAACAGAAAAAGTTATTAAATCTAACAGGGTTGGCATGGTTTATACCAAATGGTTTTCTTTTTTAAGAATAACTAAAATTTATATTTTTATTTATTTATAATTAAATTTTTCAAATTATTGATGTTGCAAATGACATCTATTTTTACTTGAACAGCTCAAATTATTTTCTTTTTATAATTTTTAAAGAAAATAATTCACTAAATGAAAAATTACATGAATACTATAGATAGAACATGTTCTAATGTATTTTAAAAATAAATCTTCTAATTAAAGACTATTGAAATTTTTATAAGTACCAACAATAAGTTTTTATATTAAATTAATATATTAATGGTTTATAATAATTCAAAATTATTGATAAAACTTAAATTTATCACCATTACTATTGATTCTGAGAGCAATATTCCATGTATTATGTAGTAAACAATTACTATTGTATTATATTGTATACACTGAATTCAAAAATAATATCTCTAAATAAAATAATATGATTTGAATGTCCACATAAGTAGCAACAATTGTTTATTTACTTAGTTTGAATTATTTTCAAAAGAAATATTAATTGTTATTTGAACATAAATTATTCTAGTTTATGTCAAATTTTATTTATAAATATGTGTACTTGTAATTTGAAAATGTTTTTAAAAAACCCAGATTAAACAAAACAAAAACTGGTTAAAAAAAACGTAAAAAAAAAAAGGTTTTTTGGGGGTTTTAGAAAAAAAAATCTTGTTTTTTCCTGATCCTATTCTTGGAAAGAATCCCCATAGTCAATCAGTACTTGGCAGGCTGGAGTTTTTTATAAAATTAATAATCTCAATTCAGTACAATGGGTACAAAGTAGCTCAAGCATATGAAATGAAATTCCGAAAAAAACTCCTAGCCTGAAAAGTTCTGATTATCAATTCCTTCCAACAATCCCAATTTAGTTCATTGTGTACAAGTAACCCAAAGAAATTATCCACGGTCGCTTGATTATATTTCATAACTTTTTCTGGCTGGGCATTTTACTTAGCAGGCTGTTTTACAATGACTAGTTCTTTTTTGGGAGATTTCTCTATTGCAATAACTTAACTATGAAATAATCAATTCAGACTTACCCAATTACAAAGTTTTAACTTAATTTTCTTATTAATTTTTGTTGACAATAATCTTCCCAGATATTTTGGCAAGATATTCTCTTTCCGAATTTCATTAGGCACTTTATTAAAAGACCATGTCTGAAAATTGAATTTCATAATAGGTTTCAATATTTCATAATTTAAAAGATAACTTTATTTGACATTTAACAAATACACAGAAAACTTAAGTTAAAAAATCTGTAGGTACACAGTTGCACCTGGGATTTTATCTATCCATATCCGAGAGCCAAACAAGCAGAAGTCCAAATTCGGTGATTCATGAATGTGGAATATTTTCAGTAATTAAGCTGTGGGTACATTTTAAGCAAATGCTAAGGAATTTTCTCACTGTAAAATGAAAAACCTGATTTAGCTTGTTTGTTAAAACAAGAAAATTTACAAAATCATCATTTTTATGATCTGTAGATAACTCAACAGCCTAAAAGAACAATGAAGACTTAGGTGGGAAAAGGAATTGTATCAATGATATCGTCTTGATGATATATGGTTAATTTTGATTTTATTATGTTCTTACTTATTAATGACTCTTTTTAGATTAAACATTGACTTATATAACTTGTAGCCAATTTAAAATGTTCCCAAATACTGACTTTAGCTTGTTTTGGTAAAGAAATGTTGTACTCTAACACAGATTCATAAACACCAAGTTATATTTTGCAGTAATAAATACTCTCTGCATAATTCCCATATGAAACCTATAAGCTGTCCCTTAAGTTACCATCTTGAATTGGAAAATGCATATGGATCATACAGCAGGAGTCCATTTTAAGCATTGATTGGCAAAAAACTTAGATTGAGATACATTATAAGGTCCTAGAACTTGTCAGAAATATAACGACTTTCTTTAGTTAAGATAAATAATTCTAAACGTTACCATTCCAATTCCTCACCTTTTCCATTTACAACAATATGAAAGAGTAGTATGGCTACTAAGCCTATGAGCAGAATTAATTTCTTGTTCTTTAATTTTTTTACTGTTAGATGAAAATATATAACAAGTTTTAATAGATCTCTTTTAAAATAAAATTGATGTTATCTATTTGGTAATGGATAATAGGTTTGGTTTCATTTTTCATGAATTATTCAAATTTTCTTGAACATTCCATTCACTCATCAGATGTATTCCAAGAGATTTTACTATTTCACTTCATGTTTCTTAGATAGTGTGCTTGTTTTAAGTTTTGTCTCATCAATCACTTTTAAATATCTTGGAACAATCATCACCAATAAAAACAACTAGTACTGAAACTGATGATTTGGTATAAAAAGATTACCTCTTAAACATACAACAAAAATTAATAATTGCAAAATGCTCCCACAGCCTGTAATCATATATTATGGTAGTAAGTGTTGGCCGCTCAATAAATCTGAAGAAAACAAACTAAATTCCAGAGGAAAATCTAAAGAGTTTTTGTTTTACTTTGTAAAACAATGTGCAGTGTATTAACCATCAAATATAAAAAAATATAAACAGCCAGACATTGTGAAAGTTGTCAAATCCAATTAAATTAAGTGAGTAAGACACATCTTTAAAAATTAGAAGAAAACAACTTCACACAAAAACTAACATTCTACAAAGCAAACGAGCTTAGTGCGCACTTGATGGATGTGTGGTTAGAGTTCTTGCCGCCATGCCAAAAATGCTGAGTATGAATCCTGGGTAAAGCATGAATATTTGTTGTGGTTTGGAAGCTACATTAAGCTGTAAAACTACCCTAATTAGCCATTATTGTACACAAAAATAGGTCTTTGAGCATACAAACCAACCATATGAGCTTAGTAAAAGATAGATGAGTGAAAAAATGCCAAGAGGAGCCTTGGAACACATGTTATTGTTAATGGAAGGGATATAGTGTCTAATGGAGACCAAGATGGCATAAACTTAATATGACAGCCTTTTCTTGCTTCAGACTGTTGTGTCCAAGAAGTTATGATTTTTTAAGTTATGATTTTTCCTCATCATTTACAAAGTTGCAAGCATTGAATGTTGTTAATGACTCTGCAGAATGAGGAGCCAAGCAAAGTACTGATTTCATACAATCAACAAAACACTACCAAAATGTTCTGCAGGTAGCTGAACAAGAACAACAAAAACAAAGAAAATCTGCAAAAATGGCCAAAATTGACTGAATGAGTGTACTTGTATGGATTAAAATTAAATTAGAAAATTAGTAGTATACGATTATGTATTCTTTTATCATATTACAAAACAAATTAATTGCATTATTTCATTACAATATATGTGTATTTTTTTTTTCTCATGATGCTTTTTTTTCAGAATTTTCATTTTTAATGTACGATTCAAGGTCCAGTGGACCACGTAGATGTTATTCAATGTTTTAAAACTTTTATGTACAGTATTTTTTTAGCATTTCAAACAAAAACAACATAGGAACAGACCATTTCCACGAAATTTTTAGAAACATGGGGCGCTTGATATATAGATATATATATACATATAAATCTATTTCTAATAATTTTCTATATTAGAAACACATGTAAAATTCTGAAATCATTCATAACAGACCATCAAATAAACAATGTGATAATAACGTTTTACCCAAATGTCAATTTAAAGTTCGAATTTCGTTTAAAAAAAGAAATAACAGAATTTAACTGTCATACTTAAATTTTGCCGATAAATATACAACAAAAGTATAAAAGCATCCATATCTTGTGTTCAGATATTTCAAAACATGTCAAGATTGATTGATACACAAAATTCTTATTCAATTCCAACAAACCTTATTTATTTACATTTTTCGAAGACAAAGTATATAAAAATAAAATATGTACAACTTATAAAAAGTTAGTTACGACGTAGAGGAAGTGTATTTCTATGACTATTGCAAGCAGAAAAACGCGCCGCTGGTCGATGATGGGTGGATGATTAACCAATCACAGTTCATTTTTATAGTTGGGTGGGAATGCGAGAAACCTTGTAAAGAGCTGGAGTAGATAATTTTTTGCACATTATTACTAATTAAGGTCCACTATTGACAATTTTGCTATGTGCAATCCAAGATTTTATTTTCAATCCTAGGCAATCCGCATTTTTTGTCCACCCGACTGCATCTGGCAATGGCTTCATTTTCCCAGCGCTAATCAGTCTATCCAGTTGTGTTTTGGGTTTTTCGTCTGTTCTAAAGTCGAAGCGAAGTTTGTTTAGTATTTATAGCGTGATAATTTCTGAAACTTGCTTGAAAGTGTGTTAAAGGATACTACAATATCTGCAAAAGGTCGTTTCGTCCTGTTCTGAATTTTCTACACAAACGAGAAAAGTGACGTTGGTTTCAGGTTAGGAGTACTTTGCCAAACCTTTTTGCGGCTGTTAAGCAGGTGCCTTGCGCCTGTTCCTTTTGTTTAAACTTACGCTTTTTACAATCGTAAGTCTGTGTTTAATTTTTGTATTTTTTATTGCTCGTTGCGCTTTGACTAGTTTTTGTTTGGAAAGTTAACGCGCCCGAGTTCGGACGCCTGCTACCCTGTCCGTGTTGTTCAGGTTCCTTTTTCTGTAAGAGTTCTAGTTTTACTTTTTGCTACCCTGGATTCAGAAGTTCTGCGCCCCGCCAAACTTCTTCTCAACAACGATGGAATATCACTAGGCAGCACGGAGTACGTATTTACGAGAGTTCTGTCTACTGATGAGGCCATTTCTTTTGCAGCTACTAACGGCTGTCAGAAGTTTGTTTTGTTCATATCAAGTGCGAACGGTACCGGACTCCCGTAAAACAAACCAAAAATCCTAGGAGATGAGCTGGGGAAGAAGGTGAAGGACCATAAGCTTATTGGTAAGCTTATTGGTGATCTTGTTATCGCGGGTCTCACCCGCGATAACAAGATTGTTATCTCCACGACTAACGTTGACTGCGCCCTTCAAGTGTGTAAGCTCACCTCCCTTCTGGGCATTCCAGTCATATCGGTGCTCCAGAAGGACGGAATCCAATTGCGATTTTTGCTTAGTGACCTTCCAGTGTATATTGCTGTTAATGAAATTGCGAAGAGGTTGAGTCTTCAAACAATGTGATTGTCGTAGAAGCCCGCCGCTTCACCAAAAAGTTAGGAGACGTCATCATCCCCACAGAATCTGTTCTCATCTCTATCCTTGGAAACCATCTTCCATACGATATTAAGACCTGGTACACATCTCATCGGGTCCCTCAGTTAATCGACAGACCTCGCCAGTGTGGCCGATACCATAAATTCGACCATACCACCGAAGCGTGCAAACGAAACATTTTCTGCATTCGCTGCGTGGCCGAAGAGGAACACCCTAGTTGTTCGGAATCCCCAAAGTGTATCAAATGTCAGGAATGCCACATCGCAACTGACCTCAATTGCAGTGCAAGAAGTCAGGAGGTTCAGTTCCTTGAATTCAAACTGAGGAACCATCTCTCTTACTCGGAAGCCAGGAGATCTCTTAGGAACAACCAGCCCAAAGTGGCCCACTCCAGCATCATAAACAAGTCCGAGAACGCATCTTCCCTGGTTCCTATCATCTCGAAAATAATTCAAGATACTATGGCTTCCTCTATCAAAGAACTTTTGTCTGTTTTTTCTTCCCTATTGGAACAACAAGCCAAGCAAACCGAGGATGCAATCGCCGCCCTCTGGTCACAAGTCAATAACTTACTCATAACTATTCCGCTTGTGCCAGCAGCCTCCCCCGCTTCCTCAAAGCGTAGCGCACCCAAAGAGGCTACCAACGGTCATCACGCAAACAAGAACCCCAAGCCGAGCCCTCTCCCCTTCAGATATCGAACTCCCTCTCTCGTGATGTGCGGGCGGGTCAAAACCTTGATGCGGTCGTTAGCAAGGACTCCACTCCCAGCTCCGTCCAGGTGGCTATTTCTGCGAAGACTCCATGGGACGCGCATTAACCAGTGGACCTGTGCAGTGACAGTCTTTCTTTTCGCTTTTCTTTTTCATAATCAAAGCTTTAAGTCCAAGCTTTGTTCGCACATTTGTGCAAAGGCCCATCAGGACCCCTTTTTCTTTTTAGTATTTTCCATTTAAGGGTGTTACAATGGAACTGTCGTAGCATCGCCAAAAAGAAGCACTGGCTTTTGCACCCATCGTTATCGGATTTTGACGTTGTTGTGCAAGAAACTTTCCATCTACAGCAGAAAATTGTGTTTCGGCAGGATAGACCAAGTCCGAGCATTGGTGGCCGTCTTGCCTTTGCTGTCAACCCTTTGTTGCAAGTTACCACGATTAATTTTACTGTCCTTCCTGCCCAGGAAAATGAGGTCATGAGCATCTGCATCAGTGTTCATAATAAGCCCATCACCATCATTAACATCTACTCCCCCAGAGGGAAATTCACTGAGGCATGGCTGTCGGGCATCTCTCGTAAAATCTCCCCTCCTTTCCTTATTGTCGGAGACTTTAATGCGGGCCACTCCTTTTGGGGAGCGGGATCTAACTCGCAAGGCGCGAGACTTATTATTGACTGGATAGAGAAAAACAACCTTATCCTGCTCAATACACACTACCCAACCCACATCTCCCCTAGGGAGAAAACTTCCCTGATCGATCTGTCTATTGCTTCCCCGGATTTGGCATAGGTGACAACTTTAACTGTCTTACAGGACACTTTTGACAGCGATCACTTTCCCATCTCAATCGACTTAGGTAGTAGTCATCTCTCCATAGTTCCTAACACTATGTCAAACATCCGATGGGACAAAGTCGACGCGTCTCTGAGGTCCAACCATGATTTGGCCTTCCTCTCCATTAACGACTTCGTTGGCTTCTGTAAAGTTACCATGACATCCAGCTCAGTTGCACAAAAAGCTCTGCCCCCTCGAACTAACCCGTGGTGGTGCCAGAAATGTTCTTACCTCCTTAGCAAGAAAAAGCGATTCTTTAAAATCGCGCGCATCAAGCTTTCCAGAGATCATTTCATCCGTTACAAGGAGATCGGGGATGAGCTAAGAAGACTCATCATGGGTCGCAAACGAAATTACTGGGATCGCAATTGTCAGGAGGCATCCAGGACCGGATTCATTTATCACATCCTCAAGAGCATCACTTAAAGCCCCACAACCAGTCCCCAGTCGCATAATCTATTGGAAATTGGCGGCATTGCCATCACTTCGGCTCTTGCGCAGGCAAACTGCCTTGCCATCTCCCTCATCAAACCCAACATCGCCGAAGGTATCCCACTCAACCTCAGTGAGCAGGATGGCTGTGCCCTCAACGGCCCTTTCTCTCTTTGCGACTTAAAATCCGCTATCAAGAAAACGCGCAATTCCTCACCTGGCCCCGAATCTATCCCCGCTAAACTTATTAAACACCTTCCGGACCATCTCCTCCTTAGCCTGCTGGCTATATTCAATAACAGCTGGGCGTCTGGTTTTGTTCCAATTTCCTGGAAGCTAACTACCGAGGTACCGATTCTGAAGAAAGGTAAACCTCCAACCTCACCGGCCTCTTATAGACCGATCGCGCTTACTTCTGTCCTATCGAAGATTTTGGAAAGAATGATCCTTAAACATCTCCTCCCCATCGTTCTCCTATCGCCCCAAATCAACCCTCAGCAAACTAGTTTCCTCCCTTACCGTGGCTGCAAGGTCAACCACGCCATCCTCTTGAATGACATTCAGATCGCTAGGAGGGAAAAACTTTTTGTAGCGGCTGTGTCCGTGGACATCAAAGGTGCATATGACCACGTCTAGATCGATGGTCTGCTCCTCAAGCTCTCCCAATTAGTCATCAGTGGAAGACCTGCTCTATGGATTCAGAATTTCTTTATGGAAAGGAAGGTCCAAGTTAAATGGCGGATAGTACTCTCAACACCGATTACCTGTCTTCGGGACATCCCACAAGGCAGCGTTTTGTCCCTTATACTCTTTCTCATCTATCTGTCCGATATCTTTGACTCTCTTCCTGATGGGGTCAAGTGTCTCATCTTTGCGGACGACATCCTTATCTATTGTCAGCACAATTCGTGGGACCTCATCGAGCGGAAACTTCGTAGAGTCTGGTGTGCCTGCAAGATTGGTGTCTACGGTGGAAAATGTCTATCACGCCGGAAAAGTGTGAGTGCATAAACTTCTCTCGTAGAACCACCCCAGAAGGCTTTTCCCTCAACTATAACGGATCAACTATTCCTTGGAGCAGCAGTATCAAATTTCTTGGCATTTTCCTTCACAATAATCTTTCTTTCAAGACCCACTTCCAAAACCTCAAAAGGAAAGCTTTTCAGTGCACAAACCTGCTGAGAATCATTGCCGGGAATAGCTGGGGCGCTAGACCCTGGCATCTAATTCAAATCGCTATTAGCACCATACGCAGTCTTTTTTATTACAGCTGTCCATCTTGGATATCGGCCTCGTAAACTGATAGGAAATCTTTGGAGGGCGCATATCACGCTGCTCTTAGAGTGGCTACTGGTCTGCCTCGTTGGACTCCGATCCCCATCCTCTTACTTGAAGCGGGAGTGTCATCCCTTTTCACCCGGCACAACCTCCTGACTGATCTCTTTTGCATCCGTAACTTCAGCTTGGACAATCTCTCTCTCACCAAACTCATTTTCTCTGACCTTCGCTCTCCCACTCCCCTCCCTGCAAGAGTCCTTACCATCCTCCACAGTTTTGGCCTTGACAAGGAAAACATCATCAAATCGATCTTCCCCGCCGCTCTCCCTTCTCATATCCGAATTCACACAGAGGACATGGATTTCTATCAGCCGGGTCTGTCTCCTCAGTCCATCTGCAATCTTTTTGAAATCCACAAATATTCTTGCTGGAAAGACCACTTCATTCTCGCAACTGACGAGTCTAAGGATAACTCTTCAACAAGTATCGCCGCCGTAATTCCTTCCAGCGGTTTGGCCCTTTCAGGATCCATTATGAACCTCAACTCTGTCTTCACAGGGGAAGCTCTAGCTATCGACTTAGCCCTCAGCAGATTCCGGAACAAGCCGAATCGCATTGTCATCCTCACTGACAGTAAGTCCAACCTCCTGGCCCTTCAAAACCTAAATTTCGAGTCCCCCAGAATTACGAGTTTTTTGGCCAATACCATTCGCAGAGAGACATCCAGTATTGTCTCGTGCTCCCTGGTCTGGGTGCCGAGCCATGTAGGCATTCTTGAAAATGAGTTTGCTGATGCAGCAGCACGCCAGGCCTTATCAAAGACTGATAAGTCTTAGATAAGGCCTTATCAAAAAGACTGATTTCACGCCTCATTTCTCCCGATGATCTCATCCAGATCATCAAGCGCAACCATATTGCTGAAAGATCTCTTGACTGGGACCACTCTCCTTACTCTATCAGATACCCATGGATCTACCCACTGCAGAAAAGCTGCTTGTCCTTCTCGCCCAACCGCCAAATGAACATCCTTTTGACCAGACTGAAAACTAAAACGGCCACCGTTAATGCCACCCTTCATCGTTTATTCGTTTCAAAGTGTAATTTCTGTGCTGACGTTGAAACTCCAGAACACTTCATCCTCGTATGCCCTGCGTTCGATATCCAACGTGACTCCCTCCGCAAAGATCTCGGCTGCATTCCACTGTCCTTTCCGTGGCTTTTTGACTGGACACATCGACCCAAAGAAAAGATCAGAGCCTTGTGCAAATTCATTTCGTTCACGAAAAGATTTGATTAACCTTGCTCATTGTTTTATCTATTACCTACGCCCCCAATGATATAGAAGCCAAACTTTCTCATGATTCGTTTCCTGTAATGTTCTTCTTTTCGCAGAAGTCTCTAAGCCTCGTACGCATATCTCCTTGGACAATGTCTGGAAAAAGCTCCCTCTCCCGGGAAGCATAAGCCAGCAAAACCCCCACCAAATCAAATCAAATCCAGTTGTTTATCTATATCTATGAATGGGGGTGGAGAAATAAACATGGTAAACATCGTAAACGGAGATGGCGGTGGCTCGTTGGTCAAGAGGGAGACCATTCCAAGCTGGAGCAAAAGCCTGATTTTTTCCACAGGCCCCTTCAAATCAGGAAATTAATCACACCCACTTATGCGGAAGTTGCATGCCATATGTCTCTTCTACACCAAAAGCTATGGTCAACCAGGAAACCAATACTTCTGATTCGCCCCAGCTGCTTATTGTTATGGTCAACCAGGCGACCAATTCTCCAGCTTCCGCTATCCAAGGACGCAGCTACTCCAAGTCGAGAATGTCTTCATTCCTTTCCAAGTTTTCAAGGCTGCCAGAGACTGTTTGCAAAATGTTCATGTAGTTGCTACTGAACTTTTTGCTTCACAGGCGGATTTCAGGGTATTTGCCGATGGTAAAGAGCTTATTACTCCTCTTGTGAGGTATTTTGCAAACTAGCGCCTCATGCCATGAAGTGTTGGTCTACCAAGTCTACCTGATAGATGCAAGTCATTGCTTCCTCTTATCTTTCGGTCTGATGTGCTGTGAGGTGATGTGTGTGCAGTGATGTTTTGATCTGTTTTTTCTGTGCCAATGTGATTCACCAACCTGATTTTTTTGCCCTTTGGGCGCCACTTCAACAAATATGTTACAGTGTGTGGTGACACAATGAGTTCGTTCACCTTTCTTTATGCGTCAACCATTTTTGAGAAATGAAACTTTCATTTGTAAACTAAAGCAAAATATGTCAATCATAATCTTAAACAAATGAAAATATTTCCAAAAGTTAACTTAGCTAATCACCGCAGAAGGTGGAGTCAGTTCATTCCTCCCAGAGATCCGAACCGAACGGACATTCTTCTGAGCTCTGATACCGAAGCAAAATGACCTATGTTCCTTTTTTCTTAAATTTCATTTCTTTGTTTAAATGTAGCGTGTGTGTTGTATAGGATTAAATGTTTTAATATGACCTTAAACCTTGTGATATTTAATGACTCTAACCAGATTACACCAACACCAAACCAATAAGTGCTTTACGGCTGGAACCGTCTTAAAAGCATTATTATAGATAGATATGGTAACCCATCGGATGAATACAACATTCCATCACGTGACCAAGAGAAACCTAAACACAATTTTCCCACACAGCACCTCCTCAACCATCGTATTTCAACGTCGGATGTTAGCTTAAACATTGAGCCTGATTCTCACCTCCGATCGAATCGGGAAAAAAATCGTGACCGGCTCTCTCGGAATCGGGCCATTTCTCGTTCAGTAGATAAGGAGTGATTCTGACCTCAGTTTTTCTCGAAATCGAAGAATGACGCACTTCCTCCGCTGAAAACTGCGCGGTTAGAAATGCGCAGTAGAGTTTTCAGAAACATGTGCTGTTTTGACTTCAATTCAATGTTCATAATTTTTTGGTGGAACTCGTCCTCTCCTCGTAGTGTTGCAAGAAATGGCTTCCAAGAAAGTTGAACAGATACTAAAATGCATTAAAACATTTATTAATTTTTCTGATGATAACAGAGGAATACACCTTTGGTCCTAATAAATCACAAGTTACAGCAGGTTTTGAGAATGAATGACTCAAAATAGTAAAACTTTCATCAAACATAAGCTAGGCGGTATTTATGGCTTTTATTGTGCATTTTAACTCTTTGTGATAAACACAATGTTTTGTTTATGATTTAGAACATAGTGATAAAAATTATTGGTAAGTAGCAGGCACCCAACAGGAGATAAATATATGTAACAGTTTTAATTAGAATATTGATAAGAATCGCAACATGCAAATACTAATTTGCTGCCGTCTGAATTAAATGAATCACGTTCTTGCCTGCTACCACCAAAACTATTTGGTAGTCAAAGGAAAAATCAGGTTGGTTGGTTGTTTTCAGATTATCTGGCACCGTCAGCAGCACGAGGGCTATAACGCACCGAAACATTCGTCATTAGACAAACCAACATACATTTACAAACATCCATGCCTAACACGGGACTCGAACCCGCAACCTCGCGGTCTAGAAGCTAGCACTCTAACCACTATACCGT
This sequence comes from Linyphia triangularis, assembly GCA_963978545.1. Lineage (NCBI taxonomy): Eukaryota > Metazoa > Arthropoda > Arachnida > Araneae > Linyphiidae > Linyphia > Linyphia triangularis. The sequence goes on along the minus strand of OZ021721.1, from coordinate 81,557,547 downwards.
TTGGAAAAATCAGGTTTTTTTCCGTAAATGTAGTGAACATATAAGAATTTATCATGATTACTTTTTCTTTCCTGTATTGGCTCCGTAGTTTTATGTAAAACTTAGGAGAAATAAGTCTTAATAACAGAAAAAATAAAGTAGTTCAGGGCTCATATTTCTTTTTTTCCGGCACTGTGTGGCAAGTACACTTCTAATTTCTTCGATTACCAGCCATGCTGCAGGTTTCGAAAGCCGAAAAATTTCAATAAAATGAATATCGTGAGAGTCAAAGGGATTTGTTTTATCTCTAAATACTCTTTGTCTTCTCAATTCCCTGTTCGCTAAATACTGGGTAAAACTCACAAAAACTAATGTTCTTGCAGGATCCATTTTGATGTTTGTTGTTTTAAAACAGCAGCAACAATAGACACTTCAACAAACAACTAGAACAATCAATCAGAATAAACTTCGCCGAAATCTCGATAATCGTCATGGCATCCCAAGAGCTCCAGAGCAACCGAGACGCATTCCGAGAGATTGGACATCTCGTTAAACGAGATTTTGATGTGAGAATCGCAAATAATCGGAAAGTCACGTGACACCCCCCTTTCCGATTGCAATTCCGATTCGAGAGTAGGTGAGAATCAGGCCCATTGTGCATTGTCTTTAGCACGTCAAAGGGTGTCTGAAATTGCAAAGTAAGAAGAACCTGTAACATTTCACAGGTAAGAACTTAATCCGAATTTTTATGAATTATTATTTTATTTTGATCGGTTTCTATAATGTGGTGTTGTGAGAAGTCGTGTAAACTAGCTAGTTAATAGTAAAATGGCTCAGGCAGTTTTTTAAAAAAATATTATATACATATACATTGTATATTTCCTTAGTAAGGCCTTTCTAGCCATATATTACATATGTAGATGGAGTTGTTTCAACCACGTGATTTTTTCCAAATAGCTGGCATCCTGGAATGGTTCGGAAGTTATCCGGTGGACATGCTCCACTAGTCTCGCATAGCAAGTTGCGGAGTTTCTACGATTTGTTTCTGCATTCCTTTTGCATTCTTTTTTTAAAAAAAGTTCTCTCTCGCTCTTAATGAAATTCTCGCTCTTTCTTCCACAGTAAAATTGGGTCATTTTAAGAATTACTTTAGATTTTAGACTGTAAAACAATTTAAGCCAATTTACCGTTCTTCCTGGTGGAAAATCCGTGGTTTACTTTCGGATTCTGTCCACCAGGAGCATTGCAAAATGGGAGGAAATGACGTGGGAGGATAGTTGAAACTGCCCTTTATAATGGCATATGATAGTTATTTACATGAACGAAATTATTTGTATTAGGCGACATATTACGTTGCCTTAGTGCGTTTTTTCATTGGTGTTTGCAATCAAGACACTTTAGGCAACTGCATTTGACGATAAACACTTTCCTTTGCAGTTGCATTTCTTAAACCCTTAATCTCACCTAAGAGTGACAACTTTCTAACAAACTCACGAACAGAAAAACCACACTGGGAACTTGCTCTTTAGTTAGGAAGACCTCTTTACAATCTAGCATTTATCATAGTTAATGTATTTATCAATGTAAGTAATTACACATAATAGCTGGTTAATTTGAGATAGAGGGAAAAAATATTATATTAACAAGGTGCATTTTTAATATGTATAATAACTGATTAATATGATAAATATTATGAAACTGGTAATAATTTATCATATTTACCAATAGTTATAGTTATTTTGTAAAATAATTAGTTATTCAGCGGTGCCGATTCCCCCAAGGTCGATGACGTAGACATACCCCTCCCCTAATTTCGAAAGTGCACATCATTTTTAAAAAGTCGACCCCCCCCCCCCCCTTTCCAAATTATAGATTTGTCGGATTTTAATTTATCATAATTTTTGGAATTACAGACTTAATCATTATGTTATGTTGGTTATCAAATGAAAACTTCTGAAAGAGGTCGGGAATTTAATACAGCTTCCACTTGCGTCCAGGGTCTTATTTGTCATAAGGTCTGTAAGGCCCGTGCCAAAGGACTGCCAAATCGTCTGAAAAATTCTGAATTATTATGTAACTATACTCAAGTAGTAGCCTAACGTGATAAATGACGTGATTTTTAGGGCATATTTTCACGAATGACTTTATTTAGTAAAAAATCACGTCAGTTTTGATGTCATCTAATGGTTATACAAATACAAACTGACGTTCCTGAATCCCGTCAATTTTTTGGTCACCATATGACGCACATTTTTTTGGGTCATAACATCACAAACTTAATGTTAATATTTTCCCGCAACTCTATCCCTATTAATAATAAATACATATGCAGTCGCTTCTTTCATTACTTATTCGAAATGATTTTGCTATGTTTTAATTAATATATATATATATATATATATATATATATATATATATATATTTAAAGCTTGTAAATTTTTCTGAGCAAATGAGCCAAAAAGAGACGCTTAGTTACTCTTCGGTTAGCTGAATAGCAGTTTTCAATTAAGTCCAAATGTTAACATATCTAAAAGATGCGTAAATGTATCTCCAACCCTAAGGCCTCTTTCACACGAGGCAGTTTAGTTGATTCAACTAAGTTGCTTGGTAAACTCTCAACTAGTTGACTTGGTACTTTCGCATGAGGCAACTTGTGGAATCAACTTATCTTCCCAACGGGAGGTCAGTACGTGGTTGAGTCAACTAGTTAGGATGAAAACGTTAGCGGCACTTGTGCCTGCAAAGAAACCGCCTGGGCGGACGAGTGGACTGCTTGTGAAAGAGTTCAGGCGATTCCCAATCATTTCCTAAATGGCTACACTCCTATCGGTTTATCTTCCAGATTAACTAGTTGAATCAACTAGTTTATCAGGTGGTTGATAAGATGTGTAGCCATATAAGAAATGATAGGGAATCGCCTGAACCCTTTCACACGCAGTCAACTCGTCCGTTGTTTGTAGGCACAAGTGCCGCTAACGTTCTCATCCTAACTAGTTGATTCAACACAAAAGACATTATCGATATGTGTCCCTTCACACCAGTAGCTTAGTTGAATCAGCTCAGTTCACTATGGAAAGCTTTGCAACTACAAGTTTCAATGTGAAAAGTTTAGCGACGAAATTTGTGTAAGTAGTCCAGCTGTATGTAACTAGCAAACTATATACATTAAGTAAATATCGATATAAATAAATACAGATGTGTAATCCATAAAGTAGTCGGTACCATTCAAATTTAAAAGTTCATTTGTTATTTTGTTAATGCTGTTAAAAATGGTAAAAAACTTTAAAATTAAAAAAAAAGTTTTACTTTTTTTTTAAATTAAAATATATATATATATTTACAAGCCGAACTGTCGTTAAAAAAACGAACAGAAATATTTTTATATGTTCATTTCTACGAAATATATTTTTTATCATTGGTTTGTGATTTGATGTTGCAATGTTGACATAAGTCACTCTTTACATTACCCATCAAACAGCATCACATTGATTAGTACAGGTTATGACTGTTACATTTAAAAATATATGGAGCACCAAATTACGCAAATTTATCCATTATTTAATCAAGAAATTTATCTAGATTTTTCATACGTCAACATCCCACCATGCCTATAGTAGTAGTTTTCGTACATTAAAAATTAAAGCATTAAACATCTAAAATCCTATTCTATCCAGTCTTCGGATTCTAATATCGTACTGACCTCCCGTTAGAAAGAGAAATTGATTTCACAAGTTGCCTCGTGTGAAAGTGCTAAGTAAGAGTGTTCACAGGGCAATCAACTAGTTGCGAGTTTACCAAGCAATTTAGTTGAATCTACTAAACCGCTTCGTGTGAAAGAGGCCTTACAATTGCAAGTTTTAATGTGGAAAGTTTAACGAAGAAATTTGTGTTAGTAGTCCAGCGAAATGTTACTATCAAACTCTATACATTAAGTAAATATTGTTGCACAAATTGTCTGTATATAGTGTAAATAGTGACGTGCTATTTTAAAATTCTATTGTAATTTATTTTATCTTATTTTATTTATTAACAGCGATTATACAGGTTAGAAAAAGGTGGCAACATTTAAAGCAATCGAGAAATTTCGAGATGTTTCTTTTCCGATGAATTGGCTGGAAATTTCGGGAATGTTCTCACGCGCCTGGTATATTAAGACCGGAGATAGGGAAAGTTTTCAGATTGACTTCGGACTTCGATGAAAGCTGATCTCTTTGTTTACTGGAGAGAGCTTGTATAATCGCTGTATTTGAAATTGTTCTTACTGAAGCTTGTGTTGAAGCTTGAGATTGATTACACTGTTGTCTTGAATAAATTTTGTGCCTGTGAAGAGTGAATAAGGGGCCGTTCAAATATTACGTAAGCACCTAGGGGGGGGGGGAGGGATGGTTAGCGATTTGCTTATTTTTGCTGACAAGGGGGGGAGGGATGGTTAGCGATTTGCTTATTTTTGCTGACAAGGGGGGAGGGGGTATGAGTGATGCTTACGTAAGCATTTAATAATCCCTTTATTTCTAAAAAAAACTTGAAACTTACAAAAAATTTCACTTTTGTACACCGAGTTCTAGGATAGGTGACTTTCCATTCAAATCGATCTAAGGGATTTAAACTTACCTTCACATAAGAGTGACGTACTCTGCCTTCAGCCAATTACAATCAAACATTGATGATGCAAAATACTGCAGTTTCAAAATGAATAAATGGGATTCCCCTCTTTTGGGTGTTTGGAGACGTGAATCCTACATTAAACCTAACTTATGTGACAGACAATTTTTTTTTGTTTCGCTTGGCGACTGGCGGGCGCCTAAGATGGAACAGTAGTTGGTTTAAGGTTCAAGATTCCGAATTGAGTTGTGTTTTGAACAAGTTTCTTTTTCCACTGCAATCCTTCTCGAACTTTTTGAAGATTAAGCAAATATAGTTGCTCTGCTTTGTTTGCTTTAAAAAAAAAACAAAAAAAAAAACAAAAAAAACATATGTCTTCATTTCGTGAAATTTTATATAAAAAGCTGTTTGAAGCTTTTAAAAAGTCTACATCAAACAAACCCTTGAAAGATATTCAGGATATAAATAATGAGGTATGGAGTCATTTTAAAAATGCCTCTAAAAATGACGAAGAACTAGAAGTGTTGGTGCTAAAAAGAGTCGAAGAAGAGTTGCGAAAGGCAACTAGAAAAAATGAAGTTAAAGTTCATTATTTGCATTGAATCCTAACTTTTTTTAGATTATTAACGTTACAAAAAAGAAAAAAAACAGGAGCAGGGGGGGGGGGGGTTACCGTATGCTTACGTAATTATAGAGGGGGGTATGCGATTTGCTTATTTTGGCTGACAAGGGGGGGAGGGGGTCAAAAATTACCAAAAACATGCTTACGTAATATTTGAACGACCCCTAAATAGTAGTTTCATCTTAAAAACTGTGCCATCATTGCCTCAGTGGAAAAATTCATAACAGTGGTGTCAGAAGTAGGATTTTATAATTTCGAATGCCGATTACTAGAGGAATGATGGAAGACCAAATGAAGCAACTGCTGGAAATGATTACTGCCGGACAAGCCCGCCAAGAATCCATCGCCGCCTAGATTAAAGCTTGCCAAGAAACGACAAATGCCGAACTCGCCGCCGCAATTGCCGCCAGTCAAGAAGCAACATCGTCGGAGCTGACCGGTGTGAGTCCACATCCACGGCAGTAATCAAAATTAAAGAAATGAAGACCGAGCTGGCCTCAATGGTAGGATCTACTATTATGGAGGCTACTTCCACTGTTCTGCAATCCGTGAAGGAAGACGTTTTCACTGCTGTAAGGGATGAAATAGAAGAAAAGGTATCTACCATAAAAAGAGAAATCACGACTGCGAGAAATGATATGAAAGAAAAGGTTTCCACCCTGAAAGAAGAGCAGGGAAGATAGATTGACGCTATGGAAGAGAGACTTCGTAAACTGGAAATTCGCGGTACTGTGGCAGCTGCATCACCGAACTAGGAGGAGGTTTCCACTGCAGTTTTAGCACCACGTCCCAACATCAAGGCTTCAACTTTCGATGGGAAATCGGCTTGGAGCGTCTATCGAACTCAGTTCGATATGATAGCCACTGCTAATGGATGGGACGACCTCACGAAAGCATTCCATCTCACGGAATCTCTTCGAGGTGAAGCTGCTGACATTTTACAGACACTGCCTGAAGAGAAGCGGGGAGAATTCGTGGCGCTGGCAAGTGCGTTGGAGTTAAGGTTTGGGGAGTAGCATCTAAAGGATTACAACAGACTGCAACTCAGAACAAGACATCAAAATGCCGGTCAAACACTTCAAGAATTAGCCTCGGATATAGAAAGACTGTCGCTCCTTGCTTTTCCCGACTGTCCCCCGGATGTGCGAGACGATCTTTCACTGCAGTATTTCATCGACGCTATTCAAGATCCGGATGTGCAGTAGGCGGTAAGGTTATCCCAAAACAAAAACCTGAAGTCTGCCATCGTGTACGCCATGAGAGTGGAGGCCGCGCAGCTAGCTTCTGAAAAAGACCGACGATATGTGCGTGGTGCATCAGCCGAGGATTCTTCTGACCTTGTCACCAGCAAGCTTCGAGAACTGGAAAGCAAAATTGATAGAATGATGAGAAACTATCCCGGAGCCAGGGATCGAAAGACAAGAGTCATTTGCTGGCACTGCAAACGGGAAAGGAATTTACGCTGTAACTGCCTTGATTTGAAAAAGAGAAGGGATAACAGTACCACGGAATCTCAACAATTGAATCTTAGAAGATGCCATCTCGCATTGCAGAAGCTGCAACGTAGAACAGGTGAAGCCCCGACCAGCCGTTTCCACGTCTCATCCCGTCAAGGAGGAAACCAGGGTTTATTCGTGAAGGGGGAGATCAACGGAACTCCATGTCGTTTAATCGTCGATTCGGGAGCGAACGTAACGATCGTAAGGACGGACGTAGCTCGTCGTCTGAACAGTCGACTCCTCTACACAGAGCCCTCTGTTTCGTTACAAACTGTGTCTGGTGCCAGTATCACCGTGCACGGGAAATTGGAAGTGGATATTGCCTTTAGATTTAACACCTACAAGCACACCGTTTATGTTGCCGAAATTGTAGATCCGTGCATTCTCGGACTAGACTTTTTGAAGAAAAAAGGAATTACGCTGAATTTTGAGAAAAGCAAGCTGCAAACATGGAGAGACGAAGTTCTTTTGCACGATCTAGGCATGAAGGAGCTGTGCGTATATCGAATTATGGCTCATGAAGACAATGTCATAGAGAATGCTGAAGAGTTCGCGAGGATCTCCAGATTTGGAGAGACAGAGTCTACATCTATGAAAAGTACCTCCCCAGCCCCGGGAAGAGAACCGAAGAAAGCAACGTTGATGAAACCCTCCCAGGAAGTGGTTCGTTTGAGAATGAACAACGTTAGTGAAGAGGAAATCGGCACCCTTGCTCCTGTTACAAGCATCGAACGGAGGTCTCGGGATCTATCAGCTGCACCTGCGGATGATTCCGAAGCAATCACAGATAAGCATACTGAGGATAATGTTCGGTTGAATGGGAATGGGAATGCTCTTTCCGGAAGTTCATGTCCGGAGAGCAGACTACGTTCATCTAAAACAGAGTTCAAATCTGGAACACCCGCGTTCTATTATCAACAACCAATCTCAAAATCATGTAACCAGCAAGATGGGGATCAGGAACTTTCACCGCTTCTGTTGGCATACGGGAGTGCAACTCATGAGACCACTGGATTTTCTCCATCTCTAATTTGAAATTCTAACATTAGAACTCCATTCCTCCAGAATAATATACTGCTATAGTATAATAATAAACGACTGAAATGTTACTTTTGTTTTCAACCAATTTGTTTGATTACAAATATACAATGATATTGTACTCCTTTAATGCGAAATATGTTACACTTGGAATAAAAACCTGTTATTTTATTTGAATGGTTAAATTGTCATAATAATATCCGTAGTTATGCCAAATAAAGCTAGAGGTTTGGAGCATCTCACAACTTTCAATTACACTTAACAAGTTTTGCAATCAATATTAAAGGCTTTTTACATTATAAACTAATTAAAATATTTATAACTATAGCAATCAACTTTGAACTCACTTTTGATAAATGTAATAAAATTTTTAAATAACTTTTTAATTTAAAGACGTCTTAGAAAATTTACAAAATTGTGGTTAAAGAAAGTATTTTGAGAAAACATGCCAGCTGACCAAATTCAATCCAATGCTTAAGTTTATAGTGCCCGATTGTTTATAAGTGCCATTATTCCTGGTTAAGTGGTTAATTTCAATATTTTTTCAAACAGATTGTGAGAAGGTGTTCGTTACCAATGAAAAGAATAATTCCAAAAGAACATTGTTGCTTCACCAATTACATTTACTAAAAATGATAGCAAATTTGCATTCTAATAATTTTTAATGCTTTTTTGGAATTGCACTTTTCATATAGCATCCAGTGCAGAGCACGAGGAGCCCCCTTCTCTACTGCACCAAAAAATATCCCACCTCCGCCACATGGACCACCACACAACACAATGCATGAAATACAAACAAATTCATACATACCAAAGAAAAACACATGTATGCAGTGAAATAGAAAAAAAGCACATGGTTACATGTTCCTATAAATTAATATTGGTTCATAACTTGGGCTAAAATAAAATATACAATTATTAGTTTTTATTCCTCTTGAGCTGATCCTGACTAAAATAAAATATACAAATTATTAGTTCTTTTTCCTTTTGAGCTGATTCTGGGCTAAAATAAAATTTATAAATTATTTGAATATTTCCTTTTTCAAGAAAACCTGCAAATATAGGAAGATTAATTAGTAAAATTGTTTAATGGGACCAAAGTAAAAGCATGGTGAAAACAACATAGGAATACCATTTTGGCTTATTGGAGGAGAATACTGCATGTTTGCTTATTGGATCTGATACAACTACTTTTGCGGTTAAGCCTTGACCTTTCATCGCTTACTGTCGTTCTTTTTTTTCTCATTTGATGACTCTGAAAGAAAACGTTAGTTCATTCATATCATTGTCAAATAAAGATTTATTACTGTTTTTATAGATCTTAATGTTTTTAATAAAAAGTATATTTTTTTAAAGCCTACCATCTCAAAGTACATCAATTATTGATAACGAAATATCCTTACTACTTTTTCGTTTTCTCTCCTTGGGCATTAATTTCTCAATTCCTTCCGACCCTGGAGTAAATACATCAGACCGCAACAAATTTAATCCCTTTTTCCGTACCCCGGATAACAGGCAGCCAATATCCTCGAATAAGTTTCTTATTTTTTCAGACAAGGAGAATTTTTTGTGTAGCCTTTTACGTTTGTAAAAATGATGAGTAATGTTTTGTAGTATTACTTGTGGTGTTTTCCGGAAGATGATGAATTTTTTTTAAGTGTTTGTTTTTGTTTTCGATGTCGTTTATTGTATTGGTTTTGTCATTTTTATCGGCATATTGTTCAATATGTGATTAGTAGTTTTGTGTGTAACTGCCGGAAACATAGCACTGATGTTATTATAGTGTTTGGCGCTATCCGTGCAAATTATTGAAGTATATTCGTGTACGTATTTTTTAACGTACGGCCACAAGTTTGCGGACGACTAAGAAAAACATACTGTCCTTGTCTTCCCTGAAAAAATTTACAAATCATAAGTATTCAGGCTTAGCATCTTAATTTCTTTACCGATTTTAAATATTCCCAATGTATACCTGCAATTTAATCCTAAAATTATTTGCGTCATCTGTTCACTAATTCTGTCTTTAATATATTTTCTTCGAGTTAAGAAGGTCTTATCGATGGATACAGTTTTTCCAAAGAAAAAAAAAATTAGTCATTTAATACTTTTCCTTGTTTTCTGCAACCACATAATCTAAAATAAGTAAAATTTAACCCTTTGCATTCGAGGCCTTTTTCGCGCGGAGATACCAGCAACTTGAGACGTTTTGCGGGATTTTTGGTTCGATCCGCGGTTATGGATTCGCTTCATAGAAACTAAACACAGTCATTGGCCTTGCATCGAATTTCCGCATCAAACCTAGTGGTCTTCTCGAGTTTCGACATCCAATCGTGTGGCGCCAGAGAGGCGCCGCTCGAGGGCAAAGGGTTAATTATATGAAAAATTTCCCTATGAAATTTTAAATATTGTATATAAATATAATAGATTTAATCTAGGCAAGAACAAAATTTATAAATTATTTCTTTTGACTTTTTTTTCCCATCCATGATTACATGTTCCTATGACTACGTTTTTCCCATGATTACATGTTCCTAGAAATTAATCTTGATTAATAACATGGGCTAAAATAAAATAAGAATTAGCGAGGAACTTTAAAAAACATTCCTTACAAGCCTGACTATATAATCTTTACACGTGCCACCCTGCTCAAATATTAGTTCTTTAATAGTACGAGGTAGATCACTCATGCAAACATAAAACTCTGAGTTCGACTTTGTCTCTTTCCCTGCGTTTTATTTCGCAACTTGTAAGTCAATTAGGTTTCTTCTCGCACACAAATTACTGGTATTCGAACTTCAAGCGACATTTCTAAACACTTTCATTGAGGAAGAATTTTGATAAAAATATACACATTTAGAGATTGAAATGAATTATAAAACACGATTAAATCACTAACACTAAAAGTGACTGAGATAATAGAATCTGCTGTACCAGTACTATGGTTGTTTTTAGATTATCTGGCGCCGTCAGCATCACGAGGGCTATAATGCGCCGAAACATTCGTCATTAGACAAGCCAACATACATTTACAAACACCCATGCCTAATACGGGACTCGAACCCGCAACCTCGCGGTCTAGAAGCTAGCACGCTAACCAATACACCGTTTGGTCGGCACCAGTACTATGTATCACGCAAATTGTAAATAAAAACAAGGAGAGATAGTTATATCGGTAGCGCCGCCTATCAGTCATTACAAATATGAATCTTAACTACAAACTTAGATGACATTCTTTCATTTTTAGAAGGCATATTTTTATCCCATGACGAAACTTTAAACGGCATTCATTGTTAGCAATAAACACTGACAGTAAAGAATTTTCTGCCTTAGAAAACACGGTAAAATTTTTTAAAAAGTGATTTTTCTGATTTCCAAGACACCATCGAAGCAAAATGGGAAATGTGGAAGATAAAATTGAGCTCAATTCATTGTGCATTCAACCAGTTTCAATCGAAACTGCTGAAAGAAGCTTTTCAATTTTACGACCCTTTTAAAATCATAAGAAATTCTAGGAGCGAAAGAAGATTGAATAGACAGCCACTATTGTCTATTTACATAGATATAAAAATAGCTGATGACATGGCTCTAGATAAAATTTAAAAAAAAGCTAGAAGGTTGGACTTAATATTGTAAACTAGTAATTAGTAAGTTGAGTTTCTCTTAAAAACAACTATTTGCTTAATTTGCCCCTATTTATTAATAATGTTTTTATTAATTTGCAATTATTATTATAAATACACATAGTATTTTCTAAAAAAAAATTAGAATGATTTATTATAGAGTGTATTTAACATTAAAATTTCCTAAAATAAATTCTATATCGGGTGAATTTGATAATTTTGAAACTCTCAAGCTTTCATTTATGTTTACATATTTTTATTAAATGTACATAAAATATTGTAACTGATATAGTACGTAACTGAACTGGTAGTTACATGAACATATCAAAGCTGCCCGGGGTACCCAAGCGATATCATAAGCTAGTAATGATGACCAACCACAATCAAAAGGCGCTTAATGCACTTTCTATTTTGTTAAATAAACAGCTAAAATCATCAATATATGTTTACCAAAAGTCTGAAAATAACACTCGATATGCAACACATATTAGAGAAAATAATTAATATATTAGTATTTTTAAAAGAGTACTTACTACCTGGATAGAATTTTCCTCTAATCGCATCAAGTGTCATGCTGTCATGTGTATAGTCACTCTAGTCATGTGCCATGTGGTAAAAAAAAAATGGCGTTTCAGATGGCTTGTTTGCATTTGTATTGTATTGCATTCTGTAATGCTTTTTGGAAACAGGGTTGCCAGATGAAAAAAGTAAAATAATGCCAAATTGCTGACAAAATAAGGCTAAAAAAGGCCAAACTGTGACGTCATCGATAAATTGATGTCAAATGGGAAAAAAATGCATAATGTTAGTGTTCTGTATGACAAAGGTTTAAAAAATAGTACTCTAGATTCACTAGGATGTCTCTTTGGTCGCCCTTAACAATAAACATTTAAAAAAAATTAATTTAAAATTTTTAATTAAAAATTAATTTTTTAATTTAAAAAATTGTTCAAGAAATTTTTTTTCTCAAATATTTGTGTTTCGTATCACATAAATACTAAAAAAAAGTTTTTTTCTAAAAATATACCACCCTTTGGACTTATAATTCGTTGAACATAGAAAACTATGAATACTTTCCACACAAGGTACAATGGACTGATAAAATCATATCCACGGAATTTCTGTGTGTGTAATATTAAAGCCTGTTGAACTCCTTGTTAATAATGTGAAATACATGAATGCATAGGTTAAAGAGAAACGTGTGAGGGGAGGGGGATCAAAAATTTTGCGATATCTCTAACATCATTAAGAGCTTTTCTAGATACCTATTAGTAGCAAAATGTATATATTTATTAAGTTATTTCGTTATCAAACAGTTTACAGAAAAAAATTGGTGAAATTTTGAAATATTCAAAGTGTTACTTAAAAAAATGCTGGAAATTTTATAATATTTTTTACATTCTTTTTTTCTTTAGTTTCATTCTTTTATTCAGTTTCTCAGTTGAGGTACAAGCAGTACCCTTTTATCTCTATTTAGGTAGAAAGAGACATCTGATGAGAGCGCGAATGACATCAAATCCAAATAACACATAAAATTGTTACATAAATTTGATTTTTATACGAATGAATATTTAGAAAACATGAATTGTGGAGCTTTACAATATTCCCATTTTGCTACACAATTGGATTCCTAGATACTATTTTAAAAAATATTTTCATCATGAGAAGGAAAATTATATCTTTTAGTAGAAGTTGTTGAGCTATAAACATCCGAAACTGGACATTTAATTGAATTTTCACTATTGTACAAGGCTCTTATATACATGTTATACGTATTACGATTGATCGAAGTTTACTTTTTAAATGTAAATTTTCTCTATGTTTTCTCTCTATTTGTTCATAAAGATGTATGATGAATCCCTTTTTAAAAGTTATTTAGAAAAGCCTAAATTTCACTAATCTAACCGAATTAAACTTCTACTACTCTACAGCCATCACAATTACCATTCACTTTAGGACGGACTACCATGCTTGGCTTTAGGTGGGTGGCAGAAGGCACTTTGGAAATCGGATTGCTATATTTGGCGCTTTATGTTAATTACCAAAGTTTTATAATCGCCAAGTATTCGTAATAGAGATATTTAGCCAAATAAGGAAACTTTGTTGCCAAGGAAAGAGTGGTTTCAAATTAACCAATGACCGTAAAGCGTTAGTAAGCTTTCGCTGTGGGCGACGGGTCTCGATCCCAAGACCATTGGAACTCGAGAGAGATACTTTACCGCTGTGCAAAAGAGTACTCCGGTGCACAGAAGTTTTTTTTATCTGTTATTTAAGGTCGCCACACAGCCTCCTCCCAGCGACCAAGAAGCGATGCTGTTGATCAACGTCTGATCGGAGTTGGAGGTTTGGGATGCTTGTTGCATCGTTGTGTCCGCTTGTTGCGGTGTTGCACGCGAGTTGCGTATGTGATCGCTTGTTGCGCTGTAGTGTCTGATCGCTTGTTACGAGTGTTGCGTATCTGATTGCTTGTTGCGATGAAGTTTCTCCTTTCAGAAAGTGCTGATAGATGGCAGCATGATTCATTCTAGTCCAATGTCACCAATAAAGCGTTTGCAGCTTTCGCTGTGGGCGACGGGTCTCGATCCCAAGACCATTGGAACTCGAGAGAGATACTTTACCGCTGTGCAAAAGAGTACTCCGGTGCACAGAAGCTTTTTTTTATCTGTTATTTGAGGTCGCCTCAACCGTATGCCGCCAGGATTAAAATCCGCTCCTCGTTGAAATAAGACTATTCCAAGAAGAAAGAAGGAGAAGAGGGAAATGAACTGAAAGCCACATAACATTCAAAAAATTTCATCAATTATTAAGATCAAGTAGATATTGTAACCAAAATACATTTTCAAAGTTCATGTTTTCATAATTGTTATCTTTATTTCTTTAGAAAATAAAATTCTTCTTAATTTTCAATTTGATTTCGTTTTATTTCTCTTACTAGGTTTATTTTCATAAAATAAAAAAATAAGTTGGGCTAATTAAACAGATAAACTTGTAAGTTTTTAAATACTTTTTATTTGTATGGTTGCAATTAAATAGTTAATTGACAAAAGTAGATTGAAAGAAAATGAAAACGTCAACAACAAAAAAAAAAAAAAATTAATAATTTTACTGCAAATCTCAGAGACCTAAATATTACTTGATGGATATAATTTTTTTATTTTACTTTTAATTAATATTCTAAACTTCACATTTCTGTACTTGAATACAAAGCTTTGCTTTATTGTTATTTAAAAAAAAATTGCGTTTTTGAGAAAAAAATGAAATTTCAGATTCATTCCTGGAGACCTATTTTGGTGGCCAAACGGTCACAAAATGTAGGGAATTATTTACATAATATATTTCGGAATAATATACAAAATATATTTCAGAACTAAAAAAAAGAGAGATTTTGGGTGATATGCCACAAACGACTGCCCGAAATAGGTAGGGGTATTTACTTTTTAGGCTCAACTGGCCGTGAGGCCAACTAAATAGGTCACAATTTTTTCTTTTAGAGGACGATAAGGGCACGCATACTATACTTTTTAGAGAGTTTTACCGTACCAAGTAATTAAAAAAGAGAGATTTTGGGGGTGAGATGCCGCAAACGACTGTCCGAAATAGGTAGGGGTATTTTTGTATTTTTTCTTTTTAGAGAGCAAAGGGCGCGCACACCTTAGTTTTTAGAGTTTTTAGCAAGTGATTAAAAATATAAATATTCTGGAAGGCGTTAAATATTTGTAATTAATGTAAAAGTTCAATGAAATTTTACCCCTTATAAATTATTTGAAATTAAATTTTAATTGCTTAAACTATTTTTCAATTATCGTTTAAAATTAAAATTAAATTTAAATGGCTTAACCTTGTTTTTTTTTTCAATTATCTTTTGCAACTTCATCGCCTTTGAATTTTCGGCAAACTTACGCAACTCATTTTAATTTCTTCCCGGGATGTACGTTTTTAATATAAATGTAATTGAAATCAAAAGCTAAAACACTTAATCTTGCTACAACTTGCATCGCAGCCTAAACCACTTTTTCTCGGAGCAGGTTCGATTCTCAATTTTCATTTCCCATTGTTGTTTTGGGTTCAGTCCATTTGGAATCATGGTGTTTTTCGCCGTTTTGGGTTTTCTTTAGCGTTGTTGTTCGCCATTGTTTACGTTTTGCGGGAAAGTTCTAAAAACGCTAAGTGCCACCATATAACACACAGTTATTCCAATAATCATTTAGCTATAATTCATTAAATAAAAACCATAATGGTAATTCAGATTTGGGTCTAATTTTAAAAAATCATAATAAACACGTAATTGAGTTCATTTATGTAACTAACAAGTGATAAGCATTTTTCAAGCGATGTCAAAGTAAGAAAAAGAAAAAGTTTCTAAAAAAAAAAAGAAGAAAAAAAAAGAAGAAGAAAAAAAGAAAAAAAAACACATCTACACAGCAAACGATCCAGAACAGAAACCATCAAGTTTTATTACACTGCAAAAAATTTCCTTCTGTTAAAATTCTCTAACGAAAATTTTATAATCTTCAGAACATTACCGGAATTTATTGCGCACAAAACAGAACAATTTGAACAAAAACTTTAATACATAATGGGCCTACCAAACGGTATAGTGGTTAGCGTGCTAGCTTCTAGACCGCGAGGTTGCGGGTTCGAGTCCCGTGTTAGGCATGGGTTTTTGTAAATGTATGTTGGCTTGTCTAATGACGAATGTTTCGGCGCATTACAGCCCTCGTGTTGCTGACGGTGCCAGATAATCTGAAAACAACCAACCATTAATACATAATGGAATAAATAATATGTTACTTTACAATGTAGAATCCTCCATATCTGTTCAGCTATTTAAATCTCCCACGAATTCGGTGAAATAAATCTGATGTTCTTACTTGTTTGGTGAAAAAGCAGCGTCGCTAAGATAAGAATAACGCTCTACGCATGTCTGGCAATCAGTGCAATTTGGCGCAGGCATTTGGCGAGTTTTGTGAGCTCAACTTGGAAAATCCAAGCTTGGAAATCCAATCAGCTTGCAAATTTTCAACTCAATGAGAATTTGTGTAAGGTCTGGCCTATTTTGTTTTTCTAAAAGTGGCTGGACTATTGGGGCCATCGAATTATAAAGGGGATTGAGAGAGCAATTGCAACCTATGGGTTAACACCACACCATGTAACGTGGTTTGTGGACGCCTAAATGCAGTTTTTTCTGTTCAGTAGCTCCTCAATCATAGTATTTCAATAGCGGATGTTAGTTGGAGTGTTGTCGTTAAATAGTTAAAATGGTGTGGTATTGCTATCCCTGCCATTACAAGAAGCGTTTGAAGAAAGGAGGAACTTATAGTATTTCACGAGCAAGAATTTAATCGAAATTTTTATGAATATGTATTTAGTTATGATTGGTTTTTGTTACATGCTGTAGTGAATTATTGTGCAATCTTATTTATTAAAAGTAAATGTATGGTCCAGGAAACTTATTTTTCCTCAAAATATTATTCAATACATTATAGATTTCATACGTAAGATCGTTATATGCTTTTTATAGCTTTCATGTGGTGTAATTTGAGAGTTATTTGCATGAAAAAAATTAATTGTACTTTGCGATGGGTATTACATGACCTTACAACGTTAGGATTCGGGAATTCCCCTTTGGCTCTTTCATCAAAACAGTTTGGCTGTGTAAATAAACAGTGTGGTAGATTTAATCTGCTTATGAATTTGTGTGTCTGCTTTTGTTTTCAAAGTGTTTAAAAACAGTCACATCAATTAAGCATGGAATTCATTTGAAAAATGACATATGCTAACTTAATTGAGAACCTCAAAATAATATTAAAAGTGTACACACATGTAAAAAAGAGTTGTAGAATCGCAAGTGCAAATTAAACCTTCGCATATTGTTCAAGTGTACCGGAATTTTTTTAAACTATTAGTTAAATTTTTTAGTAAATCTCAAACTATATATAATAAAACTAAGCATTTATTCAGTATTTTGTAAAAGAAATACTCCACTAAATAGCATTTTGCTTTAATTTACCAAGTTAGTAGCTTATTTGTGTTTACTAATTGTTTGCTTGCAAAGCTAAGAATATTTGCGTTTTAATTATAAGTGTTTTATTTTGTATCTGCAAGATACTTTTTTGTTTTTTCTAGATGAATTTTTAATTTTTCCCAATTTCAATGAATAATTTTTATTTTTTTTAGCGCTTTAATAAACTTAATTTGATTAAAATAAAATAGTGAATGACCATATAAAGGGCTGTTAAAACCTGGATTTATATTTTTCATTACTTTTTAGTTGAATCATTTAATCAATATCATTTCAATTTTTAACAAAGCAATTTCTCCGAAATTTTCAACATAACTAACTTTGAGCTTCCAATTTGACTTTTGACAAACAAAATGTTAACATTTTAATTAGTTTTTTTTTTTAAATAAATTTTCAATTAGTTTTTTGCAAACCAATTTGTAACAGGCATAGGCTTCTGAAATTTCTGGCCTTCTAATTTTGCTCTTCACAAACACAATGTTAAATTACTTTTAGTGGTTGGGGGGGGGGGGGGTAGATTAATGTTATTAACCTGGAGTGAAAAACTTCTTAAGTTTTCTTGGATTTCCACTTTTTTCTGAAAAGTTCCACTTTTTCTACAATTTTATTGTCAGATTGAACTTTTTGCCTGCACTACTGTTCTGTGTACACATTAGTATTAGTATTCTTATTCAGCTATTTTTGTTCAATATAAAACTGCATTTATTTTTCTCTTTTTTAAATTTTGACTGTTTTCATCACTGATGAACGGTGAAAATTTATGTGTTTCTCGTCAGTGAAAGGGGTTGTATTTGCCTTTTAGTGCAATTATACTTATATATAAGTATGAAAAAGTTTGATCAAGAGCAAATTAGCTTATTATAAATTAGAAAATCTCATTAGTAATCTCGATGTACTGAATGAACAATTTTTAATAATTGTTAGGTTAATATTTAAAAATCGGCCTCTTTGGTCCAGATTTTGTAACAATCGTAATTAGAGTAGTCCTTAGCAACTCTAGCTGAGTAATTCTTAAATGATATATATTAAAACAAAAAACTTATTTAGCATTTTGTAAAAAAAAAAAAACACTCCGATAAATTCCATTTTGGTCATCAATTCAATAAGTTAAATGCGTACAAGTTTTTTTTTTTTTAATTGTTTGCTTGCAAATTTAAGAATATTTAAGTTTTAACAACATCTGCTTCATTTTGTATCTGAAAAATACCTTTTTGTTTCTTCTAGATGAATTATTAATTTATCGCAATTTTATTGAATAATTGTTTTATTCGCTGTAAAATAATTTTAATTTGATTAAAATAAAATAGTGAATGATCTTATAGGGGGTATCCATAAATGATGTCATATTTTTTCATCCATATTTGATCCCTTCTCTTTCCTATTTCATAATGTGTCATAGTTCATCATTTCCTCTTCCACAACGACAATAAGATTATTGACAATTGATATTTTGCTTGCATTAGCTGTTGACGTCTGTTAGTTAATTGCTCTACGTACGTAAAATAGCATTAACAAAAACAAAAGTTCTAGACTATAATTGTTAGGTTTTCCTTTATAGTTAAAACTCATTTTTATAATTTTGTAGAAATCTATAATAATAAAACAATGAGTCTAAACAAAATAAATCTAAACAAAGAAAAAAACAAAGATATCCTTAGTTTTTTTTATTTATTTCCTTGCACTTTCGATTTCGTAAGTAATTGCATCCGTCGCCAAGACTGGAGATTCAAAGCCAAGAATGGGAACTTTTCCACACATATCACGTGGTACATGCTGGCTTCAGCTTTCGCCCAAGGAGGTTAGAAGAGAGAGGAGGTCCGAGCAAGCTTGGCGCGAAGAAGCAGACTTTGGCAACCCTACTCTCACTTGAACTAAACCTATACAAACCGACTTTTTAGTACGCTCTTCTACGGGAAAAAACGTGGGTAGGTTTTGAAATTCTGCCAAATTTTGAATATAATTTTTAAAAAAGCAATTTCTGTGGTTATAGGCTATAGTTCAAGACCTGAACTATCAAATGGTATGCGTATTACTCTTCACAGCTGATAATTAAGCAATATTCAACGGTTTTAAAATCCCTCACACTAACTTCGATTTTGTATGAGACGTGCAAATCGATGGAGGGCTAATTACACATTTGCCGTCATTCAATCGAGAGAAAACTTATCAGATTGATTCGATGTTAATGACAATACACTCAGTTAAGTTTTGGGGACTACTACTATCACTAAAAGACTGCTTTTACACACGCTACTATTGGACTAATTAGCCCACTTGCCATCCACCCATCAACCTGAAACTTGGCAGATGGATTCAATTTGGATGACAATACATTCCATCAAATTTTTAGGCGAGTCACTACCACTAAAAGGCCACTTTTACAAAATTCTTTTTATTGACGCTTTGGTTTACTTATAAACCCATTTCCTATCATGAGATTAAACATTTAAACTTGACTGACGCACTCGTTGTCTATGACAATGCTTTCTATTAAGTTTTGGTACTGTCACACAACGGCAGTTTTTACATACGTTTCTATTGCCTTACGTTAGAATTATCAGTAGCCTTTACTCACGTTCTATTATCCAGATACAAAGCTTAACTCAAACATGTTAATTTTAGCAATATTTAATGACTGAAATCTTCTACTATTAAAGTTACCGAGGAAAAATATTCAAAGGGCTAATTAACCCACTTGCCGTCATCTAATTGAACTGAGACTTGGCAGATGGACTCGTTGTGGATGAAAATTTTAAAAATGGATTCAATATTTTAAAAAATGGATACAATATTTTTTTTACCTTTGCACACTACGTAATTTATTCGTTTCGTAATCTATTGGAAATATTTTACACTAGCTGCGTTGTTCCTCGTTGCGGATATCCATCATTGGTGTATAGGTCTCATCCCCTTACTAAAAAAAAAGGTATTTAAAAGGTATTTTTAAGGTTTAAACTAGGTATTCAAGGTTTTATTAGGTATTTTTGAGGTTTTAACTAAAAATACCTCATGGAAAAATACCTAACTCAAGGTATTTTAAGGTATTATTTTTAGAAACCTAAAGAAACCTGCGAAGCTTCAGGTATTTTTAAGGTTTTGGAAAGGTTTGTGATAAAAACCTCCAGATTCTAAAGGTTTTACTAAGGTATTCAGGTGAATACCTTTTAATACCATGACTAAAAAAGGTATTTTAAGGTTTTTTCTGTAAAACCTAAAGAAACCTGTGAAGCTTTAGGTATTTTAAGGTTTTGCAAGGTTTGTGATAAAAACGTCCAGATTCTAGAGGTTTTACTAAGGTATTCAGGTGAATACCTTTTAATACCATGACTAAAGAAATGTATTTTAAGGTTTTTCTTTAAAACCTAGAGAAACCTATGAAGCTTATAATGTATTTTTCAGGTTTTGCATGGTTTCTGATAAAACCTCCAGATTTTAAACGTTTTACTAAGGTATTCAAGTGAATAAGTGAATACCTTTTAATAACATTACTAAAGGAATAATAATAATAATAATAATTAATAATAATAAATAATAATAATAAATAATAATAATAAATAATAATAATAAATAATAATAATAAATAATAATAATAAATAATAATAATAAATAATAATAATAAATAATAATAATAATAAATAATAATAATAATAAATAATAATAATAATAAATAATAATAATAAATAATAATAATAATAAATAATAATAATAATAAATAATAATAATAATAAATAATAATAAATAATAATAATAATAAATAATAATAATAATAAATAATAATAATAAATAATAATAATAATAATAAATAATAATAATAAATAAATAATAATAATAATAAATAATGATAATTAATAATAAATAATAATAAATTTAAAAAAAAAAAAAAAACTTTTAATTTCACACAAAATGCATATTGTTTTAAATTAGAACAGTAAATTGTAAAATGCATTCCGCATTTAATTTTTTTTCTTTTTTTTTTTTTAAAGTACATGATAAATTATAATTTGAAAAATGATTTAATTTTTTTGCATGAGGAATGAAACAAAAGCAAAATCAGTATTCAAGTGCATAAGAAAAAAATCAAAACACTTAAATTAATTGGTTTAATTTTTAGAAACCTAAGAACACCTGTGAAGCTATTAAGTATTTTTAAGGTTTCGCGAGGTTTCTGATAAAAACCTCCAACGTTTTTAAGGATTTGCAAGATACTTTAGAGGATGACGTAAGGATTTTGATTGGTCACGTGCTATCACTATCCAATCAAAACACGAGTGTCCTCTGCCTTCATCCTGTTCCAGACCAGGGTTGCCATATTGGCCTTCTTAAGGCCAAATTTGGGAAATTTGGCCTTTTTTAGAAGTGCTTGGCCTTAAGAATTTACGTTTGGCCTTTTCTTTAATTTGGCCTTATTTTTGGCCTTTTTTCCACAACTTCCGAAGTCAGAAAAAAATACCAATTAAAACAAACTTTCCTCTTTTTTTTCCAAACTTTTTGAGTGAGAAGATAAGCTTTTCGCCTAAAGTGAAGTGCGATACCTTCTTTAATCTCGTGTTTTGGCCTCAGGAGCTGACCATGGACAACCGGAGTTGACAAGAAGAGGGGTAGGGGGTCGAATGATTGTCCGAATACCGGATGTAAACGAGGCTCTAGGCAGAATAACCGCATGTTCTTTTTAAGGGGAAAGGGCGATATCAATTAAGATAAGTGATAGAAGGACTGGGTTTCCAAAAATCTTGTCCCAAAAGGGAAAGTGAAATTATAGCCGTCCTGTCTTGCCAACGAACCTCAAAATGCTCTAAGCACTGCGACTGCCATCTGCCACCCATATATATCCAAGCATGATGGAACGTCCTAAAGAGAATGATTATTGTGGTGGCAGTAGAGTAGTAAAAGTATAATTCGGTTAGATTAGTGAAATTTAGCTTTTTCTAAATAACTTTTAAGAATAGATTCATCATACATCTTTATGAACAAATAATTTAGAGAGAAAATTTACATTTAAAAAGTAAACTTCTATCAATCGTAATACGTAGCTTTTGGGGCTTTACTCGCAGAGAGGTTCATTGCCAAGCAAAACCAAGCTCGCTTCGCCTGTTGGAAGTTTAATTGTAATATAAAAACAGCTCGCTTCACTGGCTGAAAAGTTTATTGACACATAAGAACTGGCTCGCTTCACTCGTTCAAAGGTTAGTTGCTACGCAAATACAAGCTCCCTTCGCTCGCTGAAAAATTCTTTGCTACGCCCGCACAGGCTTGTTTTGTTCACTGGAAGGTTAATTATTGCGCAAGCATATGTTCACTTCACTCACTGAAACTCGTATTCTAAGCTTATTTGAAGTCACTTTATAAAGAAAAACTTAAAAAAATTATAAAAAAAAATTAAATTAAAATGTTAGCATTTTGTTTAAGATAATCAAAATTAGAAGGCAAGATCTACTAATGTCGAAAATTTCAGAGCTCTACCCTTATTTAAAATCACTTTATAAAAAAGCTTAAAAAAATAATTAAAAAATATTAATTAAAGTTTTTGGTTGTTTAACTCGGTTGATTATTTCGTTTTCCGTGCGTCAAATTCCGAATGTCCGCTGAAATCTAAACCGTAGCTTTTACAATGACATACTTTTGAAGACTTCTCGGTGCTAATTTGTAAAGGGCAATTGAAAGTCCGCTGTCAACTCCGTGGGTGGGCATGAAACGAGATGCGAGAGCAGGTTTTTTCCCCCCTTGGTGGCGGGTGACAACAGCGTCTCCCCTCTTTGATAATTTGTAACGGACGATGGGTAGAGTAGGGTACAAAAGGGTCCGAAAGCAAGTCCATTATCACTCCGTGGCCTGAGGGAGGAATAGGAACAGAGAAAAGCTCCCTGCTATTGTGATTTGTACGCAGAAGTTTTACGACTTGTCGATGAACAAGGCGGTTTCTTTTTTTAGTTCTTCAGGTATTTGGATTTCGAACTTTATAAAGAAACTTGAATAAAGAACTTTGAAAAGAAAAGAATAAGGAAAGAATAAAAGGAATAATGGACAAAAATTTGATTCTATTGAAAACTTTGGATGCTCTTTTTCGATTCGAATTGTACTAAAATAGTTTTACAAAACATTATTATTGTAATATCATGGTTAATCAGATATTCTCTACGTTGCTTTGGTTTAATTTATCTTATTACTTATGAAGCTCTGATGTGTTTTTGGAATATTTTGCGTGATTGAAATACTTTTGTGAGCATTTTTTTTATTGAATTCAGTAATTAAGAATAATTTCAATACTGTAATTCACCAGAAATCAATATTAAATTCGTATATTGTAAAAAAAAATGATAAAAGAAGAGTAATGAAAAAAAAAAATCCTGCCAATTTCTTTACTGCAAGATCTGTCACATTTGTTGCGGCATTGTCGGATGCCACTTTAAACTTTTTCCAATGTTCATGTATCTTTTGTTATAAATTTTCTTCTATTCATAAATTAGACTCGTAATAAAATTCTCAGTTCAGTAATGAATAACTTTTTTCATGCATAACACTATCCTTTAAAATATAATGCACTGTACTAAATAATAACTAAAAAATATTATAATTTTTATTTATTTACCAATTAGAAGAGAAAATTCTTCAACGCAAATAAAAAAAAAGCTTTCAAAAAGCACTGAAACGGTTAACAATAATTATTATCATCAGTTTATATTGACATTATTATATAAACCTACATAATAAAACTCAGAATTAAAAATTAACAGATTTATCTAAACTTTTACAAACTACACAGAAATTACGGCGCCAGATTAGAGGAACCACCTTGAGTTATTTAATAATGTAAACTTATTAAAGGGTAAATATCTGAAGTACAGAAAGAAAACTGTTCGATGACTTAATTATTTATCTCATTAACATCTTAAATTCAAGAAGACTTTTTACTATTATAACTCATAAAAACAAAGTTTCTAATATAAATCCTTTATATATATGTTTTATGTGTTAAGTCACTGAACTCAGATCAAGTTTTGATAATGTTTGATCACTAAGGGGAAAAAACAACATCTATTCCGAAATATTTACTAGTTTCAAAACTTGCTTGAATACATTTTCATCCACAACGAGTCTATCTGGCAAGTTTCAGTCCAATTGGATGAAGTGTGATGTCATCCGAAGCGACGATAGTAGCTTGTGTAAAAGCATTCTTTTATAATAGTGTCAGTCCCCAAAACTTGATATAATACATTCTTAGCGACAATGAATCTATCTATCAAATTTCAGCGCGATTGGATGACGGTAAGTGGATTTATTAGCATTCAGAAACGATAATAGAAGCCTGTGTTAAAGCGATCTTTTTGAGTGTCTGTGACAGCCCCAAAACTTGATACAATGTATTGGAATCTATATCAAATCAATCTGCAAAGTTTCATTTCGACTGGATGACAGAACGGGTGTTAATAAAAAAATCATTAGAAGTGACAATGTAGTGTCTGCAATAGCGGTCTTTTAGTGACAGCCCCCAAAACTTAATACAATGCATTGTCATCGATAACGAATCTATGTGACCAATTTCACCCGATTGGTTGGTTGGTTCGCTCAACGACCTATTTTTATGCACAATAACGGCTAATCAGGCCAGGATTTACAGCTTAAAGTGGATTCTGAACCACAACGAACATCCATGGCAAAACCCGGATTCAAACCCGGCCTTTGGCATGCGTGGCCAGAGCGATAACCACACCGCCATCAGGTTGGTCAGCCTGATTGGATGACGGTAAGAAGGTTAATTAGCCATTCTCAGATTTGTAGGTCACACACACAAAATCGAAATTTATAAAAACAATTTTTTAAAAAAGGTAATAATTGTAAGTAACTGTCAGAACGAATGAAATACAATCATTTGATATAAGTTGAAACATATTGTGACTTACCATAATTTCCAAATTTGCACCGGCATATTACATCTTATTATTTGTTTTTCAACCTTCTCGTATATTATACTTGTATGGTCAAATCGCTATTCTCAGAAAAAAAAAATTAATGATTTTTAGAAGAATTTTGTTTATCGATACAAAAGTATCATCCTTTATGGCCCCCTGAGCAGACATCACCTCCCTTTCCGCATTGGAGTCAAGTCAATAACGCCACTGCTTATAAAGTAATGTTAAACAGTAAACAAGCCCATTTTATAATTGTTTTAGAATAATAAAAGCTACAAAAATAATACTAACTCAACACAGATTCTCCCCCAAAACAACTTCCCAAACAAATTGGGAGAAGGGAAGAGGGGGTGGGGGGGGGGGGGGACAGAAGAAGTTCTCTTTGACAAAGAGAAAAATGATATTGTATAAAACAGCGGTTTCTAACCTTTTTAGTTGTTCGGATCAACTATCTATATTATGAAAAAAATATACTGTACACGAAAAATTAAATTATATTTTTTTATAAAGTGAGGAACTTTATTGCACTTGGCTGTTACAACAATTAGAAAACTAAAAAACAAGTGACCAAAGTTTAAAAAAAAAATCATCGGAATTTTTGACATTGTTTATCCCCAGTCAATGAGAGAGTCAATATCTAGATTAAAACTTAGCCATGCTGTTTAATTCAAGCATTATTCACTATCGATGTTATTCACTCGTTACAACATCGAAAAATACAATCGAGTGGCTCAATTGTTTCCATCTTAAACCCTGAAGCTCCGATAATATTTATCTCGGCGATTCTCTACCAGCGTCCACGGCCCAGTACCACGCTACTCGCGGTCCGTGGGGTAGGAACCGCTGATAGAGAAAATCAACTAAGCTTGGCGCAGTTGGGAGTTTGGCATAGAAAAGGGCTTAGTTGCTTGGCGAAAACGGCAATAAACCTGCTTCATAGGTACAACCGGTTTCGAATGGTTTTCCAGCTTGCTCACACCTTGCCGACCAAACGGTATAGTGGTTAGCGTGCTGGCTTCTAGACCGCGAGGTTGCGGGTTCGAGTCCCGTGTTGGCATGGGTGTTTGTAAATGTATGTTGGCTTGTCTAATGACGAATGTTTCGGCGCATTATAGCCCTCGTGTTGCTGACGGCGCCAGATAATCTGAATACAACCAACCAACTTGCTCACACCTCCTTCTCTTCTAACCTCCTTGGCTTTCGCCAGATTGTAACCACATTGTAACATTAGCTAATTCCATCCACTAATTTTTATATCGATGATTGGGGCATGCTTGTAACCAATTACTATAAACATTTGAATGCAAATTAAAATTTTAACACTCCTTTATCTAATCGCAATGATAATTTTATTTCCCTGTAGACGTTCTAATTGACTATGACGTACTTACTCATAACCTCCATGAAGAGAATAATTAGGAGTAGAGTTGCATAGAATGGCAACACTTATGACGTGCCTTTGACCAATCAAAATAATCGTTTAAAAAGAAATGTGAATTTTCATATTCCGTGAACCAACCATAATGCGTGTTTTGTTTATTTTTGTACAAAGAAATTGACTAAATTGTAACATGTATAACCTCCATATTGTGGATAATGTAATGTTCATAGTCAATCAATCAATCGTGCATCAACATACCTTTTTGTTTTGCTAATATTTTGAATATATATTTGTCACATATTGATAAGTTGTCTTGTTTGGTTTGTGATTTTTGTGAAAGCTCTCGCTTTTCTGAGTATAGTGAGTTTTTCTTAATATTTTTTTGAGTGGGATAGTTTAATTATAAGTGAAATGCACTGTCCTAGACTGTAGGGGGATTTTGATTTCATTCTTGTCTATTGGAAACTTTTTGGACAAGACAGATTTTTTTTGTTCCTAGGACATCGAAAGGTAGTTTGTGCATTCAGAATTATTTGGAATTTCCGTGTTCGACAGTAACACTCTTTGATTGTTTTATTATTTTAACTGCGTTCAGAAACACTAGCCGTTTCATAAATATGAATTAAAAGCTAGGTGGTGATTTCCTGGCTTATAAAGATGCAAGTCTTATGCCCTCGCAAGCTAAAGGTGCCGGGTTTGAATCTTGTGTTGGTTGCTGTAATTTGGAATCCATATTAAGCCTGTCATGTTGGAATCTATGTCAGCCTGCACATAAATAGATCACTGAGTGCACAAGCCAACCATGGCCTAAGATGCTGAGCATTTAGCTGACGGAAGGTCCCAGGATTGAATCTCAGTTAGGGTCGTCACTTTGCAAGCTTTAAATTTAAAAATGAGTTGACGCTATGATGATAGTAACTGATAGTCTCATCATCTTATTGAAATTCTACCATTCCAGTGATGTTTGGACTATGCATCCATATCCAGTGATGTTGGATATGGATGCATAGCCATAGTGTAGTTCTTGCTCCATATAATGTCTAAATCAATCAACTATGACTTGAAGGCAGAATACTTGATGAGCATGCAAAAAGACTCGGTTTCGATTTCCAGCATGAATGTTTTTCAACCTCGGATTTTGTAAATTAGTAGACACATCTGTCATTTTGCAGATTAGTTTTGTGTCTATTAACAAACTGATTAGTGGGGTTTTTCCAAGCTTTTTTTCTCTATTTGGGCAGAAATGCAGGGCAATTCTTAAAAGATGTTCTTTTCTTAATAATCAGGCTTCTCTCAGAAATTCAGTCCTTGTAATTAACTTAATTATAATGCTCCTTTACTTTTCCTAATCAAAATATTATTTATTCTTCAAAAGCTCTTCATCTGCAATTTTTGTCAATTTTAAATTTAGATGCATAGCATTTTGTAAATTGTTGGTAAAGAACTGCAGTGTTCCTAGATTGTTATTTAAGACAGCCAGATTGATTAAAAAGGAAATATTGGTGTTGTGAGTTAAATAACAAATGTTTTCATCCATGCTTAGACTTCTTTAACTGGTCATCTGAGAAACTTCATAATTTTTTTAAAATCAATTTTTGTGAATACTTTCAATTGTATTTTTAAACCTATACATAAATCCATTTGTCTAACCAAGTATTTTCTTCTAGAAATGCTGTCTCGAATGCATCTACTTCCATCTAACTCTTGGTCTTTAAAGTTAAGGAATCTTTCCAGTAAAGAAGCCATTGTACGCTTTAAGCAGCACCCTACAGTTTTAATACATTGTAGATTGAAAAGTAGCAATGAAGATCAAATTTCAAATGTGTCCAAGTTGAAAGAAAATGAAAACACTCAACTCACAATTGCTGAAAAAGGTTAGCAAAATGAATAGTATAGAGAAGATTGGATGTTGTGTTTTACAGTTTTATTTTTCGTTTACATAGTAAAATCAATTTGGAATAAATAATTTAACATTTCTTGACCTAACTATTTTTTTTAAAACTTGCATTCACTAGATATATTTGAACAAAATAATGTGTTCATGCTCATAGGCATACAATTTTCAAAATTAGTGGAGGGGCTGCGGTCCAGGATGATAAGAGGTGTGACACTTGCATTCATGTAGAAACTAATAGTGCTTGTGAACATGAAATTACTTTTGAAGATGTACCTATTTGTGCACATCTCTAAAGTTTTGTTATTTCCTTCCTGAGACGTCTTCCTTTCAAGACAATATGGTGCAGTTTCTTAAAAAAAGAAGCCATTTCTGCCTTCACACAGATCGTCTTCTAAAAATGTAAATACCATTTAACTGGCACAGTAGCTCTGATAGATCTCTGGCATCAAATAACTAAAACTTCTACTACATCCAACCCTGTTTGCTCCCCTATGGCATTTTAATCAGGCTCCTTGGAAACATGCCTTAACTTTTTAATTTCAACTTTTATAATAGACTATACTAATTTCGGCAACATCCAATTTTCGTAACATCACTGCTGAAATTGATTCGGGTAGTATTTACATGAACTATTTGAGATCCAAAAAGTTTGTTGCAGAAAGCCCCAAAATATTCTGTGTATAGTACTACTTTTAAAAAAAAAAGGAAAACAGTTCTTTATGTACAATGAGAATTATTGCAAAATTATTTTGTTTTCATTCTTATTTTCTTTTGATTCAAGTAAAAGTTCAAAG
This sequence comes from Linyphia triangularis, assembly GCA_963978545.1. NCBI lineage: Eukaryota > Metazoa > Arthropoda > Arachnida > Araneae > Linyphiidae > Linyphia > Linyphia triangularis. The sequence goes on along the minus strand of OZ021721.1, from coordinate 81,528,186 downwards.
GAAAATTTTGGTATTTTTACTTTTCCTCAAAATTTATTAAATAAATTTCAACTTGAACACTTGGGTTAATTTAAAGAAAAAAAAGGTGAGCATTTCACTAAATATTTAGTTTATTTTAGATCGTGTCAGACTGTTGATTTGAAACTGTCTTGAAGAGTGCAACTCTTTTTATTTGATTAATGATTAGGTTTATGAAATAAAGTAATATTTTAGACAGAATTTTTTTTTAATTGTGGATATTAGCAGCGCCTCCTATAGAAGAAAAGCCACACGTCACGTACTATTACGTCATCTAATCAACTGTAGGCCGACGCTCCTCGGAAACTTTTGTGCGCTGGGACCTTGGATCCTGCATTTGTTATACTTGTGAAAATCTTGTGTGGGGTCCAAATTTAATCAAAGTTAGAAAAGGAATAATGCAATGATTCAAAACTTAATCAGTGTTCATACAGCTTTCAAAAAGTGAAAAAAAGTGGATTTTAAGGACTTTTCAACAATCTTTTTAATTTTTTAAAGACCACCTTAAAAATTTGTAAGGACAAAAACTCATAGTTTTCTTACAAATAAATTCGAAACATTACATTACAGGAATCTAAATTGACAAATAATTTAAATAGAATTTTATTTCTAACTCGGATAACTTTTTTTTTATGTCGAACAGAAATATCCACACTTGAATTAAAAAGTGGTGATCAGCGATTCCAAGAATCTTAGAAGATAAAACTGCTCCAAATGGGTCCAAACTGTTAGAAGAGTGAAATGGAAGAATCATTTTTTTTTTTAGCTCTCTCAAATTTGAGGGAAAACAAACTCGCAATTAAGAACCCAAGATGAAGAATAAAGAATTTAAGGGCCCTTATATAAAGACCTAACAAAATAAGTATTTCTTAAGAGCTTTTAAAGACAAAACAAAACCTGTTAATGATATAATTATGGAGTAATGACACAAATAATTACAAATATTAAAATCCATATTTTATTTAAAAAAATTGTATATAATATGATTTACAAAATATGTAGATAATTACATTAATGTCTGTAATTTTCTCATTTTCTTAGAATGTTTACAATCATCTAGTTTATTCTTCTGCAAACATTTCTTTGATGCATTTTTTTTTTTTTTTTGTGGAATTTTTTCTGTATGAGAGCTTTCTGAACATTCTTTTTTTGCCATTTTTTCAGCATTTAATAAATTATTGATTTTCTTCGCGTAATTATTCAGAATAATATTAATAATAGAAGATATAATTATATTTGAAACAAAATCTGCAGAATGGCTATTCTCACATTCATCAAAAGAGAGTAATTTTTCTTGAGAAGCTAAGACAGTATTTACATTCTTTGACAAGGCAATTTTACAAAGACAGTTTCAAAATTACACAAAATTTTGTCAATAGCTAAATAACTATATGTTATCATCTCCACAACTTCAATATTTGGAAATTTTAAACCCCCTTTGTCTAAATTCTTAATCAAAGTAGAAGAAGAGTCGTATTCTAAAACATCATCAGTAACTAATAAGGATTTACAATATTTGCAATTTCCTTTTTTTATCGCAACATGGCAACAATATCTTGATATGTAAGTTAGAACAGGCATGTGCTTTTTGACATTTAACATGTCTTTGGATGTCACATTAATTTCTTTTGAAAAAGATATAGATTCGGAATTTACATCTAAAATAGGAGAAACATCATCAATGGAAGATATTTCTACAATGCTGTACATTTGGGATTTCATGTACAAGGGCAATAAATTTTGAAGCCTTAATTTTGCTTCTGTTTCGTAAACTTGTGTCAACAATATATTGTAATTTATCCAGATAACTGTCTATCTGCCAAACCACCTTTCCAATGCATCGGCTTGCAATTTACTAGTCAATACATTTTCAAATTGTAATTCGTCGATGCAATAATTGCCGAATTCTAACATGGCATGTGTTGTTTGTTTTAAGGCCGACAAAGTTTCTTTTATCAGGTGGCCTGTATTAATGCCAGTTTTTCCTCAAACTTCTAACCAATTTAGGAAATGATCTAAAAAAATATTGTTGGGATATTAGAAAGGGGTGTTTGAAAAACATTTCTTTTATGATCACTTTTGAATTTTGTATAAACATTCATAATATTGAACTATTTAGAAATTATTTTAATATACTTTGCAGTTGAGGCACTATCCAAAATATTGTGTTTCTCCCCAGCAAGTATTAAATCTTCTGCAAGTGGGTCATTAAAAACATCAACAGCAAGTTGTACATCTTGTCTTTCAAATCTATTTGGGTTCAAAACTTTACTAGTTAGACTAGGAGCATATTTAGCTATTTCTGTAGATTCAATTTCATGTAACTTCTTTAATGCATAAAAAAATGGCTGTTTTCACAGACGTTTTAACTAATTGTTTCTTATAAGTTACTTTCTTAGTTTTTTCATTCACGATAGGAACATCTACAAACACCACAGGTTCCTCAATTGGGAATTTGGGAAAGTACATACACTGGCCATAATTTTTTTGATTTAGCCAGTTCTTTCGGATACATTTAAATATATGTACAGCACCAACAAAGTAAAAAAGTGGATGGTTTGATTGTATCGGATGATTATAAATTATGCTAAGATTTGGTGGCGTTGCAAACAAGGACATTTCGATTAATAGCATTATTATCTGAACATACCCCCACAACTTTGTAACCAATTTTTTCTAATCCAATAATTACAGTGCTTAGAATTTTGTTTAAAAAATGTCAATGCATTTTGCAGGTAAAATATAAATAACATCTCTATGGCTTGACTTGATGCTCTGTATCATGAACACATGAGCACTCATGGCAGCATTTTTGCCATCGTAGGAAATGCCAATTATTGAGCCACCTTTATAGTCAATAAATGGTTTTCTATGTATTTCGTCCATAAGAATAACAGCTGTCGTATGTGATTCTGACAAATTTCTAAATTTAATTTTTGCATACATTAGAAAGTTATTGGGTTATTCTTCAGATTTAGGATTTAGTGCAAATTTAGAACATAGGGAGTTGAGTGTACTAGGATGTGGCATTATAAAAAAAACTGTTTTTTAAAAAACGATAAGCATGAGGCGATATAGAAAAAGTTAAGGAGCACAATATTAAAATATTCACTACCATATCGATAGTGAATTTTTTGGGAATTTAACAAACTGATTTGTTGAATAATAAAACTTAAAGTACCCTTTTTGTCTTTATTTACAAAAAAATTTCTTAATAGTATATCACTACACAAATCAATTAAAGAAGCCTCGGGTTCTTTAACATTATATAAACTTAAATTATCAACACTTTTAACAAATGCAAGGAGTGTATTAACATCTGTTATTTTTATAGGTAATTTATGGTGTAAAATTTTGCTCAGTTCAATACTCTTAAAATAAACATTTAACATAAGGCATTTATCAACAGTGACTGAACAAGTTATATGTGGGACATCATCACAATTCATTTAAAATATAATTATCTTCTCATGCATCAAAATATTCCAATTCTGAGGAAACTCCTGTTAAACTAAAATAGTTTTTAGTGTCTAGAAGTCACTAAAAAGGTGAGTCTCTTCATAGTGTTTTTGGGAAGCAATCAAAGCATTTATTGCTTTTGTCAGTTGAGTCTTCTCTAATTCAGCTTTTTTTTAATCTGGATGATCCCTGGTAGATTTTGTCGAAGATACACTGGACAACTGGGAAATATTATTGGAATAGCATCTACCCTCAATTGCTTCTGTGACAAGGGGACACTAGTTGATGTCAATGTTTTTTCATCAAAACCATTTGCTTCTACTTCAATGTCCTCCTTCTGGAAATGAAGCTCGCATCCCTGGGAAATAGAAAAATAAAATCAAAGTCTTTGAAATATTTCTAATCAATCCTTCATTTATACTAGTTAAGGAATTAAATTCTCCAACCATAACAAATCAACACTAATCTTAACAAAACATTCAACCACTTGCAATTCTTTAAACAACAAATATAAATGCAAAATTATGTTCATAACATTTGTAAGATTTAGAAATACTAAATTCGTTCAAAATAATACAACACCATTTAAACAAGAATTTATTTTAACCTTGACACTGAAATTACAGAAAATATTAGGAATCCAAATTGTATGTTTACATAGGTTATGAAATGTTACATATGTTAATAAAAGTTTAAACATTAGTTAAAATAGAAAGTATTAAACACTCTTGAATTTTTTGTGATAACGAAGTCTCTTGGTATTGCAGATTTCCACTTTCTACAGAGATCTTCATTGATTGGGAATCTAAACGCTGACACCTTTGGCCCTCTTTTGTAGTTTTGCATGCACTTGGGAACCACACATTTATACAGCATTTCTTAAGTTTTGTATATATTCTTGAGGGGATTTATATAAAAAACACATCCAAAATGTATAACATTAAACGCACGATGCAAGTTAAAATGGAAGAGTAAACATTTAAAATAGCTAAACTGATTGATTCTTCCTTGCTTCCTTCCTCTTTCGGTTCAGCCTGTGGTGGGCGTGATAGTATAACCTAATATCACGTGACATTCGGCTTCTAATATAGGAGGCGCTGATAGTAGGCTGAAATCTGTAACATACAGTAATATTACCGGGTTTGCACAGTTCTTAAGAATTAACTTATTTTTAGTAAGTCCTTTTATAAGGGCCTTTAAAGTTCTTATTTTTCATCTTAGGTCCTTAATTTTTTCATTGCAAATTTCTTTACTTAAATATTTTTAAGTATCACCAAATTTGATGTTTTTTCCCCTTCAAGTTGCTTGGAATTGCTGATTTCCAAAAACGCAAGCTATATTTTCATTGTTCTTCAAGTGTGGATGGTCTGCTGCTGGTAGATTGACATTTAAAATTGTAATGGTTGCTGACTTCTAATTTGGTGATGTTGCACTTGGGTTTAAGCTTGTGCTATATACTGTTTGTTTGAAAAGATTTTGATTAAGAAAATGTGAGGCATCTGTGTTTTTGTCTTATTGTTAAGTAAAAACTCATATAAAGGATGTTTTTTATTTGCAAATATAAAGCACAAAGCGCTACAAAGAATTTTATAATAGGAGAATCCACTGTGGAAGTTTATACAAAAGTTTTTATTCATTTTATAATATATTTTCATACCTGCCCACTTGTACGGATTAGCCGTATATACGATGTACTGATTTCGGCCGTGATTTTTTGTACTGTTTTATGAATAGCTCATTTAATTGTACCTATGAATTTTATGTTTTTTGCTGGAAACACTTAATATTAAAAATCACTAAAACCATAATGATTTTTATCAAATAATTTTTTTTTTTTTGAATTTTCTAATTAATAGCGTATGTAAAATGTTATTGATATCAGAGTGACACTCGCCATCTAATTTTCAAATAGATACCTGCAGGATTTTCCCCATAATTTTTCAGTTACAAGTTAGTTCATCACTATAAAATTGCTTTTCTTAATCTTAAATTCTTGACTGAGTTACGATATTTTCCTTATGCTGTTTCCTAAGCTGTTTCTTTCCTTCTATTGGTTTTGATTTTATGTTAGAGGCAAGCATTGGAGTTTCAGTTTACAAGTTGTTTGAGTGTAGTTGAGAACAAGTAGTAGTGAGGTTTTTCATATATGTCTCTTGAACTGCAATTAATATAGACTAAGTATCAGAGATAAAATTTTTTTTTAATTATTTGCTCTCTTTTTATGCAAAGTTTTGTGACCATTTAATAGGGAAAAATTATCTGTGCGTTCTTTATAAAAATTTACCTATTGCACTTAATGTTTTTTATAAATTTTGAGGATATAAATTCGTATTTTAATCAGTCTCTTTTCATGCAATTCATGGCTAGAAAAAGGGGAGCTTTTTTCAGGATGTATATCAATGCAATCACAATACAGGAATCACTATCCATGTGTGTCAGTGTCTTTTGTCGCAAGAAAATTACAAAGTTTTAAATAGGTAAAGTTACTTAAAAAGTCCTTAATACCTTAAGGACCTTCTTTAATACCTTTATATTAAATTATTAATTAATTCTTATTAAATTCATTTAAATGAAAATGACAAAAATATATTTTCCATTTCTTATCAGATCCCATTACTACCAAATATGTAGGTATAGTCTGCTCATTTTATATGGAACCACACAAGCAGACGTCTATTATCTGGGTTATTATCTAAGCTTTCCTGCCAAAATGCATCCTTTTTTACTTTTAAAAAGCTGTTTTAATCCTATATTACTTGATATCCCTTTTCCAGATTTTAAGTTGAATTGAGTAATGAACGCAGTTAAATAAGTAATAATGGGGATTGAATGTAGTATTGTAGTATCTTAATACATTAAAATAAAACAATTAAAAAGTTTGATTTTAAAGTGGTTGCAAAAATTAAGATCGATGAAAATGAATAAGAACTGATTAGAACTTTTTGTTTAATCTACAAATACAAAATAGTTTTCTTCTATAAAGAACAAAGACCTTTCTATGTAATATCTTTCAGCTAAAAACAATTACAAAAGCTTGTTCAACAAACTTTTTGCTCAACAAAAATGTACACAAAACTTAAAAGCTCAAGTTTGAATATAAAAGAACAAATTAGATTTTTTAAAATCTGGAAATGTTTCAATGTTGGAGTAACCATTTTAATATTGATGACATAACATATGATATCAGCCCCACAAGTTCACTTAAAATTGAATAAAAAAATATGAAATATACTCGCTGTTTTCAATGATAATTTCAGTTGAATTCTACATTACCATCTGCATTGTGACCTGTCTGTAATTAGCTTTCTAGTGTTCAGGAAATTCTGTTTATATGAAAATGAAACATTTGTGTTTTGGATTAAATTTATTCGAATGAGAAAGACAAAAATATATTTTCCATTTTTTATCTGATTCTACAACTATCAAATGTGGGTGTAATTTGCTCATTTTATATTGGAGCCACACAGGCAGATGTCTATTATCTGGGTTATTGTCTAAGCTTTCCTGCCAAAATGCATCCTTTCTTATTTTGACACTTTTTATTTTGTTAAATTCCCTTTGTTATTTGAAACAAATGCATGTATAATGAGCCCAAGAGTGCCCTTCATAAGATGGATGTAGTCGTGGCAAAGGAAAAAATTCACTTCTGGCCAGCCATACATACTATATTTTACAGCAGCAATGCACGTTTTACTTTCAAAGCAGTCAGAGATTGAATGTTTATGAAAAAAGGATTATTTGGTCACAGGAAGGGGTTGATGTCACAAATCTGGGAATCTGTAACGTTAATTAAGGATAATATTGGAGGTTCTTTCTTAGGTTAAGGGCCACATGTAGACTCAAGGCCTAGGAACTATGACAGCTAGGTATAATGCCAAATGGAGAAAGTGATTCAAAAGCCAATCTAAGATCCACATAAAAAAGTCAAAGGTTATAAAGAGAGCTTTGAAGAAAAAATTTAGCAAGTAACACATAATTTTTTTCAAATTGTTGAATATTGATTAAGACGGAAGAATTACACTAATTTGTTTTTTCAGCTCTTGAATGAGTGTGGTGAAAATAGATTGAGTGAACATTTGCTAAAATTGTTAAAGGAGAGCGTTATAAAATCGTTACATGCATTTGTCTAAAATAAATCAAAAACATACACTTTCTTCAAAAGCTGTTTTTTTCTGGAAGGTGATTGAAAATTCTATGGTAACTACTTCAAATTTTGGAAGGTTTGAACCAGCTTTTCAAAATATTGGGGCACTTAGGCCTGGGATCCCTTTTACAAGTTTACGCCTATGTGTAGGCTCATGATATTGACTATTGTGTATCCCATGACTGGGATAGATCAATCTAGCTCTGGGATACAGTGGTGGTAGTGGTTTTAATTAATATGACATTTTTTATATACAGTATGATGATTGATAACAAGTGAATTTAAATTTAAGGAAATTGTGCAAAATCTTAAGTAATATCATTCTGAAAATGTTTTAGCATGTACATTCGCATCAAACTACAATATTGAAACTTTTCCCATTAATGCCATACCACTTGCAGCTAAGGTGATCTTCGTTAAATGTTTTGCTGAAGAATATTGTTTTCTAATACAAAAGTGGAATCTCTTAATTTCTTTTCAAATGAAAATTGCATTGCATTTGTTTTGGCAGTGAAATACTTAAGTATTTCACATGTATTTTTTTTTTTATCGTTTAAACGATTGAAGCAAATGCCTTAAAATTTTTTTTAGTAATCAAAAAAGGAACAATTTGAAGAATATTCTGTGTTCATTGTTAAATTTTTTCTTCAAAGCTCTCTTTACATCCTTTGACTTTTTTATGTAGATCTTAGATTGGTTTTTGAATCACTTTCTCCATTTGGCATTATAAATAATACTTGAATGTTGGGCTATTTCTTTAAAATTGATTTGACTTGAATTCAAATTCCTTATTCAGCATAAAATGAATTATGATATCTTGCTCATCTCTTAAGTATTTAACTCTCATTCTCTAAATATTTTTCTTGAACTTAGTATTTTTTCTCTTAATTTTTTAAATAACGTCTCGAATTTTCATAAAAATTTTCAGTAAAGCAGACTACTAAGGATGCTGGCTATCTTGGCATCATCATTGCTGGAATTGGTGTAACAAGTAAGTCATTTAATAATAAATTTGGTGTTATGAGTACAATTGTATTTATTTATCCTAGAGAAATCAATTTACTAAGATTTTTTTTTTTTAAAAGAAAAAGAGAGAAAGAAAGAGATTTTTTTTTCAGAAATAGCGTTTTTAGTAGTGATGTGCAGGGGGTTACATATTGTCCAATTCACCATTTCTGCTTCAAAATCAATTGTTACTGAATTGCTCCAGCCTCATGGAGTAGATATTAACAATTTTGCTATAGAGAAAACAAATTTGGAATTGAATTGGTGTTGACACATTGTTTTGGAGGGAAAAAAATGCGTAACTAAGTTAATTTTCACAGTGTTGGGTGTCCTTGAAGTTTTTTTTAAATAAACAATGCTTTACTAAATGTAACTAATCATATGTTGTTGTTGCTGAATGAACCAAAAACCCACTTTTTATGTACATACTAATATTTTCAATAATGTGATCTTTTTAAAACTTAATACTTCTTACCATTGTAAATAGGATTTAAAGAAAAATTGGGAGACCAGAGTGAGTAATACTTTTCAAGCAACATTTTTAATAAAACAAGTCACTAATTATTTACCAATTATGAACTATTATTTACTGATTGACTGCTGCTTTCTGCAATTTTCTCTACCACCTTACAGCCCCATAAGTTCACTGTCACTTATTTGTTTAATGTAGTTTCTCTGAGTCTATAACTGTTTGATAGTTTATGAGATTTTTCATTGAAAATTTATTTACAAAAAATAATAACTGATGATGCAACAAAGTACTTCCTTTAAACTTTTATGATCTTACACATTTCACTTATAATAACAAACAACATTATAAATTTATTTTTATTCCTTGCAGTGATGTCATGATGACTACTTTGCATTAAATCTTTAAAACTTCAAATAAGTTTTTAAAATTACACTGTAGAAACATGTATGTTACAAATTTTGATCATTAGCTATCTTCTTTAATAGTTTTTACATAAAAATCATTGAATAGATTAACTGTATGCAAATAACCTCTAGGCAGAATTTGTTGAAACTATATTGTTAAAAATAAAAAATAAATTAAAATTCTTAAACCCAATAAAGTCATTTGATGCTCTCAAAATTTTAAAATTTTGTTTACAATATTCTCAATTTACTTTTTGTATACTAATTCTAGTGCTTATGTTGCAAAAAAAACAACAACTTTTAACTTACATTTTTCTGGAAGTTTCTTTATTTAAATTGTGTGCAGAAAAAAACTTAAACTCCTTCAGCCCTGCCCCCTCAAAAAAATTAACAGTTAATAAAAAACACTTAAGTAGTTGAAATTTGAAATAAATATGTACAATATTAATAATTAGTGAATATTTTTTTTTATTTTACCTTCTCTCTTGGTTGATAAATTTTATATTTGTTTTCTCAAAACTTTTTTTGCAAATTCATCCTTGTTGCATGAAATGTCTCGTATCAAGTCATATTGAAGGACATTTTAAACTTAGATACTTGAAAGCTCTGATGTTTGAGGGTTAAATTCGACTTTGCAAGTTTAAAAACGATGAATCAATGATGAATAAAGTTAGAATGAATCTAAAAATATTCAACACACCTACTTCATCCCCATTTTCTTTAATTTAAAAACTTATTGCTAAAATGATTTTTTTAATAATTTCAGGTTTGATGTTCTATGCCATTTTTAGAGAATTATTCTCTGGCCAAAGTCCAAACTCTGTGTATAGTGATGCCTTAAAAATTTGTCGTAATGATACAACTATAACTGATGTACTTGGGGAACCAATTAAAGGATATGGAGAACTATCTTCTCGTGGCCGTAGAAGACATGTCAGGTGTGATTTTTTTTCTCTTTTTCTGTACAGTCACATATTTTTACTTTCAATTACCCATATGTTTACATAGACTAATGAAAGTATTAGGGATGGAACGGATATCCGGCAAATATCCGATATCCGGCTGATTTTTCAATATCCGAAACCCCGTCGGATATCCGATTTGAAATATCGGACGTCCGATAATTTCATTCGGATATCCGGCTATATATCCGGCCACCAGGTATCCACAAGAAATAATTTTTTGCAAAAAAATAATTATCTTTTTCGGACAAAGAGGACACCGCATCCTACACTTTTTTTTTTTTTTTTTTTAATTTTTTTCTTCTTGGACATAAATTGCAGTCAAGTTAGAAAACGAAAAAGTTCCTTCGTGAGAACTATGCATTCGCATATCTCTAACTTCAGAGATGAGCTAGAAGATGCAGGTTCACTGAAAGAGGCGCCGTATTATTGGCGCCGAGTTGATAAACATAAACCATTCCTCCAATCTATTTCCATACACATCCTTCATACGTGTTTTGCAATATGTTCTTTTCATTCCAAGTTTATGATCTGATTAATTCCAGATGTTATATTTGAATGCTTCTCCGTAAAACACTAACCGAAATACTTATAAATAGTACTTTTTTTTTATAACATAAGTTTCCATACCATAAGTTAAGAGTTTTAGTTATTCTCACTTCCTCCTTTTTTTCTGACATTTGCTTGCGAGTAAAAAGCAATAAATAGCCAATGCGCACTCCTCAATGCTTTTTTTTTGTTTTGTTTTCTCGACGATAATACCTACCCCTTTATGCTGTGAATGGTATGGTCTAATTTCTGATTTTTCATTGGCAGAAGTTGAAAGCTGGTATATTTTTTCTGACATAAAATGAAGTATTGTAATTTTTAGGTCTTTGACGCAGCGCCTCAATGTGGAATTGTATTTAGCTCTCTAGAATGTCTTGAATCATAGTTTTCTCCAATTACAATCCAATTTATAATTTTTAATAATGGCTCATTTAAAATCATCCATTTGGAAGTATTTTAAAATTAATGGAAATGACGAAAGCAAAGCCCGATGTGTTACTTGCTCTACAGAATCGTTTAAAAAATATATTGTGCGCGGCAAAAGCCCAAAATTCTTTTCCACAAAACCCTTATGGAACCATTTAATGAGTGTGCATAAGGAAATTCACCGAAGCTTAAGACTCACTAAATGCATCAAATATTGATGAACAAGAAAAAACAATTCATCAAAACAAAAAATGCACGCAGAAAACATTGGAATTGACATTATTTGCACCAAAATTGTGGAGTTTAGATGATCCTAAAGCAAAAGCCTTAACCACAAAAATATGTAAGTACTAATTTTGTTTGTTTATATTAAATATATATTTTAAATATGATATGGTATAACATAATGTTGATGAATTTTGGGTTCGAAATTTTTTAAGTTTATATTTAAAGACGGAATATTCCGATAGATCCAATTTAAGTTTTCTACGAGATTTCTTTAAATCCGTAATGTTTTAGGTGCATTACAAAAAAAAAATAGACTTCAATTTCATAAAATATTTAAAATAAATGGTATATTTTACTTAGTAAATTTAATACTATTAAGAACAACTTGTTTTTATAAAATGTTACAGATTTATGTTGCTGTCGATGAATGCCAAATTATTTTAAGAAGCTGTTATTTTTTTAATTTTTTTATTTGTAAATCGGTTTTGTTATCTTTTTAGAGTTGTGATTTTCTTATACACGAGACTCCTCGTGATGAAATTTTATTCAAACAAGCCACTGGCTCTTATTTATTGGCATTAATCAAATATTCCAAAAAGGCGTCAATTCTATAGTGCATTTGCACCAAAAGGGCAGAGAAAAGGTATAGATGTTGAATAGGACATTTCCTAGGAAAACTTTTGTTTGGAAGATTGATTTTTTTCTTGCATCATGTTTGATTATAAGTTATATTTTAATATTTATACTTTAACTTAATTTTGCCATTACTTAAATATTAATTTTAGAAAAAAATTCTGATTGCTTGATAAAAAACAAATTGCAGAACGTTCTATACTACATCTGTTCTAAAACAGATTGATATTGTTGAAAGTATTGCATATATTTTAATCAAATCAAAAAAAAAAAATCTTATTAAATTTGTTGTCAGTTTTATTAAGTATTTTTTAACACATTTGTCTTAATAAACTAGAAATAAATATCATTAGTTAATGGAATTCCATTGTTATTATTATTTTGACTTCAGTACAATTGCTGTGTGTTTTTTGGGTAAAAGCAATATAGGATATTTATGCAGACTTGAGGAAGATTATCTTATGTTTACATTACATGATACAAGGTAAGAAGAAGTTGACAGGGTTCATACGCCTCAGGGAGAACAGGGAAAACCTGGAAAACTCAAGGAAATTAAATCAGCCGGGAATTCTCAGGAAAAAAAGAAAAACCTCCTCTAACACTTGGAAAAAGTCATTGTTACTCTGGAAAAAAATCCTACTCTTCGATACTCTTTGCTTAACCCTAACTCGAGGAATTGAAGTTACAGAATAATTTGATAACATAGACTTACAGAAAGTTATATTTAAAGAAAAAAGACTTTTTTCAAGTTATCTGAAGAATTTGTGCAATTAAGGTTTGACTATATTTATGTGGCTAAAAATAATTTACTCCGTGATGGAGAACACGACTCTTGAAAACTCAGGGAAATCTCATGATGATTTTTTTTCTTAAATTGAGTATGAACCCTGGTTGAGTAACAATTTATTTACAAACGTATTTCTGAAATATTTTCATCACATTGCAGAATGTTTGGTACAATTTTAAGTAACACAAACAAAATGGTAATGAAGTTTCAAAATTGTTCAGCAAGTGTAGGTATTGGCATCACTAAAACATCGTTTCATCAACTAAATTTTAAATAAAAAAAATTAACTCAGTGGCGCGACAGCCCGTGTGGACCAAGGCCTGCTGGGCCCAGCTCAGCTTTCTTGACTGTGGCATTTGTGTGTCACATAGCAGATGTTCCGGTCGATGGTCATTCTGACATCGAACCCCAGTGTTTAGTTCCCAAGCATGCATGGTCCTCCTCAGTTTATTTCTTTCAGGTGTAAACAGCTAAGTCAACCTTGCCCAGTCCGTGAATCAAACCATGGACCTGTGGCATGCAGTGCGGTGCGCTAACCACTAATTATAATTTACTTGATACTTCATATCATGACCATTTTTTTCGTATAGCATATCGTATAACTATCGTTTTTAGTATATAGACCGAATATCCGGCGAAATCCGTTTCGGATATCCGTAACCGGTAGACATGGTACCCCGGATATCCGAAATCCGGTATCCGGCAAAACTCACTTCCGTTCCATCCCTAGAAAGTATAGCATTGGGTAAAAAATTTTTTTTTTTTTTTTTTTGCACTTCTCCACATTTTAGAACATCCTGATTTAATAAAAATGGTTTAGAAAAAATATCTGTCTGTGTGTACATGGTCAGCATAACTCCCAAGCAAATTGACGTACAATATTCAAATTTGGTGTGTGGGTTAGAGGCAGCCATGAGACTTCGTCAAAATCGTGCATGTGCATAAGGTTGAAATCATGTTTTTCAGCAATTGCTAAAAAACAGCTCGAATGATTTTGATTAAAATATCTGTGCTATTGCCTCTTAAAGTTTTCTAAACTCCCCCACCTCCGAAATTCCTGTAGAAATACGATGAGAAGCATAAAAAGTTGAAAAATGAGTGCCTTTAACACTTTTATACTCTGCCCTTGAGCATCGCTTATCAATGATTGATTTTTTTATGTTTCACACACAAGAAAACTCATTGTAATGTCTATCAAATAGCATTGCTAATTTCATCTGTTTGGCATTTTTTATTTTGCCCATGTAAAAATTATTGCCAAAAATACCGCCAAACTGGCCATTTATATTTCAACGATGAATGAAAATATGAAAACAGTTAATAACACCATATCAAATTTGAATGCAATGATTAGTATTATAATGTAATTAAAAATTGTACGATGTTCCCCCACCCCTAGTTTAGGTATTTTGATATAAATGTAATATTGATAAAAATTGCATATCTTTACCTACATGCTATGACTAGGTATCTGTTTCACGTTTTTATTTCCTGTATGTTTAATGTTAGAGAGATGATTTTTTTGCAAAAGGGGGGGGGGGGGATACCTCTTAATATTTGTTTTAAGTACAAACATAAATTAGAATGAGATATTGAACTGGAGACCCCAACTGGTCTCTAATGAAATTTCTTGTAATGAAATTTCTTATTTCTCATTGTTTTGGTTGGAAGCGTTGGGGTTCAAGAGTGACATTTTGTGCCTTTTTGGGCTGTACTCTTTTAGAAACGCCTCCTGGAGGTTTTCGGCTGGTCAAACCCTCTGATGAGAAACCAGTCAGGGCCTCCAGTTCAATATCTAATTCTAATTTATGTTTGTACTGGTTATAAGTTCTACAATTGTGCTGCTTTTGTGCCAATGTGGACTTGTACTGTTTTATCCTAACTTTTTTGATGCTTTTAATAATTGATTCTTATTTCTACTTTTATAAATTTGCTTACATTTGTTCTAAGGATTTACAAGTTTTGTTTCCTGTTAACAGATCAAAGGCTGTCGGTATACAGATTAATTTTAGTGTATATTTGCGTTTAGCAAAACAGTGGTTTTTTTTGGTGATGAGACTTTTTAAACGGTTACTCTTGGGTTTTTGTATGGTGTTTTGTGGCCGAAGGCTGCTGGAAAAGGAATAATTCATTTAAATGCATGATCACTTTGTTAGCTTGATGCTAGTATTTCCATGTGCGCACAATTGTAGCTTTCGATCAGCAAACAAATCCACTTTTGTGCACCCTTTTGGTTCCTAATTTACATTTATCAAGGTATAATAATGTTCTAAAATTTCAAATTCTTCTGCCATTATTTATTTTTAGTTGTTATATGTTTTTTTTATAATGGTCCGCTTTTTGACATGGGTTTCGGATTGATGCAAATCTTCAAAATTGCCACAAACTTAAGCTTTTTTTGCTGGGGAGGTGTTGCATGTCTGGAGAACATCCCTTATTTTTGTACCAAACCTGTATTGAGTTTTACTATTAAATTAACTGGCAAGACAATGAAAAAAGTGATAAACAATTTGAATTTTTTTCTCCAAAAGATAGGTAATGAACTAAATTGTACAGAATCAGGGTTAGTTAAAATGGATGTTCTCAACACACATACCATTAAAGTTATTGTCGAAATTTTTCTTTTCTTTTTTTCCCTAATGTCTTTTAAGTATGTGTGCAGCAACTGGAAAAATATGTACATTTGTTAGTTTGACTAAATATACTTTCATATTTTTTGTTTTAGTCATTTGAAATATGAAAAAGATGGAAAAAATTACATGAGGCTTAAATTTTACATAGAAGGTTCTAGGAGGAGTGGAACTGTTCATTTAGAAATGTTTGAAGTAAGCATTGATGTTCCTGCATATGTTTTTCAAATATTTTTTGTTATTCATAAATGCTGTTCTATAACATGCCATTATTCTTAAGATCTTTTAAGGTTAATACATATGCTATATCATTTTATTGCAGTACAAGATTACTAGTTGTCTTACTATACTATCAATTTTCATCATTTGCTGTGGATCTTACTTAATATTTTTTTCTGATTTGTTAAGTGTTCAAAAGTAAACTCAGGGTGTTCAGAAAAATTTTCTTAGTTTTGAGCAATTCCTACCCTTAACAATAAGTTAGACAAAAGGAGAGTTTTTTTTTAAATGAAAAGCAAAAATTAGATAATCAATAAAAAAATCACAGCTTCTTTTGTTGACCAGATGACATCTAATTAATAGTCATGTTCCAGTCATGTCCATTGCATCCGAAGTTAATTTTGGAGTAAAAATAGCTATAGCATTTGTTGTTCTAGCTTGAACTCAAAGATGTTTAGCATATCATTGCTGTAGTTCTAATATGTTGTAACTCAGAAAAAGCAACTGTTCAGGAGACTTAAAAACTGTGTAAATTATCACTGTAAAGGAATTGTTTAAACAGTCTTATTGCCATAGTGCTTGTTCTGAAGCTTACAATGTATTTTTAAAATGAATGAGCATATTTGGAAACATAAACAATTTATAGCATAAAAACCTCTAAAATTTGGGTTATGAGGTATTGGAATGACAGTGGCGATATGGTAGGTTATCCTTGTGTAAAACACTATCCTTAGACGAAGAAATCTATTAGAATGATAGCCGCTGATCTGTGTGGCTAGATAATTTAAGAGACAGAAGTATTAAAATCACCTTGAAATAGTACAAAATAAAAATGCTAAAGTACCTAGTTTTATATAATAGAATTCCTTTATTATTCCTTACTTATTTAAAAAAATCTATATTTTTTTTGTAACACCAGTAACTACATTCGTTTGCAGTTTTTGATTGCTCTTAACAGCAGCAAGATTAAAAAAAAAATAATTATCACCTAACTAGGTTCTTTTCTGTTAGTAGTACAGCAGTCATCTGTGTTTGAAATCTGCCTCAAAATAAAGCGTTTCCTGTGCAGATTTTAATACTGCAGTCTTATCACTATAGTTTAGGCTTAATTATTACTTTAGAGTAGGCATTTTCAGGGGCGGATTTCAAGGTCAATCAAAGGGGAGGGGTGATTATGACTGTAATTGTTTACAGTGGTGGTAATATTTTTCCAATTCGGAAAGGGGGGGGGGGGTCATCAGTTAGTATGATACTATCAGAGGTCAATGAAAGATAAAAAAAATAGAAGGTTTGATCACACTGTTTTGCCCTCCTTATAACAAATTGCCTGTAGAGTGTAATGAAAAATTAAATTATAAATATTTTGTATTTTTTATTAGATAAAAATATTTAAGAGCGCATAAAAGTATCTCATGTAGATCAGGCAAACATCTCTCTACTCACAAGGTCTTAATAATTTCCAAAGTTAAACAACGCTTTTCAACTTTGTTTGACATCATATTAGTAAATTAAAATCCCCATAAAAACATCTTCTTAATAAAAGAACCAAGTTTTTCATGCAATAGCTATATCCTTGAAAAGTATTGAGATCTAAAATAGAGCCAAGTTTAACGTTGTTGTAAATTATGGTCTTTGAAATTAAGTAAGAAAAATATTACATTTTCTTCTAAAAGACAAAATTCCCCTTCATAGGCCTGAATATCTAGCTTCAAAAATGCTTGTGTGACTTGGCCATTATGTTTAGGCTTACGCTGGGCCATTACGTAGCAAGTTATGCAAATGGTCAATTGTATAAGGTGAAAGTACACATTTAAAAAAATTATTTCTTGAATTTAGAAGTTTTGTGGTGTGTGGTGAGTTTCTCTTCTATTTATATATACTAATAGCTACTAGTATTCTAAGTTATATAATTCTAGCACCAATAGAAATACATTAGAATTGAGATTCAAATTTTTCGAACATTGCACCCTTCAGGGAATTCGGAGGGGAAAATCTCGATTTTTAGATTTTTTTTCTCCTTTGCATACATGTCAAACCTTACTAACATCCCAAATTTCATAGTTCCATTTCTACTAGAATTACCTTAGTAATTTGATGTCAGTAAATGAGTAGGTGGATCTTAAAATATGTTGTTTTTTGTCGTTTTCGAATTTGATTATCTCGACAACCAGGGACGGAACTAGGTCACTTTTTACCCGGGGCAAGAATTCATTTTGGCGCCCCCACACAATAATTTTTTAGATTTGAAGCTAACTATATATACATTGAAAATTAACAAAGGTTTTTCCTTTGTAAAATTCTGTTTTGAAACAAACAATAAAAGAATTAATTAATTGAAATTTTAAATAAATATATTTGACAAGCCCTTATTAATGACCAGGGTTCATTCTGCTTGCATAAAGATTTGCATAAAGACAAAAAAAACAACTAATGAATCAATACAAATAATGTCAGTTACAATGAAATAAAAGAACATAGTTGAATGATATGTAACACTTTTTAACACAAAATCTGGTTAACCTGGTTTCACAACGTCTTAGATCATAAACAATTAAGCTGTTTTACATTTCAAAAAATATTTTCTTCTGTAAAATACTAATACAAAAATTTAAAAAGCTTCCGAATATTACCAGAACTCATTGAACACAAAAGCAAATTAATTTAATGACTTGTCTACAAAAATCATTGAATAGTTGGTAAACACATAAATGTTTATTTTAGAACAATTAGTAATTTAAACTTATTGAAACTCATTTTAATAATAGAATGAATAATATATTACTTACTGTGCTATGTGTGAGTTCTCCATTTTCTTGGAGAATTTAAAATTCTCACCAATGCAATGGACAAAATTTGACGAACATGACATCTGTTTGGTGAAAAATAATGCCGTCAAAATGACAATATAACTCACGCTGAAAATTGGCGCCTTTTTCTCGTAGCATGGAGACTGGATTCTTTTTATTTTATTTATCACTTCCTGGAAAATACTTTCTTTTTCGTTATTTTTTATGAAAAATAAGGCCTTGAGATCTATTTTTAGAATTCATGCCTTGATGTTTTATTATTTTTTCATTATTTAGGAATAGACCAGCATCCGCAGATTTGTACGCCAGGCTCAAACGCACACTCAAACAAAAGTGAAGTTAATATAAGGGATTTAAAAATATATAGTAAATTATATTGTTAAAAATATATTATCACATATTTAGTCAGTGCATTTAAATTGAGATTTGGATAGGATGCAATTTACTGTTTTCGTTTTTATTTTTAAAAAATCGATATGTTTTGCAATAAATAGGAATTCTTGTGCTCAATAGAAATTCTTGTGTCAACTTTTTATCGCATAATTTTTTTGCATTTCTTCACGTTTCAGAACATTCTGAATCAAAAAAGTGTTCTAGAAAAAAAGTTTGTGGGTGCGTGTGTTGTCTGTGGTCAGCATTACTTTCAAACGGATTGACCTACTTTGGCCATCACCTGGCGTTACGGTTTTTGTCAAAATCGTGCTTGCGCTGTCATTTTTACAGCCAAAATAATTGCTAAATTAAATGAAGGAAACAGTGGGAATTGAAAGTTGTTCAAAGTTCAACACCCCCAGTTTTTTTAAACTCAGCACGATTCAAAATGTGTAAAAATGAAAAAAAAATCTGTTTTTAGCTGAAGAAATACTAAATTATTCTCTTAAAGAAAACGTTTCAATCGTTAATTATTTCAATTTTTAATTAACTTTTTGCTAATTAATTTTCATTAGGAATCGCAATGAACCTTTAAAGTTAATGATAATCAACCTCAAAAACAAAAGTAAACGATTTCTAAACAATTCAACATCTTGCAGCCCCCTGTAAAAATTCCTGCGGACTCCTAGAGAACAATAAATATATTTGGCAAGAGATATATCCCAAACGTAACCCTTGTCCTTAATACACATCTTCCGAAGTTTATTAGGTTACAAATTTTAAAAAATTCTTACCTTCATTGGTTTCAGTCTCGCGAACTAGCCAAGATGATAAAAGGTTGGGTTGGTTGGTTGGTTGTATTCAGATTATCTGGCGCCGTCTGCAACACGAGGGCTATAATGCGCCGAAACTTTCGTCATTAGACAAGCCAACATACAATTACAAACACCCATGCCAACACGGGACTCGAACCCGCAACCTCGCGGTCTAGAAGCTAGCACGCTAACCACTATACCGTTTGGTCGGCGATAAAAGGTTGGGATATTCTTGCAGTTTCTTTTGCTTTTCTGCGATTCTGCGCCCCAGATAATTTCTTCGCCATATTTCAATTTACGAAAATTTCAACAGCATTAAATTGTTGTAATGCTAAATTTTATCTAACTACATTGCGACTATATTACCAATGCGATTTTAAATTAGCATTTCTGGCAGCCTGCCATGTAGCACAAACCTATTCTTCATCAGGGGGTAGGGAGAATTCGTTGTCATTCTTTTGTAAAAGGATAGATTATTACTTTCTTTGTACAGAAATGTATTATTTTTTTTTTCTAGTGGATTTTTTCTTCTGTTGGATATCTTAAAGATCATCCAGAATTTTAAGAAAAAATGAAAATTTATTTATGAAAAATTATCCTTTCGTCCAAATATTAAAATTTATACAACAAATAGTGCTTTGTTGGCTTTTCGGCGCCCCCTCTGGTTAGCGCCCGGGGCAGCTGCCCCGCCTGCCCCCCCCTAGTTCCGGCACTGTCGACAACCAATATAACTTGAGACTTAAAACTTAGGGGTCTTAACAAAAGTGGTTAACAGCTAGCCGTAAAAAAAATGTAGCTTTCAGGTATACTGTAATGCTCAGATACGAGAGGTCAAAGTACTGCTGAGTTGTTCCAGTAAAAGATCTCTTTCAGTAAACTTGGCAGGTGCACTGCCGTGAACCTAGATATAAGTTACATAAAATATGTGAAACTATAAAAGAAACAATGTTACTCCATTATAATTTTGTGTAGAAGGAAAAGAAAGCAGAGTTTCAAAACACAAACTAAATAAATTTAATGACTTGGTTAAAAATTCTGCAGGATACATACAAAATTCTGAGGTCTTTCATGGGGAAAATGCACTTCATGTGCATCTTAAATGAGAGAAACCTTGGAAAACTCCCACAAAGCAACTCAGCAATCGCCGCAAGGTATTTAATCACAATTGCTAAAGTGTTTACTCAATTTGAAAAAAACAAAACATTTTGTAAATTAAAGAGTAAAATTAAAATATCTTACTATTATTATACATTACAGCCAATTATATTTCACTGTCCCATCAATTGATGACACAAACAATCTAAGACTACAACACACGAATTGACCATTCCATTCGATTCCACCCCAGACTAGAGGTATTTCACTAATTTGATAGCCAAATGTGGTGTGGTAGTGTGAAATGGAGGGAATGGTATGTATATGACCCTTCAAGTTTTAAGGCTTTGTCCTTGAGTTTTAAATTCAAGGTTATCCAAAGAAGGGATCATTTTTGTTCCCTTCCTCTCCAAAAGTTTATCCTCTCTTTCTCTTAAAGATCTTCAGATCTTTGGGAGAGAAAGAGAGAATAAACTTCTTGGTCCTTCTACTTTAACGATAGCGTCCTGATCGGAATTGTGGGTTCTTACTATATTCTGTGGAATTGCAATAATACTATAGTATCGATTTGATCAAAGCTCTTTTTTTTTTTTTTTAATTCTGAATTAGGCTTTATTTTTTAATTATGAATAAGTTTTTTTAAAGTTATTTTAATGCATGATTTTTTTTTGTACATAAAATGAAATTTAGGGGGCGATGACACCTCGATATTAAACTTTTATCAGGCCCTTGTCACTCTTTGATCCCATATCCTACTCACAAATGAGAAAATTGTTCCGAAATTGAAGAATTTTTTTAATTTGACCACACAAGAGGTAAAGATTCTTTGGCCAGTATATTGCAAGTCGTCACAATCACTGCCTATTCGTCCTCTCTTCAATCCGTTCCTTTACGGGTAAAGAAAAAAGAGGCTCGGTTAGGTGACTTAAAAATCTATTAATGAGGCATGAAAAATGTCAGTAAAAGATTAATTTTGTTAGCCGATTTCTATCGATCTTATTATTAAGTAAAAAATACATCTTAGAAGTATTAATGAAATTTCAAATTATTTTTACACTGTAACTCAGTAGTTAAAAATAATTCAGGCGACAGACGCACCCCCCCCCCTAAATCCGCCCCTGGGTATTTGAGACACTCTCAATTTTCATGTGCTAATTTTCAATATCAACTGAAAATATAGCAAGTTTAAAATATATTTGCTTTATGATTTGCACTTCAAACCTTTCTATCCAGTTTTAAGAACCTGCCCTGCTAAATAACTGGTACCCAGGCCTGGTTCTCAATTTTTTGTTCAGTTGTTATTGAAATACTTGTATTTAAAAGTTCCTCTTTAATACTTACTCTTCCATGGTCATGGGGTATTAGGTTGTGCATAGTTTGAAGGGTTTTTTTGTTTTAAATTTACAGTAATCACTATTGATGACAAATTGTAAAGTTTACTGCGGAAAAGGTATTTTCAAAAGACAGACTCCTGGTATATCCTACAATTCAAATTTTGACTAATGAAAATCTAATTCATTTTAATAAAAAGTATATATTACATTTTTAAACTGGAAATGGATGAGACGTTTTCTTGTTATTAAGCCAGTAAGCCATAATTCTGAAGTAGAAAGTGCAATGTGCTATTATGAATCACACAAAGTGCAAGTTTTAGTGAATAGATAAGTTGAAAAGGTATTTTGCTATTTGTTAATTGTAAATTCCAATTCCTCAGTTTGGCTAACATCGCTTTTGTTATAGCCATTAGGACTGATGCATTTTTATTTATAAAAGTACTCCAAGGTTATTATGTCAGGAGCACTATGTATGTTTTATGATGCATCTTTATAAAACTGCATATAATTTGACAACTATGTATTATTTTTTTTTAGAATGAAAAGTCAAAGTATGAATATAGATACCTATTTGTTGACTTGGATGGATATCCTTCAAGAACTATTATTTTAAAAGATAACCGCCATTTAGACACTATTTCTGAGAATATTTAAGAAAAATATACTAATTTGTAAAGAAAGTGTTTGTCACATATTAACTGTTTTTATGAGTACTTTATATAATGGCATTTTGATTAATAAACTTAGCAATAGTTTGTTGTTTTAAAAACATGACATGACTTAATGCTGATTTATTTAAATAAAGAACAACTGCTATCTTTGAAATTATTAATATAATCTTTGAATTGCAGTTGATTTATTTAGTTAATTAATAAATTTGATAGGTTAGTTTTAAATGTCATAGCTCCTTTAGTTCAAGAAGAGCTTAAAGAAGACTTGACCAAGTCAAACTATGTTCTGTAAGTATAGATGCATCAAACAGAAAGGATATAAAACTTGTGCCAATTGTTGTGCGCTACTTTAATCCTAATTCAGGTGTACAAGTAAAGCTGTTAGATTTCAAATCTGTGGCAGGGGAAACATCTGAAATTCTTACAAATCACTTATACTCTCTCCTGTTGCATAAGGATTTGAACAACAAAGTAGTTGGCTTTTGTGGAGATAACTGCAACACTAACTTCGGTGGTGTGAAAAGAGCACACATTGTGCACAACTATGTGCTAATTGCAGTAGATAGTCTCCCAATCGATATTAAGGTTTTACTGGTGAAGATTTATAAATACTTCCACATATACACAGTCTGTATAACTAAACTAAAAGAATTTTGTGAATATGCAGAGATACAGTACGGTAAACTCATTCAACACAGGAACATCCAGTTTCTATCAATGATGCCTGCACTGGAAAGAACTTTACAGATTTTTGAAGGTCTGAAAGTGTTTTTTTTTTAGACCAAGAAATGTGCCCATCAACAATAAAAAACTTGTTTACTGATTTAACGGGCAAGCTCTACTTGTGGTTTGTCCACGGACAGCTTGCACTGTTTAACAAGGCCATCTTGGTAATGATAATATACTACAGGTTTTGAGGTTGCTGAAGCTCATAAAGCTCTCGAAGAACCCTGACTGAAAGAAATGCTTCAAACTTTATCCCTATGGCAGGGCATCCAGCAGTCCTACTTTTCCTACTTTTTAGTAGGAAAGTAGGAAAAGTCCTACTTTTTCAAAGTTTCTTTTATATAATTTATACTACGTGACAATCGCGCACCATTTTTTTTTTTTTTTTTGCTTGTGGTTTCCCTGAAAGCTGGGTTTTGCAATCTACACACAGTAAATATTGGGGTTTGCAATCTACACATGGTCCACAATGTCTTCAGAAAAGCAGTAAATGATTTCATTGTAGACTTGCACTACTTCTTTAAACAGTCCCCTGCCAGAGTTGAGGAATTAAAAGATTTGCAAATTGAACTTGGATTCAAGAATCTTAGGCTTGTTGAAAGAAGGTGGCTGAATCTTGGTCCTGCGTTAGACAGGCTTGTCTTTTTGGCCCGTGGTTTCTGAATATTTTTTTAAAAGGTTGCCCAAAAGTGACCTAAAGATTTCTGTAAACGCTTGTTATTTGAGGATTGTGATGTGTCTGAAAAGGCCCAATGCTACTTTGGTGAAAGTACATTTCCTTCTCTCCTTGGCAAATACCCTGCAACCTTTATTAGCTCTTTTTCAATGAGAAGGACCTTTGATACATCTTATGTATGAAAGGATGGATTCCTTAGTAAGAAAGTTGTATGGCCATTTCTTAAAGATAATGAAATTAAAAAAAAAATGAGTCTACAAGAACTGTAGCTGTTAAAGTTTCCGGCAATAGACTTTGAACTTGACGAGGATGAACTTGAAATTGGTGTTCAATCTCAAAAGTATTTGACAAAGATTAAGGAAACTCTTTAAAAAGAGTTGACGGTATTAATGCGAAAATGTCTAAAAAATGTAGCTCAAGAATTTCTAGAGAAAACCCTTTCACTTAATATTGTGATAAAAGAAGCAAGGTGTCTGAAGCCAGAAAATATATCCAAGTCCTGGTCTTTAAAAGCAGTTAAAAATCTTTCATCCAATGTTCACTTAAGCCCTCCGTTAAATGTTGACTTAATAGGTGATGAGTGGAGGGTTTTGCAATATGAGAACATTCCAAAAGACTGGTACACGTGCGAAATTGAAGATGAAGTATTTCTTAGACGGATTACTTCTTTAATAACATCTTCTCTCTAAGGAATGATCTAGGACAGGAAAATATTTTGAGCTTACAAGATTGGTTAAGGTTATCCTCGTGCTTCCGCATGGAAATGCAGATATGAAACGAGGGTTTGCTTAAACATCAAACTTCTTGAAAGACTCCAGAACGGGTCTCACTCAAGCTTTAATAAGTGCACTACAAACGACAAAAGATGGATTAACGGTATACAATAAGTGTCATTTAGTCCGAATTCCTAGAGAATTTATAAAAAAGGGTGCATCAGCATATAAGTCATGTATGGAAAAAATTGAAGAAGATTAGAGGATTGCATCTGAACTAAAACAACAAAAGGAAGGAGACTAGAAAGAGCTTGAAAGAAAGAAGGTAGATATGGAGAAGAAAACCCTAACTGCTAATTAAGCAATTCGTAAAGAAAGGTCATTAGAAAAAGTAAAAAAGGAAGCAACAATTGAGATGGACACTTACAAAACATTAGTTGATGAAGTGAATGAAAGAAAAACTAGGGGTATGGAACATCGCACAACTTTCGATTACACTATATTACTGATGTGAATTTGTGTCATTTACTGTTTTTATATTTCCATCATTCGTTTAGAAAAAATAGCCAATTTGGCGATATACTTTTCGATAATTCTTAAATTATCCTTTCTTATAAGGGAAACTGAAAAGAGGAGAAAAAACGATCATTCATAAGCTATGTTCTAGCAAAGAGAACTCTGTGTTAAAGGCATTCATTTTTCCACTTTTTACGCCATTGAAGCATTTTTAAGGGAATTTAGGAGGTGGGGATGTTTATGACACCTTAAGAGGCATTAGCACAGCAATTTTTATCGAAATCGTTTGAGCCGTTTTTTAGCAATCATTGAAAAACAAGATTTTTTCAATGGCAGCTACCTTATGCGCATGCACGATTTTGACGAAAACTTTAATGGTAGGTCATTGGGCCTTCACCAACCTGTTCACCAAATTTGAACATCGTTGGTCAATTTGTTCGGGAGTTATGCTGACCACGTGCACAGACATTTTTTCTAGATCACTTTTTTGAGATCAGGATGTTCCAAACGTGGAGAAATGCAAAAAAATCATTTTTTTTAAACGAATCCTATACTTTTATTACCCTATGTATTACATATGGGTAATTGAAAGTAAAAAACGCACTAAAAAATCAGGATTTAAAGGGTGTGAAAATTGGACAAACAATGCTGGAAGTTGCTTGCAAAACAGTTCAGGAAGGGATTTCAAATTTAAACCAAATCAGAAATGAGCAAAAGGAAATTGAAAAGACTAAAAGAACAATGTTATAGACTTTTTTTACTCTAGTCAAAGTTAAAAACAAAAGAAGTAAAAATAACATTTTTATTGTATGGCTAGCTGAATACCCGTGCTTCGCTACGAAATTTTAACGTCTGAAATATTTTAGCTAGCTATGAGACCTCGCGTTGCGGAAATCCATCATTGGTGTATAGGACCCAGTTTTTGGCGCTTCGCTCGCTGGAAGGTTCATTGCAACAGAAAATCGAGCTCGGTTCATTCGCTGAAATTTCATTGACACATAAGTACAGGCTTACTTCACTCGCTGAAAGGTTCATTACTATGCAAGAATAGGCTTGCTTCTCTCGCTGAAAGGTTTCATTGTTGCATAAGCAAAAGCTCGCTTCACTCACTAAAATCTATAATTGCTACGTAAATCCTTAATATTAGAAACCTCTCCCTTGTCGAGAAACAAAAAAAATCCCCCCGTTAATACAATAATACAACACCCCTTTAAGATTATTTTAACACGTGTTTGTGAAAAGCCAAATTAGAAGGCCAAAACTACTTATGTTGAAACTTTCAGTGTTCTAGGCCTGTTAGAAGTCGCTTTTTGTGAAAATATTAATTAAAAAAATTAATCAAATTAAAATAATTTTTTTTTTTTGTCAGTAGTTCAATTAGAATGCCAAAACTACTTGTGTTGAAAATATCAGAACTGTAGCCCAAGTAGAAATCGTTTTGTAAAATATTTTTTAATTAAAAAAGAACTGAATAAAAATTTGAAATTCTGTTTTTCAAAAGTCCAATTAGAAGGCTAAACTACTTATGTTGAAAATTTCAGAGCTGTAGCCCTATTAGAAATCGTTCTGTAAAATATTTATTAATTAAAAAACTAATTAAAAAAGAACTAAATAAAAATTTAACATTCTGTTTTTCAAAAGTCCAATTAGAAGCCAAAACTACTTATGTTGAAAATTTCAGTGCTGTATTTCTATTTGAAGTCACTTGGTAAAAAAAAAAAACTAATTAAAGTATTATTTAAAAAAGAACTAATTAAAATTTTAACATTCTGTTTGACATACATAAAATTGAAGGCCAAAACTTCTTGTGTTGAAAATTTCAGAGCTCTACTCCAATTTTAAGTAGGTTTCTACAGAGCCACAGACAGACACACAGCTTGTTTTAATATTATAGATTACTAAGGGTTTGCTTTGCGTTAAATGTTCCTTCAGAAGTCATCCATGCCTGTTTTTTATTTTTAAGCTTAATTTTATATTTAACTAGTATAATCTATCCAACTGGTACCAAACGGGCGCTTTTGGTACGAGATTTGCATTTAATTCTTTTTTAAATATTATATTTAATATACATTTCACTTGATCTCTAGAATGTTCATTTGTAAAATAAAAATATTGTCAACAAACTAGTATGAATTTGAAATAGACGTTTTTGTTTGTTTCCTACTTTAAGGAAAACAAATCCTACTTTTCAGCAAAAATGTCCTACTTTTTAAACTTCAAAATCCACTGGGAGGCTTGCTATGGGCGCAAAGAACATCTACAGGAATCTAGATGCGCAAGTTCGTAACAGTGTGAAAGAAGAATTTGATGGCTTTTATGAAAAATGCATTGCATACTTGGACCTCTAGAAGAATAGTTTTGAAAATGCTGAACAGTTTTCATGGGTCAATCTGACCAAAACAAATGCTGTTGATTGGGAAAACGCCAAAACTTCTGCTGAAATTATTAATAGCAGTCTTCTTGATGTATCCGATATGAAAATAAACAATGATCAGCTGTTTGACAAAGTTGTGCTTGCTAAGGAGCATTTGCAGTCAAATTGGGAACAGTGGAAGCAAGAGAGATGTGATTATTTCAAGTGAAGAAAAATGGCTCAGGCTCTTTTGTCACTTCAAGGAGAATCACATAGCAGCCCCCAATCTAATTAAGATTGTTGAGTATGCCTTCTGCTTACCTGGTACATCAGTACCAGTTGAAAGAGTATTCTCTTTGATGAACAATGCATGGACTGATGATAGGGGTTTAATGAAGAAATCTATGGCTAAAGGCTTGATGGCATGTAAAATTAATATCGGATTAGCTTGTGAAATTTTTTACAATAAGATTAAAACCAAAGAAGAGGCAAATTGAATAGGACAAGATAATTTATTATCATTCAAAAAGGAGCTGGAGTTGAGCACTGAACCTATTTCCAAGTAGATGGTGAGTTGCCTAATAAAAAACCAGGTATGCAACAAAATAGTTCATGTTACAATATTGGTGTTGCTACATTTTTAACTGAAAGGGTATATTATTATTTAACTATTGTTTTGGCTTAAGAAACTTGGTAAAATATCCTTCAAATAAAAATAAAAATTGCCAACCTAAGCTGTTTTCTCACTTTTGACGAAAGACAAGCAGAAAGAATTAGTTGCCTGCAATGTTGCTATTTTATTTCTGATAAAACATAAAAATGTTTTACAAGGGGGAAAAAAACTAGTACTTTTTTTCAATTTTGATTTCACTTGTAAAAACACTTAATAAACAATGAATAGTAAAATTATCTAATGATTAAACCTACACATTTTGTTTGTGGGAAAATAATTAAATTATTTATAGTGGCTGTATCTCTATTTGCAGTGCTGAAAAAATGTTGGGGCCAAGTGAAAAACATTTTCACAATTGTACGAGTTTTATGCAAACTTAAATGCATCACAGACAATGAGTATTATTAAACCGATAAAAAGATTACAGCTAATTTATTTACTTTTTAATTTAATTCATTTTTGTTATTATAGGACTAAGCTCAATTTTAAAGCGTTTCTCATTTTATTTAATTTGTGCGCTATTTTATTATAATACCACAGAAATGCTCCAATAAATCATGCATATGTCAGATAATTTCCTTTTTTTGTTAAAATGAAGTTAGGCAAAAAATTAGCATGGATTGAACAAAGTAACATCCTTAATTTCAAATAACATTTTAAATATTTGGGAAATTGCCAAAAGATAAAGCAGATCCAAGACTGGGATACAACTTTTAAAAAAATAGAGACAATTATACTTTGCGGAAAAGTAAACACCATCGTTCTGTAATGACTCCTCAACTAATGCAAGGTGAAGTTAAGCAAATAACTCAAAAAGATTTCTTCAAATAATCTGGGTCGACCAAACGGTATAGTGGTTAGCGTGCTAGCTTCTAGACCGCAAGGTTGCGGGTTCGAGTCCTGTGTAAGGCATGGGTGTTTGTAAATGTATGCTGGCTTGTCAAATGACGAATGTTTCGGCGCATTATAGCCCCCTTGCTGCTAACAGCGCCAGATAATCTGAAAACAACCAAATCAAATAATCTGGATTAGTCAAGATAACTATTGAAAAAAAAAAAAACATTTTGTCGTGTGCGAGCAATACCAGCGGCACTTTAGTTAATACTTAAAAACATTTTATTTTACAGTTGAACACTTTTAAAATATATTTATAAACTAATTTGATATGTTTTCTTTCCATATAGTAAAATGTTTTAACATTTAAAAAATATATATATACAGGGTTTCTGCCAAAATAAAATGTCCCAAATCCAAGATTGAAGCAAATGATTTTCCATGACTCAAGAATCGTATTAAAAATATTGAAAAACATAATTCCCAGACATATTCAGAAAATTTCTTGATGTGCACCTATGCCGACATTATGATTAGAAAAACGAAAAAGAAGATAATGGTCAATTTTGCATCAAAATATTACATATATAAATCAAAAACACATCATCTTCAGTTAATTATGTTTAGTAAAATGTCCAAATCAAAGTACAAAAAAAATCAAGTACAGGATCTAAGCTTTCTCGCTAATGGATGCATGTAGATTTATTGCACATTTGTAACACAGCGCTGTAAAAGGTTAATAAAACCGAAAAAATCTGATGGAATCAATTTAAAATATTAAGCTTTTAATATATTCTGTTGACAAAAAACACAAGGCAAGAAGAAAAATAATCATGCTTGTAAAGGATCCACTCAAATTGAAGTTTGAGGATCTTTTTTTAATAAGGTGGCCATTCTTCTAAATTATAAGATAACCAAAAATCTAACAGAAATATGTAAATAATTGTTTCAGTCGTAACAATGATCCCAGATAGTAAAAAAATAAAAAAACAGAACATCAATAGGCGGGAGCATGGCATCCACTTCACGTGACGCGAAGGAAAGGGAAACTCAATAATTTCAAAATTACCTGATAAAAGATAAATTTACGAAATTCTCCGATTTTTCGAGAAGAGTGAAATTCCCCGACATTTTCCTTGAATTCCCGGTTCTGTCACCACCCTAGATATCTACAAGAGATTTTTCAATAACAGCAAAGGAATATGTACTCGCTGTTATAATCAGTAACGAAGATATGTCGAAACCAGAAGATACATCAAGAAACAATTTTCTATTTGATATTTTAGACGTTAAAAAAGTTAATCAATCTTTAATAATAAGTAAATATTTCAAGAAGGAATAAGCAAATATTAATAAATTAAATCCTCAAAAATCAATGTTCTAGTATCAACAATGTAAACCAGTAGCATACAATCTTAAGAGGACAAAATAATCAAACGTAAAGATTATCAAATCAGTTTATTTCAGTTCTTGCATTATTTTTTTTCAGTGAGCCCTACTTGTGTGATGTCAGAAATTCTTTAATTGGCCACGGTTTTTAACTGTGACCATTGTTTCTAGCAAAAAAAGTAAATAAAGACGCAGATGAATCATCGAAATAAAGATGAATGGCGATCAGTGTTTATGACGTTATAATCACGTGATTTTACTTAAGATGTTTAGAAATCCATGAATTTCACTCCTTTTCCATTTTTTTTAAAATCAAAATCCATGACAAAATTTACCCAATGTCTAAATTCATGACATTCCCTAACTTTCCATATGCGTGGAAACCCTGAATATAAGCTAAGAATTTTTTTAAAAAGGTTATGAAAGTGTACAATGTACATTTTTAATTAGTTTGCCAAGAGTTCTAGTCACTAAAATATTTCCTAAATTATTTTTTTAGGTTAGTGTTTTCCAGGGATTATTTTTTGTAGGAATAATTTTAAGATAACATCTACTTACTTTACTATGAGAAAAGTAATGTAGTCAAACCAATTAATAGTTCATGTCCAATGTAAAGGATTGCAATTCTTAAAATAGCTGCCTCATTTAGCTTGCATTAATTTCTAATATCTTTAAAGTTTCTAAATCAAGCAGGAAGTTGATGCTTGCATATATTAAACATCGGACAATATGCTTAATTGGGTAAGTTGTTTAACTTTTAAAAATATTCTGTGATATAATAATTCATTAACTAAAATCGCAATGGTCGATACAACAATCATGGTTGATTGACAGTCAAACCTCACATTTGGATGCATATGAAAATGCCTCGTAACCTCTTCCACAAAATGATCTCAGGACATAAGTCCAAGGCAGCAACGATATGAAGACTTAAACAAGCACTCAGACCATAATATTTAACTGAAGATCAAGCAGCTGTGAAATAAACATTTTACCAAAGTAAAGTACTTTACTCTTTAAGGATGCATCCTTTACGTCCAGTTGTCAGTAACATGCTTTTAAATAATCAATGCTACATCATATCTAAACAATACTGTCAATTGAAACATAGTCAATTTCACAACAATAGCTGTCATATTTCTACAAAGAAATTTTTCATTTTTATAAACTGTAGCCTAACTTCTAGATACATCCAGGAAAGTCATTAAAAAAAAAACCCTCGTAACTTGGATAACTATCAAGTTTTTAATAAAATGACAATGATTGAAATACAAGAAATAAATAGCAATACTTTTTAAATAGCTTTATTTACATTATATCTATTCAATAATACTTTTAACTAATCATTTACATATAACATGAAAAAAGTTGAAAGATTAATACCCATATATAGACAAACTTAATTATCAATATAGCTAAATTAAATTTAGTTTTGTTTTAGAAATGAATAAAAATGTTAGTTAGACAACAGTAGTCTAAGGTTCATTAAACAAATTATTGCAAAACAAGAACGGCTTTAATATTCTTGATTGTCTAGCATGTAAAATTAAGCTTTAAAATTAGAAAAGAAAAAAAAATGAAACTTAGCTTTGACAGAATAAGAGATTTGGGCATTGCACATACTAGGCACTGAATATATTAAAGTATCATTATTAGATAATTTTTATCACCAAATTCTTTTTTGAAAATCATCACAAACAAAGAATTTTTTTAACTGTTTAAATAATATATTAGGTATAACTTTACAAATAAAGCCATTTCATCAAAATAAATAAAAACACAATATTGCAAATGACATAAAACATTGACAGCTGTACATCACATATACACCAGACCATTACATATTAAACATTTATATGTTTCAACTACATAAAGGCTAAAAGTAGAAGATGGAAAAACTGTAGTACGAGACTACCAAGTTGGTAATAATTAGTAACCACAGACTTTCACTTGTAACAATAGGAAACTAAAGAAATTGTAGAAATTCAAATTTATGCATTATGTACAAAATTTGAAAATTAACACAATTAAAACAAACCTTATCAAATGATAGCAAAATTATAATGGATATTATTAAAATTAAAAAGTTTGATCATTTGATAGGGAAGAGGTTGTCATATCTGTGATAATATGTTTCAAACAAAATAAATAAAATGGTTGAAACTAAGGCAAGATAGGAAAAGCAAACAAAATAAAATATTCCTAATTATTTTAGGTACATAATTGTAACTTAATATACTTCTTAAGACTTAAAATAGAAATTAACATTTAAAACCTATGATCACAAACAAAAGATAGTTGCATGCACTAAACATCACAAGAACCATTTATTTATCAAAATACATCAAAGAGCAAAAACTAAAATACAGACTTGGAAAAAATAAAATTGGCAAAGAAAATGCAAAATCAATTTTATTTGTAGAGTATTGAAGTGAGTATTGAAATATAACGAAGTGAGTATTGAAATATAACAAATTGATTATTGAAATATAACAAAGTGAGTATTGAAATATAACAAAGTGAGTATTGAAATATAACAAAGTGAGTTTTGAAATATAACAAAGTGAGTATTGAAATATAACAAAGTGAGTATTGAATTTTTAACGGTGCTATGCTAAACTAATTAATGATGTTTAATTATAGAAATTTTAATAAACTCATCAGTAGTAAATTTTGTACTTTAAAACTCTTCAATGAAAAACTATTATACTGATGAACACAATTTATCATTGGCAAAAAATACAACTGAATATCTACATAAGTTTGGACAGAAATGAAAAAGAAATACGTTAAAACAGGATACACAAAAAAGTAAGTTTTTAACAACATAAGCCTGTATATTAATGAAAAACATTAAAATTGTGTTTACAAAAACTTGGAAGTTTAACAAAACTATTAATTTATATTTGCTTGAAAGAACATGAGTATAATGCACACTTGTAATAAATTTTTAAATAATTAAAAAGAAAGTGTGATAAATCTAAGTGCATACTGCAGTTGACTCCTATGCTTTTTCTAGATCATTTCCTACAAATCTAGTATAATAAGACATTAAAAAATGTAACTTAATAATATAATATCTTTCTCATACAATCCACCTTTAAATTAAATACAGACTTTCAACTTTAACCTTTTGATTACAATCCTTTTTTTGAAAAAATTCAAGGATTGTCTAAAAAGTAAACACCTAACAAATTTTTCTTTATCACAAAACATACAAAAATGTGCCAAGTTGAACACAAAATACATTTTATGAATCCATAAAAATTGCTATTTATCTTGACAGTTGAAAACATTGCTTGGCAGATGGCAAGTAGCAGATACTTGAAGAGGCTGTGGTAAAGTCAAAAGAACTTCAGCTTGACCATTGTTGAGATTATGGTTTAAAATTTTTACAGCAGAAAACTTGGCTCTTTGATAGCCTTTCAGAACACTGAAGCCCAATAGCCTGTAGAGGAACAAAATTATAAAATTAAGTTAAATTTACAGCCCCAAAGAACATGATGGTCAAACAAGACAAATATGAGAATTTTTAGAATTTCATATATATATATATGTAATGCACTAACACATTATAATTAGAGTTTTTGCAGTGTGGTCGTGGAACAGTGAAGAGTCAATTTGGAACAATAGAATACCTTTATTAAGAGAGCTCGGAGAGAGAGCGTGAAAATTACGTTTTAACTACATGATGATAGGAAATAGAATGTAATGATGCGTTGTATTGTCGAACAGAGAGCATAGTCACACAGCGTCGTATTAAAACAGTGGGAATCGCTGAGTTAGCTAGGGTATTTTATAAACATCGAAGGGAGAAAGCAAGCATATTGGTGCCAAAACGGAATACTAATTATGGGATATGAATAACAAGAATGCTGACTCTGCAAAGATCTCACACATTAATTTGGCGTGGGCAGCTATCAAAATAAATTGTTGAATGATTTGGTAAAAGAGGATTTCGGCTTTGAAAAGACGAATTAATTTAATGTTGGTTCTAAAAAAGGATTTCTATTACATATATATATACATACATAAAACAGAAAGGCATAAAAGGTCTTGTAAAATATAAAACAAATTTAAATAAACCTCAAAGATGCTAAAACATCAACTCAAACAAAAATTGAACTACCTGAAGTTGAAAAATTTTCAAACAAAGCTTTAATAAATATAGGGAAACATCCCAAATACGTTAGGTTTGCAGCATTCAATTTCACAGTAAATTTACTAAAGAATCTTAAATCACATAAGTGGTCCCATCTGTAGGAAAAAATACTAAATAGTTATAAAGTCAAGAGTAAAAAATCCAATTCAAAAAAGGAGAAAGACTGGTTTTTCATCCATAAGGCTTCTTTATGAAGGGGTGAAAACAGCCAAAATGTTTAAAAAATAAGAAAATATATGCAGCTCTATTTTGAACTACAAAAATATATATTTGCATACTACAGTGGTGCAGATAGATATTTTTCTGAGAGAGGTTTTAGCCAAATTTAGTTTTATAAAACCCTATGAAGTCCACTAAAACCAGTAAACTTTGTCTTTAGAGGTAGGGTGGTTAACCTGTAACCATAAAAAACCGAAAATGAGAAGGATTTTCAACTGGTTTATGAAACTTATATTGCCCCTTATGTGCTAGTAATAGAAATAGACCACAAAAGTTCCTAGAATTTAATAATTTATATTGCTATTAAAACTAGTAGGGCTAATTGCAACACATTTAAAACCCTGTCTTAGGTAGGGCAGAATTAGAATATTCATTAGCATTACTTGCTACTTTCGATTGGTATATAGGACAAATAGAAATGGTTTTAATTTTGAAGCTACTAGCCATACTAATTTTAATAACAATATATATATTTTTACAATATTTCCCATTCACAACTTAACAGAATTAAAAAAAAATTGTAATAACTGTTTGGAATTTTCAAGAGAGCATCCAAAAATTTCAAAACAATGGACAAGTTGAGTATTTAATTTTTTTTTATTCTCTCAAGAGTGATGAAAGACAACCAAAATAAGAATTTTTTTGAAATCCATTCAATATTTCTCGAGTTATAGCCGTTTCAAATTCCCACTCTTAAAACCGGGCTAGCTTAGCAGTGACGTCACCATACATCATGGTTGGTTCGCATGGTCATTGAAGTTATCGTAAATTTATTCGGATTGCTAAAGCCTGTTTTCAAATTTCTATTTCATCTTGTTTTCTTTTAATCAATATACAATTTTGTCCCCAAATGTAGCGTACAAATATTGTCTCATCCCGAAATGTTGGTTGGTTGTTTTCAGATTATCTGGCGCCGTCAGCAACACGAGGGCTATAATGCGCCGAAACATTCGTCATTAGACAAGCCAACATACATTTACAAACATCCATGCCTAACACGGGACTCGAACCCCTCCCCCCCCCGAAATGTTGGAATACTTCAATTACTAACACTGCTAAAATATTTATCAGTGTTCCTAAACACGCAGATATCCGCAAGAAGTGGTGTAAAGCCACGAAACGAGACGATGTTGCTGCAAAAAGTACCCTATATTTTTGTGAAGATCATTTTGATGTGAATGTTGTACATCTATTACTCGTATTTTTACTAAAAAATTATTAAAATTTAAAGAAAAAATCTATTAAAAATATTTTTACCTGAGGCATATATATGCAATGAGAATTGCAGATCCTCCAGCTAATGTGCGAATACCAACATTTTCAAACACTTTAATGAGAAAGCAAGCACCAGCAATTGAGCTACACATTAATGACACAATTGCAGCAGTTTTTGCCCAGTGGAGTGGAGTCAAGCCTTGAGGAAGCCAAACAGTATTTTGCTGCAATTCATACTGAAACCAAGAATAGATTTTGTCTTAATTTATAACAGATAATTAGAACACACACAACCTAAATATAAAATTAACAATTCATATGATTTACTTACAGATTCATTGCACACTTTACACTTAGCAGCATCTGGCTGGCAGGATGACTAAGGAAATTAAATTTAAAATAAATTTTTCATTAATTATGGAAGCATATTAATGTAAACATTTGATCAATTATGCAAACAGGCTCTTACTTCAACCAACCACTGTTTCAAACATTCATGATGAACAATTGAAACATCTCCTCTGCATTTACAAGGTTGTATTAAAGGTCCACAATCCAGCCTCTCAGGATCATAACATATCCAACATTCAAGAATTTTTTCAGCAGATCTGTTTAAATCTATACAGAACATTAATAATGAAATTATATAAAATATAAACATTTCAATTATTCAAATTCATCAGGAGACCAAGATTTATTACAAAACATAACCTTTTGCACTCTTCTGTTATCTTACAGCAGTTAACAAGTGTAAAGGGCAACTTCATTTAAATAATTTAAATTTAATATATAATTTTACATAATTAATTAATATATATATATATTAACAAAATAGATTAAGCAAATTACTTGATACTTTTGTAAGGATGCAGTTTAATTGCACAAACTTGCATCATAATTAATTGAGATTAGTAAATTTGAATAAAATCATAAAGGTAATATTTTTAAGATAATCTTTTAAAACAAATATAACTATTCATACATATAAATATTTAAAATCAAACAATTGATAATTTAAAACTGCAGTAAGTATTTTTACAGATAACTGTAATTCATATTTTTACTTATATATTTTCATAGCGTCATAATGATTTTTATAATTTGACAGAATGCTGTATTTAATTAGATTCTATTGATGATTCTTTTTTAATAAATATTGATACATAAAAGGAAACCCAAGTTAAATCTGAGAGTTCCCAACTAATTTGTTAGCATGTCTTTTATCATTCATTCGAAAATAAATTGCAAGTTGAGAAAATTCAATTCAAAATTGATTTTAATACATATTACTTTTAACATCAATAACTCGTAAATTAATGAGTGTTTGAAATTATAATTTTATTCCAAAAACTATATAAATAATTTGTATTAAAAAACATCAGTGGAATAATCAAATTGTTTATGTTGAACACATACCACTCTTCACTACAGCAACATCTTTAGCTGAAGAAACTAAAGCTTCAGCTTCTCCACCCGAATGAATTTGCTTTTTTATTTCCAATTTTCTCAAGAGTTTCCGTGGATTTAGGATCCATAATTGCTCTGGCCTGTAAAGAAAATAAAAGCAGATAAGATTTAAATTAATTTTATACAATTCATAAAGTAAATAAATTTCTAAATAAAAAAATCTGTACCTGATACAATTCCATAGAACACAAGGAAACCACAGAGCAACACCCATCTCAACAACTCTGAACACGATGTTGTAATAATTTCGACTAATAACAGGGACTCTGAAATATGCATAAAATAAATACACAGAAAAATATGAAGCACTTAGA
Organism: Linyphia triangularis; assembly: GCA_963978545.1. NCBI lineage: Eukaryota > Metazoa > Arthropoda > Arachnida > Araneae > Linyphiidae > Linyphia > Linyphia triangularis. Next base: position 81,489,899 of record OZ021721.1, on the reverse strand, counting down.
AAACATACTTACCTTCTGAAATATTATAAATGAGAAATTTGTTAATTTTTCTATGCTACAAAACTATATGTTTAAAAAAGTAAGATAACAAGGTTTAATAAAAATTCTGATGAATAAACAGGAAAGGGATCCAAGTTTAACTAGTTTGTAATAAATAATTTGTAAATAGACTATTAGTTGATTCATATAAGGAGTAAAAATGTTTTAATTATAATGGGAGAAAATTTTAGTTTCAACTACAGTCGAACCTCATTAAAACAAGCTCCAATGGACTTTTAAAACTAATTTGGATTAACCACTTTGATTTATCCAAAAAACAAATTTTGCGTGATTTTCCGGAACACAATGTTTGATTTGAGTTCCTAACTAATGCGTATTTAAATGAATGCCATAAATTTCGAATTGGTCATGCCAAGTTTTTTTTTATTATGTTAGGAATTAGCAAAAAATTTAATCCATGGATTTAAAACAAAGGACATCTGCTTCCTCACTGTTAAAGCCTCCCCCACCAATATAATTTTTCTCATTTCCTACTCTTTCTCTTGGGGTCAAACAGCCAGAGTGGGACAGATGCTTCTCCTTCAACCATGCTCTGTTCCCATTGAAATGTTTTCCTCACTTGAGGAGGTCAGCTACGAACTGGGCGAAGTTGGAGAAAAGTGACTTGTTTTAGTGAATGGGACAGATGCTTCTCCTTCAACCATGCTCTGTTCCCATTGAAATGTTTTCCTCACTTGAGGAGGTCAGCTACAAACTGGGCGAAGTTGGAGAAAAGTTACTTGTTTTAGTGAATGGAACTCTGAATGTTAAGGATTTAAAATATGAATTTGACTTATCCAATAGTCAAAATTATTCGCCTTTGGCTTAAACGAAAAAAAAAAAAAACTTTATTTGTACATAGAATAGGACAGGGATGACAAATGTAGTTCATCTTGACAGTAATTTGTTTTAAGTGTGTTCAAATTAATGAGGTTAGACTGAATTTTTAAAAAATTAAGTATACAATAAAGAATATATAAGAAATTTCTAAACAAGGAAATGGCTCCTACTTTGCTTTCCAAAAGTCGCCAAGACTATCGGAGAAAATGAAAACAACTGTAAAAAGTAATAATACTGCTTGTGAAACTAAACCTATTCTGGATTGTTGAAGTTGTGATGTATCTGTAGCAGATGATGAACCTTGAATAAATTCTCCTCTCACCTGAGAAACAAATGAATTTGAATAAAATATTAGTGTATTTTACAGTAACAAAACAATAAAAAAATTCCATGATGTACTATTATCTACAAACCTTAAAATACACTTCTACTCCATAAATAAGAAAAAAGACCACTACAATCAACATTAGCATAGCGTAGCAACCATGGAAAACATTGATGAACAAACTCTGCAAAAAACAACATTTGATTACATTTATATATAAATGTAGATTTTGTGTAGAACAAGAAAACAAACAAGTTAAAATATTTAAATAAAAAATAAGGCACTGGCTATTAAAAATGTTGCAAGCAGATCATTTGTTGGTTGCTTTTACAAGGGTTTCTGGCACAAAAACTACACAAGGGCTGTACTGCACCTGAACATTGTTAGGTTAAGATCTGTGTGACAAGAATTATGATTTTCAGCTCTAACAAGGGGGAAAAAAAAACTTTCTCATCTAAAAGGGATAAAACACAGGAAACTCCCAACAGATTGCTCAACAATTAACGCATGACTTTCGCCACTACAGTCGTATTGTTAACTCATTTTGAAAAGAAGTGAACACATATTAACTAGATTAAAATATTAGAACAATAAATATAATGAACTAAAAAAAAATATTGGAGAGTAAATCTTTATACAAACTAGCAGAATACTCATGCTTTATTTAGTTCAATAATACCTATTTAAGAAAGAAAACACGTGCGATTCAAAATCATACTTAATATCTTTTACTACATACAAATTAACAATTCAAGCAAATTGATATCTGTCAAATGCCAAATAAGAAACTTAAGATATTCAAATTTAAAACCTTTCATTGATTTTCAAAGTTTACGTACAAAATAGTCTTTGTGTAGTTAGTTTTTTGCATCATGAAACAAGTTACCAACATTGAGAGATTAACTAAAATTGCGATGGTTTATTCAATTTCTAAAATGCAGACATTTTTAACAGGTTTCATCATCCGTGTTACATACAAAGTATGGAATTTGGATACATTTCATATTTATAATATTTTACCCTTTGAGGATTTGATAGTTGAAAATATAATGGTTGACTTGTTTTATGAACTTACAAAGTTATCTATCATGTTTTTGCATCATGGATCAATAGGTAGAATTGAACTTGAATATTTTATTTTTATTACATTTAACCCCTTTTTCTACTCCTTAGGGTTTGGTTATTTAAATACATTATGACTTATTCTTTAAAAGACACTATGGCTTATTTTCCCCTTAAAAACAATGACTTGCTCTTTGTAAGAGTCACTTTTCAAACATTTCTACATTGTTCTGAATAAATAAGTATGAGTTTGGATATTCCATAGATAACGTTTCATACCCTTTAGGATTTGGTTAATTAGAAACTCTAAAGTTCGATTTTTACACGTACACATATTCCAAAATATTGGTATTAAGTTTTTAGCATCATGGCTATATGAATTGCTAAAGGTAAAAAGGGGTCACACATCTAATTGAAAACCTATTGACATGGTCCCTTTTTACATTTAAAGATTTATAAAGAAAGAAGATTTGGTTATTCCACATTTGGAACTCTTTTACCCTTTTCTATTCTTTGGAGTATTTAATCAAAACCACATACAGTCAAACCCCTTGAACGTGAAGTTGATGGGGCAGCTGAAATTGTTCGTGTTAACCGAATTTCATGTTAAACGAATAAATTAACGTTAAGTTTTAAGTATGGAGAACTGCTTTTACTTCACATTCAACAGGATTTCATGTTAAGCAATTTCGCGTTAAAGGTGTTAGACTGTAATTTATTTATTCTATGAAAATCTTTGGTACATTGGGTACCTTTCAGTCTATGACGAAATAATACTACACATTTCTATAAATTGAACCTCCTGTCATCACTTATCTCACCTTAACAGAAGCATTCTGCTTTAGCAAATGCATATACAGAAGTGATGATTCTTTGCTTTTAAAAATGCAACAGTTAAGGCTATATGAAAAGTATGAGATAAGTGATGACTGTACAGTCAGGAGGTTCAATTTTATAGAAATATGCAGTATTATTTCCTCATAGACTGAAAGGTCCATAAACCACATAAAATAATTTTTTTCTCCAGAGTACTTAGTGGATTGATTGTAGACACTTCAATGCAATAGAGGTGCAAAAGCATTTTTTTGGAAATAACTTACTTGTTGTTAATTATGAGAAGCATTCTGTTTTAGTAAATGCATATACAGAAGTGATGATTCTTTGTTTTTAAAAATGCTACAAGCACACAAGCAAGTTTATATAGTTTGCATTTGTAAAGGATATTTTAAGTTCATCTGTAAATTAAGCAATCTGTGATTTTAAATATGATGGTTCTTTGCTTTTAAGAATGTTACAGATATTTAAGTTCAAAAGTTAGTCTTTTCTAAAGGATATTTAACTTTCCATCTGAAAATTATAATATTTCAATACAGAATCTTCACGTTGATCTGCAATATTCTCAATATGTCAAGTGTTTTGGAGTGTTCATATCATTTATCGTGTTGAATACATTAATAAAGAATATTTAGCCAAGACAAAGACAATTTTGCAACATTTAGTCTGATTTTTAACCATTTTAAAATATATCACAGATTAAGTCATTAAATATTTTAAGCCATTATAAATAATGGAATTCCATAGATATATATGTTTTATACTATATACTAGAAATCAATCTGTACTATTATTAATACAGCCTAAGGACAAAATCAAATTTGAAGCTTTAAATATTAAATTTTTAATTTCGAAGGTATAAAATTTTTGCGTCATGTTTCAGCAAAAATTTTTTTCATTGTTGATTTTTAATACCTCATACTCCAAAGTTAAAAAAACAGAGCACTTATAAAATCATTTTAATGTTGTCTGAAACATTAATAATTGAATAAAGAGAGAACAGGTAGAATGATTTAAAAGGAATTTGACACACAGCTAGGCCATAAATATCCAAACATAGACAAATAAGGAAAATGTCAAAAACAAATTCAAATGGTTGGTTGTTTTCAGATTATCTGGCGCCGTGAGCAACATGAGGGCTATAATGCGCCAAAACATTCATCATTTGACAAGCCAACATATATTTACAAACACCCATGCCTAACACGGAACTCGAACCCGCAACCTCGCGATCTAGAAGCTAACCACTACACCGTTTGGTCGGACAAATTCAAATGGACTGGAGATCAATTGTTTCCAAAACGTAAATATGAGAGGAGATTGTAAATTTTAGATGTTTTAAATACACCTGGAGAAAAATATTTGTAGATTACGAATTGTCTAAATGTGCACTATTCTTGCAACTGCAAAAGTCTAGTAAACCAATCTAAATGAGTCGAATTAGAAATTTTTCGCAACTTCTTAAATTCTGAACAGATAATTTTCATCTAGAAACCCAACTATGGTATGTTTCTTTATAATTTGTTGATTACTGATTAATAACAGAATTTAAAAAGAGTAAATTTGTACTTGGAAATTGAAAATGCCAAATTTAAGTGCTTTTTAAAATTAAAAAGTTAACTTAAAAGAAAGGTCAATATGCTATGCATTTCCATCCAAAACTCTAATGTTAAAATTAAAAGCACTACTTCATTACCTAGCATCAGTAATGCCTATCTCGCATAATCCAATCCAATCAACTAGAAACTTAACACCTTCATGTATCCTTTTTAAAGAACATAAAATTAAAAAAGAGAATTTATATGAAAACTACATACTCGTTCCACATCAGAGGGATCTGAAAACTGAAGAAGCAGTAACTCAGCCAACAGCAAGGAATATGTAATAATATTGAAAAGAATAAATCCTAGAAGTGATTTGCTTAAAAATCCAGGTTTATCATAAGTCAGATCTCTAAGGTGAAAGACCTGTAAAAGGATTTTTAAAATATAAATAAATGTAAAGTAACATTTTGATATAAACTATGGATACAAGAATTTAAAGCATCATCAAATAACAAAATTCTCATCTGGAATCTTTACCTCAGCCCAAAAGCACACAATAAGAGAGGATCCTGATAATAATATAGGATAGTAAGCACTCATCAGACTAGAGGCCCACATCATTGCTTCATGTTCCTATTTGAAAGAAAATAGGGGAAAAGATAAATGAATCACTTGTTTGAGAAATCCATAAATTACTTTTTAGTCAAAATTGAATATTTGGTAAAAATCTATTTTTCAGAGGTAAACACATCTTTTAGAAGCGAAACCCTACGAGTTAGGCCATTCTACACAGCGTCGGCCAGTATGAAAGTTTTCGTTTATTTGAGAAGGCCCAAAAGTTAGTGACTTACGGGTTTTTTCAAATGTATGCCAGCATCACTGGGTTAATTTATGAATGATAATGCCAAATGAGATGTCACAGCTGAAAAAATTATTTATTTGCGTTGTTTAAAAAAAAATTCCATCTCTCACGAAAGAAATTTCTGAGAAAATAAAAACAGATGACTGTATCGGTGCCATCGCTGCTATTTCATGGAAAATTTTCAACTTCCTCAAATAGCTGTACAGGAAGTATTTTATCTTCATCAGTTAACTGTTAATGTGCTTGGAATTCAAAATTTTAGAGATGGACTCGCCACTTTCTTCCTGTACCATGATGAAAATAGAACGAAAGGACAAAACAAAGTGTGTTTATCTCTTTTGCATTATATTAATTAGATAATGGGATCGATTAATCATTTGCACATTTTTTTAGATGGGTGTGGGGCACAAAAAAAAGAATCCCACTCTTGTTAGAATGGGTTCTGCATTAGTTACCCTAAGAAAATTTGACACAGTTGAACAATACTTCCCAATCTGAGGGCATTCGTTTTTATCTTGCGATTTCGTAGTTATAAAGAGAAAGAAAGAAAAAAGAGTCGATTGCATCTTCACTATTGAAGAATATGACATACAGTAATTTGTTTTAAAAGTGTTCGAATGGATGAGGTTCGACAGCAGTACCAATATGATAATTTCACTATTTAAATAATATTCGACTATTGATATATACTCAAAACCAGTTAATTTGGATACTAGGAGGTAGCTCAGCAGAAAAATTGGCAAATCCAATTCTAAATAACTTTATATATACCGTATACTTCTTTATTTACAAAAAAAAAGTATGTATTCTTAATGACTCTGTAACCTACCAGTTTTAGAAAAACACCATTTTCAGTATTCCCAGAGCAAATAAAGAATTTTTTTATTAAAGTTTGCAATACCTAGCTCTAAAATTTTTTAATTCTCTTCCTGATCATATACTTACGACGTTTTTTATTCTAATGAAGTAATTTAAAAAACTGTAAGCTAACATTTCAAAGCCTCAACAATAATATTTTTATGATGATGAGCAACAATTTGAACAATGATTTATTTACTAAATTTGAAACTACTTATCTCATAAATTGAAAAGTTTGCATAGTATCTATTATATCAAGTACTACTACTACTTAGTGGTATAACAGCCACACGGCCTTTGCTAGCTTTGCTCAATCCAGCTTGACTATGGACCCCAGGGTGCCATACAGCAATGTTCCAGTCAGATGGTCAGTCTGATGCAGAACCCCCAGTGTTTAGTTCCCTAACATGTTCTCATTTAATCGACTCATTTAAGGAATGAAAGACTGAGTCAACCTTGCCCAGTATGGGGATAGAAACCGCGGACCTGTGGCGTGGCAGCGTAATGTACTACCTCTGCGCTTCACTATATCAAGTACATATTTGAAATTTCTTTTCAATTTAAACAATTCTTAAAATGGATAATTTAAACACTATTTTAAATATAATCTTGTAGTTAGCATTAATATGTTTTCAGGTTCTGTTATATAACTAGCTTATATGTTACAAAAATTCAAAAATACTTACTGGCGACGAAAAATAATATCCTCGCAGGGCTGTTGCCATACATATTAATGTATACAATGTCTTTTGAGTTGTGACGTTAAATGCTTTAAGAATAGAATGTGGTTTCATTCGGCTGAATTCTGCCTTTATACACAAAAGCTGGAAATATATAATGAAGGAAAATTAATATAAAGTTTGTTTTTAATGAGAACATAAGTAGTTTAAAAGAACTTTTAAAAATCATTTAATTTTTTTAAGAAACTCTTAAAATGGGGTCGCTTAAGACCGAATTTCGCCTAATGTGGACACGCCGGATAAAAGCACCTAATTTTTTCCTGGTGCTAGTTAGGTACTTAGCTTTCAATATCTGATAGGAACCACCTTCTCCAGCAGCCATCTTGGATTTTTTGGTGGCCATTTTGAAATATCAGTATATTGTCAATATCTTGGATAAGTCACTTAGAATAACAAACTTGGTGTCTAAATATACCGATTTGGGGTCAGGTAATACAATTATACAATCTTCAAATGTATCGGACTATATTTATTCACTAATATATGCAGGGCCGTCACTATCAGGGGGGGGGGGGGGAAGAGGGATATATCTTGATAAAAAATTAACCCATAAAAGCAAAGTTTTTAATGTAAATCCTTTATATGCATTATTGACTAATACATGTATCACAGGGGTACACTGGTCATAGAGTTGTCCAGTGCAATTAATTTGTAATTAATGTGCAACTAATTTTAATAAATATATAATTTTGTTTGAGAAATAATATTTCATTGGTTTTAAATTATGGTTAAAATAATTTTAAATTAATGTTTAATGATATGTTACTGCAATGTAATTGAAGTCAAGTTTTATAAGATTTTCCGTCATATTTTAGTAAATTTTCCATTCAATTTTAATTAACACACTCCCTCATCCAATCGAGCTGAAAATTGGCAGATAGAGTCGTTGTCAATGACAAATTATTCTATCAAGTTTTTGTGACAAAAATAGAGATAATCCATGGTATGGAATCGATGGTTTTCTTCATAGATGTCGATCTGAGCTCAAAATCACTTAACTAAGTTGCAATTGCACTTAAAAATAAATAATGCATATAAAGGACTTGCATTAAAACTTTAATTTTATGGGCTGATTTTTTATCAAGACATATTTGTAGAAGTTTATAAAGCAGAATATTTTAATGACGTTTTTGAGACAAACAGGGCAGGCGCTAGAAGGGAACAAGCCGGGCTCCTGCCCGGGGTGGCAACCTTAAGAGGCGGCAAATTAGCTGTAAAATTAACTAGTTTATGAAGAAAATGTTTTAACTAAGATTCGTTTGAATACTTATGAAAAATTAATGGGTGGAAATTTAATAAAATGTGCTTTTAATACATTTTACTAACTTTTAAGTATAGGTACCCAGCACTCACTTAAAAATCCTCAAGTATGAGAACGACATAAGAAGGTTGAGGTAAGTAGTTTTTAAATAAAAACACGTTTTGAAAGATGAGTAGACTTTCCGTGTATTAAAGAGAAAATCCCAAACCGAACCAAAAATACAGAGCAATATCGATAAAATATTTCAAGGAAACTGCAAACTAACATAATAAACTCCCGCTTAAAAGTACATAAAATAAAAAATTACCCTTTATAATTTAAATAAATGGACACGCATACAAAGTGCTGAAAAAATCTGTGACACAATTTTTATTGTTTGAATAGTTTTTTATTTAAATTTAATTTTAAATTTGCCATGAGCCATTTTTAAGCATGTTATCATTAAATTTTGACTTTTGCTCGGACACATCAATTTTGTTTTGAAGGAAGTCTTTTTTCTTCTTAGTGAGTGCACGAGCCGCCACTGATTTTTTGTTAGTTCCGAATGGCAACCTTAAAAAGTTTTGTGTTCAAATAAAACAAATTTCATCTAGTGGATGACTACACAAACAATGAATTAAATATACTTCTGGTAAGAAAAAAAACACTTTTAAGTTTAACTGTATTTTTAAATCATTTATATTTAATTTGCTTTTGTATGTATGTTTGCTGATGAGACTGAATCTGCAGAGGCCTAATGAACCCCCTTGCCGTCATCCAATCGGGCTAAAACTTGGCAGATAGGTTCGATGTCGATGATAAAGCATTCTATCAAATTTTGGGGTTGTTGCTGTCACTAAAAGGTCACTTTTATGGAATACTAACAAACCACCTTGCCATCATTCAGTTGCATTAAAATCCGACCATTGTTAAAACTAAAAGTTTTACTCAGAATAAATAAAGGATATTTAGACGACGTTCATGTTCCTTTTTAATAAATAAATTTTGGAACATAATTTGCCACTGATAGAAATGTTTTTGATACCAGCGCTGTGTTAATGAATATAAAAATTGACAATGCATAACAAGGGTTTTTTGAAAATTTTGTTTATATAGGTTATATTATTAATAACTAGCTGAATACCTGTGCTTCGCTACAAAATTTTAACATGTGCAATATTTAGCTAGCTGCGAGGTCTTGTGTTACGGAAATCTGTCATTCGTGTATAGGTCCCAGTTTTTGGTGCTTTGCTCACAGGAAGGTTCATCGCTACACAAAATCGAGCTCGCTTCGTTCTCTGAAAAGTTCGTTGACTCATAAACACAGGTTTGCTTCACTCTTTGAAAGGTTCATTGCTATGCAAGCATACGCTTGCTTCGTTCTCCGAAAGGTTCATTGCTGAGTAAACATAAGCTCGCTTCACTCACTAAATCTAATTGTTACGTAAAGCCTTAATATTGGAAGCCTCTCCCTTGTCGAGAAAAAAAATCCCTGTTAATACAATAATACAACACTCCTTTAAGATTATTTTGACAAGTGTTTGTGGAAAGCAAAATTAGAGGCCAAATTTACTTGTGTTGAAACTTTCAGAGATCCAGGCCTATTCGAAGTCGCTTTTTGTGAAAAATTAATTAAAAAACAAAGTAAAACTTTAACATTATTTTTGTCAGTCCAATTAGAAGGCCAAAACAACTTGTGTTGAAAATTTCAGAACTGTAGCCCAATTACAACTCATTTTGTAAAATATTTGTTGATTAATTAAAAAAATAATTTTAAAAAACAAATAAAATTTTAAAATTCTGTTTTTCAAAAATCTAATTGGAAGGCCACAACTACTTATGTTGAAAATTTCAAAGCTGTAGCCCTATCTGAAATCGTTTTGTAAAATATATATTAATTAATTAAAAAAGAACAAAATAAAAAATTTAAATTCTGTTTTTCAAAAGTTCAATTAAAAGGCAAAAACTACTTATGTTGAATATTTCAGAGCTGTAGCCCTATTAGAAGTAATTTTGTAAAAAAAATTGTTAAGAAAATTAATTAAAAAAAACCTAATAAACATTTTAAAATTCTGTTTTTCAAAACTACAATTAGAAGGTTAAAACTGCTTTTGTGGAAAATTTCGAAGCTGTATCTCTGTTTGAAGTCGCTTCGTAAAAAAAAAAATTAATTAAAAAAGAACTAATAAAAATTTTAACATTCTGTTTGTGATGTTAGAAGGCCAAAACTACTTATGCTGAAAATTTCAAAGCTCTAGTCCAATTTTAAGTAGGTTTCTATAGATCCACAGACAGACACAGCTTGTTTTATTATTATAGATTAGGTTTTTATTTTTAGTAGTTCTATAATTTGTTTCACTATCTTCTTAATATATGCATTTTATAATTATATACTATATTTGTGTCTTTTCTTTTTTTCTGTGCAACATTAATTTTAATTCAGTACCAAAATCATAAATCAAGAAAGTTGTATTTTTGGCAAATCAAAACTTCAACATTTTTAAGAATTTTTTTTTTTTGCTCACGTTTTATTTTACTACTCAGCACGGGAAGGGTTTAGGTTATCTCTTTTAGTTTTTGTTATAAAGGGGCGGCATTTACCTTTTTGCCCGGGACGGCGAAACTGCTAGCGCCAGCCCCGAGACAAATATCACTTAAAGATAATTAAAACTCTGATTAAGTAAACTATGTTCAAGGACTTCATTTGACTATTTTTTCATTGTTTTCCAAAATGCAATGAATGGAAATTGCACTGCGATACAGAAAATATTAGTCCCCAAATGAGTGAGTTTTAATTAAGAATTAAATAAATGTTGATAAAAAGAAATTCAGTGCATTGGAAAATTCTGATGGACCATTGCTATGTACAAAATATTACCAATAAAAACACTACGATTTTTATTATAGGGATAACGGATTTAATGACATTGCATTAGACAATGATTTTTTTCATTGATTTTTTTTTTTGGCAAAATACTACTGATTCCAGCAGGAGCACACATTTATTTCAATTAATATGAATTATTCCTTCTGATTTTCTTGAAACAAAAAATAAGCTATAAATATAAAAATTTGGTTTAATTTTATTGAATAGTTATCGTAGAAGATAACGATTATTAATTTAATGGATTGATATGTTCAAGATAGAATATTTTTTCCTCAATTCCGACTTACTAAGATTACTTAGTTTGCATTGTGTTCGGGTTTTGTTTAACATTGACGATTCAACTTATATTTACTTTTTACATTCAATGTTTCTTCTATTGTTCCTAATTTTGTAAAAAAAAAAAATGAAATTTTGCCAACTGTCCACCTTCCAAAAATTTTGAGTGTTGACTCCTCCCCACCCCCAATAGCGAGAGAGGCGGAGAGTTTCGTCCTGATATCAATAGCGTTTAACAAATGCTATTAAAAAGCAAAAATGGAAAGGTAATTGGATAAGACCATTTTAATTTTTAATAGCTGTAAATATGTTTACCTGTAAGAAATGCAAAATATGTAAACGTAATGAGCTATTTGTAAAACTGTACTAAGTGTTCGAAATCTGTACATTGTACGGCTAATCCATACAAGTTGGAAGGTGCTGAAAACATATTATTAAATAAATCAAGTTACTTTTCATATATTCTTTCCACACATGTTTAAATGCACCATGTAACATCAACAAACTAGAACACTGCCATCAAAAGTTAAAAAGCCCTAAATGCCAAAAAAAAAAAAAAAAAAAAAAAATTAATGCATATTTTTACACTTTCTGACTAGACTTTAGAAAACAATCTATTTATTTAATTGAATGGCTCAAAATCATTGGTCATACAAACCTATACAATAGTAAAAAAAATATGTAATTTCAAAGGAAGAAAAAGAGTTCAAATAAGCATTTGATTTTTTTTTTATATTAAGGGATTTTTAACTCATGATAGAACTTAGCAGACTCCACATGAAGTAAAAAGAAAATGTCTTATGTTCCTGGAAATCAGTGATTACAAACAATCCCATTGAAGATAAAACATAAAACTGCTTTAATAATAAAAGACGGATTCAAGCTGGTAGTAATGAAAAACTGGAAAATTAAATCGGTTGACACAATGTTACGAAAAAACAACAACTAGCAATCAAAAATTAAGAACCTACGATGAAAATAAGGACTTTAAGGGCCCTTTTATAAGAACCTACGAAAAATAAGTAGTTCTTAAGGACTGTGCAAACCCTAGATTGACATGAGCTCAAAGTAAAAAAAATAACTTACCAATTGTATAAATGATACAGCACAAATGATATAGAATATTGTAGAGAAGGCAATATAATAATTTAAATTCGGATCTCTGCAGGTCCCACCACTATATTGAACCTATGAAAAATTTTCATTCATTATAACTAAAAACCAATGCATTAATAATTACATAATTTAAGGTACAAGTTCAATAGGTAACTTAAAAGAACATTGCCTAAAACTCTCTAAAAGGTATTGCAACGACCTTCTATTAATCATGCATTAATGATACCAGTATGAACCTTACGATACCAGTAAATAATATATAAATTTTCAAAAGAATATATTAATATCTTGTGGTCTCTTAACAGCAAATAAATATTTCACTTGAATCGCTAAATGAAAAAAGAGGTCATGTCTCATTGAAACTCTATTCCTAATTTTTTTTGTCTTTATATATCATTACCTGCTTTTTCTTCTTGGGAAAAGTAAAAGATTTTACTTTTATTACAATTTTTTAATAATAATAAATAAAAAAACTTCTTTTAATTTGCACACTAGATGGCACTACAGCAATAAAGAGCAGTGTGTTTTATTTATGTTTCTTTCATTGTTTGAACACATTCTATTATCGTATTGCAAGAATTTTTTTTTTTTATTAAAATGTCTTATTTTTCCTTTCCTTTTAAGTATGTAATTTTGAATTTAAATAATGAGTTTCCGCAAAGTAAGGATTTTTAATTACTGACTTATGAAGATGTTACATAGAGTTATTTGTATCAATATGACCTAAACATAGCCTAGCCTCTGCGAAAGACCCTAGTATCATTTCCGATATAAGCCAAATCATAGCTAGAAAATCGAAACTATCTGGGTTAATTCCAATAATCTCTCGTACCCACGTTTTGCAATTGATTCTGCAAGTACCACAAGAAATACATTTAATTTGATATCTTAAAGCTATGAAAAAGTTTCATTTTGATACTAGGGTATAAGCTTTTAAAAAAGTAGAAAAAATTATTTGATATGGAAATTTTGCAACTGCAAAGATTTTGAAAAATGTAACTGAAAAGTTCCCGCCAAAACTAGCAGAAAAATAAGTATAGAAAATATTGATGAAACAAACACAAAGAATAGTAAATATATATATATATAAATAATAATTTAAGAGCGGAGAAGCAGAATTTATGGGAAATAAAATCAAAAGAATTGTCTGAATCCGTAGCTAAAGAAAAAATAGTCAAGGACAGTAAAAAAGATGAATCGCAAGCTTTTTCGGTAGAAAGATGAGACACAAAAGAATTGTATCAATAACCATCCACTTCCTCGTATCTAAGAAACAGCATCCAACTACCTACTTTAGCAGGTATTTTTTACAAATATCATATCTGATAGATCAGCTGCTGTAGTAGCATCTGTGGTTTTGCAAGATATTGGTATTATCCCTAAAACTGATAAATCTTTAGTCTTTGATAAAAATAAATTTCATAGAGATTGCTAACATAATCACAAAGCATTTTCCGAACATTTTGAAACACAAAAACATGTTGTAACAGGACAGTACTTCGGCGGAAGACGGGATAAGACTCTTTATTCAGAGAAACTTGGCGACAAATATCACAGAAGAAACAAAAACGAAGAACATTATGTTTTACTAGCTGTACCAGAATCTGTATGCACATCGTACCATGCCACTTTCCAGTTCAAATAAGAATATAGCATTTTCCATAGCTGAAATATTGTTATCAAGAAAAAGAGATATTGAAAATTTGAAAGCTGTTGGCTGTGACGATACTAATATCAATACAGGCTATAAAATGTTTAGAAAACCAGCTAAATCATCCCAACCAATGGTTTATATGCCTATTGCATAACAACGAGCTACCGCTTTGGTACTTATTCAGACACTTGGAAGGAAGCCAAGCTTGGACCATGATAGTTCAGTTGACCTATTGAAAACAACTAGAGCACTGTGAATAAAAATCTTTGAAAATAGTACCTGTATAAAATTTGCAAGGCAACACTGTTTCAAGTGATAAAGTATCAGACAAACTAAAGATTTTAGTGGAATTTACTCTCAGAATTTATGAACTCCTATGGTTTAGTATTAAACTAAATTTATGACCGACTCATGATTCATACTGACAATCGCAAAATACTGGCATGGATAAACAGAATTTCATGTTTAACAATTGGCAACTTCAACTAGAGTAGTTGTGCTAGTACTCAAGTACCCATATTAGACCAATAGATCTCAAGCTATGTGATCATACCTCTTCTTATCTCCTATCCACAATTTCATCAACGTAACTAAAAAACATCAGAATGAAATTGTGTTCCCGATAATTTGGATAAGTCAAGAAACTTACAGAAAAATACCTGTTCAAATTGGTTCAGTAGATTTCAAGTTTTTATCAAATCTCTTTAGGTGTTAAAAAGGGCAGAATGGGGGTGGCTTTTCAAAATCTTATGTTACCAGTTACCTTCCACTTATATTAAAGAACAAGTGTGCAAAATTTCTTGAAGAATGGAATAAAAATGTAGATTTTAGGGTATGATCATAACCCATAAGGAAAGACGGGAGAGGACTTCTCAAAACTTCATGCAGTGACCTTTCTCTTGTTTTGAATACTAAGAGTGCAGAGTTTCAATATCGTAATAAAACTGAAGATTTCTATGAAAAACAAACACACAAGTACACTTCTTTATATATGTTTAGATTTTGTCAATGAGCCTATTATTGTTATACTAAATATTTTATAATTTACAAGAAATTTTATGTTTTAAAACAATACTTCAGCAGATATTGTGGCCCAAAAAATGGAGCATTAGGTCTGTGGTACAGAGATAAGCTGACAATCTCATTTAAAAAAAGCCTTCTGCATGCTCTTTCCATATCCAACTTGGCTGCCACTCATTTTGACAAGGATCCAAATTGTGACAAAATCTTACCAAATAGTAAAAACTATTAAAAAATAACAAGTGGCTTCATTATTAAAAATCTACTGATAAATTTGAGTGAAAATTTTGATAAAGGGATCCTTTATTGCAATGAGTAAAAACGCTTTAATTAACATTTATGATTGTTATTAAAATTAGCCCGCATTAGCTGTTATAAATAGAATAAGACAATCAGAACTTACCTCACAAAAGCACACACCGTCATAACAATCCCCATGACCAGAGCAACCATTAGAACAAGTCATATTGAAATTAGTCATCGTAGACCACAAGCGAGACAAAATTACCACTGGAGAAACCTCATTTAGTGACTGAGAGCAGTTAACCATTCTGCAACCACTCACAAGGAAGAAGTTTCTTCCTCAAACACAATACAGATAGAGTAACTTCCCTAAAAAAAAATTGCAATATTACAATATAGCCTTAGTCAGTACAGTTTTTAACTCAGTCCCAAGTTTTACTTTGACAGTTAAGAGCTATTCATATATTCTTGATATTTAGCTAAAAACAATAAACAAAGATAGGCACTAAAAATTTATAAATTTTAATCAGTTAATCAGAAACTAATCAGTCAGTTAATCAGACAGTTTTTTTAGTAATTGTGTTTAAAAAAGTTGTCTCTACATATATTTCTTGTACGGTACAAGGTTCAAGAGTGAATAATTTAGTGTTATTTAATTACTGAAATCTCTACCTGTAAAGGCTAACTACATAACACAGGGCTCATACTCACTTAGAAAAATTTGTAATTAGTTACAGGAAGACGTTTTGTAGTAGGTAGTGGGAAAATTAACTTTTACAGCAGGTAAAAAGTAAGGGTGTACAAGAAGAAACAAATATTGTAACAGAAAAAATAAATTTTGTAGTAGGAGAAATTCATTTTGTAGCAGGAAAAGTAAATTTAATCAAACTAATTAATTTCATTACTTTTTAGCATAAATGAACTACTAATTCAAAATTGATTATTAACATTAGCTTTAAACGATAAAAAGAAACTAAAAGTTATATAAAAAGAACCATATATTTTTTTTTAATCTTATAGGGTGTCCAGCAAAATTTCCGATAAAAATTCAAGCATATTTCAACACTCATCCCAAAAATTTTCAAGGGCCCCTCCTGTAAACAATTAATAACAATCATGTTTTCCAAAGTTTACCTCCACCCAGTAGTGTGCTAAGCTAATTTTAGAAATTAGAAAATTTTATGAAATTAAGAAATAGCCAATTATATAAGAATTAGGTTTATTTAATAAGAGATTTTTTTTAGAAGAGAGAATTTTTTGAAGTTTTTTTTCTTGAAGTTGAGAAAAAAAGGGTATAAAATTGTTTACCAAGTCACATAAATATGATGGTCTAAACCTAAGCTAACAAAAACCATAAGGAATGAATCTGGGCGTGTAGTTTAATAGACTGCTTTAAGAATCAGTCACATTGCAACAAGCAGCTTCATTTCGTACATCAGATTCAGAAGTTGAAGGATTGTTTGAGAAAGGAGATTTTTTTTTTTTAGTTTCCATTGAATCTAGGGCAATTCCATGGTAATTGGTCCTGATCATCTAAAAAATTAATTTTGGAATAATGAAAAAAATCAGGTGCCATCTTACTATAAGTGATATTTTGATATCTAATAGGTACTTTCTTTAAAAGTAACTACTTTATATGATTTTTTTTAAAAACTTTTTATGTAAAGTTTAGATATTTCACTGTTGCGAAGGGAACACTGCTGTGATATCAATTTTCCTATTTTAAAGGATATTTTACTTGTGATTTACAACTTAATCATAAGCAAAATTTTTATTGCATGAAACTAAATATATTTGAGTTAAAATATTATAACTAGACTCTAAAAAATATTTTAAAAAATACATTTGTTAAAAGTGTGGTGTCTGTCACCTCCACAACATTTTTTAATACTTTTTTTTTACTTTGAAACCATAAAAATAATAATCAAACAAATTTATTTCTACTTTTAAAAAAGTATGTTAAGTTTTAGCATGCAAATTTCTGCTTGAAATTATTTCTAATTAATTAAATATTAATTTTCAAAAATAGTTGCGAAGGTGACATTTTACGTTGCGAAGGGGACATATTATTTGTTATATCTGATATGTGCATTCCTAAACCTACTAGCAAAGTGGAATTTTTAATTTTAAATGTGTTCAATAGATAATAGCTACCATCCAAGGGAAACCTTTTTTTTTTTTTTTTTTTTTTTTTACATTTGAAGACCCAAGTTGCCACATTAGGTCATAGTAGCTGAGTTGATAAGCACATGAGTATGTACTCAATGCAAATTTAAAATGTGAATAATGGACTACTTTCTAAAAATAATTTGATATATAATTTTTTTATTTCTTAAAAATACTTAATCAATAAAGTATTAAATAAGAAACAGTCTTTAGAGAATATAGAAAAAACACCAACAAAAAGATCTTGAAAGTTTAGAAGAAAACTTAAGTCCACAATTGGAAATAGAACTGAAAGCCAAGAAGCGTTTAAGATAACAAAAAAAAAAAATCAGCTAGAAGAAAAGCTAAAATTAAGACATCTTTAGAAATATCTATTAAAAAAGAAAGATTAAGAAAGCAAACTGGACATGGGGGAAATGCTTAATTCGGCAAGAAAATTCTCCTGTCTATTCCTCTCCATCAGCACTTTGGAAAAGCTGTTGCTAAAGTGAAACTAAAATTAGCAAGAAAATCTGAAAAGAAGTAATAGAAATAGCTAAAGTAATGGCAGATTTGTCCCCATCAAAGAAAAATTGTTTACTGCACTAACCAGCTTTGAAAAGTCTTTACCAGACCCGAAAAACAAGATCAGCTACTTTGCCAGAAACTTGAAAAAAGTACAATGATTTTTTTAGAGAGATAACCATTTGTAGACTGTTCTGGACAAAAAGATATAGTTATTATTCAAAATGATAAATCCAAAACAAGTATGCAAAAACATAGTGTTTATTACAGAAAGCGAATTAATACTTAATTGTGCATCAGGTGCATCTGAAAAGTCGATGGCAAAAATCTGTGCGACTCTTCATTATGTAATCCTTTGGATAAATTAATAATTTTGAGTAATTCTCCCCTTACACCTACAGAAGAAGTCAAATTCACCACTTTTATGTGAAAAAAAAAAGAAGATAATATAGCTTAGGATTTACATTAAAATGACACATGCAATAAGGCAATCTCATTAGGAGGTGTTGTTGTAATTAAACTTAAAAGTTTTTGAAATAAGGATAGATTATTTGTAGCACAAGTTACTGTAATTGGGATAAAAAAAACCATTAAAGTTATATTTCTCAAAAAATGCAATAAATCAGGAACAGTGTTTGCTTTTTCTTAAAAAGAAATCAGAGTTGAATCTGTCATTCCCAAGTCATACATAACTTGGCTGAACTAACCAACATACAATGAAAAAAAAAAAAAAAAATCAATTACAAATTTTCAGAATGTGTGGCTAAAATCTACAAATGAAACCTTTGAAGAAAATCTAACATTTTAAGTGCAAATTGTAATTTTGTATGCTTTATACAAAATGGTCAATAAGTCCCCTCTACAACGTGAAAGCATAATTCCAAAAAATAAATTATAAGTGATAGATCTCAGATTTTTTTTCTCAGTAACTAAATAATCAATAATTCAAATATATATATTTTTTACTGATCTAACTATACTGATAGAGTAGATTCCAGCTGAAAAGTTAACTAAGTAAAAGGTTAAATTTTTCAGTCCCCTCCCCATCAGTTTATTTTTATTTTATAATAAATTAATTTATGCAAAAAAATTTAACAATTAATTTTTTTACTAGCTTATCTTATTACAAGTACTTAATTAAAAATATAAAAAACGTAACATGCTTTACCATATTTTAAATAAGAAATAGAACATGATCAAAAATGTCCCCTCCGAAACAGCTTAGTTACCACAGAATTGCCCTTTGCCTTTTCTCTGAAGATGATTGCTTGTCACAATCATTTCTGTTTCCAAGAACTAAGGAAGGGAAGTTCTGCATGTAACTGACATATTACAGTACCCAAGCAAAAAAACTTCAAATTTCCATATAGTAGCACCAGTCAATTAATTTTAAACAATTACACAGAAAAAATTACTTTAACTTTTAAACTAGTATTTATATCTAAAACTAAAATGCAAAATTGTTTTTCATGATAAAATAAACTATTTAATAACAGTTAAAATTATAATTTTAAATAAGGATATATAGTAAAATTAGGCAATTGGGACTAATTTCTTGCACAAAATTAAATTAAAATTCTAGTCATTCTACATTGATTCAAACCAAACGGTGAAACTGATCTTCACATGGACACTAATCACAGACATAACGGCTATCACATCAGCAGAAGTCTAAGCAAATGACACCAAAATGGCCTCACAAATCTCGGAAATAGCTACTGTTGAAACGGCTTAAACCTGGTTGAAAATTACCAACAACGGAATCGGCGATAGTGGCGTAAATCTTGGCAATTACATAAAAACAACAATCCGCAAAAACAAAATTTTTTTAAGGTGTTAATTTAAGATACTATGCTAAGACTTAGCATATTTTTTTTTTTAAATAACACAATGACCTTAAAAAATCAAGGTCAAAGTCTATTTTACATTTAATCCAAGTTAATATTAATACTCTATCATAGAAGGATCATTCTACTGAAAATCAGGAATTTGATCAGTTTAAAAAAAAGAAAAAACATTCTTAAAAAAATCTTGATACGTACTTACTAGAAAGGGAGCCTAATCAAGAGTAATAATACTATTACAGTGGTTGAGGCAAAAAATATGATTTTTTAAATTTTTTATAAAAAGTAGTGTCCACAGATATCATATGAGGTTTAAAGAACTGCAGAGAATTATTTAATAAAGTTAAATTTAAAATAAAGTTATAAAATACTTAAGCAACATTACTTTTACAGCTGGCTGAATAGTATATAACTTAGAAAGAGACAAAATATAATAATTTTAGTGCATATTAATGATTTTTGCAAGATTTTCGGGAAAAATATTTTGACTAAGTTTATTTCTGAAAAATAACCTAAATAGAAGAGAATATAACTGTGTGGGGTGTCACCTGATGAAGAATAAATTGTCTTATTTTTAACAGTTCTAATATTGCAAATAATTCATTTTAAATTTCGAATCCTCAAAAGATTGATGGAAAAAAAAAGAGAGATTTTGAACGAGAAAGTGGTTTTATTTCAACACTTAAAGGATTTCTATAAAAATTAGTAATAACCAAGAAAGTTGGTTAAACACCAAACCCTTTAAAAAAAAAAAAAAAAAAAAAAAAAAATGAGGGAAATTCAGTTTGAAACATTTACATAAAATCAATTAATTTAAAAAATAAAATTTCCTAAATTCCAACTTCAAAGCATTTTAAATCAAATATACATAAAAAAAAAGTGCCTATAATTTAGGTTAATTGTTTTAAGATGCTTTTGCAATATATTAGGCTGATTAATATGTTCATGAATATGTATATAAGAGCAAAATTAATTAACATGATCTTTCACCCATGGACAACTATTTACAGAGATTTCCACAATTATTTTATAAATTTAATTTATAACTTAAATTCCATTGAGTTCTACTGATGTGACATCTCATCTCAACCTTTTCTTTGTCAAGTCTAATAACTTGATAAAACCATTCATAAATAACTTAGTCTGTAGCTTGTTCTTTGGATCTAAACAAAAAAACTGCTTAATATCCAATTTCCTTATCAAAACAGTATATTACTACCAACTGCAGAGATTTAATGACACTTTTTGGGGTGTCCATGGATTATGACCTATTAACCTGGTTACAGGCATTAAACATATTAGCATACTTTTTGTAATAAACATCAGTTACACATATTCTTGATTTTTATAGAATGACCCGGCATAATAATTATGTTTAACATTTATATTTTAATTGTGTACCTCAGCGGTTCCCAACCTTTTTAGTTATGCAGACCACCTACTTTGTAAGAAAAACTTAAAGGCCCACTAGCTAATAGAATATGTGTGCGAGTTTATCAGTAAAAGTAAAACATACTGTACAAGAAGGATTAAAACATATTTTTTTTAAAAAAAGGAACTTTACTATAATCACTCTCCCGAAAATAAGTGGTCTAAATTAAAAAAAAAAAGTCAAAAGGATTTTTGACATTATTTGTCTCCTACGACAGAGTCAATATCTGGATTAAAACTGGATAGTTTTAACCATGCTGTAGAATTCACTTGTTACACCATTGAAAAATACAACTGAATAATTCGATTTCTGCTAACAATCGAGTGACTCCATTGTTCCCATCTCAACCTTGAGTTTTTATAATATTTACCTTAGCTTAGATTCTCACCCAGCATTCATGGCCCAGTATCAAGCTACTCAAGTGACTTGATTGTTCCCATCTCTACCTTAAGCTTTAATAACATTTATCTTAGCTTTGATTCTTGACCAGCGTCCACGGCCCAGAACCAAGCTACTCGCGGCCCACTTATGGGTCGCAGCCCTTGGGTTGGGAACCTCTGGTGTACCTAATTATGTTTTCCTTTAAAATAATTTGTAAAAAAGTGTTTTTAACCATAAATAAGTATTTGATTAAGTGAAACTATAAATGTCCTTTCGTTACCAAAATACCTCCTTTCAAACACTTTACCTAAACTCAGACTAGAATTTAGTTTTTATTTCAAATTTAAAGCATTTTTTAAGTCTGACAAAAGACTTTTTCATTTTGAAATTTAATAACCAGTGGGCTTAGATGTTTGTTATTTCTAAAAAAATACATACTATTAAGAGGTATGGTTGAATAATAATATGCCCTTGAGCTTTTTTTTATATAAATTTTTAACAAAAAGCAATCCTAGATTAGACTAGATTGAAAAGAGAGTGGCAAAGCCATGTGTACTTAGGCCTGTTGGCCCATTGTACCTCACTAAAATCTTACTAATAAAATCAGGCTATGGCATGTTAAACAGAGCAGTGACCTAACAGAAGGCCAAACAGGCTGAGAGGGGAACATTACAAAAGTCGTTAGACTCAATGTCAATAACTCCACAAGTTTTAAGCCTAATGCCCATAAGAGCAATCCTAGAAAATAGGTTGTTAGAAACGATTAAGTCAAAATTCCTTTTAAGTACTTTACCAATTTCATATATATAAAATAACTTTCTACATTTTAATAAATCTAAAAATTATCTTTGAATTTAAAAAAAAAAAATTCTGGTTCAAAATTTAATAAATATTGGATATGAAATAAACATAGGGGAAACATTAACTGTTTTGGTGGTATAAGGGCAGATTTAGCAATGAATCTCAATAAATATTGTTTGAGGAGTTGGAGGTCAACACTTTCGATGCACATATATTTGTTAGGTGTTATATAATACGTTGCATATAAACATTAAGATTTTTCAATTAGTTTAAGTTTCATAGCAAATTCTTAGAATATCTACTTGTAATAAGTAATAATAGTGTAAATAAAAACAAAAGAATAAAGTTTACAATAGTCTGGCAGGCCTATAGTCCGAGAGGCAACTGCAATTTTTGGACCTCATCGAACATCATTCTGAATTTTTTATAGAAGTTGGAGAAAAGCGAGTAGATTACGAATCCACTGGTCTACCGTGGCAAAAATGGCCAAAACTGATCAAAAATCGACATGGAATGAGTTGAACTAAAATCTGATTGCCAAATATGTCATAATTTGCCAAAAAGAGAACAAACTTTTTCGTCTGGCAACTCACTGCATTTTGATTTTAAATGAGAAAAAGCGCAAACGATTTCTGATCTATGGCTTGGTAAACTTGTATCTTTTAAAAATAAGCCAAATTGGCGACATCAGTTACGTCATCAGTGACGTAATGTTCATTGCCAATTTGGCTCATTTTTTAAAGATGCAAGGAAGCCATAGCCACACATACGAATCGTCTGCAACCTTCTTAATTGAAAATTAAAAAGTAAGGGTTAACAAATAAAAAAAAAACATGCTCATTATTTGGCAAGTTATGGCGCATTTGGCAATTGGATTTAGTTCAACTTATTAAAAGTCGATTTTTGACCAGTTTCGGCCATTTTTGCCCCAGCAGACCAGTGGATTCGTAATCTACTCACTTTTCTCCAATTTCTATAAAAAAATTCAAAATGTTCCATGGGGTCCAAAAATTGCAGTCGCATCTCAGTCTACTAGTAGTGAGCAATCGAGAAAGAGAAATACATATAAAGGAGTCAAATCTACAACTTATACTAGACCTATTAAATTGATTTCATAACTTTGAGGTTCATTTGAATTTGCCCTTAGTTTCAATTTGACACATTTAATAATCAGTGTTAAGAAATTTATTAAATAATTTTAAATTTATATTTTTATTTAAAAATCCAGTTGGTTAAGAAAGCATCAAAATAAAAATTTAACCATTTAAAAAAGTTCCTTGCTTATTTTTATAAATATATCACATCCACATTTCAAAATAAGTCGCATAGTTTTCTATAATAAAGGACAAGGTTTGTACAGAAATCCAACATGACAATTTGAATTTTTATTTCTAAAACTCCCAAGGTTATCACAATTTTCTTTTGGGGCAAATAGTTTCGAAATTCTCAATCTTTTCATAGATGAACAACTACATTATATCACTTACTGGTTTAATTATGTGCAAAAATTATATTGTTATTCTATACAATGAGATGTCAGCTTTCAGAAATCTAAATTTAACGTAACATATACTTTTAGAGGCAACTTTTAATTCACTAGAGGTTTTGATTGTAAGAATAATGGGACAACTTTATGTTTGTTTTCTTTAGATTTATAGACAACATTTCCCAACAAATTGCGCAACAAAAAGACAAAACGAAACAACTCATTATTTGAACCAGGATATGCAAATAAAATTTTCAATGAAAACACTACAAAGATGGAATAATAATCGACATTCACTGTGATAAAGCAAAGAAAATGAACAATTTTATAGGTTTAAATGCGTATTTATGCAAATGCAACTATTGGAACAGAAATTTACTGGGAATAAAATAGTTCTTGAGAGCATCACTTACCGAAAAAGATTCTTGTGAAATGATAAACTGTGAGCTTTTTAACTAACATGACTCAGATATACTTTATGTAAATACTTATTTCATAGAATTAGCCTTGTTCGCCAACCAAACATAAATATTTCACACTAATGTTCATTGCGTGACGAACGGAATGCTGGGATACATTGCACCAACCCATTAAGCTATGTATTGATAAATGACAGACAGTGTTTGAGGAATATTGGTTAAAAATTTTTGTTTGACTCAGAATTACAGATGAGGGTGCAAATAAATGGTATAAAACTGACAGAAAACTGGGAAATTTAACAAACATTAGATATCAAATAAACATAGGGGAAATATTAACTGTTTTGGTGGTTAAAGGTCAGATTTAGCAATGAATCTCAATAAATATTATTTGAGAAGTTGGAGGTCAACACTTCCCATGCACACATATTTGTTAGGTGTTATATAATATGTTGCATAAAAACATTAAGATTTTTCAAGTAGTTTAAGTTTGATAGCAAATTCTTAGAATATCTACTTGGAATAAGTAATAATAGTGTAAATAAAAACAAAAGAATAAAGTTAAAATTAGTCTGGCAGGCCTAGTAGTGAGCAATCGAGAAATATATACAAAGGAGTCAAAACTACAACTTATACTAGACCTATTAAATTGATTTCATAACTTTGAGGTTCATTTGAATTTGACCTTAGTTTCAATTTGACACATTTAATAATCAGTGTTAAGAAATTTATTAAATAATTTTAAATTTATATTTAAAATTCTAATTGGTTAAGAAAACATCAAAATAATAATTTAACTAAAGAAAGTTCCTTGTCCTTGTATATTCTTATAAATATATCACATTCAGGAATATATTGTTATTCTATACAATGAGATGTCAGCTTTCAGAAATCTAAATTTAACGTTACATATACTTTTAGAGGCAACTTTTAATTCACTAGAGGTTTTGATTGTAAGAATAATGGGCCAACATTATGTTTGTTATCTTTAGATTTATAGACAACATTTCCCAACAAATTGCGCAACAAAAAGACAAAACGAAACCACTCATTATTTGAACCAGGATATGCAAAAAAAAAAACTCAACGAAAACACTGCAAAGAAGGAGTAACGATCGACATTCACGGTGATTAAGCAAAGAAAACAAAACGAACAATTTTATAGGTTTAAATGCGTATTTATGCAAGTGCATCTATTGGAATGGAAATTTACTGGGAATAAAATAATTCTTGAGAGCATCACTTACCGAAAAATATTTTTGCGAAATGATAAACTGTGGGTTTTTTAACTAACATGACTCAGATATACTTTATGTAAATACTTATTTCATAGAATTAGCATTGTTCGCCAACCAAACATAAACATTTCACACTAATGTTCATTGTGTGACGAACGGAATGCTGGGATACATTGCACCAACGCATTAAGCTATAGTATTGATAAATGACAGTTAGTGTTTGAGGGAAAGAAGTCATGAAAGAAATTATGTGACGTCAGTCACATAAAGTCTCTCATGGCTTGAATGTCGGACATTTTTTTCCTTAATATTAATGTTATGTAAACTTTTTTTTTTTAGATTTTGTGCAATTGCTTATTAACTAACTTTTCTAAGACTGACTTGTACAGTTATAGGTTATATAATTGTTTCGTTGTATTGGCAAATTCAATATCTATTTTTCTTCAAAGACCGATTACTACATTTTTTATTGCCCTTAATTTACAGTTTACCAATTAAAATGATCGACACTTGTTTATAACACTCTAATTATTTGCAAAGTTTGAATGAAAAGAATTTTTTTGTGGCTAAAATTTATAATGTTAGGTAAAAGTTCTAGTTGTTTTAAAATAAACCTTTAATATAAATAAAACACATTTGTTTAATATATTTTGCAGAGCACTTTGCTGTCTTGCTTTGTCCTCGGCTGTTTCGTCTCCAAATTTTGGAATGAGTACATTTTTTACCAAAGATGTTCAGTACGGATATTGATTGATTAGATCTATATAGCATGAGATAAGCGCGTGTTGAAACGTGAGCGGTAAAAACCATATAGTACATTGGTTTCATTTTAAATTCAAATCTTTCACATGCTCATTTACTTTATTATATATATAAACTATAAATAATAATCTATATGTGTTACTTTTGGACGCCAGTGTTAACCTCTTGTTTACAATCATGGTAAACACATAAAATATTCTTTGACGTCTCTATTATTTTTTTATTTTTTATTTTTTTTTTAATTTAACTCTGTACGACAGAGGGGGTGATCGCTCCCTCACTGTATCCACTATTGTTCATATCAAGTAAGTAAGTAATATAAATATAGAAAAGCCTTATCCGGGAGAAGAATCCCTGTGATGAAGAATTCTGTTGTTTTGTTGAGAAATTTCTATAAAATAATATTAAAAAAGTCAGATTAATTAATCAGGTATTGACAACACAATATAAACTACAATAAATGTTGGTGCAAGAACTTTCCTTTTGCCACAAACCCGTGAAAGTGTCAATCAAACACAAGCATTGAAATGAAAAGTAATTCTTTCCAAGAAACTGAAACAAATTTTGGCAATTTCACAAGACATGTTTAAAAGAAAAGAAATTTACCACAAAATTTTAAGATGTCAATAATGACACCGTTTTAAAATTTAAAAATGCAGACATATTCGCAATTTCTTCAGCAACTTTTATGTTGGCATTACATATGAAACCTCATTCCCTAAGTTGGAAGTAGAAAGAGAAAATTGCTGCAATCAAAACATTGTTTTTGTTTAAAGTATTTTAGTGAATATATATAAGCACTAAAACACTATAAACAATAAAAACAATTTTGACACCAAATAGACTATTAGAATTTTCCATTTATATTATTTAAATGATAAAGCTTCGTATTAGGAAAAGACCTTGAAAGTTGTCCTAATGGCTGTGGGGTTAGAGCTCTGGCCTCGCATGGCAAAGGTGTTGGGTTCGAACCCTGGGTTAGGCTTGAATGTTCGTTGTGGTTCGGAATCCACGTTAAGCTGTCGGTCCCAGCCTGGTTAGCTGTCATTGTACATAGATATAGGTCGCAGAGCGTACAAACCAACCAACCTTGAAAGTTTTCAACGAATTTACTTTTTTAAAATACCTTGATAAAATTCATGGTTTAAATTATATTTTATGTTAGTCATTTACGTTTATGATCTAACGATCCAATTACACCTGTATTCTGGAATTTAAGAATTAAAATTCAATTAAGTAAAGAAATAATTGAATTTGAAATAATTTTAGTGGAAAAAAAAAGCTTTTTTAAGACCTATCATGAATTTATATATAAGATATATTTATTAAACAATTTCAATTTTTAATTATTATCTGTCACCTCATAAACACAAATGCTTGATCTACTTGTCACTACATAAAATGCTTTAAGTTTTCACCATTACTATTCTAAATTTTGGAAATTGAGAAAATTATTGGTAAAATTAAAAATGATTTAGGTAAACTTTTGATCAATTTTGCAAAAATAGGGAATACGATTAAATACTCATTTTTTACCTATTCTTGAAATATCTGCAACATTAATTTATTTTTGGCAAGTTCTGTAATTGAACATTTCTTTCGATATGGATATAATAAACGAAATTTTTCTCGTACATTCACCAATTGGCAAAAAGGAGGCTCAACCGAATAACCAAAGTTTTTGTCAAGTAAACATTATATAATTGAAAATACTTATCAATTAAGTTGTGAAAATATTTATCTATTGACCTATGGCATTTTCAAATATCATGTCAGCATAATAATTTCTCAAGTCAGCATAATAATTTCTCGTGTCAAATATAGTAACTTAAATCAACCTTTACAAATTACATCATGATTTCTAACCATAACTAACAATCATGAATAACTCAAAACAAACTAACTTTAATTATTTTGATTATTCTGATACTCTACATTAACATGAAAATAATGTAAAATTGTACTTTTTTCCTTACAGAAATGGAACAGTTAAATTTTAAAATTTTGCAATGAAAATTCTTGTTTTATAATTTTACTTCACTTTAGAAACACGGAGTTTTTCAATTTTATTCTCTTATAGTTATTTAAATACATGACTATGGCATATATATATATATATATATATATATATATATATATATGTAACTCTGTTTAATGAAGCAAAAGCAAATAAAAAGAATAAAGAAAATATTTGGTATTCACATAAAGTTCATAAATTAAGCATTTTGAAACCCTCAAATGAAATGCTGTTAATGCCATCCCTTCTATTTTTTTTTTTTTTTATTTATTTAAATGCATTTTGCATTAAAATTCACTTAATTAATTTAGTTGTTCAACTAACTGTAGTTATTAATTGAATCTTGTAGTTTTATTTGTATATATATTTAGGTAACATTTACATAATCAAATGGAGTTCATACAATTTGGTATATCTACATATTTTTATAAAATTGTTAATTCGTGTCCTTTCACTTATTCTACTCACGAACCGTCACTGATTGGCTCACGAAGATTGTTATAATTTAGAAACTAAATTGAGTGATATTACGAATTATTTTCTATTTGAAATTTAAAGATTTTTACTACTGATGTGATGAAAAATAAAAAATAAAGAAAATGCAGAAAACACAGTAGTTTATTTAACTGATAAAAATATTTAATTCATCATGTGTACTCAAAAAATTTTTACAATGATAGTTTAAAAATTAAGTTAAATTGCCAAATCCTTTAGCAGCCATTTATACCTTTTATTATTCAATATACATTATAAAATTAACCTGAATAGAAGTAAACAAAATAAAATTTCACAGAATCACACGATAAAAAACTAACTTCTAAAATAGTTACTCTTGACAGCATAAATACTCATTTCATCCTTTCATGATCTTATATTCAAAATTGTTTTTAGAAAAGTTGCTAATATTGTTACATCGACTTTTTAGAAAAGGGAATGTATAAGTTATGCTTTAAGAAATAAAACTTTTAAATCCACAAAAAACAGCATTAATACAAATATTTTTGTAACGCTAATTTAAAAGAGTGAATTTTGACTTAGTTTAAAGATGTTAAACTTTTTTTAACTGTTTGTTTAACATTTCTTAAAGACATAGGGAGTTACAAACAGCAAATTTAGTGTGGGAAGTTTTTTAAAAAAAAAATTGAAGAGAAAAATATATATGCTTAAGAAATTTTCGAGAGAAACGAAAGAGCTTATTTTTCATACGTCTAAGTAAATTAATGATAGTATAAAAGATTAACTTCCGTTGGTTTTTCGCAAACAGTAAACTTTCTTCACCAATTATTATATGGTACAAATGAAAACCCGTAAGATTTAGAATCATCTTTCAAAGTATTTCAACTGCACCTGCAAGATTTTTTGACATATTCTATTAATATACCTAACTTGTAAGTTACCTTATATTTCTGACACTCTCCACTCTATAGTAAGGATCAGAAAGTTTAGAAAAGAATATAATTTAACGCAGGAAAAGTTGTATATATTAAAACAATTTAGTCCTTTTTACGATAGTATCTTGAAAGACCTCCCGGAAGGCTGCTCCCTCTTCGAATCAGGTATTGGTCAAACGATGTTCTGTCACATAGCTCTTATACAGCTCTTACGATAAAAAATCTCAAATGCCACCAACCAAGCACATTAATGTCTTTGTGAGAAAAGTCTTCAATTGATTTATTCGACATCTGGTATAGCAATTAATACTATCGTAAAATTGGTTTTTAAATCAAATATTACGCTATAGTAACAGAAACATTTAAAGAATTATTTATTTCAGCCAGTTAAAGTTTAATAAAACTGGATTTGGTGAGTAGATTTTGTAAGTACGAAACTTTGTCATAGAATTACAGACTTATTACGAAATACAGCTCTATTCCGAAAAAAAACGTACAAGTAGAAAATTTCGAATTTGGTTAAAAATATATTCATGTAATGTTTTTAAAAATATTATAGTGTGTGGGGAATATCTTATAATTATCCTATGATTATGTCCAACTGTATATAGCAATATAAATATTATTTCAAATGTGTAATTAGTTTATTTACAATGTTAAAATATAAAAATATTAAAAAATAACAAATGATAATATTTGTTTTAAAATCAAGAGTGTACAAAACTCAAAAGGTGAACAATAATAAAATATAATTTTTAAACATAATATTGGAGCTTCTAAAGTGAAGCTATATTTGGCAGAAGGATTAATAATTGTTTATCAAAATATACCAAAATACGAATAAATGATACTATAACGAAACACTTAAGAATCTAATTGTTAATATACTGTTTATTGAAAATTTTGTTAAATAATAAATCCATTACGAAACAAAAGTACTATTTAAAAAAAAAAAAAAAAGAAGATCTTGACTGTGAAAGATAAAAGCTATATGAAAAAAAATCAAATTTTAATTATAACCTATTCTATAGTAGTCACTACGGAGTATGCTCTCCCAGATTTAATTTTTATATTTCTTAAGGAATTGATGATCCTCAATAAGGCCATAACAATGATGTGCAATACAATGTAATTCATTTTTTTTTTTTTTTGTATTTGTCATTTGTATTGATTATAATTTTTAAAATATATCGTAAATAACATAATTTCTTGAGTTCACAATTACTTACTCTTCAGAAATGAATTTTTATTTTTATATTTTTAAAGAACTACCAAATTCATCAATTCTTAGATTTTTACTATCTATACTTTCAGAGACTACAAGTCTATTTTAATATATAGGATTAGTAATATTAAAACAATAAAGTTTTCATTTCGTTGAAGTATAAAATACGCAAAATAATAAAGGATGCTATAATAAATTTTCTATAATATGAAACTATTTGTTTCTACTAGGATGGCACCACGATTGACCGTTCTTTAGAAAATTATTTATCAGAATGGAAGCAGGTTGCTTCGCAATCATTTTTATACATTTTGAATTAGACTCATTTAACAGTATCCGGTTTTGAACGGATGGTAAAAAAACGGACGGTGAAAAGCCGTATGAAGCAACGCGTTTACATTATGCCCGTTTTTCCATCACAAATTTAGTTTCTGTTTGAGTGCTTGGAGCTTTTTGAAACGAAATTAGGTTTATAATGAATTGCAAAAAAATATTGCATTATTGTTATGTAATCGTCACCGAAAGTGACAGCAAAGTAAATGTAATGTTTGGGTGCATCCTATCTATGAAAGGAGAGAGAGGAAGTGTTATTATTTTATACTTTATTTAAGAACTTACTGGAAGTTGAAAAAAAGTTTTTCAATTATTTTAGAATGTCCATTCCCTTCTCTAATGAACTACATCAGGACCGTATCCAGGAAAGGGGCTTATAAGGTTCACCCCCCCCCCCCCATGAAGTATTTTTCATTGTATATTATACATTAAACTACATTTATTAAATTACTAAGTTTTCCCACAACATTTTAATGAATCATATATTAATCATATTGAATCATATATGGAGGGGAGTGGGGAACGGTTATGCCATGTTATGCCATGTGTTGCCAACATGTTATGCCATGTAATCACTTACATGGCATAACATGGCAAAAAAAAAAAAGGGGGGGGGGAAGAAAAAAGAAAAGAAAAAAAAAATTTGTGCTGGGAAAATTTAATAAAGTTTTTTTTTTAATTTGAAGTTTTTAAAAAAAATAGTTTCAATTGTTTGAATATAGATCATTTGATCAGAAATCACAATAAGTCGGACATTATTTTATTTGAGTTCATTTCAAAATTACGTTAAATATGCATTTTTTTATTTTTTTATTTTGAAACAGCGGGGATGGTAAAATTATTTTTAGGAAGGGGAAGGAGAGGAGGGTCGATCAAAAGGGATTCAGCGTGACATGGAGGAAGGGAATGTCAAAAATTTCAAAATTTTGCGTTATGTATGTACATCACCTAGATGAGAAAAAATATTTTTTCACCTCCCTCCCCCTCTCTTAAAATGAAAATTTGATTATAGCATGAAAAACTAATGGATGTCCTGCAACTCCAAAACACAACATTTAGGAATTGTATACAACCAATTAAATCGTTTATTGCAGAAACCATATCAGTCACGGAAAGTTGTAGTTCTTGGGAAATCAAAGAAAACTATTTTCCCTCTAACTGTAACTGTCACTGCCAAAAATTTTGTAATAGATTAACATTCTTTCGGATCTTTCATTAATCTTCTCACTTGAATGTGTTTTATATCTATTAATTATATAATTATTAAGTGTTAAAGGTGCTTGACTTATGTAGTTTCTGCATTTTACCATTTCAAATTTATCTCTGAAGATGAAATTTAGTAAAACGGCTAATTAGAGTTGAAATAAAGATTTTTTTTTATCTACTTTAAAGAAGAAAAAGGCCATATTTGTTATAAAAAATAAAAAAATTAATAACATTTTTTAAAATATAGATATATTTTATTAAATATCATTTTGTTCTTGTTATCGTAATCTGGAACATTTATTGATGAAACAGTTAAAGCTTCTTAGTCAATGAACACATTAAATTCATCTCGAATGAATTGCAGCAGATTCTGAATGATTTTCTTCGATTTTAAATTTGTTGATACGAAGTATAACCCTTTTGGGTAAGCAGATGCACTAGTTTCAGCAGAATTCATTTTCATATTATAATGTCGGGAAGACCAGATCTTGTAATTTCTAGTTGCTACAATTATTACTTCAAACTTTTCATCTATAGAAGAACTCTTTATTAGTTCAGCGTATTGTTTCTAAATTAGATCCACTTTTTAAATTTTGCGTTTTAAAACAGCGAAATCCTTGGCATTTAGCAAAAATATATGACCTCGGGTGGGAAAATATCGCTGAATTTTTCAAATATTTCTGTTGAAACTAATGTTGATTTGAATCTAACTAAAATATAATTCTTATTTTATTCTTTACACTAGTCTAAAAAAACATAAAACTCTTTAACAGAGAAAATTTTGTTCTTTAAGTAATTTCATAAAAAATGAATATATTTTATTTGGGCCATTATTTCTGTTACCTTCATGAGATATATATGAAAAAAGGAAGCAGTATTGTTCTAAGATTATGTGTGCAGAAAACGCTTACAGTAATTTGCCACAAATAAAAACTTCTTAAACAGAAATTTCTTTGAACAGATTTTAACAATTTTCAACCATTTTTAATTCTAACTCCTGAATAATATTGAACTTGTACGCTACGCATTTGAGGCTCGAATGGGAGGAAATCGCTTTTAACTCGCACCTGACAGCGCAATAATCCACATAACACTATGTGTCATGTGGATCGTATGATCGTAACACCTGATTTTTGAAACAGTATTTGTACCATCCTGAGTTCGAATCTGTGATCTCTCACTTCAAAAGTAAACTACATGCCTATTGAGCTACCTGTCACTCCTAAATACATTATAAGACCATCATTCGTTCCGTTCCGAAGAAAGCCAGCATTGATATATTCTAAAGTTTGGCGGCTGATAACGATAAGAGATGATCTGCGGTTTTATGCAGAAATCACATAAGACACTGACCTGTGGTTTTTGCATTAAACGCAATTTTCAACGTTCAATTTAAATAATAAACGATTAACGCTATGGTTTATCTCACACATTTGCGTCTACCACTAAGGAATCGACTAGTACAAAAAAGTCAATTTCGAAAATTAGTGACTTGCGGGGAGTTGCTACCCTCTATACCGGTAATGTTAATTTGGCATATTTCATGTACCTTTTTCTCAGAAAGTATTTGACATAGAAGCCTAATTTTTTTGTCAGTGCATTTAGCAGACACTTGTTCTTCTACTGAAGTTAGCTTTTCACTGTGATTCATTTACTTTTTTAAACTGAATTTTCATGAAAATTACTCAAATTTTTTAAAAATCACAAGTTTTTTTTGCCGAAAAAAGCCAAAACAAAAAATATTTTTTAAATGACAATAAAATCTCCTTTCAGTATATGCAGATACATAAAAGGAATATGTGGTAAAAATTTCAGGAATATAGTTTGAGCAGTTTTTGAGAAAAAGGTACATGAATAATGAAAAATGTAGTTTTGAGAAAAACGCATTTTAGAGAAAACTTTACTTACACTACTAGTTACCAATTTTGTCTTCAAAAAAATATTAAAAATACTTCTATTTGAGGTATTATTACAAATAAGGTATCCTTTTAAAGGGGAAAATTTAAATTTTGATAAACAATAATAAACTCAAAATCGATTATTTTTAAATTTTTGAGTATCAACTCCCCTTATGCGATATCTGAAATAAACGATGCAATTGAGATGCTGACTATTTCTATGTTTGTAGGCGTCATGAAATTTGTCTCACACTACAGGTTTGGGCTTCCACAAGTGTAATCAAAACTTCCCTATTAATTTCCCCCTTATTTGAAAAAACAAACAAAAAACAAAAAAACGTATATGTTATTAGTATTTTTTGTATGTAAATAATTGATGAATAACGTATATTGATAATTATAATATATTGCTGAATAATTATAATAATGAAACTGCAATATCAGTTGTTCGAGGGGAAGTCGCCATGTGATTTTAAACCGTCGAATGTCGCGTATTTGGTTATGTACACTACTGGAGTCATCTGTTGACGACCCGACGCAGGATGTTTCAGTTGCAACCGATGGTTGTTAACCTGTCGCCAGTTAAGATTTTTCTGCCACCGGGTAAAGTGTTTTTATGTTAAATACTTGTGAAGGTATCGAGTACAAATAACAGATACAACACCTAGACACTAGCGATCTCTTTTGTCTAGTGGTTAACACTCATGTCTACTGATCTAGGAGTCCCTGGTTCGACTCCCCGTTAGCGCACATCGCTACATTGGTGAAGGAGCAGGGAAATATTAGTCACCTGTGTAGTCGTGTGATCTATTATTCTGCCTGTCTGGTCTTAATGTTGAATTGAGTAGTGTGGCTGCTGCTGCCAACATTAAATATAAAACTACGTAACCTTTCTTTTAAAGAAGAAAGTTAGTTTTATGACAAACATAAACATAATGTAATAAAAAAAAAACATCGAATATTTGAAAATTATAAAATTAAATATTTAAAATACAGTCAAGAGATAAAAAAAAAAAGTTTAAACCAAATGCAAAAATGTATAAGATAGAATTGTTCAAGTAACATAGTCCTCAAACTTGATAGTACGTTTGGTATGTCTCTGATGTCTTTCTCTTATAGAACTGTTAGTCACTGATTTGTCTCTGAAGGATGGTGAATTTTGGTTGTTGGGAGACAAACCTGATGTAGTTGGATTCAGATTTGTGCAATCATTTTGATCATCAGATGACATTGAGACACTATTATCAGGCAAGCTTCTATCTGACCTAATATGCACTCAATTACGTCTCAATTCCGTTCCATTATCTGTTTTAACCAAATAAGAACGAGGTGTTGAATGTTCTTTAATTATTGTTGCTGGAGTTCAGTTTCTGTGAGAGTTTTGAACGCAAATCTGTTGATTTGGTATCAATAAAGACAGATAGATGGCATTTCTATCATGATACTCTCTTTGGTTTTCTTGGTGAGCATGTAGCGTCTTTAAAGTCTTTGAAGTCAAAAACTTTGGCTTAAGAAGATTCGACTTAGTTGGTAGAAGGGATCTTAGAGTTCTACCCATTATCATTTCTGCTGGAGATGGCAGATTGGACTTTGGAGTATTGTTGATGTACTCAATCAAAGCAAGATTTATGTCTCCACTTGCTTCACTTTGAATAGGATGAGTTTCATTGATTCTATTGATATTTCAATCATACCATTTGATTGTGGAAACTTTGGAGATGATGTTGAATGTTCCATATCGTACTCTTTGACAAAAGTTTTGAAGTCTTTGCCATCGAAGGAAGGTTCGTTATCGAATGCAGATTATTCAGAATACCATATGCTTTCTAAATATTTGTTTTAAAGCACTGTTAATGGAGTCTGCAGTTTTCTTAGTTAGCTTCTTAACTTCAATAAACTTTGAATGATAGTCTAGAACATGTAAAAAATCTTCTCCATTCACATGCATGAAGTCAATTCCTATATCTTCCCATGTCAAAGATGGAACATCATATGGAATAAAAGGTTCTTTGGTGTTGGATTTTATACATTTGGCATATTCTGCAGCTGTATACAAAATCTTTGATGTCTTTTATCATGTTGGACCAGTAGGTGGTGTTCTTTGCTTTCCTTTGACAAGA
Source organism: Linyphia triangularis (assembly GCA_963978545.1). NCBI lineage: Eukaryota > Metazoa > Arthropoda > Arachnida > Araneae > Linyphiidae > Linyphia > Linyphia triangularis. The sequence continues at coordinate 81,453,136 of OZ021721.1, read as the reverse complement.
TGTTATATACCTTGGTGAGTCGAGTGCAATTTCGACAAGACTTAATTCCTCATTTCCTTATGGATTATAAGTTTTCTGCCCAAGAACATCAAACCATCATAGTAGTGAAGTTTAGACTTGACAATCCAATTTGGTCTCAATCCTACCGGGAGTAGCTTTATACTGGATGGCCAACCTTCTTTCACATATTCCTCCAATTGTGAGAGATCTTGATCTATGATCTTCTTTTGTAGTTACCTGCAACCGCCAGAGATACGTCGCCATATAGTCTTCTGATGGTTGGCGGGCTGTCTCGTGCGAATTTTCCGAATTTTCTTTAATTGGAGGTGCAAATGTTTTCCCTTCAAATGCGCCCCCCCCCCCCCCCCATTTCCCTCCACTCCTTTTTACACACGTTCTAACTTTTAGGCTAGATATTGATCTAACTATGTTTCGGCGACTGAGATAGTCCTCGTGTTGCACAAGAAAATATACAAATTCAGTCAATCAAACATTACTCATTTAATACACGAATGAACTTGTAGGGAAAATATTTTAATTCAAAAGAAATGTAAATGAGGTCAGACTTATAAATTTTTTCTTTTAGCTCTTGTGAAATGAATCTTACTTTTATTAAAACACTATACGATTTTAATCAAGTTAAAGAGAAGCGTTCTAAACGTAATTCGCTTTGTGCGCTGGATTTAAAAAATTTAATTCATTAATACTTTTGACTATAATAATTTTTTTTTTAATTCAACATTGCATTTGTGACAGTTCTTTATGATAGGCGTATATAAATATATTATTTTAATAATATACATAATTCCCCTTCGTATTAATGACGAAGGTATTAAAATGAATTCAACATTTCATCTTTGCAATAATTTGTTCGTATGAAATATATATATATATATAATATAAAAATCCCCGATTTGAAGGCGAATATAACGATGAAAAATATAAATTGCATTGTTTTTGTTCTCAAAATCCTTCTAATTTCGCTTGTAACGTTAAATTTAAAATTATAAAACCGTATCTCGTAAAATGGTTTCTAATAATAAAACACAGAAAAAAAGTCGATGATATTATTTTTCCATAGGAATTACGAAATTTTTCTTCGTCAATTTGATTCTCCGGGAAAACATTTTCAACGACATGTTCGACCATCTTTTCGTGATTTCATAAAAAAAACAAAAAAAACTTTTCAACTCAAGGGTCATGAGAGAGCAGTCCATTTGCATATTCTGATCCTCCATCTATTGCGAGCGCCCCCATGCGGGGATGTCTTGCGCCCCTGCCCCGCATTCATCCCGGAGACAGCATTCCTTCAGCTCAAACATCACAAGTAAGTCTTTCCTTCCCTCTCTTCCCCCCTCCCCTGTGATGCTCCACCATTTTCTTGCATCTCTTTCATTGAATACTCACTTCCATTTGTAACTACCATTTCAAAGAGTGCACTTCTTTCTTTGCATGATTTGCAATTGCATTTATGATCTATACGGTCTGGGGAGATTTTTTTTAGAAAGACCGGCAAATGAAAAGATCGTGGCATCATGCACAAACGATTTGGCTCTCTTTAAAGGGTTAAGAGACAAAGGAAAATGGTAACTTGTCCCGAAATCTGGATTGCAATTTAATGAATTTCTTGCATCAAAAATAAATGTGTGTGATGTATTTCAAGAGTATATTTCTAAAGAAACACGGATCAGTTTGAAAAGAGTTAAATGTTTTTATGTGGGCACTAAGTGAGCTAATATTAGTTGCATAAATGATTTATATCCATACCATGTAATGAATAATAGAAAGTGAAATATTTCGCATTTTAATACACCGTATATTTATTGCGTACAATGGAAATCTGAAATAGTGACTTAGTCCATTTTGGTCATTTTTTCATAGCATGGTGAAATGGTTCCGGTGATTGGACAGCTCACGTTTAAGCTCCTTGCAATGGGTAAGGATTGAAAAAAAAAATTATAATGTCAAACGGAGGGAAGCATATGGAAAGTTTAAAAAAGGTATTGATTTGAAGGGGTTTAGATTCAAAGCGTAAATGGTATTTGATGGGGGAAAATATAAAGTGGAACTGTTTTGGGGAAATATGAATGACTTATACGCCGTTCAATAAGATGCTATTTATTCTCACGTGACTTTCTTTGAAGTTGGAGCCTTTTATGTTGATTATTCCGGATAACTGAGTTCTCTGCCTCTTTTGTGTATGATTATAAGCAATTTCTAATGAGATATTTTTTTTTCTGCTTAAATAAAGCACTCAACTTATAAAATTAGATTTATTGTTTGAAATTTCATACTTCTTTTTTATCGTTTTAGTGTTTTGTTCCCTAAAGGGCAATAACTCTACACTTATAGATACTGTTGCACATTTGTCAGTCCAAATTCTGTAACGTGAAAAAAGTTTGACAGATTTGAATACAATTTAGTTACAAAATATAGTTCAAAGTAATTTGATTAAGAACATATACAAATAAATATTAAAAAACACCTGCCACACTTTTATTCCGAAAATTACGGGATGTAGGTGACCACAAATAGTTTCTTGGAAAATTATTTTAGTTGATCAATTTATGTCTGATTCTCTGAAACAAATTTAAGCATATTAAACATTTGCGATCACGAAAAAAAAGAGATGAAGCTACTGTTTGAAGACTAGGCTGTTTATCGGAAAGTTATGTGATTTAAAAAAGGGTCAAGAGGGAGTGCTTGCAAGACCTTTCTAAAGCCTCAGTGGCATTGAGGTGTGAGGTATTCATAGTTGACTTGTGTTTTTTACTCACCTGTATACAAATAACACATTAAAACTTTTTAAAAGCAAATTCATCAAGGGTACTAATTCATTTTTATTTAACACTTTTCGAAAAAGATAAAATCGTGTTCGCATTTAAGAATAATTATTCTGAGTTTTAAAAAGCCTTTTCAAAAAATTTTACCTTAAGACACAAAGTGCACTTTTTCTCGATTTACGAGTCTGTCTTCGTACGTGTTATAGGGATATTGTCCAATTATGAGATAATTATCTAAAATGAATCATCCTCTTATACCCAGGCAGGGGAGGGGAAGGTGGTTACATTATTGAGTACTATTGTTTGAATCTTCTGTAACGTGGGATATGTAAAATTGGTCATCGTTTTATTAATTTTCCTTTTAGTCGCAAATTAGTAAAAATTGTCAAATAAAAACATTTTGAATTTTTTTTTAAATTGTACAATTTTTCAATTTCTTATCTTTTTTTTAACTGTTTATTGATATACCCTAGTAGCACCTTATATTGTTAGCCTGTCGGTCAATATACCTTGGATAGCGTCGATATCCCAGGAATATCGTTTAGTGAACTAACATAGTGTGCTACTCAGGTAATCAGTAAAAAATAAAAATGTTTTTCTCTTATTGAAAATATATTGTAGAGGTTGCACATAAAACAGCATAATATTTTGCTTCAGTTGAACATTCACTATGCCTTAACACATACTGTAAGAAATTAAACAACAAATTAAATCATTATAATTCTAGTTCAGTTTTGATTACAAGAAATATATATATATATATATATATATATATATATATATATATATCTTTTTTTTTTAAATAAATTCATTTATGATTTATTTATAAACTTATTTAAAAATATAAATTTTGACTGACCGCAATCAGGTTTTGGAAATCAGTATCAGCAGTTTTAGTGTTTATCTCAGGGAAAAGAGTGGAGTACTTTTAATATATCAAATTCAATGTTCATCTTGTCTCTGTCCGTTTAAAACAAAAAGATGAATAACTTAGCTTGTACAGTGATTGGACTTCTAAAAGACATTTGGCACGCAGATAGTCTATAAATAGAGATAAAAAGAGAATTTTAAAAATTCGTCAAGTGATCACAGGTACTTAAACTTTGACAGTTAGTGTTTGTAATGAATAGGGATGTTTTGTCGAAAAGTTAAGTTTCTGTCAATTATCGTTGGTCGTAACGCGACGTGAGAACAAAACTATTCATTTTTATTTTGTTGTTTCCTGTAATTAAAAAAGTTGCGTCAGCTATTGTGCATTTTCGAAGACTGGCATCGTAAACACTTGTAAATGATTTTTTTTCGCTTTTTGGATTATTAGGTTAGTTTTTGGATTATTAGTTAACAATAATTTTCATAATAGCTACTTACGGTTTTTCAGTAACGACTATATGTAGTAATAATAAAACAATAAATGAATTAAAATAAATACAAATTAAATAATTATTCAAGTTTAAAAGTAAAAAAAGAATAATTGCCATTTTCAGTTTCCCCCCCCCCCCCCCTAATAATTACGATGCTTTTGTGTATTATGGAAATTTGATAATTTATGGAAACATACGTCTTTAAAAGTTAGTTCAAAACGTGATGCTGAAGTACCTAAATAAATAAAAAATATTATAAAAGAACTACTGATTTATTTATGTTTGAGGTGTTTATAGCTTATAAAACATGTAAGGACAACTTGGATGGTGAATCTAATAATCATTTTGTGTTTTGTTGGTGTGAAATGTTAATAAACAATTTGTTGATTTATTTTGGCACCGTTTGAAATATGTTTTAGTACTATGAATTAAAAACCATGACTAACGCTTTGTGAATAAAAATAAAATTATTTCTTAAAATTTTATTGAAGTTATTCTTTTTGAAATATAAAAAACTGGTACCGATAAAAGCATACTGAAATTGCGTCCCTTTCGAGAAAAAGTTAAGATAAACTATTTGCAACACTGACATTTACGTTAAAATTGAAAATAGATTCTCAAACCGTAAAAGTCGATGACAAAGCAAGCTAATTATCTGTTTAATTCATTTTTTTTTTATTATCACTGAAGCCTTTAAATGACAACACAGATTTTTCACTGAATCAATTAAAATATCATATTTTCAATGGAATAACACATACAATAGACTGATAGTTTTAAAAAAGATGTCTTGTCAGCGTTATGACTAACAAGTTTACGAACCTCGCAAATATTTTGAAAAGTAATTGTCTTTTCAACGGTATGATAATCAAGTTTATAAGATCGACAGATATTTCGAAAATGGATTAAACTTTCGATAATTAGTGCAAATTAAAAAAAAAAATCACGAGAATTTTTTTTTTCTAAGATGATCTAGTTTAAAAGATTGAAGTGAATTTCATGTCTCTTTTCATAGGTATGACAGTTGATGTTCCAAGATGACATTACAAAGATAATGTTGTCTATTTTCAGCAGTAATATTATAGAGCTTACAAGATCAGCAAATATTCATAAAATATTTTTTTCCACGGTAGAATTATAGAATAAAAAAAATAAACCATATACAGGGCATCCGAAATCAGATTGAAACGCAGTTCAATTTTTTACCTTTTAGAGATATATTAGCATAATAAATTGTAAGAGTGTTTGAAATAAGGTACGAAATAAGACTACGTTAATAATAAAAAAAATCCCGTTAATATTCAAAAAGCTACACTTTTAAATTTTTATACGATCCCTCTAGACAAATTTTGTCAATCAGAAACTTTTAACTTTTAATACAACATCATTACAAAAACCCGCATTCTTGTATCTATAAAATTGAGTGAGTTATAATTAATTAAAAAATGGATGGGACCATATACCAAAATAGAAATGTAAATTTGTAACATATTGAAAAAATACAAAATGTATGAAAATATTTACATTAAAATCCCTCTTTGAAATAATGAGTGCTTAGGGTAGATTCGTGATGCACTAACGTATTCTTAAGGATTTTTTTGTATATATATATATATATATATATATATATATATATATATATATATATATATATATATATATATATATATAGACATTTTTATTTTAAATCAGATAAAATTGTTGAACTAAAAAGTTTCAAAATCTTTTTTGCGTAGGATGCTAAATTCGAAACATATTCTAAGTTCTATATGTATGTTCCTTATAATTGTCTGTTAATATTTTAAAAGCAATAGCGAATTCTTTATGAAATATATACATTTATAGGTGCAATTTTTGAATTATGTACATTTATATGTGCAATTTTTGAATTATGTACATTTATATGTGTAATTTTTTAATTATGTACCACCTCATAAAAAGAAAGCGAGGACCTCATTCGTCCCGGGAGCTCGCATAGACAGTACAAGCAATCTCAGACTATTGAGACTTAATTGAAGTGCATTTGGGATTTTTTGACACATTTTTCTTTTTAAGTAATACGGGAAAATAGCATAAGTCGCTTTTTTCATCATCATAATTCAGTTGGTTTGAAGATGTAGATGCAGTTTTTCTAATGGTCTTGTTGGTGGGAATTTTTTTTTCTAATCAACAAAATTTGCATGGGGAGAGGGGGGGGGGGGGGAGGAGGACGTACAAAAAAATAATTAACTGGAGATTTTTTTTTTGACGTAGTCTTCTTTCCTGCCTTATTTTGAACATTTTTGTAATTTACATTACTCGTTTTTCTCTTACGGATAAAGAATTAAAGCGCATTTATATCTTTTTGGAACCCCCTGTATACTTTCATTAAAAATTTCACAAGAAAAATGCTTACAAAAGTAAACAAATCCCACATTACGTTACCTTAATAATAGTAGCGCCAAACGATGTATAATGAAGAGCAGGGAGTGATTATTTACCACCTCCGGGATGGGCACTTAGTTAAAAATGATTAAATAATTACGGGTTACTATTTGATGCAAAACGGTCTCACTCACAAGACAAGCAATTACCTACTAATAAAAATTTAAATCGTCATGTGTATGTGTGGTTGGAGGTATGGGTGGATGAATGCATTGATTAATGGATGGATGAATTGTTTGACAGATGGATGTATTGATTAATTGATTGATTGATGAATGGATGCATTCATGAATTGATTGATGAATGGTTGTATTCATGAATTGACATAATGATGGATTGATGAATTGATGGATTGAGGAATGGATGTTTTGTTGGATGGATGTATTTATGAATGGATTCCGAACAAGTGTAATAATAATATCCATAATTTTTTTAAGTAATTACATTTATAACGTATTATATAAATTAATTGATGAAACTACAAATACACGTTTTATGTATCAAATTAAAAATCTCATTAGTACCGTAATTAGCAGGATATTACTCAACAAATATAATTCATTCTCAAAAAAAATTTCTCATGTTGGATTAAAAAAATTCGAAAACATAATAAAATCCCTTTATAAAGAAAGAATATGTAATATGCTCATTTCCGGTATTTAGTCCACTTGTATGTATATTTTAATATATCATTAATACCGAAAACCTGCCTAAAAATTTGTTTTTCTTTCTGAAGCTGAAAAGATAATCATATACAATTATTTGGAGATCTCTTTTTACTAGCCAATAAATTAAATATTACTTATATCAGCTCGAGAATTATCATTCTAATAATGTATTATTAAAAATCAAAAACCGTTATTATTTAGAATTTTTCCTTGCACAGATGACGTTTCAGCTACATTTTTTATACAAACAGGCGAGACGATTTAATATCTCTGTATCAAGATTTTGTTTTTGGGGGCCATGAAATTCTCTTAACTGAAAACATGTTTCTGAAATTTGTATTAATTTCAGAGTCAGAAATTTTTTAAATTTTAATTTAATAATAGATTTAATGAATGCTTGGTGATGAATAAATGAACGGAAAAAAATAATGTGGAAAATCACATATTAAAAAAATATTCTACGTTAATAATATTAACTTTATATAGTTCATTTTTTTATTTCATAAAACCTAAATATGGTTTTAATATAATAGAAGGAATATAAAATTTTCTTAAAAATTTATCTCAATTTACATTAAAAAGATAACATAGATAACCATAAAGAATTTAGTTTTGTTTATTAAGTATTATTAAATATTAAATAAGATTAAACTACTTAAAATATCCAATTTAAAAATTAAAAAAAATATTAAACATATTAACATTACAGTGCCAAAATAAGCTATTCGAAAGTATCGAATAACTTATTTTCGTACATACAATTAAAAAAATATGACTAAGTTAATTTCTCCTGCATGGATTGAGATGATGAAAGTATATAATATATTTAAGGCTCATTCAACTATACCAAAGAGACAACATTCACTTATTAATTTGCCAATTTTGACTGCCCAGTCATCTTTATTGACAGGCTTTGTCAAACAAACGAGGCCAGTTAACTTACTTCATAAAAATATCAAGTTACAATTTATCTTATTTCACTAATTTCTTTTGTATGAGTGTGCCAAGTAAGCTGAAATTAATAGGAAATCGGAAATTTAAATTCTTAAAATTGCAACACTGTACTAAGTTAAAGTGTAAGATACTTCAAACATTTTGAGTCAATGTATTCATAAATGAGAAATAAATATCATGAAATCAGGCAGATTTGATATATAAAAAATGCTTTATCCAATTCTTTGCTACGCTAATCTAATAAATGTTTCTACTTTAAATAGCGTTGAAAGTTAGAGAGAAAGTGAACTTCATGCCTCTCTTCAAAGATATGACAGTTGATTTTAGAAGATGATATTACGAAGATAATCTTTTCTTTTTTTAATGATAATATTTTAGAGCATACAAGATCAGCAGATATTCATAAAATAAAATTTTCTTTCAATAATAGGACTATGCAATAAAAAAATGAACCATATACAGAGCGTCCTCAAAAAAATTAAAACGAGGTTTAATTCTTTACCTTTTAGAAACAAGTGGACAAAATAAAATGAATTTTTTTTTTTAAATAAAGAACGAAATAAGACTAATAAATAAACGTAATTCAGCGACATCACCCCAAAACAATATAAACATGACCTAACTTCAAGATAAAACGCGCGCATATAAGCTTAAAAAGATTTTAGTAAAGAGTTTCGCTATTTTTTTTGTGTAAGTTAGTCCAGATGTGTCCTAGGTATTAACACGCATTCCACATCGATAGTATAAGCGAAAGCAACTAATTAGCACCATACCACGTGTGTTTCTTTGAAAAATATTAATTAGAAACTCTAAAGCTTTAAATCCCTCAGGTTCATTAAAAAGTTAATTGGTTTCAAATTAATGGGTTTTTATTATTATTTCTCTAGTTATTTTAAATGCTGTTCGAGAAAATAAGCAAGCGTAACACATTTTTTCCCCTCCACTTAATTTTTTTTAACAATATTCATCAAATTCAAAACATTAAATGTAAGTTGATCACAGTTCTAATTGTACCAAATTATCTAGTGTGTGGAAGGCATTACCAGGTAGTTGGTTTAATATTAAAATGTAATTTAATAGGAAAAAAAATTCTATAACTCCTTTTTCCTTTGGAAAATGAAGTTTCTAATGAATATTTATCAAAATTTTGAAAGAATGAGCATGTTTTCATAAGCCGAATGTTCAAAACTCGTTCTGTAAATACATCAATAACATAAATAAAAACGCCGAATTACTCAGCCATCTATCGTCTTTTTTTGTTAATAAGTTTAAATTTATTTTTTTATTTCTGCTATCTTAAATTCGGTATGTTAAGATAATTTTCAGGAAGCCAAAACTTGTCTTCTATATTCCAAAAGAGAGAAAAGAATTTGGTTGGTTTGAATTTTTTGAATGAAAAACTCACTCAAAGCCAAGAGCTTAATATATTCTTGAAGTTTATAGTCTCTCTGTAGCCTTCATTTGATACCCTAAGGAGCATGGTTAAAAAAAATAGCAGACAAATTTAAAAAGTTTAAGTTGAAAAATTATGTAATTAGTTTTTGTCATTTATAAACCAGCTTTGCAACAAAAATCGTCAGATTTCAGTCTCTACTCAACATTTTTAAGTTTCGGAATTACAGGCGACGAATATGAAAGAGATTAAGTTTTGCCAAGGGAATGTGGAACTAAGAAACTATTGCTACTTAATGAAAATTTTTTAAACATAGTCTCATAAATAACCAAATTCAAAACCTATGAATCTAAAGGGTATACTTTATCTAAAGGGTATACTTTAAGGGTATACATATTTTAATGAATACAAGTAGCCCCCCCTCAAATCATGTTGTTAAAAAGTTATCCCTTAGGTGTACGTATACCCTACAATTCACGAAAATCGATAAGAATATTCATTTTTTTGTTATTATATAATAATATTCTCTGATACTTTAGCTTTCAAACAATACTAAACGTGTGAAAATAACCTTAATAGTTTTTAAGTTACAATCAATTATAGGTAGGTACTTCCCCTGTTAGATACCACGTTTTTAAAACTTTAAATCTGTTTTCTGACGAACTGTATTTTGATTATGTCACGCTTTATTCAAACAACGATAATTCAACAGCAAAATGTTCAATTATAATTTTTTTTATATCATAGTAATCTACATAATATGGTAGATGTTTTAAAACTCATTTATATAATATTGGTTGAGAAATTGATTTTTTAGGGATTTTTAAAACTTAGAATTCTTTGAAAATATAGATTTTTTTCATGTTTTCACACAAAATAAATTGTAAAACAAAAACTCTTCTACATAAGAAACTTAATTGAGTTTCAAAACATTAAGAATAATATTTCGAATGGTTTCCAAGTAGAATTGCGTTTCTAAGTAAATTAGAATTTGATATATCATTGTTTGAAAATGGTACTAATTATCTAATTAAAGCTTAATTAACAAATTAACAATTGCCGAAATTTGAATTTTTTTTATGAAATTATTATAATCATATACTTTCTAACTAATGTAAAAAATAATTGGATTTTTAAACTCAGAATTAAAAAAAAAAAAAAAATGTTCTAGGGTATACATACACCTTGGGAATTAAAATATATTCTATGCAATAGGCTACATCAATTCAGTGATACATCGTGTACTCAACTACCTAAAGAGGTACAGTTACATTTAAATGAAGCTTCTGTTGGGATACGGCCTTGAAATGCGCCTAATGACATTCAGTTAATTAACTCTAATGATCGCTTACATTCAAGATAGCTGTGCATTAAAAAAAAAACTAGATTGACTATAAAACTTTCTTCTTCACTTCTTTCCTCTTGGGATCGCATGCTATGCCTGTTAATATCTTGCTAAAACTAATCTCGTTATTATATTAATTAAGTTGTCTTCATTGAGAAACAGGTTTTTTTTATGTAATTTATAAACTTAAATGTAAAACAGATATTTGTTTTATAATAAATTACATCTATTTATATTAATTAGTAAAAACATATTTTCACTCAATTTTGATATCTAATTTGATTATAAAAATTAAAGAAACAACTTCGTCCACAAACAAGACTTTCTATGATTAAAAGTTTCATTATAAAAGTGTAGTTATGGTAAATAATAGTTAAATAAATTAGTACATTTGAAATAAAATATATTCCTCTAAATAAATCAACATTTAAAGAGCTGAATATATTTTTTGACTACATGTCTTCGTATTAGCACTATTTCGGTGCTATTATTTTTAATAAGAGCTCCCTGTCGATGATTTGGTTCATTCGTATGTTTTCTAAATACATATTTGCCCTTGAAAGTTTTGCTAGACAAAAGATTGTGCATTAACCATTAATCAAAAAACATTTTTACTAGCTTACAAGGGACGAATCAACCTCACAGTAATTTTATGTTGTGACCTGTGTAATGTTTTATGCCTTAAAAATTAAAGCAAATATTTAATATAAAGACCTTTGGAAAAAAGAAACTGGAAATTAGAGTTTGCTTGCATAAATTAATGCATGCTTTTATGTGCATATTTGTTCACAGAGATTTCAGTGATTGCGCGGGCACGAGCACACACACACACACACACACACACACATACACACACACATTCAAATGACAAAAAAAAAATCCTAACAATTTTCACTCAAAAATACAATCATTATTTTTTTATGTGATTATTATTATTTTTTAATTTTATTGATATTGCAACTATTTGTCATTATCGTAGACATTCCTTTTTCAATATATCAATTCTTTACTTATTAGTTCTTTGTTCAAAGAGTATCGCCTTGCGGTATTATAAAAAACAATGATAATAATGTCCAGTTAGATTCTTTTAAACCAGTTTACTACAGCGAGGTAATAAGAACTTGTTACAGAGAAGTAGTTATTGTACTATAACTGTTTATTTTGGAAAGGTATTGAACGTTTTACTACTAAGATTATTTCATGGCAAGTTACTCAATTAAATTATTATTTATTGTACAGGTGGTATGGATTCGCTTGATCTTTAAATAATACTAATTGATCATTAAATAAAATCATTTGAAAAGATTAAAAAAAGAAGGAAAGCTACTCTTCTAACATTTTTAATCCCGGCTAGTAATCTAAAGAATGGAAAACTAAACCATTTATGCATTATGCAAGTAATTACAAAGCGCTAAAAGGATTTTTAAAAGCTCCTTTCCGTGAACATTAGCTAATTGAAGAAACCGAAACGTATGATGAAACGAAATGAGCTCCGCAATGACAGTCTTCTTTACATTTTATTTCCCAAACAATCATTCATTTATAATTCATGATGCCAATTTATTGGAGCATCTTAAATATTTTTTTTGAAGAATTTTTATTTGCGTGCAGAAAAGCGCGCTCTGATCCTGCCCTCTTGAACTGACCCCCGTTTCTATTTTTAGAAGGCGCACACTAGATCGATAGCGCATTGATACAGAACTCTCCCGGAGATGCGATTTAGGTGACGTGTGCACATGAATTCGCTCGCAGAACATTGACACACTGTGTGCAGACATGAAGAATCATCCGCAGGATTGAACACATCGCTTATTCAGCAAAGAACTATTAAAATAGAACTTTCGGTTGTTTAGTTTTTAAAGCATTCGAGAATGGAATGTTGGGTTCCTAGTCATTTTATTTTAAACAATATAAAACAGTTATTCAAACGAAAATAGTTACGTAATTAAAACTTGTACATGAGAAAGAGTAAAAATTCTGAGAAAAACAATAATACCCCCCCCCCTCCCCTCCCCAGGTTTTGTTATTTAATTCTGCTTTGAATTCTGTTATTAGTATCAAAACTTTATTTAAATCTATGAAGAATAATAATATTTCCTACTTACTCCTATAACGATTATGGGATTCAAAAATTCTAAATGAATAAATTTGAAGTATATAACGCATAAAATTATTTTACCATATCAATGTTAATAAATAATAAAATGCATTCCTATTTAGATACCACGAGCTACATTTTGAAATGGAACTACATGAATGATAAATAACGAAAAATTCGTGAGCTGCGTTTCCTAAATTATTTTTTTCAATAATGTCAACTTTTTACCTATTATATATAATGAAACCATTTTACTAACCACCAGAAGTTTTTTACTAAGTTGATAGTTCAATAAACTGTCAATTTTAACCTTTAATTATACTTTTATTATCTACTATAGAAATTTGGATTGTTCTTGTACATTTGAGGTTTATAAAAAAAAAAAGTTACATTTTATAAAATGGCATTGTATAGTAACTGCTATTTCAAATAGTTGGGCATCAAATTTAGATTACAAAACATATCAATGATTATGAAGCACATTATATAACTATTTTAAATGGTTCTAAAATAGCTATGGTATATTTTTAAGGACAACTCAATTACGACAATTGCTATGTTTCAATACTTATTTACCAATTTTTGTAAAAATATATTCTATGTAATTGATTGATTCGTAAATTCAAATTTCTAAAAGGGAATTCAATATTTTAATTATGAACTAAATGGACGTATGAATAATAGTAGATATAACTATAGTACGAATAATAGTTGAATGAATTGTTAAAATTTCATTTTTTTAAAATTTAAACATGAAATTATTTATAACTGAAAAAATTAAAAGGGCTCTTTTTCGAGTGATTTTGAACTAGTTTCAAAGTATTAAAATTTAAATTACAGTTTAAATTAAAATTTTAATTAGTACTCGAGTATTTAAAATATCATGAGTGTATTTCCTTATATTGAATGATAATTTTCATGCCACAATTTCTTAACAAGAAAATTAAATAAGCTATCTGAAGCTACTTTAGGGAAGCAAAATGTATTCGATACAGAATTACCCGAAAAGTGTCCATTGAACTGCAGTTCAAATATGAAGTATTTATTCTTGGTACGTTGCTATGAGACACGACAAAATATTTTTGTTGTATACAAAGTAATAGAAGTAATCCTAATGAAACTATCTTCTAATCTGATTGCTTGTTCTATGTCGGATTATGCCATTGTATCAATATAAGAAAGATAATGATCAGATAAGAGGTTAAATATATCCCCCGATTAGCAAATAGAGACATTATTTCTTATGGACATTAGAGTAGGGCAAACACAAATCACATTGACTGCGAAACAAAAACTATTAATCTCGTAGTTTTGTTTGTTCGTAGCAGAATATTTCTTAGTTCATGATATGATGAACATTCTCTTAGTTTTCGTTTATTGCTCTTAAAGCAATGCTAATGAAAAACATAAAGGAAATTTGTGTTTAACGGGATGTCGTAAATTAGTCTTGACAGAGTAGATTTTAATGTTTTTAGATTCTAGCCAGGGCCGGATTTAGACTTGATAAGGCCTTAAGCTATTTGAGATATGGGGCCCTTTATAAGTCCAGATATTATAAGTCAGTGCCAAATATGATTTTCGGATACCTAGAGGGTTAAACTGAAATACAATTAAGAAGATAGTGAAATAATAAATCTTTAACTTAAAAACATTTTTATTCATAACAAACTTAAAAATGTAAACTCTGGTAAAAAGAAACAAAAGTTCTTTTAAAAGGCACAATATACAAAGGTCTAAGGTCTATCTAATCTCTTGAAACATGTTATAAGGATTAAGGAATTATATTAAACTAAAATGTTTTCTTTCTTGCTTTTGCCAGAGCAAAGTCGCTGATGACATCATCAAATGATATATTGAGCAGTTTGTCACTTTCTATGCACATGAGACTGAGGGAACATAATTTATCTTGAGTCATTGTTGTTCTAAATTAATTTTTTATCCTCTTCAGTTGAGCCATCATCAACCATCATACTAAGAAACAATCTCAAAATTGCTTCTAAATTAGTGAATGCTGATTGGACACGATCGTTAAATATTACTATCATGTTTCGCTGAACAATAGGCTTGACTATGTCTAACATATTGATGAAAATGCTTGACTTCTCCTACAAGATTCATGTCCACATCTTCAGGATATGTTTGGCATAACGCACTAACTCCTTCACGAATCTCTTCTTCTGCAGCTTCTAATTTTGTTAAGAATGAAAACTTTTTTGCAGCATCATTGTGTACTAAGGCCCTCTGTACCAAACTTGACACTAATGCATCCATCAGAGGTATAAATGTTTTGATTCTTAACTTGTCTCTTGGCTCAAGGTTCTCTAAAGCATCATCTTCATCATCATTGATTTTCCTTTTCTTGTAATCAACATTAGGCAATTTTTTATTTGATTTTCTTCAAAATGATCGAACATATCCATGGAACCTCTGACAAAATTCGAAAGTTAAGCATGCAATTTCCTACATACATCTAGATTAATTTGGGGGTCTTGTAGTGAATGACTAGTCTTGTGAAATTCATCCAGCAAGTAACTCCACAAATATAACATTACCATAAATTCAAACTCCTCCATTTTATTCAAAATGTTTAAAGCTTGATTTCTTGTTTCTCTGTAGCATCAATATGCAGTTGATGCAATGCAGAAATTATTCCATCATAACTATCATGTACTGCACTTGTACCTATTGAATGTGCTTCCCATCTAGTCTTTGACAAAGACTTTGGAACTTTTGAATCATCTTTGAAGACTGACAAGAGTACTGCCCATCTATGTAGATTATGAAAAGAAATTCTATATTTCTTGAACAATTCCAAAAAAGATTACTGCATCTAAACAACAGTCAACTACTGCTCTACCAACAAGATTCAGGGAATGACCGGCACCTGGAATATACATAGCATACTTGTTAATCATCAATTTTATTTCTTGCATACCCTTGTATTTGTCAGGTAAATTGGAAGAATTATCATATGACTGGCCTCGACACTTACTAAAATCTATTTTGCACTCATTTGTAAGGTAGTTGTGCACCATCTTAGCTATACTTTCCCCTGTGTGGCTGCCCATCTCTAGGAAAGTTAGAAAACGTTCAATAGGGAGCCCATCATCTGGTGAAACATACCTCACATTAACAGTGAGCTGATCAATATGGGACTGGTCACCGGTCTGTAGTGGAATCTACAGATAAACTCAAGTACCCTGCAGTTCTTAAATCATCCAAGATTGAGTCTCTTACTTCATATACAAGCACAGGATAGCAGAAGCGTGATTTAAAATACATAAAAATAAACGATTACATTAAAAAATAATGTTCCAAAATTAACCATTACATTTTACGAGTTCTAATTTATACAATTAGGATGTTTTAAAAGATCAAATATTACTGTATTAATTTAAATCACGATTCTAAATTTACTCGATGAAAGTGAGTCTAAAAATACATAGAACTTTGCATAGCAACGGATTGTTTAGCCTCACTTGACGACCGTGACGTCACCACTTACATCGCCCATTGCTCACTCTGAAAAAATTTTGGGGGCCCCAAGCAAGTCGGGGGGCCCTAAGCTACATCTTGTCTAGCTTATACGTAAATCCTGCACTGATTCTAGCATTTAATGTCTCTTCTATTAGCAAGCATGAGTTGTAAAATGTGAAAAGCTTCTTAATTAATATTAAAAAAAATGATTACCAGACATGATAGAATTAATATAGAAAATATATATATTTCTGCTTTGATTAATTACATTAGAATAAATACTTAAAAAGAAAATAATTTTTCTTTGTCACTAGATGAAGTGACAGTCGATGCATGAGCTCTACGCAAAGTGAAGAGGCGTTTACAAAATGCGCGGTAACTCCAATACATGCCTGATACAACGCGATTTAAATTGATTCGGTCAATTGCAAGTTATGACCATACCCTTTTTTAACCACTATCCTCGATTTAATCACCTTTAATCACAAAACAACGGAATAAAATGATGTTCTCTGTAACGTGGATTAGTCAAGATACTTATAGAAAATTTCTGTTTAAATTGGTTCAGTAGATCTAGTTGTAATCCCACCCCTTTAGGTATAGGCAAGGGAGGTGGTTAAGATTTTTCGAAATCTCAAACAAACGTTGACCATTTTCATGTTTCGAAGGTCAAGTATGCAAAATGTCATTAAGATCGGATAAAACTCTAGATATGTGTAAAAAAAAAGAGAATACACCACAGACCATTTTCTTTGTATATGTTACCAGCAAAGTGTGAAATGCCGTTATTGTGCAGAATGCCTATTGCCATTAGGAAAAGTATAAAATATGAGAACTATTATATACTTTCCTATGGCATTATTTATAATACTTAGGCATTTTATAGACTGACAAATGCAATTTAGGCAAAGTATGAAAACATTGCTTTTATTCATAGCGTTTGTGATATTGAGCTTGAAACTATATACTAATAAAAATTAGAACTATATTTTGATGGCTGTTGGGCCACCAAACTTTTAGACACCTTACTTTATAGACTTTTACAAGAAAAAACTAATTAAAAAAAAAGTTATCTTGGAGGGGTGATGCCACAAAAGACTGCTCGAAATGGGTAGTGGTATTTTTTTAGGTTCAATTGGCCATAAGACCAACGAAATAGGTCGTAATTTTTCCTTTTAGAGCACCAAGCGTGCGCACATTTTACTCTTTAGATAATTTTAGTATATCAAGTGATTAAAAAAAAGTGATTTCGAAGGTAAGATGCCACAAACGACTGCCCGAAATAGGTAGGGTTATTTTTTTTTAGTTTCCATTGGCCGCAAGACCTACAAAATAGGATGTAATTTTTCTTTTAGAGCTCAAAGAGTGCATACCTTTCTTTTTAGAGAGTTCTACAGTACCAAGTAATTAAAAAAAAGTGATTTTGGGGGTGAGATTCCACACTTAAAATGAAGAAGTACAACCTATTTTATTGGCCTTATGGTCAATTAAAACTATAAAAAATACCCCTACCTATTTCAGGCAGTCGTTTGTGGCATCTCACCCCCAAAATCACTTTTTTTAATCACTTGATATAGTAAAACTCTCTAAAAAGTAAGGTGTGCGCGTTTAAAGACACGTGCCACGTGATATTCGAAATGAATCGGAGATGTATTTCATACTTTGTCGGTTTCTCATTTGGTATTCTATAGAGTGTCTAGGAAATGTGCGAAATATGGATCGTTTCATGCGCTGCCGGCTAGTTTTTAGGCATTCTATACAATGCTTAGGCAATATGGAATGCCGGATTTCACGCTTTGCCGGTAACATATATATAGATTACACATAGCACTTGAATAGAGAACAGTGTAGATGAATAGGACTTAACCTTTTTCTTTTTAATATTTATCATAGCCATTTAAAGTTTTATTTGTAGTTCAAATACTGTTTGGTTAACTATTTAGCCATCGAAATACGCTTGATTTAAGCATTGAACTTTGAGGTCTTGACTAACTTGATACTTAACAGAAAATTATATTTAATGAACTTGGAGTATAAAAAAGAGGTGAGAGATAAAGTTGGCACAGTCCAACATAGAGACGAGGATTACAATAAATTAAAGACGCATCACTGAAAATGGTAGAATGTTTTTCTCTGCTGTCCACACAGATTCCCCCATCCGGCCCGGTCGCCACAAAACGTTATATTGCATGTAAAGTGAAAATTAAATTTCTCCTAAATATTTCTTTTGAGAGAAATAATAGAATAATAATTTATGTTGACATTTGTCAACATCATGATATGTCGCATTTCATTTCTGGCTTATATTATCTTCTAAGTAAAAACTAAATAAAGTTTCGAATATTGTAAATAGATGCTTTTTCTTTTAAAAGTATAAACGCTTTTTATATAGGTGTTTTCTCTCTTATTCACAAAATTAATTAAAAAAATAATAAAATGTATAACTTTATTACGAATGTTTTTACCTAAATTTCCGTTATTATCATTTCATTACTTATACCAAATTGATCAGGTAGAGCTCACACTAATTGACATTCGAAGGCATGGATTGTAATTATGAATAAGATTAGGCCGTGACCGCTCGTGGGGTGCAGCCGGACTGCATTTTATTTTATAAGATCAAACTAAAATTATAAATTTTACTAATTTTCTTAAATGAAGATGAAATTTCTATGGAAAGCGGAAAAAAATCCGATAAATAGCAAACTTGTTGCTTGTTGCCTCAAAACTCAATTCAGGAGAGAAAAAAAACCTTTTAATCAAGTCAAACTGGTGATCTTCCACTGAACTGCAGCCAATTCGAGAAATCACGTTTCGGCTGCAACGTTGCCATGGTAACCAATGAAATTATTCGCTCCGCGCAATGTATACTGTATGTGGGGAGAAACAGCCAGTTCGGACTTATCAATTTCAACTGTACTTGCGAATTCGATGAACTGATTGGCTCTTTTGAATCAGCGTGGGTGAATGTGGGTTGTTGGGGAAAAAGAGCAACATCTCAGTATGATCGTAAGTTTCAGTCATCTTGGTACGAGCATTTCCAGTAGTTATGTGGTAGTTTTTATTTACAAAAATTGTTAGCATCGCATATTTCGGGCTGCACTAGCATTTTTGATCACTGCTCGCCACTGAGACTAGGTGGTTCGTCTCAGAATCAATTGCAAAATTTCTCTGATTTTAGTTAAATGGAATTAGGAAAACGCTTTGAAAATGCATCTTATAAAAACTAATGAGTGTCCTTAAGGAATGTGTCAAGCATATCGAAACATGAATTTTTTTTTAATTAATTAACTTTACCATTTTCCTCTTCTAAGAAAACATATTTTTTCCTATTTTTTCGCAGGAAATCTCTATGACTTTTTAATATGCTTTGTTATTGTTGTTCGTTAAGAAACCTATTTTAACAGGGAATAAACAACTTATAAAAACCAATTAATATTATATCATGGATTTTGGGGATGATTAGTATAATAATTGTGTACGTTTACTTGCAAAAATATGAAAGTTACCTATATACCTGTTTCATTGCTTTCTAAATTTCAGCAGTTTTGGATATTAACATTTTAACATCTAAAAGTTATTTGTAAGCTTTTGTGTGGATTAAAATATAAGTATTTTTTTCATACGAATAGATTCTCGTATGAGATATTACAGGACAAATTGGTACAAGGCCAATTTATGTTATAGAGACTGGTGTGTCCGTACGTACAATGGAAAAGCGGTATAAATCATCGTGTAATGTTTCAAAGCATAGGTGTCCAGATATATTTCTTTAAACTTTTGAATGTATAGTATTAAAATTGAGTAATAATGTTAAATTAAATAATCATTGCATTCAATTTAAAATAAAACTTTTTATTCAGATCTAGTGTTATAAAACTTACTATAAGTGGTTTTTATTATCAGAACCCCACTAGGACCCCCATTATCCCCATGTTTTCTTATAAATGAATAATAAACATAGTAATCGTAAATAATTTTAAAGTATGTTTTTAATTTATCATCATTCAAAAAGAGTAAGCCCACCGTATCGCATTAAATTAGCTATTAAGTCTAAGAATTTTAAAATAAATAATATATTTGTAAATCTCATAACATCGAAGAATCATTATCATTAATTTTTAGTCTACTTAGAACTTATATAAACTTTTATTTCAAAATTGTAAAAATATGGATATTTTCGTTTTGCAAATTTTGTAAGAGTGTTTCAATGCTACTTGGTCATTGTATATCAAGCGTCATAAATATCTAATATAATCAGCATGATACATGATATTAGTGTTTGTCCGTTCACCTAAAATACTCTTTCTCTAATTGAATGAAAACAAACGAAACAAATTCAAATTAATCTATAATTTAGATAAAATGTATAATACGGAATCTAGATAAAATACAGTCACATGTTGAGTGTTTTGTGTTACTCGAATACTGGACAGAAAGCATTTTTATATCTTGGGATATGTAGATGACAGATTAAGAAACTGAAAAAATATTACTGACTTGTGACAAATATGGGCTGAGAAAGTTCTACGTAGACGTTGTTTTTGCAGAGAAATTACATTAACAAACTTTCTGGTAGCTCTCCAGTTTGTGAGAAATGTTTTTTCTCCCAATTTTTTGAAAGACACTACTTATTTTTTTAATACTACTTATCTAAAGAAGTATCATAAAAAGTTAATTTTATAAAAGTTTATTTTTAATATCCACTTGTGGTATGGATCTAAAACAAGAAATGAATGTAACTGCTGCGAAACAATTTGCTATAAAATTAGAATCAGTATGTGCGTATCATAATTATCTCTTCTAAAAATAAATTATGCACGTATAATTTTTTATGTAATATATGAACAATAATATCTGCTTTCATTCTCAAGGAATTTGAGTGGTATAGCTGTAGCTATTCAGATTTCATTTAAGTATACACCATACAATCAATTAAATAGTTCACAAAAATAGAGGTTTTAATCATCGATAGTTTTAATACTTCAATTTCCTCATTGCAATAGCAAAACTTACTTTCCGAACATATGAATCCCAACAAAAACATCTCTGTAAAAAGGCGCCAAAGTTCTTCAGGCAATGATTATGGCCAT
Organism: Linyphia triangularis; assembly: GCA_963978545.1. Classification (NCBI taxonomy): domain Eukaryota; kingdom Metazoa; phylum Arthropoda; class Arachnida; order Araneae; family Linyphiidae; genus Linyphia; species Linyphia triangularis. The sequence continues at coordinate 81,431,540 of OZ021721.1, read as the reverse complement.
GAAAAATATTGAGATCAAAAGTAAAGCCAAGTTTAGAGTTGTTGTAAATTGCGGGCAATGAAATTTAGTAAAATTTTCTTCTCAAAATCAAAATTCCCCTGCGTAGGCCTAAATATCTAGCTGCAAAAATATTTCTGACACTTAGCAATTACGTATTCTGGTTCACTGATGCGTAATAGCCAAATCACACAAGCATTTTTGCAGCTAGATATTTTGGATTATGCAAGGGAATTTGAGCTTTGAGAGGAAAATTTTACTAATTTTCATTGCCCCCCCCCCCCCCCCCATAATTTACAACAACTTTAAACTTGGCTCTACTTTAGATCGCAATACTTTGCCCGGCCATAGTTTTGAAGAACTTGGAGCCTTTTTACAGAGAGGTTTTTGTTGGGATTTCACTTCTTTTTTTAAGGTACTAATTTTAAATTTATTACTTATTTGTACAACAATAACTAGTTTCAAAATATTTTGTCTTCATAATTTTTTAAACTTGTAAGAAAACTTCCTGGAATTAAAAGGGTTAAGCAGGGGCGATCCGATACAACTTTTTTTATGGGGAGGGAGGGGGGGAGGTGTACCGCTGAAAATGCCGGCTGAAAATGAAAGTTTGCCGACTTATTTTACTAATCTATTCTAATCAAACAGTCTGTTTGTGGGTCTATAGAAAGGGACTTCTAATAGATGTAGAGCTTTGAAATTTTCCCAGCAAGTAATCTTGACCTTCTAATTGTATCTTTGTTGATAAACAGAGTGTTAAAACTTTTATTACTTTTCTAATAAATTTTTTATAAGGATTTTTTTTTTTTTTTTTTTTTTTTTTTACGAAACAACTTTAATAAAAGTGGAGTCATCTTTTGTCTGAACAGCAAGCAGATTTTATATTAAAAATGTATTTTAACTTTAATTTTCATCAACTTTTATATAGTGTCTGTGTGCCCGATTCTTTTTCATGTCTCGGAAAGAAAAATCGTAGATCCACATTGATATTAATCGGATTAAAACGTTGTGATTATTTTTATAACTGTTTTTGTAAATGCATAAAATTGTCGGGATTTGCAACGAAATTTAAATTTTCACCATGGGCTTCAAAAAGGAGGAACATTGATGTGTACTTATACGTAAGATATGTGATAAATGGATATTGTTAATACTAAAAATGTCTGAAAATAAAATTTTAAAGATTTATTTCGTTTGCAAAATAAGTAGTACTACAGAAGCCGCAATACGAAACAAAATTTCGAAACGTCGCCTGCGTACTTGCCCATTCCCTAGTTTTTGAAATTAAAAATTAGGAAGAAAAAACAACAACATTCACAGAAAAAAAAAGGAAGCAATATTTTAAATTATTTTTTTGAACAAAAATTTAATACATAGCCATCAATTCCCATTTCATTTGGGTTCCCATTTTTCAAAAGTCAAAATTTAAATAACATGGGGTGTGGAAAATCGCACAACTTTGAATTACTCTTAATAATGATCAATGCATTCAAATTTGCCATCTTCGTTTTCATGTTTTCATTGTTTAAAAAAATCTATACTTAGGAAATATTTTGAGTGGCAAAAAAAAAACAAAAAAAAAAACACCACCCCACCAAAATGAAAAAATCGGCCATATGTTTTTCATTAAATGCTACATTATCCATTCTTTTAAGCGAAACAGAGGAGAAACAGTCGTTGTTGGGCTATGCTCAAAGAAAGAAAACTCTGTTAAAGGCATTCGTTTTCCATTTTTTAACGTCTATATAGCATTTCTACAGAAATTTCGAAGGTGGGGATGTTTAGAGCACCTTAAGAGGCTTTACTACAGTGATTTTGATCAAAATCGTTTGAGCCGTTTTTTAGTAACTGCTGAAAAACATAAATTTTTCAATGGCACATAAAAACATACATTTTTCAAGCTACCTAATGCACGTGCTTAATTTTGACAAAATGACAGGTCCCATTGCCACCACTATCCCGTATACAAAAGTTGAACATCATAGGTCAATTGTCGCATTATCGCAAGGCCCTTGCGCCGTTAAACTCCAACCAACCAACCTTCTCCGGAATCGAACCCTGGTGTCCAATTACCCGTTACAACCCCAGCAGTCACAGAACCTACCATCGACAGTTGATAAAGCAGACATTTGAAAGAACTGTCGTGGGCACTACGGTTATACTATCAGAAAAAGTTATTCAGATTTATCATACAATAATAATGGACGAGCCACCGATTTGTTTTGATCTAATATTAAAGCGTTCCTTTCATCTGGTCGGAACTCTGGATTGCATGTATTAGCTCTAGAAATACCACAGTTTTCCAAGTAAATGTGGACACGATCTAAAGGGTCATAACCGAAATAATGAGCTATTCGCGGTTTCACCGTAATATGACGCGTACTGAGACATGCATGAGTTAATCATTGAGACAAGCATATGACTACTGTCTGGATCAAATAATAGGGAGTTTCATTCAAATTTCACAATTGAATAATTAATAGTTTAAAAAACTAAAAAACACGTTTTAATAGTCGTGTTTTTTTTAGTCGCATTATCCTTACCAGGATCTTCAGGATTAGCGATTTTTCATATTCAGTAGTGTTTTGTGCCAAGTAATACGGCGTGTACTAAGTCATACACAAGACTTAAATTTGAGACAAGCATATGACTATTGGCAGGAACAACTGGAGAGTTTTGTACACTTAGCTAAAAAAATTAACTAAAAAAAACAATTATAGTTTACAACAAAAATAATTAATAGTTTAAAAAATTAAAAAACACGCTTTAATAGAAAACCAAACAAAAAAGTAGAAAATAAACAATAGTTTAAAAAACTAAAAAATACGCTTTAATAGAAAACTGAACTAAAAAGTAGAAAATAAATAAGAAATAAGAATAGAGTGATTAACAAGAAATATTTATTTTATCGTGAAAAAGCGTAGAGTGCTTTTTAAGATATTTTCATAATGGCACTACTTTTACCAATATCTGTCATTAAATATTTACAACAATTGACATCAAGCACCCCACGCCTTTTAATAAAATAAACATTTCTTGTTAATCACTCTATTCTTATTTCGAACTTATTTAAAATTATTTTCTACTTTTTAGCTCGCTTTTCTATTAAAGCGCATTTTTTAGTTTTTAAACTATTATTTTTTTATATGATACCTGTTGAAATGAATATTACGTTGTGTGTAAAGTATAAACAATATTTCGTCTAAAATGTTATACGACATTCTTTATTGTAACATTATTGTTGTGCAATCTAGTTTTCAAGCACTTTTTTTTCTTTCTTTTTTTTTAATATTTTACGACGTGTTTTTACACTTAGTTGAACAGCAAATGAAATTGCACTAAATTAAAATAGAACGACCAACTTGTAAAGTACTTCAAAAGCGGTGTAAAAAATAGTTGCACATGGTATATTACGTTGCTTTTTACTTTTCTTTTAAACTTAATGACTGCACGAAGTTAGTATTAATTTCGTCTTTGAAATATTTTCTGAACTGAATGTGACATAACATAATTGAGTTATCAATGGATATTTTGACTACTCCTGTATTTAGAAATTTAAAGTACTAAAAATATTAATTCATTCAATCATAGTGACCATTCAGTTTTGTTAGGATACAACAAGAAATTGATACTGGAATGCTCATTTTATGCCAATTGTGTACATAGCTTGGTATGAAATTATTCATTGAATTTCTTTCCAAGTTTCTTTGTATGAAATTGTTGAACTAGATTTAAAAATCTTCCAAAGCTTTGCTTTTTAATCTACAGTTATCATATTTCTTTTGTTAACAGTGAAAATGATTAGCAACCAAAAAGAACTCAATTTACAGAAAAGGGTTAACAGGAATTTTGAGATAATTTTGTCGTTGAAGATCACTAAGAGTTAGAGGTCGGAAATATCGATCAAAATAAATATCGATACTATATTGTTGCATAGAAAAATATCGATACATGATTTTTTTTTTATTTGATTTTCAATTTTGCCAGAAGCGAAGTTTTTCGGGGCAAATTTCTACTTTTCATAAATTCATGAAAAATTGTTTTAATAAATAAATTATAAAAATTGTTTTAATAAATAAATTATAAAAATTGCTTTAATAAATAAATTATAAAAATTGTTTTAATAAATAAATTATAAAAATTGCTTTAATAAATAAATTATAAAAATTGTTTTAATAAATAAATTATAAAAATTGTTTTAATAAATAAATTATATTATCAATCAGAATAAATAAAATACATTTGGATATCAATGCATAAATTCACATTTATTTTTAAAGAGGAAATTTTGAAAAGTAGTTTACAGCATATTTAGCTGATAAAAATGTTTTTAATACTTAAAATTATATGCAAATTAGAGGCACACGTTGGCAACAGAAACGGCGCTGTGTTAATGACTACTAATAAATGATCTTAGCTTTCCATTACATTATGTTTTCTTTTTGGTTAGGTTGCCATTTTAACTGTTTCTCAGCCAAGTCCAAACTTTAGTTTTGAAGTTTTTGAAAAGGGAGTAAAGAAAATCAAAAAAACACATGGAACTACAAAACAATCATCAAAAAACTAAATATGTTTGAAAATATCGATATATCGGTGACTTGAATCGATATTTTTACTACCGATATTTAAAAAAAAATATCGATACAAATATCGTCGTATCGATATATCGCCGACCTCTACTAATTGTAGACACCCTTGAACATCTCTCCCTTTCTGCCTGATCAATTCCATGTATAGGGAAAGATAGATGCTTTGACTAAAATATATTAGGAATTCTTTAAAATCTCCATATTTTGACACTTCCAGCTGAAAAAAAATTTAGGAATTAAAAAAAAAAAAAAGGGGAAATTGGGGGGGGGGGGGTCAACTAGTCTGTCCATACTACTAAAATATAAGTTCCGTCGCCACTGAGTCTTGGGGTCAACTCTCCGTCTCTATACCGACCTGTATTCTTGTATCTGCTTGGTGAAGAGTTATTCTCATCGTCGTTCAAGAATTGCCGACTTGAATCAACTGCGGGTCGTATTGTGATTTTGCAAGAAATTTTTTTATGGTTTTTTTTATTTGCAATTGCATGTTTTGCATAATTTGACGGCTCAGTCAAAAAAGTCACGATTTGCCGACTGCGAAAATAGTGGGGAGAAGGGGAGAGGGGGGGGGGGAGCATGCTCCACACGATCAGCCCTAGGCCCCTGGAGTTAAGAGTAAATTTTTTTTTTTTGTATTTTCTTATTATACAGTCGACCTTGACAAACTTCTTGTTGGTGGCCAATTACGAAAACTGAATAGTTAAAAGACTCCTTGATTCTTTTAATTATTATTTGGTTTTAAGGAAGTTTTAAGTAACGTTCTCAAAACATCCAATTCGTGGAGAATTACACGACATTTTTCTAAGAAAGTTAAATTTATCGCACAGCAGTCCATGACGTACTTATGGATTCAATATGGATGATGATAATATAAAATTATTTTAAATAAATAGTTTATTCAGATGTGCATAAAAAGTTAGCAAATAGCAAAAAAAATTAACAATTGGCGATCATTTCGTAGGCGATAAAATATCGCCTGTGGTCGATTTTATAATGCCAAGTACACTTTTTTATCATTATTATTTCTTGATATTAGAAGCTTTGCGGCGTGTGGTGAATTTTTCCTGTATTTATATATGATAAGAGCTACTAGTGTTTTAAGTTTTATAATTTTAGCCCCAATAGAAATGTATTAGAATTGAAATTCAAATTTTTCGAACATGACTCCAAATCAATTCGACACCAAATTTTTCGAACATTATAGGGGATTCGGAGGGAGAAATCTTGATTTTTAGATTTTTTCATTTGTATACTTGTTAAACCTTACCAGCATATCGAATTTCATAGTTCTAGCTCTGCCAGAAGTACCTTAATAATTTGATGATCAGTGAGTGAGTTTTGAGTGGATTTCAAAATATGTCGTTTTCTGCCGTTTTTTATTGTTATTATCTCGACAACCAATATAATTAGAGATTAGATTTGAAACTTAGGGGTTTTACTAAAGTGACTAACAACTACCAGTAAAAAAAATTTCAGTTCCCAGGTATACTGTAATACGCAGATATGAGAGGTCAAAATACTACTGAATGGCTTACGGTAAAAGATGGCTGGCAATGAACTTGGTGGGTGCACTGTCGTGAACCTAGATTTAAATGTTTTTTATTGAAACGATAATTTTTTTTTGGAAGCGGAATAATATGTTCCCTCCCAAAAAATGTCTACGCCAATAATTAAAATGTTTCAAATAACTAAAATGTCTCAAATTCTTAAACTAAAAGAACTATAGCAAAATAAATGCAAGGAATTAACTAAAAAATGAGAATAAATTTATTTTTTACCAACATTTTTATGGAACAACAATTTCTATTCAACTATTGGTCCATGCAGTAGAAAGGTGTTTGAGGCATGAATATTGTTTTGATTGTGATTTTAAATATGGTTTTAAATCTTTAAAATATTTGTTGATAACAAGTGAGCTATGAGTATTAGAATTTAAAATAATATTATTGTAACATGCATAAATAATTGATAATCACCATGTTCAAATTTACTTAATGTCTTGGAGATTTGATTATAATAAGATGCAGATATTCTTTAGATATAGTGAGAAATTTATAAAATGAACTTCATTATTTTCGCCTTGAAATTGTTGCCATATTTGGTATTCGGTTATAAAAAAAACATAGAAATCAATATTTTATAGCTTATCAATTAACATAATTGTTATATGAGTTAATTGCAACCTAAAACATAGGACTACTTACGTTTAATATAATACAGTATGTAATGATTCATTAAATTCTGTGGGTGAATTTATAAAAGATATGTTGGAATATAAAAGATATGTTGGAATATAAAAGATATGTTGGAATATAAAAGATATGTTGGAATTAATAATTTATAGAGACATTCTTTTACCATATTTTCATATGTATGAATCGCATTCTAAAACCTAGATTCACACTAAACTTCTTACATTATAAGATGCAAGGATTCTTTAGATACTACAAGGAAACTTATAAACTGATTTTCATGATTCACTGCAAATAAACTCGTTTCTGCAAACCATGTACGCAGTAAGCAATTTTGAATTCGCAACCACTTTAAACATCTTTGAATGTTTGCACACCTATTAATATTGTCGAGATCTAAAATTGTACATCAAAAATATCAAAATCTAGAACTTGTAGCTTATGCTATAAAAGTAACTCACGGACGTTTGAATGTCGTTACGATAGACGTTACGATGACGTAATGCATTTCATCCCTGTGGCTATTATAGACACTATAATTTTAAAAAAAATTATATTCCCGGAAAAAAACAACACTCATTAGATTTCATGAACTTCATTCAAATTTTCATACAATTAAATGTCTGCGAAAATGGAACAAAAACAAAGATGTAACTTTTGAAATTTCTTTCATTACAAAAGGAGATACCGATTGTTCTTACGTATATGCATTGAAGACGTATATATGGTATCTCTAGAAAATATTTGATACTATGAGCTTTTTATGCATCATGTCAGTACTTATGAAGTTTTAACATCAAGGTTAAGATATTTGATTTTTGATATACAATACCTAAAAAAAAAAATAAAAAAAATAAAAAAAAAAAAAGAGCAACTACAGGCTAATCTTCAGTTACTCTCATGCTGAGATCTCAATTTGATGTTAAATTTGAGGTTGATTATAAAAAAAATTAACCTAGTATCTTACAAAAATACTATGTTAATCAGACCCATCGACAATTATATATATATGTATTATATATTGTGGAGATGTACATATGTGCGATTCTGCAATTAAGAGGAAATTTCAGTCCCTGTGCCTTTACTGGCTTAATACTTATTCCTTTAAGTGCGGAAATCGGTATTAAGTAGAAAAAAGTTTACATTTAATGTTTTTAGTCTTTATTTTACATATTTATTTATTATTTAAAAAAAAATCCAAAGTGTGGAAAATGTAATCTCCATGGAATGTCCCCACCCCAGTTTTTTTAGTGTTAACTAAAGAAATAAACCTGATTAGTATTTATATTTGCGGAAAAATATGAGTTAAATATTTAAATAACCACAGAGAAATATAAGTTTTAAATTTATTTTACCGCTTTATTTTAAGGCATAAGTTGTCCCTGGGGTGCTAAGGTAACCTCCATGGAATATTTTTAACTTGATTAAAAATCTACTAGATTGCAGCGCAGTCTTCTTTACCAGGGCTGAAGTGAAGCTCAATTCAACCATTTATACAGTCAACCATTTGATTTGACACACACACACACATATTGGACATCATTCTGAATTTTTTATAGAATGTAGAGAAATGTTAGTAGATTATGAATCCACTGGTCCGTCGGGGTAAAAATGGCTGAAACTTTTCCAAAAAAGACTTTGAATGTGTTGAACTAAATCCGATTTCGAAATGTGTCATAACTTTCCAAATAAAGAGCATTCTTTTTTACGTGGTAACCCTCTGCTCTTTAATTTTCAATGACTAAAGTGTAGACGATATTTATTTTCAGGCGAAAAAAACTTCCAGCTATTAAATGTGAGCGAAGTTGCCGGTAAACATTACGTCACTGATGACGCAATATTTACTGCCAACTTGGCTGACTTTTAAAAGATAAGAGATCCTGACCCTAAAAAAAAAAAAAAATCGCCTGCAACCTTCTTAACTGAAAATTAAAGATAACACCAAACCAGACAAAACGGATGTTCACTTTTGACAAGTTATGGCATATTTGGCAATCGGATTAAGCTCAACTACATCAATTTTATAATAGATTCGGCCGTTTTTGCCCCGGTTGACCAGTGAATTCATGATCTAGTAACATTTCTCTAGCCGTGTTCGCTAATGGTGACTGGAGCACGTTAAATCAGTCATGGTCGCAAAGTCCTCCAAGTTCCCATACAAATCAATACCTCTGGGGGTGGCAAAGCCAAGTCTTCTGGTGGAATCTTCTGCTTGGTGATGCCTCTAAATTAAGAAGTTCCACATACGGTCGGTAGTACTGCCATCTACCGGATAGCTACCGAAAGAGGTAGAAATGAACTCTTCGGCGGCTATAGGTAGACTTGTGCTCTCCCTCTTGCGAGTGTGCTCTTACATCCTGTGCAGTACTGCCCACTACCGATCTGTACGGGATATGGGGTTGGTACAAAATGCTCAAGCAGAGGTGCCTTAGTCCCCATAGTCCTTGATAAGAAGAAGAAGAAGAAGAAGAAGAACATTTCTCTACATTTTATAAAAAATTCAAAATGACGTTCGATGAGGTACCTAAACTTGCAGTCGTCTCCCAGTCAATAGACAGGTACCTAAACTTGCAGTCGTCTCTCAGTCTATAGACAAATATCTCGCAGAATCAAAGGACTAGGAGTTTCCGGAATCTTCTTAGGACAGTTAAATTACCAACTAAAATCCCATATCGATACCAACAGGGCATTTATTTATTATCACAAAAATATATAATTTTTTGGAACAAACTAAAATGTCATATTTTATATTGAAGATCAGAGGGTAAATTTTTTGAAATTGATTTTAAAAACGTTACAAATACTGGTGGTACATTAACAAAAGATCAAATCAAACGCTTCACAACAATATAAATGCAAGAATCAACTAAAATTAAGAAGGAAACTATGGCTCATATTTAGCAATAAAAAAAATTTTTAAAAAATTGTTTTTTTGTGGCCCTTTGCTGACGTGTTTCAAAAATCAAATGAGATGCAGACTAAATAGCGGACGTTTTTCTTTTGCCTATGAATATAACAACTCAGCAAAATTTAATTAAATTTTCTGGGGTCGGGTTAAAAATGCTCCTTTTTTGTGTTGAAGTGATATGGAATTACAATATTAGACTTAGATGTTCTACATGGGGGATCACCTAATGTAAAGATCATTGTCCTCTGCATTCCCTTAAACTTTAAACCCTCTCACGAGTCCAAGTGGGAGGTATGTGTATGCAGCCCTTTCACAACCCTCTCGGTAGTATTGACCCAGATTTATAGCCCTGCTTTTATGTCGCTATGGCAACGAGCTGGCAGAATCAATATTGACTTTCGGTGGATTTGTTGAGTTTTTGAAGAATATACTTTCTTAATCTCTCAAATGAATGTCATCTCTAAACTGGGTTTGAGTCATAAATGGACTTTCCTTGTAAGGTTGTGATTATGATTTGGACTTTCTGGTTCCAAGACAAGGCCATTTTAGTTTTTGGAACCTTTCATCAAAAATCAGGGTTACGCTTATCTTGAAGCATGCTCAAAGGAACCATTCCCACACTAAGGTTTAATTTGTTTGAAAACATATACATTGCGAATTTCTATAAAAATCAATATGAAAATATTTTGTGTTTTAGCACTCGAAATTCTGTTGATAATTCTCAATGATCCACAGAGTTTCGACCATGCAGGGGAAGTGTCTCTACATAATTGTAGATAGGAAAATATATAACCGAGTGGGTGGGGAATGGCAAAGATGAATGTTTTATTGTGAATTGAACATGTTCGGAATACAATGAGAGTTCTGTACATATATTATCAGGTGAGACATTGCAAAAAAATATAATTGCTAAAACCAAGCCAGGGATTTTTTAATACAAATTGAGAATTAAGAACTTTACTGTATCCCACAACATAAAAAGTCAAATTTCAATGTAAATAAAAATCTACCTCTTCCATATCCTAAGCTTATAGGAATATGTGTTTAAAAATGATCAAGCATTTATCGGCGCCGAATATGTATTAGTTGACCAACTATTAACCAACGGATAAACTTATCGAAAAATGTTTGATATTCAACGTTTTGGAAATGGATAATAGACTTCACTAATGTCTATAAAATTAATTATTAATTAACTACTAATCTTCTCGAAGACCGAATCTATAAAACACGGTAAGTACGAGTGGTAACTCACGTTCACTGTTTAAGTACAGAACAATCGGCGAGTATCTAGAACACCCGGCGTGTATCTATGCATTTACTTGCACTTGAGCAATTTCTATTTATTTCATAGAACTTACTTCTTGTGAGGCACAGTCGTAAATATTGATAATGCATATGATTTTCTCCTAATCATCAGCTAATAAGATGCAATTTTGAATTCATAATGTAGTTCACGCCTAAGCGAAAGCACATTTTTTATCTTTTCTTTTTAAAACTAAATATTTTTTTTTTTTTATGTTTGAAGATTTGTTAATTGTGAAGTTCATATGGGAGGGTAAAGGGGGAGGGGGACATAAATCTAATGTTGAGAATACAAGTTGTAAATTATAATTTATTTACAACTTGGTATATAAAATATGTCGGTAGCATTTGTAGTAGTATAAGCTATTGAGATAGATAATTATTTAATAATTACAAATGAATAGCTTAAACAATGCAATGAACATTGTACAAACCTAATATTATTAATAATAATTTAATACTTATATTACATTACATTGATTGCATTACTTACATAGTATTAATTACGCATATTTTGTTTGAAATAAGACGGAAATACCAAAAATATATTTTTCTCTTTGCATATTATTGTACTTTTCCTAATTAAATTACTACTTTTTGGTAAATAACGTAACATTTTGCATTCTATATAATATTAAATTTAAATGTGTGTATTATTTTTCTTTATAGTGCTGGATTGCAATGAAGGCCATAGTTGCTAATGCAATGATGAAGCTGTTTCTTGAGATCAAGATCGTATTGAAGAAGCCCCTTGTTGGACAGACGCCTTCGCCTGCAGGCTGAAACAAGACACGCTTGTAAGTATTTCTAATAACAGTTGCTGAATTGAAGTACTTTTAAAAACTGTAGTTTGGTTTCTATAATTAGCAATAAAGAAATACAATTTGTTAACCTCAGTCACGCTACACAACAATTATCTGCATTATTATCCGATGGGACCATATTCGAAGGCTAAGTATTCAAAATTCAATTTAGGCTATTGGTAATATGAGGCACGAGAAGAGCTATTGGGCAATTCTCTGGATGACGCACGGGACATTTTCGCTCTTCTTCTTCTCGTAAATGGATTAAAATTGCAAAATTATGATGAATCTAGTTGTTAGGTTTTTGTTTTTATATAAAATTAGTTTGTGTTAAAGTTACATGGAAAAATTATTAATTTAACTAGGTCAAATACACATTTAAAAGCTACCGATGCACGGAACATAGATGTGTCCGTATGTCGGTGTTATTAGGTGCATCATGTATCAAGACAAATTTAAAATAATAATATTTTCATGTAATTTTTCCAAAACTAATATTATATATATAAAAACATAACTACTAGAATCCTCATTCATATATATGTATATATGTATATATATATATATATATATATTATATATATATATATATATATATATATATATATATATATATATATATATATATATATATATATATATATATATATATATATATATATATTATACTACAAGGATTACAAAGATTCGTCACTTATCAGCGGAAAAAAAAATCCGAACGATGGCTGTATCTTCGATACTAAATGTCGTATATCATTGCAGTTCGCACCCAAATCTTTTGTTTGCGATATTTTATACATCTGGTAATTTTTCCCCCTCAGGGGCCTGTTTATTAAGTAAATTTAACTCGATCTTTGAAAATTTCAATATGAACCTCTATATTTTTTTCATTTTTATACGATTTAGAATACTACGTTTACCTTAAATATAAAATTTTAGTTAATTTTTAGACAGAAACGTTACACTATAAATACAAATGTAAGAAGAATGCGGAAATTGTTAATTAAATGTAATTTAATTTGTAACTGTTTATTAAATATAAATGAATTAATTCCATCCTCGGCTATCTTTTTTTAGAAAGCGCGAAAATTTGCATGTAACTGTCTCGCATTATCCTCATTATAAAATTTGTCAATAAATTTCGGAAAAGGAAAAACTTTAGGGGAAGGGACTTTAAACAAATAATAAAAACTATTTTTAATTTTGCTTTTATTGTTTTAATATAATTATTGTCTATCAATACAAAATCGTTAGGTTACTATAGTTTTATCTGATAATGTTAGCGTATTTTATATTATTTAATTCACGCTTATTTTTAAACATTTCACTGATCTAATGAAGATTGGACGAATATTTTTTTCTATTTTTAAAATAATTAATAAAGCTAATATTTTGAAAATTTGTAAAAGTTTTTAACTTGAACATAGGAAACTTGCGTAGGAATACAAGCTTGTTAAATCACTATATTATCTAATATTGAGGAAACTTTTATGTAAATTCAGTCTCATCCTCATGGTCACTTGCTATACTTTTTACTTAAAGTAATAATCTATGTAATAATTGTCTAATGTGTGTGTTTTTACGCCTTTCCAAAATTTCCATAAGTTTCCAGATGGCCAATGAGGTTGAATTTTGGAAATTTATTACATGTTTCGAACTAATGTTGGTTTGCATTGCTCTTTTTCTTGGCAAAAAATTATCTAAACGAAGGGTAAATGTGTATAATACAAAAATTGCACGCTATTTACTTTTGGGCTTTAACAAAGTAGCGTTTAAAACAAAAATTACTAAAATATATGAATTATTTCAGAATTTATGATTAAAAAAATAATTTTTCTTTTTAACAATAATTTGTCCTTTCCTTAATTTTAACACTAATTTGTCATTTCCTTGTCATCATTTAAATTACTAACCAATCGCTGTACAATTATGAAATTTGCAAATTGGACTTTTTTTAGATGATAATTTTAATCATGGCATAATGTTATGGGGTTACAACTGAACTTTTAAAGTTTGGTTTAGTTTTAACCCCTTGCCTGTGTAATATATTTGAGAAAAACGTGCAAAAAATTGAATTTTTTTTCTCTTTAATTTTGTTCGTTATTATCATCAAAATGTTAGAAATAGATTATTTTTGAAAAAAAAAATTAAACGAAATAACTACTATATTCAATATTTTCACATATATGGAAGTTCAGGTTGGTTGGTTGGTTGAGGTTTAACTGCAAAAGGGCAACACAAATGCCATACTTCCAAACTGAGTTCAGGCTTCACGGAATTGAAGCACCGATTTTTCTCTGACCCGAACTCCGGTCGGGCATTCCAAAATTGGAGCATTTGCGTTGCCCGAACTGAGTACAGGCGTCACAGGCAAGGGGTTAATATGTAGGTGTTCCCTTATGAGAAAGAGAACTGGTATATAAAATACCTAAAAACCTTTTACGAATTAAGACGGTACTATTTTTTTTTTTTTATTTCATTAGTTAGGATCCAAGATACAAAACATCGCTCCGATTTTTTTTCGTTTTGCGTACTGTGTATATGAAAAGTTGCATACGTTCACTAAGTTTTAGATGAACAATTTGCGTTCTTTGTGAGATGGAGTCACGCGCCGTTAAGAGATTAACGCCGTGGATGCAGTATTCAGTTTCAGTAGGTAGTTGGTATAACAACCACAATCGTAATATATCTAAGCAGTGGTATGTAGAGCTGGGCGTGGGGGGAACTACTCTGGGTACTACAAACTAGGGGGTGCATTTTGGAGGGAATAATAGTTAGAAACGATGCTTACAAATACTTCAAATTGCATTTTCATTAGAGTTCAAAATCCTTTGTTGAGATATTGTGTTGAGGCAAAGTATATAAAGAAGGTATGTATGGTAACTGATTTTTGTGTCTTTTAATTGGTAAATGATTATAACCACATTCTTGCTCTGGATCCTTAATGCGAATTTTCCTGTTGCCCTTTGTCAGCCAATTCGTTACGATTTCATTGGAAAAAACGAACATTTGGATAAGAATCAGCAATTTTTCACCTGTTACACATACAAATGTATCAGTGCAATTGGCTTGAAAACCTATAGGAATTTAATTTCTCACTTTTTTTTTTTGGTCACCGTGCTTACAAGAATCAAATTGAGACAAATTGATAAGAATGAGAAATCCAACAACTTTACTTACAGCATTATCATATGATCACAAAAAGTAGCCTTACTTGATGATTGGATCACTGGTTGAGATGGAGCAGGTGGATCTGTTGGTCAAAGTTTGGAATCAAACCATCCAAATAAAAGCTGAACAAGGGCATAAAATCCCAAGGAATGCTACTGAATCCAGATTCATGCAAATTGTCAGTTTTTTCTGTGTAGAAAAAGTGGCCATGTAGCTTTGTCTATGACATGGTCCCCCATGTCTCCTGATCTCACTCCTTATAATTTCTTCCTGTGGTGATAAGTGAAGGACATAATTTAGGCACCCCCCCAAAAGCCAATGCACTACAAGAACTGAAAAATACATTGTTGTTGTTGGGACGAACATTGACCGGAACGTACTTTTGAACGAACTAGAGTACCGTTTGGACTTCGTGTGACGAAAGACGCACAAATTGAATATTTAGAAAGCATGTACCTAAAACTTGGTGAGTGTATGCCTCATTTCATGCATCACTCTGTAGTTCTTTTACTTTTAAGTCAAAAATGTTTTGAAAATGATTCAATCATTTATGCGAGCTCTTATATATCTATAGATACATATGATTTATAATTGATATAGAAGGTATCTAAGATATAAATTGTCTATAGATGCAAGAGGCTTGTTTGTCGCATATTTTCAACAAATACTTAAAGTATAAAAAAAAAAAAATCTAAGAACCACTTTGGCTCTTTTATCCAAACAATCAGTAGATATTTTATTGATTTAGAATTATCAATCTAAAAAGCATAATTTATCTAAATCACTTCTTCTTGATTTAATAGATTTTGAATTGCTCTTTGTTCCTTCAGTAGATGAAGATGTCGATTCTGGTTGGTTTCTCTTAAGATAAGAATAAGAAAAATATTGATAACGTATGCCATCGATTTTAGTAAAGACAATATCAATTAATATATTTTCATACATTAAGTAAACTCAAAGAATTTCTTACATATAATGAAACGTAAAGTGTGGTAAAATAAGATTACACGGTACAGGAAGTCAAATTGGTCCCACGCAACTCCAATTATCAGACAATGAAAAGTCTGGGCTATAGAAAATTTTACTCTAAATAACTTGATGGGATTTGGGGTTCTAATATAAAATTACAAAGTCTTCATTTCAAAATACCATGAATTGTGAAAATTCTCTTACCTTGAATTGAAATTTTTTGATCTCATACTTCGCAAAGTATTTAACAACTATTTAATTTTAAAAATATGTTCTGTTTCGTTTAATAGTTACTGTGCAGTAATATGGTCATTTAGAAATACATCTCTTACCTTGAATTTTTAAATTAAATTTTATTAAATTTTTTGATCTCATACTTCGCTAAGCATTTAACAACTATTTAATTTTAAAAATATGTTCTGTTTCGTTTAATAGTTACTGTGCAGTAATATGGTCATTTAGAAATACAATACATACAATTTAAATTTCAAAGCATACTATTTAAGGTTATTAAACAAAAACCTATTTAGTTTAATTGAGGTTTAATAATCACTCAGAGGTGAATCCGGCTGGATTTTATTCGATTATATATGTTTACAAGACGATAAAATACGAATAACATTTTGAATTTTTAAAGTAACATTTGGAAGATCAAGGCAATTTCAACGATGTTTTGATGAATTTTAATTTTTACGATGATGCAGCCCGAACGTGTTTTTCATTGTTAGATTTTTTTTAATATTTAATTAGAAATTCTTAGAAGATAGCATTAAACATATTGATTTGTTATATGTTAAGTTTAGGCGAGAATTATTTTTTAGTGTGTAATACGTGTTCAATATCCATTCAGTTGTATAGAAATTAAGTAATAAATTTTGTATGCTGGACTAATTTAATAATATTTCATTCACAGCCCTTTACTTCAGTATTTCTATAACTGTAACTAATTTTAAATACATTGCTGAAGTTTTTTAGTATCACCAATATCTCGTATTTCACGATTATCATTAAGCCGTTTGAATATAATGAACTTTGAGCCCTTCTTAAAGGCAATTTTATGTTAATTTAACACAGTGCCCAAACCAAACCACTTAACATTAAATGAAAATTTACCGAGTTGTTATTTTTATAGAGAAAAGAAAAACAAAAGCACCCAATATGTTTTTAAATCTCGTTTAGTTTCAGAAATACACATGTGCTAAAATGGATCAATAATTGAGATATTCACATCTCTTTAATTTTAAACTGATTATTAGATATTGAAAAAAATGTGATGCAGATAAAATAATTTAGTTCGTCCATCGATATTAAAAAGTATTTGAGGCTTAATTACGGTTAGTAAATTTTTTAATGTGATAATTTTGCGGAAGTTTCTTTTTTGGTAAAGAACATCCACTCTTTTGGTAAATATTTTCAATTATGCATTTCTGAGACCATTTTTTTTTTTTTTTTTTAAATTTAACAAGTGAGTAAAATATCATTAAATTTAGACAGTGTTGGAAAAGCCTGGGTTTTTTTTAGAAATAATTTGATATGAGATGAACCTTTATCACTCTGTATTTGGGTTTTCAATATATTTTCTTACTTCAAGCATTAGTATGTTATCTCCTTATATGACGATTTTCAAATTCAATTATAAATACTGTAACTTCATTTCCAAAGAATAGTGAAAATTATTCTAAAACACGTGTAATGTTTTAATGCAAAGATACTTATAGATGGGAAATTGGAATCATCAGAATTATTTGCAGGGGATTTCTCACACAGGAGGGTGAATGGCGATTAATTTTTTATTTTTTTTCAAGCTTTAATTTACCAAAAATGATAATTGAGTTTCCCACTGAAAATATTCATTGATAGTTATGCATTATATTTTTATTCAAATGAATAAATTGAAATTATTTATAAGTAGTAAAATCACTTTAAATAAATAACAATTTAATTATTTTCCTGAACAAGTTATTAGTTTCATTTTTTATATTTTAAGTTAAATTTATCTCCAGATTTGATTTGTTGTATATTAATATATAAAGATGTATACGTCTACACCTTTTTTTAAAAAGATGTTAGAAAATTAAAGTCACAAAATTTGATTTGGAATTTCATCTTACTCATCCAAGTTCTCTCGGAAAGTTCGAAAAATCATTCTCTATTTGTTGATACACTTTATTACATAGAAAAATTATTGAAAATATAGTATAGAAAAAATATAGATTTTAAATATTTAAACTTTTTGTAAAGAAAAAAAACTTTCTCTCATTAAAGAGAAAATAGTTTTATTGGATTTTTTTTTGTATCGATACAAAGTATATTGGTTTCGAATGTTAAAACTTATTCGTAAAAAACATTCATACATTTATACATTTTAGAAATTCTTTTTTATATGCCGAATATTTTTAAGTATAGGTAATAATTATTAAGAATTTTAATTTTGAGCATTTTTTATGCAGTTTACATACGCTCATACAAAGCACTACATACAATTTTACAGTGGTTTAAAATCTATAAATCATTGTTAAATAAATCATTGTTTATATATTATTCAATAGACTTTCCAATATATAGGAAGTACACATTAGCGTTGATTCCATTACAAATCCTGTACGTATGTTTTGCTTTTCTTTTCAAAGATGAAGAGAAGGTAAATGTATTGCAAGAGATGGAACATGAATCAGCACTGCCTCCATGTGGAAGGAAATACAAATCTGGTGCGTTCCTTTTATTTCACGTTGCAATATTTCAAACAAATCTGCCTTCCGCTTGCTCCAATTGAATATAAATTTCTCTTTTAATTTACGTTGCAATATTTCAATCAAATTTGCATTCCGCTTGCTTCAATTGAATTAAAATTATATTTTATTTTACTTTGTAATATTTTTAATTTAAATTCCGCTTGCTCTTAGTTAATTCAAATACACTTTTATTTTACTTTGCAATATTTCTGCCAAATATGTATTACACTTTTTTCTAATAAATCAATATAAATTTGGTATTGATACATCTTATTAGAGCTCCATTTATATTCATTCCAAAATATTCAATCGCTAAAATAGAAAATATATATATATATATTTCAATGATTCGTATTAATATTTATTGAAATTGGCAGTTTTGAAGTTTAAAAATGATAATACACGACACATTGTAACGTTACAATCAATTTGACATTTTAATCTTTTCTTTCGAGTTGACGATTGTAGTTTCCATTCTTACTCTTTATGGTAGGAAATTAAAAATAGCGAAGTGCAAAAGTGCAAGTACGGAAATTATATACTTAAATACCTATAATTAGCTTATTTTAAGGAGGGTAAATTAATTTGCACACATTTTGTAAAAATAAATAGCTCATACAAATAGAAGGTTAATATACAAAGTGTCAGGATTAAGAATATCGAAAGTTATGGCTTATTTTCACCGAACTACCCGTTAAAATGAAGAAAAAAATATTGAAATAGAAAGAACGTCTCACCAAGTATTAATATCAATAGATTTCGACGTGTACATCTTTTATAGCACGACAAACGTCGAAACGGTAATCCAGTTCTCTCCAAGTGTAGTGTTTCGTAGCATATCTGGAGTTATTAGACGGAATTGCTTGAATGATACGCTTCTTCAACTCATCCACAATTTAAATTTTTTGTTTATACATAACGGATTTAATGTATCCCAAGATAAACGTGCCCCGTAACACACCCTCTTTACGAAAAAAATTGGACTAATCATGCTATTTATGTGCATTCCTAACCACATTGACTTTAGGTGTATCCTTTCTTGTTTTTTAATCTCGGAGAGGTTTCCAATCCGCGGAGAAGCAGTCTTTATATTCTAATAGGTAGTTTCTTAATAATAAGCCATAACTCTAAGTCCGGACACGTTACAAAAAGACATCCTTCTTTTATAAGACATGCGAGAATATCAACTGTAAATGCATGATTCCATTAATTGTTCAACTTAGGTGAAATTATTAATAATTAATTGTTTGACTTCTTCTCTCATTACTCTTCTTGTTCTTATAATGCAAAAAACTACGTTAAGAGAAGCATTTTAAAAAAGTCGTATGAGTCAATTTGCTTTGCTAACTCGTGATTTATATTTCTCTTTGGGTTATCATTTAGAATAAGATTTTCACTGAATTTGTAGCACAAAGTGAAATTTTTTATTTGAAATAGCGTAGTTAAATCTGTTAGTTTCTGATATAATTGTATTTGCTACTGCTTATTAGAGATGCAAGAGTGGCGATTATTTTAATTTAAAAATTATTTATTTCATCAGTAAAAACTATCTCTTTCCTTTCAATTTTAGTTCTTTTATTTTCCTTTGTTTCATTTCTTAAGATTAACATTTTACTAATTTTAAAATATTTGTTTTAAATTTATGTTACGTTGTAAATGTTATAAAACTGTATTCAAAAGTTTTGAATTTGTTTTATTTTCTTTAAATGTGCATTGACAGAAGAAATAAAATTTAGTTAAATTCCGTTAATAATCGATAAAACTTTTTTGTAATGTTTTCACTAGATAATAATGTTAAATTTACAGAAAATATTTTTTTTTAAAGTTAGGCTCCCGAGTTGGAAGGAAAGCACCATAACAATTTACCGAATTAAATAGGTGCAATTGCAATGTAATTTCAATATGATTAAGAGTTAACAGATTATTTTTTTCGCGATATCTTATCTTTCTAGTATTCCTTATTGTACAATTGCACAATTAAGACAAATTACCATCATTAAATTAAAATTTTAAACTTAATATCTTAGCTAAAATTAAATACTTGCGAAAGATTAAATTTTTCAAGCATTGGATTTCTAAGGCTTGCATAACTGGATTAGTGGCTCAAAAGGCATCAATTCCTCACTTGCATTAGGATTGATTTGCACAGCGTATTCTATAAACTATGTTTTCAAAACGGGTAGCTCAATGGGGATTGTGATAGACCCTTTTACTTGTCGTGCCACAGTAGACAAACACAGTGTGACACTTACCTAGCATTTATTCCATTCGTTACTCAAATACAGCATAAAAATGTCTCCTGGAAGGCATCTTTTCTCCCTAGGTCCTTGCAAATCTTAGAAGGTCTCACCCAATTAATGCAAGGCCAAAGTTAATATGTGTAACCTTCGATTTTATATCATTACCTCTTTTAGCTTATGAGGTAGACCAATTATGTTTTACTACAAATACTTTAATATAGCAAACTTTTAGCAAATAGAAATGTGGCAAACTTCATTTATGACGCATGATAAAAAAAAACATACACACACGAAAGTTACAAGTCTATTTATAGCGAAATGAAGTCGAGCGAATTCCATATGAACGAACTATAATGAATTTGTATGTAACGGACTAGAATAAAGCAAAACTTGCTATTTAGAACTTTGATTTTACACATTTTGAATAATGACCTTGGATAGTATGTAATATTTAAGAAAAAATGCACAATTATTATTTATTTTGACACATTTAAAAAGTATACAAGTAGTATTAAGATCGAGTGTCGCACTTATAGACAGAGCTGAAGAAATCCCCAAAAGCGTTCACATTTTTAGCCTCATCACTAAACTGAAATTTTCCAACGCATTTTATTAGGAATTCTACTTTTATTGTTACGTTTACAAAAGAAACCCAAAATTTAAGCGATCGCCTAGATTATTTCCAATATTCTTTCATAAAAAGCGAAATTTGTAGATGTACCAAGTTTGATCTTTTCCAGATTGATTAACAAGACACAATATATTTTCAATTCACATTGTTTTCTTTTTATATTTTCAAAAAAAAAAAAAAAAAAAAAAAAAAAAATCTATCTCCGTATTAGGCAATTAATTTTTCCATTAATATAAGACGTGTTAACAAAATTTTGTGGATCCAACATAGCTGGCAAAAAAGCACAGTTATTAAAAATTGTTTTTTTAGTTTTGTGTGACAAGACAATTTATAGAAGAGAAGAATGTTTATCTTCATTAAGAGAAGGATAATTACAACATTCAATAGTAATGTTATGAAACTGAGTATTAAACAGTATCAGATCCAATACAATTTTAATCATTTCGGATGATTGCCCTGGGAAAAAGAACACAAATTACAGAAATTTAATAAAGATTTGTCTATTATTAGTACAAATTGTGAGGTTTAAATCATCAAAAAATAAATCATAGTCATGAATATTAAGGCTACCTAAAGTACGATTTACGATCTCAGTTTAGTTACTCATAAGAAATATAAACACTGATAAAATTCGCAGTTAGAACATTAACGGTGCTCAAATATAAAACTTAATCAATGCTTTGTTATGAACTTGAATATAAGAAGTTTAAATTTCTCTCTTGGACTGTATAATAACTATAATGGTGGTCTGATATCTGAACTCTATAATGTAGGGGATAGTGAACCCGGATATATAATGAAATCGGATTCTATGAACTCTATTCTAAACTTGATTGATTGATTGGTTGGTTGGTTGTATTCTGGCGCCGTCAGCAACACGAGGGCTATAATGCGCCGAAACATTTCGTCATTAGACAAGCCAACATACATTTACAAACACCCATGCCAACACGGGACTCGAACCCGCAACCTCGCGGTCTAGAAGCTAGCACGCTAACCACTATACCGTTTGATCGGCCTAAACTTGATTGAAGGGGGGGGGGGGGAATACGGTTTTACGTATTTGTATAATCGAAACTGGATTTTGAAAAGTAGATATAATGCAATACGCATACTCATTTTTAAGAATTTATAAACTTATACCTATTAGTATTCAGAATAATGAAATTAAAACACAGGGCATGGGGACTTTTTAAACTTCAATAAATAAATTTTGACAAAAACAAATACTGATTTCTGACTTCTCTACACGAGTTTGTAAAATCTAAACTCGGTCGCACGATATTCTAGTTCATACAGGCGAATCCGAACCAAATGTTCCTAATTTGGAGAGGCCGCTATACTTAACAGAAAGTTAAATAGCATAAGAAAAATGTAAAAATAAATAACTGGATTCATGAAATTTTTCGCAAAAATCAGTGCACTTCCACCTCCCTTCCCTGGGGATACTCAGGCAGTCCAGTTCCAGTCATGTTCGCTGTAACACTTCCACAGTCACAGTAGTAATAGCAGCGGTAATTGAAGTACGAAGATCTTCAACATCACGGATGTTGAAAACCATCTTAACAGCCAATTTTGACTAATATAGCCAACGTAACACTAATAGCTCTTATTAATCAACTGTTGAAGTTAGGGACATTTCATTTGGACAGCCTGTATATCTGACTTAATTATATCAGATTTCGCTATAAAAATACGAAAATATTTATCAGAATTTGTGTGCAGTTGTGATGCTTGATTTATCGCGTAATTATTTTGTTAATTATTATCTACAAATGTTAAGCAAAGTCTAATTATATAGAATTTTCTTTAAAAATAAGACATTTAAATTTTAGTATTTGCACGCTACCCATTCTCGCGCTTAATTTCCTATATTTTCTGTTCAGCCTTCATTACTATATATAATAATATTTATGCGAAAATTTTGCCTGAAGTTGTCTAGATTTTTGAGAACTATTTCTGCTGTTATAATATTGGAGAGTTTTCTTTTGTTAAGATTGTGTATCTCCTAGGTTGATTGGTGTTGACGTTTTCTTGTAGGAGATGATGTGGATTTAGTGGCCAGGCTGTCTTCCCCTGATTTGGAGTTGCTGCCCGTGCCTTCAAGTATGTCCTGTTGTCCCGAGGTAATTACATTTGTAAATAATAAATTTGACAATAATAAAAAATATCATGATAATACGGCTGCGCACGTTGTCAAGTTCACCAAGCTAAGACAGTTAGCATGGAATTACTCGAAACAAATTTGATCGTTTTACAGTTTTCATAACTTAGCTTCCAACGGTCATAGAAATATGAAATTTTATTTTATCATGATAAGACACCATTATTTATTGCTAACCCATCTTACTAAATTCATCTTAAATGGCTTGTTTAATCTATATAAAATGTTAAAATGCTTTTAGAACGACATTTTAAAAAGAAACAAAAACTTGAACAATATTTTTGGGTCATCAATATTTTAAGGATAAATACAAGCAAGATAAATACTTGAAAATTGGTACATGTGTAGATCAAAGAAAAAGTCAGTACTTCAAATTTGTTGATTACAGTTTGAAAATAGAACTCAAGTATCGATTAAGCCAATCATTAAATACTTATAACTCTGCTTCTAACTTTGATTGTTTGGTTGGTTTGGACATATTTGTATACACAGTAACGGCTAATCAGGCCGGGACCAAGAGATTAACATGGATTCCGAACCACAACGAACATCCATGCCTAATCCGGGATTCGAACCCGGCACCTTTGGCATACGAAGCCAGAGCGCTAACCCCACAGCCATCAGGTGGGCCTAACTTTGTTTGAAACCTAAAATTTAATTATGCCACTAAAACCATTAATGTCCCCTATTGCACAAAATGTGAAGTTTTTAGCATGATCGGTTAATTAAATATAGGCAAAAATTATAACGTGGTCCATCAAAATTAATATGATACTTCCAGTCAAGTTAAAGACATTAAAATTGGCAATGTAGTATTAAACCTCAAAATCTAGAGAAATTTCACAAAATTGGAAATTGAAACGTTTTTTCGATTTTTGTAATTACGAAATAGGGCCAGAGCACCAGAATTAATGCGTGCTAACTCAAAATGTTGGAGGGAGTCATGTTCGTATTTTCATGAAAAATGATCGCTAGATATATTTAGTTGTTTTATTTACTTGAAAATTTGAAATTGAATTATGTTTTAACAGTTTTTCTATTTTCGAATAAGGTCAGCTTATCATACTACAAATACATCTCGAACAAAATATACCAGGAAGAGGAGGGAGTGTCATTTTTTATATTAATTTAAATTGGCATTTAAGAAATTTTCTAATCGGTTGAAAATGGGAAAAAATAGGTATGGAATGAAAGTGTAAAATTGCGATATTGGAATTTTCAAAATAAGAATACACTTTTTGGTGACCAAACTTAATATTAGTGTTACCTTCATATGCGTCGAGACCTGCGTCTTTTCCTGTTTAAATGGGGAAAAATCGTTTTATTAAGCACATTTATAGTGAATTTGTATCTTATCCAGAGTGACCCGAGTGACGACCCATAATCTCACATACACGCACACACTCGCATTCTTCCTGCCATGCACACTTAATTTGAGTTTTAAGAGTGATTGACAGCCTTTCCTGTTGTCATGTACACAGCATCCCTTATTTTCCAGCTCAATTTATCTCCTGAAGTATTCCACACTTATTTAAATAACATATTTATATTTTCCTACGCGAGTTTTTGTAGATGTTATAATTACTTTGTAAAAAAATAAAAAAAAAATAAAAAAAAAAACTAAGTAAAACGTAAATAGTTCTTTTAAATACGTTAATAATACATTTTTAATCAATTAAAAATATCAGTAAAATATAGATTATCTTTTTGAAGAAAATATATATATATTTCAAAGCACATGGTATTTTAAAATATAGAATCAGTCTTTATATGTGCTAAATCAAAACATGTTTAGCGAAAGGTAAGAATATTTTATCCGATAGTAAAAATGTAATGTGAGATTTTTTTTTTTTTTTTTTTAAACTTTGAATCAGTCTTTATATGTGCTAAACAGCTTAAATCAAAACATGTTCCGCGAAAGGTAAGAATATTTAATCTGATAGCAAAAATGTAATGTGATAAAAAATAATTTTAATTACTTTTTTAAGG
Source organism: Linyphia triangularis (assembly GCA_963978545.1). Classification (NCBI taxonomy): domain Eukaryota; kingdom Metazoa; phylum Arthropoda; class Arachnida; order Araneae; family Linyphiidae; genus Linyphia; species Linyphia triangularis. The sequence continues at coordinate 81,405,850 of OZ021721.1, read as the reverse complement.
CTCCTTTAGTAATAGTCGATATATTAAAATTACGTAATTGTATTGGTTTAAAAATGATTCGGACTGTGCATTAAAATAAAAGTGTTTGACTGCTCAATTTGAGTTTTATAAATAAAAAAAAAAATTCTCTTGCTAATTAAGAAAATGTGTTTAACTATGAAAAAAAAAAAAAACCCTCTTATGTGCGGCATTTTATTTCCAATGTATCTTACTTGTTCGATCATAGGTCGCATTAGCTAAGTTCGTAAAATAATGTTTAAAAAATTAAAGTAAAAGCCCTAGTGTTCAGCCATCCGCAATTAAAGTTTAAAAAAAAAAAAAAGCACCGTGAAATCTTATCAGCCTGAAAACACGTTAGAAATAATCATTCGATACTTTTATTTTGTTATGTGACCAGCTCCGGTGTTGGTGCTAAATAATAAGGCATAAAATGAAAAACATCTGCTTGTACATAATTTGAAGATTTCGCTTCTTTTTTTTCTTATATCAAATGTTAAGGGTACACTTTTTGAGTTTGATCTTTTTTAATTGCTGTGTAAATGTTTTTTAAGATTGGGTTAAAATAAATTGGAATATGTATAAAAATAAAGGTGTTTGGTGGTCCAGTTTTACAGCTTTTTTTATTAAAAAAATTTCCCATGGTAATTGAGAAACTGTGTTTAACTATGAAAAAGAAAACTTTTAAAATTCTGTATGGTTATTTTTAAGGTATCATGTGTTCCTATCATGTATCATCTTTTAATACTATTGTGTTTTACGCATTCCGATAGTTGAAAATAAAAAAGTAAATTGAAAATAAAATTTCACAATAAGTATACCGAGCATTGGTATTTAATATTGGTTAGTGTTCCAACGTTCGGAAACACTGGGCTGCGATTCTATTTTAAAATTAAATCGTTCTCCGATCAATAGCTCAAATTTACTTTGTTGCAATACACATAACCCTAACAAATTTTCATTCAAATTATAAAATTTGTCAGAATAAATAGAAAGTCCTTTTGCAGGAGAGTTTTATTTCTACAATTTTTGTTTTTCATGTATTAATATAAAAAGAATTGCATTAGACTTGTTATTTATGCCATACTCCAAACATTTGATGTTATGAAAGGCTTCATATTCGCTTTCCCTATTCACTGAGTGCTAATTAAAATGAACCCCCAAAATAAAAAATTATAACAAAAGTGTCCCTTCCTTTACTAAGTGTTCGAACACTGAGATTTTTACCTTATAGTGTGTCATTTTCCTCTCAGGGTTTGACATGTATGCTAGTGTTTGCAATCTTCGCAGCCGTCCTAGGGATGTTTCAATTTGGCTACAATACAGGTGTTATCAACGCTCCCCAAAAGGTAAGTCAATACTCAAGCTATATTACAAACCTTCAAAGATATTAGCTTAGTAATAATAACATACCGGCAAATAAGTGTTTAATCCAAAGCATGTATTCGAAAGCATCTCTTCGATTATTACTATTTGGAATACAAACTATATGCGTCTGCAAATAATTTATATATTTTATTGACAATTTTTTATTTTTTATTTTTAAACTTTAAAATTAAATTGAATATTTTCATTTTGAGGGATACTGTGCAATTTTTACCGCTGAAAAAAATGTGTCCTCGAAGCATCCCTAGATTTGTTTCAACACTTTCAACACAACAAATAAGTTTTTGTGACGATTTTTTTTTATGCAATCCCATAGAGTTCATGTTATTTTCCATGTCTTCCTAGTAAGTTTATTTTTCTTTATTTTTGTGGACTACGGAAGACACGTGTTTTGAAACCGTCGAGGCAATAATTACAATGAAAACTAGATTTTTTTTCTTCAGCTGAATTGTTTTATTTTTTGAAAAAATTGAATGAAATAATCTTTTTATTAAAGGAAATTAACTATTAAGAAAAGATAAAAAAAATAGATTACAATCCTAATATTTGTTTGTTTACATTAGCATCAATTTATTGTATTTAATTAATATTTTGAAATATATAACTTAAAATTTTGTTGAACGTATTACCATTACAATCTTACACGTTCTTTTTCCAAGCAAAGTCAATAAAAAAAAATGTAGTTTTACACGACTTGGTGAGGTTTCGTGCTGTCACCAGAATGTGCCCCCTATTTTATCAAAGCGGTTCAACATTTACTAAATATAGGCATTTAGCCAACAATAGTAACCAAACTATAGCCGATTAACCATAAATAATGAAACTTTTTATTATGTATGGGTAAGATTAGCACTTTATTGAAAAAGATTAAACAATCATGACTTAAAAGAAGTGGAACTATTATTTGGAATAGCGGTAACAGGAATAATAAGTTCATTTCTAAAATAAAATGCTGTAGTATTTTTGTTGTATTAACACAATTTTTTTTTATAAAGTTAACATCTTAAATAAGTTTTTTTTTTTTTTCTTCTTCTTCTTTTCGATTCGAAAAGACCAATTTGATTTAGCGTCATTGAAAAACAGTATATTTATATAAATTCAAAGAAGTCTAAATGCTCATATAAAAATGTACTGAAATAAGACTATCCTATGCTTACGGAAATGTAATAACATTTTTGACCTACAATAAAAATGTTTATTGGCATATTGAAGGAAAAAATAAGATATTGTATTTTATAATGGTATTTACTTGTGAATATAATTATTCAATTCAACATCCAATGTAAATTGTTTCACTATTCGAATACCATTCAAGAGACTGCGTCTTCTTGCCTTTCTTTTCTTTACTTAGATCATTCAGAAATTTATCGAGGATGTTTACAAGATCCGTACAGGTTCGGATATCTCCGATGATTTACGAGACTTACTGTGGTCTTTGATTGTATCTGTGTTTGCCATTGGAGGAATGATAGGGGGAATGATCGGAGGCTCCATGGCAGACAAATTCGGAAGGTAACAAAACTATTATTCATATCCATTCTGTAGTCAACGAACTCAATGTTGATAACAATACAACTTAGATTGAGAGTGGAGGACCATTTTAGAATTGGTATTTAAGGCACAATCATTTTTAATTTTCTAATACATGAATAGTAACAGAATAATTATAAACACATAAAAACAAAGTTTTTACAATAAATTCTTTATATGCCACACTAACTTTTATATGCAATTGTAACTTATTTTAAAAATGATTTTGAGATCGGGTCGAATTTTCATAGTGTTTGACCACTACGAAGAAACCATATATTCCGTGCCATTGAATAACATTTTTTAGGACCAAAACATGATAGAATGCATTGTCATCGACAACGAGTCAGGTTTCAGCTCAATTGGATGACAACAAGTGGGTGAATTAGCATTTCAAAGATTCTTCCAACCAGAAACTCGAGAAAATAAAATAAAATTATAAATGCAAAAGACTAAAAAGTGGCAGATTTTTTTAAAATCATGTCATCAACCGTAACAGCTATATTATGGAAAGGATGGTAACTTTTCCTCTTTTATTTCAATTGCAGGGCTTCATGTTAAATTGAGGGCCTGAAAAGCAAAGGCGTCCAAGTGACTTTTCTTAACTTTTGAAAAAATACACTTTTAAGTTTCTTATTTATATTAAATTTGTATGAAAATTATTTGTTGTTCCAATACCCAACCTCTGGAATAAAGATATCACTAGTTTTCATAGAATTTAATATAAATAAGGAACTTTAAAGTGTATTTCCTCAAAAGTTAAGAAAATTCACTTAGACCCCTTTGCTTCTTAGGCCCTCAATTCTAAAAAAACGGGTTACGGTAATTTAATTTTCTGACAAAGGCAAACCATTTTCCGGAAATGTGCTTCTTTTCCGTAAATTATTTCTATTTTGTTTTCGATGAACTATTAGACATTTACTCCTGATTCTGTCGAATCCAAAGATGTGCTTATCATTTACAAATACACTTTGTAATTTTGAACTTGATTAAAAGACGAGATCGACACCTGGTCTAGCATTTAATTCTTCACATCCATGCCAACGTGAGGAAATAGGGACCTGGAGTGGATTATGGTACAGCAACTCCATTATTTTACAAGCGAGTCTTTAATGGAATGCAACACGGGCTCATATTCGCGATACATAACAAACACAGAACGGCGCAGCAAACGACCACGATACTGGAGCTCAGTTGACTTCGTTTCGTTTTTTAATAGCTTAAGAATCCAATTATGGAAATTGGTCTCTATAACTTAACAACCTACTTTTGATTACAACTATATTTTTTGTGATGTAAATTAAAGTAATTATTCAAATGCCTATCACATACAGAACATATTTTCACAAATACATATTAAACGACTTATACATCATAAATCGACTTAAAACAGTACAGAAAAATTTATATAGAGTGGATACTTTATATACTTTAATGTATAATGAATACTTTATTTTTGTATTGTTTACCTATCATCCCTTGTGAGGTATTTAAATTAGTTATTTTTACTTCTTGACAAAGAATTCAACAATCGTTCATTGAGAACAAAAACTCAATGTTATTAATATAATGGGTGAGCAAAAAGTCTTACCAGATAAAAAAATTATTGCACGAAAATTAATTTAATGATTAATATGTAATTTTTGTTTAAATTGCACGTGCACTAATGAAGTATTTTCATGAACACTAACTATCTTGGTATAGTTCATCATGCGCTTCTCTTTGTAGATTGGAGAATGTTAAGTCGCTAATCCAGTTCTCTCTACGTGACACATCATGTTTTCCAGGAATTCAGACGTTTTCTGCCTAAAAAGGAAAGTAACAAGAACTGGATTACCGATTTGATACTCTACGTGGTACAAACATTGAGTGCATAACTCAATATTGTCTGTCTATCACAAGAATACCTACCACCATGATTTCTAGCGTTGTCCCGCGGAAACAAGATTAATCTTGATTTCCACGGGGGATTCCAGTGGAAATATATCTGCATTTAACGTATTGTAACGTTTTTTAGACACCAATTTCCTGCTTGCATCACCTCTATTCTATATAGACGAATCTAGTTTCTATACCGATCCCCAACATCCAGATAATTCGGCGAGATCCATTCTCTTGATAGACGGTAGTAGTTATAGCTCAATGGGTATAAAGGGTGTGCATGTTGGGGTTTATTAAGGTAATTGGTGTATAAAAAAATTTCATTAGTGCAAGTTCAATTTTCAAAAAGAAAGAAGGAAAAGGGGGGGGGGGGGAAACCTATATATTTACAAGAGTAATTTTTACGCGATATTTTTTTTTCATCTGGGCAAGGCGTTTTGCTCACGCTGTTTTGAATTTATCCTTGATAATTTGATTTTTTATTAATTTTCAATAAACCTCTCCTTGTCTCAGAAAAGGAGGATTGCTTGTGAATAACGGATTTGGTATAATTGGAGCTGCATTAATGGGATCCAGCAAGATTTCTCAAAGCATCGAAATTCTCGTCGTAGGAAGACTCATCATCGGAATGAACTGTGGTAAGGCGCTTTACTATCATGCATTTCTCTATTTGACAGTTTTAAATGGTTAGCACAGTATGTCAGGAGTAGACTGTCATAGTGAAAATCATATACTATTAACACTTTTAATTTTCGTTTCTTAACTTCGTCTTTGCACTTTTTATTGCACATTAAGAACTTGGAAATGCACAAGCATTATGCGTTTTTAAAGCAAATACTTGTTCCCTAAAATTTAAATTATCCCCCTTAAATATTTATTAACAAAATTAATCAAAATTAAAAAAAAAAATATTCCAATGATGCTAATTTTTGCACTCGTCCTTCAATTGAAATATGTAATATTTAAAACACAGCTGCCCCACATAAGCCAATTAAGAAAACTATATAAAAAGAAATTCCCCTCTTGAACCACTTATACCGTTGTCAGGGGTGGGAAGTGTTATAGCCCAGTTTGGAGCAATTTTGGAGCAGCAAAATTTAACTTTTGGAGCAGAATAAGAGAAAATGTAGCAGCAAAATTTGAAGATTAATAGCAGAAATATAAAAAATTGTAGCTGATTTAACAACAATTACCATAATTAAAATTTGAACTTGTATAATTTTATTTTTATACATAAAACACATATTAAAATACAAAATTATAAGATATACATAAAATTGCAACATAAAATATAATTTGTAAATTCAAAATATATAATTTGTAAATTCAAAATATATAATTTGTGAATTAAAAAACATTTATACTTATTAGCTTTTGACACTTCGCGAACTGGTTTGCTATGCAAAACCAAGCTCTCTTTGCTCGCTAAAAGTTTCATTGTAACACAAACACAGCTCGCTTAACTCCCTGAAAAGTTTAATTCTACACAAGTACAAGCTCGCGGAAAATGTATTGCTGTGCAAGGACAGGCTCGATTCACTCTCTAGAAGGTTCATTGCAGTGCAAATTCAAGTTCGCTTGACTCGTTCAAAATTAATTGCAACGTAAACCCTTAATATTAGAACCCCCTCCCTATCGAGAACCAAAAAATTTTCCCTTTAATACAATAACACAACCCTCCTCACCCCTCTGAATTATTTTAACATGTGTTTATGAAAAGCAAAATTAGAAGGCAAAAACTACTTATGTTGAAAATTTCAGAACTCTAGATCTATTAGAAGTCGCTTTGTAAAAATATTAATTAAAAAACAAATTAAAATTTTAAAATTCCGTGTTTCAGAGATGTAGCCTTATTAAAAATCGTTTTATATTTTTTTTCTTTAATTAAAAAAATTAGTTAAAAAATATTAATTAAAATGTAACATTCTGTCTTTAAAAAGTCTAATTAAAAAAAAAAGGCCAAAACCACTTATGCTGAAAATTTCAAAGCTATACTTCTCTTTAAAGTCGGTTTGTAAAAAAAAAAAAAAAAAAAAAAAATTAACATTCCGTTTGTCAAAGGTACAATCAGGAGGCCAAACTACTTATATAAAAAATTGTATATAAGGTTCTACACCTTTCTTATAGCAAAAATAGCAATGCAGTAAAATTAAAATAAGAATGTTTCTAAATTTTTGTGAATGTTCTAAAATATTGTGAATTTTTTTTATTTTCCAAATTGGGTCGAATTCTGCGTCAAAACGGCGATTTTACCCTACTTGCCGTTCTATAAACTTATAAAAAAGTATTACTTTTATTCTTTTAAATCGGAAACATTCCGGGATTTTGATTACATTTCTGTGATACTTATTTTCAAATGTAAAACGGATGTTTAAAAGTTATTTACCAACAGCCAACAAGTAAATTACAAACCCTAAATTTAATAGAAGGCATCGTCATTACGCGTGTCCGAGCCGAAATATTCTTTTTAAACTCTTAGTAAAAACATTTGATGGTTATAATCCTTTAACTTTTTACAAATTCCTTTCTTCTTTATTTAGAACAAGAGGGCGTGGTAAAAATCCGACGAAACACTAAATCAAGGTACGTACGTACGAAATGGCCATCCGTGCTTACTAGAAATCAGAAATTTTGAGGCTGCCCCTTAAATTTTATCTAGCAATGACACACGTGATATCAGTTATCAGCACTCGGCGATTTGAATTTGTCCCGGTGCAAGGCGCGTTTGAACATGAATGCGCATGCGTGAATGTCGATTTCAAAGGGATAATCCATACATTGCATTCTGTTGGGGGGAAAATCGAATGCTTTGCAAATTCGTGCGAAAACGGCGCTCGAGGTTGCCATAATTTCGTCTTCACATAGATTTGGCGTGCGCGAGCTGGTTTGGAGCTTTAGCGTGCGCGTTTAAAAGATTTAAAACAAAATTGGCGAAGAATTGTACTTAAATGTGGTTTTGTAGCAAGTTGGCCCAGGATACCCCTTTTGGCGCGCGCTGGCGCAATTGGCGCAGAATTCCCACCCCTGCGTTGTTTTCTGGACTGTATTCTTTATCGACAGAGCTTTTTCAAATACATTCGAAGTTATTTAAATTTCAAATCATCTTACCGGCAACCACTCGTATTTTAATACAATCCGTATTTAAACACTATCATTAAAGGTTTCGACTAACTTCGGAAAATTCTACGAGTATATGGCGAGTGTATTACATTTGGAAACTTCTTATTTCCAAATAAAGATGACAGCTGAAAAATCTGTTATTATTTCTAAAAGCTAATTATATGTCCCTTTTAGAATTAAATACTTCATGTAATATCATAAAATTTTGTCTCCATCTAATGTTTATCCACTAGTGGTTGTCATTTAAATAGTCAAAAAATCCATTCTTATCATACATAACGAGAGTTCTTTTTTTTTGGTTCAAATGTTCTACATGGTGGCAAAGATAATTCATTACATAACTTTTTGCAGTAAATTAAACCTAATTGTTAAAATTCACGGATAATAATAAAATTAACAAAAAAAAATCAAGTAAAATAATACGTTTTTCTGATTTGTAATTATGTTTCTTAAAATTGCCACCTCTAGGACACATTTCAGGATCCACTGCTGATTTTATATTAATGGAATTAAATTTCTTTTCTTTTGAAATTTATAACTAGAACTCCTGTGTAGTGACTTTTTTAGATTCTTAACACTTACAAAAATGTAAAGCATGTATTTTCCTTTTAATTTGTAGGCGTGAACACAGCTTTAGTACCGATGTATTTGTCGGAAATTTCGCCACTAACTTTGAGAGGAGGACTTGGTAAGATTTCACCAGATTTTCTAAGCGAAAATTTATCTCACGATTGTGTTTCTATTTTAAACATTATGAACGGGTTACTAATACATAATTTTTAATTGCTTTCATAGGAACCGTAAACCAGCTAGGAATAACTATCGGTCTTCTGTTGTCGCAGGTGCTAGGAATACAAAACATTCTTGGAACTGAAAAAGGATGGCCATTTTTGTTTGGTAAGCAACAAGGAAAGGGAACATCATTTAAACCAATAAAGATAGATAAACCATACCTATAAGATGGCATTAGGATGCAGCTATTTTTACATTGTGTAAAAATGAAATGGATTACTTCATTGAAAATATATGTAAAAGAAAAATAAACACAAAGCTATATCGTGAGGGTCGAAAAGAGTTTATCGAACTAGTGAAAGTCCAGCGAATTACTTTTCAATAACACTTATGCATTTTTAATTATGGCATCATTGATTATTGAATTAATCACAAAATTAGTTATAATTTTAAAAGTGCTAAATTTAGATTTATCTACAAATTCTTATCGTATTCTGTATAAGTGTGTGTGTGGGAAAGGGGGGAGAGGGTGAAGAGTGGCAAACAGCCCACGTGACCTAGATTTACGTTTAAAAAGTATCTGGTCTTTTTAATGCGAATTGGTTAAAAAACGCTGAGTATAAGAACTATTCAGATTCACTTTTTAAAACTCAAATAATATTTTAATTGACCTTCAGGGTGCAGCTATCTTAAAAGATTTTTTTTATACATGGGAAAAGATTGAGATCTCCGGATAGGGTTTGATGTGAAACGAATAAGGCTCTTTTAATTTAATAATCATTTCTCAGTATAAAAAAAGATTAAGTAGGAGGTGTACATGTTATCTATCAGGCATGCAACGACTTCTGATTGCAGCGATCAGAGAATTTCTTGGTTTTAGAGCTGCAATAAAAAAGAACTTATGTAAGACTGTGTATACTATATATGAAAATGTATATTGCTAAAATGAAATACTGTAGTAAATAAAAGCAGTGCCTACGTAAATAAATGAAATATTTTCTAAAAATATATTTTAAAACAATCTCAAATTTTGCAATTAGTAGGTTAATTATAATGTAACGCAAAACCTCTTTCACCAAAAGAAGTCTTTTTGTATACTCCGTAACGAATTTTATAAATTATACACTTATTCTTAGGGATGATTAAAATTTTTAATAAATATATTTAGTAAGCAATTCGTAGACGAATTTTCTTGTACAAATATCAGTTAACTATTTGATTTGAATTTATTTTTTTTATTCTGTTTTAGGAATCTCTGTTATTCCAGCAGTTTTGCAACTTATTATTCTTCCTTTATGTCCTGAAAGTCCAAGATATTTGCTCATTTCGAAGCAACAGGAGTCTCTTGCAAGAGAAGGTAAGTTGCAGATTTTAGCATAAAATCACACGCACGATAAATTAGCTCGTGTTTTATAACAAAGAGGGACAGTTGTATGTTTAGATATCTACTTTTTAGAACTTTAAATGTAATTAACAATTTGGAAAAAGTATATAACTAAAATTTTGAAACCAGTTCCCATCTTCAAATTTTTTTTTTTTTATTTGCTTTGAAATAATAGAATCCTAATGTTTATATGTACAGAATTTCAGTCTTCGACTGAAAAAAGCTATAATGAATGAATTCGAAACAGAAAAAATTATCCTTTGATATCACTAAAACTCAACCAACCATGTATTGATACAAATAAAATCATCACATAGTCCAGTAGCGCAGTGCGCTATCGGGGTGTCGAACTAGGGACTCTTAGATCAGTAACAGGCGTGTTAACCACTAGGCAAAAGATATCTCTAGGGTCTAGGTGTTGTATCCACCACAGTCCCACACAAATTCGTAAACGGTAGTGTTAAAAACCATTAATTTGTTTACTCATTGTTGTTGTTATTAATCCCTCTCTGTCGAGCGGCAGCTAGACATCGTCCATGAGCCCACACACCCTTAAAAAAATCCAAGGCAAGCAAAGGATTCGTCTCAAAACATCCCTAGATAGGCGTAGTTTACTCATTAATATCCATAATATGATAATCATACGATACGATATTAAGGTTAATTTTTTCTCAAAATAAATTCCACAGAGCATTTTTTAATGAGCATATTCTTCAAAAGGTGCGAAATATTTTCTTATAATATTTTTAACTTTGTAACAACGAGACGGTTACTTAATTTGTAAAGTACGTAATAATACGGTCTTCTGAAGATTTAGTTTGATGGTACTATTAGTTTGATAGCAAAACCAAATGAACAAGCTTTTACAATACTGTTGTGTTTTCATTCTAGCTTTGCAGAAACTTAGGTGCTCAAGTCTAGTTGAGGAGGATATAGAAGAAATGAAAGCGGAAGATAGGTCTCAACAACATGAACCTGAGGTATAAAATTATTATGTTACGGCTTATTTGATAAATCTGCTAGAAAGGTTGTGTGAATGTTAACAGGCACAGGTATGGAACACTCGATGTGGGAGTATTTCTCACTTTTTCAAATGTTTTGCTTTTATTTCAATAGTATATGAAAATTAATAGGTTTTTTTATCTGATTGAAAAGAAATTTATCACTCTCCTCCCCGTCCCAACTTTTTAAGATGCTTTTAAATTTAAATTTTGAGTATAATTAAGTATTAAAATGTTAAGAACGTAGTAATGAGTCCGAATAACTGAAATTGTTTGTTAACTCAAAATTTCACATGAAAGTAAGTAATGACATGAATTGAGCTATTAACTTCATTAAGTTAAAAATCTAAATTGCTCTCCTTAATTTCTGTCAATTCTCATAACAACGCAATGACCTGAGATTATTTATATGCAGTCTACTCAGATAAATGAAATAATTTAGTATCTTAAAAACAGACGTTATAATTGAAGCAATTACAATATGAAACAATAACTATTAAAAATAGTAATGTAAATAATATATATGTTACGGATAATTTGACAAATCTGCTATAATGTAAAATTATCGGTTATTTTATAAAATAACCAAAAAAACTGGCTAATATTGTAAACTAAAAAAATATTTCATTTGATGATTATTTTATAAAATACTCAATGTAAACTGTTAATGATTAATTTAATAGGATTTATTAAATTAACTGGTAATTTTATACAGTAACTAAACCACTGCGGTTGTTATGAATAATTGTAAAAAGAAACCCTATTTTTTAAAATTTAGTTATATTATGAAACACATGAAATATACCCCGTAAAATTATGAAAACATATTTTAACCTCTAGTATTTTTCCAATGGATTTAGATTAAACTTCTCGGACTTTTTCAATCAATCCACGATACCGTTCTTTACTCTCATGATTCCACAGTTTCTATCTTTATTCTCAAGTGCACTTATCATCTTTTCATTAAAAGACGTTTTCACATTGATGATAATAATAATAAGAACTGAAGGATCAACTAAAATTCGATGATAAATAAAAATTTAAAAATAAGAATCCCAAAGCAGCGGTGCGTTATCACTGAGCGAATGCTCAAGTATAACAGAGGAAAACATAAACAATAAGATTGCGCAGAATCCAGTATTTATCATATTAACCGCGAGCTAACAGTTATTATACATAATAGCTGGTTACTGTGATTAATTTCAGATTAATGAAACAAATTATTACATTAATTAGGAGGGTTTTTTTTTTATGTATAATAACTGGTTAATCTGACAAATATGAAACTATTAATAATTTGTCATATTAACAAAAGTGATAGTAATTTTGTAAAATAACCAGTTATATAAAATATCCAAATTAATTAAATTAGCCGTAACAATTATAATGAAAAAAGCAAAAAGAACGCCGTGAAATCGTCCTTACTGCAACCTGTATATGATATTTTAGAACTAGGCCTCGGTGGAATGTATTATTTCATTAACATTCATTCCAACAACTAAAAATCGTAACCAGTGTGCTTAAAATCAGTGTCATATGTTTCCTAGTGAATTGGTGAGTGAATAAAACTAATTGTGCACTAACATGAAAGTGTTTCAGTTAAATGAATCGCTAAATGTAAAAATGGGTCATAGCCGATTGGTTTTTAAAAAGACATGACACATGGTTCATACAGATTTTCAAAATGAAAAATAAGGACTTTTTAAGGACTTTCGAAGTACTTTGTTAACTTTTTTAAGGACCTCAATTTTATTGTGACTTAAACGATGGGGCGAAATTGAATGAAAAGAAAATTTTAATGCACACTAAAATTCCTGAATGAAATTTCTTTTAATTCCTAATGATTATAACCAATCATTTTGAGAAATAGATATAGTACTTTTACAAAATGTAGTTTAAATTTTTGAAGTGCAATGTAAATTATGCATATTTTTAATAATCTCCTGCTTCCGAAGGCACTTTTAAAGCAAATTGCAAAATTTCGTAACTGGTTTTCCGCCATAATTTTTACATTATTTCATTTTTCTACCACGATGAATGCATTTAAATTAACAATGATTTTAAAATTTTAACAATGATGCACAAATGGGCACGAAATAAAAACTTCTTCAGAAAATATTTTAAAACTCAAATACTAATATTAAAATACTAAAATATAAAATATTCATTTGCAGGGTGTCTACAGAATTCGAGAATATGATTTTCCCTGAGATTTCACTGATTGCCAGAAAATTCCCTGATGTCTCTCTGTGGATGTTATCATTCAAAAAACAAAATAATGGCTAATTTAAAAATATACAAATTTAATAAGTAAATGTAATTCCAAATAGTCTAAGTCTAAATTGCTCCAAAATAAATTAAAGCTAAAAATCAAAACAAATATCTTTCGAGCATGAAAAAGAATGTAAAACATTAATTAAAAATTCACACATATCACTTTCAGTTAATTGTGTTCAATAAAATGTCAAAATAAAAGTACAAAAAAAAAAAAAAAAAAAAAAAAAAAATCAAGTACAGGATCTAAGCATTTTTGCTTATGAATGCTTTTAAGATTGTTGCAAAACTAACACAGCGCTAAAACGGTTAAAAAAAAAAACGAAAAAATCTGATGAAATCAATTTTAAATATTAAGGAATTTAGAGCTCTAATATATTCTGTTGATAAAATATCCAAGTCAAGAAGAAAAATAATCATATCTGTAAAGGATGCAGTTAGATTAAAATTAGAAGATTTTTTTAACCGAAAGGCTACTGGCGGCCACGCTTCTAAGTTATAAGGTAACTAAAAATATAACATAAATAATATGTAAATAATTTGAGTTCTAATGTATTTTGTTGACAAAAAACGCGAGGCAAGAAGAAAATAACCATGTCTCTAAAGGATGCAATCAGATTGAAGTTTGAGGATATTTTTTTAACAATACGGCGCTGATTTCATGGCATCCACTTCACGTGACGCGATCCATGATAGATGTCCACCCCCGCACGGAGAATGCGAGAAAAGAAACTCAAATATTTTAAAATTTCTTAATTAAAGAGTCATTTTACGAAATTCCCAGGCTTGTCCAGAAGAGTGAAATTCCCTGACATTTCCCTGAATTAACGGTCTGTCGCCACCCTGATTTGTATAAAAATAGCAATTTATAACTGTAATATTTAGCTAATAATGTTAATAAAGTATTTGCAACCAACTTCAATGAAAAAATTTCTAAAATTTGATCAACCCCAACCGTTTAACTTTACTTTTTAGGCTTAACCATTGTTAGACAAGAGATAGTATTTCTAAAAATTTAGCCGTACTTTTTGCTGGCTATTAAAAATAAACCAGATTCATGATATCACAAAAAGAATATTCTAATTAAAGAACTTGGACTATGTCTTAAAATATGTGAATTTTTATTTCCAAAATCAGATCAAATTCTGCGTAAAACTGCAATTTTTTGTCATACATGCAGCTACTATAGGCTTTAAAAGATGTGTATATATATTTTAAATCGGAAATAATCCGGGATTTTGATTACATTTCTGTGATATTTAATTTCAAATATAAAGCTGAAGTTCAGAAATTAATTAGCAATAGCTAAATTACACAAAACGTTCCCCTAAATTTAGTAAGAGACCATCGCGATTTCGCGTATCGGTGCGGAAATATATTCTTTTTAAATGCTTCGTAAAACACACTTTATGGTTTATACACCTTAAAAAAAGTTTTAAACTACCGTTTCCAATACCTTTCTCCTCTATTTTGAGTACGAGATCATGGTAAAAAAAATCCAGAGACATACACTTAATCAAAGTACGTATGAAATATGCATACATGTTAACTACATTCGTAATTTTTAGAACGGCCCCCAGCAATTTACCTACTAATGAGGCACCTGGCATCAAAAGCCATTCAATGCCTACAGCGAGTCACTGGTCTGTGCGTGGCACGATTGTACATGAATGCGCATGCTCAACAGGCGATTTTGGTAGGGGCGATCTGCATATTGCATTCCATTTGAAAAGTTTGCATTTTTTTTTCAGAAAAGATGCTATTTTCGGAGAAAAACTGCCTTTTTTTTAAGCAAAAAAGGCAGAAAGGACGAAAACACTTTGGATGATCTCCAAATTTCACTAACACTGGTTTTTAACTTGGAAAAAAATAAGGACTTCTAAGGATTTTTTTAAAAAATAAGAACTTTTAAGGGCCTTAGAATTTTTTTTGGCTTTTTAAGGACTTTTAAGGACCGTACGAACCTTGTGACACCTTTTTATACTTAGCGATTCAAATATTATTTAATAAGGGAATGATATTGCCTTGGCAGTTGCAATCACATTTTAGAGAACTAACAAAATTACAAGTTTTTAAAATGTTTGTATTAACGTTTATTAAAAACTATGTAAACGTGGTTGCATTCAGTAACTTTTTTATGTGTAAAAGGACAAGAGCATTTACCAATGAATAAGTTAAATAAATAATTTCAAGTTATTAATCTAAAGGGACAAAAAATATATATATATATATATATATATATATATATATATATATATATATATATATATATATATATATATATATATATATATATATATATATATATATATATATATATATATATCAAATTTACGTATTGAGTGGCGGCAAATATAACACAATAGAACATAAATAGCTAATAGATGATACGTAAACTTGTACAGTTTTTTATTTTTTTAAATTTGTTTCTCTGGGTTATAACGCTGTGAATATTTTATAAATCCATTCCATCTCCATTTTCTAAAAGGCGTTTGCCAATTATTCAAGTTAAAGTGACAATTTTAGATAGTGTTGATGATGGAGTGACCCAAATGAAGAAGTAAAAGGCAAAATTAATACAATTCTTCCATTAAAGTAACTTAAAATGTCAAAATATGAGTCTGAAACTGCTCTACCATAATCGCCACCACTGATTTTAGAAAAGAATGATTGGCATTTTAAGAATCATCATACCAAGAGAAGAGCTGACGGGTTATGGACAAAAGAAACTTTTGCTTTAATATAGCAATGGAATAGTAAGAAAGTATTTTTAACAGTTTTTTTTTTTTAATGTATTAATGTAGTAAATTGTGATTTTTGTTTCAGACTGCTTTCACTGAAGAATTTCGCATTCAACCTCCCCCTGTGCAGATCACTATGTGGAAATTACTTCAGAACAGATCCCTCCATCTTCCATTAGTAATAGGAGTTGTGATGCAACTCACGCAGCAACTCTCAGGCATCAATGCGGTAAGCTTCGTCAGCATTTAAAAGAAATAGTACTAAAGGAAAATAGTACGAAATATTTTCCTTTAGTAGTAAAGTAAATAATAGTACTTAGAAATAAAGTAAATAATAGTACTAAAGTAAAAGGAATAGTACTAAATAAGTTTTTAAATAAAAATAGCTCTTAAATAAACTGTTAACTTACACACCGAATGTCTTCACCCCATCAACAAAACCTTAATTAGTACAATAATATAGTGCCGCTAACTTTGTTTGCTTAATTATATAATAGTACATAGTTTTAATTCTCGAAAGCTATATTGTCCGCGAGTGTCTACATTTTTGACATACACGGGTTGTTACAAAAATAGCAGTGCATTTTTTTTTAAATATTTTAACATAGGAATAATTGAGTTATTTCTAACCCATTTTTATACAATCGGTTAAAGATATTCTCGATATCACTCGTGTTCCATATCTGCTCATCTGTCTGCATTTCTGTCAAAATGTAAGAGTAATTTCTAAAGCTCCATTTGACGTGAGTATACTACTAAAACCTCGTAATCATTCAATTTCTACTCTCTTGAATTCGACTTTTCTTGTTGCAGGTTCTGTATTATTCTACGGGGCTATTTATGAGCGCAGGCTTACCTGAGAACGCAGCCAAATATGCAACGATCGGAGTTGGAGCCGTGATGGTGGTGATGACACTCATCTCTATTCCTCTCATGGACCGCAAAGGCAGGAGAACTCTGCAGCTCTATGGACTCGGAGGGATGTTCATCTTCAGCATCTTTGTCACCATCACAATGCTTGTTAAGGTACACTTTACTTTACTGTGAACCTCAAAAGGAATATTGACTAAAACTTATTAGGGATATATGGCTATAAAAATAAAGTTTGTTTCTAAAGAACACGCTTTTATTAAATTAACTCATTAAAAAAGTAAAAAAATATTCTTTACTAAGTAATAAGTACACTAAAAATATATATTTTCCTTTTCACCTACTTTTGACTGATTAATAATGTTACTCTTAATCAATTAAAAATAATAGGACAGCCCCTCGCTTTTACTTTAAAAGCGAACGACACTTGAACTGTTTTAAACCCTTTTTACTTTTAATCAGTTAATAGAAGTTCTTGAAAAGAATTTTTTTTAGTGAACTTATTAAAACATTTTTGTTACGCATTTATTAAAAGCGAGACGTTTAAAAAGTTTTTTATGTATATTTTCTACTATTGAGTCATGTTCTTTGTTAGTAATACTACTATTTTTGGACAAGTGGACCCGTGCGCAGTTGAAACTGCTTTGAAGAATTACGTTTTTGGAAGTTCAACAGAGTTCGAATTGTACTCTAATGAGAAACACTTTTTTAGAAATTTTTACAATTTTATTTTACGTGTTGATATCTGTTTCAGTTCCTTTACTACTGGATAGCATACCTCAGTGTTGTCAGCACATTGTTCTTCGTTGTTTTCTATGCCATAGGTCCAGGTTAGTATCATTTACAATATCTTCATTATAATCTCAAAGTAGAAAAGTTCCTTATTTAAAACATACTCTGTCCTATACATTAAAGGGCAGTTTGGTCCTTGTGTTACTCTTGCGCCGAATAAATCGAGAATACAACTAACCTATACATTAAAAGCTAAAGATATAACAGGAAGGATCCATGCATAAAAATGTATTTACTCTAAAACCTAACAGCATGTATCACTGAATAACGATCTCAATTGGCAGCCTTCATGTAAAATATGAGGTCAATCAAAGCAAAACTCTTTAGGTTGACTTAGCAAATTATTTCTGGCTTAACTTTTATAGGGTAGTGTAATTATGAGACATTTACAGCTTTTAAAAAACATACAATAAGTAGGTTGCCACTTGACGTATCTAACCTTCATACGTCATGTCTAAAATTATAAAAAAAAAAAAAAAAAAACCTATTAAATACCATCATGCACATAGCTCTTTTCTTCTGGGAAGTTAATAGTGTATACCAAAATAAAATTACCAAGATACGAACTTCTTTCAGGACCCATTCCATGGATGATAACAGCAGAACTCTTTTCACAAGGCCCACGTCCAGCAGCGATGAGTATAGCAGTGACTGTCAATTGGTTTGCGAATTTCGTTGTTGGCCTGGTCTTTCCACAAATGCAAGTAAGTGTGCCTTGTCTACCTTTAATATTCCTCAATATTCTGATGGATAAATTTTTATATTTATCCGTTGATTAATATAAAATTTCTAAAAATCATGAAATACTAGTTGATTTAATAAATTCTTAAACTGAAAATACCCAATTTTTTTATTTTTATAAAAATGCTTATGTATAGTATATTGTTAATAATTGTACATTGCTAAATACATTACATGAATCCAAATAAATCTAAGGATTTCAATGTCTGTATCAAACAGATTGGAAGTTATTAAAAAGAACTATCGAACTTTGAAAAAGACGCCGCCAGGTAGGGTGTTTGAAAATTAAAAATAAAGTGGACGGTAATATCCTGTATCCACACCAAAAGTAAAATTTGAGTTTTAATTTATTAATTTAAAACAATTTAAGATATCCATTGATTAATATTTTAGTGGGGAATTCAATGATCCCTTTGAAACATTAAGGTTTGAGCAAAAACTTAAGTCATTTTGCAAGCGATCTGCTCCTCCCAGCAAGTATACCCTGTCGTGTCCATGGTTAATTCTGTTAATGTTCACCCTATTTTATTCACAGTATTAATCCACAATTTCAAGGCGTAGGAAACATCTTATAGAATCAAAAAATCTGCATACATGATATATGCAGATTACAAATAATGATTTATATCAAATTAAGAACAATTCGTGTTAGCTTCAGAGCTAGTTAAAGAGAAAAACTACGTCTTTCATATGAAAGTTTTGTTTGTTTTCCATAGTTTACTTTTGAAAAGTTTTGAAGATACACTTTTGAAAAGTTGCTTTAGTTAAAATACAATATATTCCATCAATCATCATTTCTATATACCCCTATTCTAGAGAATCTTTGAAAATTATACTTTCTTGGTTTTCACAATGTTTTTGGCTGGCTTCTGGACCTTCACATATAAGAAGATACCAGAGACTAAGAACAAAACATTCGAAGAGATCTCCGCGCTTTTCAGGCGAGACTCGGATATTGCCAATCTTAATGGCATGCAGAACTTGCTACAACCAGCCGACATCATGTTTGAGAAACCTCCTGACCATTGTAAGTGCATCTGCTCATACTTTTGTCCAAAATTTTGCTTATAGCATTTAAATACAGCTAGTAATTATTTTAACTTATTGTGTGATCAAAATAAGCTTATATTAAATAAATATATTATTCATTACATTTGATCAAATTCGATATATTGTGGAATTTTGTCTTAAGAAATTTATTTTCAGGCTAATGATATAAGTTGTTGCGTTTATGAAAATAATACTGAACTTTAACTTATTTATTTGAAAATAACTGTACTTCCGTATGTACCCTTCCCCTGAGCTTAGACAATTTAACAGCAAACATGTTATGTGTACATCACATAATAACTCGTAGTCAACTTCATCACTTCATTTTATTAATATTTACTTTAAAATGTTAAATAATTTTTAAGAATCTTGCGAAGTAGTTGTAATCTTTCGAAGTTGCAACCAATGAAAACACACAAAAATAACTGAAATTTTTACATTTCAATTTCTTTTGTGTGGATTGAAAATACTATAAGGTTTTATCCACACACTCGAATGAAATTTAAGTTACTTTATGGCTTTAGTATCTGGAGAAAAGAATAACTCATCCTCACTTTTAGATTTATCATCAACACAATTTTATAATAACAATATTAAGTGAATGCAAAGGACAGTCTGTGTCGATCAATGTGCAAGGCATTCACAATGATACGCCAAAACTATAACCACCAAGTAAATATACTGCTGTTGTCCAAGAGAAGCTCGCTTCGGATTTTTTAAGTAACCGAAGCAAATGCTCCGTTTGGTGCATAAAAAAGAAACTGATTGAAATTGCACATAAATAATTAAAATAAAGAAAATTGAAAAACACCATTTGTTACAAACATGGAAAACTATATCAACAATTGCTTTCAGGCGAATTTCAACATCAGCATCATTGTCGCTTACGAAACATGCCAGGAGGTCCACTTCAAGTAACACCCAATCACGTGGAGCAAGCCCTATGACGTAAAAAGAGGGAACGCTGCATTTGTGCAACTCTTTAGGACCATTTTTGGCACGCAGGTGAGGGAATTGTAAATTATTAAGACCATTGTCGTGAGATAGCGCCATATTTATGTTTAGTTTGGTGCAAATGACTTATAAATCATTTAGTAAATAGTATCCTTCAATGCGATATCAGCCTACGTCATTACGAAATAGCAAAGTCGATATAGTTATTTTTACCACATTTGAGTATGTATTTGAGGCGCTCTCTAAATATGTATAAAAGCATTTCTAGCTTAAAGGGATAAAAAAAATCAAAAAATCTAAGACTTGAATGAGTACTATTTTATAGTTTGTAGAGTCGTAAACGATTTGGTTAATGCGTTTTTGTCAAACCTTTTGCATCGAAATAACAAAGGCCTTTGCTTTGTGTTAATTTACAATTGACCAGTTTGTAATATTAATTATTTAATAAGGTATTAAATGTAACAAACAAAAGTTTCAAGAACTTGAATTATTGCAAAATTATAAGCAATTTCTAGCATCAAAGGAGTGTACTAGATACTGCTATTTCTCAAATGGATTCTTAAAGTGTTATTCAATTAATATAGAAATGAAATTATTCATACAAATTTCAAGCATGCCCCAAATACCTACCAAAGAAAGGTCTAAAGTTTTTGGACTAATGCAGGCCGCAATGACGAAGAATATACCCCACATCCGATTTGAAAATCTACAATCTAGCGTTTAGGACTTTTTATGATAAAAATGGCATGAGAGTCGAATTCACTTATCAATAAAGAATTTTTATAGTTGTTTTTTGATGCATAAATAACTTTTTTTAGTATCTTTTGTGAACGAAACCTTTGTCTGATGAGATCGATCAAGATAAGGGAGATTACCCTTTCCTTTTGTATCGTATATTCGATGACGTTTAAAACATAAAATAAACCTATTTCTCTCAAAATATTATATCATATGAAAATTTACGTTTTTTGGATGGAGTAAGCTATTTTTTGGGAAAAAACATTGATGAATAGTTTGGTTTAGTAATTTTTTTGTAAAAAGTTTAATATACATTCATTCTTAAAATTTAAATTTTTTGTTAATAACTTTGCAGTGGAGTGGCAGTTTAGGTAGATGAAATTCATACAAAAAAAAAAAACAAAAAAAAAACACAATCACAAAAATACAAAGTGTACAGTGGGGGTATATGTAAAGGAATGGAATACTATTAGTTTGCAGTTGTACACAGATGCATCTATGTTAAAAATCAAATAATTCAGGAGTTGACTTTTAATGAGAGATTATGTCCCCTAACATATGTTTTTTTTTTTCTTTGTACGGTATTCCCCTATTGAATATCTTTTCTTTGAGTTCTGGGGGCCAAATTGTTCATCCCACCTTCAGAGTTGTTTTCAAGAGATGGACAGCTTCCAATGCATCTTCTCCAAGTACATATGGTGGGATAAAAATCGGTTCACGGGAGTGTTCTGATGCACATATACGCATAATGCTAACCTTTTTAATCGTTTATCCGAAAAACAATAGTGCGATAAAATATGCCATTAATATCAATCTACCCAAAATCAAAAACAATATTCCAACATTATGAACTTGCCTTATTACGATTGCCCGAGATAATCCTGAGCAGCAAGTTTAGATTATGAATAAGTCAGGGGAAATTATAACCAGCATTAAAGCTTGCATGCTTTGTTTATGCGTTATATTGGATTTAATCATACAGGCTTAGCTTTTAAAAGGTAATGTACATGCTTTTCTGTACAATTTGAAAGACTCATTAATCGTGTGGTATGTTTAACCTTTTTCAGACGTCTTACGGGAAAAAAAGTGGGGACTCTCTTCACAACCGTATACGAGAAAATGAAAGGACTGTGGGCAAGAAAGCCTCTTCTCCAGCCAAATCAGCTTTTGCTCAGTGCTCATCCTATATCTCAACTCTTCATCTTAAATCCTAGCTCCCCCAAAAGCAACACAGCTATTCTAATGCCATAAGTTTGGTATACAGAAAGGTTCAGCAGTATTAAGGTGGAATTTTAATGAAGGCATCTACTAAAAATCAAATGTACGTCCTACACACATATCACATGTATATGTGTGTATGTCGTAATTCAAAGATAAGATTTCATTTACAATGTGTATTCAACATTGCCCCTGATAACTTCTTTGAGGAAGAAACGAAGTATGAATAATGAACAAGTGTGAAAGAATAATAAGGCTCAGAAAATTAAGAATATGTGTGCTTCAAAACAAGAAAAAACCTTACGATTATGTTTGCCACAAATTTATATTGAGTTTATGAAGATAAAAAGCAATATATGATTCTTTACTTGTTTTTTATTAGAAAGTAATTAGATTGTCAGGTTATTCTGACACCAAAGGAGAAATAGAGATTTCATCTCTATATCTGTACTTTTTACAACTCTGAACAATGGAAGTTTTGACTGTTTACATTTTCATGTTTTAATATGTTCTCATCCACCTAAAAATTACTTGTGAACAGTACACATTGATACACAACACTGATAATTTCCTTCTTGTTTAGCATGGTGGATGAAATCCACAGCATTTCTTGTCTTTTGTACAATAGAATTTTCAACCAAACTTATCAACGTCGCTAAAACAAAACAGTATTTCCGACGTTAGAAAGAATTTTTAGATATAGAGATGGTTGATGCGTTCTTTTTCAGAACGCCACACAAGCTGTTTTTGGCTGTTGTTTAGTGCAATATGTTGAAAATCTATGAACAAAAGTATATTGTTGATTGTTTACATATAAAATTTATAGAAAATTTTGAGATCTATATTCCTGCCAGATGAAATCTCACTGGTTGACAGGTTTATGTGATTTTATTAAGAGCAAAATTTCAGAAGCATTGTGTTCGTATTAAATTTCCACAATACAAATTTACTAGTCTGTTGTACTGAAGTTTAGTTCAATAAACTTTGGAATTTTGTAGCAAATAAAAATTTTCTTCCCATTTGAATTTGAAGGCCTATTTAATTAAAAAACTAATATATTTACAATAAGTGGTAATAATTACCAAAAAGCACCAAATGGGAGAGGGAGGGGGAATTAAGGAAACATTGAAATTGGAGGAGACTAAAAGTTCCAAAAAATTTGTTCCTTAATATACCACCAATGTATCTTTATAGTGTTCAAGAGCATTCAATTTCCAAGATTGATAAAAACAAGTGTTCAATAAGACCTGTAACAAGTCTATAATCTCATGAAAAAAAATCCTTTCTTTAATTTCAATATATAATTTAATTAATATTAATATGGGATGTTTCCCACTGAGAGGAAATCCTTGCAAAGGCATGCAATAGATAGAAGAATGAATGTTAAAAGATAAATTAAATTTATTGACAAAACATGAATGCAGAAACATACATAGCATTTCTCACTCTTTCTCCTACATAGGGACCATATAAAAATTTAAATTCTGTAACTTTTAGAATTATCCATAATTCTTTACTACCTTTTTACATTTTCTTATCTAATTTTGAGCATTTTTACAAATTACAATTTTACATATTATAATTATTATTACAAAAAAAAAAAAAAACTTTTTACAACCTATTTAAGACACCCTATATATATGAATCAATATTTAACTGAATCGCCCAGTTTCAGAATCATCTATATGCACCAAAAATCTAAACTGAGTCGAGACCAATTTTTTTTCAGACAGTTTTCTTCCTGGCATTAAAAAGATTTGATAAAAAGATTCACTTTTTGAGTTATGACAACAAAAAAGTTATAAATTGTTAAGATAATAACAGGAGAAGAAAATTAGCTTTTTTTTACCTTCAATATCATATGAAATGCACATACCTTATTTTGCTACTGAGTTAAACAATTATATCATGAAAATAAATAACCTAATCAAATATAAATTTGATTGAAACAAACTTTGATAAGTGAATAAATTTTTTTTTAAACTTATGTTTCAGAACTGAAAGATATTTATTATGCAATCAAAAATAAATTATACACATGTTCTAATTTTTACACCAACCCATACCTTTTACAAAATAATCTGTGCCCAGAAATAATCAAAATACAATAAAAAGTTATGAGCATGAAACATTACAGCACAAAAAATCTTAATTAAATCTTTTCTTAGGTGTATTATCAGGAAACAATCGCCTAGGAAGACTGTCATTTATCACTTTGGGCGATGGTGAAGGTAGTTCTAATCTGCTAGCAAATCTGCAAGATATACAGAGTAACAATGTAACATTTATTATACATCCTATCAAAATTAAATTTTAGAAAACTTAAGGCATATAAAGGGAATTTATTAAAAAAATTTATGAAAGAAGAAAAAAATTAAATTTCTGCAATCAAAATTTAATTTTAACTTTTAAAAATTTGCTTGACATTTCCAGAATTACCAAATTTTATGTTGCTTAAAAAGTTTTGTGCATGAAACATTAATTCTTTAAATATTTTTTGCAAATTTGGTTGCAGACTAAAAATGTATATTTTCTAAATTTTATATCAAAATATAATCAAAACGCAGAATTAACTTTTTTTAAACTATTATATAATTGGATTTGTCATATTCAAAGAATATTAAACTTTTATTTTATATAAATTAAACTATATAAATAGTATTATTTGGCTTGTATATAAATTTTTTGAAACATACCATACGCATTAAAATAAGTTATGAACTGCTTTAGTAAGTACAAACATTGATTTTTTTTAAAGCTAGCAATTCTTCAATTATTTGTTGTACTAAATGCCAACAACTTTCTGCTACTTCCAAGAGGCTCACTGAAACATCACACCTGTCATGTATGTACGGTACGGTCACAACAATTCCAAAAGTATCAGCTTTAGTCTAAGATAGCATTAGTGTTACTGACAGTAAAGTGAATAGTATAGGATATTTTTTGTTAAGTGTTTAAAATTATCTCTTACCTTGATTTACTTGTGGTAGAAGCAGGCCTTTTGAAGTCAACTACTTGTTTACTGTTTGGAATAGGAGTGTTGATTTGCTTCAAAGCTGAACCAAAAGACGGACAAGCAATCTGAGATACCTTGGCACACGATTTTGCATTTGAAGCAAATGGAGTAGCAAATGTATTGGATTTTGGAAGAAATGAAAGATTTTTTGATGGTGTATTCAATTCACTTCCTGAAATGAGCATAGGAAAATACAACTATTATGTAAAAACTGTACAAGATTGCGCTATCTTCCAACAGTGTAGTTTAAAAAAAAATGATAGGATAGGCTTTTGAGATGCTCTTTGTTTCTCAGTCTTTTAAATAGGATACTGAATTTAAAGATAATGTTTTTGAAAGGGATTATCCACGTTATTATTTAGAGCAGTGTCCTATTTAAAAGACTGAAAAGCAAAGAGCATTTCAAAAGGCAACACTACCTAATTTTTTTTTAAAAAAGCTACACTATTCGACAAATTATTACCTGAAAATGAAACTTCCAAGATGTGAGTGATTTGATCACTTTAACAACACAAAAAGTTACCACTAGAGAAATTTTGCAATATATTCTTAGGTAAACATTTAAAATAATTTTATCCATGTTAAGGACCAAAGAAAACTGAGAAAAAATCATTTTTTTTTTCTCTTAAACTTGCCTCAATAAAGTTTAATTTCTCATTAAGTATAATAAAGAGTGTTTAAATTGTATCAGCGTTGTGTCAATATATTATTCCTGCAGCAAGATATACGAGCTCAAATTTGTGTCAAATTCGGAGATTTTTCGATTTTGGCACCAAATAACTTCCAACGTGTTCAACTTGCCTCAATGTTTTATGTATTAATAAATAGTACTAATATAGCTTTATCTAATGACAACCTCGTTTGCAGGGGAAAATCAAATTCAGGCTTGAAAATGGTAAAAAACATGAAAACCTGGACATTTCACGACCTTGCGCAATTGACTTGCTATGAAATTTTTATATGTTTCATATAGATCTATTCTAGTACATTCCATAACAGAATAAATGCAGGTGGCTAGTTGCTTGTGAAGTTTTATACAGATAAAAATTATTTTCACACAAAAACACCAATTTTTTCATTTTTAAAGGTGATCTTTGACAAGTCATAGAATTTGAGTGGTGCAACCACAGAACAAATACGGACCATCACAACAACGTAAATCTCGGTGGTAGAGCCCGCATTGGAGGCGCAAATCTTGGCAAAAACAGACATAATATTGACGTAATGTTCAGCGAAGTAATGTAAATAATGACAATATAGGCTATCCGTCAAAGTAGTCATCACATCAGAGGTTTGGGGTAGTCTGAACGTACGCTAGTTCTGTGGTTGTCAGACTTATGTAAGCAAATGTATGCCTTCATGACCATTACAAAAATTAATCAAAAATATCCATTTCAACTCGGAAATGTGAGGATTTGTACAAAATAAAACATATTTTAAGTAAAGTAGAGAAAAAAAGGGACCTTTTTCACGAAAAACAGATTTTTAGGGAAAGTAGGGACCTGTTGCGAAGCCTGATTTTGGTAATAGGTCTCGCTGAAGTTATGGTTACAACCAAAAGAACAAAATTATTTGGATATTGGCGATTTTCGACGTAATTTTTTTGCTACCATGTAAAATCACTGACCTAGCCCAACTTTGTGTTCATTTATGTGCAAATACACAACTGAATAAATCAAGCTTCTAACAATGTTTTTATAGGGTTTAATCAAAACACCTGCCTGGTATACTTCTTTGGAGGGGTATCACGATACTTGTGGATACATTCTTTGATAAGTGGCATATCAGAAAACTACTTGGGAAAATTATTTTGTAATATTATAAATAATAATATGCAAAGATACAAAGTGATTTAAAACACTGTGTGAATACAACAAATACCTAACACTTCTATCTGAAAGGGGGAGGGGGGAAGAGAGATAAAAATATTTACTTACCAATCCTTGCAGTTTGGTGCAAAGACCTAGAATTCAAAGTTTTAAGGTGAGACACTGCTACAAAAGACTTTTCTCTTTTCACTTGATTGAAATTCTCGATGGAAGGACGAGTTTGAAAGGAATGCGAGCGACGTATTGGTTTTGTCAAATTTGGAGTGTCAATCTATACCCAAAAATAAGATAGTATAAATTTTTTAGTTAAAACTAAAATTAGCTGATTAAAAACCTATTGATATCAAATTATAAAAACCTATTAATATCCCATTAGATTGTTTTAAATTTTTCTTGTACAAAATGTCAGTAAACATCATACTAATTAGTGAAAGAACAAAAATAATTCATCTATAAATTAGCATTAAATTGTGAACAGATTAAAGAAATTGCTAATCAATGTTGACTAATTAGGCCACAGTAATAGTGCAGAGTGATGAATCAAAATACACATTCAGGAGCCAATAATTAAAGAGGGTAGGGATTTTAATGTCTTAAAGTAGGTACTAAAAAGTAATCAACTTCTTAAGCAATATTTTGAAGTGCTTCAATAGTTTGCCAAATATCTCAAAACTAACATGTTCAGGAGGGATATGCCCATAGTATCACTTTGGAATCTCAATACATGTTAGCCCTTTTAATAAACATATCTTGTTACTTCTTCTACCAACTACTGCCTAGCCGATTTTTGGCGAGTTGAAAAAAATCAAATGCAAAAATGGAGCCATAAAGAATTGCAAAAGTGAAGACTAAACAACAGACTATCTAATAAAGAAAGGAATTAGATGGCTGCCAAGCATGGCAGCTGTTTAACTAGTGAGCATGTATTATAAATAACATAATGTAGACTGAACAAAGTATTTTTCAAAAAAATACAATTATCAAATTCTTTGATTTGAATTTAAATAGGCTTAGTAACTTTTCTTTTGTCATCGGTTAATGCCTTTATATTAACCAAATTACTAAGTTAAGAAAATGTATTGAGATTGGTTAAAATTTACAAAAAAGAAATAGCCAGATTTCTAAGCTGAAATGACTTGCTTAAAATATAAGCAGTGTAATTTTTCAACATGAATCGATTTTAAAAGGATTAATTTAAAGTAATTTTAAAGCAAGCAAAATATTTTAAATATTAATATGGGAATTAAAATATGGAAATTAAAATTTTGTACTTAAATTTTGGCCTTTTTAAAAAAACTGTAGAACTTAAACAACTTAAAGGAACCCTTTTTTTTAAAAAATGCCAACACATTTTGAAAATTCATTTTTATGATTACAGAATTAAGAAATGTAGAAAAAAAGTAACAAATTTTAGCATTAAATTATATAAAGGAAAAAAAAAAGAATACTGACATGATGTGTTTGTAACTGCATCAGTATCGCTAATATTTTAATTATACAGAGAAAGCAAAAATAAAAAACTTACCACCGAGTTTGACTTGCGCAAAGGAGTCTTTACAGAGGAAGTTGGTGGATATTGCAAAGTATTCATGCTTTTCAATGGAACATTTGACTGTTTAATAATTTCTTTTGTCTGATCTTGTAACATATTCATACTTGGTTTGTTTTCTCCTCGTACAAAAGGAATTTTTCCGAAAATACGTTTGCTTAGTGGTGTTTTGATGTTTGACTTGCTTGTTAAAATTTTAGATTCATTTATATTTGATTCACCTAATATGCGTTTGGCAGAAGAGAACTGTTCAATTTTACAATTTTTGTTTTCAGGTAAGGCATTTTTATCTCTACTTGCTTGGAATATATTTTCTTTTTCTTTAGCTTTATTGTACTTTAAAGGTGTTTTTAAAGGAGGATCCTTGAAAACCTTACCTAACTTGGATATCACAATTGAGGACTTACTTGGTGTTGATTTCATACTGTTTTCATTAACTATACTTTCAGATGATAAATGCCTTTCTTTCATATCTACATGCACAATTGCATTGTTTGTGATGCCCTCAGAATCTCTGACATTAGATATCATTCTACAATTAGCTACTGTGACTTCTTTATTTTCTTCTGTAACCGTACAATTTTCTTTGCTTATAAAAGAATTTTCTTTAATTATGGCACAACCACTATTGGTCTCCACTTTATCATAAGATTTTTCTTCAGAACCATTAACGTAATGTTTTTCATTAGCATTACAATTTTTATTATTCGCATTACAATTTTTATTATTCGCATTACAACTTTCTTCAAGTGATTCAGAGCTTCCTTTGAGTGCTCCAGAACTTCCTTCGACTGCTTTCGAGCTTCCTTCTGAACCACCTTCCAGTGCTCCAGAACTTACTTCCAGTGCTCCAGAACTTACATCCAGTGCTCCAGAACTTACTTCCAGTGAGCCAGAAATTTCTTGAAGTGCACCACACTTTGCTTCAGTTGGGCCAAAACTACCTCCTACAGAAGATCTTCCTTTGGTCGCACCAGATTTTTCTTCGACTGCCCCAGAGTTTTCCTCGTCTGTCCCAGAGTTTTCTTCTGCTGCACTAGATTTTTTTCCGGCTGCTCCAAATTTTTCTTCGACTGCCCCAGAGTTTTCTTCGGCTTGGTCAGATCTTTCTTCAGCTTTGCAAGAGCTTTTTTTTAATGAGCTAGAACTTTTCTTGGTTGTGCCAGAGCTTCTTTCAGTGATACTAGAACTTCCTGCATTGTTATTGAAATCACTATTTGTTTCAGTTACATTAAAATTAAATGTAAGGACACGTTGATATCCAAGAGTCAAGCAAGTTTCTTTAGTAACAATATTATTTTCTTTCAATGGATTAAAGTCTTCCTTGCTGGTACTCAAACACTTTGCCACCAATTCATTTTTAATAGGGATATCTCTTTTTATTACATTGACACTATAGGATAAAGTATTAGAATTTAACGAAGATTCCACATTCTGAGATAAAACTTCCGACTCACAATGCTCTTCTGAACAATCCTCTTCTAAAGTCGATAAAGGAAATTCTTCATCCCATAGAGAAATTTCTAATGATGTGTCTAGCTGATCAACAATTCGCGATGCTTCTTCGCTGATCATGTTCATAGTTGTAGGCGATGGTGTTCTCCATCCTGACCACCGCTCTATCTATTTAATAAAAAAGGAAAAATAAATTCTTTATAATAGCTTCTCATCAAATAAGATTAATACTTTTTAAAAATGAACTTGTTTCTTTACAGGTTTTTAAATAAATTTCTTCTTGTATGTCTAAAAATTTTCATATTTTAAGGAAACTTGATGATTTGCAGAACTCAATCAGCAATAGGGCAAATATTAAAATATTGTGGTTAATCATTTCTTTTCTGCAAGCTGATGTATTTTTATCTGTCTTCATATTTATAAAAAATAAAAATAAATAAATAAAAAATAAACAGTTATCAGTGTTTTGCATAGCTTATAAAGATACACTAAAATTAACTTTCTACACAAATTCATTCTTTGCTACTTAAATTGTTTTCTTCAAAAACTTCGAGACAATTTCTAATACTTGTTACTTCAACCAGAGCCATTTTGGAAGATTATGGTAGCAAACTGCAAATGGAGTTAAAAGAGGTTGTGTTGATTAAGAAATTCGAAATGGAATAAACAATGAGAAAATAATTTTCATCATTCAATAGTATTTTTCTTTTTTTTGGAGGGCGCTTGTGTATGTGAGGGGAGGGGGGGGGGGAGCTTTATAATTGTACAATCCTTGGATGGACTGTTCCGTAAAATCTTGCAGGGAAAAAATATCAGCAAAAGGGCTGTTCCTAAAAAATGTTGGATGAATAAAAAAATTTTGCAAGAAGGCCGTTCCGGAAAAATGTGGGTTTTCATTCCCCCATTCTAAGTTACGCTAACAGCTCTGTCCTTTGTGACTCGTACAATAGACCAGATCTACTCTCCAGATAAGACTAGTTGTTGTAGCAGTAAAAGCACTCCCTCTGGAGTTAACTACTAACTTCTCTTATGTCTCAAGTTGCGCTGTTTCAGGGAGTCAAGGTTTGGTTGCATTTCGATTTAATTAAAAAAAAAGCTATACTGAGACGTGGACTGAATTTGATTATTAGTTATTTTTTAAATTCAAATGATGTTTACCTTCCGAGAGGTACTACAAGGGCAGTTTTACAACATTTCGTCTCGAATAAGAGAAAAGTGTGCGATTTGTTAGGTTGCTTGAGTTTTATTTAATTTTACAAAAACTACACTAATGTTTGGATTTAAAAATAATGGAAGCAAAAAACTTTTTTTTCTGGGAAATTTTCCAGAATTGCCGAAGCAAAACTATATAAATCATAGAGATTGTGGTTTCACGCTTATTTTTAATTCTATGTCCGCATTTTCATCTTGAATGGCAGAAAACCCTGAAAATTCTCACCAGGGATCTCGACAACTGACCTGAGACTATATGTCATAATTTCTTAAGTAATTGTTGCAAAACGCACCTTCTTAGATTTCCAGTCGGGCTCCAATCACCAGCCAATTGTGGAAAATATTTTAAGTGAGTTACAAGAATTCATAGAAATGAAAGAAACTCTAGACATTCCTTTATATACTGTTGTACCAAAGTTGTAAAATGTTATATTAAGTTAATGGTTGAAGCAGCTTTTGCAGTTTTTTTTATCAGTTTCCTTTGGCATTACCTTTTTCTTTAAATTTGACTGCTCGTCACAAACTTTTTTATTGCTAAGAACTAAGGGTAGGAGGTGCTACATGTAACTAACATGGTACAGTGCCCAAAGACAAAAAAATTTCACTTTTTTACAAATTTGCTTATGTCAATTAATTAAAAAAAATTATAAATATCAATGTAAAAATTGAAGCAATTTTTTATACATCTGTAGTTAAAATGTAAAATTGCTTTTCAAGCTAACATTAACAATTTTATTTTCAGTAGTAGTTAAAATTACAATTTGAAATAAGGACATACAGTAGAATTAGGCAATTGGGATTAATTTCTTGAACAAAATTAAATTACAATTCTAATAATTCTGCATCAATTCAAACCAAATGGCAAAACTGATCCTCACACTAATTTAGTGACATAGCCAAAGCAAATGACACCAAAATGGCGTCACATATCTCGGCAATAGCTGCTATTAAAATAGCTTAAACCTAGGTGAAATTACCATTATTCCAGAGTAAATATCGGCCTCCAAACTGGCACATATCTCAGCAATTACATTAAAGCAACAATCAGTAAAAATTATCACACTAATGTAAATATTAGCGTTAGCACCAAATATGTTGGTGGAAATCTTCGCAATAGAGGTGATAATATCGATATAACATTCTAAGAAATTGACTATCACGTAAATCTTAGCGATAACGACAACTATAAAGGCGCAAATCTTCCAAATAGTGGTTATTATATTGGCGATAGCTCCCACCGTAGCAGCCGAAATCTTAGCAATAGCAGCCCTTACATCAGCAAAACTAATCCTCACACACCAATGTAAATATTAGCAATAGAGGTTGGCAGTCTGTAAGAAAAGTGGTCTTTACATCGGAGGTTTAGTGAAATCTAAGTGTACACAGGTTCCGTGGTTGTTAGACTTATGAGTAAGCCCAAAGAATTGCATTCCAGATTTGTACTGAGGCCAGGAATGATCGAAATTTCAGTAAAAAAAGAGCTAAATTCGTATTTCAGTTGAACTGTACGGAAACAAATACGCAACAATCTAATTCTTGGTGATAGCATGTGCTATAATCATGAGAATAGCAGCCATTATTGTAACACACAGCAAAATAACCATCTCATACCAACGTAAATATTGCTGATAGAGGCTATAACGTTACGTCAGAGAAAAATGTTGGGGAAAAGTAACAATTCTATCGGTGGTTTGGGGAAGTCTGGAGAATGCAGGTACTGTGGTTATCAGGAAATTTCAAAGCAAATTTGCTTTGATCTCAGACATGATTTCGGTCTAAAAACCTTAATCCCTGTTTATTTGTGTGATAAAGAAATTTGTTTTTATTGTTGAAGCTGCAAAATTTTCTAGTTAATTAAAATAGAACTTGGTAAAACCTATTCGATTTCTCCGTTTTTTCCCCGAGTTCAATGATTGGTAGAGCCTTCAAGATTTACTTTAATGGAGAAGTTGCAAGGTTTTTCAAAATCGATTGTAAATAAAGCCCATCAAAATACAAGCCAAATTGTATCATTTGCATCCCAATAAAAATCAATTACGTCTAACTTAGCAACAAAGTACTCACGACATCACTTCCTGTAAAAACACTCCTAAACCAGGGATGAGATTGGTCAAAGAGCAAAGAGGAGGAAATCCAAAAGTTTGTCAAAAGCATGTGGAAGGTACGATATCCAAAAATTTTGACGAAAAAAAGCATGCGAAAGAAATAATTAACCAATTTCAAAGTTACAATGAAATTTCTCACACTTTATAATATTGGTATAGCTTCGAAGCAAAAAAAGCTGAAGTTCATGCAAAAGCAATAAAAACCAGCAAAAAAACTTATGACAATTGAAACCAATTTTCAGCTACAAAATTATACAAAAATTTCAATAATTCTGCAGAGATTCAAATCAAACGGCAAAATAGATCCTTAAACAGGCACTAATCACGGACTTAGCGGCTATCACATTAACAGAAGCCTAGGTGAGTGGCTACAAAACAGTATAGCAAATCTCGGTAATAGCAGGTATTATATCAGTGTAAACCTCAGCGAAAATAACCACTCTAATGAAAGTAGCGATAGGGCTTAGAATACCAGCAAAAATCAAGGTATCAGCAATAATGACCATCAAAACGA
The DNA here is from genome assembly GCA_963978545.1 of Linyphia triangularis. Taxonomy (NCBI): domain Eukaryota; kingdom Metazoa; phylum Arthropoda; class Arachnida; order Araneae; family Linyphiidae; genus Linyphia; species Linyphia triangularis. The sequence continues at coordinate 81,371,761 of OZ021721.1, read as the reverse complement.
CGTACATATCGGCAATAGTGTCCACTATACCGGCACAAATCTCGGTAATGTCGATGCTTTCTAGGAAATATTGGAGCAAATTTCGATAATATCAGATGTTACTACAGTGCAGTATTTGACAAAAATGACCACCACACTAATAGAAATATCAAAGAGCTGAATATACAGGGTGTCCGAAAAGTCCTTAACACATTTAAAAATTCACAGAAAAGCAACAAATTGTTGTATGAATATGCGTTTCAGACAATAATGCTTCACAGAATCAAGAATTTATTTTTCCATCTTAAAACAAATTACTTCCAAAATGTGTTCAGAGATGGCGCTGTATCTCCAGTTCCAGTTCAGCCTACCGTCAAGGACTTTTTTGGACAAACTGTACATACTGGAGCAATTCTCAACAATAGCAATATTGCATCAGCGTAATATCGAAATATTTTTGCTAATATCGGTGCAAATCTCAGATTTTGCAATAGACTAGCATTCAGCGAAAATGACCATCACACCAAAGTAAATATCAGCATTAACGCTGAATATACCGAAGAAATTCTCAGCAATTGTGCTAGTATATAGGCGTCACACTCTGTGAAAATGCCCACCACAACAACCTAAATCCCATCAATTTGAGAAGAGAAAAAGTGACACAAAAGAATCGAATATCGATATAGTTGAAAAAGTACAAAATGTCCTTTTGGGCATAAAGATGGCTAAAATAATGCATTTGTATGCGATTTTTGTATTTGATACAGGAGTGCGACCTCTGAGCCACAGGTTTATCCCCCTCCTCCTGATTAGGCAGTGTTGTGGCTAGTTGAGGGTTTAAACTTTCTCAACAAACCAAAGCTTTATGCACAGTGGAACGACTTTGGATAAAAGAGACTTGGAGACAGTACTTTAAAGAATGAAAACATGAAAGAAAAAAAAAACTTGAAATTAAATAATCATTCAATCACACCAGTGTGACCCTCACACGAGATTGAGCCACTTCAGGCTAAGAGCAAAAGAAAAAGGGCAATTAGAGCTCGATCAATACAGTATATATATATTTGAAAAACGGTCGAATGACCGGGCAACAAAAATTAGCATAAAATATTAGATCACCCTACTGTTCTTGAGTTTACTGTGATATAGTTTACATGTGTTATTGTTGCCGGCATGAAGTTTTTCTATTATTTGGTGGTCCATGATAACCCCAAGATTAATGCAAATGATGAACAAAGAATACTCAGGGTGGCCCGCCGTCTCTACACTTCTTATATTCCAAAATCCTGCGTTTCTAAAAAACCCATAACCATGTAGTGGTTAGTTGAGGGCTTAAACTTTCTCCCCAAACCAAAGCTTTATGCACAATGTAACGACTTTGGATAAAAGAGACTTGGAGACAGTACTTTTTAAAGAACTATAAAAAATTTATTTACATGAAAAGAAAAAAAAAAACTCAAAATTAAATAATCATTCCATCACACCTGTGCGACCCGAACACGAGATTGAGTCACTTCGGGCTAAGAGCCAAGAGCAAAAGAAAAAGGGCAATTAGTGTTCGATCAATACAGTATATACACTCAAGAGCCAAAACATTATGACCACCCCTACATTTTGCAATGAACTCGCCTGGATGACGTGGAAGGCACGTGATCAGGTGGAAGTGGTATTTAACTGCTGCTGGAGAGTCTGAAGAATCATTCTTTCACTTACTTCTGTGTGTGATGAGAAAGGCTGCGGATTTAAGTGACTTTGATAGAGGGCAGATTGTAATGGCTCGAAGGCTCGGAACAAGTATTTCCGAAACTGCATGACTCGTGGGTTTTTCGCGATCTACAGTTGTTAGTATTTATGCAAAGTGGATGAATGACGGTGAAAGCAGCAGTAGACGACATGGTGTTGGACGTCCACACGCTATCAAAGAAAAAGGTCGTCGGAGACTGTCTCGCATGGTGAAGCAAAACCGGAGCCAGACAGTGGCTCAGCTGACAGCCCAATACAATGCAGGGCCAAATAATAGTATCGGAGCACACTGTTCAGCAGACACTGTTGGATATGGGGCTACGCAGCAAACGTCCCACTCGTGTGCCTTTGCTAACCAAGCGTCATCGCCAACTGCGCCTGCGCTGGGCCCGGGAACATCGTGACTGGTCCATGGATCAGTGGGAGAGAGTTGCCTGGTCAGATGAATCACGGTTTGTCATTCATCACGGCGATGGCCGTGTCAGGATACGCCATCTTCCAGGCGAACAGTTGCTCCCTCAATGTACAGTAGGTCATACACAGGCCGGTGGTGGCGGTATTATGCTTTGGGGGACGTTTTCTTGGGCATCTCTGGGACCCGTAGTTGTGGTAGAGCAGACCATAAATGCTACAGGGTATCTGAACATCATTGCGGACCAGTTGCACCCTTACATGGCTTCTGTTTTTCCATCTGGAAATGGAATGTTCCAACAGGACAATGCCCCATGTCACAAGGCTAAAATTGTGTTGGAGTGGTTCCAGAAACATGATGCTGAATTCCAGTTAATGTTCTGGCTGCCTAACTCACCGGATCTCAATCCGATAGAACACATTTGTGATGTCATGGGACGGAAGCTCAGATTTCAAAGACCACCAATTCGCAATATTTCGGATTTGCGTGACCGCTGCTTAAACATTTGGTACAATCTGTCTCCGGCCATCTACCAAGGACTTGTGGCATCCATGCCAAGGCGGGTTGAAGCTGTATTGAGCGCCAAAGGTGGGTCAACTCGTTATTGACTGGTGGTCGTAATGTTTTGGCTCTTGAGTGTATATACATATTTGAAAAACGGTCACATGACCGGGCGACAAAAATTAGCATAAAATATTAGATCACCCTAATGTTCTCGAGTTTACTGTGATATATGCGGGCCATTGTTAGGAAACGCACTGAGGTTTTTAAGTAAATTATAAACTTACGGGCGTTTCCTAACAGACAGAAGTGAGACTGCTTCACGATTCCGGTAAATTCAAATCTCTGCAATTAAGAAAACAATGCAAATGTGCAGTTAAACAAGTTCTTCTGATTAATATCCTTTATTCTTATAAGGGATGCTAATTAAACATTTAAATGTTTTTAAGTCAAAGAGCGGATTTCAGTGCCCTGGACTCGATTAACATTAGTTTTGGCTGTGTGCCAGCATGCGCAGAACCCGAAACCCCCATTATGGTCACATAATTTCAATAATGAATCATAGAGGGAATCATAGCCACAGAAATGTTTCAGCGAATCACAGCTCTATGTGTACCCCAAACTCCAGGCGCTTGTGACGTAATTTGCGAGGAAGGGGGAAAAGTACACTTTTTGCTAGAAAAACAGGCTCAAATTGGAAAAAAACGGATCCTCGAAACAGGGACAAAAAGGCAGAAAAAAAGGAAAATTTTACATGAAAAACCAAAAAGCAAGAAATCCTCCAAAAGGAGAAAAAATCTCATCCCTGTTAAACTCATAATGTAAAAATGAAGAATTAGTGATGTTCAGGCATACAGTATTAGTTAACATTTCGGACATCTATTTTGAGTGTGGGACAATAGTACAGTTAAAGTTTTAAAGTTGATTATAAGTATTATCTAGTAGCTTGACAAAGGAAGTCTGAAATAAAAATACTACTTGAAAAGTATATTTTTAGTGTACCCTTGAAAGACCTGTGTGAAAAGATATACTCAATTTTCTTTTTAGCAAGCATTTTTACTAAGATAAATGTTAGTTCATGCTATCCATGTTACTAATGACCAAGATATGGTGCTATTTAAGTTATTTTCTTAGTTAATTTACATTAACAAATCAGTTTTAAGCAGGGGATATTAATTTTTGTTAAAGAAATTTTTAAGAATTTTCTAGTAGTATGATAATGTAAATTGAAATAACGCTTGTAAAAAAAAATCCAAAATCTAAAATTGTAAAAGGATAAAATTTATTTGAGCATGAAGCAAAAGCTACATTATTCCTAATCTACAAAAAAACATTAGCAAAATACAATCAGTATAGGTTTAATAATAGTTTTTAATGAATCATACACAAAATAAAATTTATGGGTTAAAAAATTTTAACTGTGTGAAAATAAATGTTTGGCTGGTTTTAACTTTATTTACTATAAAAAATTTATTCAAATAATTTTGTTTCATGCCATAATTTAAGTATTTTTATTTTCTTATATAAGTAATGACTATTGAAATTAAAATAAAGGTATACTTATTTATAAATTGTGAAAGAAATCTCAAAATCAATACTTTTTATGTAAGACAAGATAATAAATTTCAAATTTCTTAAAAATAAAAAGGACATTTTTCATGTTATAAATGAGTGATTTATACTTCATTTTCAATTTGTACACTAATTTGGCAGTTCTTGCTCTGATAATCAATATTTCAATAAAAGGTGTTCAATTATCAATTGAGAAAAACTTTTCTGGAGATTTTTCCCGAGGTAAATTTAAAGGATATTTGTGCACTGAATGGGAGAAAACCCAGAAATTCTTACAAGGCAGCTTAAGAATCAATACAAAACTATTTGTCACAACCACTGTCACATCAATTAATTTCTTCAAAGCAGAAATAGGTGTCTATGCAGTGAATAGTATGCAAGATCTCCTCTATGCTAAGCAAGCAGTCTGCCTTTATTGGCAAGTTCAACTTTCTTGGTCTTGATATACAAAACTGCAAAATAAAATAATCAAAATTTTACATCTATATTAATACAACATACCTCATCTTTCTTGGTAGTCAATTCAGCACCTAAGCAGCTATTACCGAGATTAGTGCAAGCACCAATGCTGTAAAAAAGCATGTATAGCCTCATAAAATAAAACATTAATTAAATATCATTAACATTCCTACAATTATATTAGTTCAAAAATATAAACAGATGATCAGATGAAAACAAATAACATAAGCCTAAGAATTGAAAAAAAAAAAAATTCTTTTAGTACGATATCAAATAAGTATACGAACTTAGGATTTTTTTTATAGAAGGTGGAAATAATTTTTAAAAAATCACTTACTAAATTAATTTCAAAATTACTTAACGTTTACTATGTTTGCTAAGTTGTTGTGGATTTGGAAGCTGAGCATGCAGACCAACAATACTGTGAATTGAACTAGAGTCACCTAACATGAAAGGTACATAATCTATTTTCCAGTGCTCAGGCTCAAAAAAAAAAGTTTATTCCCCATAACATGGGCAAAAATATTAGATTAAGTAGGTAGAGAATTTTTTTTTTGCAAAATATTTTTTAACTAATATACAAAAGGAAAAATTACCAAAGTATCAATGTTAGATTTAAAATTGATCGGAGGTGTGAACATTGATGTAAAATATTTGGGTATATCAATTTTTGCATGTCAATATCCTGGGTATATATATACCTTGGTATTTAACCAGATTGGGTATTTTAGTGGGTATTTATAATTTTTCTTTAGGTTTAGCTGCTTATTAATAAGAGTTTATTTATGATATATGTCTGAACTGAATAATATCCAGGGATTAGTTTGGTAAAAAAAGCTGAGAAGAAAAATCCAAAAATTTTATGTATAAAAGACATTTTAAGCAATATTTAATATGGTTACATTATATATGTATTAAAATATTCGGAAAAAAAAAAAAAACTTCAGGCATGCCCAGGAATGCAGATTGAAGCATTCATGGTAGCGAATGTCAAAATCAGAATTGCTTGAGAATCGAAGCTAATTACTAGGTTTCTCAACAAACCAGATCTGAAAAAACAAATGAGCCTAGTCCTTTCTATTCCAAAGGTAACAAAAAATTAATTTAGAAACTAATATCAAGAAGTTTCCTGAAAAAATATTAAAAGTATGCAGATTAGAACTCAGTTATACAAAAGCTTAAAAAAAATTGGGATGTGTGTTGTGTTTTCCACGTGTTTTATAACACTGCACTGTCTCTTATCAGTCCGTCAACAAAAATGGTTCAAAATACCGGCTTCTGGACGTAGGGATACACTTTGTGATGTAATCAAACATGATTTATAGCTCTTAAGCAAAGGGGGGGGGGGGGGGGGGGGAAATCATGCGAAAGCAATAAATACCAGCAAAAAAAAAAATTAAATTTCCACAAGTCAATTGGCAAACAGGTTAATTTAATTAAACCCAGTTTTTAAAATTTTTAAGCTTCATTCTAAGTAATGAAAAAAAGCTTTAACTTTTAAATTTAAACTATTACACAGGCAAATATATATATATATATATTTTTTGGTGCCCAAGATTAAAGATCTGATTTTAGTTATATTTGGGGTACTGAATCTAAATATGAAATCAGTTTTTCCTATCAGCTCTACTTTTTTAGATCTATGTTTTTTTAATGTACAGTCCTACACGAAATGTGCAATTCTTACACCATTTTGTGAAATTCTAAATCGCATATACATGGGTTGCTGTTATTTGTCTAGTAAATATTACTGGAATCAATCGAAACAAACATATCAAGTAGACTTATTCAAATTTAGTTTCTGCAAGAAGTCTAGTCTCTCACTTGGGGAAGTGCCGATCCCAACGTTTCACTAGCTACCAAAGCTCTGTGAGGATGAGTATTGTCTCTCTGACCCCCCTTCTGATATTAATGAAAGTGATAGTGGTTATGAGGAGAAATCATCGATTCCTCAATGTTTCAACCAAGATGAATTAAACGATCTCACCAGAGATCTCAACCACTCAAAAGAATCTTTTAAATTACTGGCTTCAAAGTTGAGAGAAAAAAATTTACTGGAACAAGGAACTAAAATTACATTTCATCATTCAAAAACAAGAGAGCCTGCTGGTCTTCTTCTTGCAAGAAGACTTATTTTGTCAAGAAATTAGAGGACTCCGGGAAAAAATGAGTCATCCTGAATATTTTTCAGATGATTGGCGCTTATTTATTGACAGCTCAAGCGAAGTTTGAAATGTGTCCTTCATACAATGGGAACAAATGTGGTTCAATACTAATTGCTCACTCAATGAAAATGAAAGAATATAACACCATAGCTTTGGTATTGGAGAAGATAAGGTATCATGAATATTAATGGGTGATTTGTGTGGACTTTTTAATTGCACAGCAATGTTGCTACATGAAATATCTTTGCTTCTTGTGTCTATTGGATAGCAAAAGACAAAACACAACACTGGGTGAAAAGAGAACGTGAAAGAGGGAAAACATGGATGTTGGTGAAAAGAATGTCATAATTGACCCCTTAGTTGAACAAGAGAAAATCATCTTTCTTCCACTACCTATTAAGCTGGGCCTTATGAAGTAGTTTGTAAAGCCTCTTGATAAGAACGAATCATGGTCTGCATATATAGGGGGACAATGTCTCACCCCTTAAAATATTCATATAGGATGTAATTTACTTGTTTCTTTTGTCAGATGTCTATTCTGCCATGTGTATAGATTACTATCTGTATTTTTTGTCTAAACTAAGTTATTCTTACAGTTAAGTAAAAAAATTAAACCAGGAATATTTGACAGCCAACAAATAAGACAACTCATTAAAGATCTTGCCATCGTAAATTCGATGAATGAGACTGAGCGAAAAGCCTGAACTTCATTTGTTGCAATTGTTTTCTGTTTGCCCAGAAAACAACTGCAACCAGTGAAGCTGAAAACTATGTTGAACTGGTTAACAAAATGCTTAATCCCTTGGTTATAAAATGAGTGCTAAGGTACACTATTTACAGTCAAGAACTTAAAAAAAATTAGGAGACACCAGTGAGAAACAAGGTGAAAGATTTCACCAGCATATTAAATCTATGGAGGACGGCTACCAAGGAAGATGAGATACGTATATGATGGTAGAGCTGGAGTTCAAAAGCGACTGTTTCAAAGTACATTCCAGAATGTTGCGGAAAAGAAACTTCCTAAATGTTCAGGGACTATAGTTAGTTTCTTAGATGACTTTTTTCTCTATCTTTGTATATAATAATATTTGTATAATACATATAATAATACAAATTCGGTGTTTAGTTTTTTATTTGATCCATGGATTTAACTTAAAATAGTGTTATGTATATTTCACAAAAATGTTATATCTTAGAAATTCGATCTCCTAGGCAAAAACTAATGCCATATTTGAATTCAGTGCATCAAATTCATAAGAAATCAGTTCAAGATACCCTAGCCCCAAAACCACTGTTGGCTTGTGTTATTTATATCTTTAAGCTTGTTTGATAAAATAAAAAGCAACAAACAATCATCACCAATGGAAAGTATCAGAATTGGAGTCTAATATACTGCAGCAATTCTCAACAATAGCGTTATTGTATCGGTGTAGCCAATGAGTAGTCAATAAGAGTCCTTTCCTTAATAAACCTGGAGACGTCTTCAATGATTTAAAGTAAGCAAAGCAGCGAAGATAAGCTGTTGCCAGATCGTTGGGTGGACAAAAATACGGATTGCCAAAGATTGAAAAATAAAAATAAAAAAATACTAGGTTGGTACAAGGCAGAACTGTCAATAGACTTAATAATAATGTGCAAAAATGTATCGACTTTAGCACTTTACAAGGTTTCTCGCATTTCCGTCCAACTATAGAATGAACCGAAATTGGATAATCGTCCACTCATCCTCATCAACCCACCAGCGCAATTTTCTCCTTGCATTGGCATCGGAGCAGTCTATTCAGTTGTTTATCTCTATCGATGGGATGAGCAGAAGGTATTCCTTCTTCTTGAGCGGGTAGAAGTAATTCTGCTTCGTGAATCAGCCTTAGAAAAAAAGGGATTCTTTTTTTTTGTAAAATAGCAAAAGCAAGAAAAAATGGATTCTTTTGTCAGGGATAGAAAAAAAGGAATTTTATTTGAAGAGACAAAAATCTGATTTTCTAAAATATTAAAAAAAGAGGAATTCTGCTAAAAAGTGGAAAAATCATCCCTGAATATCAGAGATTGAAAAGAAAGAATTTCTCTTTTAATTTTATAAATTATATTTTGTTTCTGTTCTTCAATAAGAAGTTTTTAACTTTATATTTAAGATTTATGTTCTGCTTACCTGAAAGATATCAAGAAATAAACAGATACAAGTACAAAACTATAAATTTCATTTTTTTACACTAGTGGCAAATTGCAGAAATTTTTACAGGTTTTCTGCTGTAATTTCTATATTGTTTTATTTTCCAGCATGATGAATATTTTTAAATTATTGATTTTTGAAAAAATTAACAATACTCAAAAGGGCATAAATCAAAAACTTGCTCATAAAAGTTAATCTTAAACGATATAAAAATAACAAAACATCGATATAAAATGCTAGTCCCACTTCTGTTAGAATGATATCAAGAAAATTAGTAAAATTTTCATCAAATGTTTATTTGTATAAAAATGGCAATTTATAATACTGTAAAATTAAGGGAAGAATGTTTCTAAATTTTTTGCAACCCTTTCAAAATTTGCATGAATCAATCTTTTAACTTCTCTTTTTAGGCTTTGCCGTTGACAGACAAGAACACAGTGCTTCTCCAAATTTAATAGTTGTCTGCTAAAGTATACCAGATTCATGACATCACAAGGAAATTGCAACTAAAAAACTTGGACTGTGTCCTAAATTTTACACATTTTTTTTATTTGCTAAATCGGATAAAATTCAACGTCAAAACGGCAAAGTTTTATTTTTTTTAAATCGGAAATAATCCGGGATTTAGATTATATACCGGATTTGTACTGGTGTGTTATTTAATGTCAAATATAAAACCGATGTTTAGAAATTAATTAATTACAGGTAAATTGCGGAAAACATTCTTCTAAATTTAATAAGGCATTACGATTACGCTTGTCCAAACGGAAATATTCTCTGTAAATGCTCAGTAAAAATATTGTATGGTTTTATACTTTTAACTTAATTAATCTTTTTAAATTCCTTTCTTTACTTTGATGGTAAAAATCTGGCAAAATACGCTTAAACAAAGTGCATACGAAATATCCATTTATGCTAACTAGCACTCAGATATTTTGAGACGGTCTCGAACAATCAGTCTACTAATGGTCTGTGCCTGGCGCATTTGAACATGAATGTGCATGCATGACAGGCAATTACAATAGCATACCTGCCAACATTGGCATTTTCAAATTAGTACAATTTTTACGGGACAAATATTTGCATTCCTACGACTCATGGAAAGTGAAATAGCAATAATATTTATGAATGTAATATAGAAATAATAGTAATTCACTAGCAAATGCAAAAAAAAAAAAAAAATGAAAAAAAAAAATGCATAATATTAAATATTGCTCTCAAATATAACAAATTGTTACATTTTAGCACAGAATAGAAATTATAAAATAAAATACGTACTAACCTGGATTTTAAATAAATCAAATTTAAACTTTACGATAAAATCTCTGATGAGGTGTGTGATTTAATCTACATTACACCCAAATAACATGTTTTATGACACACAAACTACAGTGAAACATACAAGGAGTTGGTGATATTCAAAGTATTTAATCACACGCACAAATATCAATTATGAATGCCTTCGAATTCTTATTATTACATTTGATGTTGTCAGTGCGTTTTTTAGAATTAATATGAACTTTGACATCAGTAAATTCTCCATGAGAAATCTTAATATCAGATGGATAGATAGAGCAAAATGCAAAATTTATTCCTTTGCTTGAATTTATGATGATTTGAAGTAAAATGCTTGGTATAAAATTCCAAAAAACTATGTTTTTTGGAGTCTTATACCAAGATTGTTTAACTTGGATATTTTAAAATAAATAATTAAGACTAACAAAGAAGCTGAAAACCGAAATTGCTTTAATCACTTAAGTCGGAGATAACGAAACAGTCGTTTGGTGCCGCCAACACAAATGAAAACAATACATCCCAGCGTCGCGATTTAGTGCTATTATTTAAGCGCAACTTTGAAGTACAGTCCAAAAGAAGGAAGAATAAAAAAAACTAAAGCACTTTCAGTTTTCTACTTCTTTATTAATCTCTAAAGTTCGAGACAACAAAACAGTTGTTTGGATCGCCAGGTCCCGTCGGCAACACCATTGAAAACACAGCATCCCCGGCGCCATGGTTTAGTGCTTTTATTTACACGCAATGTTGGAGTCTGGTCCAGAAAAAGGAAGATTAAAAAAAAATAAAGCACTTTCGGTATTTTGATTCTTTATTAGAAGTAGAAAACTAGTTTCACTGTAGTACGAAACAACGAAACAGTGGTTTGGTTTGCCAAATCCCGTCGGCAATACAAATGAAAACATGCATCCCCGCCAACGCGCTTTATTGCTGTACATACCGCGCAACCTTGGAGTGTGAACATTTTGATTGACGCAGCGGCTTTGGAAAATCGTTTCGGTTTCGTTGGTGACTTGAAGAAAAAATATTAAAAAATTCGGTTTTAAAGAAAAAACAAAAAGTACTGTGAAATCTGTACGATTTTTTTAGCTGTTCGTACAACCGTACAAAATAGTAAAAATCTGTACATTGTACGGATAATCCGTACAAGTTGGCAGGTATGCAATAGGGGTGATCCACATATTGTATACTGTTGGGGGGAAAAGATGGATGCACAGGAACACTGGTTTTAATGAACATTTTTTTAATAATCACATTTTTAAAAAGTGAAAAAAACTTTAGGGTTAGAATTTTTAATATCACGCTGTTGTTTTTCAAACATGAATATTTTGACACAGTGCCTTTCTTAGTACTTTTTGAAGTGCAGAAAATCTTAACTTTTGAAATATTTTTATTTCAATACGTAAAAATATTATCAAATATGCCATGTCCAAAATGCATTGTGAAAAACTGCCTATCTAAGAACTTTAAATCCAACATCTGGTAACACTGGTTACAGGAAACAAACCATTTTTCTTTGTTTGGCCTTATAAGTATTTGGCATTAAAAAGTTCAGCAAAAACATGAATTTACTAATTTTTAATATGGCTAATTCTAGAAATTTTATGTCATTACCTCTTCTTAAGCATACTAGTACATTTTGCTATTTTTTTTATCACAAGTAAAAACTATAATAAACTGCTATTATATTTATAAAAATTACATTCTTGATTATTAATGAATGGGAATATAAGACATTTTGCAAATATAGGAAAATAAAACATTTTGCAAAACGATGCCTGGATATGAGTATTTTGATTATTCATTTCTTAAGACATTGCCTTAAAAGGTTTTTTTAACTTACTTCATGAATGGAGTTTGGCAACCAGATGTTTCTTCTTTTCCTAAAGAAATATAAAAAAGAAATCAGTAAATTTTACATAAATTAAAGTGACATTTTCAACTTGATGTCCTAAATAAAAATATTATAAAGTAAATTAGGATGGTAGTTATGTTAATTTGAAAACAATGTGTAATTTTAGACAGTGTTCCCACTGATATCACAAATCAATGACTTTTCAAGGAATTTTAAGGATATAAATAATATTTTTTAAGGACCTTTAAAAAAAAATAATTCAGGCGTGTCTTTAATGTGTGACTTAATAGCTGCTTCACCCATAGTGCTAATATCAAACTCTTTTATGCACAATTTGCACTTTGCCTTGTGAACATACTTTGTTGAAGTTGCAATCCATTTTTCATATGCACTGTGCTTTAGCCATAGCACATTAAATGTGCGCTTTCTGGGAATAGTATTAGTAAGTTGCTAAAAAAAAAAAACAGCACTTGTTGGTTGCAAACTCTTTTGGTTCGCAAAACAAATACAGCTCTTGCATGTTCTTCTCACAGAGGACAGTGTGTAACTAAAACTCTTTTCTAATTCCACTCCACCAATTAACAAATAAGAGCCAAACGATGTACAAGTTGACACATATGTACAACAAATATAGCAGAAAATTTCAACGAAGCACGGCTAAGAGGCAATCCTGAAGGGATAAGCAAGTCACAGTTAAATTTTTATAAATATTGCAATCAAGCACACAACATCAGCAAAAATAAATATTGGGTCGAGATTGGGGCGCTAATGCTGAAACACTTAGGACTACTTACATTGCTCTTATTAAACCTATTTTGGAACATGGATTACTTGTATATTTTTGAGCTTCAAATTCCAACTTACAGAAACTAGAAAGAGAGCAGTTGAGCGCAGCTCGCATCATCGCAGGTTGGACAAACAGTTGTCCTAATGAAATTGTGTTGTACGAGGCATACTTACAGCCACTGAGATTCAGAGAAGGTGATAGCTTGAAGAAACATTTTAACAAATTTATAAGCAATGGCTCTTTCAATCGTATCTCGGATTTTGTAGGAGGGTGGAAGAAAAAGAAAAACAGTCCTATGAGCCAAGCTACGGAGTTGAATTTAATCAGCCGGGAGGTTAAATGTCAATCCCAGAAAAATTGTATTGAACCATCTGAGGGACTAAAGGGAGTAGTCTTCCATACCGAACTACAGCAGATGTGAATAAGGCTGATACAGTCCTAGCTCTTTCGAGGCAGATGGCACTTCAGATAATCAACGAAATCTCTGGAGTAGATATCCAGATTTACACAGATAGGAGCAAAAATGAAGAAAATCAATCCGGGAGTAGGATTTATATTAAGACTCCCAGAGAAGACAAGAAAATTAAAATGAGAAACCAGGAAAATTGCTTTTTGTTTAGAAGGGAACAGTTGGCTATGCAGGCCAGACTTGAGGCCATTTTTAATGAAGTCAATTTTGGAGTGGTATGGATTTTATCAAACAGTAAAAGTTCAATGCAGCACTTGAAAGACTTGAACAACGTGGGTGACAGTACTGGCATCTCTATACTGAAAATACTAAGACATATAAGCCTGGATCATGAAGTGCACCTCCAATGAATACCCTCCCATGTGGAAATTTATGGAAACAAGGGCTCTGCTGAACTTTTGAGTTCAGCTCCCTCCTTAACATTTGACGAGCTTTACTCCATCAGGAAAAACAAAGATTTAAAGATGAGGAGAGTCCCTCCATCGAATAGGTTTGTATAGGAGGAACAGTCCTGGTGGCTCCATGGGCCTTGCCTGTGATAGAGTTGACCAGACGGCACTGTCTAGATTTGCTAGTGGTCATCTGAGGAGTTGCTCCTATAGCAACGGTATCAAGGTTTTTCCAGTCTGTGCAAAGTGTGGAGTAGAGAGTGCGTCTACGGAGCACATCCTCACTTGTCTATGCCTATCTAGGGAGACTTTTGAGACGGATTCTTTGCTTGCCCTGGATTTTTTAAGGGTGTATGGTCTCATGGACAGTGACTAGCAGCCGTTAGACAAAGAGGTATTAGTAACAACAAACAACAGCAAAAATTAAGGACTTTTAATGACATCTAAGCATTTTCAAGTACTTTAATAAAAGCCTAGAAAATATGTTTAAAAATATTTAGCACTTTTAATGACTGTGGGAACCCTGTTTTAAATTTAAACCATTCACTTGATTTAAAACGATATATGTACATTGTCAAGAATAAAGGACAATTTATCATGTGTTATGATGCAATATTTCTTAATTTACTAAGTAAAGTCACTATTAAATTGAAACTAAATTTGCTCTGTGACTAAAGAAGTGGGATATTGCTGCTTTATATTTTTTTATTGTAGGTATTTTCAAACGATGTCTTTTTTTTTTAAATTTTTAATTATTTTCCATTGGATTGATATGTGGACTAATTTTGAGTCATGTCATTGGTTTTATTGGATTATTTACAATTCCATAAAAAAAAGTCCTTTATTTTGGCATAAAAAGGCAATTCAAACTGCAAGCTTAAATTCCTATTTGGATACATCAATTAAATTTTTTTTAATAAAAATATTTACAATTTGGTGATATTAAAATTACTAAAGTGACTATGAAAAATAAAATTATCAATGAGTGTAAATAAACTTGAAATTTAAAACTTTTAATTTATTACAGACTTAGGTGCTCTATCTAATTATACCAACCATGAGAACTTTCTACTTTGTGAGCTTTTCCATTTAAATTATCTTCATTTCCTTTTTCAGTAAAATGAGAATTTGATGTGGTGGTATTTCCAACAAACTCAATTAAAATACCAGTAGGGCATTCTGTAAAGTAAAATAATTAGATTATAAAATTATCAAGGAAAAAAGTATACATTATTTTTAAAAGAGTAAATAATTAAGATATTGTACTAAAAGTTTTAATGAGATGACTAAAGTTGAATAATTTAAAAATTTTTATAATCCATTTAAACTTGCATCGTTTATTGCATAAAAAATTTATATTCATTTCCGGAATGTGAGTAATTTATATATGCTGGATCTATATGAATATATGGACTACTTTTATGTTAATTATATCAAAGAAAGGTGATTTTCCACTTGAAATTACGTTTTCAACCTCATCCGGGAAGGGAAATTCAAAATTTGGTAATGGTTTGACCAAAATCCAGATAAAATCAACTATGCGGTTTGTACGCTAGATCTACATATGGAACATGCATTTCACTAAATATAAATTCATAAATTATATGTTCGGCAAATCGGTACTATCAAGAGACTTCTAACTTTTTTTTACATATTTTATGCTTAATCTTCTACTTTTGTTTAAAAGAAATTTTTACAGAATTTCAGATATGAAAATGATTTAATTTTAGTAACATGTTTCAAATTATTGCCGATCGTAAGGGTAAATTATAACATTATTGTAACTAAAAAAGCTATGTAGAACATTTTTTTAAATATTCCGGTTGAGACAATTTTAATGTAACTACCATCACTAGCGTTATTTGCCGTTTAAATTTGTCAAAAAAACGTCGACATTCAATTAACCAGAAAATTCGGTTATCCAGAAATCCTAATTTCCCGGCGATTCTGGAAAATGGCGATTTTTACTGTATATACTTTTTTTTAAATATAGAGAGATGTCTATTAAACTGGGTAGTAAACCAAATTTAAAATGGAAAATGTCAATTTCATTGTAATATTAATTGGTAAACAAATGCAAAGAATTAGTTTTACTTTAAGATTTTAATTGAATTTGAATAGCATAACACTTAGAAATCTCATCATGCAGCTAATTTTAAGTATTAAAATTCTTCCTTTACACTAATTAAATTAACTATACTAATTCATTAAAATTAGCTATGGTAACTAGTACTGCACACTATAGACATTGTTTATGCTCAGTTATTACATCCTTATACTATCTCAAGAAAATAATTTATAGATCAGAGGAAAATATACTTTGTAGATCAGTTATTGAAGCAAGTTCAGAATACGACAAAAATTACTATATCGCATGGTAACCAGATCCTAACCAAATAATTGCAGACATTTGATATCGATATTGCAATTTATTTTACTAAATATTTGAATACAATTTGTGTCAAAAGCAATATTCAGTTTCTATTAGAGCATATAATAATTGGAATTACAATTTCATTTTCAGTAGCTTATAAAATATACCATCACATAATATATTAAATGAAAAATTTATACTTCTTCAATAACAAAAGTATGAATAATGCAGGTGTACTTACCGGTAAAATAGAATAATAGTACTTGCTTACAATAGGCTTTAACACAAGCTTTGCTGGATACACTTTGAATCTTGCGAAATTGAACACAAAGTAAATAAATAAATGCTCAAATCCTTTCAATCAAAGTCAAAAACTCAACGACTAATTGAAGATTTCACGCCGCATTCTTATTTATATTAACGTGCGAGACATTTTTCAAAAAATCCACTTTTGTTTTAACGATCACTACACAGAAACACTCAAACCTCGGCATTTCCTGATTTATAAAATGTAAACAAGCTTTTTCTAAGCTGTATTATCATTGTTAATAAAAAAAATAAGATAAAATAGAACTTTAAAAGAAATATGTCACTATTTTGCAGAAAATATGCAGAGTATTTGGTTAGCAACAAAGCACGCCATAAGTATTTTGAATAGATGAATCACAATGTTTTGCCTTGAACTCTGAGCACGTGGCTTGATTTTGTCGTCTTCCGCAGTGGTTCGCTTGTAAAAGAAGCCAAGAACTCAGCCTAAGCCGGTCCCAAGCCCGGTTGAAAAAGGAGGAGGGTGCCTAAAAGCTGCCTTGGCATAGTCTGTTACTACCCTGACGATCTGCTGATGGTCGAAAGACCTAGGTAGATAAGACGGATGTGACAGATGAACGGCAACCAAAATCCAAGGTGTGGATACCGTGCTTAAGAGAATGTGAATGTCACATGGCAACCAGGGTTAAAGGTTGTCTCTAACGGTTCACCTCGTGAAGTGGCGAATCACGTTGTATTTAGCCTTCCGCCTGCACTGAGGGTCCATACAGGTGGTGACTCAAACTTACCCTCAGTCCTTGATAATATATGGGAAATAAAAAAATAAAAAAAAATCGGCGGGTCAAACCGCAATACAAGTTTGGAGCAACCCAAACCCAGCCAAAGTGGACCTGGCTCTTCTGAGTCAACCACTGAGGTATGTGGCGAAGTTGTTCCAAGCACCAAAACAACTGTCGATAGTGGTCCCTCGGGGCCCACGACAAGTAACCAACCATCTGTCGATAGTGGTCCCTCGGGGCCCGCGACAAATCTAACCGGAGACTCCCTTAGCTCTCTACCCGAATGGTCATCTATGACGCGTTCCCAAAAGAACAAACATAGAAGGCAAGTGGCTCGTCAGCGTCTTAACGCTGAAACTGGAGTTAACACTGCACAACATCGCAGTACAACTCCAGCGGGTAAAAGAGGTAGGGTCAGTGAAACCACCCCTTCCCCATCCACAGGTGCACAGGCTAAAAGACCGAGGACGGCTGAGTCCCCATCCTATAGCCAAGCTGCTACCGGGGTGAAGATGGCTATCGTCCGTGATAACTTCCCGGACGGCACCTTGTCACCCGATGATGCCCTGATCATTCAAGGTGACATCAATAAGGTCATTGACACAGAGGATGTCGCCCGGGAGGCCCCCCAGATTTTAAATTCGGGTGTGCTAAACGGTGCTTTGATGATCCTCTGTGCCAATGACTACACTGTTGCTTGGCTGGTCAGAAACTACGAAGGTAGGGCTATAAGCAAAAATCTAAAGGTCCAGGTGAAGAAGGCATCGGACCTACCGAGACCCGTAAAGATGGCTCTCAAATCCCGGGATATACTCACCACAGATGGGGAGGTCCTGCTCAGGCGAATTGCCCGCCTGAATGCAGGCCTCAACACTGCTGAATGGAAAATCCGGGAGAGAAAAATCGTCGGTGATCATGCATACATCAGATGGATCATCGAGATGGACCTCAAATCCTCCAAGTTCATCAGGGAGAAGAATTTTGAGATCTTTACGGGGAGCTTCGGTAAAGGTTTATTAAAGATCATCAGCGACCCTAATGTTGCTCGTGTGTCCCCTCCGTCTGCTGCTGTGGGTAAACCACTGGCGGAATCCAGCGATGTGGCCCAACAGCCCGCGTTGGAGACCGCCGTAATGAAACCTCCTGTTGAATCCGATGATGTGGTCGAAAGGCCCGCATCGGATGACGCAATGGAGGAATCATTGGCACCTTCGGAGAAGGACGTACGGTTAACGTCTACGCAACTAGCCACTGATGATATGGAGGTCGTTCAAGATCCAACGGAAACGACCCCATCAGTAAGTACTGGAGCGGAGGTTCAAAAAACCCCATCTCCTTCTAGTCCTATTAGTGATTCTTCTGGATCACTATATAAAGTTTTTGGCGATCTCGATTTCTCAGATTCGGGATCCGATATTACAATTGTGTCTGTTTCCCCCACTAAGGAGGACACAGTACTAAAAGAGAAGGAATCTTCTGAGTAGGGTAACAGCTTTATTAATTTTAATTCATGTCTGAAACCCAAAAGAAGACGAGCAAAACCATCAAGGTTGCTCAAATTAATCTTCATCATAGCCGGTCAGCAACTGCTTTAGTCAATAAAAGACTGGTAGAAGGAAGGATAGATATTGCCTTGATACAGGAACCCTGGGTCAACAAGGGTAAAATCCTAGGCCTAGGTAACTGTGGGAACCTATTCTTTGATCGCTCAAGTAGTAAACCGAGAGCTTGTATAATTGCAAATAAAAATATTAATGCTCTTCTTATAGCCGACCCACTGGATAGTGATAATGTAGCTATCAAGTTAATCAGCGAAAATGGAGATATTACTTATATTATGTCAGTTTATCTTCCATACGAGGATGAAATTCCTCTAACAACCTCAGCCAGAAGCTTTGTTGAGCGTTGCTCACATTCTGGGATGAAGGTCATTGTGGGTTGCGATGCTAATGCACACCACACCATTTGGGGCAGTACTAACTGCAACAAAAGAGGTGAGGATCTAATTGAATTTTTCTTAAGCAATAATCTGTATATCCTCAACACTGGTAATAAACCAACATTTGTTACTAGCAATAGAAAGGAGGTTATTGACATAACCTTCTGTAATAATAAAGCAGTTAACTGCATACAGGATTGGCATGTTTCTGAATGTATTACACTATCAGACCATAAACTAATCCAAATGTCCATTACAGGCCCTGCACTTATAACTCAGCAGGGAAGGCGGAATCCCAGACACACCAACTGGGATTCCTATCGGGAGGACCTTCGGCTTCTCCTAGAAGGTAAGAGCTTTAATTTTCCTTCACTGGTGGACCTGGAGCTGGCGGTTGACTCTGTACAACGGTCCATCCTCCTAGCCTACCAGTTAAATTGTAAAGCTGTCACGACTGGGATACCAAGGCGAGTTCCTTGGTGGAACAAAAACCTTAGTGCATTGCGTAAAACCTGCAGAAAGCTCTTTAACAGAGCCAAAAAAACAGGCGAGTGGTCAAAGCATAAAGATGCACTCACCAGCTATAATAAGGCCATTAGAAAAAGTAAAGAAGAATCGTGGAGAGACTTCTGTGGCCAGGCGGACAATATGTCCAGTGCAGCTAGACTGACCAAAATCCTGTCAAAGGACAGTCAGTGCCAACTGGGTTCCATCAGAAAGGATGATGGCACATACACGGAAGATGGCAAAAGTACACTAGCAGAAATGCTTAGAGTACACTTTCCTGACTCCACAGTCGCAAACTCAAATGACATGCCTGCCATTCCCAATCTTACACTATCACGTAGTAAAAAAGAGGACTGGGCTATGGCAAAGAGTATAATTACTCCAAACAGAATTAAATGGGCTATTAATTCGTTCAAGCCCTTCAAATCACCTGGGGCTGATGATATTATACCAGCTCAACTCCAACATGGCAAAGATATTATTATGCCACACCTATGCAGAATCTTTAGATCATGTATAGTATATGGCTATATACCACATGCATGGAGAACCTGTAGAGTTATCTTTATACCCAAACCAGGAAAGTCATGCTACAATGAAGCCAAAGCCTTCAGACCTATTAGCCTGACTTCTTTCCTCCTTAAGACTCTGGAGAAATTGATTGACAGGTATATCAGAGATGAGGTTTTAAAAGCTAAACCCTTATCGAGATTTCAACATGCATATCAACCTGGGAAATCTACAGAGACTGCCCTATACGACCTTATTACGGTACTAGATAGGGCAGTCAATGGAAAGGAAATAGCCATGGCGACCTTTCTGGATATTGAGGGGGCTTTTGATAGAGTCCCAACGAATGTAATCAACAATGCCCTTCTCAAAAGAAATGTTAATTCAAGCGTATGTACCTGGATTAAAAATATGCTTGAAACCAGATTGGCTCAAGCCTCCCTTCTGGGAGACTCGCTCACTGTGGAGAATTGTAAAGGATGTCCACAAGGAGGAGTGTTGTCACCACTACTATGGAGTCTGGTGGTTGACGAACTCTTAAACAGAATTAATTTTTTGGGCTTGCATTGTCTAGGCTATGCTGATGACATAACACTGGTCGTAAGAGGTAAATTCCAGAATACTGTAACTGACCTCATGAGCACTGCTCTAAAAAAGGTAGAAAAATGGTGCAAAGAGGTAGGTTTGTCGGTTAACCCCAACAAGACCAACCTAACAGTGTTCACTAGGAAAAGAATACTCGATATGCAAACCATAAAATTCTTTGGGAAACCACTTGCATATTCAGAAGAGGTTAAGTATTTAGGGGTTATCTTTGATAAAACCTTGACATGGAAGCCTCATCTCCAATACTGCACCAACAGAGCCAAACGAGTGTTTTGGGCCTGCAGACGTGCTATTGGAAACAACTGGGGCTTGTCACCAAAAATGGTGCTCTGGATATATACTGGAGTGATTACTCCAATGATATCTTATGGGGCCATTGCCTGGGGAAATAGAACCCATAATGAAACTGTGAAAAAAGAACTCACTAGTTTACAAAGAATGGCAACCATTTCAATTACAAATGCAATGAGAACTACTCCCTCACAGAGTCTAGAAATTCTCCTAGATTTTCTACCACTACACAAACAAGTGGAATTAGAGGCTGTTTTGTGTTCACGACGGCTAAAACTCATGGGTTTATGGAAAACATCCTATGAATTACCTTTGTTTAAAAATATTCAGACACAGGTAAAAGAACATCCATGTTTAACTATGAGTTCTGACTGGATGTTAAAGCAATATTGCTTTAAAGCCAAATACAATATCATCTTCCCGTCCAGAGAAAACTGGAGATTTCCCTCCAATCTGACTAGGAGAGGAGATGAAATTTGGTATACAGATGGTTCAAAGACATCTTATGGCACTGGCTCAGGTGTCTTCTGTCCTAACAGAAAAATAAAGCTTTCTTTCTCTCTGGGCAAGTTGGCAACTGTATTTCAGGCTGAGGTTCTTGCAATTACGGCATGTGCCTACAATTGCCTAGATAGAGGAGTTGTTAAGAAGGTCATAAAGATTTTCTCTGACAGCCAGGCTACACTAATGGCTTTAAAGAGTCACTGCTTTACCTCTAAAGCAGTGTGGGAATGCCACAATGCACTTGTAAACCTAGCTGAGGGTAACAAGGTTTCTCTTCTCTGGGTTCCTGGTCACTGTGACATTGAAGGAAATGAAATGGCAGACCAATTAGCCAAACAAGGATCTAAAATATCCTTTATTGGTCCAGAACCTGTTTTGGGTCTGCCCCATAATGCGGTCAGGAAAACTATCAAAAGCTTTTTATTGACTGAATCCTATCAAGCTTGGCTTGAATCTAAAGACCAAAGACAAGCCAAAGAGCTCAATCAACAGTCACCCTGGAATAGATCGAGGGAGCTAGTAAAATTGAGCAGAAAAGAGATCAAGGTTGCTGTAGGCCTTTTAACTGGACACTGCACCTTAAATAGACATCTTAATCTGATAGGTGTTATAGATGACCCACTATGCAGAGGCTGTCGTATGACAGAGGAGAGCTCCACACATGTGCTATGCAATTGTGACTACTACTCTGCCCAAAGATTTGAACATCTAGGATACCATTGTATCGACCCCTGGGAATTATCAAATGTTCCAATCAGGTCTATACTGAAATTTATTTCAGCAACCGGTCTTCTTTAGATCATTAGGGGGTTTCAGTACAATAGACTTAAGTCGCGGTGCTGGTACTCGATTGAGTCACCCCCATTCACAAGTCATAAAAGAAGCCAAGGTCGTCACTCCAATGTTTTCTTTAGCTCAGTGCATTTGGATGAGGTTAAGAGTCAATTCTTTTTAATGGGTAAAAGCTGTCTAT
Organism: Linyphia triangularis; assembly: GCA_963978545.1. NCBI lineage: Eukaryota > Metazoa > Arthropoda > Arachnida > Araneae > Linyphiidae > Linyphia > Linyphia triangularis. Next base: position 81,349,217 of record OZ021721.1, on the reverse strand, counting down.
AATACTTTTCACACTGTATTTTAAAAAATGTTTATTTGTATTATCTTAAATCCAATGATTTCTTTCATGTTCCTATTGAAAAAAGTTTGCTTTTTATTGTTAATTTAAATGCTCAAATAAAGAAATGCCAATGGATTGACACCTTACAGAAAACTCATTTTTGTGTTTACTCATCGCACACTTTTTTTTTTTTATATATATATATGTATATATAAAATACTAGTATCTTATCTTTTTGAGTTTTCTCTCATTTGAGAAATAAATGTGGAGTAGCCTTTAAAAGACATTGGAGAAAAATTTTCCCCTTCACACAGACAAAGACTATGTTTTGAACAGTGTTGACTTTTCGGTGCACATTTTGCAAATATCTATTGTGGTAGAAAAATAAAATATAGAAATTACGATTAAGTGTCATCAGAAGTGGAAGTTACTCTTTATCTAAATATAACACTCTGCCTTTTTTCTAAAATCTGGAGTATATAAACAACAATTTATTTACTTTAGAATTGAGACCCTGTATCAAACATATTTTTCATTTGGAATGACTAAATTTGTTTTTAACATTAAAATTTAAAAGAAAGCAAGGCAAACATTCACACACAAAAATTTAATAACATATACTAACCCACAAAGTTTGAGGCCATCTTTTCACAAAATATCAACTGTAAAGATACATAAAATAAAAGTTAATTGTAGGTCAAAATATGAAGTAATGTTTCACATAATAAAATGTTTTAAAATAACCACATCAATTTAGCTAAATTCATACAGAAAACAAATAACTAAAATTTACCTATCTATCTAAACAACTTCAGTTCAAAAGATAATTTTAATCAAGAATCTTGCATTCCTGTTTTTTCTCCTTCAAACTCCACCTTTGTAATGGGGATAAAAGTAGGTGGAGAAAATTATTTCAAGTATTTAATGCAATGTTTTGTAAACAAATTTATAAAAAGCACAAATAATACATGTTTGAAACCGAGTAGCTTTATTTAATCGATCTCAATATGGATATGCTAAAAATAGTGAAGTGGATAAGACATAGGCAAGGTTTGATTCTTAATACTGTTGTTCTGTGCTTTCTGCTTGGATTCCTGATTAATAAATCCTAGATGAAATTTTGTGAATCAAAGTTGGCATGAATAAAATGAACAACATACCCCACTCCAACAAATATAGACCACTACATCATTGACACTCCTGTATGTAAGGAACTAAAGCTTATGAAAAAAACCTTAGCAGAGTAATAAATAACCAGACTTATTCAAACTTGTACAAACTAAACAGAAATTATGGAGCCAGAAAAGCCAATCTTGCGTTAATAAATAAAACAAACCTCTAAAATGATTAAAAAAAAAAATTTCGATATTGCAATTATGTATCGTATTTCCATCTTGAGCTCAATCATTTTATTTGAAAAAGAGTAATAATTTGCAATTAGCTGTCAGAATGGATGAGTCAGAATGATGTGATTTACCCATAGCATTAACCATAATCTCCAAAGGAAGTATACCCTGAGGTTAATATCAAAGATTTAAAAATACAGAAGTGTAATATTTTGTTTCTTCCAAGTTAGAAAAACAATTTAAAAAATCAAAAATGAAACATAAAGGAAATGCTCAATTGAAATCTAAAAATTTACTATGTCTTTTATCTAATATACCTAATTTCCAATCCTCAATATTTCTTAACAACTGGAGCCTTAAAATCTCCTCGCAATGATGGATGCTTACAATAGCAATACTCAGCGATGAAAAACAAAGTAGGAAATAAACAGGAGTCATAAAATAAAGTTGAAAATTCATTGCAAGATTGAAGTACAGTTTCAAAATGGCATATGTGCTCCCCCCTTGAAATTTACACTTTTTTCGCCAATTTTAATTTAATTTTCTAAAGCCAGGGGGGTATAAGTGCACCCTCCTGGGGGCGCCCATCCATTTCATATATGCACACCCCTATTCCAAATCAACAAGTCTTGTTTCTATAGTGACCACCATCAACTAGTTTATCTAGTGGTACCGTAAAATGGGGTGAATAGGAACAGCGCTGTGAATCGGAACAAAACTTCATGAAATTACAAAGAAATTATTATTTTACACAAATAAAGCAGTTTTATTAATTATATAGTTTTTTTTTTTTTATTTGGCTAACATTTTTGGAATCTTGGAACATGTTTTGTGGTGTTTTTAACACTGTCCTTTTTTTAAAAAAAAATTCTGAAACAGCGTCAAATAATCCAACGAGTTTTTAACCTCTCCAAAACTTATCCCGTAATTAATAACATGTACCATCTATAGACTTAACTAATATATTTTTAGATAAGAATAAACATCCACAACTGCATGCCATACTTAATTTAACTTGGTTTTAAAAACTTTTTATTTTACGAATTTTTATGTTTTGCCTCGTCGCGATTTTGAGATTTGCGGGACGAATCGGAACACTTGAAAAGTGATATTAAAGAGCTGTTTTTGGCAAGATTATGTTCCACACAAGATTCAACCACTGAAGAAGATTCTAATTACTCCCTTCAAGACAGTAATCAAGATTGCAAGCTTGAATAAATGTCAAGAGGAGTCTAGTGTCCGCATGGCAGAAAACCCGATTGTTCCAGTGTTTTTTTCTCTAAATGACTTCGTTATCTTTAAGTTATATGGAGAAATGTATGAAGACTCTATGTGAGCAAAGTTTTACACTCACAAGATTATTGCTATATAAGTGTGTTTTACAAAAAGCACCCATGAACGAAGAGATTTTCTGAAACAAATGAAGATGCTTTCCTTTCTCAAAATATTTTAAGGAATTTTAAGTCATACACCACGCAAACATAAAGTAGATTAAAATATATTATTAATTTTAAAGACTATTTGAATGAGTTAAAGGAGAAGAGTTGATACGCTTTCAAACATACGATTTGTTTTGACAATAATTGACAAACACAAATTTTATCCGTCATATTAAATTATTTTTTTATAATAATTTTGTGTTCCTATTTACCCCAATGCATTATTACTTGTTTTTTGTCACCCTCTAAACATTTAAATAAGATCAGACATAAATTGTAACAAGTGTTCCGATTCACCCCTTTCTGGGGATGAATCGGAACACAATGAAAAAATTCAAAATAAATTAAAGTCCTAGTTTTTTCAGCATTTTCTGGGTTGATCCTCAAAGAAGAAGGTAAGACCCAAGTTTCAGTGTCAAAAATATGTTCCTTAACGATCTTATTACAACCGATTTTTACTTTGAAAGTTGAAAAGTGTTCCGATTCACGCCCAATCCACCAAAAAGTGGACATGAGGGTGAAAATTTAAATTTCCTTATATTATGTTGAAGTTTTGCAATATAATCTATAAAAGTGTGCTATTTCATATTTTATTGAAAAATAATTAAATTTTTGCCATTAACATACTTATTTTAATTAATAAAGTAACACTTTGGCGGCATGAAATAGATTGCGCCAAATTCTTTATGTTTCATGCTCTCATACAGCTTAATAAATGATTCTGCAAATCTCTAAACTTAGATATATAATCTGGCACCTACTGTCGAATGCTTTTGCCCGCAGATAAGTGTTTACTAATCTTCGTTAAAAAGGTAAGCATTCTTAATTATTGTGTCACACCCGCAACAAAAAGTTACATTTATAACTCCACAGAGAGATTCCTTTGACTGTAAGTTACAAGATTTGGTATTTAAAAATAGGTTACTAAGGTACTTTGAATTACAGATATAAACAAAATTAATTATTTTAAATATAGTTATTAAGCGTTGCGGGTGTGACATGTTCGTGTTGCGGGCGTGACATTTTATTAGTCACACCCGCAACATCTTTTAAAATTGAACACAAATGTAACCTTAAACAAATTATTTTTATATTTATGTAAGAATAATTGACTGGCAAACATGTAGATGACAGCACTACATTTAGATCAGCTCCTTTAATTCAGTTATGTGAACCCCAGTTAATCAAAATTTTAGAATCTTTTGAACATGTGCTTTTTGCCTTTTTCCAAGCATTATACATGCAGTTGATTTATTTAATTTTGGATTAAGTTAAATTATTGCTCCCACAGTAAATTAATATTTTTGTAAATGATATGTGATTAAGAAAATAATTGTAAAGGTAAGACTGTTATTGAAATTAAAATAAACATTTCTAATTCTAAAACAATAGTTTAGTTTTTAATAAATTCGTATGGTTTTGTTATTTGATAGTGAATTAACTTAAGTTAAAATGAACCAAAACTTTATACAAGATTAAAAATTTCAAAGGATTTCAAAAATAAATTATTAGCAATTTGTTAAACATATATTTTTGGACTGGATATTTTGTACCATTTAAATACATTAAATTTTTTCTCTTAAGCAGGAAAATGAATAGCACAGAAAGATCAAGAAATTATCGGAAAAAGATTAAAGAAAACCCTCTTAAATATGCAGAATATCTACAAAAAGAAAAGGAAAGAGACAAAGCAAGGAGAGAAAAAAAGAAGAAACTATTAAAGAGAAACACAGCAGCAGCCAAAAAAGAAAAACAAATACTTCGACAAAAGCAGAATGAGAGGCAAAAAAATTGTAGAGAGAAGAAATTTGCGACAAAAAGTGCCACACCATCTCCAGCTATCAGTGTAGCAGAGTCTATTGGAAGTTATCGAAAATCACAAGCTTTTGGTAAAGCTATCCATAGAGCTAAACGAAGTCTTCCTTTAAGCCCAAGAAAAAGATTTGCTGTGGTGAAAAAATTAGCGTACGATGAAAACCTTACTTTAATTCCACCTAAAGAAAGAAATTTTCAAGTTGTGAATGATTACTCAGAAGTTATTGATTTCTATAACAGAGACGGTATTAGCAGAGAGTCGCCAAACAAAAAAGAATGCATGAAAGTCGACGTTAATGGAGAAAAAATTATGAAGATGAAACGACATTTAACAATGACTATTAATGAGTGTTTCAGCTTATTCAAAGAAGAATATCCAAACATAAAAATTGGTCGTTCAAAATTTTTTGACCTTCGTCCTGTTCACGTACTCCCTTCATCAAAGATGCCTCATAATACTTGTGTTTGCAAATACCATGCAAACATGGCATTATTACTTGAAGCCCTCAAACTTGGTAAAGGCAGAGACTTGATAAAAGACAGTGTATGTGATACAGGAAAGGAAGCCTGCATGCTAAGCTTGTGTTTGAACTGTGCCAATGTTTATGATGTCTTGAAATCTAAAATTCCAGAAGAGGATCACAGTCTTTATATACAATGGAAGCAATGGAAAAAAGTGGAAGGGCGTCTAAAAGTAATTGATAATTCAGGATCAATGCTAGACGCTGTTAATGAAATAGTAAATCAGTTTAAGAAATTTAAAAAGCATTGCTTTGTAAAAGATGTGCAAGATGAACATTTTCAATTCGTAAAAGACAACTTGGTAGAAGGTAAAGTGGCCTTACAAGTGGACTTTGCGGAAAATTATACCACATTTGTTCAAGACGAAATTCAATCGGCCCATTGGGCACACTTACAAATTACAATTTTTACAGCTGTTGCTACATTCTTTGATGGCCACCAATCATACATAATAGTATCAGATAACTTAAATCACTGTAAAGAAGCAGTCTGGAAATATATGGATATACTGATTAAAGATATTAAAGAAAATCACAAAGTACAGATGCTACATATCTTTTCAGATGGCTGTGCAGGTCAATTTAAAAACAGGTATAATATGTTAGCAATTTCATACATCCGAAATGATAATGAAATAAATATGACATGGTCATTTTTTACAAGATCACACGGTAAGGGAGCTGTGGATGGAGTAGGTGCAATTGCCAAAAAAATGGTATCTCTAGCTGTACTTCAACAATCTGCAACAGTAGAGACAGCTTCAGATTTTGCTGTATTTGCAGAGAAAGTTTTGAAGAACATAAAAATATTTTTTTCTCCAGAACATCATATAACGCCAGATGATGTAAAAATGCTTGACAATCGCTGGAGCCTCCCAGCAATACCAGGCATACAATCTGTCCATCATATTATTCCTCTTAATATAGGGAGAATTAAGGTGGCAACAACAACAAAAAGTATTCATAGGAGAATTTCCTTAATTCCGAAATCGAAGAAATCAATAAAGAATCAAGAATCGAAGACCAATGAAGCATCTTGCAAGTTAAAATATGAAATTGGAGATTTTGTAAAAGTGGTTTTATTTTCAAAATCAAAGAAAAACAGTGATAATTTTGTTGGACAGATTAAGCAAATTGACGACAATGATATTCAGCTAGAATATTTGAAAGAGGTTTCAGATAATGTGTATATCTGGCCAAACAAATCAGAATTATCCTGGGAGAAAATTACATCAATTGTACAAAAATTGCCAGCACCAGAAATTATAAACTCAAGATTGGAAATGAAATTTGTTCATTAATAGCTTTGTAATTGTTTATTAATGTATTATTTCAGTGTTTTTTTGTACAAGTCGCACCCACAACAATTTTAAATATTTTTCTACAGTAAGTGATTCTAGTAAGCGATTTGATTTGTTCATAGAATAATTATTTAAGTATTACTGTATAACATTAAAAAAAAAGTCAGTTCACACAGCTGCTATAATTCGCTGAGTTTTGAGGTTTTGTGCTGGAAGATGAAAATGCATGTCCTTTTTATGTCACACCCGCAACGGGTAGAAATTTTTTTTTTTTTTAAATAAATAAAATATCTGGCAAATGGCAAATTGGTATGAATATATATGTAAGTAGTCTACAGTAAAATCCATAAAAATTGAAACCAATGCTCTAAAATATTATAGTTGATGGCTAATTTAGTTTGTCTAAATGTCACACCCGCAACTTTGGACAGGGCGTTCACCCCATTTTACGGTAGCTATTCTCTTAATACAGACAGTACCTTCACTTTAGTTTTGATCAGTAGACATGATCATTTTCGTCTAACCCTTCGATACTTATGTTATATATCTTTTACAGCTTAACAGCAAATTAGGGATGATTTCCATATCCCGTTTCAAATATCAAATTATTCAAGAACTATTTATCTTTAGTTTATGTTTTTGCTATGACTACGTGATACAAAAAAACTTAGGGTTGCTGTGGAAACCCGTGGTCGAAAATTTAAGTGCAGACAGAAACATGCGACTTCCCAATGGCTGCACTGCTGTAGTACTGATGCACAAGATGCCAATGCAGAACATTTACATTCATGTAAATTGAATGGCTTGATAAGGTCATTACCAATTGCCTTTCTTCTCCTCCTGCTAAGCTACCAGACTTCATCCTAATGTGTTGCATTTTTATTCAAGTTAAGAGGATGCTACATGGTTAGCTACAAATGGATTTAATAAGAAAACTGAATGGTTACCAAAGTGAACAATTTATCTTTTGTGATACTCACAAAACTTTTGAAATATTACAAGTCTCGTTTTTGTAGTCTTAATACTCATTATTTCTATTTAAAACGAGGATTTACAGAGGTATTTATATTTACGACAGTATAAATAATAAACTTGATTCAACAAGTTGCAGATTTTAAATCAATTATAAATATTTTATAATAATTGAAAATAAGCAATATATGGTAAAGAAGAGACCAGCAATGATAAATTATTTGATAAGTATAGTATAAACTATATTTTACAGCAAAATCAACATATCAAAACATAATATACTTATCACCCTAAAAATGTCATGGAATCATAAAACTAATTTTCTTTGGAACAACACTAACCAAGACGAAGTAAATGGATAGAAATCGCGTTTAGAAAGTACTTCTGCAAAATTATTTCATACTCTAGTAAAAGTTAGAAAAGCTAAAGAGTTAATCTATTCTATAATTCCGATTTGAATTCGCGCACTTCAAAAATTCGAACAGAATAACAGCACGACACGAGCACGTGACAACTTTTAATTTCAAACTTGATTTCATAACTACTTTTCTTTTATGAATGATGATATTGCTTGCATTTCATTTAGTTTAATAATGCAAAATGGTCTAATCAAGAAATAAATGTAATAGAAAAGCAAATTATTAATGACACGATGAGACTGTTAAAATGCGACTACATTTGACGCGCGTTAATAACTTCTGACTTCGCAGGCGGCTAAATCCTGCGGTGTGCGATACAGATTTACAAAAAAGACATGCGCATCGACAAGAAAGTAAAACCAGAAGGCACACAACTACCAAGATAATAAGACATTTCTCATTCTCTATCTCAAAAATAATTAATAATTGTCTTGTTTAGTTTATAAGAGTTTAAATAGTGAAGAGTTTTTCCATTAGTACTCAAAACTTTTGATTTATTTGATGATGGCTACTGAAAACACGTACATTTTATCTGATTCTCAATCTGTCAAATCTCAACAGGTTAGTTTCTGTATTGGAATTTCTCTACCGTTAAGGTTAATTTTACCAAAAGGTACTTTTATAAAAGTTGACCTATAAAGTGTCTTATTCCTGTAATGGCAACTTACATAGCACTATTTTTTCCAGTTTAGAAAATACTTGAGTATTAGTTATAATATAAATAAAAATTGGGAAAATATGACGTGGGTTTGTATGACACTTAATCAAAATTGACAAAAAATAATATTGCGATTTGTGATCCATTCTAAAAATACTTAATTCTGAATCTGAAATTGAAAAAAAAAAATTAATTGATATCTTCCAAAGATTCTTTTCTCGAAAGAAAATCCTGTCTTTAGTATTTGAATACCGCTTCCTAAGAAAAAGTATATTTTGGTGGTAAAAATTGTAACAAGGACGTTTTGCTTGAATTTAAAATACCATGTTCTTATACTGTTCATCACTAAAATAAATAGGGCAATTCAGCTCCTAAAACATTACTCAAGAATTTATCTGGAGGTCCTTTTTTATTTAAAACATATTACTTCAATGTCTTTATACAATTTTTTTGCATGTATGCAATTATTTTTCAATTAAGTTAACTAACAAGAGTTTTGCTATGTTCAGTGCAGTGATAATGATGTCTAAAAATGTCAATTTTGGGGAGAGTGGGGAGATAAACTGTAAAATTAATATAATGCTGCTTTTAAAGATCACTAAAAACAATAAGAAATTGGCCAGGAAACTTCCCCTACCCCACTACCTTCTAAACTATGCCTTACTGTGCATAAATACTGAATATCAAGAGGTTAAAATAGCCTAAAATAAATTGAAATTATTGAATATGTCATTTCCACTAATGTCATTTGTAGCATGCGATGTTTATTGCTGTCTAATAAAAACATGATTACCTTCAAATAAAGAAAAGAATGGCATTATGTATTAGGGCGTATCTAAAAAAACTTTTTTGGGAAATTCAAAATTTCAAGTCGATAAAAAGTTGCCACTATATATGCTCACATATTTACCAAAAATTTTTTTAGTTCAATTAAAAAATATTTAGGTCTACCGGAATAGAACTGAAGTTTGATATTTTTGACAAAAACAAAGATTTTTTATTTTTTTAAAAAATATAAATTTTTATTTTTAAGAATAAAAGTGTAAAGTTTAGAATATTAATTAACAGTAATAATAAAGTTATATCTGCCATTTAACATTTGGGTCTCCCAGAATCTACATAAAAACTTTAATATTTTTACAAAATACAAATATTTTTCAATTTTCTACCCATTCTTTTGCTCAGCTTCAATTATTTTATTTGTAGTCAAAGTATAGTAGTACAGCATTTTGAAATATCGGGAATATCATTTTATGAAATGGCGTTCACTAAATTCAAGTGTTAAGTCATATCACTTCTGCACGACCTAGGTTTGAGACATGAAGGTAACATTATTGAAAATGATTCAATGTCACAGAGTTCGAGTGATGAAAGTGTACTTGATAGCAAAATCCCTCTACCAGGGAAATGCCAGAAAGTTCAATTATTTCAGTGAAACAAGGGCTGTCCCCCCTCCAGAAAATAAACTTTCTTTTTCTAGAGAATGTGACCATAGAGCCATTTCTATTACAGCAGAAGCTCAATTAGCTAGCTTATTTTTTGTGGGATTTAAATGCTGTAACACTAGAAAACCAGGCAGTGGTAATAAATAAATCAAAGGTTTTTCGTGAAAGGGTAACAAAGCATCGAGGTATTAGTTCAACTATTTTCCACTCTATTTATGTAATCGAAAGGATGAAGCAATAAGTATAGAAATTGTAAGTAGTAAATGTGGTCGCATAAATAAACAAAAAGAACATGTATCTTTGCTATAAGAACTATATTCAACATATTTTGGACAAGCAACTCCAGACAGTGACTCTGGACGAAACCTAGTATCATCATTACATGACATTATATTGTAAACCATAAGGGAGTATAAATTTTCATTACAAACTCAGCTATTTTTTTCAACTGTGAGGTTGGATCAAGTGATACAATACATAAATGTGAAATTCGATTTGCCATTTTCAGTCGTTTTGAATGAGAGATGTTTCCAGGGTTTCTGCTTGCTAAACCTTGGGAGGCATTTGCTTGTTAGTACTGCCTGACATATTTTCCAATATTTCTGGTTGGTGTTCAACTTTTTAAAATCAACTTCTGGAAAAACACTATCTATGTTATTGTAGAAAAGAAAGTAGATTTTCTGGCAGCACTTGTTTCACTGGAATAATTTAACTTTCTTGCTTTTCCTTGGTAGAAGCATTTTACTCTTCACTTTCATCTCTCAAACTCTGTGACATTTAATCATTTTCAATAACGTTACCTTCATGTCTCAAACCTAGAGTCTGTTACTCCAGGTCCATTCCCCCGGAGACCTAATTATTTTTCAATTGAGCTAAAAAAAAATTTGGTAAATATATGATTATAGTGACAACTCTTTATCGACTTGAAATTTTGAATTTCCAAAAAAAAAATTTCGATACACCCTATTATGTATTGAGGTATTAAGAGTCATTCTTCCTAAACAGGAAAAATACATGTTGCAACATTATACTACTTTAAAAACAAGTGCAAAAATAATTAATAACCTTTTAATAACTTTTCCATATTCTAGTCTAACCTTTTCATCAATTACACATTGAATTTTTCTTAAGTAAATGTATTTAAAAATTTATCAAACGTCCAAATGTCGTTATCCTGGCTTGTCACTAGAGTAATCTATGATGTTATAAATGTTAAATAAATTAATAATAAACTAATTTTCAAACAACAATTTAATGCATTTATAATAAAGTTATACAATGGAAAATAATTTTAAATAATTTAATTTTTTCATAATTAGAAAATTACAGAACATTTACCTCTGAAAAAATATCATTGTCCTGGCATATTGCATTACACTTAATATTTTAACAACAGATGGTTGCAGTGTTCTATTTTTTGTGCAAATTCCAAGAACTATTATTTCTTTAGTAAGCTATATAAATAATTATTCTGAATTGGCCCCATTTTCTTTTTTTGTAGAATTGTGAAGTTTATCAGAGTTATGTTTAATTAGAATCATTTCCCTGGCATCTACAGAAAATACTTAGGCTAGTAGAAAATTATTTATATTAGAATATATAATAAAGTTAATTTTTAGAAAATATATAGTTACTTTAAAATTTTTTAACAGAATGTGCCAGCTTCTAATTATGCAAGTTTCATCATTGTCCTGGCAAATAACAAACACATTGACAGCAAACCAGGATAATGGTGCTTGTTATTTATTCAAAATATAATAAAAAAATATACAAGTTTAACAGTATCCCACTATTATTGTAATTACATTTTTTCCCCTTCATTTTAATTAGCATTTTTTTTTAAATCACCGCATTAGAAAAATGCTGTATTATGAGCACCATTGTTTTGGCATAGGGATTTTTTAAATATTTTTTTCCTACTTGCAATTTAAAAAATTTTGCGCTGCTAGTATTTTTTTCTTCTTGTTGTATAAAGCCTAATAATAGCAAACAATACATAACATACATTTATGTTATCCTTTTTTAAAAAATGTTTTAATATTGAAAAGTTGCCTGTTTCGGAAGAATGATCCATTAACTATAAAGGTATAAAGGAATATATTCTTTCTCAAAATTAACGCGTAACCCAATAGAATACCACAATAGGGTGGTTCAAAAATATATGGGCAAAAAAATTTTTTTTACCTAGAGACCAGGACACCCCCTCATTGTTTTACATCTACCCATACAAATGTTCTAGCAAAATTTCAGAATCCTACTCCAATTAAAAGATGGCGCTCAATGAACAGTAAAATTTCGCATTTTGTGCGGTTTTGGGTATTTGTAGTGGATTTGGTAATAAGTATAATTGAAAGCAATTCTCTTAAAGAAATTTTTTATTTATTCCATAATTAAAAAATGTTAAATAAGTTTGTAAAAATTTATGAAATAACTAGTTAAATACCCATGCTTCGCTACGAAATTTTAACATGTGCAATATTTTAGCTAGCTGTGAGGCCTCGCATTGCAGAAATCTGTCATTCGTGTATAAGACCCAGTTTTTGGCTCTTCGCTCGCAGGAAGGTTCATCGCTACGCAAAATCGAGCTCGCTTCGTTCACTGAAAAGTTCATGGACACCTAAACACAGGCTTATTTCACTCGTTAAAAGGTTCATTGCTATGCAAGCATAGGCTCGCTTCGCTCTCTGAAAGGTTCATTGCTGCGTAAGCATAAGCTCGATTCGCTCTCTGAAAGGTTCATTGCTGCGTAAGCATTAAGCTCGCTTCACTCACTAAAATCTAATACTTACGTACTTAATATTGGAAGCCTCTCCCTTGTCAAGAAAAACAAAATTCCCCGTTAATACAATAATACAACACCCCTTTAAGATTATTTTAACACGTGTTTGTGGAAAGCAAAATTAGAGGCTAAAACTACTTATGTTGAAACTTTCAGAGATCTAGGCCTATTCGAAGTCGCTTTTTGTAAAAAAATTAATTGAAAAACAAATTAAAATTTTAACATTCTTTTTATCAGTCCAATTAGAAGGCCAAAACTACTTGTGTTGAAAATTTCAGAAATTTAGCCCAATCACAAATCGCTTTGTAAAATATTTGTTAATTAATTAATAAAAAAAATTTAAATTCCGTTTTTTAAAAATCCAATTAGAAGGCCACAACTATATATGTTGAAAATTTCAAAGCTGTAGCCGTATTTGAAATTGTTTGGAATATATATATTAATTAAAAAAATTAATAACAAACTTAACAAAAATTAAAAATTCTGTTTTTCTAAAGTCCAATTAGAAGGACAAAACTACTTATGTTGAAAATTTTAGAGCTGTAGCCCTATTAGAAATCGTTTTGTAAAATATTAATTAATTAAAAAGAAACTACATAAAAATTTAAAATTCTGTTTTTCAAAAGTCCAATTAAAAGGCTAAAACTACCTATGTTGAAAATTTCAGAACTGTAACCCAATTAGTAGTCGTTTTGTAAAATGTTTATTAATTAATTAAAAAAAATAATTAAAAAAGAACAAAATAAAAATTTAAAATTCTGTTTTTTAAAAGTCCGATTAAAACGCCAAAACTACTTATGTTGAAAATTTCAGAGCTGTAGCCTTATTAGATATCGTTTTGTAACATATTTATTGATTAAATAAAAAAATTAATTAAAAAAGAACTAATTAAAATTTTAACATTCTGTTTGTGATGTATACAATTAGAAGGCCAAAACTACTTATGTTGAAAATTTCAGAGTTGTAGCCCTATTAGTAGTCGTTTTGTAAAATGTTTATTAATTAATTAAAAAATTAATTAAAAAGGAACAAAATAAAAATTTAAAATTCTGTTTTTTAAAAGTTCAATTAAAACGCCAAAACTACTTATGTTGAAAATTTCAGAGCTGTAACCCAATTAGTAGTCGTTTTGTAAAATGTTTATTAATTAATTAAAAAAGAACAAAATAAAAATTTGAATTCTGTTTTTTAAAAGCCTAATTAAAACGCCAAAACTACTTATGTTGAAAATTTCAGAGCTGTAGCCCTATTAGTAATCGTTTTATAAAATGTTTATTAATTAATTAAAAAAATTAATTAAAAAGGAACAAAATAAAAATTTAAAATTCTGTTTTTTAAAAGTCCAATTAAAACGCCAAAACTACTTATGTTGAAAATTTCAGAGCTGTAACCCAATTAGTAGTCGTTTTGTAAAATGTTTATTAATTAATTAAAAAGGAACAAAATAAAAATTTGAATTCTGTTTTTTAAAAGCCTAATTAAAACGCCAAAACTACTTATGTTGAAAATTTCAGAGCTGTAGCCCTGTTAGTAATCGTTTTATAAAATGTTTATTGATTAATTAAAAAAATTAATTAAAAAGGAACAAAATAAAAATTTAAAATTCTGTTTTTTAAAAGGCAAAAACTACTTATGTTGAAAATTTCAAAGCTGTGGCCCTATTAGATATCGTTTTGTAACATATTTATTAGCAAAAAAAATAATTAAAAAAGAACTAATTAAAATTTTAAAATTCTGTTTGTGATGCATAAAATTAGAAGGTCAAACTACGTATGCTGAAAATTTCAGAGCTCTACCCCAATTTTAAGTAGGTTTCTATAGATCCACCGAGGCACAGACAGACACACAGCTTGTTTTATTATTATAGATTAAACTGTGGCAGGCTCTACCCCTGCTCACAAACGCTCGTTAATCCCCCGTGCTACACTCTATTATCTTTTGAAATTTTGATAAAATTGTCCCTATAAATAAGGCGGTATAAAATCCTGAAAAACATTCAAAATAAGCTATTAATACACCTAAATACGAAATGAATAATTTGTGTGGTGTTATGTAGATCAGTAGTGGTGTTTATTTCATCATTTAACCAAGCATTACAGTACCACTTGGCTACATTTTTTGTAAGCCGAAAATGGTCGATCGGAAATTATCAAAATACCAAAATATCATTTCAAATCATAAAATTCTCACTCAATAAGGAGTGGACTAGCGAGTATAAATAGTTTCTAAGTTTCAGCTCTATTCAAAGTTTCTAAATGTACAGCTGTACTTAAGGAACATTTTCAACACTCAATCTCCTACCAAGAACAACATTTATTGAAATCAATCGAATGAATAGTTCATAACATCTAAAAAATATGGGTTAGGTATGGAAATTGTTAACAACATAAATCCTGTAGATGGTGCCATTCAGATTATCGTAACCCACTGTCATTGTAGAGACATGTTTGATAACGAAATATTGAAAAATTACCATATCAAGAGTTCTTTTTGTGAGTAAAAAGTAAATATCAAGAGTTCTTTGTTACAAATTCTCCAAGACTGGCATTATTTTTCAACATTTTTAATAGCTCGCACCCTTTTATATTTCTGGAATCTTTTGAGTTATTAATATCTGAAATGCTTTTTAATTTTTTTTTTGCTGTAATTCTGTGTGAAAATATGGCCTAACCAACCAATTCATTTGAAAGATACCACTTAAGCTTTTTCAAAACTTTTCCAGCGGCAATTCCAATTTTAAAATTCATTATCTTATACTTTTTAACGTTTTCCACAAGTTCAGGTCACCACCAGAAGCAAGTGGAGCTTCTATCCATGTCTTTACTGTACAAAAAGCATTGAACGGTACAAATAGCTGGAGCTGCATTTCTTCTCTCTATTAGTTATACGGAAACCCTCTTGCTGGTCTCTGAATAGATGGATTTAAAAATGTACACGAGTTTAGCTATCCACTGTGCGTATTGAATTGATGAAACTGCTCTGCAATTGATTTTCTCTGGTATATTGCCCAAAACGATTACTTCTTTATAATCGTCTCTAACTATTATAGATTTATACATAGATGAAAGAAGGGCTACAGTTGAAACTTTAAACTTTTTAACGTCTTTTTTCAGTTCTAAATCCTAAAAGTTTATCTGTGCAATTCTTTTTCAAACGGCTTTAAGTCTGTTGAAGAGAGAAACCTCTGTTAAACATGATGGTCCATAGCACAACTAAAATAACTTTGCCAATATTAATTACATGACATGGTGTCAGCAGGCAATAGTTCATGTCCGATTTTTTCTCCAAATTAATGCATGCCTCTTATACACAAGCAATAGTCATACTCGTAGTATCAAAACTTTGTCCAAATTTAATTCTCAACTTGCCATTGTCTAGCATAAAAACGGTTTTTTGAAATATATTTCGCTGTTCTTCCACCACTCAACTTTGAGACACTAAGAAGTTTTTCAATACCATCTCTCGAAACATATAAAGACAAACGGTCAATCTTTCTTAATCCAAAAGATTTTAGCAGAAGTTTGCCTTTCCAATGAAGGGCTATAGTACAGTCAGATTTGAATTTACCCATTGCTTAAATCAGCGTATTCTTTTCTAGTTGTTTTGTTTTGTTTGTTGTTTTGATTTTTTACCCCTCTTTAAAGAGGAAACGTTCGAGGAACATGCCCCAAAGCTGCGACTACTGGAACAATCAAACGAAATGCTTCACAATCATACTTTGTTTTTGATAATATGGATGTTGCCAGATACAGTAGATAACTGTTGCCAAACTATATTACATGTATTTAAAACCCATAAAAACTTTTTTTTGTAAAAATGTAGCCATGCATTCTTATCAGCATAAAACTCGAAAATTATGCAAAATTACAAAAAAGTACGAAAATGAATGATCATTGAGCGCCACCTTTTTATAGGTGTAGGAAGCTAAAATTTTAGGAGAATAATACTATGGGTAAATGTAAAAAAAATATGGGGTGTCTCGGTCTGTAGCTGAAAAAAAAGTTTTTTGAACCACCCTAATACCACAACCACCTTTATACAACAATAACTGAGGACAGTATTTCTCTATGGTATTAATTAAACACAGGTAAAATTTGTATTAATTACTGTAATCAAGAAATATATGTTACTTCACTTTCATAGGGCTTCCAGTAATGACTAGAAGGCTACTAAAGTGACTGCAGTAACTATTTCTATGAAAAAATGGCTAAAAATGATTAATAATTCAGCAAAACCTTCAACTATTTTTGGATTTATGTGACTTTTTTTTAGAAATAAGAACATGTAGGATGAAAAAAAAAAATTCTTATTTTCATGTCATGTTTGTGGCGATTTGAAAGTTATTTTATAGTTGTGTATTCTGATTGGATGTTTGATAGTTTCTTTTTGGAATGAACAAAAGTGAAAGGTAATACCTTCTCTTGGAAGTCCTAAGTCCAAACTTTTACCTGAAGTTATTGGAAGAAATCAATGTGCCATATATACTGATGTATGACGAGACTGCAAATCATGGCAATCGAAAAGAGTTTCGAACCTCCATCAGGTTTTAATGATCTAAAGAAGATGACAAAGTTGTACATCATCTTAAAACTATCTTTTTAGGCCATGCAACTTCCGAAGACTTGCAGCTTTCGGCAGTTACAAACAAGTTTGCATCATCATAGCTGATTCTGGTTTTAAAAAAAATCACTTTTTTCTTGGATCTGATGGACCAAAAATTTATTCTAAGGTATTTCGAATGATCAACAAGCAAATCTCAGTACAATAGACTTCAGTCGTGGTGCTGGTACTCGGTAGAGTCACCCCCATTCATAAGTCATAATTAACAAATTACTGAGGAAAAAATAACAGGTTTTATTGACCTTCGAAAGTATGAAGAAGTTTCGAAAAAATGATAGTTGATGAATAAACTTTTGAAAAAAAAATCCAATAAGGGGAGTAGGGGTAGAATTGGTTGCCATTCAGCTTAAAACTAAGTGCTTTATAAAGCATATATATAAACATGTTGGTTGACAGTCAGTTCAGCTGCTGAAAGGCTCTTAAAATGGTAGCCTACAGTGGCTTTCTTGAAGTTTATTCTTTCTAAGCAACCATGATTAATGAAGTTCTTAAAATTTAAAAGAATCATAAAATAGTTTAAATAAGCACTCATAAATATGCAGTCACAGTTTGTAACTGAATGGGCTGAGCTGTTTAGATCATTTCTCCATTTCTTTCAAACATCAGCACCTTTTATTTATATTTTATTTACAAACCTTATTGAAAAAAAAGTATGGTTAAACATTATTAAATCCATATATGAATAATTGTTACCTATATCTAATACAAACAAAAATTTGAAAATCAACAACAGGCTCAAGGCTGTTTTACAAAAAATGGACAATTTGCAGAATGCACAATATAAAATACCAAATATGCACAATACATAATAGACTAAGTATATAGTATAACTAATTATCTAAGTTAACAGAATTATACCAAACACAATTCAGAATAAAAAATCATCAAGTTTAGAGAATCATGCCTGAATAAAACAAAGTATAAAGTTGACTCAGAGTTTGATATGGAATCATACTAGAATAATACAATATATAATACAGTTTGGCGGAATAGTAAAGTACATAGAATCCTTCTGAAATAATACAATTATCCAAGCTAACAAAGTTTATAGAATCCAACCACATTCAAAGGTAAATATACTACTTTTTTTTTACAATATTGTGCACTAAACGACCCAAATTAAATACTATAATACAAATTTTACAGCACAAAATGTAAGTTACTTACCTAGCCAGTATAATCCAGTCATTCTCTTTTGATGATCCCCCAGTGCACATCTAATTCTTTCTTAAAACTCTTTACACTTATGGAATTTGCAGGCAAATCATTGCAAGCTTTGACTATCCTATTATAAAAATAATGTTTTTGCTCTTACTTATTAAGTTGGACTTGTGTAATGCATTTAAATAGCTCAATTGAACCGAACCCTCCCCCTGCCCTTCTTTCCTGTTATACATGCATATTTAATTTTTTCAATTTATCTTCATATGCCATGCCCGAAGTACCTTGAATTAGTTTTGTTGCTCTGTGTTGAATTTGTAACTGATGTATATTGGGGTGGGGAAATCAAAATGTTGATTATGGATTTAAATGGTAAAGATCAAAAGAATTCTAAGCAATAATGCAGTATGCCAGAAAAATACAAATACAGTATGCAAAAACATTATTAATCTGCATTCAGTTATCTTATAAAAAAAACATTAATTTCCAGTGCTGACTACTAGGCAAAAGAAAGAAGTATTAAAGTATACATTCACATGCCCTTTCATTTCTTGATATTGACAAATTTAAAGTCAGAGATGAATGATTCATTTTACATGCTAGTTAATGACAACAATAAGGATTTAAGAATTGGTCATTTATGACAAAATATAATAAGAGAAGATTTTGAATTTCGAGAATAATCTGAGAAAATTTTATTACTATATACTATTAGTGATTATTTTCAATAGAAATAGACCTAGAAAATATATTACAGTGATGAAATTATTATTTAGTTATGAAAAATGAGGATACTATTTTTCCCAATGCCTGAGATTACTAAAGCAATTATTTTCAATGGTTAGAGCCACTCACTGCCCTAGTATCATTTGTATATTTTCTTAATATTCATATCCCTTCTTATAAAAACTACATATTCCATATTTAAAATTTTTGCTTAAGGGAGGTCGTGTACTCTATTTCTTGGTCACATTTACCATGGGCAACACTATTTTTTAAATTGCATTACATAAACAATTCCTGTGTCCTTTTCTTTAATATATATTTTTTATAGGAACCTAATGATAGTGTGGGATCTACAGAAGATATAAAACAGCTAATAATTGTGAGTTATTTTATATTTGCATAATTTTGTATTTTAATGTCAAACTGTATAAATTATATTTTTTTCTTTCTACAAAGTGGAACCTATAAGGGTCATTCTATAGAAAATTAAGAATTTGATCAAAATTTAAAAAAAAAAAAAAAAAAAAAAAAAACATTTTCCAAAAACCTGGATACTTACTACATATAAAATGAGACATAAGCAAGAGTAATAATAAGTAGTAGTTGAGGTAAAAAATGTGATTTTTTTTGGTAAATATTAAAAAAAGTAGTGTCAATGGATGTGACATAAGTTATAAAAGGGCTGCAGAAAATTATTTAATGAAGTTAAATTTAAAATAAGAATTTATAAAAATATAAATATTATTACTTTTACAACTGGTTAAATATCATACAACTTAAAGAGTGACAAAATATAATAATTGTGATGCATATTTTTGATTTTAGTAACATTTTCAGAAGCAATATTTTGGCTGTTTAATTCTAGAAAATAACTTAAATAGAAGAGAATATAACAGTGTGGAGTGTCACCTGAGTGTGATACAGAACAAAATCTTCTTTTTTTCAGTTCTAATATTACAAAGGATCCATTTTAAGTTTTGAATCCTCAAAAGATAGATGCACAAAAGGAAAGATATTTTGAAGGAGAAAGTTATCTTATTTCACTTCTTAATTAACTTCAATAAATATTATTAATTACCTAGAAAGTTAGCTAAACACCAGTTACTTAAAAAAAATTGGGGGAAAAAATCCAGTTTTGAAAGTTGTGCATAGAATCATATTTATTTTTTAAATATTCAACTTCAAAGCATTTAAAATCAAGTATACAAAGCAAAAACAAATCAAAAGGTTATAATTTATGTTGTTTATTGTTTAATGATGTTTCAATATATTAGGTTGTTTATATATTCATAAATATATTTACATATCGACAAAAGTAATGTACCATTCTCTCTCCCTCAATGGACAATTAGTTCCAAGGATGTGACAAAACGGTAGTTTTTTTGCATGTGGCAACTTCTCCTTTAGATTTTATTTCATGATATTTGCAAAACAAGGATATTTCATCACATATTACAAATTCTAACAATTATTTTGTAAATTTCATTGATAATTTAAATTCTGTGGAATATTCCATGCTTGTAACATCTCATCTCAACAATTTCTCTGTCAAATCTAATAACCTGTCAAAATTATTCATAAATAACTTAGTTTGTAGCTTGTTTTATGCATTTGTGCAAAACATCTGCCTAACATCTGATTTCTTTATCAAGACAGCATATATTACTGCTATATGCAAGGATTTAATGACACTTTTATTGTGTGTCCATGGATGTGACGCATTGGCCACGTTACAGCCATAAAACTCAAAATTAGATTAAAATAAAACTTAAAATTGACTTATTAGTGTTAGAATTAGTTAACAAAAAAATGCAGTCTCAAGAATTTTAAGTGTGTTTAATTTATAAGATATTACTCTGGGAAAAGTCAAAATATTAAGTGATGTTCCACATTTCACTGTTTGGGAGTAAAATTTGAGTGATAATTATCATATTTTATTGCAATTAATTATATATGTCATACTAAGGTTGTTTATACCTAAAAAAGTATTTTTATTAGATGCTTTTTGTAATAAATACCAGTTACACAAATTCCTGATTTTCCGTTGAACGATCTATAAGCATTATAATTTTAAGTTTTGTTTACTGATGTCTGTCAGGAATGTTGTACCAGCTCTAAGATTCACTATTTTTGCTCAAAATCATCCTTTTTTTTAGCCAATTTGCTCAAAAATTTATCTGTTTTAAGAATTTTGTAAATAATTTTATGTGTGTGTGCAGTAGAGTACCTCAAATCCAGGCAACTCCCGACATATCATTGTTCATACACAAAATCAATAAAATAAAACATATAAATGGAATAAACTAAGAAAAATCCTCATATAACTTGATGTGGTTTTGAAAAACATTTGTTTTAAGGTTGTTTTAATAGTTTTAACTTTTGACTACACTTTTTGTCTTAAATCCCCATTATTTCCGATTCTGAAATTGTGTGTTTGCTCTAGGTCCTTTAATTGCAGTGCCTAATACTTCCAACTAATTGCTCCTATGTAATTTTATCCTTAACCACTTTATTTTTGCTTTCATCACTTTCGGAAATGGAAAAACTTCTGTGAAATTTTTTTGTTTTTGTTTTTCAAGATAGCAGTGCTGAAAAAGGTCTGGATTTTAGACACTTCCGGATTTTGGAAGTCCGGATTTCAGATATTTTACTATATCTTACTAGAAAACAAAGAAAAAGCACATGCAGTTGCATTAGAAGAAAGTAATCATGAACAGTGAAATGTTTGCATTTACAGTTAAGAAACAGTTAAATGGCTTATGTTAATACACTTTTACTGAGTATTAGTTTTTTTTATTACAAAAACAAGGTCCACCACTATAAATAAAGAGAGGGAAAATATTAAAGTAATGAGATGAAAAATTAAGCTCATTAATTAAAGAAAAAATTTCAAAATATCAACTTTAGTACTTTTCTAATTTTAGTTCTGTAGGTAAAGTTGATATGTTAGTACTAAATTGATATGATTTTCTTGGAATAAAATCATTATATCAGTTACTTGAAGCATAATATATTTATATAATGAATCAATAACTACTGGCCAAAAAATTAAATATTCTAATGAATACATGAAACACATTAATTGCAATGCTTGCTTAATGCTAAATTTGTAAAATTTTGCAGAGCTAGTAGCAACATCTAAATGTCATTTGACTTTAATAAAAAAAAAATTTGAATTTTTTTCTCATCAAATGGAACAAACAAAATGAGAGGATGTCTCGTAAAAAATTAACACCTTTGGAAATAAGACGCACCCTAATATATGTATATTGATATATATATATATATATATATATATATATATATATATATATATATATATACATACATACATACATACATACACATATTGTTTTCCAAAGGCTTTTATAATTATGTATACAACACTTACTAAACACTTTTAATTTATATATATATTTTTTTTAAACTTATATTTCAGGATGATGGGCCCAACTCTTTAAAATGTAATTTAGCAGAGACAAGTTTCAATTATATTAACAGTGTTATTGGTTCTGGTATTGTTGGTAAGTTAAAGTTTTATTTTATATTATTAAGCTTATTTAAAATTCAGACTTAGTATGGAGGCATCTCAGACTTATGATAAGCTTATTTATTTCACCTTTTTATTCTGCAAAATAATGAATTAAAGCTTATGTTTCAAACTGCTTTGCTTAAATCTTGAACTATTATCGAAAAACTCATATTTTTCTACTAGAGAGAGTACTACTTTCTGATATTATCATTTTTGCTAAAATTAGTTAAAATTCACAAGTGAAAAAGTATGTTTTGATTATATCTACCTAACAACCTTAAGGCTGTTATCTAGCAAAAAACAAGAACTTCTAATTGATATCAATACTGTTTACAAATTTGTGAGTGATGGACGGTCCTGGGCGTGTACAAACTAACTGGATCACATCATTGATTTAGGTTCTCTTTTTCATACCTGCACATCTAATAAAGAGTTCCGTATCATAATGGAGATTTCCTATAAATTGGCATACTAACAAGAAGTAACTTCACAATTGTTTGTTACAAAAAAAATCTTTCAGTTTTGTTAGTTTGAAATAATTCTAGTTGTATTTTTTATTTAAAAAAAAAATCCTTATATTAAAATATGAAAAGGAAGAATACCCTCTTAGAATCTCCTTCAGCAGGCAAGACCACTTCAAGAGCCTCATAATTCCACAATAGACAGCTGGCAGCAGCACTTTTTCCTTGTTATATTTGAGCCAAGTGTTTTGCAAAATGGGTGATTGAAAAAGATTTTGATATGAAAAGTTAAGATTCCCAGCATCAGGGACTTGCATGAATGTCTTCTAAGTAGTATCAACTATCGTAGGGACAACTGAGAGTTGTCCAAAATTCAAAGGTAGAAGATTCTGGGAGATCTTTCCAAGTAAACTGTTTGGGATTTAAATCTTAAATGAGAGGAAACCCTGAAACTCACACTTGCAATGCTGAATCATTTAAATGTACGTAGTATATTTTTATTAATAAACAATAATTGTATTCATTTGCTTTGATAATAAAAATACGATTAGTAAATTTTAAAGTCTTGGTTTCATGACTGTTCAGTGACACTAGTAGATTGCATTGAAATTAATTGAATTTCACTCTCAGACATACAACTGAAAGTGAAAAATTAATAGTATATTACAAGAATTGTAGGATTGGAAGCTTTATCTATTTCCCATTAATTGTATTTGTATGTATAATGATTTTGTAGGAATATTATTGCACCAAAACATTGTGTACTTGAAGATGTTGTTTGAATATAACTAACTGAATCATTCAAATAAACAAACTTTTCAGTTAATAACTAAAAGCATGCTCCTAAAGTGGTGACTTGTCTTCCCGTGACGAAATTAGACCCTAAAATTACATAGAAAATTGCCACTTAAACTTATATGTTAGTTAAATTAACAGTCTGAAGTTCAGGAAAGTTGTGAATAAAGTTTTGGACCAAAAAACAAAAAAAAACTTATTATTTTGGACTATTAAATAAAGTTTTTTGAATATCTATCATATAATTGCTGTCAAAAAGCGTAATTTGCAAAGTTTTAAACTTTTTGAAAGAAAAAAAAATCATTTTTTTGAGGGATTAGTTTTGATGGTCTCTGAGCCACCTGATGGCTGTGTGGTTATCTCTCTTGCCTCACATGCCAAAAGTGTCAGTTTCAAATCATGAGTTAGGCATGGCAGGTTGGAATCCATGTTAAGCTGTAGATCCCAGCGCGATTAACTGTTATAGTAGAAATGGGTTATTGAGAGTACAAACCAAACCTATTATCTCGGGATTACACATATAGTTTGATTCTACAGCCAAAACTGTGTTAGCTATCCTCCACATTTTGTCAATCATACATCACTTGCATCGTATTTGATTATTTAATTAAAAGACTTTAGCGGATACTCAAATACTGAGGTTTCTATTTTTCACAGTTGTTAATTAAAATTACTATACACGGTGTGTAAATTGACACAATACAAAAAAAGCATTGTAAAAAAAATTATGTTGTGCAGCTTTCTCAACTTGTATCATGGTCACCCGTAGGATTCAATGTAGGTGATGGATCACATATTTTTTTTTCCAGACTTATTTTCTTTTAAACAGAGTGAATTGGGTTTTTTAATGAAACACTGAATAAAAGTATTGATTTCAGCAAATTTGAATTTTAGTTCAAATGATTTATTTAAAATCTATTTTAAATTATGCATGGCTTTTCTGGAAATTTTAGCCTCCAAGATAATGTTTGCTCTGGATGACCATTCTCTGAAAACGAGGGCATATTTAAAGATGCTATCGCTGAAAATGTACCTTACACATTTCACCAATTACCTCACAGACTAAATATTCCTATAAGTGCACTTCATGATTATATGAAAAAGATTGGGTATGCAAGGACTTATGATGTGTGGGTATTCCATATTTTAGCACAGCAGAATATACTTGAAGGGAACTTGAATCAAATTGTGTAGTTTGAGATTCTTTGCTGAAACAAAATGAGGAACTCATTTTTAAAGCATCTCATTACTGGTGATGACAAGTGGATATTCTATAATAAAATAACAAAAGAAAAAGATCATGCGGTAAACCAAATGAATTTCCCCAAGTAACATCAAAATAAAGGTTGCACTCTAAAAGTAATGCTTTGTACTACTAAAAAGAAATTATTCATTATGAATTGTTGCCACAAAATCAGACTATATATTCAGAAAAATATTGTTCTGAAATGGCAGTATTAAAAATAAGAATCAAAACCAAGCAGCCAGATCTGACCAATCATCAAGATGTTGTCCTCCAGTACCTTCACCATTTCAAGTCGCTTCAAAACTCTTTGAACAACCTGTTGTTCAGTTCTTTGGAGGCTGTCAAACAACACTTCAATAACTTTTTTATAATCAAGCCTGATGATTTTTTTTAAAGAAATTTACTAGCTTCTGAAAAGATTGCAATTACATTTTCTTAGGTTTTTAGGTTGCTTTGTTGGTATTCATCATTAAAAAAAATGCAGAACTTTTTGGATGACCCAGTACTACCTGCTTTCTAAAAAGGTAAAATTATCATTATCGAATCTACAAAGTGATTTCGCTGTGGACAGGTTCAAAATATATTAAGTGAATAGAAATTATGCTGGGATCAAAGAAAATATTGTTATACGCATGTTTATTGTTGCAGACAGGTTTCACTGTATTTTTAAATGATTTAATATTTGAAAAATTAATTTGTATGTTTCATTTTTAGGTATTCCATATGCACTTCAACAAGCAGGCCTAGGAATGGGTATAGTTTTGTTACTCTTAATTGCTGTTGCTACTGATTACTCATTATGTATCATGATTAAAGCTGGTACTGCTGCTGGAGTGACAACTTATCAGGTACTCTCTCAAATAAATTGTAACTGGTAGATGAATATACGAGGCATTGTGGATATGAAGGGTGAACTTAACATCAAATCAAAAGGTGTTTTTTTTTCGCCATCTGAATCTAGACCCTTCACATATTCTACAAGTATATTTTTCATGTTGAGTTTGCCCTTCTTTCCCTCCCATAATACCCAGAGAATAGAAACTGTCATAGTAGGGTGGATATGAAAGGCGAACTCAACATCCCACTCCTTCCGCAATTCATTCCTCCTCTGATTGCACTGCTGTTTGATGCAATTTTTGCCTTTTAAGCATTGTGCCTTTTTTGTTGAGTTTGCCCTTATGGAAAACTTTTCAAATGCATTTTTCTGAAAACCACCTTTTGTTGAAATGTGTTCCTTCGTATCCGCAACGCCTCATTTAAAGTTTAATAAAAAGTACCTTAGATTAATCTTAAAGCTTATCAATATTTCTAAATTTGTTTAGCAAGGATTTATTCACCAATGAGCTCAAATTGAATTTTTATTGTGGTTCTAAGGCAACAAATGGACACAAAACATTACACAATGAAGTTCTGAGTTTTGTAAGAGGAAGAAGGGGGGGGGGGGGATTTCCAATCTAACTTCTACTTAATCAGAGTTAAATTTTAGTGTAGGTAAAGTTTTAAAAAATTTAAATGTATGTTTTGGCTGGGTGTGTCTACAGGGTTCCCACGGTCATTGAAAGTCATTAAAAGTGCTTAATATTTTTTAATTTGTTTTTAAGGCCTTGAAAGTGCTTGAAAATGCTTTGAGGTTCTTAAAAGTCCTTAATTTTTGCAGATTATAAAAATACAATTCGGACTTGCTATCCCTGCGTGACCGCCACGTATCTGCACCGTATCAGAATTTTCCGACATATTTGTATTACATATCCACCAATTTGTAGCTTTTTGGCAGAATATACTTTATTAAAAATTTATATATAGACATGATGCCTGAAAACAGATTTTCAAAGGTCCTGAAAAATGTTATTTAGGTCCTTAAAAGTCATTGATTTTCATTCTGTGATTTGAGTGGGAACCCTGATAGCTCCAAATCCTTTAGAACTAGCATCATAGAGAATTTGTATAGAGGATATTTGTTGATAGAGGTGTAGTACAGGTTCTGATGACAGGGCTTGCTTTAAGGCAAGGAAAGTCTGTTTCTGATCCTTACCAAAGTGAAATCGAACTTTATCTCTCAAAAGGTCACTCAAGGGTCTTGCCATTATTTCATAATACTTGATGAATTTATGAAAATAACCAGTTAATCCTAAAAATGATTGAATGGGTTTTGGTGTTTTAGGTTCTGTAAAATTCTTTAAACACAATTTGTTTAAATTTTTGTAACACTGCTGGGCCGTTCGTTACGCCAAATGGAACTGAGTTAAAAAGATATTGGTTATCATGCGTTACGAAACTGATATATTTACGACTATCAGCATGCATCTTAACACAAAAGAAAGCATTCTTTACATCAAGATTTGTGTAATACATAGTTCCTTCTAATTTGTCAAAAATATCTTCGATGAGCGGTAATGGAAACCTTTCTTTAATTGTTTTTTATTTTGTTGCCGATAATCCACACAAGTTTGTGGGCTTAAAAGTTGTCGGATACCCCAGAAACTTATACTGGTTTCAGCAAAGCCTAATTCTTATTCAGTACATATTTTCTGTGATGCAAGTAAATGTGCATAAACATCTTGTTTATTTCTGAGAGCTTCAAATGACAATGATGTATCTGTTCAACTTGTTCTGGCCAAAGTGAGAGTTGCGCCGATCAAAGCAATTACTATTCTGAGGTTAGAACTACTGGCGGCAACTATAGGAGTAAGATTATTTCTAACAGTAAAAGAAGCATTAGAGATTCAGATTCACGACACCTATATTTGGAGTGATTCTGCATTGGTACTAAACTGGATAAAAAGAGACGATGATTGGAACTCCTTCACATCTAATAGATGTAAAGAAATATGAAAATACACTAAGCCCAAAAATTGGCAGCATATAGCAGGGAATTTAAATCCAGCGGATTTGCCGTCCAGAGGATGTAGTCCAAAAACTTTAGCAAAAGGAGAGTGGTGGAAAAGCCCACCTTGGCTGAAACTAGAAGAAAAAGACTGGCCAAAATCTATTATTCTCGTTCCCAAAGAAGATGTTAATAAAGAAAAAAAGAAGACTGCTGTTATGCAATTGAGTTGTAAAGAACAAAATTTCACAGGAGAACTACTTTTCTCAGTATATGAAAATTGTGAGAATAATTAGTTGGATACAGTGGTTTGCTTTCAATAGCCTAAACTGAAGCGGAAAGAGGAAGGGAGAGTTGACTTTTGAAGAGGTCCAAAAGGCAGAAGGAAAACTGCTGCAGTGCATCTAAAAGGAATGTTTTGAATGCAATGCATCCAAAGGGAATGTTTTAGGGATGTTCCTATAAGTTTTAAAAAATTGCAAGGTGGGAGGATGTTGTGGAATAGTAAGTGAGTGGCAACGATTACAAAGTGTAAGCAGAGAGTTGCCATGAAGACGCTAGTGTAGTTCGAAAAATAATATCTGTTCGTATTCGAAGGATTTGGGCGACGGTTGGTGTTTGTCAAATAAGTGCTTTCGTCTTAAAACTGTGGAGTTCCTTATTGATAGTTATCCATACGTACAAAGTTTTGAACCTGATATACTTGGTTTTTAATTCAATAGGATTTATCAAGTAAATCTAATTATGTAGTTGATACAAGTGAACTTCCTTTGAGTTAGGAGTTGGTTTAGAAATGTCTAGAGTTTTGAAAAACCAGCTATCACTCTTGATTGTTCAATTTCTCTGCTTATTTTGTATTGTAAATCGCTGTTTTTATGTTTAATTGTAACTTTGTTTGTTCTAGGCTTTAATTCAATCTCAGTTTGGAAGACCAGGATATTATTTCTTGACAGCTGCTCAATTTATTTATCCTCTTATAGGTGAATATTCATATTATTTTGTTTCATTTGTGGTAAAATACATAGTTGAAGAGTCCATGTGAAACTTATAAAAATGTATTTCTAATCAAATTTTAAATCTATCCTAGTTCTTAGCAGTGTATATATCTGAGGTGAATAACCCAACAAGATCTTAAGAAGTTGGAATGTTTATGTTAATAATATGTGAAGAACAGTATCAACATTGTTCACCAATAAAATATTAACAAAGAATGTGTTTAACCCTCAAGCAGAAGATTTAAGTGTTTGTTTCATTAAAAATGTCTACAATGTACAATGTTTTACATTGCTTTTCCTGTAAAAAGCCTGCTATGTTAATTAAAAATAATAAAATGTTCTATATCATAAAATATGAAATCAGACGAAACTGTCGTTTCGCCGCCAATCTTGAAAAGGCAGAAACGACAGTAAGTATCTATTCTCTGCACAACTTCCAGCGAAAAAGCCGAAATTGACTATTTTCTAGCTTGCTTACGGAACTTTACATAATTATACAAAAAATACCATAGATTCGTCTCAGTGATACCTTTTAAAGAAAAAAAATTGAGTACCTAGGATTAAAGACACAAAAAAAAAATATTGAAATTTCCAAAACGAAATAAAAAAACAAGTTCTAGCTTGGTTTTGATGTAAAAATTTAGACAAACGTCCAGCCCTAACTAAGCTATAGATCTTCAAATGGATTGAATTATAGGATGTGGAATGTTTCAACTTAAAATCCTACGCTCTTTTAAACTTGTTAAATAATTCTTTCTATTTTTAATTAATTTAAAACCACATTTTTTCATTTTATAATTTGGCGACAGATAAAGGCAATGAGCTTGTAATTGAGGTTCAGATATATATGCCAAAAGTTGCCAAACAGGTTTGCTATCATTTCGAAGTTAGTATTTCCGACATGTTAGGCTTAAGTGAGAATGAACGTAATGTTAGAGTATAGGCAGAACGAATTGGACTATAATTATATGGCTTATAACATCTTTAAAATTGAAATAATTTAATTTTTGAAGAGAGAGAATTAAAGAGAAATATTTGTTCTTCAAATTACATGTGTTATTTGAACAGTATGACAATTTAGAGTGAGTTAACTTTCAAAAACATTTTAATTTCAGGAAATCTCTGTTGAAAAATGAAAATAATCATATTTTGTTGCAAGATACTATGGGCTGAATACAAAGTATAAATGTGGAGGTTATGCGAGCTGACGTCACAGTCAATTCATTACAGCGGGAGTAAATGAAACACGCATTGCGATTGGCTAATGAAAATTGCAAAAATTTCATTAGTTTTTAAAGATGTGTTGATTTTGTTTACTTTCCGTTGTAAAATTAAATCGTAGAATCATATATCATCAAAATTATAATTTCATAGTGAATTTTAAAATTGTTGTTAAGAAAATATTTTAAATTTTGTTAAATATCAATGGGTTATTATGTGAACCAAAATAATGCTTGGTATAGTAAAAATAACTTATATTGTAATAATTAGACTGTAAAAAACTTGTAATATTTATTTGTAACAATTTATTAGAATAAATTTTCAATGGGATTAATGCTCTGGCCTTGTATGTTAAAGGTGCTGGATTTGATTCCTGGGTTAGATGTGGATGTTCGTTGTGATTCGGAATCCACGTTAATCTGTGGGTCCTGGACTGATTAGTCGTTATTATGCACTAAAATAGGTCGTTGTGCGTACAAACTAACCAATCGAGCTGAAACTTGGTAGACAGGCTCTTTGTCGATGGCAACGTATTTCTTGAGTTTTGGGGGTTGAGTTGCCATACACAAGTTTCTATTACTCTTTTGTGGTCGGTTTTGATGGTTACTGCTGTCCGCATTCAACCAATTTGTCAATTTTCGAGAAGATTTTGGCATGTAAGATATCATTGAACTCATCTTGAAGAATTATGAATATTCATGGTACCAGGTGTACCATAGGTGGTACTACTTCTGGTTTATCAATTTTGAAGATAAATATGGCATGTTGGGTGTGGTTGGGTTTGTCTTGAAAAATTATGAATGTTTAAGGTACCAAATATAGCATAGGTAGTACCACTTTCGGTTTATCAATTTCCAAGATAAATATGGCATGTTGGGCTTTTGTTTTGATGAATTATGAATGTTTAAAGTACCAGGTATGATATTGGTACCACTTCCGGTTTATCAATTTTAAAGATAATTATTGCATGTAAGGTAACGTCGAACTCAATTTGAAGAATTATGAATATTTCTGGTACCAGGTGTACTATAGGTGATAAAGAGAAAAGGATGAAACAGACAAATTCAAAAAATAGAAGTCGCCAGTGTTTAAAAAAAAGTTTTGATATCCTCCAAAAAAACACTTTTGAAAAGTAGAAAACCCACCAACTTCAAAAATACATAAAACTTTCTTAAAATAAAAAAATCATAAACATGATGAAAATTTTCAACCACTAACACAGTGATATAAAAAATGGCCAACTTCTGATTACAACTCTCGGTTGTGACTCGCTTAAGAATATATGCTTACTTAGTTTATTTTTAAAATTTAAGTTCCGCTCCCATAAAAATTTACGCTGTTTGAGGTTGGCGCCCGTCTTAATCACTAACCTTTAACCCCCTCCTCTCCCCACACAATAAAAACTTTTTAAAATGCATGTATCAACCAAACAAAAGCGTACCACAAACACTTAAGTTTCCTACTAAAAAAATTCTTAATAAAGATTCAGCGTTTGAGCCCAGTTTCTCTATACTATTTTGAAAATTACATGAACATGAAGATTTACACTACTTAGTATTTCCTACCCATCCAAATGAAATCATATCTCCTCCAATATTCGTGTAAACAGTCATAAATTAATTTAAACACAAGCATTGTTAATATTCCTATGACGGGCGCCAACCACAAACAGCGTAAATTTTTATGGGAGCGGAACTTAAATTTTTAAAATAAACTAAGTAAGCATACATTCTTAAGCGAGTCACAACCGAGAGTTGTAATCAGAGGTTGGCCATTTTTTATATCACTGTGTTTGTGGCTGAAAATTTTCATCATGTTTATGATTTTTTTATTGCAAGAAAGTTTTTGTGTTTTTGAGGTTGGTGGTTTTTCTACTTTTCAAAAGTGTTTTTTTGGGGGATAATTCTTTTCCAAAATGAAGTTAGCCCACATT
The DNA here is from genome assembly GCA_963978545.1 of Linyphia triangularis. NCBI lineage: Eukaryota > Metazoa > Arthropoda > Arachnida > Araneae > Linyphiidae > Linyphia > Linyphia triangularis. Next base: position 81,317,008 of record OZ021721.1, on the reverse strand, counting down.
ATCTTTACTTCCTGTTAAATTTTAGTTTTGGAAATCATTTCGGCAAGACCTTTTATATTTCATATTGTTTGTATCTGTAGCATTTGTAGTTTTGTCTTGCAATGTTGACATCAGACAGACAAAGCCTTTGTATAGGCTTGTCACCAAATTAGTTGTAGTGCATAAGTTACAAATTGTGTGATATATTTCTTCTTTCAAGTGTTAGATATATTATATTTAGTAAATGTTATTGACCTGTGTTTTCATTTTTAATCAGAATTTATTTCAATTTAACTACAATTTGAAGAATATTTTATTCCTCTTTGTATTACTGTTTTGCAGCTATGATCAGCTATAACATTATCATAGGCGACACAATTACTAAGGTTCTCATGAGAATGTTCAGTGGTAAGAATTATTATTTTTTGTGTTGCCCAACTATTTGTAGCATATTTTAATTATCTTTAGTATATTGATGCTAGTTTTTAACATAGAATAATTATTTATAGTTTCTCGCACATCTGTGTTAGGAAATCGGCATTTTATTGTATTCATATCAACACTGTTTGTGACCTTACCTCTCTCCTTGTATAGAACAATTGTACGATTATCACTAGTAAGTATAAATTTATCCTAATTTAATTGCATTTCTCATTTTTGCTGTTTGAGAATATACTGTTTAAATCTATATGCATATCTTTTGTAGGTATCTTTTTTATCTTTGCTCTTTGCTGTGTCTATTGTTGTGTTTGTGGTCATTCGTGCTTTTACAATGGCTGGAGAAATGTAAGAAAATACATATTTTATAATATATAGCTTCATTGCATAAGGCTTGGATAATGCTAAATGAATGCTTATCTTGTATTTTGCTGTCTTTGTATTTTTTATTTTATAACAACTACACTGTTTTCCATAAATTAAGGGGAAGAACAAATTTTGGTAGAATGATAAATTCTTAAAGTATTCTAATGACAAAAAATGTATTAAAAATACAGAATTAAATTTAAAAGAAAAAAAAAATCAGAAAAATTCCAATTCTATCTTTTTCATTGTTCAATATTTTTTTCTGATTTTTATTAAGAAATGTTTCTAGTTATGTCCTCAATTATTTTTGATATTTTTATCGATTGGATTTTGAGTAAGTAAATTAATTAATAGAAACACTATAAAAACTACCTATTGGTAAGAAAATATCGTAAAAAAACCCTGATATTTTTCAACATTTTGATTTTTTTTTTAGTATATATTTTATTCAAAGATCATTTGTATTTGCTACAGTTTTAGCATTTTAAGTAAGGTGGCAATTCCAAAAAGCACAAACTGAAAACAATGAATTCAAAACATTGAAGAGGCCCTTGCAGCAACGATAAATACGCCATAAAAAACATTTTTATACAATTGTAGTTATCTAAATAGCTCCAAAATTTTTAGAACAAGAAAAAGGTTTCACAGTTTAAAAAAAAGTAAAAAATAGAAAATTTATATTTTTATAATTTTTGCCAGAACAATGGATACCAAGTCCCCTTAAATTTTGGGGAATATTCTTGCACTGTATTAGCCATGCTCTATTCCTTAAGCATTTATCCACTTAAATTAAGATGGCATTCCAATTCCAATTGAACCATGGAATTTATGTACTTGTGGACAAAATATCTTGATAGCAAGACCTAATTCATTCCTACACATTTTTCCACTTATTTTCCACCTTGTACGTCAATTGATAACTATGCTGAAACTTGCCCTCATTCTTCCACATTTGTTATCATCAATTTCAAGACTGTTGGTTGAAGAATAGACTGCTGGGTTTGTTTTGTATGTATTGATGGCCCTACTAACTGAAGACTATTCTATACTTTGTTTATTCATGATACCATTTTAAGCCAAACTTCTATTAAGTAGGAAAACATGCAGAATACTTGTTTGGATGCTTCATTCAGTCAACAGGGATGGGTGTTGCCTGTTATTTTTGTCCCAATGTATTCTTGATGCTCTCCAGATAAAGTCACAGCTTTTATGCTGTTGACAACTCTTTACTTTTACCTACGTTTGGAAGTTCTACACCTTGCTCACTAATGCTTGTCTACTCCTGAGGGTTGTTTTGTAATCTTTATAGGATTGCTTTGCAGACAAAAATTTTGCATGTCTTGAGCTGCACTCTTATTCTATAAAAAGGATGTTGCGGGATTGTAGTGGAGAAGAGAAAGGCATTTGTATGCAAATACCATAATTTAACTGACAAAGTGCTGAATTCATGGCTTAGAAGGTGCAACTTGCATGCAAGTTGTCTCAAGATTGAGCCTTGCCTGGTGTTCTGGTATCTGTTTTCAAAGTAAGTAGACACTGCTGTAATTGTGATAGATTGTCTGTTGTTGAGCAGCCTGTAAGAATTTTCCTCGTGTTTTCATCTGATCCATTTGCAAACACTGGACAGTTTCCACTTGGGTGACCTCTGGGTAGACAATATGATCCCATGATCTATTGATGCTCTAAAATGCAGTATATTCTTGTGTATCCCTTGCACCAAAAAATATCCAATTCCTAACCAGTCAGAAGTAAGTGAGATATAAAGACCTTTGACTCAGAAATATAATATCAGTCATGTTATCATCTCAAGAGAAGCATTTCAGTGGTCAGAAAATCTCACGATTTTTATTTATTTATTAATTTAACTATCTTAAGATGGTTTCATTGCTGGTTCAACTAGTATTACACTGTCTATTAGTGTTTCCTCTACCAGATAATTGTTTCCACACTCATATAATCCTAGCTTGTTATGTAAAATTACGTGTTTGACATCAATAATGCAAATTCCCTTGAATCATTACACAGAAAAAAATGTTGATATTTCATAAGGATGTTGTGTCACTCACCATAAAACACAAGTTCACAGCATCCACAGTTTGACATACTTAACCACCGTCTAATTTAACTTTTTCTTTTAGTGATTTTTGTTTGTGATAATTCCGATTAAGATTTGTAAGTAATTTTATATAATATGTTTTGTAAATTCTAATTTTGTTTTTATTCTGTAGTGTTTCCTCAATATACTTAAATTGAAATTTTCCCTTTTCTATTCTGTTGCCATCTACTGTATACTATTGCAACAGTCCAAAATTTTAAACTATTTCTGATTTTTTTTTTCAATTGTAAATAAACTATTCATTGGAAGCAGACTTCTTGGCCTTAAAAATGGTATATCGTTTACTTTTACAATGCTTGTGTCAGAAGGAATTAGGGCCCAGCTCAGTTCAGGCTTTTGATGTTTTGCGAATGAGCTGGCTGGAAGCTAATTTTTCAAATAGCAGGATATTTGTGGTTTTGATACTGTTGAGTTAGGACAACTAAAGCTCTTGTGTAAGCTTATTTGTGATTTGTTGCTTTTTAAGAATTGTAAAATTATTAGAGAAGAATAAAAAAACATTATTTTTGTAATCCTCTAATTATTCCTCAAAAAAAAATATTATCTGCTTTGATAAAAACTCATAACTATATTAATTGTAGTCAACTAATCTTTTTTTTTACTACTAACATATGTGCTACATTTTTCATCATGAACAAATAATAATAATAATTTCATTGAATCAAATAATAATAAGAATGTTACAGAAGTTTAGCATTATTTATAAAAAAATTCTTTATCCTTCATAGTGCAATTACACCACATGCGTTTCAATTTGTTAACACTGGATTTACGGAAGCTGTGGGGGTCATTGCCTTTGGTAAATATGAATGTTTAATTTTTTTTCAATGAGTTATGAATATGATTTATTTCTTAATATAAAATACTTTCAATTCTCACTAGAGGTTGGCGATATATCGATACGACGATATTTTTTTTAAATATCGATATTAAAAATATTAATAAAAGTCACTGATATATTGATATTTTCAAACATTTTTATTTTTTTGATGATTGTTTTGTAGTTCCATGGGTTTTTTCGATTTTTTTTATTCCCTTTTCAAAAACTTGGAATTGGCTGAGAGATAGTTAAAAGGGCACCAATATTCAATATTTTGCCATACACTTTATAATCATACGCGCCACCAGGACGGTACAGGAAGGTGCACTTGCACCTCCCTGGCTTTTGAAAATTAATATAAAATTGGAAAAAACGTCTTAATTCCAAGTAAATAAAAGCACAAATGCCATTTTGAAACTCCGGTTCAATGTTACACTGCGTATTATTTTTTAAAAAATTTATTTATTATTATTTTAAGCCTCTTGTTTATTTCCTGAACTCGGTTTTTTTATAGCTGATTTTGGTTTTCAGGCGCCACTTGTCTCAGTATCAATTTATTCTTTTTTGTATAAACATTTATATGTTCTCTCAATTTCTGGAAAATGTTTCGATTTTTATTTGTTAGTCATCAGATATTAGATCTTGATGTATATTTTCAAATAAGCTTTTCCTATATTACTTCTGTGTTCCTTTTTTGATTTTTTTTTTTTTCATTATTTCTCTAACTTGGAAGAAATAACTACTCTTCTGTATTTTTAAATCCTTTATATAAACTTCAATTTTGTTTACGTGTGGTGTTCAAATCTACGGAGGGCCAATTAATGCAATATGTCGCCATCCAAATGAGCAGAAACTTGGAAGATTGTATGTCGATGCAGTCTATCTCGTTTTTGGAGCTGTGAGCCAGGGTTGTAGTGCTAAAAAAATGTTACTAATATGCAAGCTTTTATATCGTGGCGGTACTATAGCTGGAATTTGTTCTTTGTTATAAAATGCAAATTTACAACAATTTACGTAATTTACCATACAATAAAGCTGAATACTCCTAATTTACGTATTTATTTTCTCACTAACTTATATCACAATACATTGTATAAAGATTATTAAAGTTATTATTGTTTACTAGTTCAAAAAAGTGGTGTTACGCCGTACCAGCTCTCAAAAAAGTGGTGCACAGTACCGGTGCTTACTAGCCTCACTAATCCCATAGTGTCTCTATCACTAAAAAGCCGCTTTTTCACACCACTAATTTTTTTTTCTGATGACTAATTAACACACTTGCATTCATCCAATCGAATATACACCATATGTTTTGTTCATTATCAGAAGGAAAAGTGATGCATATTTGTTAATTAACATTTCCTTGGTAATTTGCAATCAACATTTCTGAAAAATTAAAGAATTAAACAAAATTTTAAAAATCTTGCATCCCTTTGCAAATAATCATGCCTGTGCCCATGTTCATAATAATATTTTATTTTTCTATATTGTAAATGCAAGTAGTCACGTTTCAAATAGTGTAGCCCCTATACAATTTATTTTATATATATATATTCATCCCTCTGTTAATTTTTCAAATATTTACATTGTAAAAATATTATGCTAAATATTCAGTGTTACCATTAAAAGCTATTGAAAATGATCTAAATTTTTCTTAAAATCACTGCACCAATTAAGCAAAAATATAACTTTTTTTTTGTAATAGAGCCATTTCACTTGAAAAAGTAGTCACCTTACAAAAAGCAGTCATGAAAAGTAGAAATTTGCCCCGAAAACTTCGTTTCTGGCAATATTAAAAATCAAATAAAAAAGTCATGTATCGATATTTTTTCTATGCAACGATATAGTATCGATATTTATTTTGATCGATCTTTCCGACCTCTAATTATCGCCCATTTATTTTGTTGTAACAAAAAATATGAATATTTACATACCTGCCAACTTCTACATATTTAGCTGTACTATGTATACATTTCTGCATAATTTTTATGGTTTTACAAGTACACTAAAACCCCGATTATCCGAGCCCCGGTTATCTGAGTTTCCGCTTTAACCGAGCCAGATAATATTTCTTTAATTTTTTTTTACGCCTGATATTTTCCTTTGTCAAAACTAGTACTGAAAAAAATTGGTACTTGATCTCTCAAACACTCAAGAAAACAAAATGTTTACATTTCTTTTCATTGTATGACACTGCTCCTCCTATCGCGTCGCTAAAGGTCTCAAGGCTTAAGTAAGAGAACTCTTTAAGCATTACTATATATTATTAATTGCATGTGGTTTACCTATAGTATAACATTTGTACTTGTCAAAACATACATTTAAACCGATACGATTTATTTTATTTTTAATTTTCGCTTTAACCGAGTTTTTCGGTTATCCGAGTTGGTCTTGGTCCACATTAACTCGGATGATCAGGACTCTACTGTAGCTCATCAAATTGTACGAATTTCACATATTTTTACAGAAAAAGAAGATAAGTAGTTTTTAGCTTATAACTTAAATGATCCTAACCAATAATTTTTCATTTTTGCTAATTAATGGCTTTTTTTTATTGCTTTTAGAATAACGCTCTTAATAAGAATTTTGAGTAAATATCTGCTGATTATTTCCATTTATCTTTTTAGTTTAACCATCAAATTTTCATCACTGAATAAACATTTTTACCACTTCAATTTTTAATAAATTTCTGATCTTTATCTTAGAAAATTTGAAATTCTAAACTGATTTTCTTTTCCTCTCTTAGTTTTGATTAAGTTAGAGGCAAGCATTTGAGAATTGGCTTACAAGCAGTATTAACAAATGTGGAAACATCATTTGTTTAATGTAATGCTTTGTCTCACTCCAGAAATTATGAAATCCCCTCAATGCAGATTATTCCCAGTTTTTACAATTTATAGCTGTATCGGGAACGCCAATCAGTATAGACGGGTATTGGAAACAAGAAATTATGAATTTTTTGCTTTTCATTAGTTTTATGGGAGGTTTTCTAGCCATTTAATACTGCCATTTTTTCCCATGTTTTTTCCTGATTTTGAAGTTGAATAATCAAGATTTTATTGCCTACCTTTTCAGATTGAGATCGGGATGGGAAGTTCTGCTACCAATTAATGCTGTCAGACTTGATAATCAACAGTTTGGTAGTTCAATATTTAGGCTCTGAAGATACAAAAATTTGTATTTAATTGGGACTTTTGCGTAAGTTTTAAAATCTCCATCCCTATTCAGGATGGCTACAGAACCTGGAAATCAGGGAAATGTCAGGGAATTTCACTCTTCTGGAAAAATCAGGGGAATGTCTGGGAATTTTGCAAAATTACTCTTTAATCAGGGAATTTTGAATTTTTTTTCCATTCTCGCATTCCCGGTGCTGATGCCATTGAACAAAAAAATTATCATGTGTTTTTGTCAAAGTCCCTCAATATGTGGCTAATTGGCCAATTTGGGAGTATTACGATTCTAACCTTTTTCTATTCTTAGCAGCTAAGCCTAACCGGCTAATCCCCTCCCTCCTACCTGTTGATGTTCCGCTTTTTATTTTTTTACTATCTGGGATCATTGTTGTGCCTGGAGCAATTATTTGCTTAATATTTCTGTTAGATTTCTAGTTTTTCTCTAACTTAGGGTCGCGGATGCCGGCGCCTTGTTGTTAAAACAAATCCTCAAACTTCAATCTGACTGCATCCTTTACAGACATGATTGTTTTTCTTCTTACCTTGAGTTTTTTGCCAACAGAAATATAAAAGAAACCTTATTATTTACATATTTCTGTAATATTTTTAGTTATCCTATAACTTAGAAGCGTCCTATTACGTTAACGTTGGCAGAAATGCACATCAGGGAATTTTTAAGAGAATTTTCTGGAAACCAGGGAAATGTCAGGGAATTTTGTTTCTCAAATTCTGTATCCACTCTGCTTTTAGAATCCTATCTGGTTTTACCCAGTGTTTATTTCAATTACGAAGACAAAAATTATTGAATTACAGTGTTAGCATAAGTTTTTAGTATACAATCTCTTATGAGACCGTATCAGGTTAATTAGATATTTAAATCTAAGCAGAGCCAGAATCTGAAATTATAGCAGACAATCAGACGTGTCAAAAAAGTCTTCATTTTTCTGCAGTCTTTTATCATTTTCATTAACCGGCTTTTACAATCCTGGGTTAAAATTTTCAATCACCAAATGCCCTGCACACATTATGTTCATATAAATAATTATTTTTCCACAAACTCAATACAGTAAGACATTTCTATCATGGTACTGTAGGGATGTAGAAAAATATTGTTATATGCTGTTCTATTTTTGGTCCACACCATCTACAATGTGGCAAATTACAAAAGTATAATCTTGTGTTTTTAATGGTGATAGGAAGCTCCCCCATTACACTTCATTTTTCGCTGGATGAAATGTAAATGACAAATTACAAATTAAATTTACAAATTAGTAATTATAACATTGTTTTCATGTTCAAATTAGTTTACAGCATTATCCTTCATTTTGTTATTTGTTTTATTTCAGCTTACATGTGCCACCACAACTCTTTTTTGTTATTTGATGTACTTGATAATCCCACTCAAAAGCGTTGGAATCTTGTTACACATATAAGCATTGGTTTATCTTGTCTTATAATTGTTATTTTTGGAATTTGTGGATATGTGACATTTACTGGATCTGTTCAAGGTAAGTTTTATGTATTTTATATATGATTCTCTACTGTTCCACAACATTTAAATTTCACACTTTATTTTAGCATTTAAATAAACTTTAACCTATACTACACAAGCAACATTATAAACAGCAGCACTGAGAAAGCTAGAAAGTAACTTTCCAGACTAAGTATATCTCAATGACAGTTGATGAACTCATTGCTCAGAGTCAAAATATATGCCTAGTGTGTAAGAGGAAGAAGCCAGATTTGATTTTCATTTTTGTAACCTACAATTTCTGGTTTTTGTCGGAAGTTTTCCAAATTTTGTCACATTTGAAGTAGAAATGTGAGCAGTTTCCTTTTAAAACGCATCTAAGAAAGTATTCTCCTCTTTAAATTTGAGCTAATCTTAATTTTCCAGGTCTTGATCAAGCAACAATTTGGCACATTTTGTGAAGACCTTTTACACTAAAAAGTCTGACTTTACCAACTAACACAATTAATACCTGAAAGTGCTTCAAAAATTGTTTAAAATTTTCTAGTGTTGCTAAGATCCTAATAATTTTAAGAAAATTGCCAATTTATAACAAAAATATTTTTTGAAACTAAACCTGTTGCTCTGAAAACTGGTGACCATACGTGAAAGTGAACTTTTCTGATTTTTTTTTAAATGTGTTTTTATTGTTTACTTTGTCAATCAAAGTATTATTTTTATTCATTATTGTCTGTTCATTGTAGTAAGTTTATAATGGTAATGTAAACTGCTTCTAGCTAAATTACATCTTGAATTTGAGTTGCATTTACTTTCCAACTTTGTATCATCTTCAAAGTATTTTTTTTCACTCTGTCGCATTATTTTTAAATATTAAATCATGTATTAACATTATGTATCCTTTATGCAAATTTAGATACTTGACGACATCTTTAGTCATTGCTTGAATCACAAAGTAGAAAATTATCAATTGAAAAATAAATTTGCTTAAATCTGATAAGGGAATTAGCTATATATATTAGCAACCAGCAGCATCATTAGAAATATACTACAATAAACAGCAAATTAGGGTGATTGAATTATTATTGAGATTGACTTTGTAAATATTAGTAAAGTAAATTAGAAAAGCTAGGAAAATTTTACTTTTCACTTGCAGTCGTTGACTCAGATTATGATGTTTGGTTTGAAAAGGTAGTATTTTTGTTTAAAATGGACATTTTCCCAAATTTTTAAGAACTTTGGGAAATTGCAAAATATAAAACATTATTTAAAGTACTAATAGGTGAATTTTAGTTTGTACGTATAGCACCCTCGATACCATAAATATTTTCTTTCGAATTGTGTGCGAACCCTAAATACAAATTTTCAATCCATGTTGATTGGAATTTTAAAATAAAATATTTTTTCGCTTTTATCTGTCATACATTCTACGATATTCAAGTCTGTTTTCCATTCATGAAACTAATTTTTTTATATCAACCTTGTTTGAAATTTTGATTTTGTAAACAGGAAAAAACTTAATTATTGACCTCAAAATCATATTGTATGGTGTATATTTTTATAAACATGTTTTCTCACTTATTAGGAGATTTGCTAGAAAACTTTTGTATGAGTGACGATTGGGCCAATGCAGCACGCTGTATCTTTACAATTACAATTATGCTGACTTATCCTATTGAATGCTTTGTTACAAGAGAAGTAAGTATATTAAAAAAAAAAAAAAAAAGGTTTTTAGCATATAGTTTTGAGAAAAACTTTAAATCATAAGTAGTGTTCAAATAGTCCTAGAACTACTTGGGCCCTGATAGAGTAATGAGCTCGTGATTGGGATATTGGGAGTTCAGTTCTCGTGGCCACCAATGACAGGTGTGTGCAATAATAGGGGCTTATGCATATTAAATAGGTTGTGGGTTCAATGTCCTCTCGATGGTGTGAGGAGGTTGAAGAGAAAGGTTTTTCATTACAAGATTTTAATCTCGTAGTCTTCTAGATGTTTAAAATTACAAGATCTATTTGACTATGTTAAGCACTTGATAGGGACAGTAATAGATACCTGAAACCTTACTAACAAACAAACCCAGAACTACTTTCTTTAGTAGGTCTTTGGAAACATTCCCTTAAAGATCTTATTTTTTATTGTAGTTACTTATTTTTCAATTGAAAATATTGGCAATTTTTGAAAATTGGCCATAAAATTTGTTTGCAGTTTCCAAATTAAATTGCAACTGTAACTGGCCCTAAACTTGATTTCCCTACAAGTCATTTTTGCCAGTCGACCTGGCGTCACCTGACTACTTAGACTTTAAAGAATTAAAAATTATTGCGGTTTTTGTGTTTCAATGCTTGTTTCACAGCTATTTGGACCTCATTCTTTTGCTAAATTCTGAAAATAAGGGAAAATGGTATGATTAGCTTGTTCATGATTCATCTGTTGGACAACACTTGGATTTTGTAGTTTTACAGTGTCACAGCTGTTGAGACTTCTTTTTTGTGATAAGTTTTTTTGTTTTGTTAATAAGTAATTTAAAAAAGGTCGTCAGAGTTTTTTGAGTCATCACTTCAATATCTGATCTGCATCTTTCAAACTAAAAAAATTAAATCAAACTCTATAACAAAGAATATTTTTGGTATTTTTTGCTGAAGAAGAAACACTTTGAGGATATGCAATAATATTTATACAAATTATCTTGATAACAATCTGTATATTATGAATGATATATTTTACTGTATTGTATCTTCCACTCAAAATAACAAATGGTTTGGTGAACAAACTAACTACCCATGTAAACTCTTAATTATTTATTTTGCTGAACACATTCTAATGAGCAATTTAAAATGTCAATTTTATTATATTTTCTTTATTGGGATAAGATTGCAAATTTCTATTTAAATTAGAATGATTCACATGTTCTGTATTTTGTATGAAACATGTTTTATTAAAATTTAGGTGTTTGAAAATGCTGTATTTAAAGAAAAACATTCTTCCATGCTGAGGCATTCTGTTCTTACTGTCTCTCTTGTTGCTCTTACATTTGCTTTGTCTACACTTACAGATTGCCTTAGCATAGTATTGGAACTAAATGTAAGTTTGAAAATTTTTTATTACAAGATTTTTTTTTAATTATTTTCTTTCGATTTTTGAAGAAATAAGCTGTTATGGTTACTTTATCTAAACTTTTGAGACTATTTACAAGATGATACTCGACACTTAAGCTTTAACTTCCCATAAGAGACAGATTTTGTTTGAAATTTCAGTTCTTTATATTGAAAAACACCATCTCAATATGAGAAGCATATTTTTAAGATCCAACATTAAAGCGGGGCAGGAGAAGTAAATGGACCAGTGTGTCACAACAATACAGTTTTGGTCTAAAATTACTCAGAAACAATTTAAATGTATTGTGCAATGTTTAATAAGATGCTAATATAAAATAAGTAAAGCAACTCAACAAGAAATGAATTTTGATGTAACATAATTATGATGTACACTAAGTTGAAAATGGGTCGATTTCACAATAGTCCAGTCCCATTAAAGTTGGAAAAAAAATTACAGAAGTTTAACTTTTACATTAGTGTTGAAGATAAAATTGAGAAATAAAAATTTTTGACATGATTTTATCTGACATTGATAAAATACTTGATGTTAATTAGGTCACGCTTATTTCTTATATGTTTCACTCTTACCTCATGAAAAAAGAATCAAAATTTTTTATTTCAATAGAACTTATTTTTTTATATCTTGCTGTATATTTTTCAATGTAATTGAACATTGCATACGAGAACAAACTTGCTAAATCACCATATTATCTTACACTAATAAAATAAATCGAAATTTAATCCCATCATTATAGACATTCGCCATATTAAAACTCAAATGCAGCCTCACTTCCTTTAAAAATTCATTATCGCCAAATTTGGTAAACTTTCACCCTAAGACGTCATTAATGTTTTGACAGCGATCCTCTATAATTCATCTAGCACTCCCTTTTTCGACTTATGTTCAGGTTTGTGACTATAACACAAATGTTCCAGGCACTGTTTTATATATATATTATCTTTCCAGACCTTATAATTTGAACAACATGATAAAATTTTAATTGCTGTTGAAACAGTTTACCCTATCATACATATGTGTTAAACACAGTCTTATTAATCACATCTTGTAAATACTCATTAAAGACACTTGCATATCTACAAATTGGTATATTTGTGATTATGAAGTATGTTGCATCGAATTTTCTATTTTTATACTTGAAATATCAAATGCAAAATGCATAGCTTCTCTGTTGGTAGTTCAAAAGTTTGTGTGTTGTACTTCTTTTTATTATTTTTAAATCTTCTGTACCCACGAGATGCCATCTTAAGTATTAGTATCATGAATTTAAGAAAATATCCTCATAGCTCTGAACCCCCGACCTCCCCCCCCCCCCCCTTCTCCCTTCTTCCCCTCTACTCTGTATTTTAAGTAAAGGATAAAAGTAAAGACTTGTTGAAACTGTCTGCTGTTTATCTTATATGACAGATAAATTGAAGTCTGTTTCTTTTTTCATTGGAGCTTGGATAAACTTAAAAATAAAGTATTTAAACAATTTTTATACTTCTACAAAGCATATTTGTCTCTTTTTTTATCTTGTAAATTGAATGAATATATTAAATTCTTATAAATGTTGAGTGATTTTATTGATTAGGATTCTTTTATTATTAACAGGGAGTTTTAGCTGCTGTTCCTCTTGCATATGTTCTTCCTGCTGCAGCTTATATCAAAGTAACTGGAAGTCCATATATCACATGGGAAAAAACACCTGCTATTTTGCTTGCATCTGCTGGCTTGGCAATTGCTGTGATTGGTACAGTAAAATCTTTTCTTGATATGTGGCATGGTGTTTCCTGTAGCCATGGTGCTGAAATGAGTTATTGCTTAAAAAACTTTACAATATTCAGAGATAATTCTACTTTGTATTAATAATATGTCTGGTTTTATTAGCTAAAGAAAGCTTTGCAGCAGTTTATAAAGGGTAATGATAAATCTGACTTGTCATATAAATCTAAATAAAAAGTTATGTCAATTTAATTGTATATGTAATAGGATATGTTAAAAACATAATTCATCATGGTTGGTATCCTAATGGCCAGTAGTAAAACTTATAATAAAATAATATAATGTATAAAATATTTTCTCAGGTAGATGGTTGTATTTAACTTAAATTTTTAAAATCAGGTACTACAGGTGTCACTATCTAGCAGTTGACTGGCGTTAAATCGGGTCAGATCAATGTTTTTAAGATCTATTTTTTAGTAATACTGGAAAGGGTGCTCAGTGTAAACTATAAGAGTTTCAAAGTTTCAGTGCTACTTTTTTACATGCTATAAAAATAAATTAAATGTGAAAAATTTGGTGCAAAATAAATTTTTTTTAAATATAAATAATTGGAAAAGAAATTATATTTCAAGTGTGTGTTAGATTAACAATAAGTATATGGAATCAAATCAATTTCCTCATTATTTTTATTCTTAAGGTTAACATGGTTTTGTAAAGTAAGTGTGTTGCAACCCACATGCATCTTAGCCCTCCTCCTTATATATTGAATTTTTAGATACCTACTCATCGACTATCTATTACAACACTCTTTCCCATTTAAAAAACACTCTTTTCCCATCACAAATCATACTCTTTACTAGTACATTTCAAAATACCATTTTCATTCAACACAGAGATACTTCATAATTTTTCATTAAAAATTTAAAAATAGTATCTGTATTTGCAATTAATTTTGAAGTGTCTAAAAAGAGCTTATATTCTTAACAAGTATAAAGGAAACATTTTTTTTTTTTTTTTTTTATAGAAAGATTTTTTATATTTTTTATAGGAAATTTAATATTGATGAATATTTGAGATAACGTAAAAATCTCTGGAAATAGTAAACCTATTGTTAGTAGAATTGCTCTTTTTTCTTTACCTTTACAATTTCTTTTACTTAATTGTTGTATTAAAAAAATCTCATTCAAAGGCAAGTGGCTCACCAAAAATTGCATTAATTTGGGAATTACTCTTGAAATTACCTAACTGTAGAACGAAGAGTACCTAACTGCAGAAAGCATTGTTAGAGGCTTTAAGAAGGTGAACGATGTGGAAGAAAGGAGTTGCTCTAATGACTGAATCTAAAAAACTGCACGCTAACAATGAAGAACAAGAACAGTATTTGCTGAAAGTTGTAGCAGGTCATAGAAAAAAATCTCCAGGCTTCATAAAAAATGTGGTAATGTTTGAAATAGATGAATTATTACTGATGAAGTTCCAGTGTAAACAGATATACTAACTACACCTTTCTTTACCTTCAAAGATTGTATTTCATACAGAATATAAAAATGTGTCTATTAAATAGCATGTGTTGTATATTATGTTGAGTGGAGTAAGATTAAAGTACGAAATTCTTAAAATTCACGTTAGTTGTGCCACCTATAAATAATGTATACTTTTCATCAAAGTTAGCATATATTTATTTTGCTGTGAGAAAAAATTAACTAGTCCCATGGAAATTTCAAAGTTTGAAATTTTCCCCCAGATTTTGATTCACTCTGATGTTCATGAGCATGTCTAGTAGCAACATTTTATTCTTATCCTCATCATACACCTTCTCTTGAAGGAGGTAATGTTTGAAATAGCAAATTGATAAGATAACATATTAGCCTAACAATTTTGCAGGGTAGCAGAAAAGATAGGTAACATTTGTAATATTTAGAAGAAAATACTGGCATTCAATTTTTTATATTTATATTAAGTAGGCTTCTATAGACTATATTATGTTCTTGTAGTCATGAGGTGCTTTCAAGGTAACTAAATTGTTGTTTGGAGCAGCATTAGAAAGAGGGGCAAGAAACCACATTTGCAAATACAGGGTGGCTACTACAAAGAAGCCCTAGATTATTTTCGAAACATGAGTTTGTAATCGATCATTTGGAATTATGTTTAACAATCTGAAACACGAGGCCTATTTAACACCTTCCACCCTCTAGCTACAGGAGATAAAGATTGCATACCTAAAGAATTTTCATACCTTGACTATCTTGCTCTGTGAAGTTCCTCTAGAGCGTGTCATGTCAGAAGATGGAGAACTGAATAAAAAAATTATTACCAATTCCAAGAACTGCTTGTAATCATCACAGGATTGTTGGGAGACTAGCATTTCTCTAGCAAACTCAGTGATATTGTCCTTTCGGTCTGCTACAGCTTGGAATGTGAATATATTGGTGATAAATGTACTGCATTTGCTCTTGTCAATAGATGTGCAAACTGATCTAAAGCACTTGAAAAGGAGAAAATCAAGACGAGAAGAAGCATCAATAAGACAGGTTATAAACATTGCTTTTAACACAATTTCACAGGTATAATACCTGCATGATAGATACAGAAGGCTCTTACCAAGCCTTTGGTCTATTAAAATGCTTGCTCCCTTTTTCTGAAAAGCGTTTGAGGATGTTTTTTATTGGCACATAGCTTTTACGTTTTGAATAATCCCCAATGCTCCAGTGTATCATAGACTGCAGTTGCTGCTGCATGACCAGTACCAGAAGAATGTTTTGATACCATAAGCAGTTGTTTTTGGTATTTTCCCATAATCAAAACTGGTAGTCTGTCAATTATACCTTCTCCAGTTATATCTTGCCATCCCAGTGTATTGTACGTGGTACTGATGGAGGAAATTTTTGAGCCATGCTTAAAGCTGCATTTTTTCTCTGATTGCTTCTAGCCTATCGAATAAAGTTAAAAGTTGTGTTATATACAGCTGGATCAATAGCAAAGAAATTGACTGATGATACAAGAATAAGAGTTCGTACTAGGCGTTTTTCGAGGGGCGGTACGCTCTGCCTGCCCCTTTTCTTTAATAATAGCGCCCTTCCTGCCCTTTTTCAGAAAAAATTGCATCCTGCAAGAATTCGAAAAACTTTCGTTTTTTCCCCCAACAGTACACAATATGTGGATCACCCCTACTGAAATCGCCTGTCGCTCATGCCTATTCATGTTCAAATGCGCAACCTATAGATTAGGGACTAAAATTATTGAATAGATGCCCACATAACGTGCGTCGTTAGTAGGCGACTTGTAGGGGGCCGTCTTACAATTTCCCAAGTGCTCATTAGTAAATCCAGGTGGCCATTTCGTATGTGTTTTGATTAAGCTTATTTCGCTGGATTTTTACCATGCCTCCTTCAAAATAGCGCAGAAAGGAATTTGAAAGGCTTGATTAACTTAGTTAAAGGTGTGTAACCATCAAATGTTTACATTAAAAATTTAAAAAGAATATTTCCGTTTGGACACGCCTAATCGCGATGCCCTCTTGTTAAATTTAAGGGGTGTTTTTGATAATTTGCCTGTTACCAATTTCTAAACATCCGTTTTGTATTAAAATTAAACATCACAGGAATGCAATCAAAATCCCGGATTATTTCTGATTTAAAAAAAATAAAACTTCTATTACAACCTACATAATAACGGCATGCACTCAAAGAATCGCCGTTTTAACGCTGAATTTGATCCGATTTGGAAAATTTAAAAAAATTAAAAATGCACATATTTTAGGACATAGTCCAAGTTCTTTAGTTAGAAAACTCCTTGTGATATCCCACAATGAATAATATTAAATTTGGAAAAACTCTATTCTTTGTCTGACAATGGCAAACCTAAGAAATAAATTTTAAGGTTGATTCATTTAAACTTTAAATTTTTTTCTAAGGGGATACATTGTGAAAAGTTCTTATCTTAACATTCATTACATCAAAACATTCTTATCTTAATTTTAATGTATTATAAATTGATATTTTTATAAAAAATTAATATTTGATGAAAATTTTACTGTGTAGATGATTCTTTAATTTTAATAATTTTCTCATTCCCATTCCAGCAGAAGTAGGACTGAAGCATTTTATCAGTATTTTGATATCTTTTGAGTTTCTGAGCAAGTCTTTTGCATTATTATTATTATATATTTTTTTTTTCAAACAATCGAAATTTTAAAATTATTTATTGTGGTGGAAAAGTAAAACAATATACTTTGTCCCTACTTACTTTGTCCTATCAAGTGTAGTTACAAGTTCAAACAATATCACTTTATTTTTCTTCAGTTTTCTCCAACTAGATCCAGGTTCGTTGAAGTTCTGAAATTTAATTAAACCCGCATTATCATCTTGATCAGTTTCGAAACTTAACACGTTGACTGCCATATGAGTTACATTCAACTTACACCACTGTTTCAATCTCTTCTCCAATCAATGCGTCGATGAGTGCTGTGGTTGGATGGTTTGATAATTTTGGCACAAGGGCAACATGTGGTTCCTACTGTGCCAAAGAAATCAGTGAACATCATTTAAAATTTAAGAAACAAGGTATAGGAAAAATTAATATAAAAGTCAAAATTGATATGTTTTAGTGGGTGGAAGCATTCCACAAAAAATGACTTGCAGTCTGTCAGACGGCATACTAAAGGTTAAATCAAATTGACTCTTTAGACTGGAATCGTGCAAAATTCCGTGGCAGTCAACGTGTTAAAGACAATGAAAGGATCACCAATAGATTGTCTTTTTTCCATTTCTGCAACTTCTTGGCTCAAGCTGCTGCAGCAGATTCTTTCTTTGCAAGTTCAGTGTCAATTCCTTCTATTCTTCCATGACATGTTTCTTCAAGTTGCGCCATTAAAAATTCTGTGCCAGGAGATTTAAAAACTTTCAGGGAGAGTCCCTTGTTCTGTGCAGTTCAATAAAAATTACCTGTCTTTGGGAATTTTAATCAACATTATTGCATCAGTATGAGCAATGTCAAAAAAGTAATTTAAGTTTTTATGAAATATTCTCTTTTCAATATCCTCTTTTTCTTTTCTGTTTTTACACTTTTTCAACATTTTCAATTCTTTGAATATTTTTTTCTATTTCCACAATGATGTGTTTTTTAAAACATGTTGGCAATCTACCCATTTTTCTGATTAACAACACAGCTTTAGTAACTTCTGTAACAGTTTTATTCTGAATAAAATGATGATAAAAGGAATTTGCAGCAACTTCGTATTTTGAGGGTAGTTTACATACATGAATTGTCTCAGCTAACTGTCCAAGCAACCATACTTCTGTACCTTTTCGCTTTTAAACTTTCGCCATCACAATCTTATCAAATTTAGATCAAACATCAAAAACCTTAACGCTTTTCAAAATGGCGCAGAATAACTGAACAACACTTCAGTACAAGAGTTTGTTGGCAGAATAACTTCCTACATGGGTGTGCTTAACGCTTACAAATCTCTGTCTCTCTGCCATCACCATGCCATGTTACAACAACAGAACACCAGTTGTTTTTGTTTATATGATGCTGTAATATGTAAAAGCTGATATGGAATGTAAATTAATGATTTTAGATAAAGGTGTTTTTTTGTTTTAATAATGTAATAAGCATTTCAATATACATTTGAAATATATTAACCCGCTATGCTCAACCTCTAAATGATTATGCACTTTAATAATATTATATTACGTAGCAACTTTTCAGTTGGCGCCATAGTAAAAAATCTAAAGTTTAAAACAATTTTTCATCCTAATGAATATTTAATGCAAAACTTCAAAAGTTCTTTGGTGAATTTAATCACCAGCCAAGTGTTTTTTCCTTCAATTCAAGAACTTGCTCTGTAATCGCTTAACACATTAAATGCCATTTTGATAAAAGGATTTTTATTTTACTTCTAAACATCTGTAATTCCATTAACCTTAGAAATGAACCTCCTTCCACAACATCCCCAAATGCATATCTTACGTAGGACTCTGCATTTACTGCATTCGTTTTTTTTTAACAAGTTGCTACCTTTTTTTTAACAAGTTGCTACCTTTTTTTTAATAAACTAAATTGCAAAGGTATTTTGATTCAGAGTTATTCTGTTAGCCATCATCAAGTATAAATATGCATCAATTGTTTCTAGCGTCCAATAAATCTACATTGATACTCCAAGCATCCAATAAGTCGACATAGATTCTGTAAAAAAGAATTTCAGCAATTGGAAAATAATTACCTACATTACTGAGCAAATTATCCCTTCTTTGAGTTTCTTTTGATACCGGTTAACATAATTTTAAGAGAAGACTATTTCTATTACTTATTTATATTTGAGTTGTAAGCGGTTTTTACACAAAGTTTTTCAAATTTTTAATTTATTTCTGTAATGTATATGAAAAAGTGCACTTTGAAAATTTTAAGAAATTGTGAAACAAATAAGATATATTATTAAAGAAGTATTTATGGTGGGATTACCTATCACTGAGCACCTAGTTCTTATTTTTAGAATATTAAATAACTGATCTTGAAATATATTTTTTCTAAATTACCTGATTTGTAACAAACTTGCCCAAAATTTATAATCCAAGTGTAGTACCACTGAAAAAAATGAAAATGTCATCTAACTGAAAAAAAGTTAAATTTTTTTTTTTTACTCCAGTAGGCACCCATTTTTTAATAGTTGTCTAAAGATGTGTTTTATGGCCTTAAAATGCTAACCTAAAGTACATAATTTCTCCCTGGTTTTACAAATAAAAGTATTTAATTTTAGGTGTTGAATTTTTTTAGATATAGTGAACCTAAATGAAATTAATATTTGAACACTTTTGTATGTGTGTTTACAAGTTATATTTTTTATATATTCTTGAAATTTTTTATGTACTTTACATGAATTAGACACTCTCGAGAATATTTATTCATTATTGCATAAAATTATTATAAAAATTGCATTTTATAATGTTTCAATATATGTAGTGTATTGTAGAGATTTAAAAGAGGAATAATGTGCTTCTAGACTTTACATTGATGTTTAAATTTTCTTCAATTAGTATTCTAATTATTGAGTTAAAAACTTAAATATTTTTTTTATTTTAAGTTCCATGATT
This sequence comes from Linyphia triangularis, assembly GCA_963978545.1. Classification (NCBI taxonomy): domain Eukaryota; kingdom Metazoa; phylum Arthropoda; class Arachnida; order Araneae; family Linyphiidae; genus Linyphia; species Linyphia triangularis. The sequence continues at coordinate 81,296,735 of OZ021721.1, read as the reverse complement.
GTAAGAAACATGGACATTAAAAGTCTATTAAAATAATAAGACTCAAAAAAGTTTTACACTTTTATAATTTCCACTCTATATACATTCACAAATCATTCTTTTTTTATATACATAAGGAAAATACCCTTTTTTATTTAAAATACTCACTATTTTCTCGAAGCAAATATATAAAATATATTAAATGTGTTTTTATGCTCCAGTAGTTATTTTCATTCTTAAGAAATTACTAACAAATAACTTTTTATTCAAAATAAATGTTACTTCTATAGTATATTTTCTTCCTCAACAAAGTAATTATCAATTTAACCTATTTTGTTAAATCCTTTGGCAACAAATTCTTTTAAAAAATTAAACTTCTTAAAGTAATGTACTTTTAGAAGTAAAAAGGTTAAGATCAAAACCCAAATGTGAGAGTATTTACCTAATGCATGTTCTGTCTATAGTCATAAATCAATTTGAGTAGAATATTGAATAATTAAAAATTCCTTGGTATGAAAAATTATCTTCACTAATTAAACTTATATGTCTAGGCCAGCTATACTCAAATTGTAGTGTGTATGCTCCCTGAGGAATGTAAGAGACTGTGGGTAATGTGAGCATGTGTGAAAAGAAAGTTCACAGCAGATTATTAAATATTACAATTTTTATCTTCACTAAAGAAAGGGAGAGTGTATATCATATTACGCACAGTTGCATGTTAGGGTTGTTTTTGTTTAATTTTGATAGAAATTGTAAACAGTTATATGTGTTTTAAGTCCATTTATAATGTTAAGATTGTATTGACTTCTTCATCAAAACAGTGATTGAATGTTAATTGTTAAATGACTATGTCACATTGGAAATAGTTGCAATATGCATGTCTTTTAAAGATTTAAAATAGTTGCAATATGCATATTTTTCAACAAAAGTTCAAAACTATCAATATAGCCTGCTTGTTTTTAATTATTGTCTCTCCAAGAAATTCTATAATGGTATATTGAACTTTAAAATCAAAAGTATAGTCAGTTAAAATTTTGAGAGCTGTTTAGTTAGCACAAATTAATGCCTATATGAGATTTTCACTAAACATACTAAGTCCTTATGATTAAAAGGATTTTTACCAGCCTTATGGTTCAATTTTTTTCTTGTTCATTCGAAATCCATTTATATTTTGCATTTAAGAAAAATGTAACATTAGTGTAACCCAACTCTTTAACTTTTAGAATTGCTAATAAACTTAAAAGTCAGTGTGTAAATAATGTAAATGTGCTTACAGTTTTTTGTTAAGTTTTTTTTATTAAAAGTTTATTTCACTTTTTAGCAAACTTGTTTGAGTTTAAATATTTTTTTTTTTTTTTTTTTTTTTTTTTAAATTCTGTGAAAATTCATCTCTATGTGTGATTAAAATGCTTATTTAAGTGGATAATGGAGTATTTATGCTGTGTACTAACATAGTTTCATACAATGTATGTACAATGTAACCTATTTTAAATGTGCATGTGTCAATAGGTAATTGCAAATATAGCAATACTTCAAATTGCAAATAGAATGAATTGTATCCCAAAGTATCAAAACAAAGAGCTCTTTCTGTAGAAATTTATTCAAAACTAAACACAAAATTTCTTCATTTTTTAAAACATAAGGAAATATATATGACATTATTAAGATAATAAGGTAAAAAACAGAATGAATGTTAAAACCTTGCAAATAAAAAGCATGAGGGTGGAGGATTGTTAGTGATGCTGAAAATATTTAAAAAAAAAAAAAAAAAAAAAAAAAAAAAAGAGGCCATTACAAAAGCGTTACTCAAAGAAACTAGAAAAATTATCTCGGAGAGCTATTGAGTGACAGGAGATGTGATGTTGTGTATGACAAGAAGGCATTTGCTAATCCTGAGGCTAAAAGTCTCGCATATGACAAGGGGTTTGCAAATGCCCACTTGTCATAAATGACTTCATCTCCTGTTACTCAATAGTCCCACCCAGACAATTTTCCAGTTTTACGGAAATTTCTGTTTTAGTTTTATACAATGTATAGTTTGCTTACAAGTTAAACCCATTAGATTAAAAAGAACTAAGTTTTCAGAAAGGAAGAGAAAAAAAAAATTCATGATTTGCAAAAAATTGTCTTCAGTATTAATTTTTTTGATGAAATTTTATTTTCACAGTGAACATGTAACTTTTGGGAGGAGAGTTTAGACTGGATAATTTTGAATTGTGCAAATTCAATGTTATAGTTTTTAATTATTGAATGATTAAGATTAATATGTAAGTTAAGACTGTTGCTAGTAACATTGAATTTACACCTTATAAAATTCATGACATCAATTATGTTATCATAAATATTTTGGATATTATTACTACTTACATGACAGACTACTTAAAGAAAATTTCTTCATAATTTGTCTCCAAATACTTGCTCCATTTGATCCAAATAACCTTTTCAATAACTCACAAATCAAACACCAGTCAAATCAATCTTTTAAAATCTTAAAAAGCACTTTTAAGAAAATTTCTCAAGTTGTAAGATAAATCAACAGAAAAATTCAACTAAAAGCCAAAACTTTTATGTAGTTATTGAAAAGATAGAGGAGGATTTTAATAACAGTTATAATTGGAAAAAGTATAAAAATAATTTTTCACTTAATAAAAAGGGTTGGTCGCTGTAGAGATCTTCGTCGCTTTTTCCACTTCAAAAACATTTTGCCATTTTGGTTTTTAACATTTTAAAACACAGACTCTCTATCACAACATCACAATTGCTTTACTTTAAATAAAGCCTTTGAATATTCTATTTACTTCACTCTAAAGTTTGAAAATCCTATATTTTGACAATTTTGAATTCTTTTCCTATTTCAATGAGCTTACCCCAATTTTTCTATCGGGTGATACTGACATTGAAATTTTTTATAAATTATGATCTTCCTATTGGAAGAAAAAATATTTATTGCAATGACTTTTGTAAAAATTGCATATTTATCGAAATAATTCAGAATGCTTTTGCACCAGAGCTGATATCGCCGACTTTGTTTTCTGCCAACTGGAGGTATTAGTAATAATTCATTATGGGACATCTTTGGAAAGGTTTTAGCAATTCTAATTTTTTGTAATAAATTTTTTTTTACTATTCTAATTTGAACGAATTTCTACAGAAATTGGACTGGTTTTGTAAACATACAGAATGTGAACTAGCTTCCTGAAGATGTTTCATATTCAATCATACTTCTTATTGTTTTTTATTATTCACAACTTTTTAACCTAGCACTTTTTGTGCTGGTAAACAGTTGTGTTTTTGATGATCTTTGAATGTACCTTATATCTCTTCATCTTTCTTTTGTTATATATATATATACATATGTATAATATAAATAAACAATTTGAAACCCAGAAAAACAAAGCAAAATATAGTTGGTACACAATGAACAAAAAACTAGATATTGCGATTTTTTATATCTCTTCTATATATATATATATACCTTCCGTGGCCAAAAAAATAGTCACTTTCCTTAATATTTGTTTAGACCACCTTTGGCTCAGGCTTATTTAGAGTGTATTTGATGCAGCATTGGTTGAATAACATTCTGTATGGATCCAGTGCAGATTTTGGTTGTTGCACAGATTTTCAGCAGTGTTTCACCGAGACACTGAACTGATGACTGTTTACCTGTACTGCTGTTCCAGTATATCCCAAAGATGTTGATTTGATTAAAAGCCGAGCTTTGTGGTGACCAATCATGTAGGAAAATTGAGTCGTCATGTTCCCAGAACCAATTCCCAGTCATTCGGATTCGATGGATCTTGGCCATGTCCTAGAATATGCCAGTTCCATTAAGATAGAAACAAATCCATTGATGGGATGACCTTATCATTAAGCACTTTTAAGTATTTCACCGACTTCATTTGATTGTTGCTGATTCCAGACGAAATTCATTGAAGCTACCCCAGATCATAATACTGCCTCCATTGGACAGAATAGTGGGCCTAGAACATAGTGTATGAAATGTTCATCTCTTTGTGTAGTTCCTTTTTACTCTGGTGCACTCATCATATTCAAAAATAGGCTGAATCTTGACACATCAGACTACATGATGTTTCTCCACGTCTCAACAGTCCAATCTTTTAGCTCTATAGCAAATTCTTGCTGGGGTTTTTTTTTCAGTTAATCTCCCAAACAAGTGATTTTCTTGTAGTTCTACATGTGTTAAGTCCCATTCCTTTAAGTTCTTGTTGCATTATGTGTGTTAAAATTACTTTATATTCATTGTTAAACATTGCTAATGTCCTAGACACTTTTTGAACCAATTTCAGTAATTTCTTAAGTGGTTTTTTATTAGTGCTTTGCCTATCATTTATCCCTGTTTAAACGTGGAAGCATCTTTTCCGTGACCCTGTAAAGCAACTTCACACATAGTTCTTACAGAAATGATCAATTACACAGTGTTTCAGCACTATTTAGAGAATACATTAGCAGCGACAGTATGTAAATCACTGTACTACTGAGTCAATCAGGGGCTCTTATGTATTTGCCTACATATTTAAAACAGCGACTTTTTTTTGCCACATAGTTTATTTATATATGAGACCATTTAATTTCATTTTTGATTATTTATTCATTATTCATTCACTAATTATTTACATTTTTAATGGTTGGTTGTATTTACTTAAAATTTTACTGTGCCAACTTTTTTTTGCATAAGGAAGAGTTGTATCATGTTGTAATATTTTATTTTAATATATATAAAATTGAAGATGTTTATATTGCAGCTAATTATATGTTTTTTAAAGAATGGTTTTATTTTTGCATGACTTTTTTTACTACTCAGACTTGTTTGCATTAAAAGCGGAAACTGAAGTGTAGTTTTTTAAAATGGTGATGAGATAAGGCTGCACTTGTGATTCATTTTTTTTTCTTTATCCATCCATTTACATATAAATCTTATTTTTTATTAAGAGTACTTTTACCAAAACGTATGGTGGATTTTCTTTTAAAAGCTAACATTGACTTTATCAATTAATCCTTTTAGAAAAGCCTGAATTTTTATGGTAAAAAATAACAAACCCTTATGATTAAAATTTAAAATATTCCCATATATTTTACTTCTAAATTTTTCAAAAAATAAAATACCAATCAATGTAACTGAAATTAAAAGTTTTTAAAATTTTAATTTAATGAAGGAACTGTTCTTTTAAGTATAATTGAGTTAAATTGTATTTGTTAAATATTTTATGTATTCTTTCTAACTGTGGTGTGCTTTTTTATTGGCTGGAGTTTTATCTCATGTCTTCCATCTAGATTTTTATTGTGATTATTTGTTTTTAAAGTGCATTGAAGTGACTTACAGTGTGTAATAAACTTTTGCATGTATAAATATGAACTACAAGTAGACTATCACTTCAAATAAACCCAAACTTCAACTAATTTAATGTTGTACTTTTTATAATGAATCTCACTGTGACTTGAAATTGACATGCATGCATGGGACTCGGGTTTAGACCATGGGCAGCAAAGCTGATTTCCCTCATCAGGTAGACATTAGATACACCACACTCTTAATTTTTCAAGACTTGGTTAGCAGCCATAGTCTTGCTTTGGACTCTGCTTTCAAAAACTGGTATGACACACTGATGTTCTGAAGGAGGGTTCTGTCTAGCTTGTTGTACAGCCTAGTTAGAGTTTTCTGGGTTGTCTAGCTAAATTCTGGACAATTCTTCGTAATGTGCTTTGAAAGTCAGCTTCCTTTTTGCATATAATGGGAACTGAAGTATAGAACTGGTTACAGTGATTTTTGCTTAGTCTCATCCCATCCTCATAATACTAATTCTACACTACTTGCCAATCTCAATATTTCCCTAACAAAACCTCCAGCTTCGTGATATATTTATAATAATTATATCCCATGTTTTAATAAATATTTAAGTGATAGTTTGTGTCTGTGCTTTTATAACCCAGTGATATTTAATACTTGAATGTTTGTCTTTGTTAAAAATTTTCCTTTTATTTGAATTTTCATTTTATATTAGAGTTTAATTATCATTTTATAAAACATTGTAAAATGAATTTATCTAAGTAATATTTTTGGTAATTAAATCGTTTACATGAAGGCTTCCGTTCAGATTTTTGGCATTAGTTTTTACAGAAATACAGCATTTTTTTCCAACTTCCATTACCAGAAAGACAATTATTATGGATTATGCAACATTGTATGGAAAATATTATTGCATCTCTTGGCAAGTTTTTCATAAGATCAAGATATTAAAAAGGGTAAATTACATGCTGTAGGAGAATTTTTTTTACTCTTGCTATAAAGCCTGTCACCACATCAATGATGTAATATGGTCATTCCACATTTGTTGACATCAGTTAACAAAATGAATAATGATACTTTGTGTTATAGGATTTGTTTGTGTCTAGCACAGAGCAGCTATAAGTTTACTATCAAAAATTTATAGCTTAACATCTTTAACTTAGCACTTAATAGTGTACTGTCAACTACCATTAATACTGCTCTTTGATTGACACTTCAACTTTATGTTCAATTCTTGCACACAAAATGTTAAGCACATTTTTTCAGCAATCATTTATCGATGCTGTATTAGGATTAAATAAGTGTTTTTAGTCAACAATTTTAAACTCGGAATTACTATATTTATAGCAATGATGTAACAATTGATACTTTTCAGTAGGGCATTGAAAAAACATTCTTCCTCTTTAAGTAAATTGCTTTTCAAAATGCTGATCATGAAAAAAAAAACTATGCAAGTAATGTAACTGTATGGCAATAAAATATAAGTTCAATTAGCCATTCTGTAATTATTTTCAAACTTTTAGCAGATGTGTTAAAAGAGTTTCCCACTTAAAACATGAATCATCTAACAAGGTTACAAAAAAGATTTAAATTTTTTAATGCTATGTTTTAAGAATAAGCATTTGTGATATTATTTTAAGTGTTATGTGTATGCTTGCCTGTGAGCTTCTTTATATTCAATATTGTATATTTATAAGTATATATGTGTAGTAAATAAAATACTTATATTTGTGTTTCATTCCTACATACTTTCTGTGTCCTTGAGAAAACTACAATTTCTAATTCATAAAAAAAAAAAATTTCATATCTTAGTATTCCTGATTAAACAAAACATTTTCTTATAAAAGCAGATTTAGAAAATAATAACAATCTGTTATTTCATACATTTATTTATAGACTACAATAAAAAACTAATTTGTTCCAGTCAATATAACTGAAAATTATATGAAATTAAATTCAATAATTTTAAAATGACAACAACAAATATATTTCTGTTTTTTTTTTTTTAAATGTCCTGAATAATTTTACATGTATTAATTTTCACTCTCGAACATTTATTCTATACAGCCACATATTTCAGGTATGTTGTCAAAGAAATGTATACAATAAACAAATTCACCAGAATATTTCACTCCAATTTATAACTATATACAACTTAAACTAAATATATCATTGTGATAACATGTGGAATGACTAGCTATACACAAAAATATTTCAGCAGAAATATTGGTTGTTGGGTGGCAAAATATGTAGTATAGTCTTATTTTCATTGTAAGTAAGTAAGCAATAATTTTTAAAGTCAATTGGAAGAGTTTAACCCTGGTAAGATTACTTTTGACACAGTTACTTTGTTAATAAAGATTTTAAAAACTGTATTCACATGACTTTAAATTAAAAATGACTACTGTTCTACCCTCATAAATATGATGCAGAATATTTACTTAGTGTGTCCTTAAAAGTTAACCTTTTTCTGTCATTAAAATGCCGATATCCAATTCAATAAAAATCAATCCAATGACATAAAAATGTATTTTCTGGGTACAAATCAGAAAGTATAAAAATGTGCATAAAAAAATTTAGGGCTTTGTAATTTGTGAATGCAGTTTTTTGGGGTCCAACATGTTAAATGATTTTTATAAAAAGTAAAACTGCCTACAAAATTAATTGAATGGGTTTTGCATTTTAGTTGGAAAAATGACTTTTTATGTGCATAAAGAGTTCTTGTGCTATTTATTCCCCATCAATTTATTTTTAAATAGTTAAAGAATATATTTGAGCCTTTTAGATAAGAATTCGATGCATGTATTGGAAAATATCTCAAAATAATTTTTAATTATCTGTGTGCAATTAAATGTCAGTACATTCAGAAACACTTCAGAAAAATTATCAATGTATTGAAATTAATACATTCAAAATTTATTTCAACTTTCAAAGAATCTTAAAACTCTAAGTAGGGACAAGTTTTTATTTCTTAGGTGATTAAAAAAAATGCTTGAACTGAAAAAACTCAATTTGTTGATTAAGTGTTACAAATATATTAATTCTAATGAATATTTTCTTTTAAAATGGTTACAAATTTGATGGATTATTCATAAAAGCTTACAAGTCTACATGTTTTATAGTATAAATTGTATTTTTTCTTTCCTTGAATTGTCATTCTTATTTTAATTTTTAAACTATCCTTCATTTATATATTCTAACTACTTTAAAATAACTTTATACATTTTATTTGTTTTAGATTTTTAATAGTAAGGGAGCATGGGACACAATGTAATGCAATTTGTAATTTATCAAAATACTTAATTCACTGCTTTTAACATTGAACTTCTTCGCAAGTCTTAAGATATAGTGCAGCAGTTAACCTCCTTACATGTTGATAGGATTTAGAGAAATTTTTTTTTTTTTTTTTGTAAATAGTGTGTGTTTTTTTTTGCAATTTTTATCACACTTCAACTTTAAATAAAGACACGCGCCTGGGGTACCTTGAAATGCTTCATTGTTGGATATAATCAAATGTTTTAAAATGCCATAAGGTGTAGATTACAGAAAACAATTTTAAAAAGTTAAAGTAAACATGAAAATACATGAATCATAATACGATTTAAATATTGTATTAATGCAATTTGATAAGAAGAACCATGTGAAAGGAAGTTTAGATGAGAAATAGATTGTTAACTAAGAACTGTTATTAACAACATGTTTACCTTTTGCTGAAGTAAATCTGTTTAATTTTCGTGTAATAAAATTGTTTTAGAGTATCAGTTAGTATTTTTCAGTGTATTCCACAGATGGGGCATAATGAAACAGATTTCTGAAATTTTAAAATTCTTATTGTTTAAAAATACTAAGACAAGGTTGAAAACAAGGGTTACAATATCCATTTTTTCCTGAGGTGTATCAGGAATTATTGTAATGCTCCCTAAAAGAATAGACTAAAACCAAAAATTATAAAACAAAATTTTAATAATCTGTCCAATGCTTCCCGATATATTTTAGAACAGGTTGGACAACACTGAAACATTTTATTTATCGATATGATTCCTTTACATTAAAGGCAATAATTTCTATATTAGAAGTTTCATTTACAATGTAAACATCTTTAAAAAAGAAATTCTATACATATTTATCTAATATACAGGATATTCCAAGCCTAAAAAATTTATTGCAGCTGAAGGAGAAGTGAAATTAACTTAAAATGTGTTCCTCTTTTAAGTTATTTGAAAAATAATTATAGTTCATTCATATTCCTCACAAAAGAACTTTATCATGTTCACTTAGCAACCATAACTTTTATTACAATTCAAAGAACATGCTTGCTAAAACAAAATTTAAATGTGTGACATGATAGAAGCAACACCTTGCAAAACTGCTCTGGTATAATTTTTAAAAGTTGATTTTCGAAGATTAAATGTTTTCGTTTGTAATAAATTCAGACATAGAAAATAGCTTCAACAACATAGTTGTTTTTTAATAATATGTTAATTGTATGTAATAAATAAGCTCTAGTTTACCAGCTTTATATCACTATGTTTAACTATTCAATTTTGGTGATTATTATTAATTTTTTTACTTACAAATTATTTAACTTTTGGATATTTTTTTAAATTAAGCTTATTTTGTTACATTTAAACTTTATGTTAGTGAGACAATTATAAAATATTTTTATTTACATGAAATTATTTGCCCTCTTAAATTAGTAAATTGAGTTATCAAAGATGTGTAGCCAACTGAATGTTATTTAGTGACAACTTGTCACTATCTATGATCTACATATTCGATTTTGACTCAGATTATGTTGCTCATTTATATCCTTGTATTCTTATAAGCATAATAACAATAAAAAATTTCTCTAAGGTTAATTCACAAATAATGTGCATAATTGTGTATGCGTGGGTTTTCTATCTTGTACAAATGTAAGTATGGATGCATGTTCTTTGAATTAGCAAAACTTGTAGTAACTTATGACCAAATATTCTGGAGCCTAACCCTTCATATAGGAGACATACTAATTGTTCTGGTCAACTCTGTATAGTTATTAAAAGCTCTAAATGTATCAATTACAGTTGTGTAACTAAAGAATTGTGTGCTTTGGATGTCCAATTTTCATCAATTTGTACAATCATTATTAAAAGTTATAATGTTGTTATTCTGCTTATGGACATACTATCAGTATCAATTATTTCATCTTGTATAGCAATTCCATTTCATTTCTCCATCGTCTGGATTCTTTTTGGCATTTGACAGTTTGAGACACCCTGTATAATTGCTCTGCATTTTAGAAACTGCAAAACTTTTTCAATCTCATTTTTGATACAAGTTTTATATTATCACAAAAAATTTCAGATCTAGATATTTTTAAAAAATACTTTAGAACCTATATTGAACTATAGTTGAATTATTTACAATTATAAAGATTTTATTTTTCAACAGTAATAGTATAAAATAAAAGTACCTTTACATTTTTCTAGGTTGAAGTTTTATACATCTTACAACAAAATTAAAGTATACAAAATTTAAATGTGCCAAATTTTTATGGTTATTTTATATGATATTGAAAGGTATTCTTTTAACAAAGATGGCAACTAAAAATTAAACAATTTTTGCTTTTATGTGGTACATATATTTAAAATAAGAACAAATATACATATATTCTTTAGAATACAAGTTAGTTTTTTTTTACCTTGCCTTTTAAATATTTAACTTATATAATATTGAATTGAGAAATGCAATTGTTTAAGAAAACAATAATATGCAGTGCTCTCAAGTAAATAAAGATTGTCTTTAACCCTCCTTTAAGTATGGTATTTTTAACCAATTGAATTTGTATTATGAAGGTGTGCCAGATACATGAGTCTAATGGTGAGTTAATAAGTTTTACATGACAATGTTTGTTTATGCTGAGATCCTCAACTTACCACTTAAAAAGTTTACTTAATATAAAATGTATTTAATAATATTTTCTATCATTAACGGACGGTTACAAGTTTGTCTAACTTGTTATCTCTTATAATACATTTGTTTGAGGTTTTGATGGATAAGAATTAAATTGTGCAAATTATATGGTGACTTTTCTTTTATAATTTGTGCAAAAAACCCAATATAATTTGTTCCAAGTATAAACTTATATGAAATGTTGTACTAAAATATTGTTTGATAATAAGAAAAAAAGCTTTACATGTAGTTTCTTGAAAGAGTAAAATCAAATATTCTCAAGTTTAAAATCTCTCCATAATTCTGTTAAAACATTTAAACTATCATTAAAACTAGTTGGAAAGATTAAACAGCTTAAATAATATTTTTATTTTAAAAATTATCCAAGTAATATTTTTTACAAAAGTCTCTTTATTGCAATGTGTTTACTGCATGATCTATTTACAAATTTAGTTTTCATATATCAGAATAGAAAACTTAGCAAAAGTATTATCATATTCAGAAAAGTTTTGAAATTTTACATTATGATGGAGATATTTAAGTAACAGTAATTTTCTTATTGGTAAAATATATTTTTTATATGGGGTAGAATAATTTAATTATAATTGTTGTATTATAATTTTAAACGTATTTGGATATTTGGTGTGTGACTAAATATTTAGAATGTATTTCTGCTTGTAAAATTAGGCGTAATCTGTTTGAAAGAGAAATAAAACTGACAAGAATATTAATTGTTTTAGTAATAAATAGAAAACTGTATAAGCAGTTATGTTGTTAGAACACACTAACTTTTGTTACAAATAATTATTCAATAGTAGGCTGTTTTGCAAAAATGTATGTTAATATTCTTAATATTGATGGAATTAGTTAATAATTGAGCAGCTATGTAGATTAGTCGAAAAGAAAGGATTTTTATCCACTTTCTACTACGAAGCCGTTTAGAAGAGTTATAAAATAAAACTTAAATCGTTTTGAAGATTATATATTTAATGTTATACTAATGTAGATATTGTTTAGATATGACCAAAGATTTCTTGCTAGTACCACAGATTGCATGGTTACTAAACTGTAAAATCAGAAGATTTAGCTATTATATGGCAAAAATTACTCAATAACAAAATCCTTATTTGAAAATATCGATGGAGATTTAAAATAAAATATTTCTCTACTGAGTGTTTATAGATCTAAAAATAAACAATGTTTCTGTTCAAATCTGTTATGAAAGACATATATATATTATATTAAACTTTTAAGTTAGATATCAATGTTCTTCAATAAGAATGTTAAATTGGAAATTCTTTATTTAACCGTGTATAATTTCTCAATTTTCATAAATATTTGGGAAAAATTGAATTTTTATTTAATGTGTTTTTTTTTTTTTTTTTTTTTTTTTTTTTTTAATTTAGATGATGGTTGACAAGGTTAAAAAAAACATGACTTAAAATAACAATTAGCACCGCACTCTTAAAAATATTTGATGTAAAATAATTTAAATAGTCACTGTGAGGAATAATTATTTTTCACAAAATTAGCTGTACAGATTTTTCACCACAAAATAATGGAGCTAATTTGAGTTGATAACTCACTGTATTAAAGACACCAAGACATTCGGATCACATTGATATCATCATGCTGTGTTTTACTTTCAACTTCTTAAATCTGATGGTCAAGATTTTATTTGCATATTTTTTCGGTTCAGTGACTATTCGCTAATGTTAATACTATAGCACAGTTTACCTATAGCTTTCACTGCTTGCTGTTGCATAGATTAACATGCAGTTCCTATGAAATTCTTTGAACCATGATTATGAGTTGTTTCTACTCATTAGGTTCAAGTAGTTGCACAGCAAACACAGCTCAGTTTGTGATGAAATTCTAAATTTGTCTCTGGATTATATCTTTTCTCACTGATAAGCTTTCTGGCGGAAGATAGCTGTTATTTCTTCAACTGTTTTGTTTTTAGTTTCAGGAACACACTTGTATGTGAACAGCCAAAATCCAGCTAGGAGTGCAGTAAATACAAAAAAAGTATATACACCAAGTATTTCCTGAAAGAGAAAAGGTGATTACTACTAAGTATTTAAATATATAATAAATTATGACAGATAATATTAATTTTAAAATTATATTTTCTCATATTAGAAAAGTGCAATATGTTTGTATTAAAAAAAAATGCAATAAACACACACACAGTAGTAGTAATATGAATGTTTGTGGTTGTGTGCATGTGTTTATGTATATTTAATTCACAAGGAAAGGGAGAAAATCCGCTTTTTATCTTTGAATCTTGTTCAGTCCATTTTTGCTACCATGTATTTTAGAAACTAAAACTGGTTCAGTTAGTAGTACTGCTGAACTTGTAGTTGCTACAGGGCTTGTCCCAGAGACGTCCCTTGATGTAAGATGTGGAGTCACTCATAGTCCTGGTTTTCAAGATTTCCTCTGTCCCTCATCTGTTCGACATGTCGCCTTCATATAGTTGCCCATTAATGTCAATTGTATAGTGGAGTTGTCCATCTTTGCTGACAACTCTGCCAAACCTCCATCGTTTATCTCCATGTCGATAATTTCGTACTGCAACGTTATCTCCAGGGTTGAAACCACGATCGACAAATTGGAAGTTGTCTTTTCTGATTCGCTCTTGGACTCGGGATTGTAGATCCAGTCTCATTAAGTCAATCCTCGTTCGAATCTCACGCTTCAGCATTGCTGGGCTGTGGAGAGTGGTCATATTTGAAGCCTTCTCATATTGCATTAAGAAAGTTCTATGTTTTTGTCTGACAGATCCAACACATTCATTCATGGCCTGCAGAGACTGTTTGAGGGTGAGCACGTAACGCTCAGATTGGCCATCACTGGATGGTTTGAAAGGCGCTGTTGTTTTGTGTTTGATCTCGTTGCTGCTCACGAATGTTTGGAATTCATGAGATGTGAACTGTGGATCATTGTCACTGACTAGCATTAGTGGAAGCCCAAATCTTGCGAAGCAATCTCACAAGCACTCGATGGTCTTGAATGAGGTGGTTGTTTTCATCAGGTACACCTCCATCCATTTATTTGGAGTGTGCTTCCATTATAACTAGAAACATGTGTTCCAACATTGGTCCTGCAAAATCGAATTGGATTCTTTCCCACTGCCTGCTGGGGTATTCCTAATGACGGACTTTTATCTTCTGTGGATCTGTTTTTATTTGAGGGCAGTGGACACAGTTCTTAACGGTGTCTTCTATGTCTCGATCTATATATTTCCAGAATACGAAAGATCTTGCAATCGCCTTCATCTTGACAATTCCCAAGTGCCCATGGTGAAGTTCATCGAGCACTCGACTCTGGAAACGTTTCGGAACTATAACTTTTGATCCATACATAATACAGCCGTCTTGAAGACTGTACTCCATATTCCTTTCCATCAGCTCTCCTCCACTCTGTAGTGTGTGCAACAGTAGTCTCATGTCGGCATCCTCTTCTCGGTCTCTTTCGCTAAGTCTTTGGCAGTGACTGGAAGAGTCTCAATCTGTTGAAGCTGGAAGAGGGTGACATCGTCTCGGACTTCAAGTTCTTCTGACTGGGTGGGTAACGTTGAGAGGAAATCCTCATTCCCTTGCTCTTTGGTGTTGCGATAGATGATGTCAAACTGAAAGGATTGCAGAGTTAATGCATAATGCAAAAGTCTAGTTGCTGCCAAGATTGGTAGGCCTTTCTTGGATCCAAAGATTGCAACCAATGGCTTGTGATCTGTTATGAGGATGAATCTTCGACCTTTAAGTATAGATAGAATATTTTTATCACCCACACAATCGCAAGAGCTTCTTTGTTGATCTTTGAGTACTTTTTTCACTATCCGTAAGAGTTATTGATGCAAAAGCTATCAGTCTTTCTGTTCCATCGGACATTTTGTGGGAAAGCTCCGCGCATAACCCTACTGGAATTGCGTCGGTTGCCAAAGTAATTGAGAGTCCTGGATCATAGTGCACAAGAATTTGAGAGGAACAAATAATTCTTTTTATGTTCTGGAATGATTGCTGACACTCTTTCGACCAAATAAACTTAGAGTTCTTTTTGGTTAAATTATTCAACGGATTAGCAATTGTAACCAAATTCGGGCAAAATTTTCTTTAGAATTGCACTAATCCTAAAAAAAACTTCGAACTTCCTGAACATTTTTTGGTTTTGATGGCAGAAATCTTTTAATCGGTTTTGTGTAACCCATTGGCATCAATTTTATGACCCAAATAGTTGATCTCATTTTGAAAATAATTACTTTTATTTAAATTTAACTTTTACCCATGCTCTTTGCATTTTTTGAAAAATGTCTCCAGTGCCACAAAATGTGTTTCATCATCTGAATCTGTTATACGTACGTCGTCCATGAATAACTTTACACCTCCCATTCCCTGAAATAGTCCATCGATGAAGCGTTGCCAAATAGCTGGAGCTCCATTCAACCCATACATGAGTCTTTTACATTTGTACAAACCTTTTGACGTGTTTATTGTTAAAAGCTTTTGACTATCCTCATGCACCTTTAACTGTAAATAAGCGTGCTTAAAATCCAACTTTGAGAAGTTTTTATATCTCCACTCACACATGAAAATATCACCTCTAACCTCGGAAGAGGATGTTGTTGTACCATAATACTTGGATTTACTGTGACGGAATAATTTGCACACAGACGTATGGATCCTTCTGATTTCACGACTGGCACCATTGGGGTCGCCCACTCAGATGTTTCAACTTTTTCAATTATACCTTCCCTTTCTAACCTGTCAATTTCTTGTTCAATACGATTTTTCAAAGCGAAAGGTACGGGCCTCGATCGGCAAAATTTCAGAGTAACATCTGGTTTAAGTTCTATTTTAACCTCGTAATTATTTATTTCACCGATTTTCTCGTCGAACAGTTCCTTATATTCCTCAATGAGTTTTTTCAAATTATATTCGCCACTATAGTTCTGATCGATTTGATAGAATTCAAATCAAAGTTAATTTTATAGAGCCATTTGCAACCGAAAATTGTATCTTTATTTTGTTTAACTATGTACAATTATAATTTAAATTTTTGATTTTTATATTCAACATTCACGATTACTACTCCTAGTGGAACAATTTTTTCCCCACTATGTGTGGTGAAAACAATATTTGTCGGTTGCACGGTTTTCTTTGAAATTTCCCTGAATTTCTTAATACTCATAACCGAAACCGCTCCACTTGTATCCAATTCCATGGAAACAGGACAATTTTCAAGTTTTACCTTCGACATAATAGGAGTTCTTTTTTCCTCCACCGAATCAATGGCATGCATTGGAACCAGGTTTCTCCCTTCGGAATTTTGATCGGCATCGATTTGTTTTTGTTTAACACGTTGACTGCCATATGAGTTGCATTCAACTCACACAACTGGTTTAATCAACGCCAATCAACGCTTCGCGAGTGCTGTAGTTGGGTGGTTCGAGATAATTTTAGCGCAAGGGCAACATGTGGTTCATACTGCACCAAAGAAATTAGTGAACATCAATTTAAAATTTAAGAAACAGAGTATCGGAAGTCTCAAACTGTAAATTTCAGGACCAATCACGTAGATTCCTTCTACGTCACAATTAACGCCATGCGAAAAGCAACGTGATTCCTAATTGAATGGCAAACTCAAAGCAACAGGGGACAATGAAAAATTGAGAATCGAACCTGCTCCACGATTTGTGGTTTAGGAAGGTTGAAGTCCACTGCCAAAGCCGTTAAGCTATGATTGCGATGCAAGTTGTTGAAAGATTAAGTGTTTTCGCTTTTGATTTCAATTACATTTATATTAAAGACGTACATCCCGGGGGAAAATTAAAATGAGTTGCGTAAGTTTATTCGATATCGCCGAAAACTCAAAGGCAATGAAAAAGGTAAGAGCGCGCTTCGCGCTCTAAAAGGAAAAATTACGACCTATTTCGTGGGCCTTACGGCCAATTGAACCTAAAAAAAAATACCCCTACTCATTCCGGGCAGTCGTGTGGCATCTCACACACAAATCACTTTTTTTTAAAACTACTTGGTACTGTAAAACTGTCTAAAAAGTAAGGTGTGAGCGCGCTTGGCATTCTAAAAGGAAAAATTAGACCTATTTCGTTGGCCTTACGGATAATTGTGACGTAGAAGGGATCTCTGTTGTGATTGGTCCTGAAATGCACAGTTTGAGACTGGGCTAAACAAGAAATGTACTTTCTAAGCTCTAGTGTCCCACAACACAGTTACAGTTATTCCTCTTTTAACAGCCAGTTAATCTGCTACAGTTCAAGTTACAGTTAAGAGGTCAATACACCACACTTGTGTATATTAAGTTTATTTTGCACGGTTCCGGCTGTCTATTTCTGCCATTTTGAAGTGCTTATCACAGTAAAATACGCCTTATAATTTTAAACTACTACGATAAGATTGTGAGGTCAAAACCTTATCACGCATACTTCTCTCTCCAAACCCACCTCACCAACAAGAGCACATTGAGGCCACAAGCTTTTTAATGTTCACACAGCAAATTGAAATGTCTTAAAATAAGACACAAAAGTATCTTAAACAAGTGGCACTGTTTTAAGACGAAAAATGGTGTCTTAATCTTTAAGACACATGAAGTGTCTTAAAATGGGGTGTTTTCAGACATTTGGAGTGTCTGAATTGGGGATATTTTCAGACAGTTGATGTGTCTGAATAGGTTGTTTATGGTACCTTTCAGATGTTGGACAAATTTTTACACAAACAATTAAAAATTTTACACAAACCAATTCAAATTTAATATTAAAAAGTTTTATTTAAAAAAAAGTAAAAATTACTATATTACTACCATGTTGCTCATAACTTTTTGTTGACTATGTTACACTTTCCTGGTAAATGTAAGCATGAGATTGTAAAACAACAACTATTAATATATCCAAGTAAGAGATAGTAACAGGGACTTATTGTAAAATATATGCATTGGTATAGTAGACATTGTATTGGGGCTGAATCTCAAATAGAAAAGTTTTGGCTTCTAAGATTGTATCATAGTTTTCAGTTGCTTTTTTCATGTCAACTTCAAGGACAAATAACAAGTGTAATGTAAGCATGCACCTGGTTTATAGTACTATGCGTTGCACTGGCGAGTCTAAAAATGCTTCGGATACATTATATGGCAACATAAATTTATGGTAATGATGGATCAAGCAGTTGTAATCTAATTATTCCCCATTTGGGAATTTTACCGGGTTATAACATTCCCCTATAATAACACTACCCAACAGCAGTGATTATAACACTATGACGCTTCAATTATTGTCGAATAGCTGAAGCAGATACAGGGCATTTAAAAAATACCTCAAAATAAACAAGTAAAACAGAAGGCATTAGAAGTATGTAAGGAGATACTTCAAAATATAGAGGTGGAGCATATTAAATTTGAAAAGTATGTAAGTTCCACACAATTTTTTTTTTGTGTTTCTGAAAAAGTTGGTTTCCCAAATTTTGGTATGCTCTTAATTCCTGTAATTTTGAGGATAGAACCTTTTTACAACAGTTTTCCCTGTCACTGCGACACTTTGTTAATCGGTTAAAATGCGTTATAAGCCCCCTCTCCTTTTTTTTAGTGATTTTGCGTCAAATATGGTAACCTGGTGCCTATATGGTTCCATTACAACTTGGCAACCATTTTGGCAAACCTTAAGTTCAATTCAGTGGAAGTGTCAATACAACTTGGCGGCATTTTACAAAGCCACCAAAGTGGGGGGTGTACAACGCATTTCAACCCGTTAATCGCTGAGAAGACTAGAAAGGGCATTTAAAAAACTTTAAAAAATTTAATATAAAAAAAGGCATTAGAATAAAGATGGCTGCTTCAAAATACAGAGGTAGAGCACATTAAATTTGAAAAACATGCAAGTTATTAAAATTTCTATAGTTTTCTCAAAACGGTGATTTTTCCAAAAATTTTATGCTTCGTTTAAAAAACAATTAAAGATGTAGAATTGAAATTTTTCAAGTCAATTACATAACATAAAGTACATACAAAACAAAAATATTATTAAAATCTATGCAATTCAATTTTTAATTAGATTATTACTTAAAAAAATGCAAATTTTCATACGTTCAACAAACTAACGCATAAAAAACTTATTTTTATTATTTTGTAAAATCTGATATTTAATGCAGTATATAGACATTTATTAGAAATAAAACTAAAATAAAGTTTTTTTGCATTATAAGATTTTTTATGAGCTACCACAATTCAACTCACTGCGGAAAATTTTATTTAACCGAGTTTTATATAAGTGATTATAAGTAAATTATTAGCCTATTATTATGAGCTTTTTTGCTAAAATATTATTTAAAAATGTTTGAACAACATATGTAGAAAAAAATTCTTCATTTTGACAAATATTAAATGTTTCACAAATTATTTTGTAGCGTTGATTTTCATAATTTTATTGCTGTCATCGAGAACCAAGACTAAATGTTATTCAGATTATACCAAATCCCATGCCAAATATATTCCCATTAGTACTTGTAATATGCAACAAAACCAATAAAAATATAACTGAATGTAAAAACAGAAAACTTAGAATTCTGTGGGTGTCATTTAGAAATACTAGATCAATTAAAATGTATTATAAAAACACTGAAAATAAGTGTATTATTGAATAACACTTACTGTAACACGGTACCCCATTTTTCACTAATTCATTGACCTATTAAATATAAAGCCAATCTAAATAGTTCAAAAAGGGGTTCGCATTAGTTTCTGGTAAGGCAACAGCTTCATCTCAAGAAATGCTCCATGTTGAATAAAGGAACGCTTCCAAAAGAATTCTTAAGTACAAAGTAATTCAAAAGCACAAGATTAAAGTATATTAACATTAAAGTTAAAATAGGAAAGTATTTGTTTTTTGGAACTACCGACTGTCTATTTCTGCCACTTAAAAAGAAGGAAAGCAACCATTTTAGAATAGTTTACAACCATTTTGTGTGTAATCGAACGCTGTTCACAAACGCCAAGTACGAGACGCGAAAAATACAAACAGTATTACGTTTAAATGAAGCAAGATTCTTTACACAGCGCATGCGCCAAATGCTTTTCGAAAAGCCCTTCTCTTATTTCATTGGTTAAAGAAAATTTTGAAGTTTCGCTATATAGTCGTACATTTCAGACGTTTCCTGTCTTAAAATCCAAATGTCTTATTTTGACCATTCCTTTGAGTGTTTAAGTCGCTTTTGGTGATATATTCTTAAAATACAAATAAAAAAATCTTAAAATACAAATAAAAAAATCTTAAAATACAAATAAAAAAATCTTAAAATACAAATAAAAAAATCTTAAAATACAAATAAAATTCTTAAAATAAAAATAAATTATTTTGCATATTGCAATTACGTTTATCTATTCCATTGTTTATTTACAGTGTTTCCTTCGCCTGAAATCGTTTAATTGAATCGGAAAAAATACCCCCATCATGAATTACTGATGAAAAAGTCGACGACACCAAACATGATGTCTTAAATCGTGTTTGGTGTCTTAGACATTAGTTGTCTTATTATGTTAGGTGTCTGAATCGCAAAATGTCTTAATATGGTGTTTTCTGTCTACATTTAAGACACCAAGTGTGTCTAAATGTGATTTCAGAAAGAATCAGACACGTGTTATGTCTGAAATGGATCAATGCTACGCCAATTAAGTCACTTCCCAAGCAACACACTCATGTTGTTTCTATGTGGTTTTTTGGTAGATACGTTGAAAGTGAGAAAGGCACATTGTAACCACATTGTATCAATGTGCAATTCCAATGCATTTTTAAGGAAGCTGATATTTTATAACAGATATTAGCAGAAATCAATTTATTTCGTATAGTTTCTAGGGGTTTTAATTATGTAGTACGAATAAAGTCAGAATTTCGTTTTCTTTACTTTTCTAATGTGATATCACAATGTTGTTTCAATGTGATATTTCAACCAGACATGAAACAAGTGTCTTCTTTGGTTTTTGGAAAGCCCCAATCCTGTCCAAGAATCATATTAATTGAAAACTTTGGTAAAAGCAATTTATAAAAGCAAAAAATAAAAATCCGTTTACTCAATGTGGTTTTTTAATATGGCCTCAATGTGATAATTCAACATTACACCACTGATCCACGATTTGTATCATCCGACGCATGCGCAATACGCTTTTACTTTCAGTGATGACGTAGCTGGCATCACTTTTGAAGTTGATTTGAAACTTTACGATGTCTGTTGACAATTGGATTTATACCTTTTCTGGTAAGTTTTCTTCCTTATATTATTAAATTATACTCTATTATTTGCCGGTTTTCTAAATTAGATGTATTTCTATTTATAAATGAAATTAGATAATGATGTTCTTATCAGTGAGGTTTGTTGATTTTTGGGACACACGTGTGACATAAATAAATAAACCTATTGTATATTTTTATGAGCTAAATGGGCTGTGTTGTAGATGTTTGTTTTTCTAAAACGATTGATCACTGAGAATTAAACATGCTGTATAAATATTATTTCTATACTTGTTGAAAGAATTTTTGCTGTAATTAAATGAACTAATTCAGTTAAAAAAAACCTCCACCGTAATATTATAAATTGTCAACAGGGCCGGGAATTTATTTCAGGTGGAATACAGATGTAGTATAGAATATTTCTCAATGTTATATAATATAATTGAAAGTTATGTGATTTTCCACACCCGTAGTCTCTTTAACATGTTCAATTCGATCACACATCTGGAAAAGTTCAGGAAATTTGAAGAAAATTTGCTGTAAAATCAGGGCATTTTTAAAAATCTATCAGGGTATTATCAGAAAACTTTTTTTCCTGAATTTTGTGGCCACTATGTGTAATGTGTTGTTTTAATTAATGTAAAATTAACTGTTTATTTAAAAACATAGCTGCAAAATGAACTGATGTTTTGTGTGCAAAAAATGAATTTCTTTTGTTAATTTTCTTTTTCAAGCAGTGATGATGGATAACAAATTGAGAATTTCTCCCTATCCCACTTGGTAATCAAATCGATATTTTAAAGTAAGGTTTAAAAAAGACGTCATCAGTGTAAATATATACATGATGTATATAAGGATGATACATTTTATAATAGTTATCATTTTTTCAGTTTACTGCCGCCATGTTGAATGCAGAACGGGTAGTGTTTCTACGGGTAGTTGCTGTTGAATGGGTAGTTGCTGTTGAATGCAGAACGGGTAGTGTCTGGAATCTGATCGCTGGCTCCTAATAACTGAATACTACCCTTTTCAGGTAATTTGATAAATGGAACAGATGTAGTACAGGTTAGGATATTTGGCTATTTAAAAATTTACAAAAATTAAAAACAACACAGTAACTAAAATAAAACCTGTTGCCAGAAACAGCATTTATCCGGGGGGAAAAAAGCCAAAGAAATGTCCCATACTACATCTATACCTGGTAAACTTGTCAAATGCTTAAGAACTTTCTAAAAAACTAAAATTAGAAAGTGTAATTCCGTTCTTTTGCAAAAAATATTCTGTTAATTTTTTTTTAGATCTCCCTTTTTGTTATACAGTCAAACAGGGTTGGCATGGTTTAAACCAAACAGTTTTTTTTTTCTCTCTCTTTTTAAAGACTAATTTAAAATTGTATTTTTATTTGTTTATTTATAATTAGATTTTTTTAAATTATTTGTTGTTGTAAAAACTTCTTTAAAATAAATCTTATAATGAAAAACTATAGAAAATAACTTTTTATATTAATCTAAGCGTTTTATTACTGTTTCATAATTATTCAAAATTATTAATTAAATTATATGCTGCATTTTAAATTTATTTGTGAAATAGAGGTTTTGTGCTTAAATAACTTATTTAATTTATATTAGCCTTAAAAATATAATTTTGTACAACTTATCACCCACCATTACTGATGAATCTAAGAGCAATATTCTATGTAGAAGCAGTAAACAATTACTATTGTATTATATTGTTTCCATTGAATTTAAAAAAAAACATATCTCTAAATATAATATTAAAATTTAATATTTGATTGTCCACATAAGTAGCAATTGTTTATTTACTTAGTTTAAATTATTTTCAGAAGGAATATTATTTGCTATTTGAATATTAATTATTCTAGTTAATGTCAAATTTTATTTATAAATATGTATACATTTAACAAGAAAAGGAATTTTTTTAAAAAGCCAGTATAAACACACGAAAAAACACCTTTTTTTTGAGGGAGGGGGTTCCAACTCTGCAGTCAAACAGGAGTTCAGGTTAACCGATTTCAAGTTAACAGGGTTTACTGTACCAAAGTTAGATTTGGGAATACTTTTTAGAATAAATTTATTTATTGTATTGAGATGGAAATTTTTTTTTTCCCAATGTTCAGTGAACTTGCTTATTTCACCTTTGTTAGAGCTGCTGTACTTAAACAGTGTGGTCACAGAACCTGGAAAACAAGAAACTTTCTGATTCTGGAAAAAATCAGGGAATTTTTTTAATTTTCACGAAAATCAGGGGAATTTACTGTTATTGTTTAGGGCATGTTTTCCCATCATCCCTATTTTGGTACCATTTTCCTGGAGATTTGCTGTGGTAATCATTAGAAGTTTAATGTTACAGAATAATTTAAAATTTAGTTACCACCAAAGCTAGTTTTTAAAAAATTGGCATATTATCTCTTTAGCACTATTCAATCAGTGTGTCGACATATCTGGGAAATTTTTAGAAATCTGTCAGGGAACTTTTTTTCCTGAATTTTGTGGCCTCCACGTTAAATGACACTGATAGTTCTTTTGATAGTCCTCTATAATTTATATATTAAGTGTATAATGTCTTTATTCTTTTTAAATTAGTTTTGCTCTTGTGAAGATGTCTGAATTATGGCAGTATTATTATACAAGGCTGCTAGTGGCGTTTACTAAAGTGACTATTTTACCCCCCAGAAAACTTTTTTTGGTAAGAAAAATATCGGTACTTACGTATTAACGCCACTGCAGCTACAGATTTGATGGTTTTTAAGTGCCGCCAATAAAGAGCAATCTTGTTGTTCGCATGCAGTTATCTTTTGGATTCCTTGTAAGTATAAAACTGTAATTCCTTGTAAGTAATTAAAAACCGCCAAATCTGTAGTTGCGGTGGCGTTAATACGTAAGTACCAAATATTCTAATTGACTATTTTAACCTCCAGGCAACTATGTAATGAAAAAAGGGTTCCTAACTTTGAACTGGAAACCAATAGAAAGCATGGCTTCAACTTGGTTGCAGCAGCTCATTTAATTTATCCTCAAAGTAGTAAAGAGTGTTTTTGAATTTAAAGCAAAATTTGTATGATACAGTAAATTTTTCTAAAAGTATACCGAAGAGTAAAAGGCAACTAAGTTGTTTCAATCTAGAATTTTCAAAAATTATAATTGGTTTCCTATTGAAATATAACATTCATTAAAAACCTATATTATATGTTTTTCCTGTAAATTTTTCTACTCTTCATTTTAGTTTTCAAATACTGGGTGGGAGTAGGCAACATTGGTATTCTGCATTTGCCTTCGAATTTTTTTTACATAATCTACTTTTGATTAAACTATATTGTGTATCGTCATTGCATGATATTCTGAAATAAGTCTGTTATTGCCTTAAATGGTCGTGTGATCTTTGGTCAGTCCAATGTGCAAACCATAATATGAAGGGTGCTTCTGCAAGCTGGCATTGACTTAAAACCATCCAAAACAAGGGGATCGCTTTCAACGCGAGAGGGGGATTTTTTTTAAGTCATAAAAAAGGGATATTATTTTGATTAATATATTCAATCTATGAATTTGGTTGGCGATTTAAGTAGCAGAGTTGGATTTGAGCATTTTTACACGTCATATTTCTTTATTATTGTTTTTGGCATGGTGTCTACTTTTAAAAATTGGAAAACAGTTATATCTATATAAATATATGTTTGAATGGTTTATTGTATTAAATAAAGGTAATTTTATTTTAGAGATTATGAAAACAACCAATGAGGAGGCGAAAGAAGCTCGTGGAGTGACATTAAGGCTGCTGATTGTGACAGGTGGAATATTTTTGAGATGTGCAATATTTTTGTGGATTATTTTGTGCAATATTTTGTATTACAGAGATGTGGAATATTTTTGGGAATGATATTGTGGATTGTAAACATGGATTATAACATATGGTTCATAAACTTAAATAATTGTTTTGTATCTCCTTTCTTATTTTACTGTCATTAAATGGGGTCTTGAAGTTAAGATCCTACGTTTGCTCTGAATGGGATATGCCATTAAAAATTAGCACATATATATTTAATCATCTTATAATTTTCTATATGCTGGTTTAAAGTGTGAACTTAGAAACAATTTGAAAGGTATTGTACCTATGTAATTGTGTTAGGACCATGTCTGTTACTGTTACATGTAATTATTAATATTTGTTTTATTAACATTTGTTTTAATGTTATGCGTGCTATTTTTGAAAAAAAATTATTTTGAACATTATGTAATGATTTATTTTTACAGTTAAAAAATATATATATATAATTTTTATTCAAATTTGATTAGTTCAGAGATAAGTAAGAAGCAGATATTATAAGTAATTTTAATTGTGGTTCATTGGAGCAAAATTAAATTTTTGTACAGAATAATCCTCTGCATATAAAAGGAAAGTTTAATTTTTCACAAAATGATATTCTACCTACTAAAAGATGATACATAGTGTAACAGTAGTTGGAAACTCATAAAGCCAATACTTGGAAAATATTATAGTTTTAACTTTTTCTTTTCATTAAATGAGAGTTTCTATAATGCATATACTCTTAAACTTTACAGTGTTAATAAAACTAAACACATTCATGTGAAAAAAATATGTGTCAAAACAAGCGCTTAGGAAAGTAGGCAGGATACATTCGCTTCCAAATTTTTTGTTATCTATTAAAATACAAAAATCAATAATTTGTTTTGCTTAAAATTGCAACTTTAAATGGTATTTTGAATTTTAATTTCATAACTCCTTCCAAAAAATATGAGCAATATGAATGTGAATATATATGTGAATATGAAAAATATGAGCAATACTGTTTTAACATGGGTGTTCCACATTGTTATCACATGATAGTGTTCACTTTTACCAATGTTGTTTAAATATGAATCTTCCACATGAGTGTTCAATCTTGATTCTTGCCAATGTTGTTTCAAGACATACTTTCCAGAAAATCTGTTTCTACAGCACTAGTTCTTGGGCTCAAGAACTATAGTGCTGTAAAAACAGCATTATGGGATGTGTGTCTTGAAACAACATTGGCAAGATTCAATATTGAACACTCATGTGGAAGATTCATGTTTAAACAACATTGGTAAAAGTGAACACTATCATGTGGTAACAATGGGATGCATCCATGTTGAAACAACATTGACATTCAACGTGGAAACCACATGGGCAAAAATGAACACTCTCATGTGGAAACAATGTGACAAATCCACGTTGAACCAATATTGACATTCAACATTGAAACCACGTGGGCAATAGCTAGCATGTGGAAGCAGTGTGATATATCTACGTAGAAACAACGTTGGCACTCAACATTGTATCCACGCTCCTTTAAGTGAACACTTCCGCTTGAAAACAACGTTGCAGTTCCACGTTGAAACAACATTGTGCATGTTGGTATTTAACGTTGACACCACATTGAAACAACATGGTTGCGTTGCTTGGGTTAATGTGTCTGAAATGAATTTTTTAGACATTTTGTGTCTAAATTTAAGACACCAGCATTTACAGTGCACCAGCCCCCATTATCGTACTCAGCAGTACACACGATCTGCATTGTTCATGATCTTGGCAGGGACCTGGAGCCCCACTTGTGTAGAATTTGTTTTCCCTCCTCCTTAAAAATCATACCATGTCAACTTTCTGTTTTAGCACATGAACTCAATTATGGAGCAAACTAGGAAGTGTTACTTTACCCTTTGTCCTTTAGTCTATGAGCGTTCCTTGCAATTTGTGATTCTTCCAGGAAACGGAATTCATCATATTATGGGAAAAAGTTATAACCTTATTGTGAGTTCTAAAAGATTCGTGTTATTGTTTATATTTCGATCCTGTTTTCTGGATCTACTCGGCTAAGTATCTACTGTCAGCCTGGTCCATATATTATTTCGTTAATACTGAAATGCCAGTATTAAAAAAATTCAAAGTGCTCTACTAATACTTACTTTAACTTTATGACCAAAGTCTATTGTCTGTGTGATTTTAATCACCCTTACATAGTGTTCGTTAGAGGTTATTGAGTAGTTCTACAGCACTGCGTCAAGGCATGTGCTTTTCATTACTTAGAACTCAAACAGGAGAAAATATTTAACGTGCTTTGAAATTCCTGTCAAAATCTAATCAATTTGTTTGCAATACGACCAGGTCTATGCTGTAGAATTATGTCTTTTAGTTTTATACCTCTCAGAGTCAGCATTCAAGTGACTTCATATGTTTATCTGGAAGCTGTAAAGAACGCGGTATCAATTAATAACTACAGCCACAAAAATGGTAAAAATATTATCATCTTACCTGAAGAGGCAAAAATCCTAAACCAACAAGGAAATTTGCGCTCCAGTTAACTGTAACAGCAATGCTTGTAGCTATAGGTCGAGCCCCTTGTCCAAATAGCTCTGTCACTAAGAACCATGGAATCGAACCTGTGGAAATATAAAAAAAAATCCTTACATATCCAATTAGTCATTTGAAGTCATAAATAAAACTAAATACTAGCTGAATACCCGTGCTTCGCTTTGAAGTTTTTCCATGAGCCCTCTAGCAATCAAAAGACTTTCATGCATTCCATTGGAACATTTGACAATTTTTCGATCCCTGAAGGTTGGTTTATTAAAGTCGGCATAGCTTACTTTTTCTATACTTGCTCTTATTGATATTTGCACCGAATTTCAGAGTTATTGTATGGCCTTTTAATACCAAATATGGGAAATGGGAGAATTAGTGTTGAAGGAGTTAGTCACTGATGGCTTTTTCTTAATACCAAACAATTTTACTGTCATATTAATCACCAAAAATCTACCACCTGAAGTTGATGCAGGCTTTTGACGTTTTTTGTTCTTAAGGAGTAAAGCTTTAAGGCATAGCATTTTGGAGTCGGTAGTAGATGAGAAGTGGGTTTTTTAGAACTATCTCCGCAACAGCTAACTGTTGATTACAAGAATTCTGACTGAACTTACGATATTAGTGCGGACGGGAAGAGGTAGTGGGAGAGTCTATCAAACGCGACCTACTGGCAAGAAAAGCTTCAAGTGATAGCGTAAGAATAAGTGATAACATAAAATAACATCGAAAGTAAACGCAGAACTGCAAGAAATATCAGCTTGCAACGTTTCCTTCAAGGTATGGGGTTTAGTGACCAAATGGCTAATTCAAGTTCCCTTGATGGCCATTCTCGTATTCGACTTTTGAAACTATTTTCTGGCACACTACTCTTACATTTAAACACATTGCATTTAACTTGTCTATATATAATAGTATCAGAGAGTCTTACCTGGTCCTATTGCGAACATTATCACAAATGTAATCACGCATATGATACTGACGTAAGACAGCCACGGTGCACTTTTCTGTAATCAGAAAATATATAAATTTAAAAAGAGAAAGGGAGATAAAGAAACATAAAAACTTCTTTTAAACACATAATACAGACGTAATATATACATATATTTTGTGAAGCTTTCAAGTCACACATACCTGGCATGCTAAGCAGAGAGTCAGTAAAATAGTCATGGTCATCATTCCAGCTAACCCGAATAGATGTAAAGTACGGCGCCCAGCTCTTTCTATCAAAATTAACGAGACTATAGTCATCACCACATTTATGCTCCCCATACCCATTGTAGCATTCAGTGCATCGTCGTCGCTCAGACCAGCACTAAGGAAAATATCAGTCGAAAAGAAAATTGCCTAGAAAAATAGTTTAAAATAATGATGTTACATGTTTTATTATACCCTAAATAATTTGTCTATTGTACATCAAAAGCATTTAAAAAGTAACTTTCAAGTATTCTACCCCTATTTATAGGGGTATATAGGAGCGTAGTGGGGCTAGTATATTGCTATGTAAATAAGTGAGAAAATAAATACTTAAATTAAGAGTATTTAGCTTCTTTTTTTTTGTATGGTAAATTATGTAAAATATTGTGGATTTGCATTTTATAATTAAAAAATCAGAGAAACAGTTGGGGTTACAGCCACGATCGGGATGCTTCCGTTCCAGTAGAATTTTTTTTAGCACTACAAGCCTGGGATATACTATCCCTACTAACCCTTACATTGTCTACCCCTTTTTAAGCAAACATCATTAAACTTTGTCACGCAAACCAATACTTGCTGTGGTTATAGATATTATATCCGGTTTATCCTGCGTAATCTCTTGCTAATTGATATCTATAAGAGTACCTTACAGACTGAAATAACCGGCAGGAAAAACCAGTAAAAAGAAAGGTAGTTACCTTTTAGCAGATACTATATTTTTATAGAACCCTATGGGAAGTGTTGGCAGGTTTTCACCCCTTTAAAAGTACAATAAGTAAATGAGGAAATATATACGTAAATTAAGAGTATTTAACTTTTTTTTGTAAGGTAAATTATGTAAAATATTGTAGATTAATTTTCTTAATTTCTACCTGCCATATCTTGACTATATTCTGATACCACAAAAAGCGCCTCAGAACCATTTTCAAACGTCTTTCCTATCCTGCACTGAATCTGAACCCTTCAAAGTGTTGATTATATCAACTTGCTGTCACTTTTCTTGAATGAGAGGTCACAGCTAACTTTGTTGAACTTCGGACGGCAATAACAAACTTTCCTCAACTTGCAAACATCAAACATATCTGAACTCCTCACACACACACACACACACACACACACACTGTCTGACTGTCAAGAGTCGACACACTTCATAAATTGCCAGCAAGTCTGATGTTATGAGCCGAAAAATGGTTATGTATGGGTGCTAACAAGCACATTGTTTTGATACAGAACACTTGGTGTGTGGGAATTCTTCATTAATCTTTTTTATTATTATTATTATTATTATTATTATTTATTATTATTATTATCTAGAATAGTTTAGCACTCATCAAATTATGATTATGAGAAGACGAGAGACAGAATTAGATAAAAAAAAAAATGTGCCAAGAATTTTGAGCAGAAACTTACAGCGTTGATACCAGAGAGCTGTTGAGACAGCATCACCATAACTGATATGAAAAGAGGAGTACGCAAAACAGGATTGTGCCACATTTCATGAAGAGTGACCTGAAAGTAAATATATGAAAATTTAATAAATGGTAAATAAGTAAAATAAATCAAATGTGGATTGTTCAGATACATTTTGATTACGTTACTTTGACCAATAATTTCAACCAAACATGTACTTAATATCACATTTGGTGAAATAAATTGGATAATATTATTGATAGGATTTTGTATGTGTGTGTGTGTGTAAATAAGTCATTTGTATAGTAAAACAATAACATATGTGTGTTTAAATATTGTTTGCAATTTTCCTTATCTAAAGACTATTTTCTTGATAACTGTTTTGTAATGTGCTATTTAATGTCTTGATTTTTAACCCACATTGATGATAAGGGAAATTTTAAGAAATAGTTTTTTTATTAAGCTTGTTTTGTACATACAGTTAAAGTGCTTTGCAGAAACGTGTCGATTATACTGAAATGATCTTTTAAAAACGTTTCTTGAATCATTTATTAGTGCATCTTTAAACACCTTAGTGTCGTAAATGTAAATCGCATATTTATTCAATCATTCATTTAGGTCTCCTTTCGGGGTGATATGCGGGAGAATTATGTATGATATACCTGTCTTTGCTATTTTTTTTAATGTATAAATACTTGTAATTCATGCTGACATAACCTGTTAATAGGGCGGCCAATATATTCATACTGGACGGACCTCAGGAATATGGCAAACATCCATAAATTCTATACCTCATCTGTAAATTGAACCCAGACCCAAAGATTGCGAGCATCAGAAATTATATTATGATTGAATTAATTTCAAAATCACTTTTGATACATGAAGTTAGACAAATACGCTGGTGGGAAAATCTCAAGCAACTAACTGAATTGTCACAAAATTAAGTACAAATATAAAGTGATGGTATAGGTAAAAGAATGGAGTACAGTTAGTATGCAGTTGCACAAATGCATCCTTATAAATAATCCAAATCAAAGATTCGGACTCTAACATCTCCCCTAATATCACTGTTGATCTTGCACTGTATTCTGATACTTAGCATGATGACCTTTTTAGCTGTAGTGGCCACATTGTCTCCATACATGGAATCTTGTCACAAAGCATCTACTTGAAGCGTCCCACACGTGGCTGATGAAATTTGGATAATAGGAGTGATTTTGTGTACGCATAGAGGATGCTCAAATTTTCTAATCGTTTTAAAATAACGTGATAGTGTGTTTTATAGTAGTTATAATAGAGTTTAAGTGTAGAAAAATATACCATAAATGTCAACAAACACGAATGTGAAACCAATATTTCATCACTACAGACTAACATGCAGTCCTGATCCGATACAATTTTTAATGGTGTGAGGTACAGTTAAAAAGACCGACTATGTATATAAATTTTCCGACTTTTTTGTTACTATTATTTTTATTGACCAATCACGACTATTCTTATGTAGCCATTTTTAGAATGCTTATCTCGAAAGAATCTATAGATTATGCGACTCGCATCAGGTTAAAATAAATATTATATGCACAATAATTCTATGTTACAATACACAAACAATATAAAACAATACACAAATACCTGATATGCAAGAAATTCAGAGAAAGGGCATAAGCCTCATTGGCTATAAGAAAGGATGTTTTTGAAGCATTTAACAAGTTAGAGTTCAGAAAATAGGATTCAGTGGCGCATATATTTAAGTCCATAGATAGTATCGTTTATAAACAAGAAGCAGTTCAACACCCCATAGAATTGTTTGATTATCTCAGATCGCTTATTTAAAATTCCTGTTATTTACGTATTATCACGCCGATCAATTTCGACAAAATCAAAACTGTCACCAAAATGCAGCTCAAACTCTAATAATGCATAACGCCAGTGACATCACAAACCGTACAAAACTTGTCTCTCCTTTTTTTTTCTGTCTTTTTTTCCTTTTTTTCTTTTTTTTTTGCTTTGGCAAAGACACGTTGAAGCTTTTCTTTGGCGACAGTTTCGGTTTTGCCGAAAATCGTCGACGGGATAATACGTAGGAACCAAATCCATTTTAAGAAGTATTCCTTGTTGATTTGTATTGAATTAATTTACAGTAGCCATGCGAATTTTTCTTTTTTCTTTTTATCAGGTTCATTTTGTGTTAATTCTATTATAACCAGAATTTTTGTGAAATTCAAAAGCCTATATGCCTCAACGAGTACCCAGCAAAGCGAGTCCACTTAGATACTTAGAAATAAAATTCTGACACTGTCTATGTACATGATTTCAAACGTTTCTAAACAGTCTTTCTTCAAATTAACGATATAATGAAAACATCACGGAAAACTTTTTAAATCTAAAAATTGAAAAACGTCTAAAATACAAAGCTATATCAAAAGTAAATTGAAATCATATTCAAAAGTATTTAAAGACAAAATAATAACTTAGCTATAAACTGACATGAATGCTATCAATCCAGACATTCAGTGAAGAAACTTTTCAATTTTAAGTACATTTCTGTTATACAGAAATTTCGTTTAACGCAGATTTAATTTTCGCATTTATCCTCTTCATTATGTATGAATATGACGATATTTCCACTGACAATGTTTACAAGAGAATTTAATTGAATGCACTTTCTTTAAAAAAAACAACTTGTTTGTTGTTCAAGAAATATGTTTTAGCTCAAACTAAGAAATTTGGAAAATAAATTTTCTATTTTTTACTACTTTCTCTAATAACAATTTATACTCTTCTAATTTCTTCAAAGTATAAAAAAATATATACTTGTAAGTTTCCGAATTAAGGTGAGGGAGACCCTCCCGGGGGCTTTCTGAATGTTGCGTGTTTTATTGTAAAAGTTATAAAAAAATATGTCACAGCTGTGGATTTCTATATCTCATTTATAGCTTTCATGTGGTTACCAAACTCGATGTAATTAAAGAAGAAAAGATCCCGATCTTAAAAAAAAAAAAAATATATACATGGTGTGTATGTTTTGAGTCATGAAGAGTATTCAAAGACCTTAATCCGGCAATCAGATATATTGCACCCCAAAATCAAAACTCTTTTACCACCAAATTTTTATCTTTAATTTATATTTACTGCGTAATATCATGTTTTCGCTGATCCTCTAATATCAAATATTATTTATGAGACTGAAAACATTCCTTTCAGTAATAGAGTGTGGTAAAAAAAATAGTTTTGGTCTTGAGAGGCAATATGTTGGATTACTTTATTGAGCTCTCCATGAGCGCATGAGATTATTAAACTAGACTTTTTTACTTTTACGTTTCTACTTCTATTCAAATCTATAAGTATGAAGTATTGTATGAAAGTATTGTTGAAGTATAAGTATGAAATCTATAAGTATCATGTTTATTGACAATTATGATGTATTTAAAAATGCAATTTTTAACGATTCAAAAATGATTGGGATTTTAATAAGTAAACGATTAAATTCCTTTACGTATACCATAGCATGTATAGCACGATCTTCAATACCTGTAGGGCTTTTTGATTCCATCGATCAAGCAAGATTTCATGTATTAGGAACTGTCCATCACCTGAACACTGCACTAAAAGTGAGACAGATTATATAGCCATCGGAGCTTATAAAAAAAACCCTCATGTTCATAATCTCCTGTTCCGAGTGGTCATTAAATGCTTCTCTGAAAGGTATTATTAACAACTGATAGTTGTTCAAGCTTTGCGCACCAGCAACTATTTCACAACACATCTACTATTCAAATACGCCTTTTAATTATGACAATATTTGAAAAATTCGTCGGTTTTAAATTAAAATACTTGACTTGGAAATAAATAAAAAATGTTTTCCTTATA
Organism: Linyphia triangularis; assembly: GCA_963978545.1. Lineage (NCBI taxonomy): Eukaryota > Metazoa > Arthropoda > Arachnida > Araneae > Linyphiidae > Linyphia > Linyphia triangularis. The sequence continues at coordinate 81,262,461 of OZ021721.1, read as the reverse complement.
ACTGTAAAAAACGGCTTTTAGAAATGAGTTCTGTGTGCAAGTTTTTGCATCGTACCTTAGGCACAAGTTTCATTGCTTCGTACTCTGCTCGCATTTCGTCCATTTCATCATGAACTTCAATAGTACCCCGAAGCCAAGTTAAAGCTGAAAAGAAATCAGAAAATGGTTTGAAGTGTTTTATTTAGAATAAGTTCACGTCTGAGAAAAGAGTTATGTAAACATTGACGGACACAAGAGTAAAAATTATAATTACAGTCAGTACAGTTGAAAAGGAACGTGAACTGATGTTGTATGTACTTTCTTTGTATACATATAAGTATGCTCTATGCGCGATCATATTTTTATTGCATAAAGGCAACCAATTTGTCAACATTGAAAAACTAAAAGAGTCAGAAGTAAGTCAGAAATTTGAAGAAAAAAAAACCCCACGTAATTGTTATTTAAAGTTTTTATAAATTTTACTTATTTTCTCATATTCATTTTAGTTTTACCTATACGTTAAAAGTAGAACTGTCTACTCTTACCCTAGAAAGCTAAAATTTTGGAAATGGGGGTGGAGGAGGGGAATATTGATTATAAAAAGTAATGGCTTTTTGTTTGTTTGAGTATTTGTTGGATTAAGAGGTGAAAGTAAATAAACCAGTTCCATAAAAACGTACTATGGATTAATATAATTTTTAATATAAATAATATTATTTGTTGGGAGTATAAAACCAAAGTGCTACCATTCATTCCTTAATTATTACATAATTGTTAGATTTACAACATAAAACAAACGGACATCTCATAAATAAATTGGCCGATCAAACGGTATAGTGGTTAGTTTACTAGCTTCTAGACTGCGAGGTTGCGGGTTCGAGTACCGTGTTAGGCATGGGTGTTTGCAAATGTATGTTGACTTGTCTAATGACGAATGTTTCGGCGAATTATAGCCCTCGTGTTGCTGGCGGCGCCAGAAAATCTGAAAACAACCAACCAACCAACCATAAATAAATTGTTAGTTAATCGACAGCCTTAGTTACCGTATTTCTTATTTTTTTTTAGTATTCGATCGATATAAATTAAAACCTTTATTTTTATCTTTTGATAGTTTTTTTTTTTTTTTTTTTTACAAAGGTCACAATGAAAATTATTAGAAAATAAATTGTTTGTAATTAAATGGTAATTGGTATTAATCGCATCGTATATAATATCAATACATGTTAGGTTATTTCACCTTAAGTTCAAAGGGATCAAGATCACGTAGATCCATTTCTCCGTTAATTCAGAGTTTAACAAAAAAGTTGATTAAATCCACAATGAACTTACCTTTCTGAGCAGATACGTCTCTGCCCTGAGTGATGAGGATATACTTGGGAGACTCCGGACAGAATGGCATCGTTGCCAACATGAACAAAGACGGCACCAGAGTCATAGCTGAAAAAGAAATAATACATGTCAAACACTTCAGGATTTCTGGTCATCAGCTTTAAAATACGAGTATTACAGAATTTACGTGACATTTCAGTCGACTTATCTACGATCTACACCTAAACAATTACATTATTCTGCCTTTAAAAAACTAATCTATACAAGAACATTTCGGCCAAAATGACTACCAGGTTCTACGTAAGTGGTAGTTAAAAAAAAAATCTAACAAGATAAAAAAAAAAATGCTGCTATTTTCATGGACATTAGAATATGAAGAATAGAAATCAAGTACTTAAAATGGGGGCCTAACCCTTTTTGAAAAAAGAAAACAAACTCGTAATTATTAATGTTTTGTTATATCTTATTTGATAATATTTATCTGAAAGTATGATAGACTTGGGTTCGGGTGTGCTATGTATATTGAGCTATCACGGAGCAAGGGCTCTACTGTATCGATAGAATGTAATATGATCTAGACTTCCAAGAATGTTTCGAAATTAAATACGGAATGTCTTCCAAAAGGGATTTTAAGAGTAACTACCCTGGATTTGCCTGTCGATTAGAAGAATTGAACTTTCTGCTGCTAGCTCGATAAGCAAAATGCGTCAATTTATCTTCAATAACACTCACATCTGTCGATTTCAGAAACAAATTGTTTAATTTATTGTCTCGAAGCCTTGATGACTGGATTTTCAGTTGTATAATGAACCGTAATATTGTGCGAGCCTGTTAACTTCGTAGATGGTTCTGAAATATTTTAGGGGTTACATACTCGACCAAAGAATATAAGATTTTTGAATTTTTTTTTGTACTCTGGTATATCAGTATATATAAATATTGTTTACTAGTATTTTAATATCAACTGAACAGCAAGTCAAGAACCTGAAAATTGGTTTGTAGTTATTTTGCCAGAAATTCTAAAAGTTCGGATTGAAAGGATAAAATGTGAGCCGTAAGCCAAATCTTTCATACTTCGTCCTATTATGAAAACATGATAACATTTTCATATTGCACTTTAACTTCTGAGTGCGAAGGTGAACAGAAAATATAATTTATTCTTTCACCATGATGCCACTTAGACGACATTTAAAACGTTATCGCTGTCGTAACTTTATGAAATACTTGCGAATCATCTCCCGCCAATGGTGCAATTCGGCGAAAGAATAAATTGTCTTTTGGTTTCAACTTTCCGCCATGGCGTTAGAGAGTACTAAGAAAAGGTTACTACATATCCAAAATATAGCGGGTTTCTTTCTGTTTGCATTTCAACTGTTTCAAAGGATTATCAGCAAATCATTGTTCATGTCCTCGGTTTCTTAATCAATTGACATTGAAATGCTAGCGTAAGATATTTGAGAGTACCTTTTGGCGTTAGAGAGTACTAAGAAAAGGTTACTACATATCCAAAATATAGCGGGTTTCTTTCTGTTTGCATTTCAACTGTTTCAAAGGATTATCAGCAAATCATTGTTCATGTCCTCGGTTTTTTAATCAATTGACATTGAAATGCTAGCGTAAGATATTTGAGAGTACCTTAAATACCAACTTAAAAATGGATCCGGGACGGGCAATAACAATATTGCAACTGTTCGTCCGATGGATAACAATAAGAACTATTCGTCCACTTAATACCCGTTCTCTTAAAGCACATGAAAAAATATATATATAGTTTCTTGCCTTCCGATTCTTGAGAAAATATTCAAATTGACCTTTGTTAGCGAAAAACTAGCTTTCAGGTGGAGGGGAAAAAAAAGAAAAAGTCGCTTTTGGCGCGGTTTTTCTTTCTGACCAATAGAAATAATTGATTGGTTGTACTTGATGCTAAGCACTATTTCATACTGTTAAAAGGCAAAATTTTGGTTCTTGGCTGTTCGACTAACTGAGAAAAGATTTGGCTGTGGGATATCCAAAAATTCTCTCTCTTGTGTCGTGTTAGGAAATAAATTCATTGGAAATGTAATTTAGTTAATTTTCTATTTATGATTTTTATTATGGGACGGACCTTTTACCAGCCTACCCTTTCGATTAATATATGATAATTCACGAACTTTCTTCTATTGTGGAAAATACTTCAACCATAATTGAAGTGTTCCAAATATGAATAGAGAAAAATCTACATTTGATACTTTTTTAATTTTCCACATCCTAAAGTCAAAAACGGAATAATTATAAAATCACTTCAACGACTTTCTGTCCGCTTGAAACAATAAAAGTTAATTAACGTCGGAGCAAGTTGAACTATTTAATTAAAATTTGGTAGACTACTAGTTTATACATACCCAAACATCGACATATAAGAAAATTTAAGAAATATATATTTTAAATTTTCAGATGTTTTTTAAATTCGAAAAATACTTTCTCCCCCATTAACGTCGTGTTTGATAAAAATGAAAGCTATAAATGAGATGATTTAAAAAAATATATAATATGTGTGGCTTGGCATAATTTTTTTAGCAAAAAGTCTATTTAACTGTAGAAAAATACATGCCCTTAATTCTGCAGAAAGATAATTGTGAAGAAAAAAATCTATGCAGTAGATAATGGCTACTTTCTAAATAAATTATATTGGCTAATCTATATATTTTAAATTAAAAGAAATGAATTAAAACGCATTTTAGTTAATTGCAAATAGTAGTGGTATAAAATATTAAGCTCGGACAAGCTATATCCTCGGACAAGCTCGGCTTAAACTATAACATTTTCCCGTATTCAAGCGAATATACTAGCTAAAATGGTAGAGCATGGACTACTGTTCAAGCGGGCTCGTGTTCGAATTCTGCTTAATCTTGTGAGCTCATTTGGGTCAATGGGGCCACTCAAATTTTTATTAATTTTTCACTCTGAATCTTTTAAAACTTCAAATATTTATTGAAAACTTTTTGATAATTAAGTTAAAGTGTCTGTTTCTATCACTATATATTTTATTTGATGATTTCTTTATAAAATAATTACTGACTATCGAACTTGCACCCATATAGAATCGGGGATGAAAGGGTTAACGTTGAAAATAGCTTGTTCATGCAATGGCTGCGAATCTTCTGTTACGAACCAAGAAAAGTAATTAATGAGTGCTCACATGCATAGCGATCGGGTACAGAATACTCGGCATGTGATCATTCACACTTTAACGGAGTTCTTTTTTTTTTTTTTTCTTATGGCAGTCAAAAGTTTCCTATGATTCATGATTCGTATTTTTCCGTCCGTCTTAAATAAGTCATAAAATATGAAATTTGTCGAATTGGCAATGGGCGTTCAAAATTTGCATTTTTCTCGATAGCACTATTTGTTGAATTCTTACTTAAATTGGTATATGGTTAATAATTTTTGCACTTGTAATGCAATAATACTTCAGTGTTCAATCAAAAAAGGAAAGATATAAGAGCGCATTTCAAAAAGTTTTTTTTTTTTTTTTTTAAACCCAAAGATCCTTAGCCATTCATTTTAAGAGACGCCATCTTTATCAAGAGAATAGATATCAATTCGATTGAAATTGATGGGGATTGTCCCAATTGGACATCAAGGCCGTTCAGTAAAGAACTCTTTTCATGTTAACGCGCACTTTGAATGCATCCAACACTTCACCGTCTACGTTTTGTTAATCCCGGATGCATTTAGAATACAGTTTGCAGAAAGTGATTTAACCAAGCCAAAGATACACTTTTCTTAAGTTTTCCTGAAAAAGCAAATTCCATATTACCAAAGTTGTTAATTATTTTTACAGATATGATTAGAAGCTTAAATCAATGGTGTTGCGTAAAATGAAGAGGTAGGAATGATATTTTTTTGACAACTGTGTATAAATTCTAGGGAATCAACATTTTCTCTCTCATCGGTGTGCAATTTGTGAATTCTTTTTGTTGAACGTTTCATTGAATGTAAAGAGACTACAATAGAGGCAACACTTTGCAATTTATTTGATATTAAGACTTTTGTGGTCCTTTTAAAAAGAAATACTAAAATATTTTGGTACCTGACAACCCACCAAAAAAAAAAAAAAAATAGTGTTGAAAATGCAATATTAATTTTTGGCATGGAAGATCGCCAGGCGTAGAGACTGTAAAGGTTTAGATTAGCACAACAGGAGAAAGAATATATATATATAAAAGCATACCACGGCAATAAGAGCATCACACTTCCATATTGTCAATTCGCATTGTTCAACATAAGTTACAATCCGCCTCATTTACTGATGAACAACTGAATTTTTTTTAAATATATCCAGAATTCAAAAGACACTATTGTAACATGAATAGTGCCAAAATGAACATTTTTTTAAAACTATGATCAGTTTGAGCTATTATGGCTTGGGACCCCCCCCCCCCCCCACCTTCCAAAAGGAGTGTGGGTTAGTGGTGTTTTATACAAATAATTCTTACCGAAGAGAAAAGGCCATCTATCCTCCGTGCCTAAGATCTGCGGTAAGCCGAGCACCTGAGAAACTAAAATGGAGATTGTAATGACTAGTTGATAGATAGTTCCTACAGCCCCACGCAAGTGGAGGGGAGAGATCTCCGCCAGGTACATAGGCGCCAGACCCGCATTCAATCCTGGAATATAATTCAGAAAAAAGTTAGAAGAGTTTATTATTGCATTTAATCAGATAGAAATCTTAATTTGGAATTAGTAATGCATTTGTAGCTAAGGGATAAACTCGACATTCTTAACGAGATTAATAGTGTACATCTAGCATAGAGCATGCACTTACATAATCAACTTGTGATCAATGGTGTAAAAAAGGGGAGGCCTTCAAAAACGTATGAGGGGAATTTGTGTCTACCCTAGGGCTTAGAAACATAATTTTTAATTGAATCCAAGTTGAAAATATTTAAATACATAGAATATTGTTTTATAATTTTTATTTGGGGGTTAGAAGCTTAGAAGGAATGGGTAAAGATCACCGTGCTTTAAAATATATTTTTTAAATATCTCTCTTTCTTCAATCCTGACTTACCTGGTGGATGATAACTAAGCTGGAGAATGGTGTCTTTAAAACAATGAGATATTTATGTATTTCTAATAGACTTGTAGCATTTTATGCCTCACCTGAATTGAATCCGATGAAGAACCGCCCTAGGATGAGCATCTCATAGGACTTGGCCGCCTTAGAAGACCCCATGAAGACGGCGGCAATTATGACGAAGATATTGTTGAGTAAGAGACCCCCCTTGCGACCGAAACGTTCGGCAACAAAGGCTGTGGTCAAGGCTCCTGCCATACCTCCTACGCAAAAGATGGACACTAGCACGGCGAAAATGAAGGTGACCGTGCTGTCTCCAGCAACCACAGAATGTCTCTCAAAGTACGTATCGTTGATGAATTTTTGAATAAGCTAAAAGAGAAGACATTTCAGAACTCTTCAAATCAGTAAATCAGAATGCAAAAAATTTGAATGTATTGAAAAATAATTTAAAAAAAAAATGAATTCTTAGATCGTATTGAATAATGAATATATTTCTTTTACTTCGCGAAATTTCATAGTCACATCAATGAAGTCACATCATCATCTTCATATCATATGAAGCTTTGTGTTGCTTCAATATGATAATTTTTCTTCTAATAAGTTCCAGAATAGGGAGGTGGGGGAGGGGGTGCAAGTATTTTGTGACCATTTTTTAGGTATCTTTCAATAAAAAGAAAGAAAATGCAGAACTATACATACATGTGACTTATTTTTGAAATTATCTCCTCTGTAGCTCTTATTTGGTACCATAAATAATGAAATTAAAGAAAAAAAATTTCATTGAACTACAAAAATTAAAAATGAATAGTTTTTACTTTTCTCGTTTGTGTAAATGTTTCATTAGTTCCTTCGTTATTTAATTTTTAATGTTTTAGATGGACAGATAAGATCGAAATGATTCCTAAAATGTTCCGTTTTTTACTGTAGTGTACAAACGCTAAAATGAATACGTGAATTATTTTTCCATATTTTATGACAAAAGACATAAATGCAACATGCAATTAAATTTAAAAGTAATTCAAACCAATTACGCAATTTTTTATCTTTTATTAATTTTATAAATAAAACTAAATTTTGGGACAAATTCATTAATTTTCTGATATTTCCAAGGCTAACAAATATTTAATGTAAGATAATATGATGACATGAAAGACTTATAATTATATAATAAATATTCATGTGGATAAACTCTAAATCTAACATAATCTTAACGCAGAATTTCAAGTTTCTTTTTGTCGGTCATCACCGTCCTAGGTATAAAGAATTTGACAGAATTAAAGTATTTCTCTGAGTTTCGTTTGATTTGTGGAAAAACCAGTTTCTTAGTTTCCCAAGTAGTTTAAGTTGTCCTTAGTCTAGTTTCGCTTTATTGATAGATTTGCATTTCATCTCTTACAACGCGCAATTCGATGTTTGTTTTTAATTGCGTTGTTAAGAAACTAGCACTATTACCTACAAAGGTTTTAATTACATGTCGACCTGTTTGGTGCCTAGACACAGGGAATATATTTTAAACAACATTCTTCTTTAATACCAATAGAAATCTAGTTTGAAGGGATTTCTTTCATCGCATTAAATTCTTGTCAATTTCTAACTGGTAATATGCATAGTATCTCGAAATATGTTGTATAATATTCCTGTGAATCTACTCTTTGTGAAGCAACTAACTATCTGTAGCTATAAACTACAGTGACTATACTTCAATTAGTTTAAGTCACTCATTGAGGTACTGACTAGTAAACATTTATAAACGTGACTCATCAATATTATATTTTAGTCGTAAGGTGTCGTAATCTGAACACTTTACAGGGGCGTAGCCAGGATTTTTTTTCGGGGGGGGGGCTGAGAAATTGTAAATGTCAACTTCGGAAACAATAATTATCATTCAATAATTTACAAATCAAAATTAATCAAACTAAAAAACAAATAAACACTTTTTGGGATTGTAATACTTTTAGCACATATAGCATTCACTGGAAAGAAAATGTATTTGTTAAATGTAGTAATAATCAAATGACCCTTTCTTTTCACAATCGTGACATTAAGTATTAATATGCATAAATAATATTTGATTAAGAATGCTTTAATGAAACACAATAAAAATGCTTTTTAAAATAAGGAAATGAGAAGAAATATCACATTTAAAATAAAGTTTAATAATGGGACAATTGTATTTAATTAAGAGGCATTACAAAGTTAAATTGAATTTTCTAACAGTTCCACTGCTGACAAATTTGTTGAGGACCATCTCGTCTGAAACTGAGCATTGCCTATGGATATTCAGCTAAGCCAGTCCAGTTAAGCGATTTTGGCTTGTCGTACTTCTAAGATAAGTTTTCAATCTCCGAAGAGTAGAAAAACTTCTCTCAGCTGTGGCTGCTGACACTGGCAGAATGGATAGGATTTTGAGCAAAACGTATATGCTGGGGAAGATGTTTTGGTTGCATTCATACAGCGACCCAATCGCTGAGTTTGGTAACATTTCGACCGACATCCACTTTCTTTTCCACAGCTGCCATTCGCCTTCAATCACATCTTTGTAAGTAGGAAGATCATCTTCATAAAAGGAGATGCATGGTTCAATATCTTGAAAACTCTTCCCAACAGCGTGTTGCGGAATAAGGTTTTGCAAGGAAGAAATTGTTTCTTTATGAGGCAAAAAGGGCTCATTTAATGAAGATATCATATCATCTAAGTAGGGAGTAAAAATTTTTATTCTATAGTATTCTTCAGTTGTTTTGTAGGCTATATTTGGGCGATTCTTTTGGATTTTACACACTCTTGATGTTTTGACTTCTATATTATGTTTTTCAGCTAAGGTTTCAGCTTCATTATATATAGAATTAAACTTATCCACATGGTTGTTTCTCATTTCTTGCAACATTGTCGTTATGTTGCTGACTTCACCCAAAGCACTGGACAAGTCAATGTTAGTACTTTGCAGATACTCGAATAGGTTGTATGTGCAACCGAGCAGTTTACTGACGATGCACAAACATACTAGAAAAGAAAACTGGCATGTGCTTTGCAACAAAATGTGTGCCTTTTTGGACGAATCGTCTGTTGCGAGGCCCTCGATTTCCTGTAACGAAGCGATGATTGGCTCTAAAAACTCCTTGAACATTAATATAGCTTCATGACGTAAAATCCAACGAGTTTCACATAACGTCTTAAGTTTCGTCTGTTTTGTGTTAGGTTTCAAGTCTTTAATATTCTTTTTCAGAATATATGTTCGTTTTGCAGATTTATGAAAGAAACAACAAATTTCTGAAATTACACCAAAGGCGTTTCGGATGCCCTGAACTTTCGTTACGTCAGATATGCAGAGATTGAGAGAGTGAGATACGCAATGGGTATATACAGCTTTCGTGTATTTTTTTCTCACCGTAGCTTATTACAACCATTATCCAAGCATAAATAGATCTATTTCTGACTTTCGAGGTTTGAAAATTTCGGAGGGGGCTGCAGCCCCATCAGCCACCCCCTGGCTACGCGCCTGACACTTTAGAATCACTTCTGTGTTCATACATACCAATAATATCTCGAAATATATTGTGTAATATTCTAAGAAAATTTTAAAAAATCAAAAAAGTAGATTTTTACAGACATAGTTTCAATGAAAAGTATTTTTGTTCATTGAAGTATCACAATTTCAAAGGAATAAATTTAAACATGTTTAATATTTCAGTTATTGTAAATAGTAAAGGTATAAAATATAAGCTATAGATTAATGATCTTTAGGCGAACATACTCTATTACATAGTAGAGTATTGGGTTACTGTTTAACCCAGCAGGGTTTCCAATCCACTTTCGTCGGATTAACTTTTACAGAATCAGATTTTATTAATTTTTTCCACCTGAATACTTTAAAACATCAAATAAGTTTTTAAAAAATTATATTGATAATCAAGTTAAATTTCGGTTTCTAACACTAGACAATAGAACCACGTGAAACTTTTTTTTAATTATTTATTTATAAAATAATTAATGATGAACGAGCTTACATCCGAATAGCCTCGGGAATGGAAAGGTTTACGTTGAAAATAGCTTTTTCACGAATTGCCTGCGATTCTGTTGTTATGATTCAATAAATGAAATGAAAATAAGTGCTAACATGTCATGTGCACTGATGTGAGACAGAACATTTGTCGTGTGAGTATTGCCACGTGATCTGTTTGTTAGGAATTAGCTTTTTCTCACGTTCTATTACCCAGATACACAGCTTAATGTCATTTTAAGCATGTTCAATTTGGCGATATTTAATGACTGAAACCTTCCCTTATTAAGGTTGAAAAGGCAACATCTTCAAAGAGCTAATTAAACCACTTTCTGTCATTCAATCGAGCTGAATCTTGGCAAATAGACTCGTTATGGATGACAATGTATTCAATCAAGTTTTGGGTCCAAAATGAAGTTAGTAAGTAGTTCGGAATCAATCTTTTGTGCTTAGGGGTTAAACACTATGAAAACTCAATCTGAACTCAAGAAGTTGCTATTGCACATAAAAACTGGCAATGCATATGAAGGATTTATATTAAAAACTGTTTTTATGGGTTGTGTTTAATTCATTAATTTAAGAATTTAGGTGAAATTAGCTACTTTGAATACAAATATGCAATCCATCTTTAACATTAAATGTTTACTTACTAATTGAGGAATATTTGTGACTCCTGTGTTGTATCCATGTTGAAATGATGATCCAAGAGCGGCAGCAGCAATTGCAAAAACTAAATGACTGGTTAAACCCTGAAAGCAAAAAAATTAAATGCGTTATTACCGATTCGACGAAAGAGCGGAACAGAAACTTAAGATTATGAAGTGGGAAACTGAGTTGGGTATCCAAAAAGGTTGTAACTGGTATTAATTATTTTACTACAGAGATAGGGCATCAGTGTAAATTGCAAAAAATGCTCAAACATAAAATAGGGAATCATAAAAAGACTTGCATAATTTTAGTTTTTATACCTCCCATGCATAAGGAAATGTTCAATTAAAAATGTATTCCTGAGGGCAAATCTTATTAATTAAAATTTTTAGTATTATCTTTAAAATTGATCGAATAGAATAATAAGGATTTGAAATTTGAGTAGATCGTATCTTTATTTACAAAAATAAATTCGCATATTGCTGATTGCATCTGAACAGATTTGAAATTTATCTTTTTCTCCTAAAGAGGTCGCATAAAAATTCAAATTCTGCAACTTTTATAATAAATTAACGAGGAAAATGTCTGGACTTTTTTATAATTTCTCACTTTATTTTAAGCATTTTTCTAATTTAGATTGATACAATAGCTCTAATGGCAAAAGATAAAAACTACCGGCAACCTTTTTGTGAAACCATTAAGTCTCTTTTAATTCTAAAATGAATTTTAATTCCAGAAAATCAATGGTAATGATTTGTCAGTTTTCTACGAAAGAATAACTTAACGAAAAAGTACAGTAAAAATAATAAAAAATGACGATTACACATTTTTTATGTGAAAGTGAATTGATAAAAAAATAATTCTACACTTATTTCAATAGTGATTTTATTTCTTTCACTGATGGATGACTGACATGACCTGAGTGTTAAAATTATTTTTACCTTTTTTTTTTAATCTGTTTTCAAAAAATTGCGATGCTCAACTTAAAACTAAAAGTTGACTAATTAGCTGAATGCGTCCATTTAAAAAAAAAAAATCATTATTTTATTCGCTGACGCAACTAATGTTTTTCTCCATAAGAGAAATCATTTGTGAGACAGCTTCATCTAAGCGATTTGAACCAATTCCAACTTAATTTATGGAGCTTGCGCTATTGCTATATTCATGTTTTTTGTTTGAAAGTTTACATTGTTTTCTTACAAGTCAGAACTATTTGAAATTTCTATTATAGCAAAAAGACTGGTCAACTTTTCACAGGGAACTTTACAACACAAACATATATTTACAATTTTAGTAGAAGAATGATTAATTTTTTGGAATGCGAATAAAAACATTACATATTGATACAATGTAAATATTGATAAATAAAAATCAAATTAATCTTAACCTAAGTGCCTTGTACTGTTTATATTCCTTGGGCCAACAAGTGGTTTCATATGTGTAGCTGCGTGAAGTGAAGTCAGATAACATACATTTAAAATATTTTAATTTATTAATAAAATGCTTCTTCAAGCATATATTGTATGGTTCTCGAAGGTTGACATTAGAGTGAGTAGTATTCTTCTAGCTCAATAAGTTGTAAGTTGCAAAGGTGAGCTTATAGATTTGGTGATTTTAAAATTTTATGATTTGCCATAGATTAATTTTTATTCAACACATCGTTAACTATAAAAGGTTACTTATCAAATGACCTTTTTTCTTTACACTTTAAGATGCGGACTTCCTATATCGTTTCTTAAGCAACTTTTAAAGTCAAAAATCTACAAAAATTCCAAAACCACGAAAGAGCTCTTAAGATGATTCTCTATTTATTTCCTACAATAAAAAATTAACATGGAAAGTTGGATATTTTTATACATTGCGATACTTAATGAATTTAAACGAACGTTGATGGTTAAAAATGGTCAATGATCAATGATTACTCTTCGAAAATTTAGTCCATCGATTTATTCCAATGTCGTTGTGGCGTCGATCCAAAAGCAAAGGAATCAATGTACGAGTTTCCCGATTCGAGTTTGCGGGAATCATATCTTAAATTTGGTAGATGTCATTCCAGAATTCACAAAAAATCGGAAGTTGATTGAGGTTACCCAATCTACCAGAGTGCCAAAAAGGAAGGTTACAAAATTATCGAAAATTATAAATGAGATTTCTGTATGAATTCAATAGAATGAATTCAAACTAATAAATAAAAAAAATACCATGCTATTTGAGAGGAAATATTTTTATTTAAAATCTGAAATATTTTTATTTAAAATCTTAAATATAAAAATTATAAAATTGTTTTATAAAATATAGCAGTAAAAAATTTTACAGTGTTCAAACTAATTTAAAAAAGAAGGGACCAATCCTGACATTTCCCTTTCAAAATCGTCAAACAAAAACGAAACTAAACGAGAAAAAGAAAGTTCAAAAGTAAACTGCTCTGGAAATGTAAGCTCATCCCAAAAGACTGATGACGTTTGGCATTTATTACCTGGTCGGCGGCGACGTGTTCCTGTCTGCCCATTCTTTTTCTTTGGAACTAAACGAGCGCATACGTGAATTGCATCAAGGAACCTGTCTGCCGTATTCCTCGTATCCGCATCGACTGCTCATTGGCTGCTGCATCGGAGGCAAACGTGGGTGTGTCTGAGGTGTGTGCCGGTAGAGGTCACCTTGAGCATCGATTCTTAAAACGTCATATTTCTTGGCAACCTGCCAAAATGATGTGTCTCATAGAGGGCTTCCGGTGCAGCCACTCAAGCTATGCTGAAAAGACTAGTGTACTGACTTTTTACCCATTAAAGGAGACTTGTAAAATTGCGTACTTTAGAAAAGATAAAAAAAATTTTGACAATTTGTAGCTTTGTGACGTTAGAGGGATAATTTGTTGTTATTTTTTCGAAAATTAGGTTAAAGATTCTTAAAATATGAAAAGAACTAGATTGCATAGTTAAAGGAATTTGCATCACCTTTGCCATTTGCGACGTTACATGATAAATAATTATTTTATTTTGACATCCATAAGAATGGATTGCTTTTCCAACTATTGAACAATAAAAAAGGATGAAAGTAAAATTATAGTATTAATTTTATTGGGAAATTCCCAGGAAGAAAAGATTCTTACCAAACTAATCGGTTGATACAATCAAAATGACTCTATAAAGAGTGATTCACTTAAAATAATCATCAAGCATTGAGAAATTAAGGCTTTAAAGCTTATCGTATCATTGTAATGTTCTTAACAGGTATCGATGTAAATTGCACTTAGTAAAACTAAATATCGCAAGTGAACACAATTTTGAGTACTTTCCTTTTTTAATCTTTGTTTGGTCGCAAGGAAAAATAGTACGAAATTTCAATTTAATATTTATGAAATTAAATCGGACAATCAAATATTATAAAACATTAACGTATAAAAAGTTTTAAAACTTAAAATACTTAAAAAGTGCATTAAAATTAATTGAAAAAAATTCTCTGATACAGGAAATTTCACCACTTAAATTCCGTTTTAATTATCGAGGTAGTGTTATTAAAATAATTTAATAAACTAAATTATAAATACTTCCATTAAAAGGGAACTTATAATATAAAAACAAATAATTTATTTACCTATTTTTGGTAAAATAGACGTAAGTTTGTTTGTGTTTAACGTTAAAGCTCTTTATTATACAGCAATTTTCAAGAACGTATGTATAGTATGCAGATTCTTCTAAAAACTTAATTTTCAAAAGCAATTGCTCGGGAAAAATAGCATTAACACGAGAGGCAAAAATAGAGCAGTGAACGTTCTCGTGTTATATGACTGGAGATCAAATTCATTGCTTTGCCTGCTAAATACTAAGCTTGGTTATTCACGCGTGACCACCAGAACTTAATTTAATGCTGCATATCAAAGAAATTTATTCAGCTCCTGGCATGAACTTTCAGGTTCAAGGAGCAAGAAATAAATATTAATTTCACTGGATATCAATGAAAAGAAAATAATGAAAATGGTTCAATGATTGATACCATGCTTGCAAATAGGTGTACCACTTTCATAATTTTGGACTATACAGCTAAATTTGATTGCCTAGACCAAGTGTTTAAAGCAGTGCTCTCCCTAAACTATTACCTTTAATTTGTAAAAAAATCATATATAAATTTAAAAAAATATATTCAAAGTAGTTTTTCCTGCACTTTTAAAAATTATATTGGAGTTTGACCTCTTTCCGCATCCGCACTAACTGTCGTCTTTCAAATTATACTTCTATTCGTCCGATAGTTATTGTAATCTTAGGAGAATAATATTGGTGTAATTTAGAATACTTCTGCAAATTTTTTTTCTTTCAATGTCTTAAAAGAGAAGATTGTTTTATAAAAATTCTTTTTAAAAGGTTATGAAACAAGAAAGTACAGCGCAGATATTCCGTATAAAATATGCCACTTTAAGAAGAGTTCCTCCTTTTCTATCATTGACGAGTCACGAAAATGATGTGGAAGCATTTTTAATGGTTGAATTGTGTAGCACGACAAGATGACGCAAGTGCTGAAGTTTCAAAAGAGAAGAAAGTCACGTAACGACCAACACTATGACTAAAATGGAACTGGCAGTGAAATTCATTTCGTCGATAGAAATCGCCACAGCTTTTCGAAATTTCTCTTTTTGAAGTAATATAATTTGTAAACAAAATTTTAATGGTCAGGAGCTTTTCAACAAGAACAGGTGAATTAAAATTTTACTTCAACTGAAAAGATAACGAGTCATGCAGAACAATAGGATAATTCAATATCTGCTGCACTTTGAATTACAGTAAAACCATATGAATATAAAAAGTTTTGCGGAAATAATTGTTGTGGTTAATAACTGTACCTTCTTGATTATAAAAAATACAACAAAAAATACGATTAAATTTTTATCACAGGATGATTAAAACTATTCACTATTGGACTGAACATTTTGTAAACTGTTACGTTAGATATAATTTATATGTATCGATTATAAAGAGTCTTTTCATCGTCACTGAGAAAAGTGACCACTACAACACGTTGTTCAAAAGAAAGATACTAGTGTTTGGCCAAGGGTGCCGGTATAATAATTTTCAGGGGGGTGCAAGGCGATTAATTTTTTGTTTTAACCTTGATTTTTCATTTGGCTTACTGAAATTCCAGCTAATAGGTAGGTATTAAATTTCTTATTCATTTAATAATTAAAAACCTATATCATGCTCCTATTTCCAATGAATCATATCAGTTTTCTACACATTATTTTTAATTTTCGAATTCCAGAGTGGTGCAAGTGCACCCCCTTGCGCCTTCCTGGCGGCGATCCCCAATCAATTACCTCAGAATGTGTAAGTACATTTTTGCTACAATTCTCCGTTAATTTATCAATTTCTTATTAAATGTAGTCATATTTTTGAAGGAAAAAAAACATTGCTTTACCCCCTTCGATTTCACATTCCGACACGATACAAAGCGGAAGGTGTCACTTACAACGCCACCCCCATTTCTCTAGTCCTTGACCATTACATCGTCACCATTGAATAACTATGATAAAATTCTCAACACCATTAGAACTTCAACGAAAGTAGATTTTTTCCCCGTCAATACCAAAATTACGTAAGCACTTTTATTTTGCTTTCTTCATTTTATAAATTGTGCAATCTCCCCTTAAAAAGTTTCAAGTTATTTCACTCTAATGATTTGGCAAAGCCAACAAAATAAAATTAAAAAAAAAAAAAAAAAAAAAAAATCAGTAACCAATTACATACACTGCAATTAAGAGGCACCAATAACTCACGTATTCATTTGATTTTGTGAATAAACTTCTTACATACATAAAAAGTTGAAATTCAAGTATTTCATTTCGATGAGTTAGTTTTTTTTTTATTTATTTTTGTGAAAAAATCCTCTTATTTAGTATCATCGACAATTGTTTCAATGTTTAACTTTTCGTTATATTATATTATATTATATTATAAGAACTAGTTGCATTGTCGAGGGGTTGCATGGAACACAGTAGTGAATAAATATTAGAAGGGCTCATAATTTTAACATCTAAACTGTAAAATAAAGTGTGTGTCTGTCTTAGTTTCCTCTTTCATGACACTGGATCTATAACTAAGGACTGTTTATTGGACTGCAATTTTTTACTATTTTACGGAATTAATTCTTTCCATAGAAAAGAAGTCTGTGAGAAGAGAATGGACTATGCCCTATGAAGTAAATTCAACAAAAATGGGCTTCGAAACGAAAAATGAGACAGTTTTGTAAGATAAGTGTTCAAATCATTACCCAATGTCTTTCCTGTAAAATAAAAAAAATTGTGTTTTGAAATATTTATTTAATAATCAGAACTACTTTTAATTTCTTTCATATCCTTCAGGTATATCGATGAAAAGAACCTGCCAAATTCTGAAATTTTTTTTTATTAATAATTATATTATATTTGATATTTCAAAATACTTTTTGTGTACAATATTACTTAAGAAGACGAAAAATCTACCTTAAGAGGTGAGAACGATTAATGGAAGTTGTTTTTCGAAAGCTCATACAGACAGTGACCTTCGTCTTGTTATGAAGGTCAAGAATTCGAAATTTCATCTAGCTCGGAAAAAAGCAGAGGATTTACATAAAAAGCAAAACCACAGACACTCGCTTTATATAAAGAGATTCCAATTAAAAATAAGACTTTCAGCTGTCACACTTGAAGAAGTATATTTTATTTATATTGTCCCTTTAAATGAATTTAATATATAGTTCATTTCACTAGAGAACGCCATAGAAGAAAATTAAAAAAAAAAAAAATAACAAATATATATAAAAACTTATTGAATAATTCATTTTTACATTTAAATAGGACATCACACACATAAAAAAACGAAAAAAAAAAAAAAGAAAAGAAAATTAATAGTAGTGTATACAAATGCTATTATAATTTAAGCTAACAATTATTTCGCACTTTGTGTGAATCCATCCAGTTAATATGCATATTACTTACTTAAAGTATGAAAAACTAATTTTGTTGCCAACTCCACTTTACATTTTCCAAAACTGGAAAAGAAACCCCCCTCCTTTACTCCCCCCCCCCCCCCTCCTCCCATCCATTTGCACATCACTCCTTTGAAGAATAATTTTAGAAAATGTTTTGCGTGAAGTTATTCAATTAATCAGAGAAAAATCGTATGTGTTAAGATATTGTTCAAATAATTTTTTTTTATTATTTTAACATGTTTTTCAAAGTTCTAACAGCATATTTTATTTTCCAAAAGTATTTATAATATAATTAGTTCAAAGAATAGCCATGCAACCTACAAGTTAAATCTGAGATTTCATTTTAAAATGGAAATTCTGATAGGAAATTCGTTTTTTTTTTCATATGAAATGTTTAATTTTTGAAAACAGGTATGAAAGGAGACGAAAACGTAGAATAAGAACGTTTCAAATAATAAGTTTTTATTAAACAAAAAAATTTAATCCCTAATGAAACCGACCTTTTTCTACTCATTAAAATATTTTTCCGAAGCAGCTCTAACAACAATAGGTATTAAATTTCTTGTATCAAACGTACTTGATATAGTGCTCAGAGACGGAGTTCTTATATTTAAAGAGAAAAAATGCAATTTCTTTTCGATTCTATTTGGTGTATATATAAAGAACAGTGTTCTGCTCTCTTTCTTGTGTGGAAAGCTGTTGATTTCTTAGAGAGCAGGTGAAAGTAGACAAACATGCAACAACTTTTCGCTATTCTTATCATTTTGTGCATCACTGCAAATGGATTCTTCGGTTCAAGGACAGAAAGGAAGAGAATCTCAACAAGTAACTGAATACTAATCCGTTCTAATACTCAATTATCTGCTGTAATTAAGAGATTTCTTACTTTAGGATTGTACACTTAACTAAAATGATATATTTGGGGTATATTGGTTGAGAGGCAGAAGAGGGAATTAAAAAGTTTTGAAAAATACATAATTTGGCACTTGGAAGAATTCCTTTTTTCTCAATAAACTGAATTCATTAATGTGAAGTACTCTTTCGAATTCTTCTCTTCTGTATGAATAACAGTAAATTATTCTGTAAAGTTATTCAAAATACCTTTATGAAATACCTTTATGGAATGTAAAAGGTACTCAAGGGTAAATAGTCTGGTAACATACAACTAGGATATTACAAAAATTCGAAATTTATTACAATATTCGTAAAAGGTTTATTCATCTTACTAAAATGAAGTAAATATATTATTTTATGTACATAACTGCTTTTGTAATTTCCGCGCAAGTTTTAAAAAAGAAATCTAGCATTTCTTTCAAATTACATGTTAATCTAGCGTCAGGTAATATCTCTGAAAAAATAATAATTTTTGATGTTTCAATAGTTACTAATTTTTGTAAGAAGAAAAGTTACTACAAAGACAACCAGTTTTACACACCATGTATTACAGAGGTTTTATGTAAATTCTAATAGTTGATATTATTCTTTCGTATAAGTCATACCTTAATGAAATTTAGTTGTGTCCCACACTTTTTAGTAACCATCACCCATTCGATCTTATCTCATAACTTTGAAATGATTTTCAGTATTTTCCTGAAAATCTTTTTAATTTATTAAAAATTAAAAGGAACCAGGCAAACATTTAAAAAAAAAATATTTTGCTTTGGTTATGTGTTGTAAATAGTTTTATAGATATGGTCCATTTATAAAGTCAACTTCATTAAGTAAATCGCAAGATTTTTTTTATTTACATTGTTACATTACACATTGAAAGATAGTGAATTCTTACTTTGTGTGGAACATTTTTGCAAGTGACATTGTTTACTTATTTCTAACATGCAAGAAATAAAACGAGTTTCAAACTTTTTGGACATATGTATAAAATAAGCTTTAGTAAAACAGAAAAATAATTGATATTTATTGTTTATAATTAAAAGTAATTATTTTGAAATTTAACACGCCATATTTACAGCCAAAAGCCGTAGGTGACAAAAAGTCACGAAAGATTTTTTATAATTGAACTCTTCCCTCCTTTTCGAAACGTACCTTTACCTTTCTCTTTCGCCATTCTTTATTACATAACCAATTTTTTAAACCATTACTTCCCCACTCCCGCTCAATAATAAAAAGGACAACGACTGTTTTTTTTTTTTTTTTTTTTTTTTTTTTTTAATTAATAAAGTAAATTTCTAAACTACTTTCTACCGTTACTTTTTTTAAAAAAATTTGTGGAGGGATAAAGAATTGTCGATAGTCCAACATTCGACATGAAAAACGACCCCAAACTTTAAACCCCCGCTAATGCAGCCCATTACTCCCACTCAAGCAATGCGTAATTTACGGAAAACCCAAAACCCCTCATGGGACGTGCCCCATTGAATGTGAGAAAAATTTACTTTTTCTTACAGTTACTTCATTCAGTGAGGGACACGTGCCCCTCCCCAGGATCTACTACTGGTAGTAGTGCAGCCCTGTTGTATGCGACATTCGCAGAGAGGATTTCCCGCTTCCTTGTTTCATATAGTTAGCTGGCTGCAATCGGAGCGGGTCCTTTTACTTTTCAAAAAGGGCGCGTTCTTTCCTTGCAGGAGATATTTCCTTGTGTTATTATACATCATGAACTTGCTCGAAACGTTTATTTTTAGAGTTTTACAGAGCGGAACAAATGGATTAAGAAAATAAAACGTTTCGCATGGGTCTTTTCAAAAACAATTGCCAAATAATTAATTTTCGCAAACAAAACGTGTGCTATGTCTCATAAAAATTTAGTTCCATAAGATCACTAATATACTGTTTACTGCCCACCTATCCTGGGAAATATAGTTGTGCTATTTCGACATATCTTGGGAAAATTACGTATACTTATAATTTATTATATTTGTATTTTGATTTTCAGCAACAGTTTGCAAGAAATTTTCGGGGGACCTGTGTCATTCTTTAAGCTTTGCTTGACAGTGACAGAAAAATTCTCTTTTTAGCAACAGCACAGTGGTTTCCCCTTAAAAATGTTACTGCTCTGTCACTGTTTCAATTTAATATAATTTTTTTCCGTTTTCAAATTTCAAAAGCACACTGCATATTTATGATTTATTACTACGCTTTTTATTTAAGTAATATGTGCCTTCTTGTTATTTTGAGGAATTCTTAAGTTGAGAAATACTTGGCATAAAGTATCGGACCATAAAGAAGATATAGCACAGTAAAATCCAGGCAACATTTTATTGTATTTTAAGTTCTAAAACTTAATGGAAAGAAATAAAAGATGCATGTTTCACTTATGGGTCATAATATCAGTCATGTCTATAAATATTACTTTAAAGGATATGTTTGGTTTATACACTTAACGACCGCCAATAATAATAATAATAATAATAATAATAATAATAATAATAATAATGATGATATAGTGCACACAAAAAAAAAAACCCCAAAAAAAAATCCAAATGCTGGCTATATTTTTGTTCTAACCAATGAAAGAAAAACTGTAACTAAACTATTGTTCAATGGAACTCTTGCATCAAAAAATTTATCAATGCAATTTTGCATTAACATTACATCACTTCACTGAAGCGTTACTAATACATAAAACATAAGTATTTCGTCACTAAATTATGATATAGTACGTAGAAAAAAATTCCGAATTCTGACTATATCTTTTGTTCTTATCAATGAAAGAGAAACCGAAACTAAATTATTGATCAATGGAACTCTTGCACAAAAAAATTATAATTTCAACGTTGCATCAACATTACATCATTTAACTTGTGTATTAGTAACGCGTCAATTAAGTATTTTGTCACTAAATTATGATATAGTAAGTAAAAAAATTCCGAATCCTGGCTATATCTTTTGTTATAACCGATGAAAGAAAAACTGTAACTAAACTATTGCTCAATGGAACTCTGGCGTCAAATATTTATCATTGCAATTTTTCATTAACATTACATCACTTCACTGAAGCGTTACTAATACATAAGACATAAGTATTTCGTCACTAAATTATGATATAGTACGTAGAAAAAAATTCCGAATTCTGACTATATCTTTTGTTCTTATCAATGAAAGAGAAACCAAAACTAAATTATTGATCAATGGAACTCTTGCACAAAAAATATATAATTTCAATGTTGCATCAACATTACATCATTTAACTTGTGTATTAGTAACGCGTCAATTAAGTATTTTGTCACTAAATTATGATATAGTACGTAAAAAAATTCCGAATCCTGGCTATATCTTTTGTTATAACCGATGAAAGAAAAACTGTAACTAAACTATTGCTCAGTGGAACTCTGGCGTCAAATATTTATCATTGCAATTTTGCATTAACATTACATCACTTCACTGACGCGTTACTAATACACAAGTTAAGTATTTCGTCCCTAAATTATGATATAGTACGTTAAAAAAAATTCCGAATGTTGACTGTATCTTTTGTTCTAACCGATGAAAAAGAAACCGAAACTAAACTATTATTCAACAGAACTCTTGCATCAAAAATTTGTTATTGCAAAATTGCATCAACATTGCATCCCTTGTGTGTTAATAACGCGTCAGTGAACTATTTCGTCATTAAATTATTATCGAGTTCTTACCGATGATAGAGAAAACGAAAACTATCGTTATAATTCGTGGAAGTTTTTATTTATAAATATACATAGTTTTTTTTATCGAAGGGGTTGCAAACGTTAAAACAGAATTATAGTAATAAAAAAAAAGAAATTCAATAGTAACCGTATAATAATATTCCACAGTTGAATTTAGCATAAGAAAACGCCGCAATACCAAGTTTCATAAATATTTTAGTAAATGACTGGTGATTTTTTTAGGCATAAATGGTAAAAAAATTAATATATTTTATTAATTGTGGCTTAAAACGACAGTTCTTTTAAAACCAAACATAAACTTAAGGAATAAACAGTTGTTTGCATAGTTTTTTTTAACACGTTGACTGCCGTATGAGTTGCATTCAACTCACACCTCTGGTTCTATCTTTTCTCTAATCAACGCGTCGACGAGTGCTGTGGTTGGGTAGTTTGATAATTTTGGCGCAAGGGCAACACGTAGTTCATACTGCGCCAAAGAAATTAGTGAACATCAATTTAAAATTTAAGAAAAAAAGTATCGGAAAAATTAATATAGAAGTCAAAGTTGAAATATTTTAGTGGGTGGAAGCATTCCACAAAAAATGACTTGAGGTCTGTCAGACCACATACAGCAGTTAAAGGTTAAATCAAATTGATTCTTTAGACCGCAATCGTCCCAAAATTCCGTGGCAATCAACGTGTTAATACTGTGGCATCTGCATAATGTTTTCAAACCGTATAGAATCTGCATAGTGTTATCAAACCGTTGAATCAGCATCATGCAATTAAACTGTTGCGGTAGAATTACAGTAATTTGGTACCCCTTCTTTTGAAAAAATTATAAAAATAGCGATTTTCTAATTTTTGTGGTTTTATAAACTTTAAAACCTTCTTCTTGATCGAACACATTTTTTAACAGATCCGATAGCTAAAATTGCATAAAAATTATGTTTTTTTTTTTTTTTTTTATGGAGAATTCATTACAGCTGCAATGGCCCCTTCAATATTTCTAACTCATTTTTCTCAGTTCGTGGTTTGTGG
This sequence comes from Linyphia triangularis, assembly GCA_963978545.1. Lineage (NCBI taxonomy): Eukaryota > Metazoa > Arthropoda > Arachnida > Araneae > Linyphiidae > Linyphia > Linyphia triangularis. Next base: position 81,238,865 of record OZ021721.1, on the reverse strand, counting down.
AATTGCCACCTTATTCAAAATGCTAAAACTCCAGCAAATACAAATGAGATGACTTGAAATTTTTTTGTGTCATCATAAACCTCTACTTGACAAAACTAGGCATGGATTTCGTTCTATATTAAAAAAAAGGTAAGCAACCGGTGTTTGAATAAAAAATAAACTTTTTTTAAAATTAAAAATGTCAAAAAATATACATTTTTTTCCGATTTTTTTTACCTGTAGGTATAGTTTTATTTTTTTTATTTTCTCCACTTAACAACAAAATCCAATAAAAGTGTAGATTATATTACTGGGGACTTTTTTTTGTAAAAATCAGGAAAAAATATTGAAAAATAAAAAAGAAGATAGAAATTAAATTTTTTTAAATTTAAATGAAAAGAAAATGTACAGCATTGCACGAACTTTTTTTTTACAAAATTTAGTTATTGACTAGTAATATTTTAAAATATGTAAAAATTATCATTTTAAAGGGTTGAATTAAAAAAAAAAAAAGTTTTAAGTGTAAATAGTTTTTTTAGTAAAAGCGTATACAGAATCACAGACTGCATGTGCTTGAAGCTATTTGAAAGGCACAAGATTGTTTACAAGTTGAAACTGACGTAGGCCGCTCTTCAAGATTCAAATCCACGTAGTCAGATTCTGCGCACACTTTAACTCAAAAAATGAAGAATTTGTGTTATGTAACTTGTGTGGCAAGAGTGTGATATGTTTCACAAGAAGATTATAATGATTCTACTCTAAGAAAGGGTGCTCCCAATAAAATTAAAATATTAATAAAGGAAATTTGTTCAAAAGAGACAAACGTACAACTTTAAAAAAAAAAAAAAAATACAGGAAGCAGGTGTTTTCTTTTTTTCACTGCTAACAAAATGTCTTGGACATTTCCAAGTGTAGTCAGGAGACCTCAATTGAGCAAGTCGTTCGGAATTCTGGATCTTGATTTATCAAGGCTACAATCTTCAAAGTTACATTGATTCAAATCAAATTTGAGCTTTCAATCATTTCAAGGATATTGTCACTTGGCATTTTCCTAATCTGTTTCGAAATGCTATCAACTATTGCTTCTTCAAGTCTTCTTTATAAGTTCAAAACTTTTTTTTTTTTCATGAAAGATTGTTTGAAAAAGTCCACTTTTCCATCAAAGTTTAAAATTTTCTAAATCCTATTTTTACATACATATTTTTGTTTTATAATTACATTTTACAGAGGATCGCATAGCCGTTTGAGGTTTATCTAACATGAACTATAAAGAAATTATGTCAGTAATCGCATGCATAGCTCACTATCTTATTAGGGAATTGTAATTATATCGCATTTCGTCTTTAACTGTAAATATTCAATACTCAATTCTTTTTTTATAAATTATTTCTCATTTCAATCAGATTAAATTGTTTTGCATTCATTAAAATTCAAATAGATAAATATTAATTAAGTGATACAGAAATGAAAATGTTCCTGCTTCCTTATTTAAAAATTTTTTTTAAAAAATCAGATTCAACCTATTCTAGTTGTACCATTTATGTCAAATAATAGATTTCCATTTCAATGCATAGTACTTAATTTAAATGTATGGTATATAACTTACAATTACAGAATTTAATTTACAAGTATAGAATTTCATTTATGATTATTTAATTTTATTTATGATTACATAATTTTATTTACGATTAAAGAATTTTATTAACAATTATAAGATTTTACTTACGATTATAAAATTTTATTTACGATTATAGAATCGTATATAAAATTCTATAATCATAAATAAAATTGTATAATAGTAAATAAACTTTCATAGAATTTTATTTACAATTATACAATAGAATTGTATTTATGATTATAGAATTTTATTTAAGAATATAGAATTTATTTTAGATTATAAAATTTTATTTAAGTTTATAAAATTTTATTTAAAATTATAAAATTTTACTTTAGAATATAGAATTTTATTTAAGAATAAATCTCAGATTATACAATTTAATTTAATATTATATTATTTAACTTAAGATTATATAACTTAAAATTATATAATTTAACTTAAGATTATATAACTTAAAATTATATAATTTAACTTAAAATTATATAATTTAACTTAAGATTATATAACTTAAAATTATATAATTTAACTTAAGATTATATAACTTAAAATTATATAATTTTACTTTAGAATATAGAATTTTATTTAAGGATAAATCTCAGATTATACAATTTAATTTAATATTATATAATTTAACTTAAGATTATATAACTTAAAATTATAAAATTTAAGATTATATAATTTAATTTAAGATTAGATAATTTACCTTAAAATCATGAGTAAACTGAAGATTACACAAGTTAACTTAAGATTATATAAATTAATTTTAATTTAAATTAAGTTTATATAATTTTATTTAAGATTATATAATCTAAATTCAGTTTATATAATTTAGCTTAAGATTATATAATTTAACTTAAGATTATATAATTTAACTTAAGATTATATAATTTAACTTACGATTATATAATTTAATTTAAGATTACAGAATTTAATTTATTATTATATAATTTAATTTATTATTATATAGTTTAATTTAAATCAATAGAAATTGATCACAATCAGTGAAATTTACATAATTTATTATTTATAAATTACTAAAATTGAATTTTAAATATTTTAATTCTATTCATTATTGTAATTAAAATTTAATTATTGTGATTTAATTTCAATTATTGTAATTTGAATTTTAGAAAGAAAATATAAAAGAAAAGAAATCGACAACCACCAAAGTGGAAAAGAGTCTCAGCGGCTTTCTGAAGATGCAGCTAAAAATACCCTTTAATCCGGAAGAAAAGTCACTTTATGTGGTATTTATTTTAATCCTATAATTGGATAACAAGTGATGTTTTGAGAAAATTGTCATTGTTTTTTTCAAAGTACTAAACGAAATATATTTAACGTAAATTTGTAATTTAGAGTCATTTACTTGAGTACTACTTGCTTCGATTCAAATTATTTCGTCTTTTTTAAATATAATTAAAATTAAACATCGATTGAACATATAAAACACTTTAAGCTTTAGGAATCGGAGTTTTGAAAGCCAATTGAAAAAAAAAAAAAAAAAAAGAGTGCCTAGTTTCTATTTGAAAAGCAACATTCTAAGTGCGCATAATATAAACAGTTTCACACTCATTACTTTTTTTTTTTAAATATATTATAATATTTTGAAGAGGAATAATTGTTTGAATTTTTCAACTGACTTCAATCATTCCTTTTTGAGCGACAACAGGTGAGTAAACATAACCACTCTCCTCTCTTTGAAATTAGATCGCTGTAATGAATCTATTGCCCGCATCTTATTTCAGCAACAGGTAAGATGGATCGATATCAGGGATCTACGAAGATGCGAAATGCCTCTGGCGTGGAAAACGTCAACGAAACTGTTTTTAAAGTGGAGACAATAATTTTCTTTGATTTTTAAGAAAATGTAATTGCAAACTACCACCTCTAGCTTGCAATCGCCGTTGACAATTTGTATAAATTTTTATCCTATCCCTCATGCATACTTTTAACATGCGCATATTTTTAACTCTAACTTTCTTATAATGACATTTCTCCTCATTTTCAGGCATATAACACTAAAACTATTCAGAGTAAATTAATAACAAAATTACAAGAAGATAAATTGACTATTCAAAATAAATTTTACAATAAGTAATTAAGAGGTAACAACATTTCAATAAAGAAGTAAATTACAATAAGTTTAGAATGAAAGAGTTGAGGTAAAGCTATAAGCAGGGGGAAGAGTAAGTATATTTTATTGATAAAAACTAGACAAGTGCGAATGAAACCACTATGATTTTTTTTTGTACGAAATATGTTTAAGGTAAGAAAAGATTATTTTCAATTTTTTTTTTTTTTTTTAATAAACAAATTCACAATAATTTCAATATGTTTACATTCTTCTCACTAGTACCTTTAACTCGATACCAAAGATATTATAATTTAAAAAAAAAGTTTTTTAATCAAATTTATGAAGAGTTTAAATATTTCTCTGAAAAGTTTGTTTATGTCTGTTTATGGGAATTTATGAAACATAAGTATACGAAATAATTTTCAAATTGTTCGACCACTGATTACTGGCACTTAAATTTTAATGTTCCGGACGGACACACACATGGAATTAAATTTGCAATTTTTCCTCCCTCCTTTTCAATTTAACAGAAATCCGGCTCGTTTTTTTCTTCCTAAAATCAATTATTTAGCATGAAATAGTAATTCTATTGTTAGGATAAATATATAAGTAACTTTTTTTAAAATACAAAATGTTATATTCCCATTAAGCTGTTTTAATAATTATAGACGCAGTCTCTCGAATAAAGTACTAATTTCTAAATATTTTGATTTCACTAGATTTTATCAGAATGGAAAGGAGATGAATTTTCTTTGCATTATGTGTATTTTACTCCAAAAAAAAAACTTTAATATCTATCTTCTATCGTCAGTCAATTTGTTTATCCGAAACATTGAAAGTTGAATTATTGAAAAGAATTTATGACGACTTATATGGAATTTAGCACATTGTACTATTACGTAAATACTTAAAGCAGATGAAGAACGTAGTTTTTCCCAATGGAATAGTAAGATACAACGTTTTTATAATAGCTTAAGATATTTTGATTAAATTTCTTAACAATGAGATACTTCTTTTAGTGATAGCATCTTTTTTGTAAGAATAAGACGGAAAAGTTATTGCACTAAGCATTGAATTTATTTTCACCTCCTGATTTGAAAAGTAATACCGTGCCTTTACAAACAACATATCTTAAAAACACAAACTTTAAAGTCAATGACAAATTTCTTATTACTATATTTGCGAAATCCAAAAATTAGAAAATTACACGTGCTTGGAGTTGAAAACCCAATTATCAAAAAATAACCATAGGCACGATTTCAAAGGTAAAAAACCTTTGCCTTTACTAGGATATAGCATTCCTGAATGCCTCAAATAAGGAAATTAATCTCACCCGTAACCTCTTCATAATCCCATGTAAGTACTTGTTCCGAACTATCACTCAGAACCCAGGATACTGAAGATCTATCCTGCGGTCTACATTACAAGTTCACTTACAGCTCAGGTTACCAGAAACATAACTTTTTTCGCCAATAAGCGGTCGTAACTGGGTGATGTATAGCCAAAAATAGGGATTTTGTAGCAGTCGCAATGGAAAGCAGCATTGTCAGGTAACAAATTTTCATTCTTAAGGCAAGGGTTTTTTGAAACTGATTTGAAGTTTGATTTCTTATAGTAATCAAGGTCTGCAAGTACAGGCTAGAGGGTAAGGTACTCAAAGTACTCGCGTTATCATGTTCGGGATATTATTGCGAAACAAATAAACAGAAAATGAGGTGGGTTTTGAGATTTAACTGTTGAATTTAAAATATTCTTATTGAAAATAAGTTTCAGAAAGTAATCTTTTATTTAAATTATCTAACATATATTATTTTTTTATGAAAATTTTCTCAAATTTTCTCATTTTTTTTAACTACATTAAATATTTCACATCAAATATTTTCAAGGAAAACTATTACGTATGAAAATTACTGCATAATAAGAAAATGCATTAAAATCTCTTTATTAGTTCTATTTTTTTTAATTAATGACCTTTCTAACTAAATAGTTAAGAGCATCCAAATATTGTCTTCATAAATTAGAATGAATTAAATTAAAACCCAATAAGCTGCTAATATTTCATTTATTTTTAAAAAAATAACTTTGTAGGGTGAAGGGGAAGTGATATCTTCAAAGTTTCATCTGGGGAAAATTTTTATGAAACAATTCTTTGAAAATAAGCAGCATAATTTATTTATAGATAATTATTAATGTTTAAAATTGAAATTTATAGATACTTCAATTATATAAATTGTAAACACCCATAAGCTATTTTGCGTACATTAAACAATATGCGTACATTAACACACTAAAAAACTCCATTAGATAACATTTTTTCGATCAGTTAGAATTTATGATTCGTTTCTAATATTCTAATATCGAAAGAGAAGCAAACGAAGTTTCCACTTTCTGTGGTGTGAATATTTGTGAAAAATAATCATTCTTAACAAAAACGATCAACTGGGTCAAAAAAAATTATATCTCTCAATACTTAGTCAAACTGTTCGACTTTCCTCATTCGAAGAAACAAATATACTTCGAATGTAACAGGTTATACTTTCCATGAAACGAAACTGCAAGGAAAGTAAATAAAAAAATGTTCTTCCTCACATCTTGTATTATTAATAAAGTAATTGTAAGAAAAATTATTCAGCCTAATTACTTGAAATAAATTCAACGGCGATCCAATTCTAATGAAACAAGCTTACAAAAAAAAAAAAAAAAAAAAAAAAAAAAAGGTATTTATAAATCTTCTGTTGGCATTGTAATAAATTTCATCTTTGTTTCTTTAGCTTGTGGGGATTTGTTTTGTTCTTTAGCTGGGCAATATCGCTTTCACGTGAATCGTGCCAAGAAGATGTTTACGTCAAAATGCGGAAAACGTGGATGGAAAGAAAGGTCAATCATCACAAGTCGGTCACACCTGTTTCTTTCTAATGATTGGAAGGAACGTGTTTCGAGATACTTTGGGGTAACTATTTTATGAAGTATAGCAACTTTTAGACAAACAAAAGGGGTTTTCTGAAAATTGCAGACCAAACTGCCTTTAAATTGTATATTGAAAAAATCGTGGAATGTTGTTTATTTCCTAAAGCAATCTCATTGCCATTCGGGTTTTTATTAACTTGTTTTTGTAATTCAACTCAGGATTTAGTTGTTATCAATTTATTTATAGCTCATATTCTTATACGAAAACGACAGACACTTTGCCAACAAATTGACTCCTATTCTAGATATTATTTAATATGTACTTTCTGGATTTCATTAGTATGAGAAATAAAATCTTCTCAACATAATTTTGAAATGACGTACCTATGACCAAAATTCTTTAAAATTATTATTGAATTTTTAGGTATCAATTTATTTTTAATTTAATAGTTTATTATTTAATATTATTTTTTTAAATTGTCACGCGAGCCTCAATAAAACAATTCTTAAAATTACATAATATTCTCACTCAGTTTTAGAAAGTGAAAAAAATATGTTTTCAAATTATGCTAAGAGTTTACCAAATAAAGAAAAAAAAAATTAAATTACAACAGTCTTGTAAAGTGCGTTTTTACAAATGATTAAGAACTAGATTAAGGATATTTGCAAACTAAGCTTCATTAAAATTTATTGTACAACGAATAATATTGCCATTCTAAAGTTTTGAATAAAAGTTGTAAGACTCTACTGCAAAGTTTGAGAAAAGTATTTAAAAATAAAATTTTAAAATGTTTACAACAATGCTTGATATTTTATCTTCCTGACACTGGGAGGAAACATAAGGAGCATCCTACACTGTTTAAGGGCACAAAATATGTCAGTGCAACGAAAATGTATTGCACTGGTATACAGTTGTTATATATAACTTAATAGGATTCTTGTACAACATGTGTCATGGCATTGTATGAAAAAAAAGCCTTTTTTTAATATTTTTACACTTTTTCAGATTCACTCTTTTGAATTGTTGATGAAACGAATAATTTTACGATAAAAGTTTTCAAATAAACAAATTTCGTATGGTATGAAATAATCAAGAGGCTTGATTCGAAAAAATTAATTTGACATTCTAAACCCAAAAGTTACCAGAAAGAGTTACGCCCCGACAGACTTGATCACCTCATTTCCCAACCCCTTTATTTCGCTGCCAAAGATTTCACCATCTGCTCAACCCTCAAGTGTCTGCCGACGTTAATTGGTGGTAAAAGAACAATACAGTAAAGAGAAGTCTTCTTCGCACAGACTACGCTCTACGAAGAAGATAATCAATCTTTAAGTACCTATTACTATAACTACTATTAAGAACCTATTACTTAAAATCCGTCTTAGAAAATAAATTGGCTTTGCAAAGTGATTCGATACGTTTTAAGGCATGATTACGCAAAATCTAGAAAGAGCAAAGTAGGATAAGAATTTTTCGTAATTTTTAAGAAACATTCTGCTTCGACAAAGTTCTATTAGTGCTGGAAACATTCCAAAGTTAATTTTTAGAGACTTTACAAATGTCAGTGACTTGGGAGAAATCGTAAATGACTTTATTGTGTCTTATTGCAAAATCCAAGAATAAAAATTTCAGAGGAAAGCAATGCATCTAATTCTCAAAAAAATTACAATATTAAATTAAAAATAAATATTGAATTAACGGGAAAATAGTAAAAAATGTACTTATAAAATTTTAAGAAATTGGCTGAAGCCGAACCAAAACTACTTACGAGCACGTGTTGTAGTGGAGATTCTCTTCTCAGTGATGACGAAAAGACTGTTTAATTGAGGTAGATATAAATTATATTTGACATAAGATTTTGCAAAATTTTCAGTTCAATGGTGACATTTTTAATCTTCTTATGAAAGAGATTGAATAGTATTTTATTTTTTATAATTTTTGCATTCAAAAGTATAAAGTTATCAGCAACACATCCCCCCCCCCCCCACTCCCTTATAACTGCTTCTATCTATTCTGCCAGTTTACCTAAATTTTTTAACATCCAATCGCAATCACTGGATGTTAATCAAACCAAGTCCATTGGCTTGATGCTAGAGGAGTGTTCTGGCATTATATTTGTAACAAACAAAAAAAAAAAAAAAAAAAAAAACTAAATTCTTTAGAAATTAAAATACATAACATTATAAATGTTTGTAGTAGAAGTATTTAAAATGCAGTTAATTTCACACTGGTTTGTTGAACGGAATCAAAAAAATTTATTACAAAAAATAATTAATTCGTTCCAAAATGACGGCATTAAAGGGACGGGGCAGTGCACCTACTTTTCTGAATTTTTAGTGTATTTAACAATGAAATCTTCAAAATTTTTCAATTTTCCCCTTTGTTGTTGTGACATTTTTTACATTCAGTCATCGCCAATATGTTCCAACATGATGATCGATCAAAATATCAAGATTTTAAATTGTTGTTCGAATCATATTAAACTTAAGTAGGACATTTCTGTCTATTATTATTGTAAATATCTGCAAGAACAAAGTGGCACTTGTATAGCTTTTGCTTTAAAACATTCTTTCAATCGCGGATAAATTTCAGATAGGTCTCTCAACTTTTATGACCAGGGCCTGATCAAGAGGGCAACGGAAGCCCACCTTTAACCTGGGGTCCCCATTTTAATGTGTCAGGTTGATGTATGGAATCCATAATTTACCAAAACAAATCACTTGAAGTCTTTTTATTTATAACCGTAAACTGCATTTTGAGAGTAATTGAAACAAATTAAAAGTATTATTATCAATGACTCTTTATTGATTTTGTTTGGTTTCATAATAAATCCTCTTGATTTACCCCCTCCTCAAAAATTACGTCACGTTCTGCCCTCTTCCTTCCTACCCCTAAAAATTAATTCAATTAATTTTACCATCCGCCTCCGTTCATAAAAAAAAAATGAATATTTAATATAGTTTTTAAATGAATTCAAATAAAATAAAGTTTGTCTCATTGTAGATTAGCTTTTATTAATGTGATTCTTGGTAAAATAATTAAAACTATTTTTTTTTTACTTCAAATTAATAAAAAAAATTATTAAATTTTCCTCGCAAAGGAGAAGTTGTTACATCAAGCAAATTATTACTCCTTCCCTCTCCATATGAAGGTCCATTATGTTGGGCCAGCCCCCTCATTTCTCTTCTCTGCGCATGACGTAAATTACGTACGTCCCCCTACATGAAAATGGGTAGAGTTATGAAAAACCAACCAGTCACTTCCCATTGTTTTTATTAAAAAGCTCTAAATAATATGCCTAGGTAATTTAATGAATAATATATAATGGAAAATATTTCGTGTGGGGGGGGGGGGGTGAATCACCTGAATCCCTCCCCTATATACGGCCCTGCTTAAGGGTAGTTGGCTTGGCAATCAAATAGTTTTTCGATTCAAACTACAATTCAATAACAATGTTGTAATAACCTTGTGACAATACTTCAGTTTCGTCATCAACTTTTCATGCAAACTGTCATTTTCTGTTGAAAACTTTTAGCTTTTGTCGAATCGTTGAGATCCATTTTTTTAGAGACGCATTTTAAGAATTAGTTCTAAAGAGTTACGTTGTTTTATCGTTATGGGATCGATAAAAAGTTTTATAAAATCGTGGCGCCATCTTCTGTCACAAATTTATGATTCATACCACTGCTTCCAGTCTTATCAATAAATTACCTATCCAGTGTCCTACCATTTAAGGGACAATAAGCGTTACAATATTTCACTCAATAAACTTTTTAATAAATTTTTAGCATGATTTTTCTCACAAATGCAACGTTTTGAAAATCTAGAAATATTCTCGAATTTATTTCGTGTTAACAAAAACAAATAGCTGAACTGAAGAGATTTTCTATAAAACAAATGCTGCAATACTCCTTCACACTTACGTTTTTTTTTTTTTTTTTTTTTTTTTTTAACAAATCTGAGAAGTTTGACTTTTTTAGAATTTTAATTGCTGTTGTTGTTTAAGTAGTTATTTCGTATTAAACTTGTGTTGAAAATTAAAACGTACCGCATTTAAAATTTAAATAATTTTTCATTTGGGAATTAAAAAACAAATAAAATATGACTTTGATAATCAATAAACGAAAGTACATAAGAATACCTTTGAAGGTATTTTTTAGTTATTTTATATATATATAGTTATATATATATATATAGTTATATATATATATTTAGTTATATATATATATATATATATATATATATATATATATATATATATATATATATATATATATATATATATATATATATATATATATATATATATATATATATATATATATATATATATATATATATATATATATATATATATATATATATATATATATATATATATATATATATATATATATATATATATATATATATATATATATATATATATATATATATATATATATATATATATATATATATATATATATATATATATATATATATATATATATATATATATATATATATATATATATATATATATATATATATATATATATATATATATATATATATATATATATATATATATATATATATATATATATATATATATATATATATATATATATATATATATATATATATATATATATATATATATATATATATATATATATATATATATATATATATATATATATATATATATATATATATATATATATATATATATATATATAGTTATATATATATATATATAGTTATATATATATATTTAGTTATATATATATATATATATATATATATATATTTCAATTTAAGATGTATAGTATTTAGAATTTATTTTTAAGTCTTGATCTAGAATTAGAAACCATTGCAAATATTTATTTAGGGATTAAATAATAAATAACACATAATTCTGACTTTATAATCACACATATTTTGCAGTATTACATATTACTTCATGACTGTTTTTTATGTTTAAAATTTATTAGATTTAAACACATCTAGAACATTTCAAGACTTTTAAATAAAATTTTGGAGATATAACTGTGTAAAGCAATATAATGCATAACTTGTTTTAAAATACAAGCGGAGAATACATTTAAATTTTTATAATTATTTGTAAGCAACTATACCTTTAAAAACTCATTATTTGACATCTACTTTCCATACAAATACAATTAAAACTGATTTGTTAAGATGAATGTTTAGTTTATTTCTAAATAAATTACTAAGAGTAAGAACTAATTTTTCGTCGTTTCTTATAAATCAAACAAAAATTATTGGTACAACCTCACCCACAAACATTGTAAACACCCTTTCATTTGTAAAAGGAATAAAAATTCACAGTTACATGGCTAACGATGTTACACAAAAACTAATCACAATGCGGACGTGATAATTATCGACAAAACTTAAAAACCGTATTTACATCCAACTTCAATATCCGATAAATTAATTCTTAACGTACATATAAACTTTTTCACATAATTGTTTGTTTGATATTTTAAAATGCAGTAATTGTGTAGAAATACATTCAAAATGAATACTTTGAGTTTACATCTTTCAAAAACTGCTTATAATATTTATATTTAATATATCCATCTTGGTACACATTCTAGACAAAATGGCTTATAAATATTTATAAAAAAATTACCAATATTAATTAAACATTTCGATTTAATCAGCGATTCTAATATTTTTAGAGAATATGGCTTTTAAAGTTTATGAAAAACAAATTATATACTTTGTATGCACTAAAAGTAACTTTCTTTTTACGTTATAAAATTCACATAAAATTATATACATTTTTATAATCAATATTTTAGGTCTACAATATAGAATTTACTTTTATATAATATGCTACAAAAAGTTCAATTGAAACATTGAATTGAATTTTTTATAGTATACCATGGTGTTGAAAATCACTGTTTTAAGATAATTACAAAAAGTGCTTATAAAATCAATGTCTTTATATTTTGTTTGTATTTTACACAATTACTATATTTCAAGTATCTAATAAAAAAATCTGTTAAAACAGTTTGTATATACGTTGAGAAATAAATAATTTATATAACACTGAAGTTGGATACGGCTTTTAATTTTTGTCGATGACTGTCTCTTTAACGAAAAAACTTTCAATAACTTACCTGAATTATTAGCAGAGTAACTAGGAATAAAACTTTGATAAAAAGCACTTTTGTTTGAAAAAGCTGATTAGTGTTTTCTGGATACTATTGTATCACGCAACACTGTAGAACCTGTACCTGTACAACAACTCGCGCCTGCATCATCCTCGCAAATTACCTACTAGTGTGCAACACAAAAAACTTTTTTTGGAAATTCAAAATTTCAAGTCGATAAAAAATTGCCATTGTGGTAAAAATTTATCAAAATTTTTTTTAGTTCAAAAGAAAAATAAGTAAGTCTCCCGGAATGGACCCAAAATTTGATTTTTTTTTCTCAAAAAAGATTTTTAATTTTTTTTAAAAACATAAATATAAAGCAAATTTTTGTTTTCAAGTATAAAAATGCAAAGTTTAGAACATTAATTAACCGTAATAAAAAGTTATATCGGTCTCCCGGAATCTACCATAAAAACCTTGCATTTTTTTTTTTTACCAAATACACATATTTTTTAATTTTCAACACATGCTTTAGGTTAATTTAAATTATTTTATTTATAGTCTAGGTATAGAAGTATAACGTTTTGAAGTATCGGGAATATCATTTTATGAAATGATGAATACTATACTCAAGTATCAAGTCGTGTCACATCCGCACGACCGGAGTATCCAACCAACAAAGACCCTAGTTTCGAGACATAAAAGTAACGTTATTGAAAATGATTCAATGTCATAGAGTTCAAGTGTTGAAAGTGTATTTGATAATATTAAATGCTTTTACCAGTGGAAAAGTCAGAAAGTTCAATTATTTCAATGAAACAAGGGCTACCAGAAAATATCCTCCTTTTTTTTTTTTTTTTTTCCTCCGTAGAGCCATAATTCCATTAGAGCAGGAGCTCAATTAGCAAGTGCACTTTTGCGGGATGTAAATGTTGCAATACTATAGAAAATCAGGCATCTGTAATAGATAAATCGAAGGTTTTTAATGAAAAGTTAAAATATCCTCAAGGTATCAATTCAACTCGCACTCAATTTTGTGGTCGAATTAAGGAAGAAATAAGTATAGAAATTGTAACTAGTAAATGTGTCCGGATAACTAAACTAGAGGAACACATATCTTTGGTTGAAGAATTAGATACAACATATTTTGGACACGCAACTCCAGAATGTGGCTCTGGACAAAATGTAGTATCACCAATATTAAAATTTATAAAAAAAAACCCATCATTGATCAGAAAACTATTAAAGCTTTTGGTTACTATGGTACCACATCGAATATTGGACTTTCTAATAGATCATTTCAATATTCGAAAATGTTTTTAAAACACCCAGTACAATGTGTTGTTTGTTTGCTTCGCTTAAACGAATTGCCTTTTAGGAAAGTTATGGTAACCCTAGATGGTCCAATTTCTGGACCTACTTCTTTTAGTGGTCCAATAAGAAAACGTTTAAATAGAGTGTTTGAATGTAATAATTACACTGGTTGACAAAATTTAAAGACGAGATGGTTTTTCTTTAATAACTTCTTGGTGGAACAGCATAGGTACATGAAATTCACATTAAAGAGATATCTTTATGTAACAGTACAATAAGTAAAACCAAGCAGTCGCAAAATGAAATGCTAAATGTACGTGGGGGCATATGCCATTAGTCTGCTCCATTACAGATGCATTCTTTAAAAAATCACACGAATCAAAGAATTAACTTTTAGTACGAGATATGATCTCCCCTGTTATCAATGTTTACTTTGCTCTGTATTCTCATATTTAGCATAAGGATTTTGATGAGCCATAGTGGCTAAATTGCTCGTCCCACCTTTTGAACTGTTTTGAAGAAATGGAAAGTTCCCAATACACCGAATTTTTTCTCAACGCGTCTCATGGAAGCATCCCACACATGTTTGAAAAAATTTGGATTAGAGGAGTGATTTGGCCTAGGTATAGAAGCGATATTCGTATTTTTTAATCGTTTATCTAAAGCAGCGTTCGCCACTAACTTTTAGAGACGGGCCGCATGATTGAAAACTGAACAATAATTTAACTTTTTTATATTAATAAAATAACAATTGATATTTGATTCTTGTTTCAAATAATTAAAAAAAAAATTCTTTACATCGTAAATAAAAGTCATAAAAAAAGTTAATCTTTTGTGATAATTTTACAATGTGACTTGACATAAACTCATAACCAATAAAGATATTTAAACCATACCTCCTAAATCTTGCATTTTAGTTGATGTTAATCGCGAGACGATGGCAGCCGGTCCGCTTTTCACTCTCTACTTTGCGTTTAAAACTAGTCTTCTACGCCATTATTGCACTGGAGTCATAGAGTTCACGATACTTCTTTTCACGTCAAAACAAAAGAGGCCAGTATGCATTAAAACACCCAACTCCTGCCCATCACATTCAGAAAAGCAGAAATCGAATTGTGCCATTCACTTATCAAGGGAGTAGGGTATCATAAGTACAAAACTAAGCAATGCGAAAGAATGAGTCATTGTTAATAATTCGAACTATTCCTTTTTTTATTTTTTCTCGTTGGCAGTCTCAGAAAAAAAGAAAAAGGAATTTCCAGACTTACTGACGTAGGCCACTTAATGGAAAATGCAGTTTTTGGTAGTAAACACATATTATTGTTGATAAATTAAAATTATTTCCCCAAAATTTGATTTTTACTCTTCTGTACTGCCGGCGGGCAGGAGAAAAAGCTGTAGCGGGCCGGATCCGGCCCGCGGGCCGCCTAGAGGCTGACGCTGATCTAAAGCAACAGTGAGAAAAAATATTCAAGAAATATCAATAAACATGAGTTAAAAATAAATATTTCACCATTATAGACTTGCCTAAATCTAGGCAACGTAACTACAGAAAAAAAGTCGAATTTAATTATTTTTTTGCGTTACTGGGAAGCTCAATACTGCAATATACTACTACATATTTCACCCAAAGGCAAATTTTTTTCTTAACATCATATAGTTTTTACTGAAAGGAATGCATTTAGTCTCATGAGTGATATTGAACGTCAGAAAATCTGCAGAAAAGTGTGGGAACATGATATTACGTGGTAAATATCAATTCAAGATAACAATTTGGTAGGAAAAAAGTTTTAGTCTTAGTTCGCTATTTGTTAAATTGTTGTATTGAGCTTCCTAGAAATGCAAAAAATAATTAAATTCGACTTTTTTACTGTAATTACGTTACCTAGATTTAGGCAAGTCTATACTGGTGAAATATTGATTTCTAACTCATGTTTATTGATATTTATTGCATATTTTATCTCACTGTTGCTTTAGATAAAGGATTAAAAATATGAATACCGCTTCTATACCTAGACCAAATCACTCCTCTAACCCAAATTTTATCAAACATGTGTGGGACGTTTCCATTAGATGCGTTATGAAAAAATTCGGTGTATTGGGAGCTTTCCATCTTTTCAAAAAAAATTCAAAAGGTGGGACGAGCAATTTAGCCACTATGCTTCATAAAAATCCTCATGTTATGCTATGTATGAATACAGTGCAAAGTAAACATTGATGACAGGGGAGATCATATCTAGTTCTAAATGTCAATTCTTTGAGTCGTGTGATTTTTAATAGGGATGCATCTGTAATGGAGCAGACTAATGGTACTCCATTCTTTTACATATGCCCCCACGTACACTATGCATTTCATTTTGCGACTGCGTTGCTTTACTTATCGGTATGTTACATAAAAATATCTCTTTGATGTGAATTTCATGTGTCTAAATTGTTCCGCTGAGAAGTTATTCAGGAAAAATCATCTCGCCCTTTTAAGTTTTATCAACCAGTGTATATATAATGTTTTCCCAGAAGTTGATTTTATGTACCGACCAGAAATATCTCTAGTAAATATGTCAGTCTGTATACTAACAAAAGAGAATTCCCCCAAGGATTAGCAAGCAGAAACCCTGGAAACATCTCCCATTTAATATAGCTGACAACGTCAAACCGAATTTTGCGTTTATATATTGCTTCACTTGATCCAACCCCACAATTGAAAAAACTAGTTCGAAAGTTTGCCATGAAAGTTTATACTCCCTTAGTATTTAAAAAATAATCTTAAGCCTGTTGTTCAATCAACCTCTACAGAGAAGTGGTTTTATTGTACACCCAGAAAATCTTCTTTTGGGAATGTTGTTTGACTCAGAAAGCATACTAATTGTCTGATAAGTAAAATGATTCCAAAAACCTTGACACAAAGTTAAAAGCAAAGAGTATTTTCAAACCACTACAAGTTAATTTTGATGCAAAGGACTGCATAGTAGGGTGGTTCAAAAAAAAATAATTTTTAATTTTTGAAACGCATGAGGTGAAAAAAGTTGATACACATCTTAATAAGAAAAACTGTATAAAAAAATTTGAAAAAAAAAAAAATATATATATCTTCCGATCGCGCATTCACCTCAAAGTTTGGAGAAGATACAAAAAATAACTATTTTTCCTAAATTTTTTAAAAATTCTAAACGTTATTTATTTGAAAGGCAATAGTTTGCAATGTGTACTGAAAGGGTGGTATAACACAGGAAAACACTATTTTATGCATTTTTAAAACATATATTAATAATAAAAAATACTCAAAAGTTACATTATTTGTAAGAAATAATGATTTTTCTGTAAAATGGGTACTAATGTTATTTCTTACATTTTTTATTTTAAACATGCTTTAATTCATTTGGTTCACTTTTTTCTCGAGCTTTCTATCCCAGTGATGCACTTTGAAGGAAATTTTTGTTGAAAAGTCGGGCATTATGGATCTTTTAAAAAAAAGTGCTGTCCTAACGTCTTTTGCGTCATCGCCACCTACTTTTGTCTTGTTTCTCTACATTAGCGTTCCACAGCTTGTGAGTGACAAGGAAACGAGTTGAAGTCTGATTTCAATGGTCCATAGTAACATAGATACGCTGACCAATTTCCCCAGACATAGGCCAATCCAGTTGTGAAACGATGTGAATCGGTCGTTGGAAATAATATTAGCCAATCTCGCCCAATTCTGGATAAAATATAGAAGAGGTTTTGATAAGCCGATGTACAGTTTTAAACTTGGGATATTGTATTTATGAGAAACAAAACTATGTGGTGGTTTTTACTTGTTTGTTAAAAATTCGTGTATTTTGGAATTATGCTCGGTCAGACTAGTCAATCTTATAGTCTCTCCCTGTTTCCACCAATACAGCTGTGCTACCTCGGATGCGCCAGTCTTTGCTAACTAATGTCCGTTTGTTTCTCTTAACAAAGGAGGGGTCCTATTACGAGCATTCCAATTAATTATGCCCACTCAATGCAGTCAGGATACCTACAATAAAGTTAAGTTTAGTTGTCTTGAAAGGCCTGATAGTCTTTCTCTAGGAAAGTTCTCGCGATTTCAGAACCTGATGCCTCAGTTCTCTTACATCTCTCCTTGCGTACGAAATCATTGCCGAAATCAAATTTTTTGAGTGAGGGAAGGAAGCATTTCGTTCAATAACTGAGTTTAAAACTTGCAGTAAATATTCAGGGAGGTATCGAGACAATCGAATTGTTCTTAGGTCTTTCAGAAAATTAATTTTTTTAATGTAATAATATCAAGAAGATATAACTGAGTTGTGTTCAGTTTCATTTCAAGTTGAGGAATTAAACATTCAACACGTAAAAAATCAGTCAGGGGAAATTTTTCAAGGTTCTTCAATTATTTTATCTCACTGAAAGATGTTGTCCAGTTGTAGTACTATCTACGTGTTTAAATAGGCGTCTTAATGGTAGTTCATTGGAGTATAGGAGGCATATATCCCAATGTAGTGGTCGCCCAGCGTGCAATTTGGTCTGTCAGATTATTTCCAGCCAGTATTCATGGCTGACCCAATCAGAGCCACGTGCGTTATGATCCAATGACTAAGTTAGGATGCGTTTTGATCCAAGTAAGTTTATGAGCTTCAAAGGAAGAGAAGGCACCACGAGAAAGGCCACCCAGATTAAAACCCACCAAAACACAATTTTTATCAATGTTTCAAAGGTTATGCGCGAATAATTATTATTAAATAATTACTAATTTGATTTTTTCCATGTTCTATCTATTTCATTCCACACAATACAAACTAATGTACCTCGATAATTTAGTGATTAGCGTATTCTACAAATTGATGGAAAAAGGGTGTTTTTTGTATTTATTCCAAACTTTGAAGTGAATGCTTGAAGTAAATAAAACAATTTTAACAAAAATATGTAAAAAGTAACGTTAGTATCCATTTTATAGAAAAATCATTTTTTTAATAAAAAAATGTATTTTTGAAAATTTTTAATTATTAATATATATTTTAAAAATGCATGAAATAGTGTTTCCCTGTGTTATACCACCCTTTCACTATATATTGCAAATTATTGCCTTTCAAATATATAACGTTTAGAATTATAAAAAAAATTTAGGAAAAATAGTTATTTTTTGTATTTTCTTCAAACTTTGAGGTGAATGCGCGATCGGAAGATATTATTTTTTTTCAAAATTTTTTTTACAGTTTTTCTTATCAAGATGTGTATCAACTTTTTTCACCTCATGCGTTTCAAAAATAAAAAATTATTTTTTTTCGAACCACCCTACTGCATAGATCTTATTCATTGACAATTTGAAAAAATAGTGGAACTACTTGTCATAACTGGCTTAAGCAAACAAGACACAAAAACCTTTGATTTATCTATTACCGCTGTCTGAATTTCTAGCGTAATAACATTTAAATCCTGCCAAAGAGCACTTGCTAATTGAGCTCCTGTTCTAATGGAAATATGGCTCTACAGTCACATGCTCTAGAAAAAGAGAGTAGATTTTCTGGGCCGCCCTTGTTTCACTGAATTAATTGA
This sequence comes from Linyphia triangularis, assembly GCA_963978545.1. Classification (NCBI taxonomy): domain Eukaryota; kingdom Metazoa; phylum Arthropoda; class Arachnida; order Araneae; family Linyphiidae; genus Linyphia; species Linyphia triangularis. Next base: position 81,219,327 of record OZ021721.1, on the reverse strand, counting down.
ACTTTACAGCTTTTCCACTGGTAAAAGCACTTTACCAACAAATACACTTTCAACACTCGAACTCTGTGGCATAGAATCATTTTTAATAACGTTGCCTTCATGTCTCAAAACTAGGGTCTTTGTTGCTTTTAGATTCCACGGTCGTGTGGATGTGACATGACTTGATGCTTAAGTGTAGTATTCATTATTTCATAAAATGATATTTCCGATACTTCAAAACGCTGTACTATATACCTAGACTACAAATAAAATAATTTAAATTAATCTAAAGAATGGTTTGAAAATAGAAAAAATATGCGCATTTGGTAAAAATCGCAAGGTTTTCAGGTAGATTCCGAGAGACCTAAATGTTGCATGACAAATATAATTTTTTTATTACTGTTAATTAATATTCTAAACTTTGCATTTTTATACTTGAAAACAAAAAAATTTGCTTTATATTTATGGTTTTTTTTTTTTTTTTTTTTTTTTTTTTAAATTAAAATCTTCGTTTTGGAGGGGAAAAAATCAAACTTTAGGACCATTCCGGGAGACCTAAATATTTTTCAATTGAACTAAAAAATTTTTTTGGTAAATATGTGACCGCAATGGCAACTTTTTAACGACTTGAAATTTTGAATTTCTAAAAAAAAAAAAAGTTTTTCGTGAAACGCCCTATTGAACATATTTATATTTTGTGCTACACATTTACGCCGAATCAAACAGAAACATTTCTGTCGATTTTAAATGTGTCACCACAAATTTGCAAAAAAAAAAAAAAAAAAAAAAAAAATCATATTCTCCACTGAACAAAGCCCTTGTGAGTAAATTACTTTTTCTTGTCATTTTCTAGTTATAAGGTATGAAACAATGGATAATTTTGTAAAATTCTTCAAAAAAGAAATTGCGGATTTTTATTAAAAGCTGTTATAGACCCAGTGCTATCTACGGGGAAATATATAGTTTAAGTTTGGAGGAATGTCTTTTAATCTAATTCAGCCTAGCACTCTCTTAAAAATGTGTTAAATATAGAAAGTATCTCCTAGAAATGTATAAAATACAGAATTTATCTCTTAAAATGTATGAAATGTATTAAATATCATTTTCAATTCGACAAAAGTTTAGATGTATTTACTTTTACTGAAAAGAATTGGTAACTACTAATGTTTATCAAATATTCTAATAATTCGGATATATTTTAGAATTCACAGAAAACAACGAATTTTTTTTCTGGCTATTCCTAAAATTTTCAACTTTTTCCTTACACCATATGGATTGGCTCAACACACCCTATCAACGAAAAATTATCAGATACCTTATTTGTACGTCTTAGTTTCAATAAAAACTCGACGATTCTTTGATTATCTATCCAACATACTCGAACAACCGGCCATAAAAGAAGCAAATATCCACCACAATCCCTCCCCCCCCCCCTCCCCCGCGAAATCAACGACTTGAAACAAAATCTTTTCTTGGCAAACTCGAATGTTAAAATTTAATTATAACGGTAAAGAGCAGTTTGCACCCATAACTTTTGATTTCAAAAAAGAGGAAATGGATAGTTGATTCGTAAAATTTTCAACACGAATACTGAACTTATTGTTCATGGAAGAAATAAAATTAAAAAATATATAAATCTAATATAATTTGAAAAAAAAAAAAATTGAATTCCATGGAAAAAAATAGATTTATAAACATATGTAATTGTTTTGTTGATTAAAGAAGCACACCGTACTACAAATTGTTCAGATACTGAACTGAACATTTCTTTGAACTTTGACTGCAAATTGCTCCCAAAATTCCTTTTCTAAGAAACTTCCAACCCCAAGAATCCAGAACTAATTTCTGACCTTCGAACTAAGTGAGGGAGCGATCTCACTTCATCAACAAATCACCATCCATAAATCCTGCATTGCAACGCCTCTTCCGCGAAGACAAAAGTTCCTGACGCGTTGTAAAGTCTGAGGATTCTATTTGTGGATGTGTTCGCTATTAGTTTCCCTTCAATGGCATACCGCTGCTATTTCCTATTTTTGCATAAGGTTACGTCTGCAAGCCCGCACCTCTCGTTCAACCAATCCAATCCCTCCTGAAAATAGGTTCTTATAGGTTCCCCTGTCAAGAAGGTGGTAGATTCCATCTTTGTGAGCTTTCGCTTTTGACTCACGCGCTGTATGGAACGTAAATAGAAATCGCGAACCACCTTGGATTCCAGCCAACACTACAATGGAAAGAGCTCGGAAAGAAGAGGTTCGCCGCCAATCGATTAGTGACCAATGAACAAAAAACCTTAAAATACTATTACTAATTACTAAAAAAAAACTTACATTTGGCTATTCTTAAATGGAAGTTCTCTCTGGAAATGCCTTTCAATGTTTGCAAAAAGAATCGACACTGAAGAAAGATGCTTGCGCTAATCGATAATTGTAATTAAAAACAATAAACGGTAAACAGCGCTCACAAACTATAAGTTCCTAACAAAAATAGAAATCCATAACATAAATTTATAGATCACTATATTCTATAGTCACGTCTACTCTATATATTCGATTCAATCCCCTTTACTGTCAGTTTAAGTGTCACATCTATAAATCTAGTATCGCAAAGAATAACTTGTAGTTATTGTAATTATAGCTTACGATTGTAAAGCTTTCAATTCCATTTTATGTAGCTTTTTCTAAAATTTTGACTGCGTTATACCTTTAGAACAAAGTTATTAGTGGAGTTGTTTTCGAGTAAAGTATAGTAGTTATTTTTATTTCTACAATGTCATACAGAGAATAAGAACAGGTATTCAAATATCAATAATGAAATATTTTCCTCTCTTCGAGTTTTCCAGTTCACAATGATATTTTTTTTTACGTTTATTTTTGCGTTTTCTGAAAACTTGCGAAGTTTTTTTTTTACGTTTTTCTTTTTACGTTTACGAGTTTCTTTTTACGTTTCCTGAAAACTGCAACGGTAATTAATTACCTGTTTCAATTTTCAGAAAACGTATAAAAAGAAACTCATTACCCCTAATACAAATAAAAACTTTAAAATACTATGTTATTATAAGGTAGTTAATTTCTCCTGAAAAACGCATCTATGAAATTCTTATTCTTCATCAAAAAATAACTTTCATAAAGCAAGATAAAAAAAACCCTCTTGTCTTCTAAAATTATTTTGCAATTGTACACCTTCAAATGTCGAGCTAAATGCCCCCATTTCAAAGATTTCCCTTCAAGAAGAGTTAAACACCCTCTTCCCGCAACAACTTCTATTTTGATACCTTTGTGTATGTGGTGGGTGAAGGAGACGAAAATGGATCCATCACACTCGGAGACCCCGAAACATTGAACTTGAGTGCTATTTAGACCATCATTGGTTTTACATCTCCCGAAAGAAGCCATTTAACCATTCAGTGTTCAACAGATCATTCAACATTGAACCATTTCTTCTGATATAGTAAGCAAAAATCACAAATGTATCAATATATTTGATTTTATACATACACAGTATACTTAAAAATTATTTGCTCAAACACATTATTTTGCACGTCCTGAGTGATCGGATAACAGACTTTATTGCTGTCAAATAAAAATAGATAGCGCGGAAGGCCCTCGAACTAAAAACATTAAAATTAAAATTGATACCTTCTTTGCAAAGATCCCCCCCCCCCCCTCTACCCCCTCCAAACACGCACACAGTGAAAATCATCTAATCTCCCTTTCAGTTAAATTAATAAATATAAATGTACACGAAACTTTTAAAAAACATGCTTTTAACAAATGCACTAAATAGTAAAAAAATAATTTTTACTACTCAGTTACTTTAAAATATATGTAGAGTGTACTCTATAGTAACTGACTAAAAATAAAATAGTAGAAAGGCCTCCCACTTTTATATTCTTTTATATTTAAGCAGTTTTCAGTAACGACATTATATCCAACTCGCATTTAAAATTAATTGAAAGAAAAATAATGCTTTTTTTCCCCCCCTTCTTCCCTTTTTTTTTTTTTTTTTTTTTTTTTTAATTCTTTATTATAAATTTAATTATTGTTAAAAATAACTTTTACTTTTAGGGCATCTATGAAAAGTGTATTTGTTTCATATTTATTTTCTACTTTTTGTTTATTTATTGTATGCAATTTGTATGCAATATTGTATGCAATATTTTGTTTATTTATTAAAACATATTTACTATAAAATAAAATCATTCAAGGTAAAAAATATATTCAGTATACTTGGTAGCTAAGCAACTCTTATTAATTGGAATAATATAATTTTAATCACAAGAAGAATTTATAATGATTACTAAAAACAAGTCACCCAAATGAAAGAATAGTTTCAAATTTTTTAAAATATCCACAATAAGCATTTTGTGTGTGTCGTGAAAAGGGGAGGGGGGGGGGAGAGAACAACCCTGGATACGATACTTAAAATAGCTGATAATAGCTAAGTACTTCAGGGTGAAACTTTGAAACATTCAGTTTCACAATATAGAATTTAGGCCACCGTTTATTGTTTTCATAAATACTTGTACGACAACTGAAATTAAATGTTTCTTATTTAACTTAAAAGGAAATGCTATAAACTTTTTTTTTTATAGAATTATATGATTTTTTTATGGTCGAGGGTGATTATACATTTTCACATGTACAGGCGATGTGATATGAGGTTAACCTCCCCCTGTGTTGGGGGGGAGGACTATAACTTTGAAAGTAGTATCGTCAAAAATACTTAACTGCCAACACCTAACTGTTCCCCCTGATCACCGTTAACCTCGTGTGAAAATATTGCTAAGTATTGATATTTTAAGAAATTTTGCTTAAATGAACTACAATACGATCCCTTAAGAAATATTTTTACAGAACCTTAGAAAATCATAAGAGTGACACAAGTGAGCAAACAGCCTTATCCTAACACTTTTAGAACAGAAAAAAACGCATTTTTTTACGTACTGCTCCATAAACTAAAACGTGATAATTTGATTTAACCCATAATCTACCAAGCTGATGACATTTTAAAATATTAATTTAATCAAAGTTAGTTTATTGCGTTTTTCTTGTGTTTTCACTCTATAAAAAGGAACAGTAACGCTCTTACGATTTATGCCTGTCTGTCTGTATTTGTATTTCAAAAGCATCAAAGTTTTTAATAATTTCAAAAACTATTAGACGATTTGAAATAAATATTGGCACACATGCCCTATTATTCATAAAATAAATTCAGATATATGGATTAGATCACATGTTCAGAAAAATCAATTTTCAAGAAATTACATGGATGGATACATTTAATTCAAATGTTCACTTTTCAAAAAAAAAAAAGCCGTCTATATATTTCATTACGCTGTATTTGAAATCGAATGAAAAGTCTTCACATAAGCGGATTTGATCTAATCATGTTAGAAACGATTAAATTAAATAAAAGATTAAAGCACTTTAAACGCAAATATATACATTTATTTTGATTTATTTTTTCCAAGATAATTAATTCAGCTTAAATGCTTTTTTGGAAAACAGTAGTGGTCTTCTATATTCTTTTCTATATAACATTCGAACCTCTATTAGTAGAAAATATATAACGTTACAGCATAAAAAAATATTTTTTCTTAATTGTTTATATTTGGGCATGTATAAACTAGATGTGCACCAAATTTTATTTAAACCATTCAACTAGTTCCCCCGTTATTTAACTTTTATTGTTTCGGACGGACAAAGACATTCAAACTGTTTCATAAGTGTTCCGTTATTGACCTTTGAGTATGAAACTCTAAAAATATCTCATCTATTTTAAATGTTATTTACACTATATAAGCGAACGAATTCTATCCCAGTCCAAATTTATCCCGATGTCTAAAACGAAAGGAAAGTGTAATTAGGGGACTCCCTTAGAAAAGCTCATTTCCATCCGTATTCCCGTTCCGGAAGTAGTCCCAAATGAGATTCTACTGCAATATCTTGTTAGCATGAAGAGGATTGGACACTCGAAGATAATCCCTGTTCATGCGAATTAAAGCCCTGTCTATGCAAGTTGAAGCCGCTTTAACTCGCTGTGTTCTTTCTAGAGGCACTTATTTCCTTAGAAATACTCTTTTTAGACTATATATTTGGAGTTGGAAATTTATTCTATTAATACTTGACCCATTCAAAAATAACTTTAATAAGGGTGTATAAGATGGTTTCATCTAATACTTTTACTAATTTATATGTGGTATTAATGATTTCATAAATTAAAACTTCACACATTCAAATAACTGGACACAAAATAAAATTTTGTGATTTACTGTCCACTTTAATTTACTTAATGCAAAAATATAAAATTTGGAATTGAACGATTTATAAAAAATTGTGTGGTGTATTTTTTCATTTCCATTAATAATTGAATTGTTTAAAGAATAAAAGCCTTATAATTGTTTTAGACAATGGATACGGAACCACTTAGCTTGTATTAAGTTTTCACTTGCCTAATCTTATTTGGTATGTAAATAAGAAATATTTGTGTAATTCTCTGAAAGACGAGAAATAAGAACGAAAAACCTTAGATATAGTTGAATTTTCTACTTCTTCTAACTCATACAATGGAAATAAGTATGGACGATCCCAGGGAAGATCAAGGAATTTGCACTCCCCTTCCCCTGGCGTTTAGAAATTAAAAATACATTGAAATAGATGAAAGTGGAAAAATTCACAGGAAAATAGAAGTATATAATGGGTTTTAAATTATTCATTTGATAAACAAATTAATGCATAACTATTGATATATTAGCAGAAAATCATAATTATTTTTCAAAAATATTAGGTGAATAGCATCCTCATGTATGCGATCTGCACCCCTCTGAGAATAGCCCTGTCGGTGATCTTGGAAATAAGCATACACAAATAAACTAAACCGTCCATCAATTCATTCCTACTATACAGGCTTTTTATTATTTTTGAGCGTTAAATTTAATATTTTGGGACAGTTGAACCTATAAAAAAAACTTGTGTTAGATGTGAGCATGTACTAAATTTTACAAATAAAATTTTCTACATCCGTTAAAAAAAAATTCCCATTAGTGAAATTAGACAGTAGTGTTTTTTTTTTTTTTTTTTTTTTTTTTTTTGTTATTTGAATAATTTAGTGTTGAGTCAAAAATTGTCAATTTAGGAAGGATTAAAAGTTAAATACACTTAAATTGCTTTTTTTGAAAATGCGATACTTAGATAAACCAAATATTTTTTTTCACAGCCAATCATAACCAGTAATTTTCCTGAATTTAAAGAATTCGATTGGTTTTCGTTTTGTAAGTAAAGCAAATCATGATCAAAAGTTTACTTGGAATTTGTTATCAGAAATATATGACAAACTATATATGTGTGAACATAAGATTGTGAAGTAGTTTTGTGAAAGAAATTTTGGCCAAGTTAGGAACTTCTATGATTTATTCGGGCTGATCACACATAAAAATTCCATTTCTTTGACCGGCTAGAGGAAGCCGGTCAAAGAGATGAAATTTTTATGTGTTCTCTTCTTAGAAATTAGTAAGTTCCGTTTATTGAAAGTAAAATTCCTTGTGTGGAGAGTGATAACTCAAATATATTTTAGTCACGTAGTGAGAAGATTGTTTGTATCTATGTCCTCAATTGTTGATGGTCAATAAACTCATTTCTAGTGGATAGAATTGATTAAGTAGTTTGCAAGAACTATTTATTAGACTCATGAGAAACTCCTAACAAATGCACATTTTTACAGGATAGTTGTATAATGAAATATAAAAATGAGAGAATGGGATTTTGAATTTGCTTATGAATAGGTGTGCAAAGAAAAAAGGATTTAAGAGAACTCTAGATCCCGGTGTTACAAAATTTAAATAATATAATTCTTTTGACAATTTACTCAACATACTCGATGCATTTTTCTTTCTTTTGACATTTGAATGTTGAAGAAAATTTGAAACTTTTTTGTTGGGCTTTGATAAAAGATCTGTTCTCAAACTCTCTTTAGAATCGACTTATAGACGTTAATGATACTAATTTTTTTATTGTTCGAACATTAAAAAAATGAGTATCATCAACGGTGATTGGTCGATTCCAAAGCGACTTTGGGCACAAATCTTTTCCCAAATCCCAACGAAAAAGTTTATAAATTTAATCGAACATTAAAAAAAAAAAAAAAAGAGTGTATCAACGGTAATTTGTCGATTCCAAAGCGACTTAGGGGACAAATCTTTTCCCAAAGGCCAACGAAAAAGTTTATAAATGTAATCAATTTTATTGAGAAATTGAGAATTCGAACTTCAATTATATTGAACACGAAAAATAATAATAACAACTAACATATTAAATAATAGCTTTGAAACATGTCAAAAAGCAAATACAAGAAACTCATTCACTCCTCTAAAACTGAAACAAAACAGAACAATATTTCATACAATAAGAAGCCACAAATATACGAATCCAGATAAATCATTGTTAAGTAATGTTTCAAATAAAAGCTTTTTTTCATCATTAGAGTTAATTAAATCTATTCAAGCAGTGGCATTATGAAGAAGAAACTAAAGCAACTGTAGAATTGTGGCGTTTCCAATCGAGAAAGCAAACCACTGCACCTCGTGGAATTTTGAAGGTCATGGAGGCCTAAAGATCGATATGATCTAGCTCTGCGTAATATATAGTCAATGTTGACATGTTTTATTTTGATAGAAATGTTTTCATTGCCGTGCAGCAGCAACAAACCTTTTGTGGCGTATCCGTGGAAAATTTTGTAAGGTAGTGTCATTTCAGTCACCAGTGTCAAGATATTTTAATTAACGTTAATGAAAAGTACAAGTTACTTTGACACCTTTGTTGAGACAAGTTTATTCATATAAAAGGAGGAAGGCCGTTCAGAAAACAAGTTAAAATGTATTCGTTTTAGTTTGGACTGATATCAATTTGCAAAACATGTAAATATGGTAGAACAGAAAATTGGATTAAGTTACTTTTTAACATCAAATTAAAAGTAAAAATTTGCAATAAAAATAATCTCTAAGTATGTGTATGCACAAAATTTTTATCATTTAGTTTATGAACAAATCACATGTTTCACTATTAGAAAAATCCTCAGTAAAGAAAATTAGTTGTTTTTGTTTGTTTGTATACATTTCTTGGGTGAGAAACAAATAAATATCTACAGTGGTACATTAAAATAATATGACGTCCTAAAATAAATGGAATTCCAAAATATACATAATCATAGATTCATTTGAATTGATGCTAAACTTAAAGACTGGTTTTCTATGTGAATAATAATTTTTAATAGTTCGTTCAACTGAAAAATTGATTTTTTTTTAAGTTAGGGGGTATCTTGTGTGAAACTTTTTCACAGACGGCCTTCAATGGAAATATTTTTTGTTTCTACTTTAACATCGAGGTGTTTCACTTGTTGTCAAGTTGGTTCAAAATAAGTGTGCTATAAGCGATGGGACTTTATTTTTGAATTATTTAAAATATTTTAGTTACATATGTTTTTGTATTTAAATTAGTTAATATGTTTTTACCAACATAAATTTTTTTACATTGGGGAACCAATAAAAAATTTACAACAGTTAAACACTCGTGTTATACAGAAAAATTCTAAGTTGTAGCAATACAAATTTTGATGCTATTGTGAATGGAAACTAATTATTCTTAATACTGAATTCCTTTTTTTCATTATAAAATGCCATTGACAAAACTTGAGCAGAAAAATTTCATTGTTTATCAATATATTATTTCTCCACCAGAATTTCTTATGGAAGGTGAAAGAGAATATTTTTATTTCTTTGGAGATCCTGAGTATTTTAATTAGTTAAAGTAAAAAGTGAAAGCCTTTTGTTTCGTTACATCATCATGTTTATATGCGTATATATCAAGAGACAATCATATTTTTTTTTAATGTTCCTGCTACTAATAAATAATATAAATGTTTTAAAACACTATGCAATTAATGCATCATAATTTATAATAAAGGCAGTCTTTGACTCTCTCCAACATTTGCATATTTACGAATTATTCATATAATCCAATATTTTCGTCATCGAATTTATTTGAGACTAAATAATCTCCTTTATTAGTTTTCAAATAAATTGGATGATAAATGACTGCCGTGAGTAAAATGTGTTGTCTAATACCTATTGTTCACTGAATAAATATCTTTTCAAGTTATGAATTTGAGTTATTGCGACGCTTTATCATATGCACGAAATTAGGTTCATTCAGATTAATTCTGGCATTTATTAACTAACCACTATACTCACGGCAATGACTCCTCCTCCAAAACAAAAACTTATAAAAATAGTGTTATGTTATGAATTAGCAACTGAATAAAAAAGCTTAACTAGCATTAGCATCGGTTGGAAATTAGAAAGTACCTACATACACGATATGTGTTGTTCTGTATTTAAAATAAACTGAGCTAACCAAACATGTACATAACTGCATATGACAACTACTTCGAGAAAATTTTCGTTCTTCTTTCAAGGTATTGCAATGCATAAACTATTGCAGTATAAAATTGTAAATATCCTCAAGCAACAGAAGCGTTCTCATAAAATTAAAATCGCAACTAGTGTATGCCTTGCCCCATACCTGGCGACAAAGTAAATTTTATAAATACCACAATCACACTGTCTCAAAACGAGAAAACTCTTTCACAACACACAATATCACTCCTCACATGTAGGCAAACACGACACAGAGCACTCAGAGAGAGACACCTTTACTCACATAGTCGTCTCGTTTGTGGCTGGTCCGTCCTGCGATGGGCAGCATGGAGATATCGGTGGCCGACGAGGTGAGTGAGTCGGCGGGCGATGCACTTCTTGACCTGTCCCTATCGGGCAAATTGAGGTGCGTCATCTCGCTCATCTGGAGATGGTCTTCCATAGTGGGAGAGTCGGGAGTTACTCGCTGCTCTGCCGGGAGTCTGCTGACTGCTCTCAGGGCGACCTTGCGGGGGGCACGCAGCCAAGTGACGCGCGTCGCCAACTGGGATGCCAAGGGGAGACGAATATTGGTGGGGATGACGAAACTTCGGCGAGAAATGGCATTTTTATATGAGTAATCAAGTTGGCTTGTGTTGGAAGAAATTAACGATATTCATTGAGTTGAAAGTTACATTAATTGTCATTTTTGTTTTAGAAGAATTTATAAAACAAAAAACAGTAATTCCTGTAATTTTTTGTTTTGTTTTGTATCTTACAGCGAAAAAAATGGATCACTTATGAAATCAGTATGAAGAGGAAACTTCGGACAGAAATTTCATTTTCATATCACAAAAGAGTGCTTTGGGGTTGAATAGAAATTAATAATTTACAAAGGTAAATGTTAGATAATAATTTTTACGATTAAGTCCTGTATCGGAAGGCATTGTAGTGTAGGGGAAATTTTGTGGGGACCTCTTTTGCTTTGCTTGGTTTGAAAAGTAGACAACAAAAGAGCATCAAATACCTTTTAAAATATTTTTTTAAATACGTTATCATGTTGATCATTTTTAAAGAAAAATTAGAACTGAATATCATTATCAAAATATTTAAATAAATAATGCATAGGTTTGTTTTAAATAAATAATCTGCAAAGCTGTCTTTCCTCTTAGTAGCAATTCAAAAAAAAAAAAAAAAAAAAAAAAAAAAAAAAAAAAAATTAGGAGATTGTGGAGTTTATGTATAACCACGAAAATAATTCGAAAAGTACTGATCAATTATCATACCTTTCTTTTGTTTATTCAGTGTTAAAACGGTCTATACACGTGGCTATAATTTGTTTACCTATTGCAAGACGAGCAACGTCATGAGTCATGTATATAATCAACATTGACAACGGTCCAAGAAATTTTATTTTGTTGTTTTTGCACGCAATCTATGACTTGGACTATATTTTTTTTCAATAAAACTTAAAGGGCTATATTTATGCATTAGGATGGATCGAAAAAAGAATTTTCGAGTATCAAATTCAAGTATTGCGCAAAATTTCTGCATTTATATGCTACTACAAAGAAAATATTAAAAAAAAAAATTGTATGTTAAATTTTCAGTTCGTGCAAAGATAATAACATTTTAAAAAATGACAAAGCCCCCTAAATATTTTTAAATACTAAAATTGTACGGATTAAGTTTTTCAACTTCTACTTGCGGTGTTCAGTGTAGTTGTCTCATAATAGAACAAATATTAAAAAAGATAGAAAAAAACGCATACTAAACTTAGAGTTTGTGTATAATGCTTAACTTTTATGAATTTTGTGGATAAAAATTTATATTCTTTTTCTTTTACAAACAAACACACTGCTGTATATAAGTATATAAAATTTCATATGTTTACTAATATAGTTCTATGAACGATTTTATACATTCAATTTTGATCTGAATACGATCTGGTAACTTGTTGCTCTATTAGTAGTAGTTAAGAAACCATAGAAACATAATGTATTCTTCATAGGTAATTTATTTAAAAAGTTGCATATTTTTAATTTTTATACAACTCATATAAAGGGAAAAAGTCAATTACAAAAGTATTCCTAAGGTAAAATCACGTTAATTAAAAAAATTAACAGTCTACGTTCAAAATAATACAAATTGTAACGACTTCAAAATTCAGTGGGACGTTTCTTTACTTAGAAAAGTAAATTTACTTGTTGCTTATAGCAATATTATAAAATCTGCTCTGATGCAATCTGCTTTAAATGTTTACTTTAAAAATTCTGTTAAATAAAAGACTTTGCTTCAAAATATTTTTAAAATTTAAGTTATTCAAATTACTTTTGAAAATTAAAACAGTTTAATTAGCGTCCCTTATTTCTCACGCCACAAAGCTTTGGTAAAGAAGTGTAGGTCATCGTTTGTGAATGCAATACATTTCGACTATTTTTAAATATAATGTTATTACTTTTGGTATAATGTGATTTAACCTCAGAAATCCTTTTGTAGATGACCCATTGCCGAGTGAGAACAAAAATCTGTATATTTTAAAATAAATTATCCATGAAAATCACACAATCTTTTTATGATCCTTTACTTTACTTTGGGTCCTTTGCAATTTACATTGATGGCCTATCTGTAATAACAAAAATCCCTGTAACAACTCTTTAGAAACTCTTACATATAAGCAATCCATATCGTAACTAAATAGACACTTCAATAGTAATATACTTCGATGATACATTGAAAATAAAAAAATAAAGTAATCGGATTTTAAAAAATTCATTAAATTTGATCGAGTAAGCTATTTCGATTTTTGATTATCCTTTCTCGGGTATTCTTAGAAAGTAGGGAAGTACTCACGAATGTTAATGGGGAATGTTAATGTCGAAAGGGAAAATGTTAGTCTCAACTAGCATGCAAGAGACATCAGGAGAGAGCCTCGCCGAGCTATAGCCCTTCTGTAGCTCTTGCGTCAAAAAATATTTTAAAAAATTACCAAATATATGTCGTTCATATAGGTTTCAATAATAATTAGATGAGATGTCAATTATTTAATAGAGTCCAGAATTTATTACAAGTATTTCATGATATTCTGGGAAGGACTGTCTAAACTCAATTGTAGGATTTATCACTACTGAGAATCAGAGTTTCTTAGGCCCTAGAGGCTTACTTAGATCCACAATGAAAAAGTAATGTGCATGTCATTCCTGATACTGGTTTATTGAAATGCCCGACGTAGTTCTTAGCAGCTTGCGCTTGACTAAACCATTATCAGGAACTTCATGTATTTAAAAAAAAAAAAATAAAAAAAAAAATAAAAAAAAAATAAAAAAAAAAAAAAAAACATGATACATTTCCCTATAAATTCTATATTACTGCTTCTTTCATACACAATAAATGGATTTCACGTTTTATGATACAATTTATCTTGAATAGCATGAAAACATAAGGTAGCGCTTACTTGACATGTAGTTTAGACTTTTTAAACATGAATATTGTTAAATTATGAAACTTTTTTGCGGTTTAACATCCAAAATTATACAGATAACCATCACTCACATAACTTAAAAATATTATTTTATACGTATTCAGTAGTTTCCATATTATAATAGCTCGTTAAAGTCGAGCACTTAGGTTTGGTAAAAAATGTCACAGCGAAATTTTTTCACTTAGTTAAACAGCCAGTAGGGTAATCGAACAGGAAAACATCGAGTCAGTGAGTGATGCGCAGTCTACAATTTGATGTTAACACGTGTGATGCAGTCCACTTGTACTTGATGAAATTCAACTGATTCTAAGGTATTTTTACTCTGGAAAATCCCATTCTTCTAAGATACTTTTTGTAAAGACAATCATGCCAGTGAGTTTAAAACAAAAATTCAAATTAGCCTGTTTGAAATATAATTTTTTATGTTTAATGGTTCACATTACATTAGAGCCTCAATATTCAGTCAAGAGTGGAAGGGCCTTCTTTATCCGACGTATCTGTATAACTTTGTTAGGACTGTAGTTATGAAGACCATCGCACTCCTCTACTTAACTTTTCTATTAAAATTGGAATACATATTTTTTGTTATATAATTGTCATTGAACTTTATTCAATCACTTCAAAGATTACCAAAGAAATAAACTCTATTTATGACTTCCTCATTGTAAGATCAGATCTCAAAAAACACGTCTGATTAGCACATTTTTATAACATTTATGTCCAAAGTAAAAAAAATAATACTTTTTGTAGTATTAAAATTAATACAATACTCTAATTGGAATAGCTCTCTGGCAGCACATAATACAATCGAAGTTACACGATATAATGATAGTTAAATACAATTTAAAATTTAGCATTATTCCCGCCATTGAATAGTTTTACAAACTTAAAATAATAATCCAATGCAATAAATTCAATCGAAATACTATTTTTGTTTTTAGAAATAATTAATTACTTTTTATTTTCAGAAATCTACTATTTAATAAACACCATACTACGCAAAATAAATTAAATGGGCAACAAAAGTTAAATTCTGCTTTTACCAGAAATTCCCATTTGAATTTTTTGTAAAACTTTTTTAAGAGATAAATAAACAATAATGTGTGAACAAATCATAGGTTAAGATTTTGTTTACATTACACAGGCGTGTACTATTTTTTTACAAAGACTTCTGTACTTCTACAAAGACTTCTGCCTAGTACTTATGACGAAAAAACCACAGCAACGCTTGTGAACCAATATGAAGATTATTCCTTTGGATATATTTAGCTATAAATTCGGTAAGTAGGTGACGATAACAAAATAATTGGGCATTTTAATTAAAAATTCAATGTCAAATTAAAAATGTGCCATCATACCTTTGTTATCTATAAATGGATTTAAAGATTAATATTTTCATTTACCGGAAATTTACATTTGTTTCTTTAAATTGGCAATTTTTTTTCAGTGATACTTAATTCGTTGAAAATTTTTAAGCATACAATTTTCACCTATTGTGCGCTCCCCTAATGTCAATGGTCCCCCTCTTTTCTAAATTGGGTGTCCAAAGTTAAAAAACCTGTAAACAAAACTACAAACACGAATAAATGTGTAGAATCATTCGTTATAGAAAGAATATCATTAAAAAGTAATTTTTATGTGGTTAATAGCTAAAACTTTGGGCTTTGGTTACTCTTTTTAAATCCAAAACAATACTAATTTAAGTATGATGAGGATGACGACACTACATTGTCATATAGAACTTTGGTTTCATGGAGAAATGATGGTCCAGTCTTTGAAACTACAGTTGTTTTTCAAGAGTTTCTCGGTATTTGCACCCGTGATAGAATGTCAGAAGCATTTAACTCTGAAGACGTATGTTTCAAATTTTGCACATTGGTAAGGTTTTGTATTGTACTTAATTGGTTACTTACAAATGTTTCATTTACAAATATATTTGATCAATAATGCACGGTTGAAAAGATTTCACACAATTCATTAACGGTGATAACAACACTCATGTACCCAGTCCGAATTGATGATCATTTGCGTTTGATTGGAGCCACCTGCGATTTGCTCACCATAAATTTCACTTGACGTCACTACTCGCTGTTTTAGAACGAAAGTATGCAACACAATCTAGGTACTTCCTGAAGCTTCAGCAAATCCATGGAGCACCACTGTTGATGCTCTTTCCGTAGCAATACAGTGGTTTACTTTGATAATGGTGATATCCGGAAGGGATTCCAGAAAACTTTGCCACTACCTGGCATCATTTGGCGTTTTTCTTGAAGGATGGCATCCATAATATCTTCGAAATTATACGTTGGAAGTATATTTTTTTCTCCTTGGAAATTCACCTAGGGGTCACTGATCACAGATCTAGGTGTAGAAAACTCTGGATATCTTTCTTACTGGTAGAGACGCTATTTAACAACGCCCAATTCTAGTAAATAGCATGTTTTTCCTATCTTTTACTGCCATGAGTTCGAGTGAAACAATCTGATTTTTTTTTACTTTTCCTTCTACTCAATCAGCCACTATTTGTAGAATCATTCCTGTATTATGCACTTGTTATTTGCCATACACATATCGTACCAACGTAAAGACATTGAAGCCATGGCGGATTTAAAATGACGAAGAACCACGATTCCATACGTCTGTCTTTAGCCAGAGCCCTGGTTGGAACTCTTCCTACCCAGCCACGGCCTTTCCTCCCCCTCCCCCCCTCCGCAGGTATGCTGCTTTTGTTAGCGAGTTTTAGTGTAAAATGCTTTATAGTAATAACAATTACTTGTGATTTTTTATGTTCATGTGCTCTACTATATTAGATAACAGTGGTCGCCATGTTTATTAAATTAATGCTTGAATATATTTGTACAATTGCACACGAGTTAAGTGGCGATCGAATTGTAATATTGTAGAGGAAAAGTACAACATAAACAACAACAAAAATACTTTTAAATGACATTCTTCTAATCAATGGACTAAAACTCCTCTAAACTAACTAAAAACAATAGCATGGGGCACACCTACTACTTTGATTTTTTTTATGTCAGTGTGCAATCTTCTTTTTAACCAGTTACATCAACATTACCAGTGGCACAACGACGTAGGTTAGAACCCGCACAACAAAAAGATAGGGGAAAAAAAAGAAGGGGGAAAAAAGGTTCGGACCCCAATTTTTTCTTTCTTTTTTTTTCTTCCGAAATTGAGAATTGTTATTTAAACGAAGAGTTACATATTTCATCGCAATATGGTTACAAGTAAAACCATGTGGTGGAAATGTATCAAAATATATGACCGTATCTTGTTTGTAACAAAAATCCTCTCTTCAGTTTACATGGTCCATAATGAGCTCAAAAAAACTTTCATTTTGTTAAATTATTATGAACTGTCATGTTAATATGAAACGTCCATCCGATGACTATTCCCCCCCCCCCGACTAAAAATATTTACCAATTCAATCAGTACTCACAATTTCAGTTTTTCTAGAAGAAACTAAGCACATCGTATCACCTTGGTTCTTTTTGGAAAATTTTATTGCAATTTTTGTTCATAGGGTGACAAGACTTAGAGTGCGAGGCTTTGATCTCGAAAATTCAGTGCAGGTCATGTTTGGGGAAGGACATAATAACTTTAAAAAAGTGTTATCACAAAGAAACTGTAGGAAGAAGTTGGAAAGAGAATATATTCTCTATATAGCTCAAGCGAGGGGATATTTTCTGGATTATGTAATCGAATGTCCGGATAAACATTCTTGTATTTGCAAAAAATCTAGTTTAGTCATTTCTTAAATCACGAAACAGATGATAGAGCTCTCCGTAAAATGCTCTACTTCTATTAATGATGATGAGCTTCATGGTTTCCCTTGCTCTTCAGTAATTCTCGTTTCCAAAAACAGTTAGTTTCACCCAAAATGAGGAGCTTACCTAGTTCACTGGATGATCCCATGTTAGGAACTAATAGAAAATACCGCCCAGCCTATTATTTCTTCTCTATTGTAGACAATGCCACTCACCGCTCGCATCGTAAACGGGGCTTAAGAAATTAATCCTCACTCGTGAAGGGCGAATGTAAAATGTAACACTTAAAAGAAACTTAAAAAATCCACCAAAGAATGATGCAATGAGAAATACCCTTTCCTTTATATCATCGGGCTAATAGTGAATAACAAATATATAGTTCGTCACACACTGTATACACTAATTTCCTTAAAGATATCTGAAATCCCTAGCTCTTCATTGCGAAATAAATACCTATTTCTTTCATTCAATAAAACGTCGAAACATAGTTTTATTTGCAATTAGCTGTCAGCAGAGGTGTAAAGGAATTGCATTTTATGAGATGTTTCATTAATTCAACCAGTTTACAAAAGGAATGGCTAGGGGACTCTAAAATGTAATAAATTTAAAACAACAAACGTAAGGTATTTTCATTGGAAAAACAAATTGTGAAACCTAATTTGGCTGTTGTTTGTTACTGTCATTTATTTTTCTTACGGTACTTTGATTTTATTCCTCGCATTGTCGGGCTCCCAGTAATTTTTATCCCTGAAGGCCCTTCAGTTACGCTACTGAACAATATATTTAACAAATATTTTTAAGTATTTGAAGAAAAACAATTTTTTTAGCTTTTTAATGCATTTATTAAAAACGAATTTTCTTAAAGTATTATATGTATTGTTATTGATCTTAATAATTAATATCAATAAAGTCTACAATAATAACCTCGACTTTACTCTCACTGAATTCAATGAAAGTTCGTTATGGGTTCATATTGTTGCACAAATTGTCTGTATATAGTGTAAATAGTGACGTATTATTTTTAAATTCTATTGTAATTTATTTTTATCTTATTTTATTTGTTAACAGCGATTATACAGGTTAGGAAAAGGTGGCAACACCTAAAGCAATCGAGAAATTTCGAGACGTTTCTTTTCCGACGAATTGGCTGGAAATTTCGCGAATATTCTCTCGCGCCAAGTATATAAAGACCGGGAGATCGGGAAAGTTTTCAGATTGACTTCGGACTTCGATGAAAACTGATCGCTTTGTTTACCTATTGGAGTGAGCTTGTATAATCGCTGTATTCGAAGTTGTTTTTGCTGAAGCTTGTGTTGAAGCTTGAGAGTGGCTGTTGCCTTTGCATAAATTTTGTGAGTTTTCTGAAGTGAATAAATAGTAGTTTTATCTTAAAAACTGCGCCATCATTGCCTCAGCGGAAAAAATCATAACAATATGAATTTGAAAGAAACACGTTTACTTAAAGCGTTGATGAGATACATTGCCTAGTTTCGATTAGAGGTCAGCGTATTCTATAAAAAGTAATACAAGAGTCATTTTCTCTAAAGATAAAGATATACGCTAAAGAATTTTTTTTAAATTTATGTTTTAATTTATAATATTAGAATTTATTTTTATAATTTTCTAAAACAGAAATAGACAGTCGGTGGTTTCAAAACAAATTTTATAAAGAAATTGCAATCAGCAAAACTTTGTTGCTTAAAACATTGAATGTTAATGCTTGAAATTTAAAGCGCAATAATGAGTGGTCCACTAAGGTCATTGTACACATTCTTGAAAATATTACTCGAGGTTTAAAACAAACACTGCTTATTAAGTATGCAAGTTTCATAAAAAATTAAAGACATGACTGAACAGTTAAATATTCTTATATTAGAAGTAAGTCTTTAGAAACTTTATAAAATTATTTACTTCCTTTAATACTCGGTGTGCAAAAACTTTTTTCAATTCCGGGAACGTTAATAAAAAAATTGTAACCCCCCCCCCCCCTAATATTTTAAATTATATTTTATTTTATTTCATGGGAAACAATATTTTTATCGTTTAGAACTAACTGAAAACACTGTGGCACTTTAGTTTAATTTAACTAAATTAATTTCGATATTCGAACTTTATTTAAATTTACAATTTTAAAATTAAAAAACTACTTAAAATGTTTTTCACTATACATGCAAACCCTATTCCTACAATTTGTTTTAAAATATCTAAGTACGGATATGTTTGTTGTAATAATAAAAAAAAAAAAAACCACACATAGCTTATTTTTTTAAAGCAATATTTAATTTTTTTTTAAATATTGACGGCGATGTATTTTTTTTCGTGTTTTAAATGCCTTCATCTACGTTGTTACTGACGACGACAGCGAGAAACGATGCTGAAAACTTGAATCTGGACACAAACGAAAATTCGTATTGAGAAAGTAAGTACTACTCTAATTAAAGGTTATTTTTCCTCGCCATCATAGCGCAGGTAGGAAAAGCGATTGAAACAGCTCGTAAACAGAACCGAAAATTCCCATAGAAGGCAAATATGCAATGATCGATGGTTTATTTCCTTACCTTTAAAAACGCAGCTGTTTGAGTGCTCATAGAAGGGCCCTAAGCATCACCAGGCTTTTCTTGAAAACCATTGAAATGACACATCAATATTACTGCTCCAAATAAAAAATAAAAAAAAAATCACTTTCATTAGTAGAGAACATTTAATTTTATTTTTATAAAATGTCATTCTTTTGTCCCGGATACCGATGAAAAAGAGACGACAGTGGAATGAAAAAGCTTAAGTTAACTTGTATAGATTAATATCCTGATATACTGTAAATATTTTGTTTGTAAGTTATTTTTAAACACACAAATGAAACATTCGTAAGAAGAACTCAAAATAAAATGGCAAAATTGAAATCCTTATACCTTGGTTAGTGGCGTGGTTGATAAATGTCCCCCACAATCAATTTCTCAATAGATGGCAGCCCATGATCAAAGCCTTCTTACAGTTTTTTTTTTCTTTTTTTCTCCAAGTTATTTAAAGATATTTTTTAATTTTTACTTTATTCTGTTCAATAATGTTGTGTTTTTAAATCAAATATACACTTACTTTGATATTTGGTCACGAATTTAATGGTATGCACGCAAATCTGAATTTGGGGGACATTTGTCCCCAACGCGACAAAAATTGCGAGACAAAAGTCGTGTGCCTAAACAAGGGTTATCTAAGGTAGACGGAAGTCATAACGCAAATATGGTTAATGTTATTTGACCCCTCCCCCCCCCCCTTCTATTTCTAAGGAGCTACGCCTCAACTAACACAAATAAAACTATAAGATTCCTTTAAATCGAACATTTTAAACCTTTTTATTCATATTTTACTCATATAATAAGAATAAAATATTAATCCCTAATATCAAAGATATTGTTATAAATCCTTTATATGCATTATCAACTTTCATGTGCGATTTCAACTTATTTTAACGAATTTGATTGACTTTTCATAGTGTTTGACCCCTACAACTAAATTCTTCGATTACGATCCATGGACTAACTTTTTTGCCCCCAATACTTCATAGAATACATTGGCAACTAGTCTATCAAGCTTCAGTAGGATTGGATGACGGCAAATGGGTCAATTAGTCCTAAGAAGATTTTCATTTCACAAACCAACATACAAAATCTAAGTTATTATAAAAGATTTAAAAATTGAGTTCACTACGTGCTTCTAAAAATGCGCCTCTGCTTTTTTATTCAAAACTCAATGACGGGGACAAAAACACAAATGCCCTGACTTTTTTCGGTCAAAAAATTAATGTAACGTTTTCTATATTTATAGAAGTAATTTTTAACTTAGGTACAGACATGTGGATATGTAGGTACACATGTATCCCTACCTCTCTTTATTTAACTGAAATTGAATATTCACTTTTTTATTTGTGAAGTGACACACACAAAAATTCTTCACCAAAAGTGACACGTATGTATTAAAAATACATGTGCAACTGATATTATTCTTTATTTATAAATGTTTCCCTTTCTTTTTGCAGATGAGTAATCTATAAACATGAGTTGTAAGTAACAATAACTTTTCCTTATAATAATGGAAAATACCTTAATTTAATATAGTGGGTCATAATTATATAAACCCCAAAGATTGTTGGTTGGTTGGTTGTATTCAGATTATCTGGCGCCGTCAGCAACACGAGGGCTATAATGCGCCGAAACATTCGTCATTAGACAAGCCAACATACATTTACAAACACCCATGCCAACACGGGACTCGAACCCGCAACCTCGCGGTCTAGAAGCTAGCACGCTAACCACTATACCGTTTGGTCGGCATAAACCCCAAAGAAAAACAAGACTTTAAATCGAAGTGAAAAATACTGTGTTTATAATTTATCAGTTATATCTCTATTTATGTTGATCTGTTTAAAATACGAATATGAAGGATTTAATAAATTTATTTATAATATTTTATGCGTTGAGTTTTGAAAGCGCTATATCTCACAGGTTCATGTTCAATTTTAAGTATGCTGGTTTGAAATGAAAGCTAATTACTTCAGCTTTATTTTATTAACTGAGTATTATAGGTTAATATTTTCTTGAGAAATTTCATAAAAATGAAAAACGCATCGGCATTTATAAATCGATGTTTTTGAAAAACTTTTTTATTTAGATAATTACATGACATATTATAAGACATTTACATACTTTTACCTTTAATTTAAGATATGAAACATGGTGATTAGATCATGTGAGCGCGTTACTTGAATCGTTTGAAAATGGCTAACATCGTTCAAAATTATGGACGGTGATATACAGTTTTAAATAATAAATGAACAATTCTCTGCAAAACTTCATAAATCTATCCTCATTCTCATAAAATCGATGTTTTATGAAGAAAAAAAAAACACGATCGAATTTATACAATTATCTGTAAAACATAGAACATTTTGTTCGTTCTAATTTAAAATACAAAGCAAATTAATTTGATGATATGAACTTAATATATTAGTCTTGTGTTGACCCTAAGAGAGATACTTAAGGGAGTGCTATTATACGAAAATCAACTGAACGCTGTCTAAAAAATCGTTTTAAATTGAAGGTTTTGATTCAAATGTCCCAACTAATTTAGTCTAATTTAGAGACATTACAAAAGAAAATGGCAATAATCAATCTACACATTAGTAAGCCAGGCTGGCCATTTTAAGGTGGCAGTTTTTGAATGAAAATATTATTTGAGTCTCTTCACAACCACTAATAAATTTTATAGGTTTAAAAAACTATTTTAAATTGGGATGTATGGTTGATAAAAATACAATCCGAGCCTAGATATATTGTTTGTTCTAATTGATGAAGGAAAAACGGAAAGAATCGTTGTAATTCATGGAAGGCTTTTAACAGTATATAGTTTATTTAGTTATGAGGGGTATGTACATACTAAGAATAAAAATTCCTATAAAAACATGCATATCGACATTCTTCTCTATTCATATAAAGAAAGTGTCCATATGCACGTTTTTATTGGAAGCTACAGTTTTATTCCGTTGTTCATGACTTTTTGCACAATTGATCTCCAATACCAGTGGAAGGTAACTGACTACATGAGATTTTGAAAATTCATCTCCTATCCCCTTATAGAATTCCTAATTGGGTATGATAATAACTCGAGATCTATTGAACCAATTCGAACCGGGTTTTTTCCTATAGGTAATTTTGACTCATCTAGATTATGGGAAACACAATTTCCTTCCCATGTTTTGTAATGTAGTTGAAGAAATCGAGGATGAGGGGGGTGAAAGGCGTTATAATCATAACTTGCAATCAATTGAAACAGGATTTTACTGGGCAACGCGGGGCTCGACACTTTATTTAGTTATTACATATTTTTATTTAACGTTCAAAACAACCGTCTGAATATCAGGATTTAAAAATTTTGGTTAGGGAATTAAGTGATGAGAAGGAAATAATCGAATAATATTAAGAGCAAGATTCTGAGAGATTGAGCCACTTAACATTAGGGGGGGATTCACACCATCTCCCCAAAAAATTACCAGTTGCTAATACCTTTATTAGATGATAAAATCTGAAATTATTTGTTCCGAAGTTAGACCGCTCAAATTCTATGAGGTGTCAAAGATCACCTTTGAAAATGAAAAAATTGGTGTTTATATGACACATGAAAACTATTTTTATCCGTCTAAAACTTCACAAGCAACTTGCCACCTGCATTTCTTCTGTTATGGAATGTATTAGAATAGATCTTTATAAAACATATAAAAAGTTCATGGCAAGTCAATTGCGCAAGGTCATTCAAGGTCATGAAATGTCCATGTTTTTTACCATTTTCAAGACTGAATTATATCTTGCACGTTTGATTTGTCACTTCAAACTAGGTGTCATTGGATAGAGCTATATTAGTACTAATCCATAAAACATTGAGGAAAGTTAAACACTTTGGAAGTTATTTGGAGCCAAAATCAAAAAATCTCCGAATTTGACACAAATTTGAGCTCGTACATCTTGCTGCGGGAACAATATATTGACACAACACTGAGACTATTTAAACACTCTTTTATTATACTTAATGAGAAATTAAACTTTATTGAGGCAAGTTGAAGAGAAAAAAATAAATGATTTTTTTGTTGTTGCACCCTATCCTTACATATTGATGCATTACTGTTTTCATTCATGTTTTAAAAAATTAATCGGTTTTCACTTCACTCTTCCTCATGTTTATAACAATTGCTTGTTGTATGTCTTTTAAGCTAGGTACTGTGATTGGATTGGCTCTAGAAAGTTTCAAAAGACGGGGGGGGGGGGGGGGACCGAACTTCGATGCACTGTGTCGATAACATCAAGCAATGACCACTTAAACTTAACAGCTCCTCTCTGTTGAAAAAATTCCATTTTAAACACGTCCTCCCCAGAATTTTCTAGCAGTTTACCAATATAAAATCGTTTATCGTACAGGACTGCGAATAAAAAATGGGACTGAATCTCATATTCTCAGTCCTGATCAGCAATTAGCTTTATCTCTTTTATGATATTCTCCATTTGTTGGGGGACAGTAATTTCGATTTCAAATGTAAATTCCCCATGCAATCAGTTCCAGGCACAAGTCAGACCAAACCCTAAAGACGAAGATAATATCATTTAGCCGAAAATTTATAACTCTGAT
Source organism: Linyphia triangularis (assembly GCA_963978545.1). NCBI lineage: Eukaryota > Metazoa > Arthropoda > Arachnida > Araneae > Linyphiidae > Linyphia > Linyphia triangularis. Next base: position 81,194,504 of record OZ021721.1, on the reverse strand, counting down.
GTTTTGCCCAGAAGAAAATTGCACATCAACGTTTGAAACTGCCGAGAATTTTTCCCTACATATTGCTAGAGGAGAACACCAAATTCCTAAAACAATCACAGGTCAAGACAAATCCAGGAGTTCATTTTCAAAAAGAATGGAAGCAAGAACAAAAAAGACTAATTATGAAATTACTGCAGATTTTGAAGAACCCACTATAGAGAATAGAAATTGCATCTATTCATGCCATCTACATACCTGATTGTCTCCAACGATTCCAAGATAAAATTCGTCATTTTGTTCAATGACTTCATCTTCAATAACACTGCATATTTCAATCTTACCTTTCATTCTGTGGAAATGTGACATAACTTGTTCCCGTGTCAAATATTCATTTGAACAAAATTTCTGCTTTCCATCAACTGTGAGATTTCTCATCATACTTGCAACAGTTTGGGGTGTTAATTTATTTCCTGTTTTATTTCCTTTGTTGAAGTATTCTAAACTGTTTTTGATTTTGGTTCTTGAACTTTCCTTTTGGGTTTCAGTGCCTGTCCTTCTTTGCGCACAAGACTTGATTAGATGTAATTTTTATTATTTGTAATGGGTTCTTCAAAAGCTGCAGTAATTTCATAATTGGTCTGTTTTGTCACTGCTTCCATTCTTTTTGCAAATGCACTTCTAGTTTTGTCTTGACTAGTTATTATTTTAGAAATTTGATGTTCTTCTCTATAGCAATATGTAGGGACAAATCCTCTGCAGTTTCAAATGTTGATGAGCAATTTTTTCTGGGTAAAACGTCAGAGTTATAAATTTATGGCTGAGTGACACTGTCTTCGTCTATAAGGTGTGGCCTGACTTGTGCCTGGAACTGATTTCATGGTGAATTTGCAGTTGAAATCCAAATTACTGTCCCCTAACAAATGGAGAATATCATAAAAGAGATAAAGCTAATTCCAGATAAGAACTGCGGACATGAAATTCGGCTCCATTCTTTTTACGCTGTCCTATATACAATAAACGGATTTACATTAGTAAACTACTAGAAGATTGTGGGGATGGCGTGTTTAAAATGAAATTTCTTCATCAGAGAGGAGCTGATGAGTATAAGTGGTCATTGCGTGATCCGAAGCTCAGTTTTCTTTGATACTTTACAACTTTCTGGAGCCTATCCAGTCAAAGTTCCTAGCTTAAAAGACATACTACAAGCAATTTTTATAAACACGAGGAAGAGTGAAGTGAAAATCGATTAATTTTTGAAAACATGAATGAAAACCGTAATGCATCAATATGTAAGGATGGGGTGCAACCAAAAAAATCATTTATTTTTTTTCTCTTCAACTTGCCTCAATAAAGTTTAATTTCTCATTAAGTATAATAAAAGAATGTTTAAATAGTCTCAGCGTTGTGTCAATATATTGTTCCCGCAGCGAGATATACAAGCTCAAATGTGTGTCAAATTCGGAGATTTTTCGATTTTTGCTCCAAATAACTTCCAACGTGTTCAACTTGACTCAATGTTTAATGTATTAATAAATAGTACTAATATAGCTCTATCCAATGACACCTAGTTTGAAGTGACAAATCAAACGCGCAAAATATAATTCAGTTTTGAAAATGGTAAAAAACATGAAAACCTGGACATTTCATGACCTTGAATGACCTTGCGCAATTGACTTGCCATGAACTTTTTATATGTTTTATAAAGATCTATTCTAGTACATTTCTTAACAGAAGAAATGCAGGTGGCAAGTTGCTTGTGAAGTTTTATACGGATAAAAATAGTTTTCATATATCACAAAAACACCAATTTTTTCATTTTTAAAGGTGATCTTTGAAACATCATAGAATTTGAGCGGTGCAGCTACGGAACAAATAAATTCAGATTTTATCATCTAATAAGGGTAGCAGCAACTGGCAATATTTTGGGGACAATCGGAAATGGTGTGAATCAGGGGTGGTTCAACTTCTCAGAATCTTGCTCTTAAAATAAAACATCGAATTTTTTAAAGCATAAATGGGGAATTATATATTTTATTAGTATTTGTTTCAAACGATTAAAAGCCAAACATAAGCAACACGTAATATTTTTATTAAAAGGTTATTTGATTTTTAATAAACATATATACAATTTGAAAAACATTCCTATAAAGAAACGGTTGTTTTTCCTTTATTAGATTCCCCTATGGTTGAAACCCCACACTTTCCCTGGTAATATATATTTTTTTTCTATTCTGACTTTTAGTGGCCAAATTATTAGCGACCCTACCGCCCTAATCGGTAATATTTTCTTTCTATTAGCTTTTTGTTGCCAAATTATTAGTGAATATGTATAAACATCGGGGGACGTAATGTATACCTATAAGCAGAGGCGTCCGAACGCGTAGTGTTCAGTTAATTAATTTTCTTCGCTACCGATAAACTGGCTCCTCAATATTAATACAAATTGCAAATGTTTTCGTCATATACGACATATTTTTCAATATATAGTAATGAAATTTTATATTTAAGGTATATTAAGTTAATCTAACTCTAATGACGTGTATTTTTCAACATGTAGTAATGAAATTTTATATTGAAAGTATATTAAGTTACTCTAACTCTAATGACGTGTTAAAAAATAAGGATTTTTATTAAAGATTTTAGGGATTTTGCTTAAATAAACTTGTAGACAGCCCCTTAAGAAATATATTTTTATGAAGAACTATAGAAAATCGTAAATGTGATCCATTGGTGCAAACAGCTTTATCCTAAAATTTTTAGAACCAAAAATATAGCCATTGTTCGGTATTATTTTTTACATAATATACCTTTTGATTTTTGACAATTTTAAAGTAAGACTGACATTGTTATAAACAAAGTACTATTTGAAATATGTTTAATTATATCCTGTATGATACTTCGTAAAAAATATCATACAAATTTAAAGGACAATGTGTGTAGTGGGAATGGCATAGAAAAAGTAAGGCGTGAAGTTCTCCTTTCTAAAAGTAGTATGTCTTGACCTTTGAAAGCTTTTGGGCCTCTGTTCAAGCATATTGTGACTCTTGGTCATACGAAATTTATACAATTTGCTTAACAGATTTTAAATCATTGGCCATCTCAAAAGTTTGACTCTTATTTAATTATATAATCCTTTTTTAAAAATAGTAATTATATCAAAATAATAGTAAATAGTATTGGTATTTATGATAAAATCATAAAAGCCAATTATTGAAATAATAAAAACTAATTTTAAAATAACTAAAAATTTAGTGCAAATTGTAAAATTCATCAACACCAGACATAGCTTATTCACACGGCCACTTATCATAGAAATTTGTAGAATCATGATTCATATCCGAATTTGTTTTTTAAACCCACTGACGGTCAGGGGAATGGGCGAAATTCTACAGTTGTTTTCCCTGCAATAATTATTAAATTATATTTCTAATTCAAATACATATATTTTTTTTTAAATTATTTTTTTTTTATTTTGTTTTAGATAGGTTATAAACTATCATCCTAATAAAAATATGTAAAAAATATTTTATTTAAAATTTTATATATAAATTTAAAAATGTTGTGTATTGCTGGAAAAACTGGGGATCAAATGACATATATATACGTGCATGACCGTCAGTGGGTTAATTCTAAATTATATTCGTTTAACCAACAAGATTTAAGAGCTTTAGCAAATATTTCTTTGTTTTATAGCATTACTTGTAATAATTCTTCTGATTAGCATCCGTTATAGATCTGCAAATTTTAAACAAGCAAAAACTGAACAAATTTTTGGTTCATCACATGAGCGTCAGGGGGTGGGGGAGAACACTTTCACACTCTTGGCATTTGAAAACTAAATATAAAATTGAGAAGAGTAGCGAAGTTTTCAGGAAAGGAAAAATGTATAATATGGGTTTTAAATCATTCAAATTTCGACAGAAATTAAACGACTTACTATTAACTAACATTCCATTATGAAGTCTAAATATCAAGATTCTACAAGTCTCTCACTCTTTTGGCGTTTGAAAACTAATTATAAAATTGAGAAGAGTAGCGAAGTTTTCAGAAAAGGAAAAAAGAGGATGTATAATATGGTTTTTAAATTATTAATTTGGAATGAGTAACTATTGATTAACATTTCGTTATGAAGACGAATTAACAATTCTGAAGGTTTATGAACAAGCTTCTAGTTATTGTACAGATACTGAGCTGTGTGCTGTGTGGGTCGACATACAGTCTGAACTTGGTCAACTTAATAAATACTTGCAGGTTCTGCCATTTTAACATTGGGACATGCCAGCGAGACACTGCCGCTTTCCTAGATCATATCATTGAATTTATTTTATTTTTCAAATAAAATTGAAAAAGTATGTTTGGATAACATAATAGTGTGCAAAGTGAAATAACGACTTCATACGTAGCAAAATTATCTAAATTCTAATACCAAGTAGTAAAATTATCTAAATTCAACGTAACGGGTTTTTGTTTCATATAAATTTCATTGAGAGAACGGAGATAAAATTTTCCTTTTAATAAAATGTTGTAAGAAATGTAAGGGTTTTTCTAGAAATAGTGTAGTTAATAAAAATAATTCATAAAATTGGCTTTTACTGGAAACCAAATTTGTTCCAATTGTATGTTATCAAAGCAAGTTATGTCACTTTAAATAGCTGGGTTCAGAAAAAAATATTTATCAGTCTTGAAAGAATCATTTACTCGGGTTCAGATAAGAAAAAAAATCCCCTTTTTTATAACTAATATTACAAAAAAGAAGAGTTTGCCTTAAGTTTTATAAAAAAAATAAAAAATTATCTTCAATCAACAGTTTGTTTCTATTAAACATTAATTTTATAAGAAATCGCGGATACATTTTTATGAAGCTTGCACAGAAAATATTTGTTAATACCAATAATAAAATTAGTTAAATAAGTTTATCAGCTCTTATTTGAAATCAACATTGCTAAAATTGGACATCATGGAGATACGCCGCTTTGAAAAATTACCCTCTAAAAATTTCCTTTCTGAGACGGCCATTATGGTGACCTACAGACCAGTTCAACGGCTCACTTGTCAAATCTCCAATGCGTCTAAAACATTTCCCGCGCCAAAGTGGCAGAGTGACTCTTATTTGTAGCACAACTTCCGAGAGATCAATAGGCTGTCGTGCCTCCTGCGCTTCTCTCTTCTGAGCATCTTCTGCGGGAGGGGTGCCTGACGTCACACTCACCTCTATACGCCCTCAAGGTGACAAACAAAGGCACTGCACACCCACGTCTTACCAAAAAATGGACACTCAAAACACAGGTGACATTCCATGGAACTGAGTATAAACTATGCGAAGAGGAATCAGCAGCCTTATTCCAATTATTCTTTACATAACAATAGGCTTCGCTCTTCTACCCATTTCAAACGTGATTTTTTCATCTTGATGCCCTTTTAGATAGAGACAGATGAATCCCAATTTAATTCATTGTGTACCCCAAAGAAATTAAACGCGGCTGCTTGGCGCCAAAAATTAGATTTCATAATTTTTTTGTCTGACCATTTTTCTTGTTGGCTTTTTTTTTTTTTACAATGTTTAGTTGTTTTTCGGGTTACTTATTGACAACTGACATAACTTTTACTGGTTTCAACACTTTGACACGAGTGAAGACTTGGGTACGAAGCTCAATGACGAATTCCAGACTCAGTAGACTGTGCTTATTGTCAGTTCATAGGGATAGAAAAGAAGGGGGGAAAAAAGAACTTATACGAAAAATTCATTGACTTGTTGGCCATAGAAAAAAGGAAGACTCAATTTTTGCTTCAGTAAAAAGAATGGGTAGTAATTATAGTTTGTGTTGTGTTCATTCAATAAATAATATATTTCCATGACATTGAATTTTTTTAGCCTACCTATTTCTTCATCCTATGCCGGTCACTGGAATACATCAACGAACCTATTCTTGGTGTATAAATATGTTAAAAACCCATTTTCTGGACCTTAATTTTCTTTTGAATGTCATTTCCCGCCTCGGAACCTCCGACAGTACATGTCCCCTCTGGCATAATTTTCTGGCAGCGCCCTTGGGATTATTGGGTGGAATTGCCATATTTTTTCTCAATATAAAGAATCGTATACGAGTCTAACGATGTTGTTAATTATACCATTTTACGCTGAGAAGTGACGATATGAGTATTCACGCTTAAACATCCATCGACTGTATCTTTCTCATTTAAAACATAACAAACGCCATAAAAAAAATGATATCTCCCCAAAACAACTAAACGTTGTAAAAATAATAATAAAAACCAAGTGAAATAATCAGCCAGAAAAAGTTATAAAATCTAATTTTTGCCACAAAGCAGCCGCGTTTAATTTCTGTATGATACTTCTACACAATGAATTAAATTGGGATTATTTGGATGAAAATTAAACCCAATTCAGTGCAATGAGTACAAAGTATATATGAAATGAGATTATTATGAAAACAATCTAGCCTGCCAATTACTGGTTGCCTATGGGGATTCCTCTCAATAATCCTAATTTAGTTCATTGTGTACAAGTATCCTAAAAAAATTAAACGCTGCTGCTTGGTGGAAAGCATTAGATTTCATTTATATATTACGTCTAGTTCTCTAGAACGTCTAGTTCTTTTGGGGAGTTATAATTAATTTTTTTTCGTGTGTGCGTGTTTATTATGTTTTAAATGAGAAAGATACGTTCGATGGATGTTTGAATGATCATAATGACGATGCGTGAATAATCATATCGTCACATCTAGCGCAAAATGGCATTATTAACAACATTGTTAGATTCATATACGATTCTTTGTATTGAGAACGACAGTAAATATCATGAATATCCCCTAATTGTAGAGAGATTTAGGTTTGAAAATTGCAATCCAAATTCTTTTAGTTTCTTTCAAGTATATATCCTTCTTAGCAAACCAAGAAAAAAGTTTTTATAATTAAAAAATATGTACGTACTAGTATTAGCTTGAGTATCAATACATACTAAAAAATAAGTAATAATAAAAAGTAAGTATGACGTAAAAAAAACTTTGCTTTTCATAAGAAATAGACGATTACCAGCTTTACATACGAATAGATGTCAAATAAAAAAAATGTTTCACGACAACTTTCAATTTAACTTTGAAATATAAGCTTTGTTAATATTTTAAGAGAAGCTTACGCAATCTTCTGTGGTGCAGTCGTTAAATATGGTTACGTTCATATTTAACTCAGAGAACTCTCTATCTCATACAAATCTGCTTTTTCTAATGCTTCTTTTAGTACTTCCGGTGTACCACAGGGATCGATTTTGGAGCCAATATTTTTTAATCTCTTCATTAATGGTATTGTAAAAAAAAAATTTAAATCCTGTTTATTATTTGCTGATGATTTAAAATTTTTTAAGTGCTTAACATCATCTTACAACTGTGAAGTTCTGCAATCTGAACTCAAAAAATTAAATATACAGAGATTAGCCTACAGAATAAGCTTTTTTCTTAATATTGATAAGTGTTTTGTTTTAACATTTACTCGGAAACTAAAACCTATTTTAAGCAATTATTCTATAAATAGTATTTCCATCTTAGAAAATCTTATATAAAGGGCCTTGGAGTAACTTATGAATTTTGTTTTATTTTTAATTTACACATACATGATATTACAAAAAGTGAAAAAAAAAAAAAAAAAAAAAATTAGGAATGTTCAAACGAACTACTAATTTTACAGATATTTCTGTGCTTATTAACTTTTTCAATTCTTTAGTTCGTCCCATTTCAGATTACAATTGTGTTATATGGAATCCATCTGCTAAATCGTTAATCATAACCATCGAAAAAATCCAAAACAAGTTTGTACATTATATTTTTTTCCAATCTAAGGACATCTTTAATACATCAATTTTACCTAAATGTACACTTCTATGTCGTATATCTATATCTGTATTTAAATTCTTTTACAATTTATTAAATAACAGCATTGATTGTCTTACTGCACTACAATTACTAAACTTATATGCTCCTAAACATGTTACTCGAAATAAAATTGTCTTCTTTCAACCATTTTGTACAAAAAAATTATCTTAAGAACCAACTCATTATAAATTTATAGATTTAGTAAACAATTTGTCCCCTCATTGAGATGTTTTCTTTGATAATTTTTTTAAGCTAAGCTTTTTAAGCTTTTTATTATCGTAATGGAGAAGTTGCGTATTTTTAAAAATGGTAAAAACCAATAAATTTTAATAAAGAAAGCAAAGCTGATTCCGAATATGTAAGTTATATTGAGGTTAAAAATTTATTTAATTAAATATCGAAAGAAGAAAAATCGTAAAAATAGTGGAATCGTGACGTAACCGAAAAACGTTTTATCGTTAGCTGGTTAAATATGACGTCATAATCCGATGGAAAATTATCTCCTTCATTTGTTTACCTACGACGACCTACGAATTTCATAGGAGCTGATATTCGTGGTGAAAAATCTGAAAGGTATGTACCCATTTTACAAACAGTTTTTCATTGGTCTTTAACTTGATTGAATACGACTTATTTTTATTATAAGTTTTTATTTTCAATTATCATTCCATCCAGTTAAACTGCAGAACATTGCAGTTGCCAATTCTTTTACAATATTTTTGGAGCTGAAAATTTTACAAACTTTACGAACTATTCAAAACGAAACCCATATTTACCAGGAAACTGTATATTCGATTAAAATTCACGTTCAAGAATCTTCATTTTATTCTTGTACAAGTCATTCTTATACAAGTTAATTTGATTCTTGTACAAGAACCAAATAACTTTTTCCTTGTTCATAAATTTTTTGGTGCTATTTCGAAAACTTCTCTTCACATTTTTTATTTCATATTGTTCACATATTGTTTTTTAACATATTGTTTTTTAACATCTCTTCACTCCTAAGAAAGTTTAAAAAAACCTAGTTTTCCATAGTACAGTTGTAACCAGTAGTATTTTTTAAATCAAATTTTTAAATTGATGGATTCAAATAGTAGAAGTTTCCACATTTTTTACTAATAAGTGAAATGTCTGTAACTTAGCGTGCTATGTAAACAACTGCCATGAAAATCCAATAGAGTAAAAAAAAAAAAAGTCTGCCATTATTTTCAATATAGCATTTTTTTTTCAGTTCAGATTAATTTATATTCCGCTAGAAATTTTACTTTCCCATATTAAAGAACACTTCTTTCCTCTTTGAACAACTTGTACACCTGTCATTCACAAAGTTGGCGATGGATGGCAAATAGTTTTTAATTTTTAAAAGCCTTTGAGAATGGGTCCATGTTCAAACGAAATGCTTGAATATCGGATTTGTTATAATCATTCGTCTTATTGAGATATACATTTTATTAAAATTTATTTAATTTAATAGGTTTATTTATCTTTTTAATTTGTTTGTATGTGCATTTGAGTACCATTTATATAAATACATGGAATTCATATATTATGATATTTGCACCCCCCCCCCCTTGAAAAAAACCGTCATTGTTAATTAGACCTCACTTTTACTACTCACGAGCCGCCCCTGATTGCTATTTGTTTACAAAATTACTATGTTTAAAGCTATCTTGTTTTTGAAGATGTATGTAGCAGTCATTTTTTACAGTTGCAATTTAAAATTGCAGAGTCGGGAATTGCTAAGTTTTTCTTAAAAACATTATAATAGGAGAAATTTTTTTATCATCGTAGTTTTTCTTGTGATGAGAGAGAGGGAGAGAGAACAACCTAGATATCCATAAGCTCATAACGTTATCGAGTTAAGTTTTTCTCTAACTTATGTATTCTTAGTTTCTATAGTTTTTTAGTGTTTATAAATATAGTGCCATTTGATAAACAGATAGCAAATATTGAGGCATGTTCTCTGCTGAGAGGTGGTGTATTACACATGGTACAGCTAAGCGTAAAATGCTGGTTTAAGCTTTTTTGACTGAAATTTCAGTAATTTTAATGCATAGCTTAAATTTTTTTTAAATGACAAGGTTTAACTAGATTAACCTTATTTGTCAATACTGTATAATTGTTTAAATTTGTTTGACTTCTTAAATTTTTTGAAAATGTTTTTTTTTCATTATTTTTGTGTGAAGTTCATATTATTTTTACTTGGAAACTTCATTTACCCATGTGTGCGTATAACCTAAAAAAAAGTTCAGAGAATTAAATTCATGCAAAATCATTGTTGGTATGCAAAGTAAAATACAAAAGGGCATTGATTATCCGAAACAATTGCGGAGTGGGAGTTTTTGGAAAACAGATCATTTATGAAACATCAAAAACAAATTTGTAGCCGTGTCATAGGAACAGTATGAAACCGACATTAAACACGAAACTATATATATTTTGTATCGCATGTCTTTCGTATAACCTTTTCGTATACATGAAGTTTTATTTCATTTACTAAATTTTTTGAAAATGCCAAATTGTGAACTTGCCGAATGGGTTTTCATTGATCGGTACTTCAATAATCGATGCTCAGTAGTAATGTTGACTTAACTAAAATAGTTTGGTTGGTTGTATTCAGATTATCTGTCACCGTCAGCAACACGAGGGCTACAATGCGCCGAAACATTCGTCATTAGACAAGCCAACATACATTTACAAACACCCATGCCTAACACGGGACTCGAACCCCAACCTCGCGGTGTAGAAGCTAGCACGCTAACCACTATACCGTTTCGTCGGCTAAAAAATAGTTTGTAATATTAAACATAAAAAAGCTGATTATTTTAAATCCCTTTGATTGATTAACTTCAATTTTGTGTGTGTGTGGGGAGGGGGGGGGGGGGGTTGCGTGCAGGGCAAATCTGCGGAGGCCAAATTTACCCACTTGCCGTAATCTAATCGAGCTGAAACTTGTTAGATAGATTCGATGTCAATGACAATGGATTCTATCAAATTTTGAGGGCTGTCACAGTCACTAAAAGGTTGCTTTTACACATGCTTTTATCTTCAGAATACTAATAAACCCACTTGCCATCATCCAATCGCGTTGAAATTTGACAAATCAATTCGTTGTGACTAAGGTTGCATTATATCAAGTTATGGGGGGTGTCACTCTCACTAAAAGGTCGCTTTTACACACGCTTCTATTTTCGGAATACTAATAAATCAACTTGCCGTCATCCAATCGCGTTGAAATTCGACAAATCGATTCGTTCTCTTACTGATAACCCAGGACTTTTTAACTGATCGCCCAGTGCAGATTAAATGGAGAGGTATTTTCTTCGATGCTCGCTCGATTTCGGCCTTACACAAGGTTCCATTTTATACCCATTTCTTTTTAATGTGTACATTACATGCATGACCTTTTCAATGGCGTCCCCTCAAACTATTACCCATTAATATACCCGTATGACATCAACATTGTCATCACAGGTTCTTCCCCAAATAACTGCAGCTAAAATAAAAATTACATTTTGAGTAGGCTACGCTTCTGGACAAAGAAATGGAAAGTGACTATTTCTAAAGAGAAAGAATCTCTTTTGGTCATCTCCCCGAAAAGGTCTAAATTTACATCCCCTATCCTGCTTGACGGAGTTTGCATACTGTTGCACAAATTGTCTGTATATATTGTAAATAGTGACGTATTATTTCAAAATTCTATTGTAATTTATTTTTATCCAATTTTATTTAGTAATTAATAGCGATTATACAAGTTAGAAAAAGGTGGCAACACCTGAAGTAATCGAGACGTTTCGAGAAATTGCTTTCCGATGAATTGGCTGGAAATTTCGAGAATGTCTCACGCGCTTGTTTATAAAAAGACTGGAGAACGGGAAAGTTTTCAGATGTACTTCGGATTTCGTTGAAAGCTGATTGCTTTGTTGACCTATTGGAGTGCGCTTGTATAATCGCTGAATTCGAAGTTATTTTTGTTGAAGCTTGTGTTGAAGCTTGAGAGTAGTTAAACTGTTGCCTGTGAATAGATTTTGTGAGTTTTCTGAAGAGAGAATAAATACTTTTAAACCGTGAAAACTGTGCCATCATTGCCTCAGTGGAAAAATTCATAACAGTGGTGTCAGAAGTGGGGTCTCGTAATTTTGAATGCCGACAACTAGAGGAATGATGGAAGACCAAATGAAGCAGTTGATGGAAATGATTGCTGGAATAAAAGCCGGACAAGAATCAACCGCCGCTACAATCGCCGCTGGTCAAGCCCGTCAAGAAACGACAAATGCTGAACTCGCCGCCGCAATCACCGCCAGCCAAGAAGCGACATCATCGGATATTAAAGCTTTAGCATCCAAGCAAGAATCATCTTCTGCGTCCGTTGATAGATTTATGGAGCGCACAGAGAGTGTTCTTCAATCAATGAAGGCGGATATTTTGGATGTCAGAGAAGATCTTAAGACAGTGAGAAATGAAGTTGAAGAAAAAGTTTCCACCGTGCAAGAAAAAGTTTCCACCTTAAAGGAAGAGCAAGACAAATTCATTGACGTTGTAGAAGAAAGGCTGCGAAAAATGGAAACGCGTGAAGCTCTGGCCATAGCGTCACCTAATTGGGATAACGCTTCCATCCCCTTTATGGCGCCGCGCTCTAACATCAAAGTGGCCCCTTTTGATGGGAAGTCGTCTTGGCGCGTTTATCAAACGCAATTTGAAATGATTGCGTCTGCGAATGGTTGGGACGATACTTCGAAAGCATTCCATCTCGCAGCATCTCTTCGAGGTGAAGCTGCTGACATTTTACAGACACTACCTGAAGAGAAGCGGGGAGAATTCGTGGCGCTGGCAAGTGCGTTGGAGTTAAGGTTTGGGGAGCAGCATCTAAAGGATTACAACAGACTGCAACTGAAAGTGAGACAGCAGAAGGCCAATGAAACTCTTCAAGAATTGGCATCGGATATAGAAAGACTGTCGCTCCTCGCTTTCCCTGACTGTCCCCCGGATGTACGAGACGATCTTTCTCTGCAGTATTTCATCGACGCTATTCAAGATCCCGATATGCAGCAGGCGGTAAGGTTATCCCAAAACAAAAACCTGAAGTCGGCCCTCGTGTACGCCATGAGAGTAGAAGCCGCGCAGCTAGCTTCTGGGAAAGACCGACGATATGTGCGTGGTGCATTAGCCGAGGATTCTTCTGACTTTGTCACCAGTAAGCTTCGAGAACTGGAGAGCAAAATTGATAGAATGATGAGAAGCTATCCCGGAGCCAGGGATCGAAGGACCAGAGTCGTTTGCTGGCACTGCAAACGGGAAGGGCATCTACGACGAAACTGCCTTGATTTGAAAAAGAGAAGGGATAACACTACCACGGATTCTCCACAACTGAATCTAAGAAGATGTCATCTCGCAGGGCAGAAGCTGCAATGTAGAACAGGTGAAGCCCCGACCAGTCGTTCCCCCGTTTCATCCCGACAAGGAGGAAACCAGGGTTTATTCGTGAAGGGGGAGATCAACGGAACTCCATGTCGTCTAATCGTCGATTCGGGAGCGAACGTAACGATCGTAAGGACGGACGTGGCTCGTCGCCTGAACAGCCGACTCCTCTACACAGCGCCCTCTGTTTCTCTACAAACTGTGTCTGGTGGTAATATCTCTGTTCATGGGAAATTGCAAGTGGACATTGCCCTTGAATTTAACACCTACAAGCACACCGTTTATGTTGCCGAAATTGTAGATCCGTGCATTCTCGGACTAGACTTTTTGAAGAAAAATAGAATTACGCTGAATTTTGAGAAATGCCAGCTGCAAACATGGAGAGGCGAAGTTCCTTTGCACGATCTAGACATGAAAGAGCTGTGCGTATATCGGATTGTAGCTCATGAAGACAATGTCATAGAGAATGCTGAAGAGTCCACATCTATGGAAAGTACCTCTCCAGCCTCGGAGAGAGAACCGAAGAAAGCGACGTTGATGAAACCCTCCCAGGAAGTGGCTCATGTGGAAACGGACAAAGTTAGTGACGAGGGAATCGACATTCGTACTCCTGTTACAAGCATCGAACGGAGGTCCCGGGATCTATCGGCTGCACCCGCGGATGATTCGAACGCAATCTCAAAATCATATAACCAGCAAGATGGGGATCAGAAACTTTCACCGCTTCTGTTGGCATACGGGAGTGCAACTCACGAGACCACCGGATTTTCTCCATCTCTAACGATGTGTGGAAGAGACCTTAGGCTCCCCAGCAACCTCCTCTTTGGACAACCACAGGACACTCCTTCCTCGCCTGTCCAGTATCTAGATGATCTGCAGGGACGTTTGGAAGCCGTACATCGGTTCGCCAGAGAGAGAAACAACATCATGACGGAGCGCATGAAGATCCGGTACTATGCCAAGGCCATGGACCGTTCATTCCAGGAAGGTGACAAACGTCGGAAAGGACTCTCCCCTAAGCTCCAGACGAACTGGGAAGGGCCGTATGGGATCCTTAAGAAGATCAACGACGTCGTGGTGAGAATTCAACGGACACCTTCCTGTAAACCTAGAGTTGTACTCTACAATAGGCTAGCCCCATATTATGGTAGAAGTCATTGAATGGCTTAAGGACTTCACTGCCCGGGACGTGCAGTCTTTAAGAAGGGGGAAATGTTGCACAAATTGTCTGTATATATTGTAAATAGTGACGTATTATTTCAAAATTCTATTGTAATTTATTTTTATCCAATTTTATTTAGTAATTAATAGCGATTATACAAGTTAGAAAAAGGTGGCAACACCTGAAGTAATCGAGACGTTTCGAGAAATTGCTTTCCGATGAATTGGCTGGAAATTTCGAGAATGTCTCACGCGCTTGTTTATAAAAAGACTGGAGAACGGGAAAGTTTTCAGATGTACTTCGGATTTCGTTGAAAGCTGATTGCTTTGTTGACCTATTGGAGTGCGCTTGTATAATCGCTGAATTCGAAGTTATTTTTGTTGAAGCTTGTGTTGAAGCTTGAGAGTAGTTAAACTGTTGCCTGTGAATAGATTTTGTGAGTTTTCTGAAGAGAGAATAAATACTTTTAAACCGTGAAAACTGTGCCATCATTGCCTCAGTGGAAAAATTCATAACAATACTATTATGAAATTTTCACAGAGGTTTGATTTGTTTGTACGCTCAACGACTTATTTTTGTGCACAATAACGGCTAATCAGGCCGGGACCTACAGCTTAATGTGAATTCCGAACCTCAAAGAAAATCCATGCCTAACACAGGATTCGAAACCGGCACCTTTGACCTGTGAGTCTAGAACGCTAATCCCACAACCATCAGGTTGGCTTTTCACAGAGGAAATGATGGCGCAGTTTTTACTAAATAAAAACTATAATTTACTCTTTTTCCAAATGCTTACAAAAAATTTCCAAACAAAAGTAAACTCACAATCTAGCTTCAACACAAGCTTCGATGCTTATAACTTCGGGTACAGAGATGTGGTGCCACATGCCCACCAACTCTAAAGCAACAACTCAACTCGACTCAACCCGGCAGAAAACATTAGATGACTCTGAACTCCCGGGCAACGTGCTTCGAACTTAACTAGCGAACTGATCAGACAATCATGACTCAACAACTTTCTAAAATTTAATTTGCACTGTTAAGAACAACTTTTATTTTCAACAAGTAATGTCCTTTATATTTTCAAGTTAGTTATGTGCTTGTCAATGTTCATCGATGATCTCTACTTAAATAAAACCAACCGATAAGCACCTAACGTAACAGAGATAATTCAGACACACAAAAAGTATACAGAGCGTTCATCTTCTTTCAAATCGACTTGTTAAACTGATCTACGATCTTACGCCGTGGTCTTATTAACAGGAACGCGTGATAACTTTCTCGGCTGGTTGGTTGTATTCAGATTATCTAGCGCCGTCAGCAACACGAGGGCTATAATGCGCCGAAACATTCGTCATTAGACAAGCCAACATACATAACAAACACCCATGCCTAACACGGGACTTGAACCCGCAACCTCGCGGTCTAGAAGCTAGCACGCTAACCACTGTACCGTTTGGTCGGCAAATATAACTTTCTCGAAAAATCCAGTCAGCCGGTCACGTGATGGAAAAGTCTCGAAATTTTCCGATTGATTTAAATGTTGCCACCTTTTTTCTAACCTGTATTATCGATCTCTGTTAACAAATAAGATAAAACTTTGAAAGAACATGTCACTATTTACAATTATATACTGAAAATTTGTTGTTGTTTAGCCATCTCAAAGGGAGCAAATTTTTTAATGTTGTTAAATTTATCAGTGACAAAAGTACGGGTCTTAAATCCCAAAATATCCTCCAAGTAGTTCCCCGAGTTCTTCTTTCCCGTCTTGATTTTACAAATGCGGTGAGATTGAGAAAAACCGTAAAATATGGAGTGAATCGGAACACTTTTCAACTTTCAAAGTAAATCGAGTGTTATGAAATTGTTAACGAACATATTTTTTACATTGAAACTTGGGTCGTACCGTCTTTGAGGATCGCCAAAAATGCTGAAAAACTATAACTTGCATTTAATTTTAATATTTTCATGGTGTTTCAATTCACCCCTTTCTGCGGGGTGAATCGGAACACTTATTGCAATTTAAGACTGATCTTATTTAACACGTTGACTGCCATATGAGTTGCATTCAATTCACACCACTAGTTCAATCTCTTCTCCAAATTAATGCTTCGACGAGTGCTGTGGTTGGGTGATTTGATAATTTTTGCGCAAGGGCAACACGTGGTTCATACTATGCCAAAGTTATTAGTGAACATCAATTTAAATTTTAAGAAACAAAGTATCAGAAAAATTAATATAAAAGTCAAAGTTTAAATATTTTAGTGGGTGGAAGCATTCCACAAAAAAATGACTCGCGGTCTTTCAGACCACATACAGCAGTTAAAGGTTAAATCAAATTAGCTCTTTAGATCGCAATCGTGCCGAATTCCGTGGCAGTCAACATGTTAAACGTTTACAGGGTGAGAAAAAGAAGTAATAATGCAGTGAATAGGAAAACAAAATTTTCATGAAAAAATCGTTTAATATGACAGATAAAAAGAATTCAAAATTATTGTCTGAACAAATTATATCTTTGGTTGGTTGTTTTCAGACTATCTGGTGCCGTCAGCAACACGAGAGCAATAATGTACCGAAACATTCGTCATTTGACAAGCCAACATACATTTACAAACACCCATGCCTTACACGGGACTCGAACACCCAACCTCGCGGTGTAGAAGCTAGCACGCTAACGACTATACCGTTCGGTCGGCAAATCATATTTTTGAAAGTGTGTCAAATATTCTCTTAACTAAGATCAAAATTAGATTATCTAATAGTCTTTAAAAATAATAATATTTTTCAATCTACTTTATGTTTGCCTGTCGTATGACTGCAAATTCATTAAAATATTTTGAGGAAGGAGAAAAGCATCCTCGTTTGTTTTATAAAATCTCTTCATTCCTGGGCGTTTTTTGTAAAACACGCTTATATAGCCAAAATCCTACATATGTAAAACTACTGGAAGAACTGGGTTTTCTGCCATGAGGAAACTAGAAACCTCTTCTGACATTAATTCAAGCCTGTAATCTTGATAACTGTCTTGAAAGGAGTAATTAGACCCTTCTTCAGGTTGGTTGGTTGTATTCAGATTATCTGGCTCCGTCAGCAACACGAGGGCTATAATGCGCCGAAACATTCATCATTAGACAAGCCAACATACATTTACAAACACCCATGCCTAACACGGGACTCGAACCCGCAACCTCGTGGTCTAGAAGCTAGCACGTTAACCACTATACCTTTTGGTCGGCAGACCCTTCTTCAGCCGTTGAATCTTGTAGGAAACATAATTTTGCCAAAAACCGCTTTTTAATACCACTTTTCTTGTATTCTGATTCATCCCGCAAATCTCAAAATCTAGACGAGGTAAAGCATAAAAATTCATAAAATAAAAAGTTTTTAAAACCAAGTTAAATTAAGTAAGGCAATCTATTGTGAATGTTTATATTTATCTAAAAATATATTAGTTAAGTCTATAACAGATACATGTTAGTAATTATAGGATAAGTTTTGAGGAGGTTAAAACTCACTGGATTGTATGCACACTGTTTCAGATTTTTTTTGTTTTAAAAATTGACAAAAACCCCACAAAACATATCTCCCTATATTCCAAGCGCATATATATATATATATATATATATATATATATATATATATATATATATATATATATATATATATATATATATATATATATATATATATATATATATATATATATATATATATATATACAGTGGCTCAATTAATTGAGCATACACCTTACTTTTATTTGATAAATCCAACTTTCAATATAAATAATACCTAGAAGTGCAAACACGTTTCTCATTTTACACAAAACAAATGGTTTAATTTAAAGTAAAAATAAAGAACAATCAACAAAAACTTCTAAAATGAAAAATTCCAGACCCATTTTAAATAAACTTATGTTGATTCTTACCTAAAAAAATTGAGAATACACCAATGAAATTTTTGTAATATTTCACATACAAAGAAAGTATCAATATTTAGGTGCACTCTTGCTTTGGCATTTATAATGTCCTCCAAACGTCGTGGTACCGATTTGATCAACTTTTTGGTGGTATCTGAAGATATTTTACCCCATTATTCTTGCAACACTTGTTTTAAATGGGTTTTGTTTCTAATTTTGTGCTTTTGAACCACTGTTTCGCGTGTGGCCACAGATTTTCAATGATATTGATGTTGGAGCACTGTGGTGCGGTGCAAGTACTTTTTCCAAAGAAAAAGACGCAACACTTTGACGACGTTGCGTGCAGCGTGTTTGGGGTCGTTGTGGTGCTGAAATGTGAAATTTCAATTTAAACCCATACGTTTCATAATGCCATCTATAAAAACTAAATTTCTTTCCCCGGTTGAAGCCACACAATCCTAAACCATGATGAAGCCGCCACCACGTTTAACCGAAGGACGTTTTTTTTTTAATCCAAAGAGGTATTTGGCTTTCTCCATACGATGCAACGGCCGCTAATACCGAATATGTTGAATTTACATTATCACTAAATATTACTTTCTTCCAGAAGTTAAACAGTGGGTAAAAAAAGTCTCCGTACGGAAGCCAAAGTTACAAATAAATTAGCATAATTCATAATCTTTTGCTTCATATCTTCAGTAACTACTGAAATATGTTTAATCTGATTCTTTAAAATAAGTTTATAATAAATGTATGTTTTTGCAAAACGCAAAAAATATTTAAATTGAAATATTTTGGAGATGCTGCTAAGTGCCATGCAAAAAAAGTTTCCGTACGCCATATGAAAATTAATTCTGACGTCTTCCACACAGACTTGCAGTAAATTTTCGAAAGCTGAAGTGTGCGCAAGTGTCATGAAGACATGATAGCAGCAATTGTTTAATTTTAGCTTGTAGCTTATTGTCCTGAAATGGAGTTCCTAAAACTATTCGTGAATTGGTGATTCAGTTATGAAATGTTGGATTATCTATGAAAAAAATTGTCGAAATCTTTAATGAATTAAAGTCTAGTACAATATATTATTGAAAGACACCGATGCGCTTCAAATTTTTGAGGATAGAGATCGATCAGAAAAATTTTCAAATCTAAAACGCTTGCATAAAAGAAATACCCTGTAATAAGGTTCAAGATAATCTGCGAATAAGTGCACCTTAAGTCGCCAATGGCTAAAAAATTGAAAAAAAAACAACAACATTGAAGTGACATCTCAAACGGTAAGAAATGTTATTAAAATGGCGTTTCTGAATGGACTTGCAGCCCGTGAGAAGCCTTATATAAGTACCTGCAACAGAAAAAACGCATCAACTTTGCAAAGTCCATTTTAGTGATGAATCAAAATTAAATATCCAAGGGTCATATAATCGAGTTATGGTCAGGAGAAAACAAAATCAGGAAATGTTAACTTATAATTTATGTGGGACTATCAAACACGGTGGAGGAGAAGTTATGGTGTGGGAGTGTATGGAGCTGCTAGTATAAGCAATTTACGTTAAGTAGAAGGAAATAAGAATAGGTACGTGTATCTTGAAATTCCAAAGCAAAACGTCTTAACCAGTGCACATAAATTGTCCCTTGGGAATTGTCTTCAATGTTTTTAGCAATTCTTAAGCCATGTGCGACTTCAGGTGCACTTATTCGCAGATTATATTGAACTTTACTGTAGGATATTTCGTTTATGCAAGCGTTTTTGATTGGAAATTTTCCTGATCGATCTCTATCCTCAAAAATTTGAAGCACATCGGTGTCTTTCAATAATATATTGTACTAGACTTCAATTCGTTAAAGATTTCGCCAATTTTTTTCATAGATAATCAAATATTTCATGACTGAATCACCAACTCAAGAATAGGTTTAGGAACTTAAGACAATCAGCAACAAGTTAAAATTAAACAATTGCTGCTATCATGTCTTCATGACACTTGCGTACACTTCAGTATTGAAAATTTACTGCAAGTCTGTTGTGAAAAATGCTAGAATTAATTTTCATATAGCGTACGGAAACTTTTTTTACATGGCACTTAGCAACATCCCCTAAATGTTTCAATTTAAATACTTCCTACGTTTAGTAAAATCAGATATTTATTATAAACTTATTCTAAAGAATCAAATTGAACATATTTCAGTAGTTAATGAAGATATGAAGTAAAAGGTTAAAAATTATGCTAATTTATTTGTAACTTTGGCTTTCGTACGGAGACTTTTTTTACCCACTGTATGTCTCTCTTTAACCAACTCCAAACGCTTTTTTTGATTTTGCAAGCTGACGTATGGTTTTTTCCTAACAACTCGATTTTTATATCCAGCTGTCTATAATTACATTTTGCACAGTTTCAGCACTTACACTTCTGCCAGTGATTTGAAAAGTTTCTGTAGTTAGTTTGACTGCATTTACTTTATGATAAGCCTTGATTTCTTTAAAAAATTTCCATTTTATAATATTACTCAGATTTTTGATTTTTTTTCTTCTACTTTCATTTTCAATCAATCCATCATTTAAAATTTTCCAATGATTTTCTGGACATACGTGTGGCTTCTACCAATAATTTTAACTATTTCAGTAAGATTTTCTCTTTTTTTAAAAAAATAATTTTAATAGAAATTTCCTAACACCAATACTGGTGTCTCTTCGAGGAGTTATTTTCAATTAAAAAGTTTGGATTTAAGTTCGGCTAACAAATTTCATCACAAAAAAATTATCTTTGAAAAGGTTAAGGATGAGATTACACAAATTATATTAAAATAGCAGCCAAGTAGCAAATATTTTACCCACTGACGGTCATGGGAATGGGCAAAATTCCCCAGTTGTTTTCCCTGCAATAATTTTAAAATTATATTTCTAATTCAAATACCTAATTTTTTAAAATTATTTTTATTTATTTTGTTTTAGATAGGTTATAGACTATTATCCTAATAAAAATATCTAAAATATATCTTATTTTAAATTTTATTTATAAACTTAAAAATGTTGTGTATTGGTAGAAAAACTGGGGATCCTAAGACGTATATATACGTGTATGACCGTCAATGGGTTTTAAGGGTAGTTAAACATATTTTTCGTAAGTGTATTCTCAATTTTTTGACTGCAAAATTTGTCTAATAAAGTTTTAAAGCTGTATGAATAGTATAATTTTTAATAAATTATTATATTTTTTGTGCATATACACAAAGTAAAATGTCTATAGTTTAATGCCTCTGCAAAATTTTTTGTTATAATTACATTTTTTAAGCATTATTTATTCACCATATAAAATGCTAATTTGCTCAAAAACGAAATGTATTCTTAATTGTTTGTGCCACTGTATACACATTTGATAAAACTGCTTTATTTGTATAAAATAATAATTTGTTTGTAATTTCATGAAGTTTCGTTCCGATTCACCCCGCTGTTCCTATTCACCTCAATTTACGGTAACATTCTCAATTATAAAAAGTGTGAAGTCATAGAAAAGCTGCAATCCGTTTTGCTCTTTCAAATGGGCTCCAAATGACGTTATTTACAAAGTGACAAATATTCCTCCCTATCTCATCAGTGCAAAGTGGGCTCAGATTTCTCTTTCCCTTAGATATCATTTTAAACACCTTCCAAGCTGTTATCTTGAATCGGCCCGTAGAGATCTTCCAATTAAACCCATTGTCAAGCTGGTCAAATCTCAATTCTGCTTTCAAGATAATTCGTCTATTCTAAACTTCCTCCACATCCTTCCCAAACTCTAGCTTCTAGACCGTTAGGTTACGGGTTCGAGTTCCATGTAAGGCATGGGTGTTTGCAAATGTATGTTGGCTTTTCAAATGACGAATGTTCGGCGCATTATAGCCCTCGTGTTGCTGACGGTGTTAGATAATCTGAAACAACCAACCTTCCCAAACTCATCAATTTAAAACCATCCAAGTGAAAGCTCCCCCCTCTGATGAAGAATGTTTAATGGAAACTACCCCCAACCAGTCTATGAACCCTCAAATCCCGTAGGATGCTACGTTAGCTCTTAATAGCTTTCACCTTCCTTATGACCTGCCTCGGATTTTTTTATTTTTCAAACATTATTCCCATTTAGATTTTTATGTTAGGATCCTTAAATATTATCTAATGGAACAGTAGGAGCATTAATGACAAGAGGGATTGGCACTTGCATCCCTCCTTTCCATCATTTGATATCTTAGCTTGTCAGGAAACTTATCTAAAACACCCAAGAACTTTTCATACACTTGACAAATTTTCCGAAAAGATCGACCCGGTCTTCAACCTGTTGGTGGCCTTCTGCTTGTTGTCAACAACAAAATCCCAGCCACCTTTATTGATTTACTCAACCCTACCAACCCATGAAAATTAAATTAGGGGCATTGAAATCCAATATAAAAATAATCTCCGTTATCAATTTATATGTGCCGAGGGGAATTTTCGGTAATGAATGGCTAAGAAGCATCTTACGGGTCGCATCTACCCCCTTCATTATCCTAGGGAACTTAAACGCCTCCCACATCCTCTGGGATGTAGAAAAAAATTCACAAGGCTTGAATACCCTGGTCGAAGGGATTGAAAATCATGGCATTATTCTCATGAACTTTGCAACTCCAACTCACATTTCTCCCAGGGGCTTCCAAGCCCTAATCGATCTTACATTATGCTCTACGAACATCTCGCAGGAAGTAACTGTGTCTGTCCTAAACGACCTTTTCGACAGTGACTTGGTGGACATCAGAATGCACCCACGTCTTACAAAAAAAAAAAAAAAAAAAAAAAAAAAAAAAAACGATTCCTCAAAATTTACACCTAGCAAAAATTCTCCAAAAATGCATTCATTACCTACAAAAAAAAAAAAAAAAAAAAAAAAAAAAATGCTCCGAGCTGAAAAACATCATCTCAACATTGAAAAGGGAATTCTGGGATAAGGTCTATGACGAGGCAGGTAATACAGGATCAATCTACTGTATTCTTAAATCCATCATTAAGAGATAATCGAATTCTCCCCCTTCCATCAACACCCTTCAATTTGGAGGCATGGTCATCATCTCACCGCTGGCACAATCAAATTGCTTGGTAACCACCTTGATCAAGGCAAAAGTCACAGAATCCCTTCTCATAGACATGAGCGGTACGATGCAAAACTCTTTTGATAATCCATTAACCTATAAAGAACTTTTGCACGGTATAACCAAAACAAGAAACACAACCCCTAGACCTGATGGCATCTCTGCCAAACTCATAAAATCTCTACCCACCCACCTGCTTCAAAATTTGCTTAACATATACAACCGCAGCTGGACCTCTGGCAGCGTCCCCGAAAGTTGGAAACAATCTATCATCATCCCAATTCACAAAAAGAACAAACCTCATTACTCCCCCTACAGACCGATTGCCCTAACCCAAGTTTTAGTGGAAGTATTAGAGCGTATGATTCTTCCATGAGCGCGCATCATCCCAATCATCCTTAATTCCACAAAAATTCAACAACGTCATTGTAGTTTTCTTCCATTTCGAGGTTGCGAAGTCAATCACTCAATTCTCATAAACGATATACGCCGACCAAACGGTATAGTGGTTAGCATGCTAGCTTCAGAACCACGAGGTTGCGCAATTTCATTTATATTTGGTCGTAAAAATGACAATGCTACTCTCATAACGTCTTCAACATTGAACAGTCTCGATCTTTTTTTCGTTTTTATGTTGGTTAATACTGAAAATCCAAATTCACACAAATAAGATGTAGAAAATTGTAATAATATGTGCTTTTCAAACATCAGACAACAAGACGCACACTCACACACCTGCAGGGGGTTGTATGTAAAAAACTAGAGTAAAAAATAGGTCAAAAACGAGACACAGAAATATGTAACGAAGCGGTGAAAGTGAAAAATCTTCGTTACAACATTCATATATAAGTACTATTCTTTAATTTAAACTTTACTCGTAATAAAAAAAAGCATTATAATTTTTACTATATATATTTCTAAAATTTGGCGGCACACAAAAGTGCCGCGGCACAGTGGTTGAGAATCACTGGTCTAATGTGTTTGAAATCGTGGAACATGTTTTGTGTGGTTTTCAACAGAGTTCTTTTTTTTTTTTTTTTAAATTACTTTCTTAAATTACATTTATTTAAAACAACATTTTTTAAGCAATTTCAATAAGTTATCCTTTAAAAATTTTACTGAATCATGTGATTTCTTTATTTTATAAATAATTTCAACGATCAAGTTACATTTGGTTGTATTCAGATTATCTGGCGCCGTCAGCAACACGAGGGCTATAATGTGCCGAAACATTCGTCATTAGACAAACCAACATACATTTACAAACACCCATGCCAAACACGGGACTCGAACCCGTAACCTCGCGGTCTAGAAGCTAACACGCTAACCACTATACCGTTTGGTCGGCAGTTACATTTGTGTTTACAGCGAAATGTTTCTGTAAAATAATCACGCTTTGCTTAATACTGCTTACTAATGCCTACATTTTATATTTATCAATTTTCTAATTATCAGCAGTATACGTTATACTTCTGCAATTACAGTTTTCGATATTTTATATATTTCGTGTGAAGAATGCACATCTTTAATGTTGTAAATAAATTATGCTACTTTTGCGTTTACTTGCTATTTTTGTATTAATCTTAAACATGACACTATAAATCTAAGTAGTTTCTATGCAGTTTTAGACTAATATTGGTATTTTTTAACGTCGGGGTGAAACGCCACACTGACCGTTCGGTTTCTCCCGATGTGAAGTAGAACCTTAAAAATACTTTTCGTTTTATGGAAATTCTCCCTGAAGATCAATAAAAAAATGGTTGAAACATTTTCGCTCATAAGTGACGTGTTTTTCAACATAATGCATTGAAATTTAGTATTTAGGGTAAATGATGAATTTTAAATCGAATGAAATGATAAAAAATAGGGGTTCGTATTGAAATTTTTGAAGATAGCGTTACTTTTACTTAGTAAACGGTCCCTTAAAGAAAAAAAAATGCATCAGATATATAGAAAATCGTAAGCAAAACATTTTGGTGCAAACCGTAAGATTCTACGATAATTAGAACCGAAGATATAGCCATCGTTCTGATTTTTTTTGTGGGTATTGTACCTATACTGTGAGTGCATGTGCAATTATACTTTAAAATCAACTTTTTCATTGCTTACAGTCTAATCTCAAGAAAAGAGAACTCCAGTATTAAATTTCATATTTAATAAGCTATTTTCGAAGTAAAATTTAAAAAATAATGACAAACCATGTATCATGTCAAAGCGTATGAAACACACATTCAACAAATACTCTATATTATATTAACTATTTTTGTTTTCTGAATACTTGAAATTTTAATAAAAATTTAAAAAATCAATAATTACTTTAAAAACATTTCATTTTGTAAAGTTTTTATTTTTATGTGTTATGTATCAAATAAAATTGGTAAAAAAAATAAATATCAATTTGGTATTTAAAAAAACTGTCTTCGAATGTAGTTGGATCGAGAGACTTACACCATTTTCATTTCAGTTTGCATAATTTCATTGTCCAAACTGCTCAATTTCATCATTTTCATTTGTTTAAGTTTAGCTGCAGTCACTGTTTAGGTACAGTACCCAAGCAAAATTTTTACAAAATGAACACATTTTCATAAGAAAATTTTAAACAATTATATAAAAAAAATTGCTTTAACTTTTAAACTACATATTACTTATATCTGTAGTTAAAATGTAAAACTTTTTTTCAAGCTAAAATTAACAATTTTACATACAATAGTGGTTAAAACTACAATTGTAAATAAGAATATTCAGTAAAATGGGCAAATGGGATAAATTTCTTGAACAAAATTGAATTAAAATTTTATTTATTGTGCACCGATTTAAACCAAAAGGTGAAACCGATCGTCACATACCCACTAATCACGGACATAGCGGTTATCACATCCGCGAAAGCCTGGGCGAATGACACCAAAACGGCATCGCAAATCTCGGCAATAGCTGCTTGAAAACGGCTTAAACCTAGGTGAAAATTACCACTACTCCAACGTAAATATTGGCGATGGCGGCTACCATACTGGCGCAAATCTCGGCAAAACTGACCATAACTCCAACGTAAACATCAGCACCCAATATATGGTGGAAATCTCTGCAATAGAGGCGATTATATTGACATAAAACTTTACGAAATTATCAATCACAACCATGTAAATTTCGGCGATAGCGACAATTACAGATGCGCAAGACTTCGGAATAGTGGCTATTATATCGGCGTGAGGCTCCCCGAAAGTGATCATCACAACAACGTATATCTCGGTGATAGCATTCACCCTAGTAGCGCAAACCTCGGCAATAGCAGTTCTTACGTCATAGTATGCTCAGCGAAAATAATCACCACACAATAACGTAAATAATGCCGATAGATATTGGCAATTTGCCGGAAAAGTGATCACGAGGTTGGAGGTTTGAATGTACTCATGTTCCGCTTTTGCAAGCAAGCCCTATAAAATTGTAATGCAGATTTGTATCAATCCTAGAAATGATCGATATCTCAGTAAAAAATCGGCGTTTCAGCTGAACTGTAACATGGTTGACAGATGTAATTCTCTGTAATAGCGTCAGTGACTATTATTTCGGAGTAACATCCGACGAAAATGACCGATCATTCTCGGTGATTTAGTTCTCCATAATTATGGGAGTAGCTGCCATTTAATCCCCGTAATGCTCAGCAAAGTGGCTATCACACACCAACATAAATATTGCCGACAGAGGCCATGACATAAGAGGAAAATACTATTCCATTGGTTGTTTGGAGAAAGTCTGAACGTATTCAGGGTCCGTTTTCAATTTTTTGTTAGCAGTTGAAAAACATGAGCTCAAGTAGAAATTATCCCACTAAGACACTACTGTAATTGTTCATAATTGAAAATAAAAACAAATTACGGAAATCCACAAAAATACTGAAAACTTTCACTCATGATCGGAAGTTTTGGGAAGTCTGAGCGTACGCAGGTTCCGTGGCTGTCAGACTTGCAAGTAAACTCAATAAAATTGTAATGCAGATTTCCATCAATCTCATGAATGATCGAAATTTCAGCAAAAAATAACGGCCATTTCATCATCATAACGCTCAGAAAAAAGGCCATCACATTACAACGTAAATAACGCCGATAGCCTCAATCGGCATTATATAACATTAGAGGAAAAATGAAGGGGGAAGATAGTCATTTCATTGGTGATATGGGGAAGTCTGCAAGGATGCAGGTTTAGTGATTGTCAGGAAATTTTAATGCGAGAAGTTATATGGTCGGTTGGTCTTGGGGCTCGAATTTTTGCCGTTCTTTTTTTCAACTTTTTCGAAATTTTTTGCAAATTGTTTTTGGTATTTTTGCTGTGTATCTTCAATAGTCAAAATTAAAAGTTTCAGTTTAATTTTGGAAAATTCCCCGATTCCTTTGAATTTTTTGACAAAATACCTGATAATTCCCTGTCTTTTCCCGATCTGTGGACACCCCGATTTAGGATAGTATTTTTTTGCACATTATAATTAAGGTCTACTATTGACAGTTTTACCATGTACAACAAACCAGGATTGTTTTTCAATCTTCGGCAATCCGGATTTTTTGTCCACCCAACGATCTGGCAAATGCTTCATTTTCCCAGCGTTAACCATTCTAACTAGTTGTTTATCTATATATCGATGGAACTTGTGGCGATCTCTGCTGTGATTAATGGAATCTGCAGACTAGTTAATTAAACAGGATTTCACCATAATGGGTTGTTAAACCCTTGTCCCAAACAGATTACGCCGACCAAACGGTATAGTGGTTAGCATACTAGCTTCTAGACCACGAGCTTGCGGGTTCGAGTACCGTGTAAGGCATGGGTGTTTGTAAATGTATGTTGGCTTGTCAAATGACGAATGTTTCGGCGCATTATAGTCCTCGTGTTGCTGACGGCGCCACATAATCTGAAAACAACCAACCCAAACAGATTACATACCCTGCAAAATTTCTCTATCAATTACATTTGTCATTTGGATCTGAAAATTGTTTTGCCGCAAAGATGGTGTACCGTTTACTTCCACACTGGGGTCAATTGTTCCGGTTTTTTTTAATGAAGTTTTAATGTCCGATGGGTTCGACGAAATGGCAGTGTCATGACCATCTTGTTCCCCGTACTTAACCCCTTTGGATTTCTCCATATGCTACACCAAGGACAGAGGTATTAGTTTTCTGTAGCCAGGAGGGGCCAGTTATAGGGGTTGAACTCTCCCCAAAATATTTTCAATCATATATACATTTGAATTACTAGGGCGAACAAAGTCCCCCTTCGAAATGAAAGTCTAATAATGGCATGCCTTGTCTGAATCCGACAATGAAGCGGTGAAGACGAGAATCTCTCGCGCATGCAATCCAGAACTACTAACGAACACATAGAACTAAGCACCCTTTGTATATGGTTCAAGCTACAACGGGCGTATATACTGAAATATGGTAGCGGGTTGTATGAAATAAATGTTCTGTACTTGTAAAATAAAAATGTTTGTAATTGATTGCGAGTTTTGGATGATTTGTAGTCTTTAAAGTACAAAGCTATCTATAAACAACATTTGGAGCTATCTATTTGCTTAAAAAAAAAAACTGTTCACGGTGAAGCATTTTAGTGCAAACCACTCTTGTTCACTAATTCCTTGATTTTTTATTGAAATTTAAATGTATCAGGGACTTCTGGAACATCGTATTTCAAGAAGAGTATGTTTGATTTGCTACTAATTATAATTGGGTAATTCTACCAATAAATTACTCAAGTTTTCACAGGGTGCATACACTTTTTTGGAAGTGAAATTCAAGGCCCTTTTCAAGGATATTTCAACAAAAATCAAGGCCCTATTTTATCGTTGCAGAGTCGATACCAAAATTGAATTTTTATATATTTTTTTGAATTAACGAAGTTGCAAAAAAATTTAAATACTTATTACTTAACAACTAAGATGCAACCACATATATTTATTGATAATTATACCTCTTACCAGGATAAGGAAAAAACTAGGTTAAAAAAAAAAAAAAATTTGTAGTGGTTTGTTTTCTAACACTCTCCCATTGTCTAAATGGATTATAGAGGGTTCCCATGTGAAATCTCAAGGTCAATGGAAAAAAAAATGATCTTAAGTCTGTGGTTATTTGGTTAGTTTTTTTTTTTAAATATATGCCAAAAAAAATAATCATGCACTCTTAAAGTACTAAGAAATATATTTATTATTTTTACTTACAAACAGGCAAGAAAAAAATATCCAAATTGGATGCATAAAGATTGATTTCATGCCTTCTACAGTTTGAATTTAAAGCGCGAATCCCTGGTTGGTTGGTTGAAGTTTAACGGCGCATGGGGCATACTGCCGCGAATCCTTGATCTTTTCTATCGCTAATTTAAAGGAACAAAAATTTGTAAATACAAGAAATCCTTACTTTTTTTAAAAATAGAGACATAGCTTAAATCCCCCCCCCCCTCCCTCCCAGCCCCATTCAAGTTCTTCGTAGAATTTCTAGTCTACCTACGGTACGACTTGGCGCTTTTTCTGGGAATTGGCTACAATAAAAGAATGACGTAATATGCGTTTTCCCGTTCGTTGCTAAGTCAAAATCATGATCCAACATCCAGGGTTGCCAAAAAATCATTTACTAATAGTCACCAATCCTTCCAGATAATCAAAAAGGCAAGTTCAAAATTCAAATCCCGTTTTACCGATGACTTAGAAATTAAGCCTGGAAATGTTTGGGGAGGGGGGCTGTCAATTGGATTAAGTTTAGAAATTACAAAAAATATTCGCGATTTTTTTTTAGCTTAAAGAAAGCTATATATTTCTTTATTATTGAAACCAGGCAAGAGTGCAAATCTAAACCAGATGCACTAAGATTGCTTGTGTGAAAAATACAACACTTGTATTCTATTTTTAACACGGAGTCTCAGTAAAATTTTTTTTTAAAAAATCATGTATTCTATAAGTATAAAAAAAAAGTATTGATTTTCTATACCTAAAATCAGCCAAGAAAACAGATTTAAATCAGATGCACACTGATTCATTTACTACTTCTTTATAGTTTGAAAAACCTACAACAAAACTGAGAGATTGTAATATGTATTTTCAAGTGCGAACCTTTTCCGGCACGTTAACTGACGAAAAACGCCCTTGAAGGGCAAAATACTCTTTATCGCTTTGTTGGTGATGTTTCATGATAATTTTGAAAAATTTCGAGACAAAATTCTCGCCAAGTAATTTTTCAAGTCAAAAAATGATTTTTTGGCGCAGTTCGGCGCAATCTTAACCAAAAAGAGGTTTTTGGCGCAGTTTGGAGCAGAGTAGTCAGTTTGGCGCACTTCGGATCAATTGGAACAACTCTTACATCCCTGTAATTAGAAATTTTTTAATGAGCTCAAAATAAATTTAATAAAATTGGAAGTTTTTTTTCCAGCAACCTTAGTTAATAACTTTCACGGCTTTAAAGTAGGCCATTTTAGTAATTGATATAAAAAATTACATATCCTTCCCCTTCTACAGAAAAAGAAATTCTTCTTTCTTGAAATGGGAATCGACATAAATGAAAGAATGATATAAATCATAATACAATACCGAAGAGTAACTGCTATTTTCTTTGTAGGCGATATACTCCTCCGATAGTTAGTGTCGGGTTTTTGCAGTCTGGAACATAATTTCTTCACCAACTCGTCGAAGCTCTCAATCGACATCCGGAAAAAGTTTAAAATTTTTACTTTGTCTTCTCTTAACTGCGGGTAAAGACAGAAGAACATACCGAATGTTGATCGGCTCTAAACAATGGGATGAATCCACATAGTGCGATTAATTCGATACTTTTCCTTCGATATTTTATATACAAATATGCTAAGCGCGCTCTTTTTCATTCCATTTCGAACAAACACAAAATCCTCTCGGAGGAAAATTTTGGTCGTTTGAGAATGCACCGAATGAGGGAGAGAGAGAGAAAAGCGAAAATATCCTGCATATCAAATTACACCCTCTTTCCACCGGATACTCATCGTGCAACTTTTTGTCCCGTTCGGGGGGAGGTCAAAGGTCATAGTGACCGTGCCGTTCCAGGGCCGCTCGGGAGGAACCGATTCAAGTGTGATTGACAGATCCGCCAAAAGTGAACCGGCTAGAAAGTGTGACGTCAGAATAATGGTAATACGGGAACGAGAATTTTATGGTTTTAGAATTGAAAAGGGGAAATTCAAGGACTTTCCAGGCTTTTTTAGAAATAATCCTATTTTTCCAGGCTATTCAAGGCCTTGAAAAAAAAATAATGAAATTCAAGGACTTTCCAGGCCGCGTACGCACCCTGTTTTCATTTAGTCCATAAGTGACCTAAATGATTCATAAAATTTATAAATGAAACGAAAAAATTATTTTTCCAATTTTTTTCCAACAGTTGTATTGTTTTAACTACCAATTCTATATTCGAACTTCAAACCATCTTAAACCATGCTTACGTTTCGGTGGTCACTATCTTTCATAAAACGAAAATGTATAAAACTAGTCTTTAAAAGATTACGTGAAAAAATAAATCGTTGAATTAAAAATTTCACATTTATGTGTTCATTGAGGGTAGCTTTAAAAAATTTGGGTAAGAAATATTTGCATATATGACTTACTTCATTTAAAATATATATACAGGAACGATTCCAAAGGCTTCCCAAATTGCCTAAATTTTCAGTTTTAATAAAACATAATGGTGTTCAGAAACTACTGCACTAACTATATATTTTCATAATCTTGGGGAAAAAATTCACAGTATGAAAACTTAAGCAAAGAAAAGTGATAAAATTCACAGGGAAAGTATAATAATTGGATATTGCACTACTCATTTACAAAGGAAATCAATGCAGAAATTCAATTATTTTATTTTGTTGAAATCAAAAAGGTCTGAACAAAACTTTAGCTGCCTTTAGCAGAGATAATCCATGTCCATTTTATAATTAAATTAAAACTACACACCATGTTATAAACAAATTGTTTGCAGATACTGTGTTTACAAAAAAAGAAAAGCAAACAAACCTGCAAATACTTTACAAGGCAAATTTTTAAGTTTTCGAAAATTAATAAAAATTGTTTTCCCTTCATCAGAATTGTAAAACAATTTTTTAGCTGTGTAGCCACAGGTCTGTTCGGGGTTTAGGAAGGGGTGAAGCTCCCCAATATTCTTCACCCTCTTCCGTATTAAGTCAACTCATTTTACTGGATTTAAAGGAGGCATCATACAATATGATCAAATTAATTCTACAGAGTTTGAAGGTATTCAAAAGGGATAAATCCATGAACCCAATTGTCTCAGTATTATATGAAGTTTACAAAGTAGTAAACAAGAGTGTATCACAGCTTTGAGTTTTCTTCATTTTGTAATTTCATCAATAATGTTACACTTTATCTATAGAAGTCTGCTTGAATATGTTTTTATACTTATTGTGCACAAGTTGTTTGTGTGGGTGATTGATGTTTTACTACACACTATTGTCTTAGAAACTATATCTGCTTTATGCTGTTTACTTGTACTATGTTTAAGTTTACTTCTGCTCAAAAAGCTTCCTTAAGCCTTATTGTACAGAGGTATTCAAGGAGTTGTATTGTACAAGTATATATAACCTTCAAGGACATACAAGTCTTTAATATCCTGGTTGTTGTGAGAATGTTTTGGTTGTGTGTTTAATCAAAACAGTGACAGCTTAGATTTACAATGAATAGTTTTAGGAGCATTATACCAATTCGCAGTGGCCCATCTGATGGCTGTGGGATTAGCACTCTGAGAAGTTTACAAAAATTATAGAATACCATTTTGAATAAAATTTTATTTGCAACGCCATGTATTATATGAAATTGCACGAATAATAAAGCTTCTCATAACTTTGACTACTTCATCCTTCTCCAGCATCCATTCACTTGGAAATCAAAGATGCAGACAAGAGTGAATGAGGACTTTTTATTGTTTAAGGCAAAAAAACATTAAAATATTTTCTACGAGACTGAAAATAGCAAAGGTTTAAAATTTAAAAATGTACCAAAATGGCTGGGTTATATGTAAACAATTGGTGTTAATTTTGCAACCGAATAAAAATAATGGCATAAAAAAAGTCACGGCTCACAAGTATAAAATTTATATTAAGTTTCTGTACATTTAAGTGCCTTTTTTTTTTTTTGTCCTGGACATTTTCTAATGCTACACAAAATTTTATTACATAATAAACTGCATAGCCATTAGAAAGTTTGCTACATTTTAAATAGTTTAAAATGTTACTTTCTTTTGAATTTAAACAAAATATTATTTTAATCTTTTATGCTCTATTTAAAGAGCAATGTAACAAGACAAATATTTAAAATATGGTGCCTAAAATCTTGGATCATCATTGTATATTATTTCGTAAAACAATACAATTACCTATCAAACCATAGGTGTCACTTATTTTGATGTGAAACAAGTAAATATAAGCATTAGTAATTTAGAAGTTTATTAAACTATGAATAGCTGTATGAATAAGATTTTTCAGTGAAGTCCATACAGTAAGGAGAACTCTGCCATGTTATGTAATTAAATTCCATATTAACAGTAAAAAATACATAATATTTTCTTCTCTACTGCCTGTCAAGACGATCATAAAGCATTTAGCAATAAAATATTTCTCTAATTTTTAAATGCAATTACTTCATAAAATGAATATACATTTAAAAATTCAATCTTTGCCACCGATGCAATGTAATGATAAATATGGTAAAACATATGGAATAGTTTGAAATCATGAATTCCACCTCAGAAAAAATATACAGGCTAATTAATATGAAATCGGAGCAAATTCTGTATAATTTGCTCACTTCTGTCACATTGCGCAAGTTCTTCAAACATAGCTATAGCAGGGTGTCCATAGGGAAATCGAATTTAAATAACCCCGATATTTCCCTAGTGTTATTTCAAAATAAAATACAGAGCAATAGATGATCCTTCAAAATTTAATTT
The DNA here is from genome assembly GCA_963978545.1 of Linyphia triangularis. Lineage (NCBI taxonomy): Eukaryota > Metazoa > Arthropoda > Arachnida > Araneae > Linyphiidae > Linyphia > Linyphia triangularis. The sequence continues at coordinate 81,160,100 of OZ021721.1, read as the reverse complement.
GAAGTAAAAATACTCGTGACTGAAGAAAAATTTGGAACCAGATTGGAATGAAATGGATTAAAATAATAAATAAAAAGGTATATAAAAAAATTACTTCAAGTTGAGCAAGTTTAAATGTATAAAACAATTGCTAATTCCTTGGTTGCATGACAATTTCATAATAAAAAAATGGTAAATAAAACAAACTTAGAACAAAAATACTCCAGATTTTATTTAATTAAAAGTGAAAATACCGTAAATGATTGCAAAGGAAGTTCATAATAACTCACTGGAACTGGATAAGGAAAATTTGAATAAAAATAAATTTTATACAAATTTCTATACAAGTGTTTGCAATTCATAATAAACACAATGTAGGATAAGTTCACTATATACAAAATAGCTTGATTGCTGTTAACTATAACTCAGTTTGCTACTTTAAGAAACTAAATAAAGAACATCTTTCAGTAATTATAATTCATTTTCTTATACCTAGAACCAAATTTAAATGCCTTAAAGTTTGAAAATTTCATATTCCATAAAATTTAAAAAATTTCTTGTTATTTCTGGGATGAGTGGTCTCCTTATCCCTAATATTCTGGGTTCTTCATGTTTTCCCAATTGCTGGACACCCTGTACTGAAGTCAAGAAATAAAATTACGATAGTACTAAATGTCTGTATGAGTACAATAGTCCTCAGCGGAAAAATCAGAAAGAAAACTCAAGCAAATCCAAAACCTTCTGAACATTCATGGATGGCTTTCAATAACATGGAACGGAGCTTATCATAAGTCTCATAGGCAGGGAGATCAAGCTGATTAAAGCTAAAAGAGAGAGAAAAAAATTACTGACAGCAATACATATGGGTTATTATTTCTCAGTAAATGAAGATTTGTTTTTCTGGTGTTTATTTAAAAAATTATAGTTTTAAAAAACTATTTAAAAAGTAGTTTTAAAAATTTGTTTACATTTACAAAGAAATTCAGTAACAAAATTTATATATATACTTGCATAAAAAATGATTTTTTAATGCAAGTTATATATAACTTAACTTCGAAAAGAATTTCCAGTAGAAAAAAGCACAACCAAATTGGATTATTGCAAACAAAAAATTTTGTTAAAAAAAGATTGTCCATAAAAAATTTAATATTTTTTTAATTTGTTTGCCTTGTCGTATTTAACAAACAGCTTATTATTCTATATATCTTATTATTTCTTGGATGAAATTTATACAGGACAAATAATTTAAAATCAATAAATATATTTATTATATAAATAATACTTTGCTCTTAATGGGATTTGATACCCTAAAAGTAATAAAAAAATAAATTTTGAGGTTATTATTGTTCGTTAAAATTTAAATTCTACTATTTAAAATACCTCATTTACAAGTATTTTTAGTAATATTTTGAGGATAAAATTGGGAACTATAAGTGTAAGTAAATAAAATGTGTTTTTCACAAAACTATATTTTTCTTTACACGAGTAACTTTCCTCAGAAATTGCACAAACTATCTACCTAAAATTTTTATCACACATTTCTTTTATGTATCTGTATATACTTAAGAGATTTTGTTACTTTAAAAATATTTTTTGTTCAGGCTTATTTCGTCAAAAGAACTTGTGTTTAACAAATTTGAGCGACTTTCACTATAATTCATTAAAAAAAATTAAGTAAATGAATTACAATTAAAAGCCAGCATCGGTAGAATAACAAGTGTCTGCTAAATGAAAAAAAAAAAAAAAAAAGGGCTTATAAATCAAGGACTTTCTAAGAAAAAGGTACGACTAAAGAAAAGTGTAGTTAAAAAAAAAAAAAAAAAAAAAAAACGCATTTTAATGAAAACTTTACTTAATTAATTGTTCCCAATGTTATCTTAAAAAAAAAAATATTAAAAATACTTTTAAATAATCTATTATTACAAAAGTTTATATTTTACAAAAGTAGTATTATTACAAAAGTTTTATCAGTTTAAAGAAGAGAATTTAAATTTTAATAAATAATACATTCAAACGCGATTTTTTATTAATTTTAGGGTATCAAAACCCTTTATACGCATAAAATTTGTACGTATTAGATCTGCCATTTATGATGTAACTGTATGTGATAGAATGTTTAGAATATTTTCCCAGTAATTAGCATTAAAAAAAAATATATAAAATACTTTAAAGATATTTTTTTTTAAATCAGACTTATTTATGTAACATGATATTTTTTTCAAAGTTACTAGAATTATTTTGCAATTAGCACCAATCTTGTAATAAAACTATCTATAGAAGCACCCCCTACAGTTTATATTATTCAGCTAACATGCAAGTATATGCAGTACTTGAAGTTTCCAATTCAGAGAAATTATTTCGTTTATTACCAAAATTATGCTCAGAAATTGTGATGGCCTTCTTGCCTCTTTGTAAAAACATGAGGTTCGTTGAAGTTTCTTTTAAAAGGGTAAAACCTCTAAATCAAGCAAACATTTACTTTTTAAATTGCAAGGTAAAAACCACAAAAATTCTAAAAAGTGGAAAATACATAACTAACTTAAATTAAACCAAATTAATAAGTTTAATTCAAATAATACAAGTATTCGTTTGCAAATTTAAGATAATTTGCATTTGTGGCCTTAAACATGAAATTTTAAAATTTATTTTCATTATTTACTCAAATAATGCTGGCCTAACATGCTTTTAAATAATACATTCTAATTACTTTGCAACTATTAAACAAATGAAGTAAATACATATTTAACGAATATTTTAATGAAATTTAAAGAACCTCATACTTAGTTGCATAGTGAATAAGTTCTCTGCAGTCATATTCTTACTATCCTATTTATACAACAACTCACTTAGGTCCTGACTCAACTAAATAGTGCTATTATACAACGACATCTTTCTTATAAAGTAGTTAATTTAATTAAATAATGTTAAAAGAAAATGAATATGTATCAATACATTATAAAATATAGATTACAAGGAAATTCTTACCATGTGTGTGCTGAAGGAAGTCTGTCCGTTGATCGATCATCTCGATGTATTTGGAACTTTTGAGTCCCATTCATCCCTTCCAAAGCTGAAAAACCTTGAAGAGGAACTTTAGATGTACCAGTAACAAACTGAAGGAAGTTAGCACGATCAGCTTGATCAAAAGACCTCAATGCTCGCCAAAACCACTGAATCTAAAAAGCATATAAATTGTCACTAACAGTTTTTCAATAATCAGGGATGAGTTTGGTAAAAAATCCAAAAAGCTGAAAACAAAAATCCAAAAATTTTATGCGTGAAACCCATTTTAAGTTATTTTTTTAAAAATTGTATTTTTCCACACGCATTTATAACACTGCACCATCTATGTCCGTCCGTGTGCAAAAATGGCTTAAAATAGCGGCACCTAGACGTAGGGATACACTTAGTGCTATCATCAGGCATGATATAGCTCCAAAGGGGATAAAAAAAAAATCTTGTGAAAGAAAACCGGCAAAAACTTCAAAATTTTAACGAGTCAGACAACTTTAAGCAATTTTACCATATTGACAAACAGACCAAATTTAATTAAATCCAGTTTTCCAAATTTTTAAGCTACAAGTATTAAAAATCTTAAAATTTAAATTTTTATTCATATCGTTAAGCTTGTTCAGTAAAATAAAAAGCAAAACACAATTTTACAAACAATTGCAGTTAAAATAACAATTTTAAACACAGATTATTTAGAAAAATTACAATCAGGACTAATTTTCAGAATATTTTTTATAATTCTTATACAAAATGATATAAAAATTTGAGTAATTCTGCATAGATTCGAATCAAATGGCAAAATTTAACCTAAAACAGGCACTAATCATGAATATGGCGGCTATCGCATTAACGGAAGTCTAGATGAATGGCTAAAAAACGGTGCTGAAAATCTCGGTAATAGCTAGTATTGTATTAGCGTAAACCTAGGCGAAAATGACCATCAATCTAACAAAAGTACTATAAGTAATATCGCTTACAATACCGGCAAAAATCTAGGTATCGGCAAAAACGAACATCACAACAACGTATATATCGGCGATAGCGTCCACAACATCAGCACAAATCTCGGTAATATCGATCTTTTCTTGGTAATACTAGTGCACATTTCGGTAATATCGGATGTTACTACAGTATGGCTTTCGACAAAAATTACTCTCACGTCACCAGAAATATCAAAGTTAGAACTAAATATACCGGGGCAACTCTCGTGAATAGCGCTAATGTATTGGCGTAATACTTGACGAAAATTACAATCTCAACAAGGTAAATCTAAGTATTGGTAAAAACGAACATCCCAACAATGTGTATATTGGCGATAGCGTCCGCAATATCAGCACAAATCTCATCGCACATCATCAATAATGCACATTTACGAGAGCATAATTCATCAAGGTAATATCGACATTCTTTCGGTAACATTGGTGCAAATCTCAGATTTTACAAGGTAGCACTCAGCGAAATTGACTATCAAATAAACGTAAATATCAGTGTTAGCGCCGAATATACGGGAACGATTCTCAGCAATAGCGTTGTTGCATTTGGATAATACTCCGCGAAAATGAAAACCACAACAATAAATCCCAGCGATAACGCACATCATAGCACATACGTCATAGCCACACAAATCTCAGCAGAGTGGACATTACATCAACGTAACGATTAGTGAAAACGAGCTTCACATACTAACGTATGTTTAGACATACAACCAACGATAATTCCGTGGATGTCAGACTTGAAAGCAAGCACATTATTCGTATACGTTAATAGCGTGAATTAGTATGAAGGAAATTACACAAAAAGATCAAGTTTCGGAGCAGTTTAAAAAGTCTAAAATGCGAGTTTAAGCGCCAACCTAACTAAAAAATGCATTCCAGTAGATTTTTGTATTTGGAGCAGGAATGCCGCAGGTTTTCCGCTCTTCCCGATCGGGCGGAAAAGAAGCTGCTTTGCGATTCGGCCTTAGAGAAAAGGTTATTTTTCTGTGGGATGGAAAAATCGTGAAAAAAAACCTGATTTTTTTTCAGAAATTAGAAAAGCAGAACTTTCTTTGAAAAAGCGGATTTTTTTCTTTTTAAAAAAATTAAAAAAAGCGGAATTCAGCCACATGGCGGAAAAAACTCATTCCTGAATAATAAGCACATAATCCAGTTGCACAAAAACCATGAATAAGAAGTCAATGATACTCAAGGTTAGTTACGAGTTTTTAATACAAATTCACGTTTTCCTCAAAAGTCAGATTTATTGTTTTTGAATTTAGTTCATATATTCAGTGGCAGCATTTAGGTAAAGGGTAGTCGATCTCCCTATATTTGGCTTCTTTACAATGTAATCACTGCCACTGTTCACTTTCAATTCCTGCAGTGGTAGTAGAAAATTTAATAATTAACCATTCTAAATAACATCTCTAAAGCTTAGTTACAAAACCAGTTACAACAATTTGTTCTTCCTATTTAAAAGCCTGAATTTTCATGAGGTGCTCACTATTTTTTTTTTTTAATATATGAACTCATTTGCATCCTACTTTGAAACTTCGTTGTTCATTAAATATTACAGGGTGGCCACAATATTTAGGAAAAAAAGTTCCGACAATTCCTCGATTTCCCTGGCAGATAAAGAGATAACATGCCAATTTTTCAAAAATAGTTTTGGTGGAAAATGAAAAGTTTTAATTATTCCGTAACATTAAGCTTTTAACGATTACCACCACAAATATCCAGGTAAATGGCTCCAAAATAGGGAAAACATGCTAAAAAATTTCCCTGATTATTTCCAGAATCAGAAAGCTCCCTTACATTTTCTTCATTTCTAGGTTCGGTGGCCACTCTGCATTAGTATAAACTAAATTTTAGAATTTTTTGAAGACGTTTACTTTTTTAATTTAATTTTTTTAAAATAAGAACTGTTACAAATCATAATAAAGGCCACAAAAATTGCTAAGTATTGGCACCTGAACCACCTCTCTAGCTTAAATACAAAATCAGTGACAATAATCTGAAAACATGTCAATTTGGGATTTTTGGCTATATTTTAAAATAGCCATATTTTCAAAACGAGTCGATATATTTAAAAAAAAATATTTGCATGTTTCCAAGTCTATATGGATGCAACCCCTATGCCAAATTTTATCAAAATCCGAGATGGCAAGTTAAAATAGGTGTGTTGATTTGACGTGGAATGACCCAATAGGTGTGTTGATTTGACGTGGAATGACCCAACTAGCCTATGCCTATTTTGATACTTTCGTGTTCATCCTTAGAAAATACGTTTTTTATATTATTGTGCACATTTATATAACACAGGAATTTGAGCACTCCAATGAAGCAAAAAGATATTTTCTAACGACTAATTCAAAAATGATAAAATATGCATTTATAACTTTTTTGGAGGGCCTTTAAACTAATGATGGCAGTATTATGAGCCTCAATATTTTTATTTGAAAGACAAAATAAAAACTTAGTACAATATAAGCAGAAGGCGTCTTTTTATAATAATTTCATATAGCAAACAAAAGATTTAATTTGGTTAACTGACTTAAAAAAAAAAAAAAGTGAAATTTATTACAATATGAATTTGTTAAATTTTATGGCTATATTAAAATATTCATATTTCTAAACCTAATGAGTGATGGGGTCGAATTGAAGCCCCCTATGAATGTCTTCCAATTTGAAGAAATTCAAATTTGCAGAATGTGGATTTATTTTCCCTCCCAATCAGACTAAGCCAAAAAAAATTTGGCTTTTAATTAGATGGTAGATATATATCGATCAGCACTCGAAAGTTTTGAATTTGAACTCCAACTATACCATAAGCAACAATTAATAATTTACTTTTCATTAAATTTGAAATTAGTTTATATTTTAAACACATTTCAGCTGCACATAATATTTGCAACATAGCTTAGCTTATTCCTAAGAAAGTAAGGAAATGCACTGCTAAGTGAAATTATCAAATTCAGAAGGTATGTTCTAAGTAGCTAATTTTGTCCTAGTGCTACTAATGGTGTCTAATGGCGATTGACTACAAAGCTCTACTACGTGGAACACTGTTATAATTTATATAAAATCTACTTATAATAAATTTCAGTCACAAGAACTTTTTCCATTAGCTTTTAATGAGAAAAGTATAGAATGTTTCTCTATGAAATACCATACCTGTAAAGAGGTTGCCTGATATTTATGGTATTCAGTATTTGCTTTTAGGTCATCTATATCTATATTTGGCAATCCTGAAATTAAAAGCTCTAATTCCTGTTCATTAAATATTGAAATTAGTCTTTTCGGAATGATTTCATAGAAACCTTCTAGAAAAGCTTTCAGCTGTTTTCTAATTGCACCAGTCATTTTCTCTTGGCAAACCAACTTAACATATTCAAACTTATTTTCTTCAGTAACTGGAAGATTGCGTCCATTTGGCTTCAGGTCTCTCACTTCTGTTACACCAAATTCTTGAACCTAAAATAAAAACACATTATTCACTAAGCTTCTTTGAGTATGTTTTCATTGCACTAAAACAGTGCAGTTCACTCCACAAGTACAATAAAAACATTGAAAGTTTCAGAATTTCAGAACTTGAGGTAAAAATAAGGTATACAACAGAAAAATGCAAAGTTATTGATGTATCACTTTCAGTGGTACCTATAAATGTTAATAAAGTTGATTGAAGGAATCTGTTTAGCATTTTCTAAAATCACAAGGATTCGGTTTTTAGTTTAGTCAACTACTATAAGTTGGATTATTTTTATTGTGATATTTCTTTGAAAAATTTATCGTTTACAGACATTATATCGTTTTAAATCATGACAAAATTAAAATGTCAGCAGATATTATTAATTGAAGTGTAGTAAAATGAAAGGAAATTCACATTTATTAACAAACATCCAATGCTCTACATTAAATTTCTCAAGCAATTACTTTTTTAAGCAAATAGTATAATAAGCAAAACAAAATAGATAACTATGAGAATTATGGTTGCATATATCTTAATAGCCTTCTATGTTACTATTTTTCAGTAATCTGCTGTGTTATGTTAAAAGTAGGTCATCGCAACACTTAAGGCATGGTTATCAAAGTCCCCTGCATGTCCTAAAAATAGTTTGACATTTTAATTAATGAAAGCAAATTTGAAAATAGAGTCCAGAGAAGCATCATTTCGAAAATGGCCTGAAAGTTGTCAGCAAAACTCAAGAATAGAATATATAACAATAATCAAATTAGGTGTATAAGTTGGCAGCATACATATGTTAAAATAAGGTATTTGTAAAAATCAAGCATGTAAAGGTAATTAAATTGTATTTGAAAAATTCAGCAATTGAAAAAATGGATTCAATGATAAAAAAAAACATTCTGGAAATGTTCTTTCAAATGTTTTCCTATTTCTACCATCGAAATTCACTAAAATGCGCTAAAGGCATAAATTGTGAAAAAAAAACCGTCTATCAACAAAGAAAGCAATGTTTACATCTTTATATAGCAATGAAAATGAAAGGTCACCTAAGCAAAATTTAACAAAAAAATGCATGCATGTTTAATACAATTTAATTTCTTCTATTAAAATAAAAATATACAATTTTTACTGTACCTTCTGTTTTATATTTATTGATAAGTTCACACAAAGGCTATATCTTTTTGATTGGGATAAATTTTCTCAGCAAAAACTCAAAATTAGCATTTGTTGTCAAAATTCCTGCCAACTCGTTGAAATTTGTAAAACTTATTATCACTAATTTTATCATCAAGGCCCAATTTTGAGAGATTTATTTGAAACGAAAACCGATATGGTAAAATATGCCGATCTAAATAAATTGTCAAAGCAATTTTAGTGTAATTTCTATTTTTACATTTCTAAAATGTAGTTATGAATTTATGTAATGTGCACACCCAACTTTATTTGTTTCTTAACACTTTCAGTAAAATCATAAGCCTGTGCAAAGGAATAAGTTAAGAGAATGCCAAAAACTATACGGCACACTAAATACCACAAACAATTTAAAATAATCGGTTCTGTTGACTTAATTTTAAAGTACAGATTAAGAAAGAGCAGGGTGGCCACAGATCTCAGGAAAAAAGTTCCCCCTATAGATTTCTACAAAATTCCCCGATTTTACGGGAAACTGCATATCTAACTTCCCCAATTTTTCCAGATGTATAGATCAAATAGAACATTTATTACAGAGAGAGAGTATGTCAATTTGTTTTAAACAGTTTTGCTAGCAATAAAAAGTTTAATCTATATCGAAATAAGAAACTTTTAAAGATTACTACAATTCTTCAGGAAAATGGAGCCAAAATATGGATATGATAGGGTAAAGTACCTTCAAAACAATATAAAATTTCCTGATTTTTACGAAATTTTAAAAAGTTCCAGACATTTCCCTGAATCAGAAAGCTTCCCGACACTTCCAGGTTCTGCGGCCACTCATGTAGTCAATTAAAATTATTATCATTGAATAGTGTATTGCTATTGACAGAAGAACCAGGCATCCCTCATACTTATCAAGTAGATTTAACATTAGGTATTGAGGTACTTCTCTTCTGGCAGTGGCTGCCATTTTACTAGCACAAAGCATTTTATTTTTCTACAGCTTGAATGTATTAAAGAATTTTAGAGAATGCTCTTTCAAAATAAGAGCTTAAAAATCGTCACTATTGTTTGTGTTATAAAAAGTTACTAGGATAACAACATATAATATGGAATTATAAAAAAAAATTGCAATTACAAAATTTGTCAAAAATACACACATAACGTAGTGAAAATATGCAAACAATATTAAATTCTCAAAAATTGTATTATATTGAATGCAGTCGTATCAATTCAAACTCAATTTAGTAACATTTAACTGCAACAACTTTAAGCAAGGTAAGTTCAAATAAAAACAATTGCCTAATTTTAGCTTACCTTTAATGTAAAATTATTTTTGTTCAATTAAAAACATAGTATTAAAAAAGTTCTTTGAACTTGGTTCTTGAAATCTTGCTCAAAGCAAGATTATTCAGTGACAAAACTTTTAATAACCCAAAGAAAAATAAAGGAATACATCCCAAAGAAATGATGATTTCTGCAACCAGATATAAAGACACCCGAAAGAGGACTAAATATTAGTCCTTAACTAATAGTTTGTAACAAATCTAATTGCACTTTGTTTCACTGTGTATATTTGGTTTTCTTGAGTTTTCCCAAGATTTTTCATGGTTGAATCAAAGGCCCAAGATGTTTGTGGAGGCATTCACTAAGCATATCCCACAAACACAACAATGAATTTTTTTTTTACTAACATTGGAGACAATGTTTTTCTTTTGAAAACTTGCAAAAATGAGACATAACCCCTTTTTACAATGAAAGAATCGGTTATATTGATGCCAGACACATAATTTCAAATAAAATAATTTGTTAAGCAGATTGATTACTATACTAGAATATGTTGGGTTAAATTTGAAATGCATAAAGTAATGTTATCTTTGGAATAATAATCAATATAAATTAATCTTTAAATACTCTTATCAGACTAAGGTTAAGATTCTTGTTACAAAAATAAATGTGATGTATTACTTTATATGCTGTTTGTACAATTTTATGCTACACATAACACCAGCATCTTTGGACAAAGTAGTAATGACGGATATTCAAAGTAGATAACAATACAAACTATTAAATATCGCAAGTCTCTCAGAATTCATTTACATAATTCTCATCTCTTAGCTCAAATAAATTAATTATATTTTAATATAAAACTTAACTTATTTGTATAATTTACAAAATTTAAATATGTTGATGTTGCATAGAAATCTACATTAAAGACATGAAACTACTTTTAAATAGTGGACAATCTTCAAGACACAAAATACTAATGTTAAACTAAGATATAATATTAAGTTGCAGTATTTATAACTTCTTGGTGAAAGTAAAACTGCAGTATTTGTTTAATAGAAGTTTTTCTTCCATTTCTGTATTGGAGAGCACTATTTAATTTAAGGTGAATGTGAGTATTCACAAACATTTATATCTATGACTATAGACAACATCCTTACACTTATGTATACATTTCCAAATCAATAAATTCATTTAACTGAATTCAAAGTACAAAGAAATAGAAAATGATTAAGGATATGTAACATACTGAATGAGAAATAGTCATAAAAAAATAAAGCAATACTTACTTCAACACTAAACGTTAAATCATAGCCAATCTCATTCACAGTGTTGTCTTGCAAGAAAACTAACCCTTGATAAAAAGAATAGTCTTCACTTTCCATATCTGTGTACCTTTAAACAACAAAATCAAAATAAATTGTTACTGCAAATAATTTGTAAATAAAAAAGGAAATGAAAATTTGAATTATATAAAATAATCTTACTTTACATTCTTGCCCAAAATGTGTTTGTAGAATGACCTAGTGAAATAAGATTCTAACAGCTTATTATCATACACAGCTTTAGCTATTACACGGCCCACAAACTTAAAATAACTTAAATGGTTTGAATTGCAGTGAGATGAGGAGTTTATCATATAGGTAACCCTATCTCCAGGTGAAGTTGTGAAGAGAGCATACATGGGGTTAAATATTTCCCGTGAAATAATAGTGTACCACTCTCGTAGCAAGCCACCAGCATCCTGCCCTTCTTCACCTATAAAAAATTAAGAAAAAAAAAAATCTTTTTAATAAAGATCCTAAAAATTAATCTAACATTATGGTTAATGCTTGTACAAATGCAGTTATTCTCCATTAAGTAAAATTAAACAAAATGGATACAATTAATTTGTTATCGTGAGTATTGCATGTTTGGATCCGATAAGGGAGTTGTAGATTGTCGTACGATTTCATTTAGAGCAGTTGTTTGAACTGCAAAAAATAAAACATGAAATACCAAAGAAATTAAAAGCATAGTAAAACATACAAATAACTTCCCTCACACCATTTAACAGGGTATACATTTTAAGTTGTAAATAAGCACATCAAGGTATTACACATATAAAAATAATTTGAAGGGAAAAAAAAATTAAATTCACAAAATGTTCACAAGGTTTAAAAAATGTGATACTCTTCCCCCCTGCCCCACTCAAATGCATGCTGACAGAAAACTTACCTTCAAAAACTATATAGAAACGATTTTTCCATTCTTCAGGTGTTCTGCGATGTAATTCCCTAAACGAATCTTCAAACACATGTTCTCTTCTAACATGAACAGCCAGATCTTCCCGTCGAGAACCTTCGTCCATTCTTTCAAGTTCTTGTCTGAAGTATCTGCGTTTCACATCAAAATCTAGAACTCTAGTATGATCAACAAGAACTGCAAATGGGCCATCTGATAATGGAGTTGTAGATTGCCTTAAAATTTGATTTAGAACAGTTCGATGAGTTTCTGAAAACAAGGAACAAATTATATATACACACTCAATGCACATGAATAAATTACTAGTATTGGAGTCAATGGTAAAGCACCAGGATTCAGCATATCAACATAAAAAATATTTTGCTTTGAAAAAAATAATTTTCACATGATTTCAATTTTAACGTACAGTATTTAGTTATGAATTATTCAGGATATACTTCCAATACCATATGGGTTTAAATATCAGAAGTCCTTCTACGAGACCATGCAAAAAGTTGGAGGAAAAGAAAGTTGGTTGTATTCAAGATTTTCTGGCGCAAGAATTATATGAAGGGTACAGGGGAAGAACCCCGATATTGCATTCGGTGAGATTCTGCATCCGGTGCGTATTCTGTGCCAAGACGATTAATTCGAAAGTATGGTAGCAGAAACATTGTTTTTACAAAAGCAGGAGAAGTGTTGGTAATTATTTACACTTCTCTTGTACAAAAATAATGTATACAGGTTTCACAAATGATGTCATACTATATTGTGGGTAGGATTTTTATAGCAGAAGTGCCAAGATTGGCTAAGCTGCTACATTGTGGAATATTAAGCGTTTAATTATGACTAATTTGTTTAAACAATATTCCAGAAATAATGAAGTAGTTAAGTGGATCGTTTTGAATTACATATTATTTATTAAAATAACAAAGAATATATAACAATGGAACCTTATCAGATTTTACATTAAGGATATTTTTCAAAAATTTTTACAACTCCTAATCACTTCAGATTTTAATATCATAAATTACACTTTACCAAGTAAACTATATAGCAAGAAGGGATAAGATTCCTGGAGACATCGCTCTACATACTGTGTGTTTTAAAAATGAGTAGACATGACTGTGATTGCGACAAACACACATTTGATTGAAGGGCTCTTCGCTAGGAGATTTCAGGTTTGTCTCACAAACTAGATTCAATTGTTGCTATGTTTCAGATGCATATTTACTTGTGGCTAATTGCTACCAATTAAGATTCTTTGGAGATATAAAGTATTAAACAAGCTATGTAAGTACTAAAATGTATTCAAAAATCGTATCACAAGTAATTCAATAAATATAAAGGCAGAGGAAAGTGTAGTAAGGATGCATCTGCGAGATGCGCACAACTAAGGAAAGGTTAAAAGCATAATTATTTAAACATTGTCTACTAAAAACCTCTTAAGATAGTTGATAAAGCCTTTACATAACATAAATTCAATATTGTTGAAAAATTTCAATTGTTCTAGTTTCTAGTTCTTAGAGGCGTCTTGGTTTTAAATTTGCTCAAGAACCAAGCAAGAGCCATACTGCGCCGAAACGTCATTACAACATGATTTAGAATCCTGCAAGGTCTTTAACCCACTGACTGTTATTCACGTATAAATGCGCCATTTGATCCCCAGTTTTTCCAGCAATACACAACATTTTAAAATTTATAAATAAAATTTAAAATATTTTTATTAGGATGATAGTTAATAACCTATCTAAAACCAAGTAAATAAAAAAAATTATATATTTGAATTAGAAATATAATTAAAAAATTATTGCAGGGAAAACAACTGTAGAATTTAACCCATTCCCTGGACTGTCAGTGGGTTAAAGGGGAAATGGGCCCCATATTTATATCTTGAATAAGAATAAGCACCAAAAACTGAACTAGGCAGACCAAAACTCTTTCTGGTATCACTTGCATGATGCCAACTAGAGAACGTAGCCTAATATAAAAAGGGAAAGCAAATTGTGGTAATCAGTGACCGTCATTAAATTGGAATTAAGTGCAGTGCTGCATATTGGATTTGAATTTCTAAGATAGACATTTTCTTGCAATGCATTTAGGATAAAAAAGAGTTTGCGAGGTTCTTAACTGTTGTTTATTAATAGTAAATAATAAAATTTAGTAATAAAACCATTACAAATAAATTGGAATCTTCAAATTGATTATCTTGCATAAAATAGGTTTTGACAGTAATATTACTATCATTTGGTAATTTTGAGGTAGGCAATTTCAGTAGAAACTTTTTGTATTATGTAAAATTCTGAAAATATAACTATAAGAATAACGTATTTAATGTCAGTATCCTATCCCAACTAGTGTTAATGTAGCTTTTGTGTTCTGCAGGAATGATAAAAATTTGTGAAAAGAACAAAACTCAGTGTTTCAAGGCAATTGTTTCACAGATAATTAACTGTACACAAGAAGAATTATATTATAAATTTAAGCGCAAAGTACCTGCGAATTTTAAGAATTTTACAGTATCTGTTGATGGATTTGTGGATGCAGAAGTTTCAGGACTTGAACTAAGACTTTGTTCAGAATAAGAGTTGAGAGATGACAAAGGTGAAGCAGGAGGAAGGTCTTGCAGATGAGAAACTTCATTCTCCTGAGAATCTTTTCGACTTTCTTTCCTATAATAAATGAAAAATAAAGTAAATGTTTAAAATTAATATTATACTAATCGCCCAACATGCAGATTATAATAAAATTACAGTCAGTACATTAGATTCAGAGATTCAACTTTTGAAAAGTGTCATCAGTAAAAAACAGTGATGTATTCAGTAAAATCAAAATTTCAGTTAAAGAATTAACAGTGCATAAAAATATCTACCTCAAAAGGTTAATGCGTAGTATGAGGCGTTAAGCCTGTAATATAAAAATAACCAATATTGTATGGTCCATTCTGGCGCTCAATGCCTCAAATATATAAAGTTAAATGCTATTAAGTATTTAATTAAATAACCTTAATTAAAGTTTTTAGCTAAATTGCTTTCAAGAGGTAATTGTTTCATGGTGTTGGTTCCTCTGAGAAATAAGACCAAAGCATCCAATTATGATAAAAATCAATACTTCAGATTCAGTTTCTAAATTTTCTTTATATATATATATATATATATATATATATATATATATATATATATATATATCATCATCATCAATAGTACGACATTCCAAGGCTTTTCTTTGAAGAGATTTCCATGCAACTGGGTAAAAATAGTCCCACATTTCCTAATCTTTAGTACACCAAAATCTTTTTCAACTGCGTTTATCCATTACAATTTGGGTCGATCTCTTTGTATCTGCGGCTTCACCAACACAAACCTTTTGTAAGGCAATACTAAAGGTGTTTATCTTGCTCTATATTCTCATATTTAACAAAAGTTTTTTTTAACTGTATTGGCCACGTTTCTTCTCCCACCTTCAGAGTTGTTCTCAAATGGTGGAGTCATACCTGCCAACATTGGCATTTTCAAATTAGTACAATTTTTACGGAACAAATATTTGCATTCCTATGACTTATGGAAAGTCAAATAGCGACAATATTTATGAATGTAATATAGAAATAATAGAAATTCTATTACAAATGCAAAAAAAAAAAAATTAAAAAAATTGCATAGTATTCAATTACTCTCAAATATAACAAATTGTTACATTTTAGCACAAAATGGAAATTATAAAATAAAAAAACTAACTTGGATTTAAAAATAAATCAAATTTAAACTTTACGATGAAATCTCTGATGAGGTTTAAGATTTAGTCTACATTACACCTAAATAAAACATGCTTTATGACACAAAAACTCTAGTGAAACATACAATGAGTTGGTGGTATTCAAAGTGTTTAATCACACGCACAAATATCAATTATGCAGGCTTTCGAATTCGTATTAATACATTTGATGTTGTCACTGTGCTTTTTAGAATTGATATGAACTTCGACATCAGTAAATCCTCCATGAGAAATCTTAATATCAGATGCATAGATAGAGCAGAATGCAAAATTTGTTTCTTTGTTTGAATTTCTGATGATTAGAAGTAAACCGCTTGGTTTGAAGTAAACTCCAAAAAAACTTGATATTTTCTGGAATTTTACACCAGGATTGTTTAACTTGGATATTTTAAAATAAATAATTAAGACTAACAAAGAAGCTGAAAACCGAAAGTGCTTTAATCTCTAAAGTCCGAGAAAACGAAACAGTCGTTCGGTGAGTGCCGCCAAAACAATTGAAAACGGCGGCGTCGCGATTTAGTGCGCAGCGTTGGAGTACGGTCCAAAAGAAGAAAGAATAAAAAAAAACTAAAGCACTTTCAGTTTTCTACTTTATTATCTCTAAAGTTCGAGACAACGAAACAGTTGCTTGGTTCGCCAAATCCCGTCGGCAACACAGATGAAAACAATGAATTTCCGGCGCCGCGCTTAAGTACTTTTATTATATACGCGCAACATTATTGTACGGTCCAAACAGAAGGAAGAACCAAAATCTAAAGCACTTTTGGTTTTCAGATTCTTTGTTAATCCCTTAAGTCTGAGGCAAAGCAATAGTTGTTTGGTTCGCCAGGTCCCGTTGGCAACACAAATGAAAACAGTGCATCCCCGGCGCCGTGTTTAGTGCTATTATTTACGCGCAAGTCCAATACTATTATTTACGTTTTGGAGTCCAGTCCAAAAGAAGGTAGAATTAAAAAACTAAAGCACTTACGGTTTTTTGCTTCTTTATTAATCTGTAAAGCCCGAAAAATCGAAGCAGTGGTTTGGTTTGCCAAATCTAGTCGGCAACAGAAAAGAAAACAATGCATCCTCGCCAACGCGCTTTAGTGCTGAACATATGCGCAATCTTGGAGTGTGAATAAATATTTTGACGGACGCGGCAGCTTTGGAAAATCGTTTCGGTTTCGTTGGTGACTTAAAAAAATATTTATAAAAAAAACAAAAAAAACACGGTTTTACGGAAAAAACGAAAAGTACCGTGAAATCCGTACGATTTTTTTAGCTGTTCGTACACCCGTACAAAATAGTAAAAATCCGTACATTGTACGGATGATTCGTACAAGTTGGCAGGTATGTGGAGTTCTAAAATCATTTAACATCTCACAAAGCATCACAAAGCATCTCTTCAAATCATTCTATTATGAAATTTGGAACAGAGAGGGCTCCCACTCACTCAGAAAGATTTGGAGCAGTTTTTGGAGCAGGTAAAATCAAGTTTTGGAGCAGAAAAAATGCCCTTTCGGAGCAGGTAAAAACAAGTTTAGTAGCAGGAAAAATGCCTATTGTAGCATGTAAAAGCAACTTTGGTAGCAAGAAAAAAAAAAAAAAAAAAAAAAAAAAAAATTCTAGACAGAGGATATTACGTAAGTTGAAGACTCAGCAGAAATGACCATCACAAAAACGTATATATCGGCACAAATGTCGGTAATATTGACATTTTCTCGGTAATGTTTGTGCAAGATTCGGTAATATCGGATGTTAACAAAAGCGCAGCACTCTTCAAAAATGACCGTCACACCAACGAAAATATCAGCAATAGCGCCGAATAAACGGGAGCAATTTTCAACAACAGCTTTAATATATCGGTGAAAGACTCGACGAAAATGACCTTCACAATAATTTGCAATAATGTCTGCATCAGCGTCGCAAATCATCGCAGTAACAGCGACATTTTCTCAGTAATATCGGGGAAAATTTCGAATATTACAGTATCGTAGCATACCAACGAAAATATCAGCGATAGCGTCAATAACTGGAGCAATTCTCAATACTACTGAGCTACTATATCGATGAAAGACTCGACGAAAATGACCGCCATAACAACGTAAAACTTGACAATAATGTCAGCATTAACGTCGCAAATCATCGTAGCACTCGGGAGAAAATGAATACCGCACTAACGTAAATATCAGCGTTAGCGCCGAATATTTCTCAACAATAGCGATATTTCAGAGGCAAACAATATCGAATTTCAACGCTCAAAAAAAAAAAAAAAAAAAAAAAAAAAAAAAAAAATCGCGTTCTGGCGCAGATACGGCTAAAATAAAGCATTTGGAGCAGATTTTTGTATTTGGCGCAGTTGGGCACAGGTCTGGGACCCCTGGAAGTAGTCTTGCATACTTGCATACATGTATGAGTAATATTCAAATTTTTTTTTACACATAAGAGTGGTATTCACATTTTTTAATCATTTATCTAAAAAAAGAAATATAGATAAAATATTCTATAAATGTCGAATGCCTACATTTCACCCTTTTAAGACCTACATTGATAAAGGGAACATAATTACAGTAAACTTTATAGTTCAGTTATGTATTGCACTTCGGTAGATCTCAGTACAGCAATCTAACACATTGCATGTCAAGACCAAAAAACCCACCAAATTTAAATTGTTGCCTTTAATTGAAATTTATCACAAACGTTCCTACCTTTTTACAGATCATCTGACAACCAATACAACCCACGAGACTGAATAAATACTTTTCAATAAAGAGTACTATTTCCAATAAACAAATTACTTTAACATTTTTAGTAAAAAAAAGTAGGGAAGGGATGTAAATACAGATTTTGCTAAATTTTTTAAATTCATATTTATACTATACCATGGTTCATGTAGATTTTAAAAATAAAAAATAAGGACTTTCTAAGTACTTTGTTAACATTTTTAAGGACTTCAATTTTCTTTGCGATTCATACGATAGGGAGAAAACATTTTAAAACTCGAAAGTCAAATGACATTAAAATACTGAAATATCAATTAAAAATGCTCCAGTCCCACCTCTGTTGGAATGTGATTAAAAGAAAATTATTGAATATGAAGAAAAACATCTACACTTAGTAAGTTTTTCATCAAATATTCATTTGCAGGGTGGCTACAGAATTCGAGAAACAAAACTCCATGACATTTCGCTGATTGCCAGAAAATTCCCTGATGTCTATCTGTCAAAGTTATCACTTAAAAAAACGAAAAATAAAAAATAATAATAATGGCTAATTTAAAAATACACAAATTTAATAAGTAAATGTAATTCCAAATAGTCTAAGTGTAATTGTTCCAAAATAAATTTAGGCTAAAAATCAAAACAAGCATCTTTAAAGCATGAAAAAGAATGGAAATCATTAATTACAAATTCACACATATCACTTTCAGTTAAAACATTAATTAAAAATTCACACACATCACTTTCTGTTAATTGTGTTCAATAAATATCAAAATGAAAGCAAGCACACACAGACGACAAAAAAAAAAAAAAAAAAAAAAAAAAAAAAAAAAAAAAACAGGATCTAAGCATTTTTGTTTTATGAATGCTTTTAGGATTGTTGCAAAACAGTAACACAGCGTTGTAAAGGGTTAATAAAAACAGAAAAATCTGATGAAATCAATTTGAAATATTAAGGAATTTAAAGCTCTAATATATTCTGTTGACAAAAAAATGCAAGGCAAGAAGAAAAATAATCATATCTGTAAAGGATGCAGTTAGATTAAAATTAGAAGTTTTTTTTTAACAAAAAGGCTACCGGCGGCAGTGCTTCTAAGATAGGATAACTAAAAATATAACATAAATAATTTGAGTTCTTGTATATTCTGTTGACAATAAAAGCGAGGCAAGAAGAAAATAATCATGTCTCTAAAGGATGCAGTCAGATTGAAGTTAGAGGATTTTTTTCTAACAATAAGGCGCTGATTTCACGGCATCCACTTCACGTGAAGCGATCCGAGATAGATGTCCGCACCCGCACGGGGAATGCGAGAAGAGAAATTCAAATATTTAAAAATTTCCTGATATAAGAGTAATTTTACTAAACTCTCTGACTTGTCCAACAGAGAGAAATTCCCCGACATTTCCCGGTCTGTCGCCACCCTGATTAGTATAAAAATAACAATTTATAACTGAAAAATTTAGCTAAGAATGTTAATAAAGTATTTACAACCAACTCCAATGCAAAATTTTCTAAAATTTGATCAACCCCAACCGTTTAACTTTACATTGTTAGACAGGAGTTAGTATTTCTATAAATTTAGTCGTACTTTTCTGGCTATTATAAGTATACCAGATTCATAATATCACAAAAAAAATATCCTGATTAAAGAACTTGGAACTGTCTTAAAATATGTGAATCTTTATTTCCAAAATCAGATCAAATTCTGCTTAAAGCTGCAATTTTGTTTCATACATGCAGCTACTATAGACTTTAAAAAATGTGCACATATATTTTAAATCGGAAATAATCCGGGGTTTTGATTGTATTCCTGTGATATTTAATTTCAAATATAAAGCGGCCGTTCAGAAATTAATTAGCAACAGCTAAATTATACAAAACATTCCCTTAAATTTAGTAAGAGAGCAACACGATTGAGCGTATCGGTGCAGAAATATATTGCTTTTAAATGCTTAAAAACATTGATGGTTTTTACACCTCAAAATAACTTTTAAACTACCATTTCCAGTAATTTTCTTCTCTATTTTGAGTAAAAAGGCATGGTAACAAAAATCCAGAGAAATACACTTAATCAAGGTACGTATGAAATGGGCATACGTGCTAACTAACACTCATAATTTTTGGGACAGACCACAACAATCGACCTACTAATGATGCACCTGGTATCAAAAGCCATTCAATAACTTCAGCGAGTCTTTTCTGTACGTGGCGTTTTTGAGCATGAATGCGCATGCGCAACAGGCGATTTCGGTAAAGGTGATCCGCATATTGAATTCCATTTGAAAATTTTGCTTTTCTTCAGAAAAGATGCTATTTTCAGAGAAAAACTGCCTTTAAAAAAAAAGCAGGAAGGACGAAAACACTTTGGATGATCTCTGAATTTCACTAATATTGGTTTTTAACTTGGAAAAAAATAAGGACTTAAAGGATTTTTTTTTAAAAATAAGAACTTTTAAGGGCCTTAGAAATTTTTGAGTTTTTAAGGACTGTACAAACCTTGTATACACATGGCATTTAAAAATATAGAGTTAAGTTTAAACTGCAATTTAAAAATAAAAGCTTTTACTTTTTATTTCCTTTATCCAAAGACGCATGAACCAAAAAGAAAGCTTCAACAGCTGGTTGTAAAACTAAAACTGCATGATGATCTGGAGTTTCAGCAAGTTCCTTCAAACAATCGCTTAGTGCTGTCCATAATTCATCAAGTTGAAGCTGTGCACTTAAAAGTAAAGGTCCAGTATCCTTCTTTTGAGATTTTTTTTTTGGAGGTTGAGACACTAAAAACAGGTTTAAGAGAAAATACTTTATTTATGAATGCTAAAATATATAAAGCAATTTTATCAACAATTATTTTAATGCCAATGGGACTTTCTAAAAGAAAGCATAACTTATTCAATAAAAAATACTGCCCTAAAAAAAGTTACAATTTCTTAAATTTATATACTACTCTATCATCTCATTAAAACAAAAACTGTTAATATAAAATCTTTATTATTGTAAATAAATGCATCCAATCCCTTTTAGCGAATATACACATTAACCAACAGTCATAAATGAAAAAACCACACATTCAACAAGAAAATAAAAATGGTTTTCTCTGATGTAATGAATTATGATTTCTGGGCTTTTGAGTAGATGGGCCACTTTTACAGGGTTCCCAATCTTATTGAAGAAACAAATTCAAGGACTTCCCAGAACCTTCTTAGGAAAATTCAAGGACCATACTTTAGGCCTAAAAATACAAAACGAGGAATATTGGTGGTCACTTAAAAATTCAAGGACCTTGTCCTTTTTTTCAAGCACCGTGGGAACCCTGTTTTATAAAGTTAATACTTGCTCCATGTCCCCGAGCACCTACTATCATCTAACGTTCCAAGTCCTTCAAATCACACCCCCTCTTAAAATATTCACAAATAAATTCACCTTTACTGCCACCTTAACTTAAGATTTCTGAACAGGTCAGGACGTAAAATATAAAGATACAAAATTAGAAATAAATTCTTACTTAAGTCCAGATCCCATAAACTAGAAAATGTCTGAGGTCCTTGCATCATTTCACGAGACACTTCTGGATTGATGACAGATGATGGCAAGTCAGAACTGGCACGCGATGAATTCCCTTCACTTCCAGCTTGTGCTTCTGTTTCTAACATAAAAAGCACAATGGAACAAAAATGTAAATTAGAGATACATGAACTGAAGGAATGGAGAAAGATTTACTGAAAGCTTGAACACATTTGGTTGCTTAATGATGGCAATATTAATGACTGTTTACAAAATTGCTTGATGTGTTAACACATTTGGGTTACAATTTTTTAAAAAAATGTTTACAAGAATGATCTTATTTTCCTTTTTTTAGCTGCTAAAAAGATGCAGAACTGCTTATAAAAATAACTGTAAAAAAAAGTTTTTTAACTTTTAAAATATTTTTAATCAATAATTTTAAGTATAATAATTAGATTAAGTTTTACTATTTGTAAAGGAATTTAAATTAAAGAATATAAGAAAATTACTTAGCAACATACAACAGAAAGTTACATTTCAAGGGTCCAAGAGATAAACAGAGAGAGAGTCCACATTTTCATGAAAGTGAACACATAACACCCTCGTTGCCTATGAGGTCATAATTTGATACCATTCCCTAAGAATTTTTAAACTATTATTTTCTCTGAAAAAAAAACACCTCTTCAACTCCACGGACAAAGTACTGTTTGTCTTGCACTTTTTATTATCATTATGAAAACAATAAGTCAAAAGAACATTAAGTTAAATGAAAAGTTATTTTTACCTTGATTGACATTTTTATTTGTTGAAAGAGGAGTAGATTCTAATAACTGGATGATAACTTTTAATATTCTTAGAAAGAAAGCTTGACTTGATGCTTTGCTTGTTAATGAAGACATTGATGGAAGCTGAAGTTCTCTACCACTTCTGCCTTTAATTTTACTTAATGCAGTTATTACTACAGCTCCTTTTGTGAACCTATAAAATAGTCATTATCTTAAAAATTAATTAACCATGGGTATAATTTTTATTGAGAGTTGAATAAAGAATTAACTGCAATTTTTAAAATACTGAGTTGGCAACAAAAGATTGATAACCTTGAAATGTTTAAACCATACAAATATGCAAGTTTAATGCCCATATGCATGCATATTTTAGTCATGAGCAGGATTTTGACATATTACACTTCATACAGCACATTTGAAAAATATTCCTGGTTCATTATCGTCAGGGAAGTGATCGATCAAAAGGCAAAAAAGAGGAAATCTAAAAATTTGACATGAAAAATAGTGTAACGGATAATTATACAAAAAGCGTGAATTAAATAGCGGATGTATAGAAAAAATTATCAAAATTTCAGCCCAAATGGGTTGCATATTTATATTAGTAAAAAATCAATAAATCATGGTTTTCAAAAAAAAATTCTGTAAAGTATATTGTCAAGTACAACTTTCGATATATATATATAACACAGCAAATATGATGTAGAAGTAAGTACTGTATTGTAAAATACCAGGTTAAATTTTTTTTAAACATTTCTTTAGCTTTTAAACACTTTTGCAGTATATCTCGGACACATTACTAGCCTTTTATTTCTTACAGATTTTTTTTAACATGAATATTGCAGTTTCTTAGTTTCCTTAAAGCATCATTCTGGAACATTTTGCGAATAAGTATCAGATGTTGAAGGATTGTTTGAAAATCTGGGATCTCTCTCTTTCAGAATTTTTCTTTACAATTTAGTAGCTTTTACAGTTTTTCTTTCTTTCCTTCTTTTTCTAGTTTCCTTTGAAACTACCTTGTTTTTTAATTCGACTATACTTGTCAACATTAATTTGCTAAGAATTAAGGGAGGGGGTGTTGCAAGTAGCAAAATTGGAAAAGTGGGTTAATTTTAAATAATTATTAAAAAAAAATTATTTTACTTTCAAACTATTCCTTATATCTAAGGCAAATGTAAAAGTATTTTTCAAGCTAAAATAAAAACATTTACTAGCAGTTAAAATTAAAATTTGAATTAAGAATATTTCGTAAAATTAGCAATTGGGACAAATTTCTTGCACAAAATTGAATTAAAAATTAAGGGCAGGGCAAATCTCGGCAATAGCTGTTATTAGAACTGCTTAAACCTAGGTGAAAATTATCATTACTCCAACATAAATATCGGCGATAGTGGCAGGTTGTCGGACTTGCAAGCAAGCCCAATAAAATTCTAATGCAGATTTTTATTAATCTCAGGAATGATCGAAATTTTAGACAAAAAAAAGAGCTAAATTTGTGTTTTAGCCGAACTGTACATTGTAATAGCAAGTACAAATCTTTGCAATAGCGTCAGTGAGTATTGAATCGGAATAACATCCGTTAAAAATTAGCATCACGCAACAACGTAATTATCGGTGATAGCGGTCACCATAATCACGGAAATAATGGCCATTTCATCACCGTAACACTCAGCAAAATGGGCATCACATATCAACGTAAATAATGGTGATAGAGGTTATAACAATAGAGAAAAATATAGCCAATCTATCGGTGGGTTTGGGAAAGTTAGAACGTATGCAGGTTCCGAGGTTGTCAATAAATTACAATCCGAATTTGCATCGACCTCAGGTATGATCGAAACTTCGGCAAAAACCTGAATTCTCCAGAATTCAACCATTTTTTAAGTAAGAAAGAAAACTTCCGAAGGAAAGCGAAACTACTCTTAATCTCTCAGATCAATGAAAAATTGTAGAAAAAAACCGATATTCTTTGAAATTTGTATATAAAAAAGCGAAAAATACGATAAATAATAAAAAAAAAAAAGCGGAAAATATATAAATTAAAAAAAGCGGAAAATATGAAAAATTCGAAAAAAGCGGAATTCTTGGTTTTGCGGAAGGTATCACATCCCTGTATTGTTTCGAGATTAATCAATTCTAATTTTAGGGAATAACCAAGTTTCAATAATTATCTGAGCATTTGCTGCAAAGAAATGCAAAAAACAGTATGATTTGAACTACACAGCTGCACTTCATAAGAATTTTTACAGAACTAGGAAAACCTGACACAATGAAGTTTTATGTGTTTTGAATAATTATACCCAAGAGGACAATACCAATATAACTAGATCAGTTTATAAATATTCAATCTAAATTAAAAGAACAAGCTTGCTTTAACTCCAATTTGTAAGAAGAGAAGCAAGTTATTATTGACACTAATTTCTGATCTAATCAATCAAGTAGATCTGACAAATTAAAAAAAAAGCTATTTTAGCTGCATTTAGAAAACCACCCATTTTTTAGTAGAATATGTTGACAATTAAAGTTATAGAGATTTGTTTTTTGTATGATATACTAATATTTGATTTAAACTTATCATATATCAATATAAACAATTAGAAGAACTGCAGGTGATAAAACTACTAGTATTATTACAGATTTAGAGCATACTTTTTATTTTAACTTTGCAGAATGTTAGAAATTACGTTCCAAAGAAAGTAGAATTGAACACAAACTTAGTCTGTTGTAGCAAAATATTTTAAGTTTTTTTGTTTCAGTACTTCAAACTGAATCTTTTTTTCAATTCCAAGCACATCACACTCAAATATTGGAAGTTTTCATACTCAAAGTATGCCCTCAATTGATTTATGTAGGGAAACAATTGGGTTAAAATAGGATTTATGGAAGTTGATGACATAGGATCATATATGCCACCCAAATTCAGCTGTCTTAACATAAGCAAAATGGCAATTACTAGTAGCTGTTAAAACTATTAACTCTTTGTGGTCGTATGTCTACTTTCAGCCACTAAAGCTTTTTTGCCGTTCTGGTCGTATGTTTGCTCTCAGCCACCACAGCAAGAAACCATACTAACCTTTATCTGCTGTAGGCGGTCTGACAGACCGCGAGCCATTTTTTTGGCATGCTTCCACTGCCTTAAATATTTCCTCTTGGACTTTTATATTAATTTTTCCGATACTATGTTTTTACAAATTTGTTAGGCGCAGTATGGACCATGTGTTGCCTTTGTGCCAAAAACATGAAACGACCCAACCACAGCAGTTAAAAGTTAGTATCATGGTTCCTTGCTGGGATGGCTGAGAGCAGACATACGACCGGAATGGTAAAAAAGCTTTGGTGGCTAAGACTAAGCATACCACCGTGAAGAGTTACATTTATTTAAAGTAATTGTTTCAATAAATTATAGTTCTTACTAGAAGATCAACCTTCACCAGCAGGAGTTATAAGCACACCAATATTCCTTATAATCATGTTGTTCGAGTACTTGATGCCAATTTTAAGTGTTTAAGAAGCTGCAATATTTGAATCCTGGTAATAGATTTTCTCGTTTTTGCATATAGTGTCCAAGAGACTACTGTTATCTAAAAAAGATGCCCTCCAAAAGTTGAAAAAACTATTATGGAATTTTACCTTTTTTTAAAGTGTTACAAATGTCATATGATACCCAAGTGAAAATCCTACAACAAATAAATTAACTACATTGTTTGGAACTGAAACAGACAATATTTTTATTTGAAATCAAACTATATATGAGAAATTCTGTGACTCATTCATTTGGTTATATTGAGGGTTATTCAGGATTTTACAGTTGATTCAGGAATTCACAGTTGATTATTTAATAACACAGATCTGCAAATTCCACCCCCCTCCCCCCCGACTAAATGAGATGATTTTACTATATATTATGTTTACAAGTCAGAGAAATCCAAAATTCATCTCCATTTCCCTCCATTGTGTACAGATTTTTTGCAAAATGCAGAGTGTTTGCATGAAAAAAGCATAACACTAATAAAAAAAAAAAAATTATTTTTTTATTACATTGAACTATTTCTTATAATTCTTTATGCCTATGAAACCTTTTCTTATCTATACAGTAATGAGATTGGCTAAAGACCTAAAAGACTGGAATCATACACGAGCAAAAAAAATTCACCATACTTTATATGAGAAACATGTTTTAAGAAGTAAATGATCAAAAAATTTTAAATTATAATTAATAACTTGATTATTTTTTATTCAGTAAGAAATATAAAAGAAAAAGAATATTAAATCATTTGTATTGAAAGTTTAACTAACAAACAAGTTTAACACATCATCAAGGCCATCAGAAAGCCAAAATTCGACATTAAAACATATTTATGGCCTGTACATTACCTTCGCTAAAAAGTATACTTCATGGATTTCAAGGCTCATCCTAAAATATTTTCAAGGATCCCTCTCGCAATCCTTATGCACACTAATCATGGACATAGTGGCTATCGCATCAGCTGAAGCCTAGACAAATGACACCAAAACGGCGTTGCAAATCTCGGCAATAGCAGCTTTAAAACAGCTTAAACCCAAATTAAAATTACCACTACTCCAACTAAAATATCGGAGATGACGGCCACCATACTGGCGCATATCAATCGCATTATAGCAACAATCGGCAAACTGACCATCATACCAAAGTAAACATCAGTGTTAGCAACCAATTATCAGTAGAAATCTTTGAAATAGAGGCGATTCTATTGACTTAATATTCCACAAAATTTACTATCACAATCATGTAAATTTCGGCAACAGCGACAATTATAGAGGCGCAAATCTTCGGAATAGAGGCTATTATATTGCTGCGATACTCGCCGAAAATGAACAATACAACGTAAATCTCGGCGATAGCATTCGCCATAGTAGAGTAAATCTTGTCAACAGCAGTCCTTACGTTAACGTAATGCTCAGCTTTTGAAGATGAATCAACTGGTTTCCTCATCAGTAAAAGTTATGCCGCGGGAGTCGAGCATATTTTTCGATAATTATCTTTCAAAAACAGAAGATTTCTTTTCTTTGGGGGAAGTTTCGGAAAGAAAAGCAAAAATTTGCAGTGGAGGAAAAAAATGGAAATTTGCGGAAAAAAAAGGGGGAAGTTCAAGAGAAAAAAGCGTATTTTCTCCAAAATTACAAAAAAGCGGAAATCCGCCAAAAAGCTGAAGAATATCATTCCTGTCTATAGCTTTTCTTTGCTTTCCATTTTTTGTCTTGCTTCAGCATCCAACAATAGTCAGCTAGCACACTGACGTCCCATCTTTCTTGGTAGTGTCTCTAGAAATGAGCTTCCGGGTGACACTAGGTTTTTATTTTTTAGTCTTGACCCCAGCAATTTGGCAGCATTTTCGAAAGACTTAATTCTCTAACACCAAGTCAATGAACTTGATTTGAATTCATTCTAATAAAATTAAAAAAAAAAAGTTTTTCAAGAAAACCTGATGTGATGGAATTTTTTTAGTATTTTTATCAGTTTTAGTGAGTAGAAATCTATAAGAAACACTAAAAAATTTTCATGCAGTTTTTTGGTTGCAAGACCAATGTAATTGGTAGATGACTATAATAAAACTGTACTAATGCTAATAGTTGCTTCATTCTCTGTACCAAGCAAGACTTGTTACTTTATTAATTTTTAGATAACAATACACAAGTAAACTTCTTAATTGGTTCATTTCTAAACTTGCCACGACTGTAGTGTAGAGAGAATGCTGTGAAAAAGCTTTGTATCAAAGCTACGATTGTAACACAACTTATATTAACAGTTAGCAGCAAATTTTTTACACCTGCATAGTTTAGCATCTGATAAAAGCCAAATAATATTTATACTAAATTTAAAACATTAGTATCAAATATGCAACAAACCTGTCTTGAATAACTCCTTTGGCTTGGGGTCTTCCATCAAATATAATTTCACAATCGTCATAGTCAGTGTGACAGTTCAAATTCCTCAATTCCATCATTAAGGCACGGATGTTTCTACAAACAACTACACCAAGTTGTCGAGCTCCATCTAAAAGTAAGTACAAAACAGTGCGTCGTGTATTTACACAGCCTCGGGATAGCCTTAGTAATAAAGCAGTAGCATCCTCCAAGCCTTCTTCTGAGCAAGTCTTGGAAGTTAGAACCTATAATATAAATGAAATATTATAATTTTCTATTTGAAAACATAATAGTGTTAGGAAAGATGGTAAAAACTTCAACTAGCATTGCCAATTCTGGTATAGATTTTGTTTCATTTGAAAATTAGTAGATTTAAGATATTGATAGCTAATTTTATGTGTTTTGTAAAATAAGACATTCTTTAGCCCAAGAGAAATACTGTGTTAAAGTAACATTGCTACACAATTCTGCTATTCAAGGGGGACTGCATTCTTGGAGGTTTTTTGGGTAAAAACTTCTCCACTTTTAAATCTCAAATGTGTTGGTTGTACTGAACATTTCGACAGAAGAGCTACATTGCGTCGGAACATAATTGAAATATCAAGAATGAGAAAAGTCACAGTGTATCATCATTGGAAGACAACATGGGCAGTATCAAATTAGACATTACTTACAGATGCCTATATCCATTCAGTGGGAGTGACACTGAGAAATTAATGAACAATGGAAGATCCATTGCTAAATAGAAACCAACAGACTAAAATGTTGTAATTAATAGTCAAATACATAAATTGCAATTATTTTTAATTAGCTGCGTGGCTCTGCATTGTTGTGGACCCGTTAGAGGGAATACAGGTTGGCATTTGAAAAAAATTTGAATTTGTAGAAAATCTTTTAAAGTGGGATTGTAAAAAACCATAATGCCCCCTACCAACTTCCCAATCTAGACTAAAATAAAGCACCTAGTAAATGAAGTCTTTAATGCGTTACAAGGCTTAACTTTACACACTACTTCTGTAACAAAAAGTATAAAAATATAAGTAAAACAACGCTTTCTACTGATTAAATAATATTTACCAATGAATACACTGGTTCAATAGAATGGCACTTTATCATTTTTTAATCTATGTTACCTTTGTTTTTATGTTTTCGTAGATCTCTTAGCAGCAGATGCATTATATCTCATGCATACTGCTTGTGCCCTTTGCTTTGGAGGCATATTTATGTAAATATGAAAATGATTAAATTTTAAAAATAATATTTGTTTTGATTCTGTGTAATAAAATGCAACTAACAAATTATCACTAACAAACTGCATAAACAAATTATCCTACCAATTTGGTAAGCATTTTGGAAGGTAGTTACAGCCATTCAGGGTAACTTTGAGCCATAGGGTGTAACTTTGCGCCACCTCCTAGTTTTCAGTATTTTTGGATTTAAAGAGCTGCTCATGATCAACTGCTGCAAGATGCTGGCAAGATTGTGAAATTGGCTTGTTGCTTGATGGTTAAATAATTGAATTGAAAAAATAGTGCATAATTTATTTGGCCATTCAGTTGTTTTTCTGGAGTACTGTTTTCAAGCTCCATTTTAATGCTTATTTGAAGTTGATGTAATTCAACTAATTTATGCAAGTATCAACTTACCACATTATCAGCTATATAATTTTCTGAAAAAAGTGAAATTGTTAGTAGCTGATGGTTATTAATTTACTAACATTTGGTAAAAAGCAAAAAACCAAGGCACTATCATTTTACCACATATTCAGTGTAACTTTGAGCAGGTTAAAAGTTAGATGGGTTGTTTTCAGATTATCTGGCGCCGTCAGCAACACGAGGGCTATAATGCGCCGAAACATTCGTCATTAGACAAGCCAACATACATTTACAAACACCCATGCCAACACG
Source organism: Linyphia triangularis (assembly GCA_963978545.1). Taxonomy (NCBI): domain Eukaryota; kingdom Metazoa; phylum Arthropoda; class Arachnida; order Araneae; family Linyphiidae; genus Linyphia; species Linyphia triangularis. Next base: position 81,129,454 of record OZ021721.1, on the reverse strand, counting down.
GGTTGGTTGTATTCAGATTATCTGGCGCCGTCAGCAACACGAGGGCTATAATGCGCCGAAACATTCGTCATTAGACAAGCCAACATACATTTACAAACACCCATGCCAACACGGGACTCGAACCCGTAACCTCGCGGTCTAGAAGCTAGCACGCTAACCACTACACCGTTTGGTCGGCGGTTAAAAGTTAGGCTGATGACAGTGTGTAATGTATACACTGCACATATAATTCATATTTTATTCTAATTTATTTTTGGTTGCTTTAAAATACATTTATATACATATAAATGCAATTTAATTTACACAGAATTTTCTCTTGTGTGCAAAATCCGATACAATGAAAATGTTGGGAGAGAATTCAAGAAGTACCTAATTATATTAGAAACACGTTCACAGAACTAAAAAAAAATCTGCCGACCTGTAATGGCTGTAAAAAGCGTTTCAGTCGAGTAAGTGAAAAATCTATTAGCACAAAAAATAAATGGTAAAGGAATATGTATAGCAAGGACATGATGGGATTGTCCAAAATCCTCTACCATATGAACTCCTGGGAGACAGCAAGAGTAAAAGTCCTAAACTAGATGACCCACCTAAAGTTTGTGTGGTTAGAGCTCTGGCCCCGCATGCCATATGTTCCGGTTTCAAATCCCGGGTTAGTCATGGATGTTCGTTGTAATTCGAAATCCACGTTAAGCTGTAGGTCGTTGAGCGTATAAACCAGCCAACCTGAACTAGATGATGCAGGTGACAGTGTATATACAACACTGTCATTTTTGGAGGAGATGAAAGTTGGACAATAAGGACTTGATAGAGGTTTATACTGCTCAAATTGTTGGGAAAACGTTACTGAAAAGTCAGAGATTATTCAAGTGATGGCTATAAGCAGAGAATGCACGTATTTTAGATTTTGGTTATGGCATATGCAAAGTTTACGAGCGCGCAATTATTCAATACGATGGAGAAATGTACATAGACCAAATTGACTTAAAAGTCAACGTGATATTTGGTGGTTCATGAAGAAATCTGGAGCATTTTGGAAATGGCCCAATATCAATGGTGATCTGTGGTATGAAAAAGTAGGCGCATTTAAAAAATTATCACCCGAAAGTATTATTCCAGCTAGAACACAGGTGCTGGGTTCGAATCCCGGATTAGGCAGGGATGTTCGTTGTGGTTAGGAATTCACGTTAAGCTGTAGGTCCCGTACTGATTAACCGTTACTGTGCATGAAAATAGGTCGTTGAGCATACAAACCAACCAATCCAGCTAGAACATGAGAATAAGTTTTCCAGATCAATGATTCTTTCTTTGATACAAAACTATTAATCTAAAGAATGCCAAAGTGAAATTTTATGAAGTTTGAACTTTGTTTTTATATTATCATACAATTTCTAACATTAAGAGTAGAATATTTGTATTTGTGCCACATTGTGACTTGTAAACACCATAGTACTTAACTAATAGCATAAGGGCGGCCTATCAGTTTTATTATTTTCTATTTATCTTTTCAATTTTTAATTGATAAAATGAGTTTATATTTAAGTGGATGAACTGAAGATTGTTTTTTCACTATATTTGTATGTTAAAACTGAATAATAAATAGTTTTTTTTGCAATATATTCATGTTATTCGTCATCTACTGTTCCTACCTAACACATTCTTTGTGGTGTTATTTAAAATATCCAAACTTTATGGTACTGATAACTGCAGCTGATGATGTTTCAAACACTTAGAAACTTAATTTTACTCATTCAAAGTAGTCTAGACTCCAAGATTGAATAAAAAAAGTTATTTTATATGACACTTCTGATAGTGGATCAAAGTTACTCTGAATGACAGGGTAACTTTGCACCGGGTTATTTTCCTATTATTTGGTGCTTTCATCATCAGCATTTACTAATTTGTGTAAATTAAAATATAATTTAGGGTTTATTCTTCCATTTTATGCCATTAGGTCGGAAAAATATTATTAAAATATAAGTGGGGAAGAAGAAAATACTGAAAATGTGGTTCAATGTTACCCTGATTGACTGTATAGATTGTCCTTAATGTTAGCGTTTAAAGCATTTTATTACAGGCATAAAGTACCGTTTCACTTTGAAGTTGAGGTAGCTAGCTTGTATATCAGATGGCCCTTAAAGAGTGTTGAAGATTGCACGATAAGTTGTTTGATTCAAGCAAGAGTAGACTTGAACCTCTTTTTTAACTGATTCCGAGGCCAAAGGCGTGTTTGGGTAATATGCCACTCTTCAACTACTAGAATCTCCCTTTCCAACAGGGATGAGATTGATCAAAGAGCAAAAAGGAGGAAATACAAAAATTCGTTAAAAAAGCAAGAGGAAGGGACGATATCCAAAAAATTTGCAAAAAAAAAAAAGTTGAAGGAATAATAAACAAAAATTTAACAAAAAAGTATGCAGGAAGGATGATTCCCCAATTTTAAAGATACAATGAAATTTCTCATACTATATAATAATTACATTTCAAATATCAGGAAAGAAATTGACATGTGCCACATATTATTCTCAAAACAAAGTACTCTAGTATTTTCCAAATTTCAGTTATAAAAAAAATATTAGAAAAATGCCATCCATATATACTACAAATTAAGAAATTAAGTTCCTAATTTAAAAGGTGCATAAAACTATAAGATCTGTTTATTCTGCTGCTTGTAAAAGTACTTTTATTTGACATTCTTCTCCTTATCCAGTGCTACAGCCTAGAGTCAGTATTGACTTTTTCTACAAATGATTTCCAAATCACTCTCTCACTGGATTTCTTTGTCCAATTTTCTTATCTTTAAATTTTTTTAGATCTTCTTCAACTTAGTCATATCATCTCAATTTCGGTCAACCTCTTTTTCTCGCTTTATAAAGTTTACCCTTTCATAATTCTTTTAGCCATATCTCTGTCTCATTTTCTCAATGTGCCTCATCCACTGTATTATTTTTGCCTTAGTAAATTTCACAACGTTTTTTCCTTTAATCAGTCTTTCAATTTGATGATTATATCTTATTCCCTATCTGTCATTTTCTTTTATCGGTCCAAATATTTTTCTTAGAATTCAGTTTTCAAAATTTCCAAGATTAGTTGTACCCCTATCTGACAAGACCCATGTTTCTGCACCATAAGTAACTATTGGAGTCGGATTTGGCATAATAACCATTTGGTTTAACTTATTAAAGTTAGACAATGCTTTCCAGCAAAATTACAATTCAATTAAAATGAAGCATTATAATAAATATTATAAAATTATTATTTAAAAGTATATCATAATTTGAACTATTCTTTAAAAATATTGCTGAAAATAATGGAGGTTTAAAATGAGTTTATAAGGAAAGTGCTTCAGCACCAAGATATCAGTGATGAGACACATGTTGTACGATCACATTTACATTTATTAACTACATTTCCAGTAAATTTAAATTTCTATAATTAAGAAAATAATGTATACTTTATAAGAAAACATGTAAAAGTTTTTATGTCAAAAAGCGATATTGTAGCGCTTTGGACTCGATCAACAATTATTTTGATTGTCTGTGCACATGTGCAAAACCCTAGAACACTGAGGTGCCATTTGCAACCAATCACAGTACGGAGTATATCCTGGTCGTGAGGAGCTTGTGAAGTAATCTGCGAGGAAGGGGAAGCAAAGAGTGAAAATCTTTTGTTTAGACATGAGGAAAAGTATACTTTTTGCAGAAAAAACTGGTTCAGATCAGAAAAATGCAGATCCTTGAAACAGGAACAAGAAGAATGTTACAGCAAAAATGGAGGAAATTCCCCAAAAGGAGGGAAAATCTCATCCCTGTTTCCAGGGACACAGGTCTCTAAGCCACAACAAACACATGGGTGATATCCCCAGGGTGGAAATAATAATTATTTTTATTAACAAATATATTAACTTACCTGAACAGCTAGCTTCAAATAGTGTTTCATAGCATTTTCTTCATCTATATCGGCAGGCACAATGTATGATGTAACTTTAGAACCATGCCTACCTTTTTTATGAGGTTTATCACTAACTATTTAAAAGAAAATTATATTATAGTTAATTTAATTAAAAATATCTAATGGCATTACAATAGTTAGTAACATTTGTTTGAGAAGCAATCAAGTTCATAATGAAGTACCAACAAGCAGAATAAAATTATTTAGAAAAATTATCTAAGTTACTGTAAATTTTTTTGAAATAAAATGTTAATATTTTATAACACAATCATTGAGCTTAAAGATAAGCCTTATACTGTTGGCATGGTACATGTTGGATAATGATTGAAGCGAATATATTTGCGAGCCTGGATCTTTTAAACAAGAGGGATTCAATACCTAATGGAATTATCTTCTGTTTCCTATTTTTTCGATAGTAATATTGTGTTGGATATAAACATTATAGCAACAAGTAATACCTCACCTACGTTTGCACTTTATGGAAACGATTTTGTAAATTATTTTTCTCCTTTGCATTTTGAAATAAAAATTGGCAACTTCAAAATAATTGTCTGCTACTGTTATTGTTTGATTAGCATGTAAAATAAAAGATTCATTTTAAAAGTAGCTCCTAAAATTGACAGATGGTTCAAAGGTTATGAGCGTTTTCAAACGAGAAGTATTTGAATGAACAAATTATAAGGCGAATTTAAAAATCTTGTTTATTGCCTTTCCAAAAAAGGTAGTATTTATAATATATTAAATTTGAAAGGGAAAAAACTTCCCGACTTTTTAGTGAAAGTAAAAATGAAAACATGACTGTGAAACCTCATCCCAAAACTGTTCGAATGCAGGCGCAAATATCAAGAAAGTGAAGACACTGATCCCAAAAGAAAATCTGCAGACTCAAAGATCCCTGGCATTGAAACTAGAAATGTCTTCTGGCACTGTAAGTAAAATCAGTCATGAAGATCTGAAGTAAAAAAAAAAATGTTTGAACCTAAAGTTCATATGCTTTTGCCAAAGCACACTGCTGAATGAAAAACAAATTGTATAAAATTATATGGAAAACACCTAGTTGCTGAAAAAGGGAAATTTGCGGTAACACTCGATGAGGCATGAGTATATTCGAGTGAAAAAAAAATAAATTTTATCTTTTATAGCGCAACTGATGGGAATGGCCAAAAGAAATAACTGTCAAGTGTGCAGAAAAGTACATAAAGAGATTTATGATAGTTGAAGGATTATTACAAAGGCAAATTAAAAGTAAAAAACATCTCAAGTAAAGCCAAAATTAATTTGCTCTACTATCAGCTGAATATTTTAAAGCCGATTTTCGAAGAAGAAATTCCAGCCATGTGGAAATGACACTGATAAAGTTGAACTTCATATGGATAAAGTTTATAGTCACACATCTAAATTAGCTGCTGCTTATTTAGTAAAGAAAGAATCATAAAAAAAATAAAGTGTATCCATTTAATGAAATACAGTGAAACTTCTATGAGAGACCACCTCTATAGAGTGACCACCTCCTGTAAGAACCAATATTTAAAGGCGCCAATTTTTTACCCTATCTACTTAATGTTAAAAAATCCTCTAGGAGAGATCAGGTAACCCTCTATGAGCGACCAATTGCCGGCCCCTTTTCATATTTCCCCCCTCTTCCCATCCATAAGGTTAACGAAAAATACATTCCATACCGAACCACATGCCACCCTGCCCTCCGGGAACCAGTTAGTCAACTTTTAGTTGACCTTGACCTATTGTTAGATGGTTGAAGGGGAACGACATACCTCAAAACACAGTACAAAATCATTTGCATTTCTTGTACACTAGAGCTGTAAGGAATAAGCATGTCTAAGAACAGGGTAATTTTAACGTTGGAGCAGCGCAAAAAAGTAATCGAATCGTACGAAAAAGGAAATTTGGAGCTAAAGTTGGCAGATATTTTTGGTTGTGAGAAAACCCAAATCAATAATATTTTGAAAGATAACATTACGATTCGAAAGGAATGGGAAAACTTCAAATTTCGAGGTGTAAAGCGAATACGGACAGAAAAGTTTCCAGAAACTAACGAAGCTTTAATGGAATGGTTCAGGAACCAGCGCGGGCAAAGAATATCCCAGTAAGTGGAGTATTAACATACATGTGATTGGTCAAGAAAAAATTAGCTGAAATCCCCCCCCCCCCCCCATTTTACAGCGTAATGAGCAAGAACTTATAGCGCGCAAAATTCAATACAAACATTAATTAAGTTTTGGATACAAGATTGGCTCTCAATTATTACCTATACAACACCCATGTCTTGTTGTGGTTGACACACACACAATAATTAAATAGAGACAAAGGTGTTCATGTACTAATCATAATTGGAAAATTTAACTTGATTTAAACATTTTTGTAAACAATTAGAAATTATAATAAAATAAAAATAAAAATTAATAGTTAAATATAAATGATGGAAAATTACATTTTTCTTTGTATATATTAATGAACATTCATTGTTTTGTAACAATTAGATTAAATTTAAGAGCTTTCTTACCTCTGGAATTCAAATAATTTCAAATATTAAGTCCATAAAAAAAAAAAAAAAAAAAAAAAAAAAAAACTTTTTATGTATTTATGCAGCTTCTTTTATTTCAGCCAATATTTTAATATTTTTCTGAATATACAATATTTACTAAATGTTACAATTATTATTACTAAATGTTACTATTTCTTGCTGCTTTTTTGTGCCTGAAAAAACATCTTCCAGTTTTTCTTTTGCCTTTTAATAGCAGAGCACTTGTCATTTTGCAGAAGTATAATTTGATACTGGTGTTTTGCTAGTTTTCTCTACTGGTTTCGACTTTACTTTACTTTCTGATTGTGGAAAAAAATTAAAATCAGGCGTACAATTTGTTTCTTTAATACAAAACTGATCTGCACTTTTTATCAACTTCAACTTCTTAATATTTGGCTCCATGCTTTCTTCAAAAGATTGATTATTCCTTCCTCTTTTATTAGAAATTTTGATGTGTTACTTCATTTCCATCTTCTTTACAGCAGTAGAGCACCCATCAGTGTTCCGAGACTTCTTAGCATTAAAATTTTTTTTTAGAGGTCCAGCTTCAACTTCTTTAACGGAATGTTGACTAGCCTTTTTTGTCAACATCTGCGTAAAAACACTTGGGTCCTTGCCTTTTTCTTTGGTTTTGTCTTCTCTGTACTTCTTACTAGAACTTTGAATATTTTTACATATCTTCATCTTAACAGGATCACGACGAACATTTTTTTGGTGGAAATAGTTCAAAGCTGAAATATTCTTTGCCCTCAAGCTGGATTTCACAGTTTGTATTGCAGAATAAGTTTTTATATCCAATTTTCTTGAACTTGGGTCCACTATATAGTTCATACGACTGAAAGTTCTTTCCACAACTGGGCCATGAAAGCAACTAATGGCAGCTTTTACAAGTTTAGATAGTGAAGGATAATCTTTAGCCTGAAATAAAAAAGACCACCATTCATCTAAACACAGAGTTTTCGTCCCTGAACTTGTAAAAAAACTTTTTCAGTCATGAAAGAGTCAACTGCTTCAAAAACACTCTTGCTATTGACAGAGTAAAGTTTTATTGATGAAAGATTTTCTATCACAACTCTGCCTTGTTCTTTGTTTTAATAACTGACAAGTATAGAAAGCACTCTCATCATATTGTTATTCGTTGATTCATCAATATTTAAAGAAAAAAATGCAGTCTTCAATCTCTCCAAAGTTTCTGACGCTAACCCAAACCTCATTTTCATGGATGCAGAGGTTTGATCCATTGCCAGAGAAGAAAGCGCCTTTGGATCCCTTGCTAAATTAATAAGATGTGGAGGAACAGAAAATGACAGATTGTGCTCAGCTATGAACCCAAGTACTGTTGCCTGGCCAGTCAAAACCCGACTTGATATTGGAACAGCTTGCTCATTTTCTGGTTCAGTTGAAATTGGCAAGTGTTGATTGGAAAACAAAGTACATCTCAAATCATAGTTTCCTCTTCTCATTTACAACGATTTTAAATGTTTTCCGCTGTTCAAATGATTTAATAAAGAATTCCATCTTCTTCCGCCATAATATATATGGTCTTTGCATAAAATGCACATGGCTTTTCCAGGAACGTCAATTTTCTGTATGCATTCAGACAAAGAGACAGTCACGTTGCACTTTTTTAATTTTAAATTAACTGTCTTTTTTAGCCATTCCCATCGAAATCTATTCTTTACGTTTTTGTCTATTTTGCGAAGTTTAACATCACAGGGATGAGTTTGAAAAAAAAATGAAAAAGCTGAAAACAAAAATCCAAAAATTTTATGTGCATAACACATTTAATCTATACTTTAAAAAGTTGTAGTTTTCTATGTGCATTTATAACACTGTACTGTCTGTTCGTGAGCAAAAATGGTTCAAAATAGCAGCACCTAGACGTAGGGATACACTTCGTGCTGTCATTAGGGATGGTATAGCTCCAAAGCAAAAAAAAAAAAAAATCATGTGAAAGTGTTGAAAACCGGCAAATAACTTCAAATTTCTAAATAAATTTTTTTTTTAATTGAAACTATATTTAAGCTTCAATAGAATAAAAGCAACAAATAATTTTACATACAATTGCAGTTAAAATATCAGTAAATAAAAGCAGATTATTTAGAAAAATGATAATTGGGACTAAGTTTCAGAATATTTTTATGCAATTTTTTTACAAAATTACATAAAATTTTTAGTAATTCTGCATAGATTCAATTCAAACGGCGAAATCGATTTTTAAACAGGCAGTAATCACAGATATAGCGGCTATCACATTAACGGAAGTCTAGGAGAATGGCTACAAAACGGTGTGAAAATCTCGGTAATAGCTGGTAATGCATTAGCGTAAACCTCGGCGAAAATCACCATCACTCTAACGAAAGTATAAACAATAGCTATAGCGCTTACAATACCGGCGAAAATCTAGGTATCGGCGATAGCGTCCACATTATCAGCACATATCTCGGTAATATCGATATTTTCTTGGTAATACTAGTGCAAATTTCGGTAATATTGGATGTTACTACAATGTGGTATTTGGCGAAAATTACACTCCCGCCAACAGAAATATCGAAGTTAGAGCCTAGTATACAGGAGGAACTCTTAAAAATAGCGCTATTGTAGCCTTCAGCGAAAATGATCACACAAACGTAAATATCAGCGTTCTAGCCCCGAATATACGAAACAATTCTCAGCAATATAGCACTGTTATATCAGCATAATACTCCGAGAAAATGACCAACACAACAACCTAAATCCCAGCGATAACGCACGTCATAACCACACAAATCTCGGCAATAGCGTACATTACATGAGCGTAAGGATTAGCGAAATCGCGCATCACATACCAAAGTAAATAAACGATAATTCCGTGAACGTCAGACTTGAAAGCAAGCGAATTATTAGTATACGTTAATCGCGCTAATTAGTATGAAGGAATTTACATTTTGAGAAGAGAAAAAATAGCACAAAAGGATCAAATTTCCGCATAGTTGAAAAAGTACAAAATGCGAGTTCGAACGCTAACCTGACTAAAAAATGCATTTCAGTAGATTTTTATATTTGAAGCAGGAATGCGATGCGATTCCTGGGATGACTAAAATCGAATAATTGGATTAATCGATAATGACTAAAATCGAAATCAACGCGCCATCACTACCACCAAAAACAATCGTCAATGTGAGTTAAAACTAGACGGTAGCGCTTCACCCACTCATATGCATTTCAGCCGTTTTGGCTCTGTGAAGACAATCTGCTCGCCAATATCCAGTGATCTTGGCACCATACAATGGTCGCCAAATCTTACAGGCTTTTTCTCCCTTCACGGTTGCTGGACTGAACTTCCCAGCAAATTTTTCTTGTGGAGGGTTGTGTGATTATAGATGGAAAGGGGGAGGGGGCTATAGTATATACCTGACCTTGCGTTTGCCGGGTCGGTCATGATGAAAACAATAAAAAAACAAAACATTTACGTTACTTTGGATATATTTTGGTGCATCGGATATATCTGAGTTCACAAGGGCTAAAAAGATATTCCAAATACATCACTGGATTAAAATATTTCTTTATATCAACAGGCAAAAAATTAAACTTTTTTCAATCATTTAAAAAAAAACATGGCGAAAATGGCACTTTTTCACACACGCGTGAAAAAGTATTTTCTCGCACACCTCGTGCTCAAATATAATAGTCTTGTTATTGAAAATGACATACTTTCAGAAAAAATTCATCGACTCGAGTGGCCGACATTAATAAATCTATGTATTAAAAAAAAGTTGTATATGACACCAAGTGAATAAATACTTTTTCAAACCTGGTAAATTATTTGACTCGTGCTATCGCACTCGTTTTAAGCGTTTAACCTTGTTTGAAAAAGTATTACTTTCCCAACTAGTTACATAAATAACTATTTTTTCAAGCATTTTAAATACTTACATAAGAAGAGTGATGAAATCCTATTTGGAAATGGGCGCCGCAGGATTATTTACAAGGGAGTTCAGGGTTAATTTTAATATAATATAACAGATTAATCTTGAACTTCCAAACGGCATCTTCACTGATGGCTGCCATGTTTAATAAGAGAGTAAAGGGGGGGGGGGGGAGGGGGTTGTTAGTCCCCATCCGAAATTTTTCTGTTAGAACATAAAAGTGAAGCCCACCTGATGGTTGTGGGGTTAGAGTTCTGGCCATGGGCTCCCAGGAGGATGCAAGAAGGTGTACTTGCACCCCCCTGTTTCATGAAATTTTTTCAAAAATGAGGGTACAGATGTAAATTCCAAGATAAAAAAAATAAAAAAAGCACATATGTCGTTTATACTTTTATGTTACAATGAGCATTTTTTTACTTTCAATTACCCATATGTATATACATAGGGTAATGAAAGTATAGCATTCAGTCAAAATTTTTTGTTGTTGATTTTTTGCATTTCTCCATGTTTTGAAACATCCTGATTTCAAAAAAGTGATATAGAAAAAATGTCTGTCTCTGTGTGTGTATGTGGTCAGCAAAACTCCCGAACAAATTGACCTACGATGTTCAAATTTGGTATGAGGGTTAGTGGCAAGCCATGGGACCTACCATTAAGGTTTTCGTCAAAATCGAGCATAAGGTAGCTGTCGTTAAAAAATTGTGTTTTTCAATGATTGCTAAAAAACGGCTCTAACGATTTTGATAAAAATCGCTGTGGTAATGTCTCTTAAGGTGTTCTAAACATTCCCACCTCCAAAATTCCTGTAAAAATGTTTTAATGGCGTACAAAGTTGAAAAATGAATGCCCTCAGCAGAGTTCTCTCCTTGAGCATACCTCATCAACGATCGTTTTTTCTTCTCTTCTCAGTTTCGCTTATAATAAAGGATAATATAAGGATGATCGAAAAGTATATCGCCAAACTATCCATTTATTCTAAATGAAAGATGAAAATTTACAAACGGTAAATAACACAAATCCACGTCCATATTATAGTGTAATTGAAAGTTGTGCGATGTTCCACACCCCTAGTTCCTATTTAGTCTTTTGTTTCTTGTCTATGTTGTTTTTTATAGCAACTTGCGTGACGATTTTCTGGCACTTGTTTATAATTATTAGAAATTGATGAGTAGAAGTATTTATTCCTTTTATTGTATAATCATTTCCTGTGTAGTTCTCAAAATTCTGGGAAAATTATATGTTTTTTAAGTCATCAGAAATACTATTTTGTAATCAATTCTCAACCAACTGCGAAATTTTTTAATCCATATAGATTTGCTTTGTTTACAAGATGAGAGAGACAACATTCCATTTTCAATGAAAATTGGTTTTTATTCTAAATAATTAACATGAATACTTACTGTTTCAATGAAAATTAACGTTTATATAACATACTAATCAAATTCATCAATTTGTTGCGAAAATGGCACATAGTTAATTGAACTGCGATGAAAAGATTGGTCAAAAAACGTAAACAAACCAGCCTCTGTAAGATTTGGCGAGCATTGTATGGCGCCAAGATCACTGGATATTGGCGAGCAGATTGTCTTCACGGCGCCAAAACGGCTGAAATGCATATGAGAGGGGGAAGCGCTACCGTCTAGTGAGTTAAACAGGTAATGTGAATGTGACCTTCAATTTTTTCCCCTACCGCAAGACCACGTGACAAAGGCAACAGTATCGAAAACCGGTTTAACTATTCTTTAACCACGTTAGTTCAGACTAGAGCAAGTCCTGAACTATAGTGGAAAAAGGGCAGTGGGAAACGAGCGCACTAGGCATTCTTTTTATGAAAAAAGGAAGTCGATCGAATGGCCTTGACACATCAGTTGAAATAAATAAAACATTTTAGGGAATGAAGGAAAAGGCTGACTTTTCAAAACGATTTCTGAATATTTTTTAAAAGTTATCTAATCTAATTCCAAAATTTTAGCGGATAACGGGATTTTCAGCCGATGATGAATTCGCGGATTTCCGCTAATTCGTGGAAGAATCGCATGTATGATTAATGAAAGAAAAGGCAACGGAGATTGCTGACGTCTGCGGAATAAAGGACTTTTGTGCCAGCAATGGTTGGCCTAGACAAGCTTCTAGTGCGCAAAAATGTTGTGTTTCGCGCATTGTGTGGGGAAGCTGTCGACGATGACTTATGCTAAGACTGGGCAACGAGACTTCCACTTCTTTTAGCTGGATAAGCTGATAAAGATATTTTCAACATGGACGATAGTGGACTTTTTTTTCGTGCTTTACCAAACAAGAGCATGATGGTTATATCGGCAGATTCTAAAGGAGGAAAACAAGCGACGGAGAGAATGATAATAGCGTTTTGTGCCAGTGCTGCAGAAGAAAGAATGAAGCTCCTGATTATATGGAAATCGAAAAAGCCCTGATGTTTTAAAGGGAATGACATTGCCAAACTTGAAGTTGACTGGAAAACAAACAGGAAAGCATGGATGACAGGTGAAATCTTTAATGACTGGGTAAGAGATTTCGATCAAAAGATGACCAAAGAAGGAAGAAGCGTTCTTGTCTTGAACAATGCAACCAGCCAAAAATAGGATACTGTGTTAAAAAGTGTGAAACTTTTATTTTTGCCCCCCAATACAACCTCCAAGCTTTGGATCATGAGATAATAAAATGGTTTAAATAAGAGTACCGACGATACGTTTTGCAGTCAATCATTGCACGAATGGATGACAGCATTAATGCATCAGAATTGGCAAGAAAGATCACCATAGCCAACGCGATGGCCTAAATCTGCTTGGAAAGATTTGGATGCTGATTTGGTTGTTAAATTGTTCCGTTTGAAGAGACCAAACACGTGGCTGAAATAGTAGAACTTTCGAAACTTGCAGGGATCGAATATGATCCGAGTGCCCTGGAGTCTGAGGACAACTTGGAATGCTTTGATGATCTAAGCGACAATTGGGAGGAATGATAGAAAATGCTGTTGCTCAAGGTAAGTGCTATTCGCTTTTTTTTTGTTTCGGTAATCCTATGGTGACCTACTTCGAGCGACCACCTCTCTTAACGACCGATTTTTTGCGGAACGGAGGGTGGTTGTCTCGGGAAATTTTACTGTACCTGTAAAATCAACTGACACTTCTCCAATGGAATTCATTTTCTTAAAAAGAGCCTCCAAGGACAGTGAAGGGACATAGAAAAATAGTCCAAAAGAAATGGGGTAAAAAATAATAAACTAATAAAAAAATTACTTTCATGGAAAACTTGAGCTAGAGCTGTTGTGAAAAACCATGGCTCTGGGATAGAATTAAATCGTTGAAAAAAATACAGCATTTATACATAAAACGTAACTATCAAAATCGTTTCTATAAAGTGCAAACAACATTCTGTATTCAATGATTTATAATGCAAGAATTTTTTTAAATTTATATTTATCATTAAACAAGTAACCTTTCTGTATTTTTTTTGTACTTACACCCTATAGATCAGAGGTACTCAAAATTTGAAAAGTAGAAGCCAAATTTCTTTTATGTCTTGGTCTGCACGTACAATAATAATATTTTAGATATATTTTTATTAATTTTACAAAATTTAATTCAAATTCAATAATAAAAAAAACAAAACATTGCAAGCCTCAAGTGCTTAAAAAAAAAAAAAAAATTCACTGCACATTTAAACCAGAAAATCTAATATAGTAATATTTTTAAATTGTTTTGAACTATTGCATACATACCTGTAAATATTGGAATTTCAAATTAGTAAATTATAATAATGGCAAATCTTTTCATGTCTAATTAAAACACAAAAATATTTGCTAACCCAGGAAGCAATGAGTTTTTATTTTATTTAAACAATTCAGGCATACTGACTTATTCCCAAAATTCCTATTTTAGAGATAATTACCAAAAATTTAGGGATATTTTGAAACCAAATTTCCTCTTTTAACGCAGGTACGTTCTCAACATGTCCTAGAATTAAATGACTACCACACATCAACATAAATAACGGTGATAGCAGCTATCGCATTAGAGGAAGCAGCAGCAAAAATTATCACACAGGAGCATTTGGAGAAGTCTGAACGGATGGAGGTACCGTGGTTGTCAGACTTGTAAGCAAGCACATGATCCAGCTCCCTCACTCCACACACGAAATTTTCATTTGGATATCTATCGATCTCAAACAGGATCAAAATTTCAAAGTGCAATTTTATCAAACAACGCAATTTAATCATGTTTGATAAACTAATTTTTTAGCTGCTCTCATTTATGAGGTATGGTAGGTGTATTTTTTTCCATTTTCTCAAATGCATTTCAGTTACTCGTAAATCATGAACATAATTTATTGGAATGTTTCTTGCCATTGTGAGAGGACATTACTTGAACACAAGCACTGTTTGAAATATTGAAATTTTCTATGAGTATTTGTAAATGTTGTCAAAGTACCCGATTACTTCAATACAGTAGTATCCACTTCTCTGTATAACCACTTGCTTGAAGTTTCGTAAACTCGCTCTGCATATTTCAAAGTAAAAGAAATTAAATATTACTATTCATATTGTTCACAGGCTATGTATGACTCACAAAATTACTAATTGCTAAGAAAACAAAGCTCATCCAGTCGACAAAGATGATGGTTGATATGGTATTGATTTTCAAGTCAAAAGTAAATGGTGCTAATTAAAGCATAAGATTATTGGAAGAAGTAACTTAGCAGATTGAAAGCATCTGCTTACTTTTGCGCTAATCATGTCACTTGACAAAGGAAAGTCAAATTTCTAAGAACAAGTCCAAAGCACTGAACTTTAAAATGTGGCAAGATTAAACTCGAAGCGAGCGGCAGGAAATCTATCAAAATTAGGTTAATCCAAGGTCAGGCATTTATTTAGGATGCAGTATTTATCTTTTACCATCTTTGGCAATTGATTTCTATTTTGGTAATAGGCGTCAAATTACCAACTTTTAGGCTGATGCACATTTACGGACAAATAGAAGAAAGCACAAGTGTCAACAGAAAAGTTATTTTGAAATTCTCTGATATTTCCCTGTAACACCCAATTTTTCCCTGATAATAAGTTGTCGCCAAAAATATAAATAATAAACTTTCAAGTAAAAAAACATTCAGACGTATCATCATAAAAAAAAATTATGATGCATGTACGTGCATGAGCAATTATACTTTAAAATTACACTTTTCTCATTGCTAACAGTCTCAAGAAGAGAGGACTCTAGTATTAAATTTCAGATTTAATAAGCTATTTTCCAAGTAAAATTTTTAAAATAAAGACAAACCACAAATCATGTCAAGAGTATACTCTTAGTTGGCAGCAAACTTGAAATAAAAACTAGGGTTCCTGGAACCGACAATGAAAATACATACAAGGAAAAGCTCCCGCCTTAATCAACCTTTACAAGGATTGCTTGTTCCCTTCCAGACAGGAAATAGCAACTGTGGATCATTCACATCACAGCATCTTTTATGGTTTAGTCACTTAATATTAGTTAACTCCCATAACTTTAAAACGTACAGGTATCAGTTGGAATCAGTTCTATTATGGAGACTTCTTTTTTAAATATTTAACGATGCTTAGTGTCCGACTTTCTAAAAAGAATTTTAGTTAAACAAATGATCTAATTTTTGCTTTTTTAATTTTCACATTATTGCCCAGTAAATGGGTAAAATAAAACCTATTGTAGCTTAAAATACCATGTAGAGTATTTTTTAAATATTCCACGAGATGATTTTAATGTTAGGTACCACAACTAGCACCCTTTTCTGTTTACCATGTTACTCACAGCATTCAAATGAAAATTTTGCAAAAAAACTGACTTTCAATCAATTAGAAAACTCAGTTATCAGGAAATCCTAATTTCCAGATAGTTTTGGATAATCGGGCTCTTTATGCTAGTATTCCTGAATCGGAAGAAAATGACAGTTTAACAGACACTGTTTAATAATTACAGATCATTAAAAATATTTCCAACACAAGATATCAAAATTTGAATTTAGGAATTTTCTCTCAATTTTAAGTTTTACTCTTTGGTAAATTCAACTATCGAGACATGCTAACTGACATTACAATGTTATTTAATTAATGTTACCTGTTTGGGAGGAGGGGGTACTAGGCACGCCAGTAGTGTCCGAAGTATCCACATGAACTTCTGTGATCTGGTGACGAAAATCTGAGGTAGGTTTACCTTTCAATGCATTTTTTGGCTCTGGGAGAGCTAGCGATATTAAAGCCAAGAGTCTTAGTAAGCGATCTGTCAAAACTGAGCTGCGCTTGACAACTGGGTGAGCAAGTAATCCAATTAATTGAGCTAGAGGAGATGCTTTAAAAGCTCCTTTGAGTTCATTGTCCGCAGACGCACTTGCTGAAGAACCATAAGAAGATATAACACTTTGAGTTCGCATAGCAGCTTTCCCTTTACGTGAGGTAGTACTGAGGGAATCTAATTTGACTAGAACATCCCAGAAATCACTTTCAGAACGAGCAGTATCCGATTTTACAACAGATGTAGATCTGCCTTCCGATTGCCCTTTGACTGGTTTCTGGTCTCCTTTGTTTGTTGTCTCTTTTGCCTTTTCATCTTTTCCTGTTTCAGGCAAAAAGTGAATTGGAAAACTCTTGGCCAATGATATCAAGGTATCTAAAACATGCCTAGAAAGAAATTATGTTTAAAAAGATTATGAAGAATTTTTTACATTAAAATCTACTTTTTATCAATTATGGAAAAATAAGTAGCTTTATATTTCTTTTAAGATTTCATTTGGTACAATGCATAGATTAACTCTTTTTTAATGCTTTAAGCTGTGATTAGGCAAAGAAAATCACCAAAGTGCAAGTTTAGCAAAGTTTTCCTTAAAAATTACATAAAGGTGTAAAAGATGATTTTGTTAACACCTTATACCAATATGGGCTTTTCTGTTTCCAGTCGTATAATAAAGTGATGTTTAATTAAATAATAGTTACTTCTGCACATGGCATACAGCACTACATAAGTACAACGGTTGAAATCGATACATATTTTTAGCTTTACAAAAATACATACCTGCATATAACGGGTGATGCTAAGGGATGTATGGTAACTAAAGGAATATTAGAAGACAAGACACGCGGTGTGCCTAAAGAAGAATGCTCTCGACGATAAGCAGTAGTCAAACGTCTAATTTGGAAAACATTAGTTCGACATCCTAAAGCAGCATCTAGGCTTATAGAAAGCCATGATGGTTGTCCGGAGCGATTAGATGGCTCAGATTTACTGAAAAGAAAAAATTTCACATTTTAAGCAACGAAATAAATATTTTTACATCAAATTAACACTAAAAAGTGAACAATCCATGTTGTGTATTGAGCTAAATTAATTCTGAAACATTTGGATTTAATTTATTCTCATAGAAGAAAATCACATCCTTACACCCTCAGTATCTATACTTGATCAAGTTCATTATTATCTGTACCTTCTTGGTTATTACAGGAAATCTCCAAAAATACTATATTATGAATAGATAAGATTTTATATTGGATGCTTGATCTTATTTAATGATATGATGTACAAAATAAGTATTTAAGGCATGAGAATCAAAAGGAGATAAGTGACAAATTTTCAAGAATGGAGTTAACTGAAATGGGTTCCTTAACATCTTCACTGCCAGTGTCTTGAACATGGGAGTCAGTCAGAAGCCAACTTTTTTTGTTGTTTATTTGTTTAAAAAGGATTCAATTCAAATGTTATTAAGTACCATTTGCATATATAAGGTTATTAAAATAATAAAAAAAAAAAAGAAATAAAAAATATCACGCACCGGTGGGAGACCGGCACTGAGAAAAGAATTTTCTCCATCAGTGCCGGGTCTCGCGCCGGTGCAAGATCATGATTTTACAGACTTTAATTTACATAAACCGTTTATTATTTATATAACTAAAAACCAATAGTTCGCCAACGAAGTTAGAACGTTCAAGCGCAGCGCAGATACGTTAGCATGTTACTTCGCGCGATGCCGGCACCGTACTGGCTCATAAAAGTTGGCCGGTAGGCATCTTGCGCCGGCGCGAGACTGGCTCCTCATCGTACACCCCGTGTCTCGCGCCGGCGCGAGACTCCTCATCGTACACCCCGTGTCTCGCGCCGGCGCGAGACCGGCAGCTAAGTTGTTAATACAGATCGATAATTTTTTGCTTCAAAAAGTGATAATTGTATATATGTAACATATACCCAACCCATAACAGTTATGATTTTGGGTTGAGGATCAAAAGGGGATAAATCCTGTACTTTCCCCCGTTTTGAAATTCAACTTAGCAGGAGCAACTTATTTGAACGACAAGTTAAGTGTGCGAAGCATGTATAACACGTTTCGTGCTAAATATGAAATCAGTAGCTTAAAGTAT
This sequence comes from Linyphia triangularis, assembly GCA_963978545.1. NCBI lineage: Eukaryota > Metazoa > Arthropoda > Arachnida > Araneae > Linyphiidae > Linyphia > Linyphia triangularis. Next base: position 81,110,664 of record OZ021721.1, on the reverse strand, counting down.
GAATACTACCTAGGCCAACTTAACAGTAATCGTAAACTTAGATTTATTTGGCCCTTAGTAGATGTTTGTTCCACCTGAAAGGAACTTAATATTAAGAGCAGATCACTGAATGCAGCCGCAAAACAAGTTGCAGCTGCAGAAAAGATTGTACATTCCAGAAGAGCTAAGAAATTCTATAATAAAATCTGTGAAATTCAAGGGATCCTGTTGTAGCTGGTTTGTGTTTTGATTAAATGCAAAATCTCTCACTACCATACATTACAGTTCAGGAGATGTTTTATCTGCATCAACTATGAGTAAATGTATTCTGTATTCATAATGTTGGAACTGATCTATATGTAATATTTTATAAGTACCATGAAGGACAGGCAAAGGGGCCAAATGAAGTTTCTTCATTCCTTTTAGACTTCATTGATCAATATATGCTGGAGTCTGTGAAGGAATTGCAGCTTTTTGCAGATGCATGTGGGGGACAAAATTGGAACCATGCACTTGGCCTTTTGCAACTAGCTCTTGCAGCTCATTTAAAATTTCCTTGCATATTTCAGTACTATCCTATCAGAAGGCACTTCTTTTTCTCTTCCCATGGGGATTTTAGTGTTTAAAATGGAGTATTTAAAAAGGCAGACAGTTTATATACTTCAGGACTATGTTAAAATGATTGAAGCAGCACGAACCCCCTTTTCAAATTACTCTTCGAAACAATTTGTTCTATCGTTGATGTAAAAAAAATGGTGGCGTAACAAGCACGTGAACTTTTGTTCGTGCAAGAGATAACGAAAAATTATCAATCTCAAACTACTGCAAGCTAGGGAATTCGTCTCAAAACCCTGGTATACTAACTTGCAGAAATTGGATTGATGGACTGCAAGCTGCAACATTTCACCTTCAAAAACAAGTTACAGTTCTACCATGTCCTTGTGCTGCAGCTAATAAAACTACAGTTTCAATAAAATAGGACAAATTGATCGTCATTTGTAAAGTATGTTGAGCCAAAGCATATAAAAACTGCTTCAAAGGAAAACAACAGAATCGGAATGTGACAGTATAAATTACAATTGTTACTTTAGATTTTTACCGTATTCATGTAACATATTTCTTACTTTTCACTTTGCAACTTAAATTATGTGGATCAGTTATATTTCATTTTTAGACATCTTCTTCTGAGAATCAAAAGAGGATAAATCTATGACATTTAACTCCACCCATTGCAATTAATAATGTTATCTACTTCCATAATGTAATTAAGCTAAAAGTGTCTAGATATGATCTATTGTTTTAGCACCTAGCATTTATAGCACAGGTGTAACCAAGAGTAAATAATTTTTTTATGTGTTTCTCACAAATTAGGTCTTCATGGAGTTATCCCTTGTAATTCCCCTGCATTTAATTATAAAACGCTCAGCAATATTTCTCATCTGAAGGCAATCATTTGGGATGTACAATATCATTTTGCAGGCAACATTTCAAATGGTAAGTCAAAAAATATTTTAAAATTTTACAGCTTTTTATTTATAAAAGCAAAAGAATACTGTATAGATTGTTAAATATTTTAACATATAACAAGTACGTGGTTAAACCAAGAAACCCAGCTTGTAACTATCTCTCTAAAAAAAGTTTTATAAAAATAATTTTTTAACAAAACAGTAGTCTTTACTTTTAAGCATCTTACTTCGAGATAATTATAAGTGAGTAACTTACGAAAGGTATATTGCATGCAATTACAGATTAAAAACTTTACCCCTTAAGCATAATTGTATTCTATTGTCTTTTTTCAATTCTTTGAGATGTAATGAGCCTTGTTGCAGAAATACAGCAACACAAATGTAGTCACAGAAAAAGAGCAATTCCAGCACCCACAGAAAGACTTTCAGAGAACATTAATATAATCTGAATTTTTAAAGCTCAAATCTTAACGTGGCATAGGTAGCACATTTAAAGTCATCAAACTAAATGTAGACCAAATCTAAAATAACATAGCGAGTCTGAATAATAGGAGTACCAAAGTAATCTAATTTTCTCATAAAAGACATACCTGCCAGCTGAATGAACTGAGGAATCGGATGCACTAAAGCCCTTTGGAGTCCTTTTATGACGATGGGATTCTTTTGGTGTTTCAGAAGCCTGATAGTCTTTTGTTCGCTCAAGTATAGATAGTAGTGACTAGAGAAAAAAAGTAATTTAATACTACATGCAAAAATGGAAACACCAAGAAAGTATTACTATAATGATAGATTAACAATGCATAATTACTTAATTAAAAAATGAAGCAAAGATTCTTAAGGATGGCCACAAAATTCAGGAAAAAAAGTTCACCGATAGATTTCTAAAAAAATCCGATTTTATGTCAAACTTTTTTGAAAATATCTCCAACTTTACCAGTTGTGTAGACAGCCTGATCAAATAGAAAATGTATGCCAAAAATTTATGCCAATTTTTTTAAAACAATTTTGGCAGTAATAAAAAGTTTAAACTGGAGCTAAATATGCAATAGGAAAGAAATCCAAAGATATATTTTTGGTTCTAAAAATCATACATCACTGTTTACACTACTTGTTGAAGATTTTCCATAGTTCAGTATAAAAAATATTTTTTAAAGAGTTATTAGTTTATGTTTGAAACAATTGAAAACCTCAGTACAAACCCATTACTATTAATACTTAATTTTTAGAAACACACAACATGAGTAAAATGTGTTTTCAGACATTCTCAATATTGAAAGTAGTGAGGATATAGAAGTAATGTTTTGTTTAGACTTAAGAGGCCACTTAAAGCAGCGTCTTACAAATTCGCTTTTATTGTAAGAACTAATGCTAGAATGAAATTTGCAAAAGGTTTTTGACTGCTTATTATAATGAGTATTAAACAATTATGGTTTTTAAATTTTTTATTTTTAAGCATGCAAGATATTAGGAGGACTGAGAATGCAGACAGACACAAGTTGACTTTGTTTTTTGAGTGAATCAATATCCTAGGATGCACAGCTTGATGATCTGTATCATAATACACATCAGAAATAAGAAAAATGCTTCCAAATACAGTGCCACTACTTTGAAATTTAGGAAACAAAATATCTTGGTCAATTATTGAAGATCAATTCTCATTGACATTGCTTTCACGCCAGAGTCATCATTGTGTAACTTTATGGAAGAGTGAAAATACTGAATGTATTTGCCATTGGAATTTTATATTATTATAATTTTTACGAAATGCTTCACTATGTTTTTGAGTAAGTTACAATGTTATGGTTTGTACTTTTTAGACATTATCTGCATGATAAAATAACCAAATATTGACTTAAGTTTGTTTAGCTCTAAGGACACAGTTGAGTTTAGCATTTATAATTATTTTTAAAACAGAAATAAAAAATAATAATCATAATCATTTATGCTTTAATATCAAATTAATATTTTTTTAAAAAGAAAATTAAGTTGTTAATGTTTTAATAATCAATAAATCACACAAACTACAGCTCAATTTTTACTAGTCAAAACCTGTTGATGTGAAATTGTTTAACAAGACATACAAGTAGTTTCCTGTATGATGAAGTTTAAACTTAATGTTAATTTATTCGTTTAACAGAAAATCGCATAACATGAAATCTCGCTAAAGACGAAAAAAGTTTGCCCACTCACTCAGAAAGATTTGGAGTAGTTTTTGGATCAGGAAAAATGCCATTCGGAGCAGGTAAAATTAAGTTTTGGAGCAGGTAAAAACAAGTTTAGTAGCAGGAAAAATGCCCATTGTAGCATGTAAAAGCTACTTTTATGGCACAAAAAAAAAAAAAAAAAATTAAGCAGAAATACTCGAGACGAATGTCACCAAATCGGCGTCGCAAATCTCGGCAATAGCTGCTATTACCATAGACCTTGGCGAAAACGAATATAACACCAACAGTGATGTAAGTGCCAAAATGTGATTTTGGAGCACTGTCGGGGCAGTAAAAATACGATTTTGGAGCAGCAAAATGTGGTTTTGGAGCAGTAAATTATTACATTTAAATTAGTGATGCAGTAAATATTTTTGTATATTTCAACCTTGATATTTCAAATTAATTTAAAGTAAAAAAAAAAGGAGTAACTTATTCATTATATAAATACGTTTGCATTCTAAATTTACATTAATTAATTTGATTGCATTACTCAAAAAATAAATTAAAAAGCATGACATTTATTAACTTCTTTGCCAACAATTAAAATATTAGGAAGTTTTCAATGATGATATGATATCATAAAGTTCAGGGCACAGCATGGCCCTAGTGTTGCTTTTGCACCACAAAAACTAACCAACCAAGGTTCGGTTCATCACTGAAATTTTTCGAAATAATCTCAGTTATAGCTACTTTTAACAACTTATGAAATAAGATTTTTTTCTTTGAAAACTCTAGTCGGCCTAGTACCAATTACCTATAGAAGTTCTTCCCAATAATCCAAAATAATTTAATTTGACACAAAGTACTCCCACCCCTCCCCCCATGCAAAAAAAGTGAAAAGAGGCTGCTTAGCGGCAAGCATTAGATTTCATAACAAAACTGATAGCTTCTTTTAGCAGGTTTTTTTAGGGCTATTTGTTTATTGGAAGAAAAAAAAATTTAACTCAAAAAAATTAAAACCTCTAGCTGAAATTTGACAATTGTACTAGCATTTAATTTATATAAAAAAATAACTTCTAATGTAATTAAATAATAAATTAAAACAAGGCAAGCTGAAAAATAGTAATTTTTGTAGTGGTTTGTTTTCTAACACTGCCATTGTCTAAATGGATTATAGAGGGGTTTCAAGTGAAATCTCAAGGTCAATGGAAACAAAATGATCTTAAGTCTGTGTTTTGTGTAATCCATACAAAAAAAAAAAAAAATGGTTATTTTTATTTTTTTAAATAAATGCTAAAAAATAATCATGCACTCTTCAATAAGAAAAATATTTATTATTTTTAGTTATAAACAGGTAAGAAAAAAAATATCCAAATTGGATGCATAAAGATTGATTTCATGCCTTCTACAGTTTGAATACAAAGCGCGAATCCCTGGTTGGTTGAAGTTTAACGGAGCAAGGGGCATACTGCCGCAAATCCCTAATCTTTCCTACCGCTAATTTAAAGGAACACATATTTGTAAATACAAGAAATCCTTACTTTTTTTTTTAAATAGAGACATAGCTTAAATCCCCCACTCCCATTCAAGTTCTTCATAGAATTTCTAGTCTACCTACGATACGACTTGGCGCTTTTTCTGGGAATTGGCTACAATAACAGAATGACGTAATATACGTTTTCCTGTTCCTTGCCAAGTCAAAATCATGATCCAACATCCAGGGTTGCCAAAAAATCATTTACTAATAGTCACAGTATCTTTGTAGTCACCAATCCTTCCATCTAATCACCATGGCAAGTTCAAAATTCAAATCCCGTTTTACCGATGACTTAGAAATTAAGCTCGGAAGTGTTTAGGGAGGGGGGCTGTCAATTGGATTAAGAAGTTTAGAAATTAAAAAAATATTCACGTTTTCTTTTAACTTAAAGAAAGCTATGTATTTCTTTATTATTGAAACCAGGCAAGAGTGCAAATCTAAATACAATACTTGTATTCTATTTTTAGCACGGAGCCTCGGTAAAAAAAAAAAAAATTCGAAAAAATAATCACGTATTCTATAAGTATATAAAAAAAAGTATTAATTTTCTATAACTAAAATCAGTCAGGAAAACAGATTTAAATCAGATGCACACAGATTCATTTACTACTTCTTTATAATTTGAAAAACCTACAACAAAACTGAGATTGTAATATGTATTTTAAAGTTTTCCGGCACGTTAACTGACGAAAAACGCCCTTGAAGTGCAAAATACTCTTTATCGCTTTGTTGGCAAAGTTCCATGATAATTTTGAAAAATTTCGAGTCAAAATTCTCGCCAAGTAGCTTTTGAAGTTAAAAAATTATTTTTTGGCGCAGTTCGGCGCAATTTTAACCGAAAAGAGATTTTTGGTGCAGTTTGGAGCAGGGTAGTCAGTTTGGCGCACTCCAGCGCAATTGGAGCAGCTCCTACATCCCTGCACCAACGTAAATGATAGCACTTACAGTGTTGCCAATTGACGGGTAATTACCCGCAAACCGGGTATTTTAAAGGTTGGCGGGTCTTTTGAAAATAAGGGTATTTGGTTTTTTTTTTTTAAAAAAGGGGTGTATTTTTTTTTACTATGGAAGAAGTATTTTTCCGGGTAATCTGATAATGTGAAGCTGTTGAAGAGACAAAATTCATCACAACACCAGCAGGTGACGAAACACAAGATCAATTCAATTTACCCCCTACCCAGCAGTAATCTTTTCAGTTAGGTTACATCCAATTTTTACGGTTTCCTGTCTCTCTTTATTTACCCTCGGGAGTTTTTTCATAAAGAAACATTGGAGCCGATACTTGATAATCAATACTTGAACAGATAATTAGGTCGATTGGTGGGTCAAAACTTAATGTTACTGAAATGGTTAGGGCGTAACTTTAGCTCGGATATTCCTTTAGGTCAGTTTGGCTTCTTGACCAAACTTCGAGGCCAGCCCCTCGCTCTTTTCTTTCTTTGTCTCGCATGCAAAATTCGACGATGACGAACAGGACAAAGAACCAAGGGAGGGTAATAGGTTGTACACCTGTTTCTTTTGTTAAAATACTGGTTGCGTCGTTGTCGGAGCGGGGAAAGCGTAGTGTCAATTCCTTTCCCTTATTCCGATCACAATTCTTTTTTTTCATGCATGATTTGTTTGGTTCGGCTTTTTTCCTTTCCATTTTTATCGATTAATTGGGCTAACTTTCCAAAAAAAATTGGAAATTCTTCCTTAGATATTCTTTGGTTATTTGCTAACGCTTGTCATTTAAAACTTAACAAAATGAATAATAAATAACTGCAAATAATGATTTATATTCAATTTCATTTTGTTGACTTACAGAGAATATGCAAAACCTTTTCGTCATCTTGTTTTATTCATAAAATTACTGTAAGATTAAATGTACTTTTTCATTATTGTGTCAAGATATAGCCAAGAAAATTATCTAAACATGCATCTACACATTATTTGTTGCTTTCCAAAAAATATTGAATTTTTTTCTTAGATATCCTGTTAATGGTTATTTGCTTACGCTTGTCATTTAAACTTAACTTCATGAATGATAAAAGACTGCAAATTATTTTTTACTTTAAAACTGATTTTGTTCAAAGGAAGCAGTACAAATAGAAGAAATGCAACCAATTTGGTTGGTTGGTTTATACGCTCAACGATCTATTTTTATGCACAATGACGGCTAATCATGCCGGAACCAACAGCTTCACGTGGATTCGGAACCACAACGAACATCATACTTAATCCTGAATTCAAACCCCACACCTTTTGGCATGCATGACCAGAGCGCTAACCAGACGGGCAACTAACCAATCTGGAAATGATGTTGAAAATGGTAGATAAATATAAAAATAATACAACTTTAACAGCAAGATTATTATTTTTAAAAAGAGTTGTAACTTAAGAGTGCAAGAAAAATACATGTTGACGTTTAAAATGCTTTAATAACTTGATTAGGAAGCGAACATTATTTCCTTTTATTATTTCAGTAACGACTTAAGAAGCATGATGGAATTAAATAATTTCTTTACTATATTTGTAATTTTTTTCTAACTTCTGTCATGCGCATCACATATATTCACCGAATTCTGTTTCATATTAAATAGTTTCAATAAAAACCGAAAACTATGCAAGTTTGTTATTGAATAAATTTACAGAGCTAACAGAAGACTAATTAAAAGTAACAAGTATTAAAAAAAAATAACAACATTTTTAAGATTTTCTGAATTTTTGTTTGCTACAATTCGACTTGTAATATATGAATCGTGAATATTAAAGAAATTGCTATTGGCGCATTTGATTTAAAGTAAGCTTTAGTTTCTTTTTGTTTTTTATTCAAACATATCCAAATATTATTTTATTAATGGCAATTAATATAAGTTTAAAGTAATAACTAGTTAATTAATAATTAACGTCAATTATTAAATTAATAATTAACCCTAAAAACAATTAAAAATTATTAAATTAATAACTAATATTATTACTTTAATAAAAAACATATTATACTCTTGAAATATTTAATGTTAATTAATCTCACTAGGTGGCGCCACTATAAAATTTTGGTTTGAGGGTATTTTTGTATGGGTTGGAGGGTAATTAGTAAATTTCAGTCTGGCAACACTGAGCACCTACCATACCATCACAATCTCGGCGCAAAGTCCAAGTTATGTTTTTTTTTTAAGTCACCAAATAGCGTCGCAAATCTCGGCAATATCTGCTATTACATTACCATAGACCTTGGCGAAAACGAATATAACACCAACGTAAATATAGGGGATAGTGCTCACCATACCATCGCAATCTCGGTAATATCAGCACAAAATCCCAGTAATAATGTATTTTTTAGTCACCAAACAGCGTCGCAAACCTCGGCAGTAGCTGTTTATTACATCAGTGTAAACTTCATCGAAAATGACTACCACACTTGCATAAATATTAGCGATAGCGCTTACAATACCGTCGAAAATCTAGACAGAGGATATTACGTAAATTGAAGCCTTAGCAGAAATGATCATCGCAAAAACGTACATATCGGCACAAATGTCGGTAATACAGTAAAAGCCCGATTATCCGGCATTCAATCAACCGTAATTTTTTGAAAATCAAGTTTGGCGAGAAAATTGGCATTATTTTGCCAAAAAAAGGCGATAAGTCGTCAAATGTTTTTAAAATTAAATTTCGAAGTTGAGTGTTTTTTTCTCTTTATTTTGATGGTTTTTAATTTGTAATGGCGAAATAGCTGAATTTGCGCCGATTAGAAATAAATATATGTATTATTATAAAAAGCGATTTTTTTTTTATTCCGGTTTATCCGGAATGCCGAAGTTCTTTTTCAAACAACTGTGAATTCTCAGCAAAAAAACTTAATATTCTTAATGGAAAATGTTTTTTTCCGGAATATATCTGGAAAATATATATACAGTGGTTATTTTCCGAATCTATAAACAAATCTAGATTGTTTCAATTGAATAAGAAAGAGGGTTGCGTAATCGAAATTCCATTATCCACAGCATCGGGAAAACATTCACCAGTAGATAATTTGGTTTATATGGAATTCTAATTAAAAAAAACAACTACACATTTTGCATCTATTTAATCTTGCATCGTTTATTGCATAAAAATTTATATTCGTTTCCGGAATATGTGTAATTTGTATGTGCGGAATCTATAAATCTATGGATTTCTTTTATTGTAATTATAATTAAAAAAATTGATTTTCCACTTGAAATTACGTTCTCAACCGCATCCGGCAAAGAGTCTTTAGGAAATTCAAAATTTGTTAATGGTTTGACCAAAATCCGGATAAAATTAATCATTCGGTTTGTAGGCTAGATCTAAATATGGAACATACATTTCACAAAATTTAAAATCATGTATAACGGATAACATTTTATTCCATACAGTATCGATGCATCCATAATTCATTTGTACCCGAAATTTAATTTGTAAATTTTCAACTGCATCCGGAAAATGTGCAATTCGGCCGAATTCAACTAATTCTAAACATTTTATTCTTTTATCACAAAATATCAGTTTCTCACGATCAAGCAGAATAAAACCTAATTGCATCCATTTAAATGCATTTCCCCCAATAATTCCAATCAAAGTTTCGATTTGTAGGCTAGTCAACCATTTTGTACACAAAATGGGAAATTTTTCTTTTTCGTGTACAAAAAGTATGGATTATATTTTATGGTATTCTATTAACGTGTTTTGCAATCAATTAAAAAATAAATCTGTTTTGCTGTAAATTTTATTTTAATATTAATTTTAAGATTAGCCGACAACCAGACAATCATATTCAAAACTTAATAGTCCGCAAATTATCCGGAATTTTGTGGCGATTTGCATAACAACTCTTGTATTCCTTTTTTCTATACAACATAATTGTCGATCTTTGAATACAAAGGTCGTCTTCCCCAGCATATTTTACTTTAGGGTACAAAGTAGATTGTGTGTGGGGAGGGGGGAAGACAATGGAATCATCGGGGTTTCCAAATACAAAAGCTACTTTCCAGAATTCTCTGAATCGGACCGTGAAAACGCACTCAAGAAAACTTCCCTTCTGGAACTGAAATAGCGATAGTCCACTTTGTCCGCCCGGGCCCGGTAACACTAAAATATAGGTTCGGTTAGAATTGGTACAATCAAGAGATTTTTTATTTTACAATGCTTAATCTTCTATATTTTTTTTAACGAAATTTCTGATATGAAAATGATTTAATTTTGATAACATATTTCAAATTATTGCTGATTATAAGGGTAAAATATAACACTATTTTAACTAAAAAAGCTAAGTAGAATATTTTTTAAATATTCGGGTTGTGACGATTTTAATGTTGGGTGCCATCACTAGCGTTATTTACCGTTTAAATTTGGCGAAAAAACGTTGACATTCAATTAACCGGAAAATTCGGTTATCCGGAAATCCTAATTTCCCGGCGATTCCGGATAATCAGGCTTTTACTGTATTGACATTTTTTCGGTAACGTTTGTGCAAGATTCGGTAATATCAGATGTTAACAAAAGCACAGCACTCTTCGAAAATGACCGTCACCCCAACGAAAATATCAGCAATAGCGCCGAATAAACCGGAGCAATTCTCAACAACAGCTCTAATATATAGGTGAAAGACTCGACGAAAATGACCATCACAATAATCAGCGTCGCAAATCATTGCCGTATCGACATTTTCTCAGTAATTTCGGGGCAAATTTCGGATTTTACAATATTGTAGCACTCGGTAATAATTACTATCATACCAATGAAAATATCAGCAATAGCGTCGAATTAATTGGAGCAATTCTCAATACTACAGAGCTATTATATCGATGAAAGACTCAACAAAAATGACCGTCATAACGTAAAACTTGACAATAATGTCAGCATTAGCGTCGCAAATCATCGTAGCACTCGGAGAAAATGAATACCACACCAATGTAAATAGCAGCGTAAGCGCCGAATATACCGGAATATTTCTCAATAAAAGCGATATTACAGCGGCGAACAATATAAAATTTCAAAGCGTGAGCGAAAAAAAAATCATCGCAAATAAAGCATTTGGAGCAGAATTTTGTATTTGGCGCAGGTCTGAGACCCCTGTACTTTTTTATGGTTCACTATTTGAGACGAAATTTAAAGGTGTTACGAAAGCATTCTTCACGTTAAAACAGGCAAAATTCCAGAGTGCTATGATATTAACTGATTTTCGCACGAATTTAGATGGCATTGCTTCTTAAACTGGTTTTGTGACGTCACTTTGAAACAGTAATTTAGAAGCTAAACTCAGTCCCATTTGCATGTTGAATCTTGTCAAAATGAGTCGGAAGAAGAAATCATTGTTAAAAACGAAGCAAAAAATTGGAAATGAAATTGATGTAAATTCTTTAAAAAAATCTTGACCAAATATGAAATTGCAATATATTAAATACACATATAGCTAGTAGTTAAATCTCCTTATTTAGTTGTAAAAGTTTTTAGACTGTTAACACGAAAAATTTCAGTGATCCCGTCAACTTCATGTTAACGGGGTTTGAGTAATTATTACAGGGTTTGAGAGCAATTATTGATCACTAATCAGTTTTAACTTTATGGAAAAACTTATTCAATAACTGAATTCAAATTTGAAACATTAAGAATTTGCTATGGAAAAAAAACATCCTTTTGAATAAATTAAAAGCTATTATATTTAACATATTAATAATTAATAAAAGAAATCAAATGAAGCACATTAAAACAATTGTAACAAACAAAACTAACAATGCAAAAACTAAATAGAATTAAAGGATAAAATTTAACTTCATTTGCAAATCTTTGAAAAATAAATTAAGATATTTTAATTACCTTAACCACCCAATGTCTAGTTGGGCCATGATGACACAAATTCCTTAAAACTCGGTGTAATCTACCAGTATTTAGTTGAGGCTCATCCACAAATAAGAGGACTAGAAGGCAAGCCAATGCTTCATGATCCAAGAGGTAACGGCCTCTAAGTTTTGAAGAATTCGAAATTGAAGGGCCAGAAAGTGCAGCATTATTTCCAGAAGGACTAGAAGTACCACGTGGGGATAATGTATTCCACGTCCATTGCCCTCGATGTGGTAAGCTATGTATGGTATAACGTGCTCCAACCCGACCTATAAAAAGCATGACACCAATAATAAATTTCATTTTTAAACAGTAAAAGAACATAAATTTTTTGATAAACAGTTCAGTTGAAGTCAAACAAATAGGTTTTGGTGTTGGTAAAAATGAGATGCAACTTTGCCCGATTTATTGCTCTGCGTAAATAAAACGTTTAAGGCTTTTTCTATATGATTAGAGAAGGCAAAAGATTTGTTGGAAGGATTGTGGCAATGAAAAAATAACAAGCTACATCTAAAAATTAAGTTTACTTATGGACAGGAAAATAGCCTTCAAGTAAAGAACAAAATGACATTTGAAAGAAAAGCACTAGCTGACATACCAGCTGATCTCAAAATACGTGACAAAGCAGTGCCTGCATGAGAAGAAAAGAAGCGTTCCTGTATCTGTCTATGACGAGCCTCCAATTCTCTACGCAAAGAATGGGCCTCAGTTGCCAATTCAGGTGGTAAAAGAGCCAATAAGCTATCATCCATATCAGCTAATACCTAAAGAAACAAAGTGTTTAAAATTATTAAAACAACAACTAAAGATATTAAAAAAAAAAAAAAAAAAAAAAAAAAAAAAAAAAAAAAACCACCTAAATTCATCCTAAGTAATATATTTCAAAAGCCAAATTGACACATTTTTTATAAAACTTCATTTTTCAGGGTGGACACAAAATTCCAAGAAAAAAAAGTTCCCTGATAATTCCGCGACAGATTTCTAAAAAATTCCCTGATTAGAGGGCAAACTATTTTTCAAATATCCCCAATCTTCTTAGGTTTTCCAGACACCCTGATCAAATAGAACATGTATGCTAAAGAGATAATATGCAATTTAAAAAAAATAATAGTTTTGCTAGTAATGAAAAGTTTAAATTATTCCGTAACATTATACTTCTAATGGCTTACCACCACAAATCTCCGGGTATATAGCACCGAAATATTGATAAACGTTCCTTAAATGATACAAAATTTCCCTGATTTTCATGAAATTTTAAAAAGTTCCCTCATATTTCCCTGATTCTTTCCCGAATCAGAAAGTTCGCTGACATTTCCGTGATTTTCAGGCTTTCCTGGTTCTGTGGCCACTGTTTTTTTAATAAATACCATTTTGTTTTGTTACTGACTTTCAAAAGTAACAGAATAAATTTATATGGTGATTTTGAAATGAGTGACCTCTACCTCTGTATGAGCTTAAAAAAAGTTTAATTCCAGGTTTCTAAGTTATTCATTGAGGAGCAAATAAAATGATAGTTTAAGGAGACCGATATCTTTATATTTGACGTTGTGAGGACAGGTCCAATTTTGCTTGCAGGCTCCTCAATTAATAATGTAGCAGTAATGGCCTAATATTCTGTGTTTGGTTGTTTTCAGATTATCTGGTACTGTCAGCAACACAAGGGCTATAATGAGCCGAAACATTCGTCATTTGACAAGCCAACATACATTTACAAACACCCATGCCTTACACGGGACTCGAACACGCAACCTCGAAGCCTAGACGCTAGCCACTATACCGTTTGGTTGGCATAGAGTTACCTGAAGTTACACAACCAGTTCATGCGATATGTGTTTGAATACATTGAAAGAGTTAAAAGGATTGTTTCTTACTTAAAGCATTAATCAACATAGATATTATGGAAATTCCTTAAAATTTACAAAATTAGTTGCTACTTAAATTTTTTTATGCAATGTAAATTCCAATATTTAATTGCTTTTATGAACCTCTTAAATGACTTTTGAAGGATATATTTTATGAACTGAACACAAAAGAAATAAAGTATAGGCTAGCAACAACTTAAAATACCAAGAAATCAACATAGCATCACTCATTGGAAAATAAGGGTATTCAAAATGAAGGAGCAAATGAGTGGCAAAAATAAGAGTACTGATACGACGTTTCTTGCATTACAAATGGTGCTGGTGTTCAATATGTGAAAATAAGTTTGTACTTTTCTCTATCCAAATTGATGTACAGTATAGGGGTGATATTTAATGCTGTTCAATAAAGAGAAACATTTAATACCTGCACCTTCATTTTTAATAGCCCTGTATAATATAATCATTTATCTATGTCACATGATTTTTCACAAGAACTAATTGTAATTTCAAGATTACTACTTTTACAGAAGCAATAGTTTTACCTGTTGCCTCAGACCTTGAGGAAGTGTTTGTATAAAGCTTGTAGGATCAACAGGAATGTCAGGATTTGAATTTTGTGCTGCTAAGCGCTGTTGCTCAGCACGTTGCTGAGCCAGTACCTATTTATAGAGTAGAAACTATTTAAAATATTAAATACACAAAATGTTAAGAATATTAAGTTTGTGATAAAAAAAAAAAGAAAGATGCATAAAAACATGCATGTAAATTTTTTTTACTTTAATTAAAAAATATTTAATACTAGGTTACATACTAGTTTCCAAATGTGTATTTAGTAAGTAGGGAAAAGGACAATCTTTTTGTAAAAGAATTATATTATTACCAAAGGTTAATATTACTTAAATTTTTTTGCATATGCATGAAAAATACATATTTTTAATACATTAGTTTTCTCAAAGAGAAAAAATGATGAAGCAAAAGTCACCGTACAACAAAAATGTTTTCAACTTTGTCAACTTAAAATAAATAAACAATTAATAGTCATTAAGCTCACTCACCACAAACCTTTATGACGGTTTTGAGTTTTTGGGCATTGAATGAACTAATTTTTTTGCTTCTGTTACCCCAATGAATTTTACAGCGTTTTCAATATATTCCTAAGGGATAACTTGCTTGTAACAGTTTTATTTCTTATTTTATGCTTTATTATTCCTCAGACATGTTTAATCGGAATTAAATCTAAGGACTGGATTGGAGAATTCAGTTTTTAGGAGGTGGGATAATGGAGCCATAGCTTTTTTATTACAGCTGTATGCTTGGGGTGACTGTCCTGCAGAAAGTTCCAGGAGTTTAGTTAACACATTTTTTTAATACTTTTTTCCAGTATATCTAAGTAGACAAAATGATCCAATTTAGAGTGTGCAACAGCAAATTCATCTACACAGGTAACGGCTATGCACCCTCACATCATTTGGTATCCTCCACCATACTCCACTGCTCACACTATATTTCTTTTTGTAGTTAAGAATTGGTAGTCTTATAAATTTTTTAACGTTTTTGATGTATAAAGACTCAACCTTAAATTAATTGGTACAAAAAAAAATAATCCCAGAGTACTCTATGGGGTGGTTTTTTAAGCCTGTGGAAAATAGTAGACATTCATGAAGATTTGCTGTATAGAGATTGAGCTTTCTTCTTGGATTCTGACGTTATACCCAGCAAAATTCAGTGTCCCTCTTGGAGTACTTGAACTAATCTATTATTCTTTTACACTGGAAATGTTTTTTGTAATTTTGATAGCACTAATGGTCGGCCTTTGTTTAACTGCAATAAACTGTGGGTGTATCCACATTGAATTTTGGTTGCCCTGAATGTGGACACATCTAAATAGTTACAGTTGCATAATATCTTGGGGTGATACCATGAACAGACATTTATTTAACCCCCCGATGTGATTACATACTTTCTCAATAATTTCTTTTTGACGCATTCCAATAATTCTCAATAATATGAAGTTTTAACTTAAACAACCTAAACATTCAGAAAACTCAATTTACTGAACTCTCAAAACGCGATTTAAAACAAAATCAAGAAAATGTGCGCTGTATGATCACTTTTGAATGAAAGACTTGTACTATTTTTTACATATGCTTAAGTGGATCTTTCACATATTTCAGGATTCGATTTTCTAGCATGTTTTTTTCGACATAATAATTGCTATATCTGTTCTACATAATAAATTTTGAATTTCAATTAAATATTTCTTTTTTATCGGGGAATTTTATTCTAGAAAGAAGGTGTGCGTTCACTTTTGACTCGTGCCTGCATATTATAGATGCATAAGGGATATCAAAGAATATCTTAAGTATTTTTTGCTATTGTAAATATTTTTGTAAGTTAATTGTAATTAGGTAAAGGATAAATGCAAAAATTAAATTACTTCTTCCTGGATATTTGGTGGAAGTGCAGCTAAAAATTCTGGATTAACTTCTGTAAAATTTGCTCCATCATTGCTATTATCATTAGTTACAGAATTTGTACGTTGTCTTAGGCGTTGAAGGCGCAATTGTTCAGCTATAACTTCCTGTCTGATGTTATCAGGAAGAGCTGCTAAGAAAGATGGATCGACACCTTCTGGAATTTCAATACCAGCTAAAATAATGAAATAAACAATAGTTACTCAGATTATAGAATCCAATTACAATTTATTAAACAACTCACTGCGACACCAGATATAAACCTAGCTAAATAAAAGCTCCTATATTTTGCAACTACAACTGCATGCATGCCAGTATTTGGAATCGGTACTAGAAATAATTTTTTTTTGCCTACGCAAGAAATTAAAGCAATATCTTATGGAAATTATAGTAAACTCTGAATAGGGGAATACAGCATCTTACATTTTTATACAACCAAATTACATTAACAGAAAACGTTATCACAATTATGAATAATGCACGTTTTAGTTAATATTTGGTTTCCGAAGTTATTTAAGTTTCAAAACTGATAACAAGGCTGGAAATGTGAATCAACTGAAAAACGCATACTTATCAGCATTACTATAATCTTCTTATGAGCCACTGCCACCGTCCTATATCGATTGCAAGATTTAGTCAAGCTACTTTATTTGTTATAATATTTGAATTTAGTTTCATTTCCCAATTTTTTTTACTATATAACGACTTGGATTGTCATGCGAGTCAGAAAAGGGCTAACTAACAAAAATAAACCTTAAATTTAAACACCTACAAATTAATTGTAATCCCAACTCAGTTTTATTAAACACTTCAAACAGTTTCATTAAGGGCAGAAAAAATAGCCAAAATTATTTGATAAAAATTACATTATACTTTTTTGTGTGAAACAGGAAAATCAATTGTCGATAGACAATGCTCAAAGGCAGAGAACTCTGTTAACCCACTGACGGTCATGAGAATGGGTGAAATTCTAGTTGCTTTTCCTGCAATAATTTTTAAATTATATTTCTAATTCAAATACATAATTTTTATTTTTAATTTATTTTGTTTTAGATAGGTTATGAACTATCATTCTAATAAAAATATAAAAAAATTTATTTTTAATTTTATTTATAAATTTAAAAATGTTGTGTATTGACCAAATGACGTACATATACATGCATGACCATCAGGGGGTTAAGGGCGGTTGTTCTTCAACATTTACGCTTTTGTATGCGAATTTTGAAGATGTTTAGAACACCTAAGAGGCATTAGCACAGCGATTTTACTCAAAATCCGTTTTTTAGCAATTGCCGAAAAACATGATATTTTCATCACTTCCAACCTTATGCACTTGCCCAATTTTGACGAAAACTTAAATGGCACGTCCCATGGCCATGTACACCAAATTTAAACATCATAAGTCAATTTGAACGGGAGTTAAGCTGACCCCGTACACACTAACATTTTTTCTAGACCACTTTTTGAAATCGGAATGTTTCAAAATGTGAAGAAATGAAAAAAAAAATATATATATATTTCTGAAAACATTTTTTACTGAAAAACCACTAAAGTTTTTTATCCAAATCGCTGTGGTAATCTTCTTAAAGTATAAGAAGTTGAAAAACAAATGTCTTTAACACAGAATTTTTTCCCCTTGATCATCATTCATCAACAACCTTTTTTCCCTTCTCCTTTGTGTCACTTACAAAAAAAGGATAATGCAAGAATTATCAAAAAGTATACAACCACTGGCATTTTTTCTGTGTTCATATAAGAATTGCCGCCAAACTGGCCATTTTTTCAAGTGAATGAAAATGGTAACACTATTCCACATCAAATTTAAATGTAGGGACCAGCAGTATAATGTAATTGAAAATTATGCAATGTTCTGCACTGAAACTTTTTTTAAGTGAAAGCTGTAACTACCTCGTTTTGTTAAAATCATCCATGCTAATGTGGTTTATCTAATAGCCAAGTTAAACGAACATTAAATAAGCCAATAATCAGATTCCAAAACTTTTAAAACAAATCAAATAACATGCATTTAGAAAAATTTATCTTACCACTCAAAACATTGGAAAAGTCGCATGGGGTACTGCTTTCTTGAACAGTTGGTCTTTCACTAGAAAGAATAATTATAAAAATATTAATTTAAATAAGTTATGCAGCATCTTTTAAATTACTACTATTTTACGATTGCTCAAGTTTCATACAAACACATGATTATTATTGGGATCAGAAATGAAAATGGTTGTTTTCAGATTATCTGGCGCCGTCAGCAACACGAGGGCTATAATGCGCCAAAACATTCGTCATTTGACAAGCCAACATACATTTACAAACACCCATGCCTTACACGGGACTCTAACCCGCAACCTTGTGGTCTAGAAGCTAGTATGCTAACCACTATACCCTTTGATTGGCGAAATGAAAATGCATACTTATAAAAAAGTTTATAAGTATTTCAGTGGATAAAACCATAACATTTTCAATTACATTTCAAAACATGCGTTTAATTTATTAATTAAAGAGGACAGTTGACTTTAATATATAGCTGAGTTAGATTAGTAAATTTTTTTTTATTGAACAATATTTGGTAATGAACGTGAAAGCAACAAAACATTTAAAATAGCGCTTTTACCAAATACCTACATGAACTAATGATAAAAAACTGCACACCACATAGCTGTTTCTTAAAAATTATTGTTGGAAAATATAAACATAAAGGATAAATAAGTTTACCAATTTACTTAGTAAGTGGTACCCATTGTGTTTGTGGGTAGTAGGTTTTTATCCCTCAGTCTTATCAGACCGGTTCATTTGGTCAAACATAAACAATGGGTTTGTTTACATTGGACTGGGTTCAGTTGCTTTTAGATGGACAAGCAGCAACAAGTGCAGATTATATTTCTATGAAAGCTAACATCTTTGTTTATTATATGCAAATTTATACCTGTGTAACTGCAACTGTTTATGTCGAGAAATAGTATATATACGCAAGTGTTTGTATACACTTTCTCTTTTCTTTGCGCTGATGTGACAGCGTGCTAAGCTTGTTAGTATCATCTGTAAATATTTTCAAAAGTCAGTTTTCATTTATGAAGTTTGTTTTTTAACTTCTTCCCAACTCTTAAGATAAATGCACGTTGAGTAGGATCACAATTATGAATAATAATTTGACGCAAAATTTTTATATCATTATTTCAAACCTTTTAATGTTTTTACTTTTTAATGTCTAAATTTAACTAGGCCACTTTCTGTAATATGGTTGTACTCTGTAATTTGGCATATCGATAAAAAGTGTCATTCTGATCATTTTAACACTTTGTGTGCCAGTGCCCTTTAAATTTACAAGCCCTTGGGGCCAGCCATTTTCTGCGCCGCTGCATAAATGGTATAAGCATTCAATAAAACATACATAACTCCTGAATATAAATTCACTGTGGCGTGATAACTGGAACTAAATGAGCACATATTAATATGAGAGCGGCCACCCGATACTGGTGTCAAAAACAAGCACGAATACATGCTAAGACGGAGAGCCACTCTGATATCACTTCTGGTCGAGAATCTAGACTTCTTCAAAGTTACAGTATAATTAAACGGAGCCACTTCAGTGACGAGCATACCACAGAAAAGACTAATGGCCTAGCTTCTGTGTGATTTTGTAATGACTTAATTCCTTTTTAAGTATACAAGATGTCTTTGTCAAGAGAAGAAGATAAATTGAGCTTTCTTTTCTTACTGAAAAGAAGGAAACACAGTAAGTAACACATTGTTGAAATATTAGTTTCAAAGTGTCCCAAACTATTGCTTCCAACTTAATATAACCGATAAAATCTTCTACATTCTGATTGCCAAGAATAATGATAATCGACTAAGGAATACTATTAGTTTTCGGCTATAAATACGCTTGAAAATGCCTACAACCAGTCCAAACAACATCCAAGGGATGACTGAGTCAAGAGATAAGCCAAGCAATAGAATGGTGGTGCTGTGCAGTGGCTCGGTGCAAGATCATAACACACAATGGTCCGCTACCATAGCCCTAAGAAGCGAGGATAGACGTCTGAAAAGGCTAGCTTACGCGACTTCTAGATACAGCTGTGGCCCAGTATAATAAACTCCATATGATTGCATGTATCACTTAAGAGTCCAGGGGACTTTTAAGGAATTAAATAATGTTTTTAAAGATCTTTGAAAATTTGTTTTTAGCCATCATATCTATGTATAAATTTTTAATAAAGCATATCAAAAAAGTTACAAGTTGGCGCATGCGTATTTCATGTGGGAGAATTCCGACATGGAGCGGATAAGGAGGTCATGCGGGGATAACAAGTCAGTTGTATTTTTAAAAATTATGCAGTTGGGCACACAACATCAGCAAAAATTAAGGACTTCTAAGCATTTTCAAGGATTTTTAAGCACCTTTAAGAGGACTTGAAAACAAGTTAAAAAATATTAAGCACTTTTAATGACCGTGGGAACCCGGCAGTGGCTTGTCTGAACATCTAAAGCGGAGCAGCTTATCACCACTTAAGCGGCTCTGTATAGTAACGCTCTTAGACTTAAAAATGCATCTCTTTAAATACGACCACCTTCTTATAAAAGGTCACAATTAAAAACAGGGTTTCTGCCAAAATAAAATGTCACAAATCCATGACTTTTCAAGACTGAAGCAAATAATTTCCCATGACTCAAGAAATCCAATTCATAAAAAAAATAATGATTTTTACAAAGTTTTATTTTAAATTAAGTAAAAAATCCTTATTTCAGTAAAATCAGAAGAAAAAGGGAAATATAATTTTCCCTTTTTTGATATTTCAGTGTTAAGAAAACTAATAAATCTTTAATAATAAAGAAATATTTGAAAAAAGAATAAGTCGATAATTATATCATCAAAAATCAAATGTTTTGATATCAACAATTCAAAACAGTAGAAAAAAATGGGAGAAAAAAAAATAAATTAAAATGTAAACACCAGCTTATCAAAATTGTAAATTTCAGTTCTCATATTGTGAATTTTTTTTTCACTTACGAGACTTTACTCGTGTGATGTCACAAATTTGGAGTTCAGAAATGTTTTCACTGGCCACAGTTTTGAACTGTGACCATTGTTTCTGTCAAAACATAAATAAAAACAGATGAATTTTTGATGAGCTGAATAGCGATCATGGTGTTTACGATGTCACTAGAGGTCGGCGATATATCGATATTTTAAAAAAATTATCGATACTAAAAATTTTGATACAAGTCACCGATATATCGATATTTTCAAACATTTAAAAATTTTTTATGATTGTTTTGTAGTTCCACGTGTTTTTTCGATTTTCTTTATTCCCTTTTCAAAAACTTCATTGCTAAAGCTTGGACCTGGCTGAGAGACAGTTAAAATGGCACCCTAACCAAAAAGAAAACATAATGTAATGGAAAGATAAGATCACGTATTAGTAGTCACAGGGTTTCCGCCAATCTTAAATGTCCCAAATCCCTGACTGAAGCAAATGATTTTCCATGACTCAAGAAATCACATTAAACCTGACTCAAGAATATTTTACTAACGCAACATAGTAAATAAATTATTGTATATGATTGTAAAATGATTACTATAAGTTTTATATTGAGTAAAAAATCCTCGTTTCATGTAAGTAAACTAAGCATAGAAATATAATACAGTAAAGGTGTTTAAAACAGAGCGAGGTGTGTAACAGAGCTATTAAGGGTAAATAAAACCGAAAAAAAATCTGATGGAATCAATTTGAAATATTAAGGAATTTAGGCTTCTAATATATTCTGTTAACAGAAAACACAAGGCAAGAAGAAAAATATTCATGTTTGTAAAGGATGCAGTTAGATTGAAGTCGAAGAATTTCTTTTTAACAATATGGATGCGAGCTGCCACGCTGCTAAGTTATAGAATAACTAAAAATATAACAAAAATAATACGTAAATAATTAGGGTTCTCATACATACTGTTGACAAAAAACAAGTTTAAAAATAATCATTCTAGTAAAGGATTCAGTCAGATTAAAGTTATACGAAAGGCAAGCGTAAGCGACTGTCGGCAGAATAATGGAGCGGCACCGATTGCGTTGAGATGATAATCACTTAAAATGAAGCGCGTTAGCTAGTTCAAATTTTATGCAATTCCTTTATTTTTCCAGAATAGTGAAATTCCCTGTTCTGTCGCCACCCTAGATATCTACAAGAGACTTTTCCAATAAATGCAGAGGAATAGGTACTCACCATATAATCAGTAACGAAGATACGTCGAAACCAGAAGAAACAGCGAAAAATAATTTTCCATTTTTTGATATTTCAGGTGTTAAAAAAGCTAATCAATCTTTAATAATAAATAAATATTTGAAGAAGGAATAAGAAAATATAAGTAAATTAAATAATCAAATGTTTTAGTATCAACAATGTAAACCAGTAGCATACGGAGTCAAACCAAAAGTAAAGATTATGAAATTAATTTATTTCAGTTCTTACATTATGAATTTTTTATTCACCGAGACCTACTTGTGTGATGTCACAAGTTTGGAGTTCAGAAATTCTTTTCATTGGCCGGAGTTTTTAACTGTAACCGTTGTTTCTATCAATAAAGTAAATAAAAATGCAGATGAACCTATAAATCGTCGAAGTAACAACGAATCGCGATCATGGCATTTATGACGTCATAGTCCTATGATTTTGCGTAAGATTTTTTGGAATCCATGCAATTCACTGTTTTTCCATGACTTTTAGGCTTTTTTTGCTCAAAATCCACCCTATGTCTAAATTCATGACTT
This sequence comes from Linyphia triangularis, assembly GCA_963978545.1. Classification (NCBI taxonomy): domain Eukaryota; kingdom Metazoa; phylum Arthropoda; class Arachnida; order Araneae; family Linyphiidae; genus Linyphia; species Linyphia triangularis. The sequence goes on along the minus strand of OZ021721.1, from coordinate 81,087,583 downwards.
TCCATATGCGCGGAAACCCTATAGTCATTAACAAAGCGCCGTTTCGGTTGCCAACGTGTGCCTGGAATTTTCATCTAATTTTAAACCTATATATATAATTCTCTTGCATGCCGCCCAAATTCGGCTGTATTTCTGTGAGCAGAATAGCAACGACTTCAAACAACCAATCGCAAATCTTCTAAATTGCTTTATGCACGAGTTTCCAAATTCAGCAATCCAGCCAATCACAATATATCTTTTAAAATTTGACTTCTGACATCAGTCAACAACTTGAATTGGCTACATTGTATTTTCTTTTCACTGATACAAATTATTGCCTATTTAAACCGTATTGATTTAATATTTATGTTGATGCCGGAATAAATAGATGAAAGATGTGCAAGTTTCTTTTGGATAAAAATACTATATAAACCAGGTTTTTCCGAAAAATGTCGTTTAAAATTCCAAGTCGGGTACAGATTCTTTGCCAAGAATTTTGCCAACAAATGTCAGCTGACTCTGTTTTATGTATAGTTCTTGGCACAGAATCCGTACCATACTTTAAAGTTTTGTCCATATTTATAGTGAACGTTTTCTCGAATATGTACACCAATAAAAACTGAGCATGGAATTTCCATCACGATCATTAAAGTTTCTATGCAGAAAATTCACAGTAGATTGAATAAGAATTTCATCATCCTGGATAAACCACAATTTAAAAAAAAAAAAAAAACTTTTTTGATAATATTCATTCAAGTTATGATTTACTAGTATTGTAGCTAACTGATAATAAATAAATTTTTTTCAGTTTCATGACACAATATCATTCTTCAAAATTTTTTTTGGTTATGCAACTGAAATAGCCTTTTGCTAGGGCATATTTTAAATGCCTCACTTTGAAGCGAGCGTAGTGAGCCTGGTTCGCTTCGCAAACCAAAGGGAATCGCGTAGCAATCCCGGGATTGGCGAGCGTTAGCGAGCAGGGGCCAGAGCCCCCTAGTATTAAAAATATCTCTATCAGCAAAATATGCGAGAAACTACTTTTCAAAATTTCAAACAATTTAACAACAAAAATAAAACAATTTTTATAATTTATTTCCGAAAACAATTTTGGCAGAAATTCATGAAAAGTAGAAATTTGCCCGAAAAACTTCGTTTCAGGCAAAATTAAGGGGGAGGGGGGGGGGGGGGGGGAGAACATGTATCGATAAATTGATATTTTTTTCTTATCAACGATATAGTATCAATATTTCCGATCTCTAGATATCACAGTTGCGTGATTTTATTAAAATGTTTAGGAATCCATGAAATTCACTGTATTTCCATGACTTAAGGAAAAATTTTTGCTCAAAATCATGACTATCCATGAAAAAAATTCACTGTATTTCCATGACTTACGGAATTTTTTTTGCTTAAAATCATGACTATCCATGAAAAAATTTACCCTATGTCCAAATTCATGACTTTCTATACTCGCGGAAACTCTGTAAAAACTATTAATGCTACATATAGATCAAATTATAAGGATGGATATGCTGGAGTGCTTTCTATTTTAACCATAGGTAAATTTCAAGAGCTGTCAGGGGAGTTCTTTTTTGTACCTTCAACTAAGGGGATACATGTTTACAACAAAATTTTTTATCTTCCTTATATAGTGTAAAGAAGAGTGTCCCTATGTATGTGCATATGTTTTGACTAGGAAGCTACAATTTAGTTCCAATCTTGGTGAAATTTTACACACTTGATATAACTTAAGATCTAGTTAACCAATTTAAAAATTGTTTCCATTCTTATTTTGACTAATCTAGATTAGCAGAAATACAATTTTATTCGGATATTTTCGATGTAAGGTGGCGAAATCAACGATAGGAGATGTTATACTTCGAGATTTACTGAATAAATTTAAACTGTTTTTTCTTTAGTCCTTTCCTATTAATTTTCCGCTCTTTCTGATCGGGAGGAAGTGAAGCTGCTTCGCGATTCGGCCTTAAAAAAAGTTATTTTTCTGTGGGGTAGAAAAAACGGGAAAAAAACAGATTCTTTTTCAGGAATTATAGAAAAGCGGAACTTTTCTTGAAAAAGCGGATTTCTTTTTCTTCTAAAAAATTAAAAAAGCGGAATTCCGCCACATGGCGGAAAAAACTCATCCCTGGATATTATAAAGGTAGTGACATCAAGGTTAAGATTAAGAGAGGCATGTCATAACTAGCAACTGTCTGAAATAATTTGAACTGGGTCACAGTTGGTAATGCAAGGCACTTCAGTTAGTTTTATATAAAATGAGATGAAGAACTTTAGTTAAAATGTGTTTACTTGATTTTTCTTTATGAAGTTTCTTATTAATGCCCTTTTCAATTAAAATTGAATACAACTTTTGTATCTGAACTAAAATTTTTCACAAATTGTTCAATTAAAGCCTAGCAATATATCAAACAATACTACACATGTCATGAACTATGGGTATTTTGTTAAAAACTGTACAAGCTAATTTTATTTAGTAAAATATTAATCAGATTAAATTTTTTTTTATAATACCATGGGACAGCATCATCTGATATTAAAGAAGGCGAAGAAATTCTGGGTTGATGTAGAACAGTGTCACTGGAATTTGAGTGAGAGGCACTTTCATCTGGTTCTGCACTGGCAAGAAAGTCTTCAGATAATTGCGAAGTATTCGATACTTCTGTAGGAAGAGTATCAACAGTTTTATCACATGAATTATTTGCAATTACTGAAGTTCTTTCATCAGTAGATGTATCTCTAATATCACTTGATTGTTCCCTAGGAGAAGTATCTAAAGTTCTGTCAGGTGACTCAGGCGAATCAGCCAAATTAATTACACTAATTGTACTGTCACCCGAGACACTAGCTGATTGATTGGCAGCCTGTCGTGTAGCACTCCTTAATACCCTGCCTCCACTTGGTGAGCCTCTTGCAACTTCACTAACAGAATCCAAAAAGTTAAGTTCTGTGATTCGGACGCCTTGCGAAGGACGAGAAGTGCTTAGCAAATCCAATGAACCAACAAGTCTTTGTTCCAGATTAGAACTTTCTGATCCAGGTCTAGTTCTAAGATCGGAGGATTCAAACATATCTATTTCACGGACTTCATTGGAAGAATCAGTATCTATTAAATCAATTGTTTCAATATCAGCTGCCGAAAAAGAACCCAATGAAGATTCAAAACCTACAAAATGAAACAGTAAGTTAAAAATGAAATGTAATAAGAGTAATGATTTATTCCAATACTAAATAGGCATACTTCACATTGTATTCAGTTAAATTCAACACACATGCGATCTTGAGCATGTATTATTGCAATAACATTTAGATGACATTTAAATATTTTGAAATATTAAGGTAAAATAGTGAATGAGCTAGCAGTTAAGTTAAAGTATAAAAAGGTACCTAGATCTTTTACCTGGAAGCTATATTACTAGACAAATAATACATAAGAAAACAAATTCCTTGAAGCATGAGCAACAAATCTTTCTAGATATTAAATAAAAATAACTTTGTTACATAAAGTTTTGAATTAAATATTTAGTTTAACCTGGAGTAATAAGATGATACGGTGTAGTTGGTTCAAGAGTTGCAAATGCTGAAGGTCTAACTTCTCTGAGTTCTGTATCAGCAGTATCCATTGGTGTAATGTTACAGAAGGAACTTAGATCAGAGGTTTGATCAGATACTGTAGGTTGAAGCCAGCTAAAAATAAAATAGATTTAATGGATAGTTAAATAGACTCACTTATTTTAAAGAAATTTGTTGGAAAATATTTTTATATGTAACCAAACAAATAATAGTAATTTCATATCAATATAACCAAAATAAGAACAAGTTTTTAAATAATGTATTTAAACAGTTTTTTTAAAAACAGAAGTGACTCGTTTTAAGTGAAAAGTTCTTAACTTATACCAAATTTGCGATTGTGAAGAAATGCTAATATTCGACAAGCGAGTTGAATAATATCATAATCTGTTAAATAGGTATGTCATACCCGGAAGACTACTTCAATGAGCATGACAAAACTTTTCGTCCAGGTGATTGTCCTAATATGTTGAGCACATTAGGTTTTATGTAGTTCTTTTCTATTAAATCCTCGAGTGGTTATATGTCATCATATTGTTATCTGAGCAGAGCTAAAAATTGCAAGGAGTCCTTGGCTGTGTTAAGCACTTAATTACAGCAGAAATAGGCAACAGAAATTCTTACTACACACTTCGAATTTTAACAATTTGGTTTCATTTTAGTCTGCATTTTAATATTTTACACATTAGTAGTAGGGTCATTCTCCCAAAACAGGAAAAATGCATGTCACAACATTATACCACTTTTAAAACAAGTATGAAAATAATGAATTGCCTTTTAATAACTTTTCCATGTTCCAGGCTAACTTTCTCATCAATAACATAGAATTTTTCTTACATAAATGTATTTAAAAATATATCAAATGTCCCAAAGTCATTATCCTGGCTTGCCACTAGAGTCATTTATGCTGTTATGAATGTTAAATAAATAATAAAACTGATTTTGCAACAATATTTAATTTAATGCATTTATAATAAAGTGTTTTATAAATTGGAAAATAATTTAATTATTTCTTATTCAAAAAATTACTAAAATGAATGTCCACTACACAAAGCATCATTGTCCTGGCATATTGCATTACACTCAATATTTTAACTGCAGAAGGCAGCTGCACTCTATTTGTTGTGCCTATTCCAAGAACTTTTATTTCTTTAGTAAGCTGTGTGAATAATTATTTCCAGTTGGCACCATTTATTTTACAGAATTTTGTAGTTCTATTCCATCAGTTATGATTAATTTGCATTACTTTCCTGGCATCTACAAAAAATACTAAATGTGTAGGAAAAAAATTATACTGCTATTATAAAATACATAATAAAGTCACCTTTTAGAAACTATATACATTACTTTGAAATTTTTGAAATATAATGCGTCGCTTCTAATTACATCAATTTCATTATTGTCTTGGCATATAAAGAACACAATAACAGCTGAACAGGATTAATGATGCTTGTTATTTATTCAAAATATAATTAAAATTGATATAAGGTTAACAGTACTCCTAATATTGTAATTAAATTTGAAATTATTTTTTTGTCATTTAATTTGCATTTTTTTAATCGCCTCATTGAAAAAATTGTTGTATTATGAGCATTATTGTCTTAGCATAGGGATTTTTAAAAATGTTTCTTCCTATTCACAATTAACAAATTTCTGTGCTGCTATTTTTTATTTTCTTGTTTAGGCTTTATAGCTTAAATAATAATAATATATATATATATATATATATATATATATATAAACATACATTTGCAGCATACTTTAAAAAAAAAATATTTTAATATTGGAAAATTGCTTGTTTAGGAAGAATGATACAGTAACTTGTTGACTTGAGGAACTGTTATTTTCTCAGAATATGGCTAAAAGTTTTGGTGAGGAAGAAAATATTTTTGAATTGCTCAAGAGTGACGATTAAATATTGTCTGTGAGGTCAGATAAAAACAAATTATAAGCTGCAATAGCAATTCAGAAGGAACACGTTGCAAAAAGAGTTGAACAAAAGTTTATTCCTCGGTTAAGGGGTTATGAAATCATCAATAAAAATTATTCAAGAAACTTGCCAGAAAAATCCATTCTTTCTTTATCCCGCAATAAGTGAAAAATATTAAGGATATATTTCTCATGTTAATCCTCCATCTTGCGCCTCAACAATACTTGAACTTCACTTCCCTTGAAAATTATTTGTATATGAAAAACTTTTATCTATTCCCAATATAAAAGCATTTGTTTCAATATTAATGACATACATTTAACATACAAAAAAATTATTCTATTAATGCTGCTGTACTTAAGCTGCTCTTTAGTGTTTCATTGGAACAATAAATAAAACCGAAACAATTACACTTGGGCTTAAGGCCCAGAGTAATAAAAGTTGTTACATGCTTACTTTTCCAGTACATCCATTCCCTCCCATTAAAAAAAAATATTTTGTCATTTTTATTTTTCCCGATTTTTTAGGTCAATCAAACTCTAAAATGTTCTTCTCAGCAAAAATTATTCTATTGAGATTTTTTCCTCGACCTCGAAAACATGATTAGCAATGCAAGAAAAGCGGAAAATTGTGGAAAGTTTCCATTCCTGAATTTTTAAGATCTTTACTTGTGAGATTTAGAGGCTATGGATTTTTCTAAAAATGAAATTTCATAAATTAAGTTGAGAATACTATACATATATGTGAAAGAAGTTCTTCTATCCATATTTCATTTTACAGATAATTACAACATAAAAACTTCAATCCCCTAAAAAAAACCAGCACTTCAAACATAGTAATGATTGAATTAACCACATAATTTTAAATGATACAAAAAAATGAAAATTAATAGTTAGAAAACTAACTTTGTTGTTGGAGTAGCAACAGTAGTGGGGGCATCAAAATGGTGGAGACGAGGAGCTGCAGAAGGGACTGTAAGAAATACAAAAACAAACATTGAATGTCTAAAAAATTTCTCATGCACATTAATAAATAAGCATGTTTATTCCTCTTAATTTCTTAAAAAGTTTGCCCTTTAGAAGATTCTGAAGTATCAAGCTGTTGAACCGCCTATTATTAAAGCCAACAACCAGGTAGCAGTTGGTTGTTTTCAGATTATCTGGCGCCGTCAGCAACACACGGGCTATAACGCGGCAAAACATTCGTTATTAGACAAGCCAACATACATTTACAAACACCCATGCCAAACACGGGACTCGAACCCGCAACCTAGTGGTCTAGAAGCTAGCACGCTAACCACTATACCGTTTGGTCGGCCAACCAGGTAGCAGATTTAGTAGGGAAAGCTTGATGTAAAGCTTCAGCCAGAGATCATCCTAGAAATGAAAAAAGGACAACTCCTGTTTCCAAGGGAACTTTTATGGCAAATTGCAGAAATTTGTAACCAGTTTTTTGCCACAATTCCTTTGTTTTACTTTTCCCATCATGATATATATATTTTTAAATTAAGAGATTTTTTGAAAAAATAAATAAATTAATAATGCATAAAAGGCAGTGAATCAAAAACACGGGACTCTAACCCGCAACCTCGCGGTCTAGAAGCTAGCACGCTAACCACTATACTGTTTGGTCGGCATAAAATATGCTCGGCAAGAAGACCGTTGTATTCAAAGATCAATCATTATGTTGTAGAAAAAAAGAATACAAAAATTGTAAAGCAAATCGCCACGGAATTCCAGATAATTTACAAAACATTCAGTATTGAATTTGATTGTCGGCTAATCTAAACAATAAATATTCTTAAAATAAAATTACAGCAAAACAGATTTATTTTTTTAATTGATTGCAAAATACGTTAATATGCAATAAAATATTACCCATACTTTTTGTACACAAAATGTAAAAATAAACATTAGCCGTTTTGTGCACAAAATTGTTGACTAACTTATAAATTGAAATTTTGATTGGGATTATAAACTGATATTTTGTGATAAAAGAATAAAATGCTTTAAATAGTTGAATTCAGCAGAATTGCACATTTTCTGGATGCGATAGAAAATTTACAAATTAAATCACAGTTGGTATAAGTGAATTACAGATGCATTGATATTATATGGAATAGAATGTATCCGTTATACATAACTTTGAATTATTTGAAATGGATGTTCCAAATGTGTAATCAATTATCCATGTAAATCAAACCTACAAAACCGAATGACCAATTTTATCCGTATTTTCGTCAAACCATTAACAAATTTTGAATTTCCTAATTTCTCTTTGCTGGAGGCGGTGAAGAACGTAATTTCAAGTTGAAAATCACTTTTCTTTGCTATAATAACAATAAAAGTAGTCCATAAATTAAATTCCGCATATACTAATTACACATATTTCGGAAACGAATATAAATTTCTATGCAATAAATGATGCAAGATGTGTACAGTTCTTTTTTATAAGAATTCCGGATGCTGTGGATAAAGGGATTTTGATCACGAAACCCTCTTTCTTAAACAATTGAAACAAGCCAGATTTGTTCAAGCCATTTTGTTCCGGAATATATCCGGAAAACATTCAAATATAACCACAGCATATTTATATTTGAATGTTTTCCGGATATATTTCGGAACAAAATTAGCACAGGATTTCCACAATTAAGGGTTTTTTGCTATGGATTCACAATAGATTGAATAAGAACTTTGGCATTCCGGATAAAACCATAAAAAAAATCTTTTTATCATAATATATGTTATCCCCAGTGTGATGTAGAGGGCGCTGCTTATGTAATCCCCTAGCGGCGACTTCGTCGCCAGAGAGACGGTATGATCGGAGGAGTAGAGGTGAACGGACGTGGAAGTCGCCGCTCCTAGTTTGGGTTTAAGAACCTATTTCTATCTAATGCACGAATAAACCTGCTGTCCATTTAATTGGCCTCTTTCACTTTTACCCCTTCATCATACAACATGGGGGCTCAGCCTGCTTTTTACCCGCGATCATACAACATGGGGGCTCAGCCTGCTTTTTACCCGCGATCATACAACATTTAAAAAACTGCACTTCCACGCATCCAGAGGTCAAACCAAAATCCTCTTCACGAAAAAAAAAAAACCTTTACTTCCACGCATACAGAGGTCAAACCAAAATCCTCTTCACGAAAAATTTTTTTTACTTCTACGCATCCAGAGGTCAAACCAAAATCCTCTTCACGAATTACCGCAGCAGTCAGCGACCACCAGTGGAATCTACAAATAAAAGGAAAACTCTTCAACCAGCGTCGTCATTATACAACTGCATAACACTCGCTTCGCCGAACAAGTCCCACTTCAGCCGTCAAGCAGAAGTTCATCGAAGCTAACATCGTTATTCCACATAGCCAGCAAGAATCCAGAATCCTGAGCCAAATCGAACCTACAACTACAACACTGTCGCTTCGCCGAACAAGTCCCACTTCAGCCGTCAAGCAGAAGTTCAACGAAGCTAACATCGTTATTCCACATAGCCAGCAAGAATACAGAATCCTGAGCCAACTCGAACCTGCAACCACAACACTGTCGCTTTGCCGAACAAGTCCCACTTCAGCCGTCAAGCAGAAGTTCTACGAAGTCAGCAAAGTTATTCCACATCGACCAACTTCAGCCGTCAAGCAGAAGTTCTACGAAGTCAGCAAAGTTATTCCACATCGACCAACTACTACGAACCAGAAACCAGAAGCAACGAGTACTCTTCGAAAGAGCAACAACATAAAACGGATACAACTCCAAAAGCGAAGTAAAATCAAGAAACGCAGGTAGGATCCATCTTATTATAATTATGTTTAAAAATATCAGAAAGCAAGATCTCGCAGTTGTCGCCGCTGAGTTAGATATCGTTGTACCGGATGGTACCACAATTCTAAAATTAAAAGACTTAATCGAAAAAAGCGAAGCTTTCGTTAAAGATCCAGATTTCGTTCAAGATTTAATAACAACAGTTGTAGAGGATAGAAAAACCCAAGAGGCTAATGAAAATATTAAGCTTGAAAAGCAAAACGAAATCGAAAAAATTAAGAATGAAATCGAAAAAATTAAACTTGCACAGTTAGATGCTAAAATTAAACTAGCTCATTTAAAGAACAAAATCCAAATTCCAGTAACTGCAGAACCCTCTGATATTATTTGTGCTAACTCAATAACACCACCTAATGTAATCGAAAGCATAAAAACGCTAGTCCCACTTCCGATTGAAAACCGATTCGAAATCCACACGGAAAAAAAATGCTATGTTGCTTTAAAAAAGGAGGAATATATCACTTTTCCAGCTGAAAGAAATAACGAAATTTTAAATACTTCGCAAATCCTTCCGATTCCTGAAACGCAAAATGACACGTGTCAAGGTCATACAAAGGAGAACCCAACGGAAAAAATATGTTCTTCGTTGATGGGGGCGGGGCTTAATGTCCCCATGGGAAAAGACGAACGATCATTGGAAGATCTCGATGAAGTGTGTGTTGTAACAGAAGACTTAGAAAAAAGCCAACCAGTAGAAGCACATGGTCCAGAATGTAAACAAATTGAAACACGTGGAGCATGGAAACAAACAGAAGAGAATTTTTTTCTGTTTACGATTGGGGATAGCGTGAGTTTAAGCGAAGCGGATTTCTTGCACATTAACGAAGATAATTTACGGAATACTGTTATGAATAAGGTCAAGATTTACAAACCAAAGAAAATGGAAAGTACAAATTTTCAAATGAAGCTTTTCCTACCAGTTGAAACTCCAGTCTTCAAGCCAAAATACATCGATGGAATAATTTCCGAAACTACTTATGACTTATGCAACTCACCGTCTGCTATTCAAAGATTTATGCAGATTGTTTTTCGTGAACTTTTAGTAGCTAAAATATTAATCTTTATGATGAAGTGCTGGGAAGACACTTAAGTTTCTTCAATTTTCTTTTACAAGAACTTTTTACAGAAGAGACTTTTTTTTTCTTTTTATGAACTTTTGAAAGGAGAGACTTTTTTTTCCATCACACAAACTTTTTAAAGAAGATACTTTTTTTTTTCTTTTTATGGACTTTTGAAAGAAGATTTTTTTTCTTTCACACAAACTTTTTAAAGAGAGACTTTTTTTTTCCCCTTTCTACAAACTTTTCATGGTGCAAGAACTTTTTCCACAGACTTTAAATTTTTAAGAACTACACATTGTGATCTTCAAGACATTAATGTTGTTTAAATTTTATTATTGTGCTGTATTTTTCAATATCTTTATTTGCATGTGTAGTATATATCAATGAGTCGGCGGTCCTCCTCAATCAAGATGGCCGAGTGTTATCCCCAGTGTGATGTAGAGGGCGCTGCTTATGTAATCCCCTAGCGGCGACTTCGTCGCCAGAGAGACAGTATGATCGGAGGAGTAGAGGTGAACGGACGTGGAAGTCGCCGCTCCTAGTTTGGGTTTAAGAACCTATTTCTATCTAATGCACGAATAAACCTGCTGTCCATTTAATTGGCCTCTTTCACTTTTACCCCTTCATCATACAACATATATTCATTTCTAATCAATGCAAATTCAGCTATTTTGCCATGGCAAATTAAAAAACCATAAAAAAAAAAAAAAAAAGGCGACTTATCGTCATTTTTTTGGCAAAAGAATGCCAATTTTCTCATCAAACAGAATTTTCAAAAAATTCCGTTTGATTTAATGTCGGATAACCAGGCCTTTACTGTACATAGTAAAATTTTCACTAAATATTCATTTTTATAAAAATATCAATTTACAATACTGTAAAATTAAAATAAGAAAATTTTTATATAATGAATGTTAGGATAAGAACTTTTCACAATCTATCCCCTTGCAGAATTTCCTAAAATTTGAATGAATCAATCTTAAACTTCATTTTATAGACTCAGGGCTCACACTCACTTAGAAAAAATTTGGAGCAGGAAAAATGTCTTTTGGAGCAGGTAAAAACAAGTTTAGTAAGCAGGAAAAATGCCCTTTGTAGTATGTAAAAGAAACTTTTGTAGGGAAAAAAAAAAAAAAAAAAACATAGGAAAAAAAAATTGTGGCAAGAAGTTTTTTTTGCAGTAGGGCCGACGAATGCAGTTGCTCGAGACAAATGTCACTAAATCGGCGTCGCAAATCTCAGCAATAGCTGCTATTACATTACCATAGACCTTGACGAAAACAAATATAACACCAACATAAATGATAGCATCTACCACAACATCAGAATCTTGGTAATATCGGCGCAAAATTCCAGTAATATTGTATTTTTTTAAGTCACCAAACAGTGTCGCAAATCTCGGCAATAGCTGCTATTACATTACCATAGATCTTGGCAAAAACAAACATAACATTAGCGTAAATATTGTGGATAGCACCCACCATACATTTCAATCTCGGCGCAAAATCCCAGTAATATAATTTTTTTTAAGTCACCAAACAGAGTCACAAATCTCGGCAATATCTGCTATTAGAACAGTGTAAATTTCAGCGAAAATGACTACCACACTTGCGTAAATATTAGCGAAAGAGTTTACAATACCGTCAAAATCTAGACAAAGGATATTAAGTAAGATGAAGACTCAGCAGAAATGACCATCGCTAAAACGTACATATCGGCACAAATGTCGGTAATATTGACATTTTCCCGGTAATCTATGTGCAAGATTCGGGAATATCGAATTTTAACAAAGTGCAGCACTCTTCGAAAATGACCGTCCCACCAAAGAATATATCAGCAATAGAGCCGAATAAACCGGAGCAATTCTCAACAACAGCGTTAATACATCGGTGAAAGACTCGATGAAAATGACCATCACAATAATTTGCAATAATATCTGCATTAGCGTCGCAAACCATCGAAATTTTCTCAGTAATATCGGGGCAAATTTCGGATATTGCAATAACCCAGCTCTCTGCAATAATTACCATCATACCAAAGAAAATATCAGCAATTGCGTTAAATTAACTGGGGCAATTCTCAATACTACAGAGCTATTATATCGATGAAAAAATCGACAAAAATGACAGTCATAACAACGTAAAACTTGACAACAATGACAGCATTAGCGTGGTAAATCATCATAGCACTCGGAGAAAATAAACACTGCACCATACTAAATATCAGCGTTAGCGCCGAACATACAGGAATATTTCTCAACAATAACGATATTACAGCGGCGTACAGTATCGAATTTCGGCCCGCAAAAAAATAAAAATAAATAAAATCGCGTTCTGGCGCAAATATGGCTAAGAACGGTCATTTGGAGCAGATTTTTGTATTTGTCGCAGTTGGATGCGTTTTTTTTTTATTTTCCAAATCTGAACAAATTCTGTGTCAAAAGGGCTTTTTTTTGCCATATATGCCCTTATTACATACTAATAGAAGTTTTATTTTTTAAATTGAAAATAATCCGGGATTTCGATTGCATTCCTGTGATATTTAATTTGAAATATAAAACTGACATATAGAAATTAATTGGCAACAGAAAAATTACCAAAAACATTCCTCTAAATTTAATAAGGCATTGAGATAATGCGTTTGAACAGAAGTATATTTTTTTAAATGCTTAGTGTAAACATTTGATGTTTATGGGCGATTCCACGGGAGACTATTTTTGACATAAATTTTTAAATCACTGTATTTGTTTCTTTTTATTATACCAATACAAAGAGAAAGATATAAATTTAATAATAAAAAACTTTTAAGAACTTAAGTTATTATTTGAATTTTTTGGCGCGCTCAGAAATGGTGGCGCCTGAAGACTTGATGCAAACCATTCATCGACACTTGATAATTTTTCCACGAAATCGCTACTAGTGGTTTGAGGTTATATTTCACTGATAAATATTGAAGTTATAACATTTGTTTATTGCCTTATATAAAAAAACTAAATATTTATTATTATTTTTCTAACAATACTAATTAAATAAGAAACCACTGTTGGTCAGTTGCACCCGCGATATAAAAGAAATGAAAGTTTGGTTTTCTTAAAGAAATAAATTGGTAATTTTTTGAAACTCTGTAGAAGTAAGAAATAAAAGGAAAACTTGATTCAGTCTCAATAGAAGGTATGTTGTAATTTTAATTAAAATTAACTAAAATGAGTTGCACCCGCGATCAAAATATTAGAATCGCGGGTGTAACAGTTATGACTCTTACGATTACATTGTTATTTGTTATATATTTTTCCTTTATTAAGTTTTTGATAACTTCATATCTTATTTTCTTATTTATAATTACTGATTCCTATTTAATAAGAGTTTATTGTTAATTTTTTACTTTTTTTGTGTAAATAGATCAAATGAAATGGCAGAACAACAGCAAAAGGAGACTGCTTCTCAAAAATATATTGTTAACAACGCTGAAGAATTTTATGATCTGGCTCGTCGCCTTTCTCCAAAAATTTCTTTTATATTTGTATCCCAAAAACAAATTGAAAAAGGAAAAACCATGTTAGATAATAGGTGGAAAGGACTAAAAAATATACCAGCCATTCAATCAAAACATTTTTTTCAATTTGAGGAAGGTAAGAGCATTTGTGTTGCACGAACGTCGAAGTCTAATTTGAAAAGCAAATTAGTTTTGACAAATGCTACTAAAAAAAAATGTGGAAAAATTACAAAAAAAGTTATGAGTTTCTGATGTTTACAGCGATTCTGAAAATGAACCTTAAGGCTGATAAATTGCCGACTATTCCAAAAAAATAATTTATTTAAGTTACATAGAAAAGTGCTAATTAATGATACAGCATCTATGATCTCATATCTTTAATTTAAAGTTACATGGAAATGTTTATATTCACTACAGTGAGACGTGTTGCACCCGCGACTGGATAAAAAGTGAATAATTTATAATATTTATTTCTTTTAATAATTTTATTTAAGTTAATAATTAGTTTGTTTTGTATTCTTTTAAAGAATGTAAAAATAATTTAATAAATATTCCATAAGTAACAGACTTTTTTCATTCTAGCATCATGATCTTTAATGGTGGGCCGATTTCGTTGCACCCGCGATAGCACTTTGAACCTCTCCCGAGTCTATTTATACATTTTATTAAATGTTTTTTATATTAATTTTTGTAAAACAGATTACAATGTAATTCTGCGACTAGTCATTTCTTTAAAAAGAGTTTTTATTTTCTTAGTAAGAAGCCTTGAGTAAGTCTAAATGTTGCACCCGCGAGTACGGAATCGCCCTTATGCACCTTTAACTTTTTCAACCCTTTCAAATTCCTTACTTCTCTATTTTGAACAAGGCATGATAAAAAAAAAACCGGCAAAATACACTCAAGTAAAATACATACAAAATGGTCATCCGTGCTAACTACAGGGATGAGTTTGGTAAAAAATCAAAAAGCTGAAAACAAAAATCAAAAAAATTTACGTTAAACAGGTTTTAAGGTAAAATTTAAAAAAATTGTGGTTTTCCATGTGCATTTATAACACTGCACTGTCTCTGTCCGTGAGCAATAATGGTTCAAAATAGCGGCACCTAGACGTAGGGATAGAATTTGTGCTGCCATCAGACATGGTATAGGTCCAAAGCAAAAAAAAAAAAAAAAAAAAAAAAAAAAAAAAAAAAACCAATACAAAAAATCCTTTGAAAGAGATGAAAATCAGCAAAAAATCAAACAACTTAAAGCAATTATACCATATTGACAAACAGGCCAAATTTAATAAAAACCAGTTTTCTAAATTTTTAAGCTACATTTTAAGCACTATAAATTAATAATTATAAATGATAATTTACATTTTAAACACAGATTGTTAAGCTTATTCAATAAACTAAAAAGCAACAACCAATTTTATATACAATTTCTGTTAAAATAACAATTTTAAACACAGATTGTTAAAAAAAATTACTATTGGGACTAATTTTCATCATATTTTTTACACAAAATGATATAAAAATTTTGAGTAATTCTGCATAGATTCAAATCAAACGGTGAAATCGATCCTTAAAAAGGCACTAATCACGGCTATCGTATTAATGGAAATCCAGACGAATGGCTAAAAAACGGTGATAAAAATCTCGGTAATAGCTGGTATTGCATTAGCGTAAACCTTAGCGAAAATGACCATCACTCTAACGATAGCAATATCGCTTATATTACCGGCGAAAATCTAGGAATAAAAATCTAGCAAAAATTAACATTACAACAACGTGCATATTGGCAATAGCGTCCACAATAACGATATTTTCTTATTAATACTAGTGCAAATATCGGTAATATCGGATGTTACTACAGTCTGGCTTTCGGCAAAAATTACTCTCACGCGAACAGAAATATCCAAGTTGGAGCCTAATATACCAGAGCAACTCTCAACAATAGCGCTATTATATCGGCGTAACACTTAACGAAAATTACCATCACAATAACGTAAATCTCGGCGATGGTGCAATTCATCAAGGTAATATCGACATTCTTTCGATAACATCGGTGCAAATCTCAGATTTTAAAACAGGGTAGCATTCACCGAAAATTACCATCACATAAAAGCAGTGTTTGCCAGTTAAATATTTCCAAAGGGTATTTTCACAATCAATAGACAATCTGTTAGCTTCCCAGTATCCAGTAAAAAATATTTAAGAAGGTTATCCCCAGATGGCTTACAGAATGTGGTTGTACGATATTCTAAAGAAAATGGCTAGTAAGTCACTGATTACAAAGTCAGCAAGACGTACGCATGTTGCATAGGGATAAATACTTGAACATGATATCCAGTAATTGTTGGGATATTGTTATCCATTGTCACTCATTTCCACCCCTTTACTTGTTTGTGGACTGCCCTGCCTTGCAACGCCGCATTGTGGCTGGCTTATATAAAGTGTTGTTCTTGCCTGTATGCCATTCATTCATTCATTGTATTCTATTCATTCATCTCTGACTGTCCAGTGTTATGTGTGTTCCTGTATCCGTGGCGGTTTAATGACTTAATAAACTAATTGCGCCGCTAGTGTTGTTGCTTCTCTCAAATACTCTGCTACCACCCCCAACAGTAATGACATAATCATTTAGAGGTTTCTGGTAAACTATTAGTAACAAACATTGTGGACTGACCACAACTTAGACAAAACTTTAAACAAACCAAAAACTTGAAGGGCATTTTAACACAAGTATAAGGGAACAAAATGTAGTATCTGTAATCGGAATATCAGATATATCGATCCAGAGTACAACTTAGATACTGAACTACTACAATCTCTGATTATTTCAACGAAAAACAGCATATTCCTTTGCACAACCAAAAACTTCAACCTCATACTATTTTTGAGGCATAGGGTTACTTGCAATATTTTTCTGATAATTAGACTTGAGTTATTCTCATATATAAATTTAAATGTTAAATGCAAGACCTAATAACATCCATAACATAGTTACAAAAAATTATCAACCAAAATCATAATTATGCTTTTGGCTCACACTGCAACCCGCCATTCTTACTAGATATATGGAAAAACGAAAATTTCAAAACTGAGATTTTGCTTGAATTACAGATTTTACCAGGACTTCAGTTACAGTTAAGATAATAGATAAGCTACCATCACATACCCCCCTCCGCTCGTCTCCATTTTTGATTGTATAACTTGAAACTAAAATACCAATCACAGGATAATAGGAATTAAAGCAAATTGTTAAAGGGAATGTTGTTGATAGAAGCGTAGTATGTAACGTTAATAATTAACGCAATAATTTTCCTCCAATACCATATTACAAAATATGAATATTTTTTAAACTGAAAACTCGCATCAACTATTTCTCTACTTCCGTAAAACTTACCATAAAATACTTCCTAGTAACATACTTTTAAAACACAGTACTTAATTACCTATATATATCAATAAAGAGCAAAACTAAATGGCAATTCGTCTGGCAGAATGATACTAAAATAACTCAAGACACTGAATATCTATTCAACATTAACAAATATCAATCAAAACATAAAGCATAGGTACATTTTGTTTAAATATTTTTTATGAAATAGTGTTTTCATATAAATATTACATAAAAAATCTATTTTATATTTAATCTAGAAATGTGATAAAAACCACATTAAACAACTTCTGCCCCAAGATTTGCAGGTTAAGTTTAATAATAAGTGTTATGTTTAATTTTATCATGCTTTTATCTAGGCCAATAAGCTGAACTAACATGTCTTCCCAGTAGCAAAAACTTTTCTGCCTGTCTGCAACACTAATTTGGGTATTAGAAAATAATCTGCAGCGTAATGATTATTTTTTTTTAAGTTTGCATAAATACTTAAGCATCCTTATCCATCAATTTTACCAAAAATTCCTGTTTAACATAAATATAGAAATTTAGCAAAATAAATTAAATATTAAAACGGAAATGTTAAAAATTATTGTATCTCAAATTAAAATTCTAATCATTCCGTATAAATTCAAACCAAACGGCGAAAGCGATCTTCACACTAATCACGGACATAACGGCCGTCACATCAGCTCACGCCTACATGGATGACATCAAAACGGCATCGCAATTCTCGCCGATAGCTTCTACTAAAAAGGCTTAAACCTAGGTGAAAATTATCACTACTCCAACGCAAATATCGACCACCCTATAGGCGCAAATCTTGGCAATTACATCCAAGTAAAAATCCGCAAAAAGGACCATTATACCAAAGTAAGTATCGGCCGGTAGAAATCTGGAAATTTATGCAATAGGGACGATTACACTATCGACGTAACACTCAGCGAAGTTGACTATCGCAAATACATAAATCTCTAATGGTGACAATTATTGAGGCGCAAACCTTCGAAATAGTGGTTATTATATCGGAGTAACACTCGCCGAAAAGGAACATCGCAACGACGTAAATATTGCGATGTCTTCTGTCTTAGCAGCGTGATTCTCAGCAACAGCGGTCCTCACATCAGCGTAACTTTTAGCGAAGCTAACTAAACTACTACACACCAACGTGCGAAAGCACATAGAACTCATTATGTTTCTATACAATCTCCTTAAAATCACACATGGAGAGCACCACGATTCAAATTCCTCTTTTATGAAATCAAGTATCGTGCATGTGCGTTGACTCAAATCAACCAACTTAGAAATCAGACTAAAAAAAAAAAAAAAAAATTTTTTTTTTAAAGTTAAATTTGTAAAATGATTTGCAGGCTACTGAAAAATCTGCGACGTCCGTCTCCCGTCTCGCATTTTCTGCTACCGGGCATGTCTTGATAGGACAATTTTCACTAGAGAAAATGATTTGCTTTTATAAATAGTCTTGGGACTATCTGCAAAACGTATTAAAGAGATTTAACTTAGAGGAGACACCCTGAAGAGTTAACGGTGCAATTTGATATTAAACTTTAATTCCTACCCATGTACTTTCTCGCAGAACTAGCACTATTCAGAAACTAACCTGAAGAATTTGCACTAATGCAAAACTATAGGCACTACAATTAAGTTTTTCTAAGCTGAGTTATAAATAATACCTTCTGCTATATGAGAAGTCATGAAATTAGTAAGTGTTGTAGAAGGCCTAGTCTCTGTTGATGCAGTCGTTGGTCGCGAAGGAAGTAGAAATCCAGCATTAGACGTAATAGCTAAAGCAGGTCCTAAAACTTGCTCCACTATAGAAGCCGCAAGTCTTTCGGTACTCAGAGATCTTAAGTCTGCAAATATGTTTTAGGAGCTTAAAATGCAAAAAGTATCCAAAGAAATTTTAATTCATTACTCTGTGAATAAATTTTACTTCATAATTAAAATAAGTTTAATATGTAAATCTGCAATTTTATTCCGACACTTTAATACGAAAAAACGATTTCGAAATTAAGTTATAATTAACTGTATGAATTGAAGGAATTCAAAATCAAATCGCTAAGTTAAAAATATTTAGCCCAAACAAAATTGTGGAGCAGTATGGCCCACGAATTGTCCCTGCACAATTCAAATTCAACCTGAAGATAACTGTAAACCTGTTTGATCTATTAACTACAATGCAGTTTACACCTATGGCTGTCATGTTCACTAACTCATTTTTCAAATGTAGTAGCATTAATTATGCAACACAAGATTTTAGTTTTACTAGCGTGATAAAGTGCAATATATGTTTTGCCAAATAACCAATAATCTTAAAAATGAGTTTTGTAAGGATTGAAGTAATAAAACAGTTTTAAAAATAAATGATACACAGATGCCACTTCTATTATACATCTGCAGCAATAAGTTTATAAGTGAAGAATATTTACATCGATTAGACAAAGCAAAATTACCTTCAGTGGGAATATCATCCGGCATACTGACAGTTGGAATATTGCGAGTAGCAGAAATATCACTCTCAAACTGGCTTGCTTCTTCAGCAACCTATAATTATCTTTCTTTATAAGCAAAATGAAGGCAAAATTTACATTTTATTTTACCTCTTGAAAATTTCAATATTAACAGCATATTATAAAGCAGTCAATAATAAATAATTTTACTTCGTGAATTGTGTAATATACAGAAAAATATATTAAAAACGGGTGCCTAAGAAGAGTAGAATTTCCCAAATAATTAATGTTCATACACATTTAAATTCACATGGGATTAAACACTAAAAAAAAAGAAATAATAATAAAAAAAACAAACACGTAAAATGATCAAATAATAAATTAAAAAAATTGATTAATAGAAATTTAATTAGTTAGCAATATCCAAATCAATTGTATGAAATTTATTCCCAAGATGTAATAACAGTCTTTACTGGAATTGGCACTAAAAATGTTAAAACTCTTCGTTTTTATTTAAGTACATTTTAGAGAGAAACAAAAATTTAAGGAATATTAGGGCAAATGCGGCCCCTGCAATGCTAGAAATCAGTGTGTTTGTAAAAATAGGAAACTTTACAATAAACAATTTTTATCTATTTATAAATCATTTAGTGTTATTTATAAAAATATACTTTTGACGATGGGAGGTATTTGTGTCATTAAGTTGACAGTTAATAGGGTGACATTAGTCTCAATGGGGATTACTATGCAAGAATTGTCAAATTCTTCATTGCAAAAGTAAGAGCTATGGATTTAGCATCTAGAAGAAAAATATATATTTTAGGGTTTGTTAAATAGTTGCAATAATTTATAAGAATTGTTTTAAGTCTCAATATAATTATTCTTATTTTATATACTTTAAGTATGAAAAAAATATATGCCAGCTTTTTTTCAAAATAAAGCTGGCACATATAATTTCTTTCATATATTTTATTTTATACACTGTATAGCTTCTATATATATATATATATATATATATATATATATATATATATATATATATAAAATCCATGATAATTTGACTTTTAAACTTTTAAATCAAATAATGTCACTCAAATGATATTTTCTTGCAGTTGCTACATAAAAAAATTCAAATAAAGTATGTTACTATAAAAATACAACTTCAAATCTAGAGAAATATTACTCTAGATTAATCCATGTTACAGATTTTAAGATAACTAATAATCTTGCAGAATTGTTTAAATTATAAATCCTCAATTTGGAAAACAACCACATACGTCCATCGTTCCAACTGCTCTTTCTGCATCAAACCGTTCTCTTTGCTCATCAGTTAAAACTACTGCATCTTTAGGTCTTTCAAAACCTTTATCATAAATCTTTCTCCTCTTCTCTTTTCTTTCTACAATTTCATCTTCTCGTAGTCCTTCCAAGGTTTTAATGATGGGTGGTTTTAATCCTGCCAGAATATATATATTAATTATAAATAAAAATATGAACTTGAGAAGCATGCAAATACAAAGGACAGAGTGAAATTTCTAAAAATTCAGGTATGAATTATATGGATACATTTTGCAGCTAAGTTGATTATTGGGTGAAGTTAAAGATAAAGTTTTGTATTTAAATTTATTACTTGGCAATCAAATTGGCCAAATGAAACCAACAGATTTTTGTAGAGAATTAATGTACTTACCAAATCTCTTGAATTTTGGAAAATTATAAGAGTTCAATAGGTAACATATTTCTTAAGAATTATAAAAAATTGTATACATGCAGGTTTACAAGGAATTTAATGGAATTTCAAATTCATTACTTAATTCGTTTAAATGACATCCTATCAGAATTAATTTCACATTTTTATGACTACGACAAACACAAACGGTAAGTGTTTCACTTCCACCTGTAAAAGCACTTATTTAGTAGATTATCAGCAAACTTGGAAAATTCAATTATAAAATATGGCAACTCTTCCACACATTTAATAAAAGTTCCAAGAACTAAATTTTCATCACTTAATTCTTTTAAAAATCTAGATAATTTACATTGAGTTCCCTGTATATTCTTTAGCATTAGTTATCGCAAATATGGGAATCTTCATTTCGCATCCAAAGGCACGATTATCGTGCGAAATTAAGGATGAGGGTTTGCATTTAAATTTATAACTTGACATTCCATTGCAGTCCCAAGATGAAACCAACAGATTTTTGTAGAGAATTAATGCATGAAAAAATATATTTTTCTGAAAAAACTAAAAATACCCCTTTTTGAGATATCAAAGGTCATATTGTTTAACCTTAAAATGAAATTTTTTGAAAACAAGTGCAAATGATACATCATAAGAGAGCCCAAATATTCACTCTTTTATTAAAAAAACCCACCAAAAGCAATGTCACATGCTAATTAGGGACAAAATTATGTACAAATTTGGAAAACAAGAACTGCAAAATTTTGAGCTTTTGGCCCATTTTTGAAGCTTCGTATTTCAGGTTGTTTTCAGATTATCTGGCGCCGTCAGCAACACAAGGGCTATAATGCGCCGAAACATTCGTCATAAGACAAGCCAACATACATTTACAAACACCCATGCCTAACAAGGGGACTCGAACCCGCAACCTCACGGTCTAAAAGTTAGCACGCTAACCACTACACCGTTTGGTCGGCCCTCTGTATTTCAGAAACCAAGCAATACTCAAGCCTAATATTGGCCATTTTCCCTTTTCTCTATGAATCCAATGAGCATGCAAAATTTGATTAAATTTTAAAGGGGTCAGGTTGAAAATGCCCTTTTTATTGTGTTATTTTAACATGGAATGACCCATATGGAAAATTAGATAAAATCTACGAGCTTAGGCATTGGAAATTACACCTTTTCTAGTCACAACTTTTGCCAAGTTTTTTTTTTCACTGGATACTAAAATTTTCCATAAATTACACTGGAACCGGAAGGACTATGGCAGTGTTACTAGTATATCCTGTTCCAAATGGATTAAAAGTTAACTAATTATTGTATGGATCAGGGGTCGGCAGACAGCGGCTCTGTAGTTATATGCAGCTCTTCTCAAGGATATTTGCGGCTCTTCAAGTTCTAAGTAATCCAATCTGCGAATAAACTGATAGAAAAATCAATAAATGCTAATAAATTTGTGCTTTATTTGGGTAAGCACATTTATAAATTTACCGTGTAATCTGAAATTTGAGAAATAAAACAAAAACCCAGTGTAGGGTGGATGGTAACACTGCACTTAAATACCAACTTAAAATCAGCATCCACAGTGCTCCCTGACATCTTTATACAGTTAAAATGTGTAACAATTAGAATACTAGTGTGCCCATCATACACCAGTCTTAATTGCATCGAGCCTTTAGGGACGCTTGTTCTTCTCATCTCTAACTGAGGTAGATAGTACCTTTCATTGTAATGTTTTCACAGTTGCGCTCACTATTATAATGTCTTGCCTTTGATATACCATATTGGAAAAACATGGCCCTGATTTTGCACAAAAGGAAGAGAAAAATTGATGAGGAAAATCGTGACCTTGACTGAATTGTACACATTCATTCCAAACAAAAGTGGACTACTGACTTGTCTCATCTGTCATGATTTTTATACCATAGAAATAGTATGCATTTTTTTGTAGTTAAAAGCTTATATTGGATCCTATGTGGCTCTTTCAAAAAATTTGCAATTCTGGTTATTGAATGATTGGCTCTTAGCACCAGAATAGTCAGCCAACACCTTGTATGAACTATCAGTGATTACAATTAAATATTATTTTATCATCAGGGACACGTTGAATAAAATGGAAACACCAGTTACTAAAATATACAACAGATGAAAAGTTTTAGGCAAGAGCAAAAATTACCTGTTACACAATCATGAATGCTATCACCATCTAATACTCGGGATTCTTCAGCCCATCTATTTAAAGTTGAAGGGATAGCAGATAATGTCCCACCATGATCTCCAGTTAAATTATTAGTTTGATCCTATTTAAATTTTTTCAAAATTCATTAATTGAAAGGTTATTATTAATATATCAAAATAATTCAAACTTTTTGGTGCTTAAGAGAATGGGCTACAAAATGAATATAATGAATTAAAGAAACAGCACACAATCACTTAAAATTATACATAATAATTTTATTCAGTAAAAATTTACCCAACTATATCTTTCATTAGATACTATTGAAATTTGAGAGGATACAGCAAACTTAAAATATGAGACACCATATAATAAGTTTTTATAAACCTAGTAGAATATGACATTGTAATACTTAAGAATTATTTTGAATTCAGAATTTGAAAACTTTTTTTGACCAAAAATTTATATCATGCATTCTTCAGGAAATAAAGGATTTTAATAAAACTTTAAAATTCAGCAGTAAGTAAAAGTGGGAATTGGGTGTCATATTTCAATATTAATTAATGCAAATCATAGAAACACGAAATCTCTATGTTCAGATTACGATAAAGTTAAATTCCTTTAATGGCATATAATCCATAATATTTCAAAATGGGGGTAGAATTAATACATCTCAATATAAATGCAGAAAAATGAGAATTTGATGTAATCACCTATTACAGTAAAAGTCTTATTATTCCGAGCTGCCTGGAAATTAGGATTTCTGGATAACAGAACTTTCTAGTTAATTGAAAGTCCAAGTTTTATAAAATTAGTTAATATCTATAATTAACACTATATGGTTGCCATAGTTTGTTGTATCAGAGATGGTAACCATTGTGTGCTATAATAGGAAGGGTTGAATTTGTATTTTTCCCTCCCAAATCATTCAAATTAATGTAGGCAAGTTGCTAAATTTAAGAAGAAAAACAAGGCAATAAATTTTTTTGAAATAGGTTAATATTTATATAAAAAAAAAAAAACCTCAAATCGATTGAAAGGGAATTTCACGAAATTTAAGATTCAGCAGGAGAAAATAATTGTGTTAAAAAAAAAGGATGCCATTAATATTTCAAAATTGTTGTAAAAAGATCAATGCCATTCTGGAAGGAAGGTGGAGGGGTTGTTGTCCATTAATATGGCCAAAAAATTATAAAAAGTGAACTTTTGAAGCTTGTGACAAAAAATTTCATATTACATGAGAGATCTATTCTAAGCAGTCGAACCTCAATTAAGCATCCCAGTTTTATCCAGATCTTTGTTAACTGACTATCCTTAAATCAACACAAAAAAATATCATAAACGAGAACTAAATCACTAGCTACTTTAAAATCAGAAACTTTCCCGTTAATCCAACCTTTTCACTCTAAAGAAATAAGTTTTTTACTGTTTTTCAAGAAAAATAGCATTGTTAGAAGAATCAGATTCAAACCAAATTTGACAGATAGGAGAAACACGAAACGATGGTTATAAAGACTACAACGACAAAAACTAATTTCAAACAGTGCTACAAGCTTAAAAGTACTGTATTAATAAATGAAAACATCAATTACATTTTACTGTATTTTGATTTTTACTGTATTTCCCTATAATCCAGAATATGATTATCCAACCAACCTTTGGTCTGAATTGGGTCAAATAATTGATGTTATACAGTAATTTGTGTCATTATGATACAGTAAATGCCCAATTATGCGGCATTCAATCAACCAGACTACTTTGGAAATCAAGTTTGGCAAGAAAATTGGCGCTATTTCGCCAAAAAACAACAAGTCAGATTTTTTTTTTTTAAATTTTATTTGAGATATAGAAGTGAGTGTTTTTTTCTCTTTATTTTAAAGGTTTTTAATTTGTAATGGTGAAATAGTTGAATTTGCACTGAAGAAATGATTATTATAAAAAGTGAATTGGAAAAAAAAAGCAAAAAAAAAAAGCCGGTTTATCCTGAATGCCGAACGTTTATTGTATAAAAAACATATATTCGTTTCCAGAATATGTGTAATGTGTATATCCGGAATCAATATAAATCTAGACTACTTTTATTAAAAATGTAGTAAAGAAAAGTGATTTTCCACATGAAATTACGTTCTCAAATTGTTTTTAAATTTTTTTTTTTTTAAAGAATAATTTTAAAATTGTATTTTAATTTGTACTACTTATCAACAATACTGATGAATCTAAGAGCAATATTCCATGTCGATGCAGTAAACAATTACTATTGTATTATATTGAATACATTGAATTTAAAAAAATGTATCGCTAAATATAATATTAAAATTTCATATGATTTGAATGTCCACATAAGTAGCAATTGTTTATTTACTTAGTTTAAATTATTTTCAGAAGGCATATTATTTGTTATTTATATTATTATTATTAGGCATATTTTTTGTTAAAACCTGGTTTTTTTCTAACCCTGTCCGTCAAAGACAAATAAGGGAATTCAAATTTTTTTAATAGTTGGAACAGATTCCAGATCAATGATTCGGTTAGTAGGCTAGATCTACAAATGGAACATGCATTTCACAAAATTTAAGTCGTGTATAACGGATACATTCCATTCCTCATAATATCGATGCATTCGCAATTCTCTTATACCTGTGATATAATTTGCAGGGGTCAAGTGACAAAATAAGAATATATAGAATTTTTTCAAAAAAAAATATAGGACAATATAAAACATCAAATAACTGCAAACAGTTGCTACTGAACTTCAAAATTAACTCGTTATACATTTATATACTCGTTATATAGAATTTAACAGAATAGAAAACACACCTTAAAAAAAGAAGAAATCGCCTGATCCTGAATACGTGATCCGTTATTGCCTCAATATACCATCCCTAAATCAAGTTTTATTAATTACATTATTTGCAATCATAAGTCTTTTGCTTCCAGCATTTTTAACTGTTCCAATTTCTTTAAGTATTTTCTTTTTATCCCAGTTTGCAGTCTTTTGTTGATTCAGATTTACTGTTCAGTGTCGGCTGGATTGGCGGCGAAAAGTCGGAGATTTATCGCCGAATGTGGCGAACCTGGCACTTGATTTTAAAGCAACCTTAGTGATCGTTTGGA
Organism: Linyphia triangularis; assembly: GCA_963978545.1. Lineage (NCBI taxonomy): Eukaryota > Metazoa > Arthropoda > Arachnida > Araneae > Linyphiidae > Linyphia > Linyphia triangularis. The sequence continues at coordinate 81,060,883 of OZ021721.1, read as the reverse complement.
TTTGACAACACAAAGTATTGACGTAATTTTCAATATTGGCGACATTTATGAAAAAATCGTGGCGAATATTCCGAATCCTGCGCCAAGATGATTTTCGCAAAAAAATGGCAGCCCTGCCATTTTTTAAGAGCAAGATAACTAACTGCCTATGGTTGCCATAATTTGGAGCGGTTTGATGTAAACAATTCGTGGCGCAGAATCCGTACAAGATTCGGAATAACAAAATCGCCATCCGACATCATACAGTAAATCTTAACCCTTTTGTTTCCTTCATCAATTATTGACTGAGCACTCAAAATGTTCTTTAGTAGTCCTGCAAGTTAATCCCAAGTTGTTTTTATCTGTTTTTCCCAAGGCAGAGTTCTGTTGTTGCATCTCTCTCTGCATTATAGCCAATTAATTTATAACGTTGGAGGAGAAATCAGATCAGAAATTCAAGACCGATTGTTATGGAAATGTTCACATGTTTACAACTCCCGCGCCCGCCGGTCCAGTAGAGTTGAGTTGTAGGTTATGCAGCACGTGACATCACAAGAGATAAAATGCCGCTCCGCCGTTACAAACATCGTTTTTGTCTGGTCTTTTTCACCTAAGAATTTTCGCGCCAAAGAATCTGAAATATTAAAAAATGGCAACAAACGGCGCCGTTATTACGAATTCGAAGAAAATATAGATCGAATCAATGTAGAAATATAGGATAATTGTAAAATATAGGACGTCTGCGACCCCTGAATCTGTTAACTTTCGACCACATCCGGAAAATGTGCAATTCTGCCGAATTCACCTATTAAAACATTGTATTCTTTTATCATAAAATTTCAGTTTCTCAAGATCAATCAGAATAAAACCTAATTGCATCTATTTAAATGCCTTTCCCCCTATAATTCCAATCAAAGTTTCTATTTGTAAGCTAGTCAACCATTTTGTGCACAAAAAAGCCAACGTCCTCTACTTGAGATTCTAAATATCCAAGTTCAAACCAGGATTTGAGACTGGCATTTTAAGCTATCACCACGATTTCTTTTAGTTAAAACTATTTAAAGTGAAAGGTATATTGGACAATTTCGTCTACCACTGCTTCTGGAAAACATACCAACCTTAACTGAATTAAAAGAACACTAACTAAATATGGTAGATGCGTGGTTTAACTTAGATAATATGTCGCATCATTTATTTTTGTGTGCAAAAAGTATGGGTTATATTATACTGCATACTACTAATGTATTTTGTAATCAATTTAAAAATAAATCTGTTATGCAGTAATTTTAGTTTAATAATATTTATTTAGATTAGCTGATAACCAGACAACCAAATTTAAAACTGAATGTTTTGTAAATTATCCGGAATTCCGAGGCTTTTATTACAATTCTTGTATTCCTTTTTTCTATACAATGCAATAGTACATCCCTGAATACAAAGGTTGTCTTCCCGAGCATATTTTACTTTAGGGTACAAAGTAAGTTGTGTGTGAGGAGGACAACAGAATTCCCAGGGCTTTCAAATACAAAAGCCACTTGACCATTTGTCCGTAACAGTGCATGCAGGAAAACTTCCACACCAGAACGGAAATAGTGATCATTTACTTTGTCCTTGTCCGCCCAGTAATCTTAAAATATAGGTTCAGTTGGAATCAGTACTATCAATAAGAGACTTCTCTGATTTTTTTTACATATTTTACAATGCTTACTGTTCTGTTTTTTATACAGAATTTCAGATATGAAAAAGATGTAGTTTTGGTAAAATATTTCAAATTACTGCCGATTTTAAGTGTAAAATATAACATTACTTTAACTAAAAAAGCCATGTAGAATATTTTGTAAACATTTCGGTTGTGACGATTTTAATGTTAGATACCACCACTAGCGTTATTTGCCGTTTAAATTTGATGAAAATGCATTGACTTTCAATTAACAGGAAAATTTGGTTATCCGGAAATCCTAATTTCCCGGTGATTCTAGATAATCAGGCTTTTACTGTACTTACATTTGAATATTATCATTAAAGAGTCAACATTTCCCTAAAACATGGGAGAAGGGGCATTTCTTGTCAAAATATTAAAAAAATTATAAAAAGTGCAATGAAATGAGGACTCGCCAAATCCTTGTAAAAATTGCACAACATCTAGAATATGGGAGACTTTTTAAAGGGAAGGACGTTTCCAGAAGAGAAGCCTTATATTTGAATTCAATGATTATGCATAGTATATATTGTTTATATACGAAATGTTCTAGAACTTTTTACCATCTTCACAGTAAGTGAATGATCATTTTTACGCAAGCTAAAAAATACAGCTTTGGCTCCTTTGCACTTAAAAAGAAAGGTGAACTTTACTTTTTCTAAAGCACTTTTTGAATATTTTTAGAGAATGATCCTCTTTCTAACTAGGAGGGCAGTGAATTTTTGAATATTAGTGACATCATGAGAACCCAAATTGCAGATTTTAAATGCAAACTGACAAAAAAAAAAAAGAAAAAAAAAAAGGAAAAAAAAAAAAAAAAAAAAAAAAAGCTTTTTATCAATTTTTAAACATTTTATGGGAAAATGATCCCCCCTCATTTCTTTCTAAGAGGATGTTGACACTTAGATATTTTTTTAAATGTTAATAAATTCATTATGATAAAAATTATTATTTTTTTATACAATCTGAAATTATTTGCCACTTCCTCGTAAAATGGGCTTTTTATCATATTTTCAGCATTTTAACTAAAAATGACCTCTCCCTCTTCTACCTTAAAAACTCGCAAATTTCTATGGATTTTCCCCACCTTTATCGATCAGGTAAAAGTTAACTTAATTTTTTTTTGCCTCGTTCTCGTCTTTAAATTTGGAACTTTTTCTAGACTACTTCAAATTGATTTGAAATTCAACCCAATCTATTGCTACAATAGGGTTAGTCATTTAAATGGAATAAATAAATTATATTGTTATGATAATCGACGTATTTCTCATTTTGAATAAATTTTTGTCATCTTAAATTTTTTGAAATTTGCCCATATTTTTTTATTCTCTTTCTAAATTCCTTAAATATTCCCCGATAATCTCAAAATTACTTATTTAGTAGATTATTTAAAGCCTTCATTTAGGACATCCAGTTATATTGAATAAAATATCACAGGGCACTTTTTAAATGTATTAAATGGAATGAAAAATCCTAATCCAAATCTTACATATATTTCTATAAGGAGTTACAGAAAAATTGGAATAGCTGTTTCTTAGTTTGCAACTGAGAATTGTTGCATATAAATTTATTTACTAACTAATACTAGTAATTCAAATTTGAATTGCATACACTTTTTCAGATAAATGATGCCAATTTTAGATATGACCCTCAAATTTTATGCAATGTGCTTAACCATGAACTTGACTTTGGCTATTGCTCACATCAATGTGATATAAATTATCTAATAATATTGTTTTAAAAAGACGCTTAAAAGATTACCTGTATTTCAAACACTTCATCCTCTGTTGCAAGTATGCGGAAATCACTGTTTGCAAACACTACCCTCGATTGAGATGCAGCTGACGGTTGTGAGCTGAAATTTGACGATAACTGAAGTAAATCTTGAGTAGTATTAGGACCCAATAATCTAAGACATGACAAATAAATTACTTATTCAATCAAAAATAATTATTTACAAACCAGTTTTAAAAATCCTCATTCATCTTCAAATTATTAGAAAAGAAATTTTAAAGGAAATTGAAACACTAATCGACTTATTTGTTATTTGAATGTTCAAAATAAAAAAATGTGTAACCTTTGCAAAATCACAGGTGGATTTTGGTGTCTTGTACTACTATTTCCATTAGCTGTTGCATACATATGCCAAGTATGTCCTCCTAGATTTGATCTGCATCTTTGTCGCCTATGAGATCGTGGTTGTTGTAAAGAGCACTGAGAGTCCTCACTCCTAACAAGTAAAGGATGGATTGTAGTAACAGATCTAGGTGGAGCTGGAACTGTTGGAGCTGAAAATATATTGAAAAAATTAAAGAATAATTTAAAAACGTTCAATAATTTGTTCATTATGAATCAAGTCGGCCACAACCCTCCCCCCCTTCTCATCTTAACTCGCATAAAAAAAACCATTAATGTGTTCTTTTCTTTTAATTTCGTTCGAAGAAATGTCTTATCGGTATCGGGTTGTACCCCACTGTAAAAGTACTTCCATTAAAACTCCAGATAAATTGTTTATACAAAGGCCAAGAAGGTTATGAATTCAACTATAAATTTTCAAATAGTACCTTTTGCTCAAAGTACAGGCTATAAGGAAATTTTTAATAATGTCATTTGTGCACGAGGAAGGAAATATTTCCCTTATTACATAATTAGGTATACACAAAATAGGCACTACTAATTATATCAAAATAAAAATTCTTACCAGGAGTCTCATTTCCTCCAGTATTCGCATCATCTGTTACAACAGGGATCTGGAATGTACGCACAGCATCTGTTCCACCAAAAATTACAGAAGAACCACCTTGTATAAAATGGAAAATATAAAATACACAATACAAAACAAGCAACATTAAAATGCAGCGAAATGCATTTTTAATTCAATTGACACAAGTTGTTTTAAATAGGCGAGGAAATTCTTTGAAAGTCAAGGTATTCTTACTAGGGAGGGGGGCAAAAAATTGGTAGCAATTCTTATTGTGTTCAGTTTGATTTGAATTTAAGATCAGGAAAAAATTATTCTATGGATAAATATTTGGAAAATTTCTGCTCAAAAGTACTATGGATTTTAATTCAAGACAAATGAATATTGCTTTGCAAAATTGCATATGGTCAAAAGAATTTAAATTTCTATCTTACATTTCTACATGATTTGGAACAGAGTTCAAACAAGGGGTACAGAAAAATGTGTGACTGTGGTCAGCATAACTCCCAGTGTCTGCAGTGAGTATAACTCCTGGACAGATTAACCAATGATGTTCAACTCTTTTATAGAAGTCAGTAGAGGCATGGGACCTGCCATTGAGGTGTTTGTCAAAATAGTGCACATGCATAATGCTCTCTTCAGGGTGCATACACTTTTTTGGAAGTGAAATTCAAGGACTTTCAAGGCCCTTTTCAAGGATATTTCAACAAAAATCAAGGCCCTATTTTACCGTTTCAGAGTCGATACCAAAATTGAATTTTTATATATTTTTTTTAATTAACGAAGTTGCAAAAAGAATTAAAATACTTATTACTTAACAACTAAGATGCAAACACATATATTTATTGATAATTATACCTCTTACCAGGATAAGGAAAAAAAACTAGGTTAAAAAAAAAGTTTTTTTTGGGTTTAAACCAGGTTTTTTTTGTTTAAACCGGGTCAATTCTTTACGTACACATATACGTACACAATTTACACGTACACATATTTATAAATAAAATTTGTCATTAACTAGAATAATTATTGTTGAAATAATAATTAACATTCTTTCTGAAAATAATTTAAACTAAGCAAATAAACAATTATTGCTACTTATGTGGACATTCAAATCACATTAAATTTTAGTACTTTATTTAGAGATACTATTCTTTAAACAGGGTTCATACACATTTTCAGAAAAAAAATTCCCTGAGGTTTCCATCTCGGAGTCGATAATTTTTAGCCACAGAAATAGATATAGCCATCATTTTCACAAGTTCTTCGATAACTCGAAAAAAGCGAGTAATTTTTTAAACCCCACTCCTTCGGCTTTGAGTAAAAATACGATTTTGGAGCAGCAAAATGTGGTTTTGGAGCAGAAAATTATTACATTTAAATTAGTGATGAAGCAAATATTTTTGTATATTTCAACCTTGATATTTCAAATTAATTTAAAGTAAAAAAAAGGTGTAACTTGTTCATAAATACGTTTGCATTCTAAATTTACATTTATTAATTTGATTGCATTACTCAAAAAATAAATTAAAAAGCATGGCATTTATTAACCTGTTTGCCAACAATTAAAATATTAGGAAGTTTTCAATGATGACATGATATCATAAGGTTTGGGGCACAGCATGGCCCTAGTGTTGCTTTTGCGCAACAAAAACTAACCAACCAATCATAAGGTTCGGTTCATCACTGAAAGTTTTTCGAAATAATCTCAGTTAGAGCTACTTTTAACAACTGATGAAATAAGATTTTTTTCTTTAAAAACTCTAGTCTGCCTAGTACCAATTACCTATAGAAGTTCTTCCCAACAATCCAAAATAATTTAATTCGATACAAAGTACTTCCTCCCCCCCCCCCCCCCCATGCAAAAAAAGTGAAACAAGGCTGCTTAGCGGCAAGCATTAGATTTCATAACTTCTTTGGACTGATAGCTTCACTTAGCAGATTTTTTAGGGCTATTTGTTTATTGGAAGATAATTTTTTTTAAAACTCAAACAAATTAAAACCTCTAACTGAAATTAGACAATTATACTAGCATTTAACATAAAGAAATAACTTCTAATGTAATTAAATAATAAACTAAAACAAGGCAAGCTGAAAAATATTAATTTTTGTAGTGGTTTGTTTTCTAACACTCTCCATTGTCTAAATGGATTATAGAGGGTTCCCATGTGAAATCTCAAGGTCAATGGAAACAAAATGATCTTAAGTCTGTGGTTATTTGGTTAGTTTTTTTTTTTTAAATATATGCCAAAAAAATAACCATGCACTCTTAAAGTACTAAGAAAAATATTTATTATTTTTACTTACAAACAGGCAAGAAAAAAATATCCAATTTGGATGCATAAAGATTAATTTCATGCCTTCTACAGTTTGAATTTAAAGCGCGAATCCCTGGTTGGTTGGTTGAAGTTTAACGGCGTAAGGGGCATACTGCCGCGAATCCCTGATCTTTCCTATTGCTAATTTAAAGGAACAAATATTTGTAAATACAAGAAATCCTTACTTTTTTTTAAATAAAGACATAGCTTAAATCCCCCATTCAAGTTCTTTGTAAAATTTCTAGTCTAGGGTACGAACGACTTTGCGCTTTTTCTGGGAATTGGCTACAATAAAAGAATGACGTAATATGCGTTTTCCCGTTCGTTGCCAAGTCAAAATCATGATCCAACATCCAGCGTTGCCAAAAAATCATTTACTAATAGTCACCAATCTTTCCAGATAATCAAAAAGGCAAGTTCAAAATTCAAATCCCGTTTTACCGATGACTTAGAAATTAAGCCTGGAAATGTTTGGGGAGGGGGGGCTGTCAATTGGATTAAGTTTAGAAATTAAAAAAAATATTCGCGTTTTCTTTTAGCTTAAAGAAAGCTATATATTTATTTATTATTGAAACCAGGCAAGAGTGCAAATCTAAACCAGATGCACTAAGATTGCTTGTGTGAAAAATACAATACTTGTATTCTATTTTTAGCACGGAGTCTCAGTAAAAAAAAAAAAAAAAAATCATGTATTCTATAAGTATAAAAAAAAAAGTATTAATTTTCTATACCTAAAATCAGCCAAGAAAACAGATTTAAATCAGATACACACTGATTCATTTACTACTTCTTTATAGTTTGAAAGACCTACAACAAAACTGAGAGATTGTAATATGTATTTTCAAGTGAGAACCTTTTCCGGCACATTAAACTGACGAAAAACGCCCTTGAAGGGCAAAATACTCTTTATCGCTTTGTTGGTGACGTTTCATGATAATTTTGAAAAATTTCGAGACAAAATTCTAGCCAAGTAGTTTTTCAAGTCAAAAAATGATTTTTTGGCGCAGTTCGGCGCAGTCTTAACCGAAAAGAGGTTTTTGGCGCAGTTTGAAGCAGGGTAGTCAGTTTGGCGCACTTCGGCGCAATTGGAACAGCTCTTACATCCCTGTAATTAGAAATTTTTTAATGAGCTCAAAATAAATTTAATAAAATTGGAAGGTTTTTTTTCCCCAGCAACCTTAGTTAATAACTTTCACGGCTTTAAAGTAGGCCATTTTAGTAATTGATATAAAAAATTACATACCCTTCACCTTCTACAGAAAAAGAAATTCTTCTTTCTTTAAATAGGAATCGACATAAATGAAAGAATGATATAAATCATAATACAATACCGAAACGTAACTGCTATTTTCTCTGTAGGCGATATACTCCTCCGATAGTTAGTGTCGGGTTTTTGCAGTCTGGAACATAATTTCTCCACCAACTCGTCGAAGCTCTCAATCGACATCCGGAAAAAGTTTAAATTTTTTACTTTGTCTTCTCTTAACTGCGGGTGAAGACAGAAGAACATACCGAATGTTGATCGGCTCTAAACAATGGGATGAATCCACATAGTGCGATTAATTCGATTCTTTTTCCTTCGATATTTTATATACAAATATGCTAAGCGCGCTCTTTTTCAATCCATTTCGAACAAACACAAAATCCTCTCAGAGGAAAATTTTGGTCGTTTGAGAATGCATCTAATGAGGGAGAGAGAGAGAGAAGCGAAAATATCCTGCATATCAAATTACACCCTCTTTCCACCGGATACTCATCGTGCAACTTTTTGTCCCGTTCGGGGAGAGGTCAAAGGTCATAGTGACCGTGCCGTTCCAGGGCCACTCGGGAGGAAACGATTCAAGTGTGATTGACAGATCCGAAAAAAGTGAACCGGCTAGAAAGTGTGACGTCATAATAATGGTAATACCGGAACGAGAATTTTATGGTTTTAGAATTGAAAAGGGGAAATTCAAGGACTTTCCAGGCATTTTTAGAAATAATCCTATTTTTCCAGGCTATTCAAGGCCTTGAAAAAAAAATAATGAAATTCAAGGACTTTCCAGGTTTTCCAGGCCGCGTACGCACCCTGTCTCTTGGATCAAAATCACAGTTTGCTATGGCCCTTTAGAGTCCTCATCGCACAGAAATTTCTTTAAACATTACTTGAGGGGAGACAAATGTATAAAAAACCGAAAAACAAACATTTCACATTTTTCTTTTCCCAAAGAATTACTCCATCAACGACTATTTTACCTCTGCCTACTTATCAGAGAGGAATCTTCAAATTCACAATGTTTCATTAACTGCCAAAATATCACTAACTGGCACAACTTTCAAAATTAATGAAAATATAAAAACAGTAAACACATACCCATGTCAAATTTTAAATGTTGTAATATGTGTTACATTGCAATTGAAAGTTGAGGGATGTTCCACAATCCTAGTTTCATTCTGTTTAATGTGAGTGGGACAAAATGGGTATAGATTAAGCGCACATTGCATTCGACTGCAATAGCATTTGAGATAATTGATGATAAAAAATTTTAAGTACTGCACTTGCAATTTCCATCAAAATTATAGTTTTCAAACATAAATTTTTTGTAACCTGGATACAAATTCCTGTTCACCGATACATCCTTACTAGCTAACCATAAAAAGCAATTACTTTTTAAAAACCATTTTATACAAAATTTATGGCATACAATAATAAGGAAACACTAGACAACCAATGATTGAAAAACAGCTTATAATTCAAATATGGAAAAGGTTGAGAATCATTAATTATATTATCATTCATTAAAAGAAACAATGCAATATACATAATGCTTTAAAAAGATCAGAGTAAAAACTTACTAGATGCAGGAAATACTTCTTCCAACTGAAAAAACAAACTATCATCACGATCTTGAACACGGAAAAAATCTAAACCAGGAAAATCATCACCTCCATCAAAACGTGACGACTGAAATTAATAGGAATATTATTTTCATTTGAATATCTTGTACAACAAACACTTATAAAAAAGTTATTTTAATAAAAAATTCCTCAGAATTAGGAAAATTGGGGTTAAATTAGATAATCTGCAGCCTCATAAATTGAGAAAATAAATCGAAACTTAATTAAATGAATATTTGAGCAATTTAAAACATACACAATATTTAACAGCTATGCTTATGGTTTAATGATTTACAGAATTAAAAACAAATAAATTTTGAGATTTTTTTTTTTTGCTACAATATTCATTGTATCAGAGAGAAAGAAAAGAAAGTATTTATAGAATTGTGACAAACGACCTAGAAAAAGTTAAAAGTATAATTTTATAAACTTTTAAATATTAGCTGGTTTTTTGGGAAGGGAGGGAAGGTTCAGTAGCATTGAATGATATATTATTCCAATAATAAAATAAAAGAGAATGTTTATAAAATATAAATACCTCATAATTAAAAAAATCTAATGATAACGGTTCTAGAGATATATCAATATGCATTTACAGCACTATTGAGAAACACATACAGTAATGGACCCTTAATCAGGCACGCTCGGGGCCAACATCATCACGATTTTCGGGTCTATTTCGGGAAAAAAAAAGATGGGGGAGGGGGGAGACACCATGCTATTGATGATGTAGCTGTATTAGTATAACAAAAATATGTACTTCCCCCTCCCTACCGCCACTTCCAGTTCACGAAAAATGAATTATAAACATCCTCTTTTCCTGATCATATGAAGCGAAATGTAAACATCGCCTGCTTCCTCTACAGTAATCAAAACATTCATATTACTGAAAACAAAAAATGGGTTTAAATAAGCATTCGAATTGAGAAAATAATGTAAATATTTTAACTTGCTTACAAAAGGGAAAATTATTTGATGCCCATAGCACATTTGTAAATATTTCACTCAATTTTTACTGCTTTGGCTCACATTAACAGAGGAAGCCGATGACTGCTTCTCTATATAACATATCTGTTTTCAATATTTTTATTTGATACTAGGGATTGACATCGGCATCGATGGCAGTGTAAACATCACATTGATCTACCTCAGTGATGGGTTTGATGATGTCATTCAAAAAATGCTCTTGATAAAGATTTTTGTCAACACTCAGCCACTGCTCCCCATCTTTCGCATCGATGTCTTCGCATGCACCAATATTTTGAAATACAATACAAAGTTGCCTGTAGAATGATTGAATGGAAAAGCTATGCAATACCATAACAGGACTACAGAAAAAGTATTTCTTTTTTAAAAAGTTTTTAATTTAAGCATATTTACATCATCATCATCTTCATCTTCAGCATCATCTGCTCGTTCATCTCGCTCCGCATCATCTTCGCTATGGCTATGACCAGACTCTGAATTGCTTTCTGAATCACTGCTTTCTTGATGATCATCTATCAAATTAACTAAATTACTAAATGGAATGTTATATTTCCAAAACACAAGGAACATGCCATTTAAGTACAGAGTAATTCTCTGGTAAAGAATAATATTATTGAAACCAATTTCTTTAAACATGAAACTACTTATGGACACCAAGTCCTAATTGTAGATTCAACTTTGGATAAAAATTTAAAATAATTCAAGAGCAAAATAATGGGAACTGATAAAATTTATTTGCCTTTGCAGCAAATTGGATGTATTATATGGACAGTTGTTTTGCAAAAGAACAATATAAAATTTAGCTTAGTTTAAAAAAGATTTTTTTTTTTACACTTACCATGAGTAGAATCGGCAAAAGAAGCAGAGCGACGGCTTCCGATTTGAGAATTTGAATCCATTTCCACAGTAACATTAATAGATTGTTCACCCCGCAGAGAACCTAATAAAAAACAATCGGAATACATTAATCTTGAAATAAAGTTATTAAGTTCTAAAAAATCCTAAATATGTCAATCTATAAAATTAGCAGAAATAAGAACAATGAAAAAAAGTTAATTTTTTTTATTATGGTGCCATAAGACTGACACAAAGGCTAAACAGAAACCACAAAATACAGATTTCAGAGAAAAGTTTGGAATACAACTACACAAATATTTCAGGAGGGAAAAGGAGGAAATTCTAAAGGAAAATGCTTTGTAAATAGTTCGTAATTAAGAAAAACAATGTTAGATAAAAATTTAAGAATAACTTGAGAGCAAAAACAATGGTAACTGATAATCTTAACTAAGGCAACAAAGCTAAATCATACTTCTATTTTAGTCATGCTATATTTTATTAAGTGTCTAGGATATAGATATGAATTGAACACAAGTACACTTAGATGCTAAATGCATGTTCTTAATCTATTTCACAAGCTTGGCTTATGTAAATAAATACATCTAATTGAGCTTAGTTTAATTTGAAGGAGAATATAAATTATAAAATTTTTACCATTAATTTTACTGTAACATGCATAAATAAGGGACTTCACTTTAACTTTTGAAACCCATAGTCTACACTTTTTCGGAGTGAATGTAAATTTCCAGAATAAAAATTAACCTATCAAAACAAAGAAATTTTCTGCTGCAATTTAAAAATACAATTACCACGTGTCCTCTCAGAAGAATGGTGATGATGATGATGATGATCATGTCTATCAAGAATTTCATTCATTAAGCCTTCTAAGGTTGGATCAATCTGAAAAACAAATGGAATAAAACTGATAATGGCAAATTCTCACTCTACTTAGTATTGTTATTACAGTACTCTAGAGGTAAACGAAAAATTATCAGCAAGAGCATTCCATTCCAAAAATAAAAAAAATCGTTCAATTTACAAATTTTAATTATTTATTAATTAGTTACAATGTAAAATTGCTTGTCAAACCAAAATAAGCAATGTTACATACAATTGCAGTTAAAATTACAACTTAAAACATGGATTATACAGAAAAATTGGATAATTGTAACCAATTGATATGTAACAAAAATATTATAACTTTAGATAAGAAAAGAATCTGCACGAGTTTAAACTAAAAGGCAAAATCAATCATAGATCCCCCACAAATCCCTGAGGCACTGTTTGGCACAAAAGTCGTAAAAAAAGGCAGTTTTGTATCAGTATTTTTAATTTGCACAGGCGTGCCATCCGTAGCATGCATTTCATCAAATTTATACATGGTTCGTACCCTTGAAGAAGAAAATAATTCAAAGACTTTTCAAGGACGCGTTTTCAACACAAACACATTAAAAAAATCAATTTTTCCAAGACAATATTGGCTTTTGGGGTATTTTTTTTATCGCCAGAAACAGTTCCAACAATGCTTACTGATTTTCTTATAGAAACTAAATCCCTGTGCTTTTTGTTCTTTGGGTAGCTTTTTAAAACCTTTTTCCCTATCGATGCTACAATGAAATTTTTGGCATACAAAGTTGAGCGTGCAAAATACAGATCCAACATGTAAGTTTGAAACCAATCGTTTTTTTTAACGCGCTTGAATTGAGACTACATATTTCTGCCATTTTTAAGCAATGCGTAATAAAATAACACACACAATAGAAAAGTGATATGATCGGAGTAAACCAGTTCCAAATGTTGCGCATGTGCCTGTATTTATCGAAAGGAGGAAAAACTCAATCTTTGTATGTTCAACTGCACTGTTTTCTTGGTTGCTGAGTGCCTCAACTGAATTCGAAGGAATTCGTTCATTTTGTTGATTGAATTTTTTCAAGAGGCTTTTTTTTTTATAGAAAATTAAATAAAATTTAGGCACCTTAATCATATTTTGAAAAAATTCAAAGTTTTCAAGCATTTTTACAAAATAAAAGCTTCCCCCCCCCCCCCAATACTTTAAGTTTTTTTAAAAAAGTGTGAACCATATTATAATTGCTTTAAATACTAGCAATTTGATACATTCAAAATTAAAGCAAATCAAGTTTATTTTATATTGCAATATTTTTCAAAGAAATTTTCCCTCAACTTTTTTCTGTTTGCTATCTATATATTTTAAAAATCAGAGATATACATAACTTTGCAGTTATTTTCACAAATAATGTAGTTGTATTCAACAGAATAAGTTTCCAGTCATTTTCTGATTATTCAATTCAAAATTCAAGTTATTCTGCTTTATTTTCTTGTATGCATTTCTAGAAATGTAGAGCATTATGAAGAGGAATGCAGTTTGCCAATTATTTTAATCTAGAATCCAAGTAATTTTGTGATTTTAGAGTTTTAGTAAGTATGAATGCGGTATTTTACACAAAATTTGGCTTTCATGTTTTTGTTTTGGTATGCATCCAAAAAACACAAGAGAATAAACTAATTTAAAATGAGGAAATTAAATTCAAAATATGGCTATTGTGCGTACCAACTTAAGACGGCTCATTTTTAATTTTGCCATGTATTGATTAAATTTTGCTTGATACAGGGATGCGAGTTATCAGAGAGCAAAAAGGAGGAAATCCAAAAATTCGTTAAAAAAGCTCATGGAAGGAACACGTAAAAATTCAACAAAAAAGTATGCAGGAAGGATGATTCAATAATTTTAAAGATACAATGAAATTTCTCATACTCTATAATAATTACATTTCAAATATTAGAAGTTTGTTAAGTAATCTGCGAGGAAAGGGGATCTAAGAGGGAAAATCTTTTGTTTACACATGAGGAAAAATGTACTTCTGGTAGGAAAAACAGGTTCAGATCAGAAAAATGCAGATCCTCGAAACAAGGACAGAGAGAATGTAAATGTCACATAAATAACAAAAAAGGAGGAAAACTCTCATCCCTGTTGATATTACTTAACCTACTTACCATTAAAAATTTCATAAAGGAAGGAAAATGAAATACAGTAAAAGCCCGATTATCCGGCATTCAATCAACCGGAAAGCTCAATCAACCGGAATTTTTGAAAATCAAGTTTGGCGAGAAAATTGGCATTGTTTCGCCAAAAAACAGCGATAAGTCGCAATTTTTTTTTTTTTAGATTTCGAAGTTTTTGTTTTTCTCTCTCTTTATTTTGATGGTTTTTAATTTGTAATGGCGAAATAGCTGAATTTTCGTTGATTAGAAATGAATATATTATTCTAAGAAGTTATTTTTTTTATTCTGGTTTATCCGGAATGCCGAAGGTCTTATTCAAACAACTGTGAATTTTCAGCAAAAAACCTTAATATTCTTAATGGAAAATGTTTTTTTCCGGAATATATACGGAAAAATACATATACTGTGGTTATTTGCCGAATCTATTAACAAATTTAGCTTGTTTCAATTGTATAAGAAAGAGGGTTGCGTAATCGAAATTCCATTATCCACAGCATCGGGAAAACATTCTCCAGTAGATAATTTGTTTTATCCGGAATTCCAATAATAAAAAATAAAAAAAACTATGCATTTTGCATCTATTTAATCTTGCATCGTTTATTGCATAAAAATTTATATTCGTTTCCGGAATATGTGTAATTTGTATGTGCGGAATCTATAAATCTATGGATTTCTTTTATTGTAATTATAATTAAAAAAATTGATTTTCCACTTGAAATTACGTTCTCAACCGCATCCGGCAAAGAGTCTTTAGGAAATTCAAAATTTGTTAATGGTTTGACCAAAATCCGGATAAAATTAATCATTCGGTTTGTAGGCTAGATCTAAATATGGAACATACATTTCACAAAATTTAAAATCATGTATAATGGATAACATTCTATTCCATACAGTATCGATGCATCCATAATTCATTTGTACCCGAGACTTAATTTGTAAATTTTCAACTGCATCCGGAAAATGTGCAATTCGGCCGAATTCAACTAATTCTAAACATTTTATTCTTTTATCACAAAATATCAGTTTCTCACGATCAATCAGAATAAAACCTAATTGCATCCATTTAAATGCATTTCCCCCTATAATTCCAATCAAAGTTTCGATTTGTAGGCTAGTCAACCATTTTGTACACTAAACAGAAAAATTTTCTTTTTCTTTTTTGAGTACAATAACCAATAAGTATAGGTTATATTTTATTGTATACTATTAACGTGTTTTGCAATCAATTTAAAAAATAAATCTGTTTCGCTATAATTTTATTTTAATAATATTTATTTTTAGATTAGCCGACAACCAGACAATCAAATTCAAAACTTAATAGTCCGTAAATTATCCGGAATTTCGTGGCGATTTGCATTACAATTCTTGTATTCCTTTTTTCTATACAACATAATAGTCGATCTTTGAATACGAAGGTCGTCTTCCCGAGCATATTTTACTTTAGGGTACAAAGTAGGTTGTGTGTGGGGAGGGGAGAAGACAATGGAATCACTGGGGTTTCCAAATACAAAAGCTACTTTTCCAGAATTCTCGGAATCGGACCGTGAAAACGCACACCAGAAAACTTCCCCTCCGGAACTGAAATAGCGATAGTCCACTTTGTCCGCCCGGGGCCGGTAACCCTAAAATATAGGTTCGGTTAGAATCGGTACAATCAAGAGACCTCTCTATTTTTTTTATTTTACAATGCTTAATCTTCTATATTTTTTTTACGGAATTTCTGATATCAAAGTGATTTAATTTTGGTAACATATTTGAAATTATTGCCGATTATAAGGGTAAAATATAACATTATTTTAACTAAAAAAGCTAAGTTGAAATATTCCGGTTGTGACGATTTTAATGTAAGGTGTACCCTATAAAAAAAAGCGTAATTTGCCGTTTAAATTTGGCGAAAAAACGTCGACATTCAATTAACTGGAAAATTCGGTTATCCGGAAATCTTAATTTCCCGGCAATTCCGGATAATCGGGTTTTTACTGTACATCTAAAAAAATGTGTTTCTGTTATTTTTAGTTTACAAAAACTAGTGCTCATGGTTTGTACACTTGAATGAGAAAAAAATTCAAGGACTTTTTAAGCACTTTTCAAGGACTCATTATCAATACAAATATACAATTGAAAAAAATTAATAATTTTTTTTATTATTGGCAAATGGTTCATGTTCAAATTAAGTAAATTAAAAAAGTTTTTTACGTTTCAATAGAAAAAAAAATCTTCCAAGTGCTTTTTGCTTTTCTCATGGCTTGTTAAAGCACATTTTTTACCATTGATGCTGTGATGCAATTTTTGGCAAACCAAGTACATTGTGCAAAATGTGGATCTAACACGTAGACTTGCAGCCATGCCCATTCATTATTATTTTCCAGCTTAAATTGAAAATGCATTTTCCTGCTATTTTTAAACAGTGTGCAAAAACAAAACAAAGAGATCACGTGATTTGATTGAACTAAACAGTTTTCAAATATGTTATGCCTTTTGTTACGAAAACAAACTGGCGGGAGGAATGATGCAATCTCATAGTTTTCTGGTTGCTGATTGGCTTAACTAAATTTGAAGGATTTTTTCATTTTGTAAGTCAAAATTTATGAAGAGGCTATATTTTTAGAAAATAAAAATCATTATCAAGCACTCTAAACAAATTTTTAAAAAATTCAAAGTTTTCAAGCACTTGAAAATAATTTTTTTTTTTTCAAGCACTTTTCAAGGTTTTATAAAAACGTACGAACTATGTTGTTTAAATGGAATGAACAACAAGACAATTAAATTTGAAACTGAATGTTTTAAAATTACACAGAATTTTATGGCGATAAGCACTGCAATTTTTATTACATTAGTTTCGTTAATACAACGTTGTACTATTCAAAGGTAATCATTCTGATTATCCTTTACTTTTGAGTAAAAATAAATTAGCAGGCAGGGCCCAAAGAATTAATCCTCTGTTTTTCTAAATACAAAATCACCTTTTCTGAATTGAATCTTGAAAATGCTCAAAGGAAAAGTTCACCCTCAGTAATACCTTACAAGGATTGCTCAGAATTTCATCTCCTGCTAAACCAATATAAATCATATTGGTTTGGAAATAGAAATTGTCGATTGTCTTACTTGGGTTAACCACACCACAACAGAATCAATTTGGTCAAGCAACTTCTAATTCAATAATGCAATTTTCTTTTGGTTTATTATAGTTTTCATATTATTGTTCATTAAATGGATAAACTATAGTCCATCTAAACTTAAAACTACCATGTCAAAAATGTCCTTAAACATTCCACTTAGGATGATTTTAATGTTAGGTAGCACAACAAGGGTTATTTTCAATTTAACATGTTTCTAAAATAAGAATACAACGTCTATAAATTTCCCCAAAACCCAATTCCCTGGCAATTTTCCCAAGATCAAATTCCCTGGCAGTTCTAGACAATCAGGCATTTATTGTAAATGAAATACTGCTATCTTATTTTGAGATTAAACAATATTTGACACGTGTAATAAAGCAGAACTTACAGACATGTCCTGAGCTTGACTTCCACCTCCTCGAAATGGCATTGAAACATCAGCTAGAAAATAAAATAAAAACTCTTTTAGTCACCAGTTTTATTAGTTCTATATAAAAAAAATTAACATTACAAGTATAAATAATATACAAGAAAATTCTTACATGCCTAGTTAATGTGACTTGTTCATTATAAGTTAAATATATACACTCGTTATATATTTCCTTAACTACAACTTTAATTAAAACGTTATTGAAATGAACATATAAGACGAACTTAGGAGGACCTTTACACAGATCAATTAACATAAATTTTCCTTTTTAAGAGAGGAATATCTATAATTAAGTACTTAGAAAATAATTGTCTCCCTTTAAAACTCGTTATATTGAATTTAAGAGAATAGAAAAATACACCATTAAAAAAAAAATAATCCCTGATCCTGAATATGTCATCCTTTATTCATTATTACCTCAATATACCATCCTTAGTATTCACCAATAAATCAAGCTTTATTAAATACATTATTTCAGGGATGAGTTTGGTAAAAAATCAAAAAGCTGAAAACAAAACTCCAAACGTTTTATGCGTAAAACACATTTTAAGCTATACTTAAAAAAATTGTGGTTTTTCATGAGCGTTTATAACATTGCACCTTCTCTGTCTGTCCGTGAGAAAAATAGTTCAAAATAGAGGCACTTAGATGTAGAGATACACTTTGTGCTGTCATCAATCATGATATAGCTTCCAAAAAAAAAAAAAAAAAACCACTTTAAAAGCGATGGAATCCGGCAAAAACTTCAAATTTTCAACAAGTCAAACAACTTTAAGCAACTATACCATATTGAAAAACAGGCCAAATATAATTAAACCTAGTTTTCTAAATTTTTAAGCTATATTTTAAGTACTAAAATCTTTACATTTAAATTTTTATTCCTACCGTTCAGCTTGTTCAATAAAATAAAAAGCAACAAACAATTTTACATACAATTGCAGTTAAATTAACAACTTTAAACACAGCTTCTTTAGAAATTTTTTAATTGGGACTAATTTTCGGAATATTTTTATATAATTTTTATACAAAATGATAAAAAAAATGTTAGTATAGATTCACATGAAAAGGCGAAAGCGATCCTTAAACAGGCACTAATCACGGATATAGCGGCTATCGCATTTACGGAAGTCTAGGCGAATGGCTACAAAACGGTGGCGAAAATCTCGGTAATAGCCGGTATTGTATCAGAGTAAACCTCGGCGAAAATGTCCATCACTCTAACGAAAGAAATAGCATTTGCAATACCGGTGAAAATCTAAATATCAGCCAAAATGAAAATTGCAAAAACGTACGTATCGGCGATAGTGTCCACGATATCCGCACAAATTTCGGTAATATCGACATTTTCTTGGCAATACTAGTGCGAATTTCGGTAATATCGGATGTTATCAAAGTACGGCATTCCATGAAAAAACAACTCTTACGCCAACTGAAATATCAAAGTTAGAACCTAATATACCGGAGCAACTATCAACAATAATGCTATTGTATGGGCGTAACACTCGACGAAAATTACCATCACAAAATCTCGGCGACAGCGCAATTCCTCACGGTAATATCAACATTCTTTCGGTAACATCGGTGTAAATCTCAGATTTTACAACAGGGTAGCACACTCAACGAAAATGCCATCACATAAACGTAAATATCAGCGTTAGCGCTGAAGATACCGGAACAATTCTCAGCAATAACGCTGTTATATCGGCATAATACTCCGGGAAAATGGTCACCACAGCAATCTAAATCACAGCGATAACGCACGTCCTAGCCAAACAAATCTCGGCAGTAGCGGACATTACATCAGCGTAACGTTTAACGAAAACAAGCAACACATACTAACGTAAATAAACGATAGTTCCATGGATGTCAGACTTGGAAGCAAGCGCATTATTAGTATACGTTAATTGCGTGAAATCGTAAGGAATTTACATTTTGAGCAGAGAAAAAAATTACACAAAAGGTTCAAATTTCAGCTCAGTTGGAAGTATACAAAATACGAGTTTGAGCGCAATCTGACTAAAAAAATGCATTTCTGTGGATTTTTGTACTTGGAGCAGGAATAAGGCAGGAATGTGATGCGACCCCTGAGCGATAGGTTTCCCGATCTTTCGGAAGTGAAGCTGCTTCGCGGTTCAGCCTTAGAAAAAAAGTTATTTTTCCGTGGGATAAAAAAAGCGGGAAAACACAGATTTTTTTTCAGGAATTAGAAAAGCGGAACTTTCTATGAAAAAGCGGAAACTTTCTTTTTCTTAAAAATTAAAAAAAGCGGAATTCCGCCACATGTCGGAAGAAACTCATCCCTGTTATTTGCAATCTTGAGTCTTCCAGCATCTTATAAGTGCTTTGAGCCCCCCAATTTCTTTTTATTCCTGTTTGCTGCACTGTCCGCCTTGGTGACTTTAAAAAAAAATATCACCAAATTGAAAATGACATGAAAAGGCTGTGTCGCCAAATCCAAAATGGCGTCAAAACACATTCAGCGCCAACTTTGAAAAAGTTGCCAAGATCGTACTGTAAATCTTTACCCCTGTTTGCTTTTCAGTCTTTTTTTTGGTGCAGATTTACTACTCTGTGTTGGATGGATTGGCCTGGGGGATTTAGCTGCCAACCCGTTGACTTGATTTTCTGGTACTTGGACAACACAACGCTTTCATGTCATTTTCAATTTTAGCATCTTTTTTGAAAATATCGCCATTCGACACCTTGAATTAAATCTTAACCCTTTTGTTTTCTTCATCAATTGTTGACCGAGCACTTGAAATGTCGTTCTTTTAATCCTGCAAGTTGCTTTTATCCGTTATTCCCGAGGCAGAGTTTTGTTTCTGCTTATCTTTCTTTTTTGCTATCTTGCTGCATAATTACCAATTAATTTACTACATTGGAGGAGAAAACAGATCTGAAATTCAAGCCCGCGCGTTATGAACATGTTTACACTTTACAACTCTTGCGGTCCAGTTGAATCGAGTTGAGTTGTAGGATATGCAGCACGTGACGTCACAAGAAATAAGACTCAAAATTTTCACAAAAACTTCTATTTCAAAGATGTACACTTCTGGATACGGAGATAACTTAGCGTTGAAAAACACTAAATTGTCTTGGGACTTGAAGAAAACTTCAGGATAAACGAATATTCAACTTATGAGACTTCGAATTATCGCGAGTTCATTGCAGTACAAAAAAATTATAAATTAACTTCACATCATGCTAATATTTCAAGAGATCAATAAAACTTAACTAAAAACAAAGTATTTGCCAACCATATATTTACATACAAATACCCCATATATTTTAAAATTTCCTAACAATTTCATGTTTTTCAGTTTTCTTGTCACTACATTAGAATATTTTTTAATACAAGTTATTAGAAAGACTAAATCAACATGATAGGTCAGACTTTTACACAAAATACAAAATGGATCAAAATCTCCAAATAAGTAAAAGTAAGAATGAAATACATTATTTTAAAGTAATAACCTAATAATCAGTACTTAAAGTTAACTTACCACTGCAACGTGCACTAGAATCCTCTTCCATTGCTTCAGAAACAGTATCTCGAGATTCAGCACTTGAACTAGAATTTTTTCCCTTTGCTTTGCTCATATTACTAGAAGGCAAGTTAACTATTCTTGATAAAGTTTCTAATGGCTTTAGGGCACTGTTTACAGTTGCAGCCATATGGGGACTTGATAAATCTAAATAATGTGGAATTCTAGCCAAATCTACAACAATTCCTTTTCTAAGAAGTATTCTTACAATATTGTTCATCCTGTAGAAGAAAAAAATTTATTAAAATTGATGAGATAAAGTAAAGTCAGCTTAAAATCTTATTTGTTTGTAAAATAATTTAGAAATTAACCAGAAGCCCTTGTTATTAGTTAATATGAAATGACTTAAATACGGAAGATTGCCGAACTTAAGCTTCCATTGATCATTTCAAGCATTAAATTAACAGAATTGACAGTCAATTGTTTCCCCTCCCCACCACAGGTCATACTTTATGGAATGTTTGTTAGAAGTATTGAATCAAAATACACAATTTTTAATTAATTTATTCAATTACATTAACCCACTCCTTTTTCTTAATTGGAATAAACCAAAGACATTTTATTATTTTCAATTACCCATGCATTAACATAGGGTAATGAAAGTATTGTTTTCGGTGGTAATATTTTTTCCTATGTTGTTGCATTTATCCACGTTTTGGAATATACAGACATCAAGTGCTCCAGAAAAAATTTGTGTTCGTGGTCGACATAACTCCGAAATGAATTGACCTACAACGTTCAAATTTTGAGTGCGGGTTAGTGGTGGCCATGGGACCCATCATCAAGGTTTTCTTCAATATTACCGAAATTCTTGTAAAATTGCTATAAAGGTGTAAAAAGTTGAAAAACTAATGTCTTTATCAACAAATGTTTTTTTCCTCTCCTCTTCAACTTACAAGAACAGGCAATGCAAGAATTATCGAAATGTGTATAGCCAAACTGACCAATTTTCAGATGAAAGAAAAAATGAAAATTATTATTATTATACACTATTCCACTTCAAATTTAAATGTAGTGACCAGTATTATACAGTAATTAAAAGTTGTGCAAGGTTTTACAGCCCTACATTTCCTCCTTCCCTTGTTTTTTTCTTGATAGGCCACATTTTGTTGAAAGATGGAAAATCCTGCATACAAAGAATTGAAATTCCACCTATTACATCAGAAAGTTAAAGACCTATCAAGGTTGTCGCAATTTTCAAGCCTTTGAATTGCTCTTTAAAAAATATCTAGGTAGAGGTTTATTACACACACAATAGATTTGCTTTAATAACTAACTGCAATTATATGTTGAACAATGTAGCATTATGTAGTTAAAAAGTATAATAAATAATATTTACCAAGAAAATACATTTTTATATAGAGCACTATTATTAGTAAATATAACACTAACGTTGCTTGAGGTGGACGTAATGCAGCACAGCCTGTTTGGTTTTGAGATGCAGCAGATGGACAAGATTCTATCATCGTACTAATTAATCCAGTCAAAGCTTGAACACGTCCATGCTTTTCTGTACTTTCAGGGAGTGATAAAGCACGTAGAAGGGCAAGTCTTACCTATTAAAGCCAACAACTTCAAATTTTCACAAAATTGCATGTAACACCAACTTATACAACATAAAAGTATGCTTTAACTCTTAAACTGTTATTTATCTCTAGAACTAAGAGGTAAAAATATTTGTCAAGTTAAAACAAACAATTTTGCAAACAATAGTTAAAATTGGACAATTGGGACCAATTTTCTTTCATGAAATTACATGAAATTATTAGTCATTTTAAATTGTGAAATCGATCGTCACATAGGCGCTAATTACGGATATATGTAAAAACCTTGGTCACGGACATAATCAAGGTTATCACATCAGTCAAAGTCTAGGTGGATGCACCCAAAATGACGTCACAAATCTTTGCAATAGTGTTATTACATCAGCATAAACCTAGGAGAAACATATCGGCACAGACCTTGGTAATATCGAATATTACAAGTGTTGCACTCGGCAAAAATAAACATCATACACCAACATAAATAATGGTGACAGATGCAAGAATCTTGTAAGAACAAGAAATCTGCAGGCAGTTTTCACAGGCAACCATTATTTTTCCTTGAAAATTTCAACAATTGGTATTTTCCCACTTGCTAGTTAATCCCTTCCATTGTTAATGAACTAAGGCAGCAATAGTCATAGTTATGTAACTGTAATTAAACCACTCCAGATCAGTCTGCAGAAGGTTGCAGTAAAAACTACAAGCATTCTTAACTTTTATTCTTAAAATTCAACCATTTCAATCTACATAGTAAAGCTTACAGAATAATATTCATTTGTGTACTAAAATTTGCAGTCATTTCATGACTCATCTATTTTTAATTTAGTTCAAATTTAAATTTTGATATCCTTTTTCCTGAAGTGCTACTGAACAATATCGCAACTTCTTACAATTTCCGATTTGTTTAAATTCTATTTCAAAGATGTGAAATTGTAAAAAATAAGCTATTCAACAGAAGCGGAAGTCTTGGCTTTTAAATTGGCACATTATTTATCAATTTTGGCTTTGTATAAAAAGATAAATAATATACCAGATTTTTGCAAACAGAATACAAATTTAAATCTTTTGTAAATACAAGGTTTTAAATCTATTGCGATGTCATTCACAACTGTAAAAAATGAAAGAATTTTACTATAACAGAAATTACCTCAGTAACTAAAGTAGTTTGAGCATCAACAGAATGGTTACATGACGCTAAAGCTGCAATCAAGATCCTAGAAAGAGCTGGAGTTTCTTTATCACCAAAAGTCTGACCACTATGTAGTAAATTATCCATAACAAAAGCTAGAGCTGAACAATCCTACAAAAAAAATAATCACTAATTCTGAAACAATTTTAATAAACAAATAAGATTTGTATGAAATTGCAATAGAAATAAATAAGGAATAGTATCAGTTAAGGAGTGGTTCAACTAAACCCTGCAATCGAAGGTCTATTGATATATCCCTCTATAACAGTAAATTTTAAGTATTTGATTTCTCTTCAAGAATCCTATTAGAGAAACAAATACTACCATGATAGTCACTTTGATTTGATAACACTGTCTACATATTTAACAATCACTTTAGTTTCATTGTAAACGACTTTTAGATCCACGCAAAGTATTGCCTGGAAATACCTTTTAAATTCAACATTCAAAATTTGGGATTATATAAGAAGATTTGCATGCATGCATAACATAATTTCAAATGTGACAGTTGAGTTCAATCCAGCAGTTTATTGCTTCCATTATCCCGACTTTCAAAACCATTCATTTTCCTATTGAGGAAATGAATAAAAATTCACGCTGCAACCAATTGTATTTTATTCATAGAAAACTCCTTTGTTAATTGGAATGGCTGTGAAGTTGGGTTCTGGTAAACTGAAAATGGTAGTTCTTTTGTAAAATTATCTTTTAACCCATTCAAGACGACACATAACTTTTGGAGACTATCCCTCAGAATCCGAATTTTTTTTGTGCTATATATTGACCATTTTTAATAAAAAAATATGTGCGATAGAAATCAGTTGCTTTGTGTCACTTCGTACGAATAAGATAACTGCACACTGCGTGTGCAGGTAGCTCCTCAGAATATTTTTATTATGAGAAGCGTATTGAACACTAGGTATGCAATGCAAAATAAAAACAAATCCCAAAATTGAATGAGATTTATTCCAAAATGAGTCACATAACATAAAATCATTATTTTAGGTTCAGTAATGATGAAAAGAATTATAATCCCCATACCTAAATAAATTTTTAAGAAGCAGTACAAAGGTAAGAAACTTTCCTGGAAGGACAATACTCACTTTTGTTATGCATGATTATATGGCTTGAAACAATCTCCCAAACACTATCAAGGATTATCGACATAAGTAGAGCAAGAGCAATAAGTATGTTTGTATTTGCTGTCTTGGCATTTTTCCATACCAACTAGCATCAAATTTTATTTTAATGCACTTCTAAGATAATTTTCATTTTAAACCAGTCTTATCGAGATGGCTACTTTTTCCATACTGAACGATAATTACAATTCAATATCATGGCACACACGGTGTGCTACTTGTCTTTTTGGTTCAGAAATGCATCGCACACATCGGTATTGAATGAGTTAACCATGCATAGATATAAATAAAATAAATCTCGGATGGTTGTACACAGTCATAAAAATAGAACTTTGCGATACTGTAGAATTATATAATTTTTTTTGAAAAAACACATGCCATTTCTTGCAGCTTCTACATACAAGATATTTATATCTTATTCTGAATTCAAAGTAAAGAAATTAATTTTATATTTATAACTAAGTAATTTTGTATACTTTCTGGATGCAACTTCAAAAGGATAGACATATCTCAAAAAGTGATATACTATGCCTGATGTTTTCCTATAAAAAAATTTCTTATCGGAGTAACTGCAGAAAAAAAAAATTTGTAAATCTGTTTTGCTCGGCACAAGTGAGTTTTGTTAAATATGTAATGTGGGTCAATTTTCAATAATGTACAGCAAATGAAATCATTGTAGTAAAGTTTATTTCACTAAATAGATTTACCATCCATTATGCTAATTGATAATTTCATACTTAGCATCTATCGGGAGTAGCAGAATGTTTCTGCAACAAAGGTTCACAATACCTACAGTTACGTATTTTACTATTAACCTCTTGCCAGTGTCACTTGAATCCAGTTTAGGCAACCTTTCAGCGCAAAATTTTGAATGTTTGAACTGACTTAGGGTAGGAGAAAAATAAGTATTTTTATTCTGTTGATCGCCATAACATGGCCCAAGTACATGCGCTAATGAAATGAAGTAAACCAAATTATTCTGTTGATCAGGGTTCCCACTCAAATCAAAGAATGAAAATCAAGGACTTTTCAATGACTTTTAAGGACCAAATTAATGTTTTTAAGGACCTATGAAAATTTGTTTTTAGACATCATGTCTATATTTACATTTTTAATAAAGTATATTCTACCAAAAAAGTTACAAGTTGGTGGATGCGTGATACAAATATGTCGGAAAATTCGGATAGGGTGCAGAAAGTGGCGGTCACGTGGGGATAGCAAGTCCAAGTTGTATTTTTATAAATTTTGCAGTTGGACAACATCTGTAAAAATTAAGGACTTTTAAGGACCTCTGAGCATTTTAAATGACTTTTAAGCACCTCTAAGCATTTTCAAGCACTTTCAAGGCCTTGAAAACAAGTTCAAAAATATTAAGCACTTTTAATGACTTTCAATGACGGTGGGAACCCTGGTTGATACCAAACATAGTTTAATTTGACACATTTTCCTGAAATATATTCCACAGGTGGGTTAATAAAAATTGCATGCTTTGAATCAAATTAAAATTCCCTTAGCAGCAGCGCCTTTGGCTACTGTTTATGTTCAATTACTAATGTTGAATCAGCTTAACATTAATCATGAAATATACTAAATTATAAGAAGTCTGCTGTATTTGCGATATATTGTCTAGTTGTGATCACACTTATCCAAGTAAGGAAACATTTTAAATTAAAACATTTGTGAGAAAAGTAGTTTTATTTTAAATGCATACATTCCAATTAAAGTACAATTTTTTTTTTTTACCTCAGTAATTAGTTCAGAATCACCTGCATGGAAGGCATAATCAGCTATCAACCTGGCACACTGAGGATAAGATCGAACTAATTCAGCAAGCAATCGACATATTCCAGACTTCCTGATAATCGGAACATTTTTTAAAGTATCAGATTTTGGGTCTTTGGAAGTATCTTTATTTAATCTATTATCTTGAGGGCTGTTTATAGATTCTGTGCTGTCACTAAAGCCATCGACATTAGGCATAGCCATTGGCAATACCTGTAATAAATACATTACAGAATGTCAAAAACAAAACAAAAAAACTCCACAACTTGAGATAAATCTGAATCAAACTAAATAAATACAAACTAAATAAATACCAAAATCCAAAATAGTATCAGCTTGGTATCAGTTGAAATCTGATTTTTGTGAACTTTGTAAAGGAAAAATCACATTTTGTTTTTGCCATGTGTAAATTAAAATTAAAATCTATTGAAATGGATTTTTATAACTATGCACTAGTTTAAATCAAGATTTGTAGTATGTCAAAAATGATTGTTTTGTGTTATCTGGAGAAAGATAATACATTTATTGCAATTATTTAACAATATATGGATTGTGTTTAAAAGAACATTTATATCTTTAAATTATGTAACAGTATATATATGTCAATTACTACTACTCAAACAGTAAATATATATTAACCCTTTGCATTCGAGGCCTTTTTCTCTTGCGCGAACCAGCAACTCGAGACGATTTCGACCAAATTCGGCAAACACTTTACAAGTACTTTAAAAACATTTATCAACAAACATATACAAATAATAAAATTTCACCAGTTTATTCACTTATATGTCGAAAACATCAAACTTTGATAAATATTACACTCTGTAATTAGTTCTGGTGATATTTTGTAAAACAATATCTAAGATGCATCCTAGGTTTGTCAGGATACGTATCACAGTAATACGAAATTTCTCGCCTACCTCCAGGAGTGTTACGGTTAGAATTCGAGCTGATCTGATCTTCCTCCATATTTTTAGGGCTCAAACACTTTTTAGTTAATATATTTACTGCCAAGACTGTTTCAAGCGAATGCTACACTGAGACTAACTTAACTGAGCTAAGATTTAGCTACAATGACAGCGGAGCTTAGTCCACGAAAGTATTTCCGAGAAGAATATCTAATAGCACATCGTAAATAAGGAGATACGAGTTACAAAAGACCATAGTGTTGCTCAATTTAAGACTTCAAACCACTCGAGCGCCGCAGCCCTGCCACTCGAGTGCAAAGGGTTAATATATAAATAAAATAAAAAATAAACATTATAATTTTGTAAATATAAATAGTCAATGGATAATTTATCTGGTGCACATTAACACATTTATAACCAATGACACACGGGATAAATCACCAAAAAACTTCACCTTTTCACTAAATTTCATAAGTTAAACCATTATATAAAATACAAGTGCTTCAACTTTTTAACTTATTTATAGCTATAGCTAAAATGCAAAATTACAAATCTGAACATAAATTATACATAAAAATTGAACAATTAGTACAAAGTATCCAGCACAAAATTACGTTAACATTTTAGTATTTCTGAATCGATATAAACTAAATGGCAGCCTTCCACACATACACTAATTACGGGCATAGTGAAATATGTACTATCACATCAGCGAAAATCTCTATAACAGCCGATATTGTCAAAATAACTCTTGTCGAAAATGCAGTAACTTAAATATCGGAGATAGCACCCACCATACCAGCGCATATCTCGATAATATCAGATAATAATGGCGCTAATCCTGGAAATGTTGAATATTAAAACAGCGTAACGCTTGACCAAAAATGCCTTCACACCAATGTAAATATCAGCGTTAATGCCCTATATACTTTTAAAAATTTCTACCAATAGTGGCTATTACATAGGCCTAACAATCAACTAAAATGCTAATCGCACACCAATGTAAATCCAGGCAATAGCGCTTGCCATGTTGGCACAAATCTCAGAAATAACAGTTTAAAAAATTAGCAAAATCGTTGATACTGCTGATAATATGAAAAAATAGTCTTGGAGAAGTTATGAATCCTAGAGAAGCAGTTTAGTAAAGTACGCAGAGCAGGTGTTTGGGTCCCACATAATCTGGCAGAAGAAAACAAAGCTAACAGATCCCCCACTTGCAGCTTACAGCTTCAACATTACAATACATAAGCGGTTTTTGATTGCTGACCACTGGAGAAATGGGCGGTAGCTCTTCGAATGGATTGCCAAGAAGCCAGGTACACATACCAAAAGGCACGCTCGAGTGTTTAATGGAGTATTCGTAGAATTGGTTATTTTGAAGTGATGAAACCTGGAGCAACTGTGAATGCAGACCTTTAGCAGTGACCCTTACTGTGAATAATTGGATAGTGTAAATCAATCTTTAATTGAAAAGTATCCAACAATTATCAAAAGAAAAGATGTTATTCTGCAATACGATAATGCAAGATCTGACTACGCAAGATGAACATTGAAAAATAAAAACGAATTGGGATGGGAGGCATCACATCATGCACCATACTCGCCTGACATTGCACTATCAGATTTTCCATAAGAATTTGCATCGATCTTGGGCATGATTGAAATATCTAGACTAAAATTTTAATCAAGAAAGAGAAAAGGTAAAAGAAAAATTTTAAGATAAGGAGAAATCACACTAGCCATGAAATCAATGGGAAAACTGTAAAAACGACAATTTTCTTTGAAAAATTTTTTCTTAAAAAAGGAGAAATACACTAATCAGCGGAAGGAATTGGATCACAGCAAGAGACAAATTTCCAGGGCCAGTAGAGACCCTATTTTTATACATTTAATTCTGTTATTTGATTTAATAAACCCAACATTGTAAATTTTCAGCACTTAGTAGGGTAGCATTGGGACACCCAAGTAGGCCTACTGCACCAGATAAACCGAAGAAGGGACAGCACCAAGTAAGTACAAAGCAGTAGTGACGATGCGAGAGCTAAGTTTTCACTCTACAAGACTCTGAAAAGAGCAAAACTATCAAAAATTTCGAAGAACAGCCCACTTCATTAACCTTTATCTAGAACAGAGTATCCACTACACTGCCCATGAGCCGCATCCAGCTCATCAACAGCATGTAAAAAAAAAAAAAATCGTGGTATGGATTTTTTTAACAGTTTTATTTGTTCAAAATAGTATGTGTATACTACCTGAAACAGCATTCCTCACTACATAGCCTAAAGAAACTACATAAAGAAACTTTCAGCAAGATGGGTTTTCATCAAGAATAAATACAGGAATAATTCAAATGAAGATAATTTGGATGATTTATTGAGTAATTGGCTACAACAAATAGTGCAACAGACATGACCATCATGAATGTTTTCTACTGTCATTGCCTCATAATAGATATCGACATTGGAATCTGGAGGTATGGTTTAAATATCTTTATTAAAAGTTAGGGTCAAGTCATATACTGTCACACTGTAAAAAAAGATTAGCACCTTTAGACTGATTTACATAATAAAAATTATAATTATTTATTTGATATAAAGAAAAGTGGGGAAAAAAAAAACATCAATGGTATTAAGACAAAAAAATTTTAATAATTTTTCCAGTTTTCAGAAATGTTTTATATTGTTGAATCCACAGTAATTAAAGATATATATTGGCGTATTCGATATAAATTTGTGACTCGCGAAAAGTTCCATCATAAGTCATGCGGTCAGTTTCTGAAAGTTAAGAGGTGAACGCTGCTCTAGATCCTTACGGTGGGCGACTACTTTCTGTGAATTATGAGTGTGTATCCCAAAATGGATAATCGAAATAATTTTTTACAAAGTATTCTCTGAGCCTACCAATAACTGGATATGGTCAGCCAAGACCGATGAAATTTTTACTTAAAGGATGGAATCGCCCACAAAATTAACCAGCTTACTCAAGTTGACCAAAGGGAAATTTTCATGCAGTTTACAAATAAGTTATAAATTTATTTGACTAATTTATGCTAAAACGTTTCTTACCTCTATATAAAGAGCCCTTTCTCTGGACATTAAGGCAGACTGATTTTTCCAAGCAAAAACAGTACTGTCCCAAAGTGATTAATTCATGAGGTAAGATTAGGAAAAAATGAAGATTTTTTTTAAAGGTGTCATTGGTCAGAGTGAAATCATGTCCATATTTTGAAAGAAGGTTAACTTTATATAAAACCATAGTTTAAGTAACCTAGCCTAAATGTGTTTACAGGAGTCGTCTGTCCCAGATGGATGAATTGAAATTGAGCTATTTTACAGCTATTACCAATGAGTAACTGATGTGCCTGAGTAAGAGCCTAATCCACATTATTAAAGAAATATCAACAATAGCTATAGAGTAAACTGGTGTATCTAATTAAAAGAGGGCATTTTTTATGTATATTGCTGCATTGGCAAACATCACTGAAGTTATATTCTAATTGTGATGAAATACTGACTGATAGTGACAGATGAAATACTGATTGTTATTGACTGATTAAATACTAATTACTATTGACTGATAAAGGGATAGAGGACTATTTGCTTGGCTTATAGTATATATATATAACATATAAGTTTGGTTGGCAGTATGAAGCAGTCAAATTCTTATAAAATAACTGTGTACCAAAAAATTCAAAAAGAAAACATACCAAACCATCATCATCCTCATCACATTGTAACAAATCATTTGCACTTGCATCTCTTAGAGGAGATGGTTGATCACTCGAGGAGGCGTTGTCAAGATTTCCTTCAGATGTTGCAGCTAAAAACAAGTTTAAACTTTCTTTCAAAAGTGCCCATTGAATGACTTCAACAAAGTAATCAACAAACTTCATTGAATAAATAGAATTAAATACTCTAAAATGCTCCAAATTTATATTTGGGCTTTTCAACTTCAATAAACTGTTTATTAGTGGCCATCAGTGTTCAATTTTCTCAACATGCCTGTAGAGTGAAATTTTTAGCCTGTTTAATCTGTACAATATCGGCTCTCCTGTCACAATCTTCAAAAATAGTAACCAGTTCTGAAACAGTCTTAATTTTTTTACATGCCATTATTTCAATCTTTATATATTTATTTTTACCTTGCCTTTGTAGTTGATGTTCTAAAACAGCATTTCCCAACACATGGGCCAAAAAGTAGCTGGGTACTGGGCCGTGGACGAGAACCTAAGCCGAGATAATTATCAAAGGAGCTTCAGGGGTAAAGATGGAGAACAGTCGAGTCACTCGATTGTTAGCAACAATCAAATCAATTGACTGTGTTCTTCAATAGTGTAACGTGTGAATAATGCGTGAATTCAACAACATGGCTAAAAGTACCCAGTTTTAATCTACAGGGATGAGAGTGCTTGAAGACCCAAAAAACATGAAATCATACGAGGGCAAACAAATTGCACCATACTTTATACGCAAAACATGCTTAAAGAAGTAATTTATCAAAAAAATGCTGCACAATTAAAAATTATTTTTTATTCGCTAAGTAATAAAAAAGAAAAAGAATATTAACTCATTTACATTAAAAGTTTAATTAATTAACAGTTTTAACACATCATGAAGGCCATCAGAAATCTAAAATTAGGCATTAAAATAATTAATAGTTTAAAGAACTAAAAAACACGCTTTAATAGAAAAGTGAGCTAATAAGTAGAAAATAATTTTAAATAAGTTTGAAATAAGAATAGAGTGATTAAAAATATTTATTTTATCGTAAAAAAGTGTGGGGTGCTTTTTAAGATATTTTCATAATGGCTCTAATTTTACCAATACTTATCATTAAATATTTACAACAACTGGCATCAAGCACCCCACGCTTTTTTAGGATAAAATAAATATTTCTTGTTAATCACTCTATTCTAATTTAAAACTTATTTAAAATTTTCTATTTTTAGTTCACTTTTCTATTACGGCGTGTTTTTTAGTTTTTTAAACTATTAATTATTTTCTACTTCTTAGTTTGGTTTTCTATTAAAGCATGTTTTTTAGTTTTTAAACTATTAATTATTTTTTCTGTAAACTATAATTTTTTTTTAGTTAAGTGTACAAAACTCTCCAGTTGCTCCTGCCAATAGTCACATGCTTGTCTCAAATTTAAGTCATGTGTATGCCTTAGTACACGCCGTATTACTTGGCACAAAACACTACCTTGTCTCTGAATATGAAAAATCACTAATCCTGAAGATCCTGGTAAGGATAATGCGACTAAAAAACACGCTTTGTATAACTGTCGTGCCCACGACAAATCTTTCAAATGTCTTGCCTTATTAATTGTCGATGATAGGTTTTGATTACTGGGATTGTAACGGGTAACTGCACACCAGGGTTCGATTCCGGAGAAGGTTGGTTGGTTGGAATTCAACGGCGCAAGGGCAACACGAGCTAATCCTTGTGATAAAAAGACAAATTTATTGAATTATTGTATTGTCATCGGTCTTTGACAAGTGTGCAAAGTTTAAATCAAATCTGATCGCTCAAAATAGGGCAAAATCGAGCCCAAAAGAGTCGGTTACAAGCATACAGGTAAAACTAATAAAAGCGTGTTAATATTTTTAAGACCTGCACATTACAGAGATGCAACATTCACCCAAAAGAGAGAGACCCGAGAAGAATTATATTTAATAATCTTTAGATAAAAATTAGTAGCTAAAAAAGCATACTTCAAGGATTTCAAGGCTCATTCCAAAAACTGTTCAAGGACCCCTCCCGCACACTAATCACGGCATAGCGGCTATCACATCAGCCGATGCCTAGGCGAACAACACCAAAACGGCGTTGCAATTCACAGCAATAGCTGCTTTAAAATGGCTTAAAATTAGGTGAAAATTACAATAAATGGACATATTTTTATTTATTTACACTTACCGAAAGTCATTGCCCAAAAAGTAGCTCGTTTTGACGTCAATATTTATTGATTTGCCATTAATGATATAAACTATTAAAAATATATATTCGCACTCTAATGAATTCTTAGGACTGTTTTCTGTGATTTTTGTTGAAATCTTTTTTTAATATGTAGTAAAATACGTTTTTCGTGATGATTCCTATAATATCATATTTTCGTATGAATAAAAGGCTATAACTAGTGTGCGCCAAGGCCTTATTGGTATCAAACCAATAAACCAAGAATCAGCTGCAACAATCTGCACCTTTGGTAATTATCTGCATAAATCTGTGAAGCAAGCTGTCCAAACACCAAAGCAAACACATAAACAAGGTTATGCCGCACTAGTAGTGATGTATAAAAATTATCGTTTGCTAAAATATTTTACAAGTAATCAAGCTCTTGTTATGAATTAGAGATTAATAGCCTAGTTATCCAAACATGACTATTGTTTACTGTTTTAAGGCAATCAGCAAAATAATTAGGAAACAATGTTTTCCCGTCCTTACGACCAAGTTTTGAATCAGAATAAATGTTGTTATCCAACTGAAATTGATATTTCTGCATTCATCCAGAAAAGGTGGTGTGATGGTTCCTCGGGACATAGTATAAACAGACTTCTGAAAATGAGGGCGAGACTGATGCAATTATGTTCCTTACATCTCTCGTACCTCTGTGTATGGTTGCTGCTGGTTCGATTTTTTATTTTTTTCTTTCTTTTTTTTTTAAATCTCAGACGCCATCGACCTGATTCTGCAGACCTATTCAGTTTAAATTTTCTAAAGAAACACCCGATGTCGTGAGAGAGGAAGTAGTAGCCCGACCTCCTTGAATGACAAACCCATTACAGAGGTTCATTTTCTAGTGTTATCAATGATCAACGAGAAGGTATCCCAAGCTTTAACATACGCAGCGTCTATGTCAGTGTGTCCGATTTGTAAATCCAGCCAAATCAACAAAAACGAACAACTTGGAACTCTTAAAGAGTAAACCCACTTGGCCTCTCATCACTCCCATGTTCGAATAAAATTCAGTATTTCACATTGCATATGACATGGATGTTAAAAAATGGAGAAGTAATAAACAAACAAAAGAAGCGAAAGAAATTTAAAAAAAAAAAAAAAAAAAGGTAATTCTAGAAAAACTGAAACGAATAGAGAATTTGGGTTTGCAAATTAATGAAGTGAACAACCAACGATGAAGGAGATTTTTCAAAGGTCCTGCTATCACATCAGATATTAATGGAATGGATAAAAGCCTGATTCACAGATTCAAAATCATTCTCAATACCATCAACAGAGAAGCCTCAATAGATCCCCAGAAATTTAAGCAATACTGCAAGGAAACTTTAGAGATGTATGTTGAGCTGCACAACTGGCACTACATGCCAAACACAAGTCTTCATAACAATTTCAAATTTCTTTTATGTTAATATTATGACATCTTTTAAATTAATATTATAATCAAATAATTTTGAATGATTCATTTAAAAAATAATTATCGTATAAATTCAGGTTTGCATTTTTTTGTTCTTTGTTTTTACTTTCAAAATGCAATTGAATTATTTACCAATATTTTTATTAATTAATATGTAGAACAACAAAAGGTTTTCAATGAAAATGAAAATTTTCAAACATTATATAGTAAATAATAACATTTTATGAGGCTCGTTATAATATATATATATATTTAATTTCATAACAAATCTCATAAAATATTATTAGTTACTATATCATGTTTAAAAATTTAGAATTTTCTATGTGTAAAGGTAATTAAGAAAGTTTATCAACGTAATTCAAAACTGTATTTAAAAAAATGCTGAATAAATTTACTTTTTGTGTAATATATAAATCGGGTTGGCAAAGTAAAAAACAACAGTTTAAATGTAAAAAAACCCCTTACACAAAAACTTTATTTGTACCAACTTAATCAAATAAAGCTAAATATACTATATATTTTTCTTTGATTTGAAGGAAAGACTGACCTACACTTTCTGCTTATATTACAAGCTGCTACAAAACATTTTTCTTAAATTCATGCTCCACCTGATTTACCGCATTCACCTTAATCTAAAAAGCTGTCTCGTAACCACGGGGTTTGGGGGAAGATTTAGAGTTAATCTTTACGTTAGGATGAATTTTCCTTCACATTTTTTTTTATGTACTTTGACTTTTCAAGTGTATTTTGGAATCATAAATTAAAGAATTTTAATTAAATCTTTAATAATTTACCAAAATAATTTAGTGAATAACTAAGTAACGAATCGAAAAGAAATTTTTACTTTATTGTCATTTAATAATTATTTGACTATTCATTATTAGATCATGTATTAATGAGTAGAAAATTAAATAATTTATTAAGTGTTCAAGTACATTAAAATAATGAAATTATCGAAATTTTTTAACCAATTTTATTCCCCCCCCCCCCCAGAAGTTTTGTGTTTACGCTCCTGCTAAAACGTTTGTTCGTACAAACTTAGCTACAGCATAAATGAACTCGGAGGGGGTCAAAATACTAAAGAATCAGAGGTTTTCAAAGTTTTCTTCTCACAATAGAAGTTTTTCAGGGTTTTTGCTGTTTTTCGGCCTTTTCCGACCACCGTGCGCCGCTATAATCCCGGAAATAGCGGATATTTCATCACTGTATACATCAGCAAAATGGCCATCACATACCAATATGAATAATACCGATAGAGGCAGGCAATCTGGAGGAAAAGTTGCCAGTACATCAGCGATTTGGGAAAATCTGAACGTACCCAAGTTCCATGCTTGTCATTCTTGCAAAAAGCCCAATAAAATTATAATGCAGATTTGTATCGATCTGAGGAATTATCGAAATTATAGTTAAAAAAAAAGCAGCTGAAATTCCGCGTTTCAGTTTAACTGTACAATGTCTGACGTGAGCAAATCTTTGCACTAACATCAGCGACTATTATATTGGCGTTACATCTGAAGAAAATGATCATCACACAACAACGTAATTCTCGGTGATAGTGTCCGCCAAAATCACGAGAATAGTGGTCAATTCTAATAGTAGCCATAAAATAAAAATAAATATATCAAAATAGTCGGTCCTCAAAAGAAATCGTCATGTAAGTCTTTCAATTTCATTCCACAAGTGACACATGATCATTCGAATAGAATGAAAAAGGAAGCAGGTGTAAAACACCTAGATCAGGACACAGGTTCCATAGAAACAGATTTTTTTGCTACATAATAGAGAAATATTCCCCCTTCCGACGTGGATGCCAACATTACAGGCGATTTGAGAATTCCATACGTTTATCCGATATGATTCGAGAATTCTATGCGTTTTCCAGCGATGCCCGTAAGATGCCGCAGGGTAGAGCATACTTTGAGAATTTTCTTTCGAAAATGGAAGATTTCTTTTTGGTGAAATTTTTGATAAGAAAAGCAAAAATTTGCAGAGGAGGAAAAAATGGAAATTTGTGGAAAAAAGAAAATAAAGCGGAAGTTCAAGAGAAAAAAATGATAAAAAAAGGGGATTTTTTCCAAAATTTCAAAAAAGCAGAAGAATCTTATCCCTGAATCTAGATATTGATCTCTCGTGGGAAACAATGCCAAAAATCCTATTGACCTTTTTTTATTTAACTTTGGCCAATTGTTTTTTAGTTTTTTTATACACTCACTTCCAAAAGTTAAGCACGAAGTGGAAAATGTTAATTTCCGTTAGCCAATCTGAATGAAAGAAGCTGAAATTTGCTGCAAAGGTAGAAGGAAGTATGCAAATGTTAAGTAACAGCCAATCATGCTTTCGCTTAAAAAAATGTGCAAAACAGGCAGTCGTATAAGAAGACAGCATTGTGAAGGGTTGCAGGAGTTGCATGAAAGTGCAGATGAAAGGCGTTTAGAACATTCATAAAATTTGTGTTCAAGCTAGACGTGTTTCTATGGCTTCCAGAAGAGGAATGGAAGATTCTGAGTGTAGGTGGGCTGTCGGTTTTGCATTGAAGTAAGACAGTCAATCACAGAGGTTGTTCTTTTCTTCGGTTCTGTGACGGCTGTACGGTATAGAGATTAAGTCTTAGACCCCATTGTGAAACTGTACACTGCAGCTGTTGGTCCTTCTTTCGTTTTAATGCACGATAATTCACATCCCCATAGAGCTGCCATCTGTGACGACTTTCAGGAGAGTGAAGGAATTGCATGTATGGAGTGGCCGGTTTACTCGCCGGACCTTAATCCAATTGAAAATCTTTAGGATGCCCTCGGCCATGCTGTATGCAAACGTTTCCCACCTCCAGCCACTCTCAGAGGTTTAGAAATTGCTAATCCAGTAATTGCTATTTCTCCTGTAGGGTAGCTACAGGAGAAATAGCAATTACTGGATTCTGCGGTGGTTGATTACCTCGTAAAAAGCATGATCACACGCTGTACACTTTGTATGCAGGTGAGGGGTGCTCACATATCCTATTAATGTTGGTTTTTGTTATTCTTATTGAATTTAAACATGATTGGGAAAACCTTCTCCATTTTGCGTTGAAACAACCATAATAAACTATTCAAAGCAACAACTCGAAATTGGACATGTGACGTTTTGTGCCCTGAATGGTTGACAAACTATGAATCGAACTTGGATTGCAAATGTGGCAAGATTATAGGGAAAATACATTCCATTCAATGCATCTGGTAAATGGGTGCAATATTATATTTTATTTTGGCTCTTGAGAAACTAGAATTTTTGTGATAAAGTATAAAGTTGAATTCAGCATTTTCACATTAGGTTTCAGTTACTTTCCCCATTAGGTAGAAAATTTACAAATTAAATCACAGATATAACAATATTATATAGGGAGGAAGACATTTTGGTCTTTAAATTTGGTGAAATACATGCACGATATATAAATCTAGTATAAAAAGCAATTTCCAGAGTGATTTTTATCTGGAATCCAAACAAACGATCATAAAAATTTAAAATCGAATTTACAATTTGGAATTACCTAATCAATCTTTAGCGGATATAATTGAAAAAGTAATTTTTAGTAGAAAATCACAAGACTATAATGACAATATAAGTAGTTTGGACTTATTTGGATTCTGGATATACAAATTTCATGTATTCCGAAAAAGAATATTTTTTAATGCAACAAACGATGCAAACATAAACAATGCAAATGATAATAACCTTAAAATCGATTATTTATAAATTTTTGGGCACAGACTCTCCTTTTAACAGGCAAGCTTGGGTTGGCAACTGGCATAATCTTGGTTTTTGGAATTTGCCGGGTTTCGGAAACGTTACAGAAGAAACGCCAATATTGACGCAGCTGTTTTAGCGTTACGATAATACGTGCTTCCCTTCCCCACCGGCATTTCCAATTCACGAAAGACGAATAGTTATACACGTTTCCAATGCCGGATCATATGAAGAGAAATTTAAGCATTGCCTGCTTGCTCCATGGTAGTCAAAACATTCATCATTTGGCCATCCTCAATTATATTTAAGAAAGATTGTGCCATCCACAATAAAAGTGTCCCGGGACATCAAACCCCAGGATAAGCAATGGCTTCGTTTGACACTAAAGTTAAAAATAAATAAAAATTGCCGGTTTTTGGATCATTCCCGATTTTGGGTTACAGGACAATGAGTCCGTTACTGAAAAATTAAAACAAGCTAGATTTGTTTAGATTCGACAAATAACCACAACATATTTATAATAGAACGTTTTTTGTATATACAGATAAAAACTAAGCACTTAATAGGAATATGAAGGTTTTTTGCTGAAAATTCACAGTAGATCGAGTAAGAACTTCCTCATTCTGGATAAACCGGAATTTAAAAAAAAACACTTTTTATAATAATATGTACATTTCTATTCATTGCAAATTCAGCTATTTTGCCACTATGAATAAAAAACTACCAAATTAAAGAATAAAAATCCCACTCAACTTCAAAATCTCAAAAAATAAATAAATTTGGAGTCCTATTTTTTTTTAGTAAAACAGGGTGGCCACAAAATTAACGAAAATAAGTTCCCTGATAGATTTCTAAAAATTTCCTTGATTTTATGGAAAACTTTTTTTTAAATTTCCCCAACTTTTCCAGAAGTGTAGACATCCTCATCAAATAGAACACGTATACTAAAGAGATAAAGAGCCATTTTTTAAAAAATAGTTTTGGCGGTAATGAAAAGTTAAAATTTTTCCGAAACATTAAATTTTCAACGATTGCCACCACAATTATCTGGGTAAATGGGGCAAAATGTGGATGAACGGGGAAACATACCTTCAGAACAAAGAAAATTTCCCTGATTTCTTTGAAATTTAAAAAAATTCACTGACATTTCCCCGGTTCTGTGGCCACTCTGTAAAACATTAATTTACTCGTCAAATTTGATTTTCAAAATTTTTCGTTTGATTGAATGCTACAGGATAATCAAGCTTTTACTATATATTTATTTCCAGTATGTGCAAATTCAGTTAACTTTTTTACCATTAAAAAAAAACCAAGAATGTAACACTCACAACTTAGAAATATCAAAATAATATTTATACATTTTTTAAAAATTACATTTTGGGTCATATTGCTGTTTTTTGGCAAAATAGTGACAATTTTTAAACAATTCCAATTGATTCGAATGCCAGATAATCAGGCTTTTATTGTACAATGATAATGGGTAAGGCTTGGGTGTTATGATGACAATAAGTTCCTAGAGCTAACATGTAACACTCAACAACAAAAATGTATTGGCAGGGTTGTTAGAAGTTTAAATGCTTAAGTTTTTTAGTAATTTTGATTGCATGCCAAAGTCAGAAAATTATTTAGTTATAAAATACAGCTAGTTTTAAATTATTAAAGAATTTAAAATCAATAATATTTTCAAAAGAAATAAACTTGCCTTCTTCTGGTACATCAGCATCCTTAGCAATAAGGGCAATCAGAAGATCATACATTAAGTTATTAGCAACTTCCATATCGTAGGCATAATCAGATGAACCACATTTATTAGGAGATGTTTTAAACATTTGAACACAAGCAGGGTATCTGTCATCATCATCTAAAATTAAAGAAAAAAAAACTTTGTAGTAAATAGATAATACTATTGATCTAAATTTTCACTTAAGATTCTTTGACTGAAAACAATTTGTTATATGTGGCACTTACAGTTTACTATTTTAACATAGCTAGCTAAAATAATTGAATGAGACAACAGGTAATTGTATAGACCAGTGTTTGCTTTACTTTTAGAGGTAGGCCGTATGACTTAGGTTGGAGATTTTCATGGGCCGGATTACACCAATATATGTATCTTTAATTGTTATCGATTTAGCAATATATAGCCTTTCTGAAAACTGAAAAAAATATTGATTTTTTTTATCTTAATAAAAATACAATTGATATTTTCTTTTCTTTCAAATCATTAAAAAATAATAATTTTCATTATTAGTAAATTAAAATCTAAAAAAGAGAATCTTTTATTCCAATGTGACTTGATCTAACTTTTAATAAAGGTATTTAAACTGTATTTCCAGATTAATCTGTTTCAGTCGATATCAATTGTGAGACGATGGCAGTCGAAATCTTATTTTACGATAGTCGATATCTATCGCAGTATTTGTTGCAGCCAGTCTCAATAAATTGTCCAAATGAGATTCAGGTAAGTTATTCCTGTATTTATTCTTGATGAAAACCATCTTGCCAAAAGCTTCTTAATATATTTTCTTCGGGCACGTAGTGAAGATCTCTGTTCTACATAGTTAACACATACTATTTTGAACAAATTACAATTATGTTAAAAAGTCCATACCATGAAATTTGATCTTCTGTTCTGCCAACGGGCTGCAGAAAAATATGTTGCGGGCCACATACGGCTTAAGTAGTGTCCAAGGTTGGTTTAGATAAAAGTAGACTCTTAAACATTACATTCACATTAGTAATTTAGACTCCGTCATTAAAAGTTAATTAGTGAATTTAAGAGAAATTTTTTGTTCATTCGATAATTTCAATAATTTATATATTATTTCAATATAAGGTAAGCATGTCTCACCTCGTTTAGATGCTGGCAAAATAGCAAGACGTAAAGTATTTGTAGCCACTGTAGTGAATATGTCAGGATCCCGGCAAGCTGCAGGGCCTAGAACTCTGAATATATAATGCATTTCTTTGGAAACGGGTAAAGATGATGATCCACCACCAGCTGCAGCAGACCTTATCACCTATCAATATAATTAACTTTTGAATTATTTGGAGTTTTTTTTTGGGGGGGGGGGAGGGGGAGGGGAGGAGGATAGGAGGACTTTAGAAAAAACATTCATCAAGCTGAATCATACATTTCAGAAAAAATGGGATTGAATCAGACACAGAGCAGTTCTCAGAAAATACATAGAATTGAAAAAAATAGAATAAAGTTGTGCATTTTAAAGTGTCCTCAAAAACATAATAAAATTTATAAAATATAATCAAATAATACAAAAAACTTTAGTTTTTAGCCATTACCAAACACAATAAGTTAATAAATGACATTAAAACAATTGTATTTTTAACCAGGAAATATGGCAAGACAAATAGATTTAGTTCCGAATTTTACCAAATACGAAAATATATTCCAAAATCAAATAATTTCTTTTGTTTAATTAAAAACTATCTTTTTCCCAACAGTAGTTTTTACTTAATTCCCTTCTGCAAAACAATCACTGTCAGTTTTAGACAGATAATTCATTCACTGTCTTTTTCATAGTGGAAATGTCACCTTCTAAGCAAACTTTTTGATTTTAAATTGCAAGTTTCTTCAATTTTCTGATTTCTTTTGTGTTCAATGTCATTTATAATGTTATTTTTCTGTTTTTTTGTGAATTATATATTTCTGCCTCAGAGAACAAAAAAAAACTTCCATGTTTCTTTTGTTAAAATTTTCAATCTCATTTCGATTTTGAGTTTTTATAAAATCATCCTCAGACAACAATGTTTCATGTTTAAGATTTTCCACCTATGATCTGTTCAGAAATAGACCTCGCTCAACAGGTATCCTGACCATGTGATAGTATGAGTTTTCATACCTAGCTACATTCTATCCAAAGTACTGAAAAAAATATTACTACAACATTTAAATATAAATTACTATTTAAATCTTAAGCTAATATGAAAAACTTTTATAAATAAAAAAAAAACATATTTACATACAATTGCAGTTAAAATTACAATTTTAAACATGGATTAAACGGAAATAAAAGGACGATTAATAAAAATTTTCGCGTACAAAATTTTACTTACAAATTTTATTCATTATGCATCGACTCAAATCAAAAGGCGAAATTGATCCTCAAACAGGAAAAAATTAAAGTACACCTCGGCAATAACAACCACGACTTCAACATAAATATTGACGAAAGTGATATAACAGATACTATTAGTGCTCAGGGGTGAAAACAGTCAAAAAATAAAAAACAGGAAAATATAAACAGCATTATTTTAAGCTACAAAATAGCTGAATAAAAATATAATTATGTTCTAATGAGCGTACAGAACAGTAATGCAGCCAAAAATTTTCTTATGGAGATATAGCAAATTTAGTCGTATAAAGTCTACTAAATATAATAAAATTGAAGAAAAGCAGAACTTCTCGGAGAAAAAAAGCAGATTTTCACCCCTGAGTGCTAGTATTGAAAACACTGGTAAATTATCAGGAATAACTGTATTATATCGCCGTAACACTCAACGAAAATGACCATCAGAACTATGTGCAGGGTGGCCACAAATTCAGGAAAAAAAGTTCCCTTATAATTCCCTGACAGATTTGTACAAAATTCCCTGATTTCACAGTAAATTTTTTTTCAAATTCCCCCAATTTTTTCAAGGTTTTCCAGATGTATTAACACCCTGATCAAATAGAACATATATGCTAAAGAGATAACATGACAATTTTTAAAAAATAGTTTTGGTGGTAATGAAAAATTTAAATAATTCCGCAACATTAAACTATGAACAATTACCACCACAAATCTCCGGATAAATGGCACAAAAATTTCCCACAAATTCAGGAAAAAAAGTTCCCTTATAATTCCCTGACAGATTTGTACAAAATTCCCCGATTTCACAGTACATTTTTTTTCAAATTCCCCCAATATTTTCAAGGTTTTAAAGATGTATTAACACCCTGATCAAATAGAACATATATGCTAAAGAGATAACATGACAATTTTTAAAAAATAGTTTTGGTGGTAATGAAAAATTTAAATAATTCCGCAAGATTAAACTATGAACAATTACCACCACAAATCTCCGGATAAATGGCACAAAAATTTCCCTGATTTTCGTTAAATTTTAAAAAGTTCCTCGATTTTTTCCAGAATCAAAAAGCTCCCCGACATTTCCTTGATTTCCAGGTTCAGTGGCCACTCTGTATGTAAATCTCAGCAATAACAGCCTATACATCAGCATAATGCTCAGCGAAAATGCCAACCAAACACAAATGTAAACAATGATGATAGACATTACAAAATTAGAGGAAACAGTAGTAAAAGTGCTACATCGGAAGTTTTGTAATGTCTGATCATACGCAGGTTCCGTGAATGTCAGTCTTGAAAACAAGTGCAGTATTAGTATACGATCTCGTGTACTTCAGTTTTCTAAAATACATATTTAGAAGGAAACATGTCCAAAATAAAGCATTGTAATTTTTTTTTTGTAGCCCAGATGGGAACAATTAGCACAAGAGTGCAACTTCTACTTCTAAAGACGTTAACAGCGTAAGCTTTGGCAATTAAGAGAGCTCGTTCCAGGGATGTGGCCTTGTCAATCTTTCCTCTCAGTCGGCAAAAAAAAATATTCATATTAAGAGAATAAGAGGGCTAAGTGTTATGATTACAATATTTTGAGCTTTAGCAACAGATTGGGTGATTGGGTCTACTTTAGATTTTAGAGATGCAAATAAGAAAACAGGCAGAAAA
The DNA here is from genome assembly GCA_963978545.1 of Linyphia triangularis. NCBI lineage: Eukaryota > Metazoa > Arthropoda > Arachnida > Araneae > Linyphiidae > Linyphia > Linyphia triangularis. Next base: position 81,015,970 of record OZ021721.1, on the reverse strand, counting down.
TTGTGATCACAGTTTTTAGGAAACATTATGGAGTTTTTAAGAGCGCTTAAAAATCCCTCCAAATTAAGGATTTTTAAAGGCCAGTAGGAACCATGTTTATAACAAATAAACCAGTTTCACACTAAAAATATTAAATTGACATTCAATAGAGTGTAAACTCAATAGTCAAGTTTTAAAGCAACATTCGAAAGACTTATAATCCAACCGTCTCAAAACATTTCAATATTTATCAATAAATACAATAGCCACTGAACTGTTGATTGAGCAAACTGAATTACAAAAATCACATACAATTATATAAAAATTTGTAGATTTAAATAGATATATTACAATGAGGAATGTGCCCACTGAAACTAATTTCCTGGTAAAAAAAAAAAAAAAAAGCTTGCATCAGCAAAAGCAACACAAGATGTAAATTAAATAAAGTTTTAAGAATTCAGATGCAAATAGTATAATGACAATAACAATGGCAAAACTCGGAAGTAAAAATCCTACAGGCGAAAATCATCCCAAGTAAGAATAGTGCAGAATAGTATAATCTTGAGCTTGATTTTGCAAGATACAATAAAAACTTTAACGGAAACTACTGATCAGGAAAAACGAAAAAGGCGATTAATAAAAGAATATTTTATAATTTGGTAGTCACAAATATAGGTTTCCTTCTTAATTTAAAACCAGAAATGGTCATAAAATACATTGAATAACCAAAACATTTAGACTCTATAATAATAGTTTCAATTGTAGTAACTAGCAATAGAATTTTTACAAACTTAATTTATTGTAGAAGACTTAGATTTAAAAAAAATAAAATGCTCATAGAGAAAAAAAAAAGTTAAAATTACCTTTTCCATTGTAAATGCTAAGGTATTACAATCTTCCAAGACATGCCGAAAGAGCAAAGCAGTTAAGGATGTAAATCCAACAAAGGAATATTGTTGTGTCAAGTTAAGAAGTGTCTTAGGTCCATCCATATTAGCAAACATCACAGCATTGCAATGCCTCCGAGTTAATCTTAAACATAACCGCATAACAGCATGGAGAGTATCCGGATCAAGAGGAACTTTCATTAGGATTACACAAAATCTGGAAAAATGCATTAAAATATAAATGGAAGAATAATTTAAATATTAATAAATAATTTAAATGCATAGTATAATTAACTTTATTACCAATATTAGAACAGAAATTCTAAAAAATATATATATATATATACATACAAAATAAAATTTGATACTAATCGAACTTGTTGAAAGTAACTCTGGCAACAGAATACAAAAAAAAAATTAATTTAAGAAATTATATGGCACACAATAGAACAAAATTATCTATTACAACTTCAACAGGGTTGATGCTCATAAAAAGTGGAATTTGGAGTATTGCATCGTGGTTGGAGCAGTCAAACAACCTAATTTAAACAATGTTTTGCACCAAGTACCCAATTTGCACAATGATTTTTAAGTAAATAATTGAAGAGTTCTTAATTAAGAAGTAATTTAAAATTCATTAACAGTTAGATCAAAATACAAAATGTGAAGTTGGTTACCAAACTTGTCTACATTTTCATTTTGAAATAAAGATTTAGCGATATATATATTTTTTTAAATTTTACTTTCATGACAAAATTTACAAAATTAGATTAATATAAATCTCTTTCTTTAAGAAGTATGAAAAACAAAGTTGTAACCTTGAAAAGAAAATGAGTGCAATATAGCAACTGCATATAGAAAACAAAATTTCTTACGATCAAGGTATCCTTTGATTTCAATTAATTACTCTTACTAGGAGTTTGAGTGTCGTTTGAAAATGTATTTTTTGTCCAAAATTATGTATTTTCCAATCGACCATTTTCAGCATACAAAAAAATATTACGAAGTGGTACTTTAATGTTCGGTTAAATGCCTCCAACTAATCGCTTATTTTGAATGCTTTTCAGGATTTTGTACCACCTAATTTATAGGAGAAATTTTATCAGAATTTCAAGCTTAGTGGAGTAGTACGGGGAATTGATGAGCATTAGTGAGCAGGAGGTGGAGCCTTTCAGTATTTAATTATTTCATAAACTTTTACTAACTAATTTAACATTTTTAATTATTGTATAAATAAAAACTTTCTTTGAGATAATTACTTTCAATTATACTCAATGGCAAATCCACTACAATTACCCCAAAACACGCAAAATACGAAATTTTGCTGCTCATTGAGCACCATCTTTTAATTGGAGTAAGATTCTCAAATTTTGCTGGAATGGGTAGATGTAAACAAAATGAGGGGGTGTCCTGATCTCTTGCTACACATTTTTTGTTTTACCAAATGTTTTTGAACAGCCCTAATGTTACAGTAACTGATGCAACAAAAGTTCATGACAATAGAAGTGTACCTAATTGAAAAATTATTTATCGTTTTAAAAATATCTTTTTAAATACCGAGATGGTACGGTCTCTGCAACCAAATTTTAAAAACTTCAACAAATGTTTTTTTTTTCCACTAAGATGTAGTATTATATCCAATAACTTCGGCTCACTAAAATCATGTTTATTGTTTTGTTTTGCTACTAAAAGTAAAACAAAAATTCTACTTGTCCTGCTCTATTAATAAGAGGTTTATTGCACATGGATATATGTGATATGATTTTGATGAAGGATAGCATGAAATTACAAAAAAACATAAATTATCATTAAAAACAAAGTGTTTTAAAAATATTTATAATCCTCAGGGATGAGTTTGGTACAAAATCCAAAAGCTAAAAATTGTATGCGTAAAACACAGCTATACTTAAAAAATTAGTAGTTTTCCATGTGCATTTATAACACTGCACCGTCTGTCTGTTCGTCCGTGAGCAAAAATTGTTCAAAATAGCTAAACGTAGGGATATACTTTGTGCTGTCATCAGGCATGGATTAGCTTCAAAGTAAAAAAATTCCTTGAAATTGATGAAAACCGGCAAAAACTTTAAATTTTCAACAAGTCAAACAACTTTAAGCAATTACACTATATTGACAAACAAGCCAAATCTAATTAAACCCAGTTTTCAAAATTTGTAAGCTACATTTTCAGTACTAAAAATCTTTAAATTTAAATTTTTATTCATATTGTTAAGCTTATTCAATAAAAAAAAAAAGCAACAAATAATTGCAGTTAAAATAACAAATTTTAAACAGATTATTTAGAAAGTTACAAATGGGACTAATTTTCAGAATATTTTAAAATCATTTTTATACAATATGATATAAAATTTTTTAATAAACCTGCATAGATTCAAATCAAACGGCGAAATCGATCTAACAGGCACCAATCGCGAATATAGCTGCTGTTGCATTAATGGAAGTTTAAACGATTGGCTATAAAAACAGGGTTGAAAATCGCTGCAATAGCTGATATTGTATAAGTGTAAACGACCATCACTCTAACAAAAGTAAGAGCAACAGCGCTTACAATACAGGCAAAAATCTAGGTATCGGCAGAAATGAACATCACAACAACGTGCATATCGGCGATAGCATTCACAATATCGGCACAAATCTCGGTAATATCGATACTTTCTTGGCAACACTAGTGCGAATTTTGGTAATATCGAACGTTACTAGTGTGGCTTTCGGCCAAAATTACTCTTGCGCAAACAGAAATATCAAAGTTAGAGCCTAATATACCAGAGCAACTCAACAATAGAGCTATTGTATAGGCGCAACACTTGACGAAAATTACCATCTCAACAACGCAAATCTCATCGATAGCGCAATGCATCAGGATAATATTGACATTCTTTCAGTAACATCAGTGCAAATCTCAGATTTTACAACAGGGTAGCACTCAGCGAATGACCATCACATAAACGTAAATATCAGCATTAGTGCTGAATATACTGGAACAATTCTCAGCAAAAGCTGTTATATCGGTGTAACACTCCGCAAAAATGACCAACACAACAACCAAAATCCCAGCGATAACGCACGTCATAACCACACAAATCTCAGTAGTAGCAAACATTACATTAGAGTAACGATTAGCGAAAATGAGCATCACATACCAAAGTAAATAAACGATAGTTCTGTGGATGTCAGACTTGAAAGCAAGAGCATTATTAGTATACGTTAATCGCGTGAATTAGTATGAAGGAAATTACATTTTGAAAAGAGAAAAAAATGGCACAAAAGGATCAAATTTCAGCCCAGTTGAAAAAGTTCAAAATGAGAGTTAGAGCACCAATCCGACTAAAAAAATGGGTTTCATTAGATTTTTGTATTTTGAGAAGGAATGCGATGCAACCCCCGAGAGGTAGGTTTTCCGTTCTTCCTGATCGGGCGGAAGTGAAGCTGCTTCGCGATTCGGGCTTAGAAAAAAGATATTTTTCTGTGGGATAGAAAAAGCAGGAAAAAACGGATTTTTTTCTTCAGGAATTAGAAAAGCGGAACTTTCTTTGAAAAAGCAGAATTCTTTTTTTTCTATAAAAAGAAGAAAAAAAACGGAATTCTGCTACATGGCAAAAAAACTCATCTCTGAATCCTAAGTTTTAAAGAGATGTTCAAAAATAAAGTATTGCCCAACTCCCATTAGTTGGCTGAGGGGAAAGCACTAATAAACCAGTTTGGCCCAGTTACTGACAGTTGGGATCATAGCGTACCCATACCGGCCAACTAAACAGTACCAGATATTCTAAACATGTTCGTATAGTAAATGTAACCTTACCTAACTAGATTCCTACATTGGTTAGCTTTCAATCTTTTGACAACTGTCATTTGGACAGGCTGAGTATGAAGATGAGACATATCACTTTGAACAGTACTGTCAGTAGATACTGGATCAGCAGTTTCTGGCAAATTAGAAACTTCTTTTTCTTTACTTTCAAATTTGATCTTATCTTTCTCTTTTTCTTCTTTGTTTTCAGTTGTAAGCATTATTGGTCGCCAATTTCCAGTTTCTTCATTTATCTATCAAATAAAAAGAGCACATGAAATATATTTGGTCTGAATTTAAATGTAACACGATTTTGTATAAAAATTAAAACTTAATAACTAACATAACTTAAATAAAATACGACCATTTCATAATTTGCTTCTTAGAACATCAAAATGCAAAGATACCAAGAATTGCACAAAACTTACAGTTAATGAATTTTATACCCAATACACAGTTAATGAATTTTATACCCAATACATCTTATTTCCAAACATCTTAGTCAACTGAACTACAAATATTATACTTGAAGTTTTAGATTTAGTGGAGCTAGTGTAAGATATTTTTAAATAATGTGAAACAGATTCAAAATCAAATGGGAAAGTTGGTTGGTTGCATTGGAGATGTTTTTTGAAGAATCGTACTACGTTTGTGGATCATGTATTTGGCCTGGAGATAAATCAACACCATTGCAATCAGAAACAGAATAAATCCGTAGATTGTGGAAAGGTATGGAGATAAAAAACAATAATTTTAATATATAAAATTGTGAGGAAGAAAATTCGCTTGATGAGAAAGAGTAAGCTGCAGTTACAGAAGCGATACAAAATTTAGATATATACAGGGTTCATACAAGTTTTTGAAGAAAAAAAAATTTCTATGAGTTTTCCAGGAATGTTTGAAAAATTTCCAGGAGGTATTGCAAATCAAATTATGATGCCTTGTTCATACAATGCAAATTTTAGTGAATGTACCATAATACACATTGAAGTGATTCTACTCTTTATTCTTAACAAATGGCAAGAATGATCCTTTAGGAAAAGAAAAGTTGACGCATGTTATAGAATGATAAAATGTAAGTAGACTACAGAAATACTAATGGAAAAGCAGACATAAACAGTAGACAATAATTCTGTTGAGTTAGTAATAATGCTACCAGCAGGAATTGTATGTTAAAACTTTATAAGACTTTCCATAAATATGGTTAAATCTTCAGATTATTTAGGTCCATAATAATAACACGCGGTTAATCAATTATTTTCAAAATTATAAATTAACACACACTTGTATTTACTATTCTAAGTTATTATCCACTTAATTCCTACTACAACTTGTAGGTCATCCGAAAATAAAATATACTATTTTTTTAGAACTAGATCTGTATTTAATAGTTAACTTGTATTTATTTTTACATCTCATTTACATAATATGGTATTCTCATTTACATTCCATTATGGTTGATAAAATGTATTTTATTTTTTAAAATTACATATTTAGTTCTTAAACTCAAAATATTTTCCATTTAATTTTGCATCAATAGTGCTAAGTAGACACTGTTTCAAGAAGAGCCTTACGCTTTTCACTCATTACTGGCTGCAGGTTCTTTTTCTGTTCATCTAAGTACATTTGGTACGTTTGCCTGGCATTATAAGGCTTTTATTGATGATTACTTTACTAAGTCCTCCAACACTTCTCAGATGATCCGTGATTACTCGCTTTGCCACTATAGATTGTTCTTTGAGGTTTTCCAACATTAAGTTCTTATTTACTGAAAAATACCTTTCTACTGAAGCTTGTCCATGTGATAAAAATAGTAACATGCTCACAACTTTCCAAATACTAAATTTTTTGACAAAAAATTGAAATAAACGTGTCAACTCGATCAATAGCAGGATTGAAGTCAGCTTTAGAACAACCTTTAAATTGATTAGACAAGTCCAAAGCTTTGAACTCTTCTACAAAATGTTGAAATTCTTTTAAAACTTTATCGTAATCAGATTCCTTAATTTTGGATGCATTAGTTAAAGATAGTAGAATGTTTTGCATTTTACTTGGATAGTTCTTTTCACCAAGTGTTTATTAAAGTGCGTGGATCTAGGCACGAAAAGTTCTGTACAATAGAATATTGCAATGGACACTTTTTGATAAGTTTTTTTTTCTCATGGATAGTAAAAATGACTTGAAAACGAAAAATTCCATTTTCTGCTAATCTGTTATTTGTTTAACTTTAGTCAACTCTTATTTGCTTTTTGGCAGAAAAAAACAACATCTACCAGGCTAGCATCATTCAGATTAGATGAATAACCTAAATCAATGCTTATTAGAAGAAGAAACTGTAAGCAGTTCATCTTTAACAAATTTTTGCAATAAACTTTTCCAAATATTATAAATAAATTATTATTCAAATCCCCAGAAATGAAGAGCAGTATGGGCTTGTCAGTTTGATACACAGTTAGATAAGGTTCTACTTCACTTGCTAGGTGAATAAAAATATTACATTTCGCTAGAAAAGGAATATCATTAATGCTTTTCTGTACAGCTTCAAATGTCTTTGTATCAGGATGTGGGAATTTTTTCTCTAATCCAGAAACACAAGAAACTTATTTCTTAATATCTGGTAAAATGTCACGTAATCTGTTTGACACAATCATATTCACTAGCCATTAATGTTTACAGAGGTTCAAGGAGAGCTTTATATTGTCTGAAAGGATTGCATAATCATCCCTGCATGCAGGAGTCTTTGAAAAATTTATATAGTACTGCATAAGCTGCCTCCTCAACTTCTGGGAAAGCAGAGCACCCACAGCTAAATGCATTATGCATAATATGTACAATACAACTTCCAATGTTTAGCATACTAGAGCACCCTTCTCCTTTTAATGGTCAACCATTTTGGAGAAAACACTCTAATTGACATTAGGTCCATCCATTGACAATTGCAGCAAATTAGAAGAAATCATGTGGACGAGTCACATGGATACACTTGGCACCATTTAGTAGGCAAGTTGTGAACTAACATTGTATTTTCAAATTTCAGTAAATTGTGTGATGAAATAAAAAAATAAACTTAAACTTTAGAATTTTTTTTCTTGTATCATTAAAAATGTAAGCAAATTAAAAACTTCCAGGAATCAAGGTGCTATTTTTTAAATTTTCTATGAGTCCTAAGTAAATTTAAGGAGTTTTCCAGGGCCCTAGAAAAATAAAATCAATTTCCAGGAGCTGTATGAACCCTGTATATATATAAAACACTGGGTACAAACCTAGCTACAAAATGAAGTGTTAATAACTCACTTAAAATAATTTAATAATTTACCTGGACCATAGTTGTTATCTGTACAGTATAATTTCTACGTCCTGCAGAAAAACGAAGACTAGTTTCACCAGCCTTATAAGCCTCATCAATAAGTTTGTTGTTGGCAAGTGTGTAGTTATTCCATTTCCCATTTCGGTCATCAAACCATTTCCATTGCCTCTTAGGAGCCTATGAAACAAAATAGGTATTACACAGGTGCATTAATCAACATCCTACTTCTAAAATGAAAATTTTATAACGTGTTCTAAAAAAAAGCTTAATAATCAAAACTTTGTCGGATCAGCAAAAAATTGAAATTTATAAAACCCATTAAGGAACCAAAAAGAGCACCTAAGAAACACTTCTAGAAGAAAAAAATTACCCATCCACAAATCACTCAAATGTGCAGGAGGCATACAAATTGAAATTTCATGAAGTTTGGAACAAGTTTGGCGGGGAGGGATGATCTATAAATGTAAATTTCTAGGACACTTAAATAGTTTTTAACACTTCAATACATTCCTAGCAATTTAAAAAATCTGCTACACAAATCAATGCATTTTATTATGTTCCAGTTGTAAATAAAAGAAATATTCAAGAGTAGTTTCTTTTAAAACAATTGTAAATATCAATTTCACCAGGTTTATCACAATATTTTGTCTTGCAAGCCAATTTCAAATAAAAATAACCCCTTCAAACCGATGATTTTTTCCATAATATTTCACCATTTCCTCATTTCTTAGATATTTCAGACATTAACATAAATACTTTAAATCCCATGGAGCCAGCGTTGTGGGTTTCACAAAAACCCAATGACTTTCCATTCGAAAAACTGGAAATGAACTCGCCCGACTCGTTCTCCTGTGGGCCACACCTGGGTTTTCTATGGGGGGGGGGGGGGGGGGGGTCACTGTCGACCATTAAAATATCATTGCTATGTCTACAACTTGCAATAGGGTTGCTCGTTGGGTCATCTACTTGATATGTCAGGGCATTTAGTCAGCATCTTATCAATGAATGAAACACCGCCGATAAGTACTTGACAAGATTCGCATACAAGAAAAATCCTGACTATCTTACTCAGTGTTCAAAGGGTGGGGCAGTTTGACAATGAGTACTCTAAACCCATGGCTCCCCTTTACATGCTCTACAATAGCCTATTTTTGAGGACTGCCACGCTGCAAACAACTACTGCTGGGAAGATTCACCACAGTTTGAAATATTCGTATTCCCCCTGGACCCGACCAAGGGCAACTGGCTGGGAATTTTTCTACAAGGCGATTTAGGGCGGGGTGGGATTTAAAGTGTTAACAAGTATTATTTTCAAGATAATTCTAAGTTTTAAACCAAAAAAATTCAACTCATTGCATTGGTTTTGATAATAACTGACACAATTTTTCAGAATTAATCGCTAACAAATGTTACATGTTTTCAATAATTTAGATTGTTTACAATCATATGAATGCATCCCAAATACCACATAGAAAAATGTCATAATTAAGTATCAGATAAGTATGAAATCTTAGTGTTTAAATTGATAAAGGATTATAAAATAATTTTATTCATACCAACTTGTTGAGTACCATGTTCTAATATCATACCTGCCAACATTGGCATTTTCAAATTAGTACAATTTTTAATTAATTAGTACAAATATTTGCATTCCTATGATTCATGGAAAGTTAAATAGCGACAATATTTATGAATGTAATATAGAAATAATAGTACTTGCAAATGCAAAAAATGCATAATATTAAATTGCTCCCAAATATAACAAATTGTTACATTTTAGCACAGAATAGAAATAATCAAATTTAAACTTTACGATGAAATCTCCGATGAGGTTTATGATTTAATCTAATCTACATTACACCCAAATAACATGCTTTATGACACAAAAACTACAGTGAAATATACAAGGAGTTTGTGGTACTCAAAGTGTTTAATCACACGCACAAATATCAATTATGCATGCTTTCGAATTCTTATTATTACATTTGATGTTGTCACTGTGTTTTTTAGAATTGATATTAACTTTGACATCAGTAAATCCACCATGAGAAATCTTAGTATCAGATGCATAAATAGAGCAGAATGCAAAATTTGTTCCTTTGCTTGAATTTATGATGATTTGAAGTAAACTGCTTGGTAAAAGACTCCAAAAAACTTGATATTTTTTGGAGTCTTATACCAAGATTGTATAGCATGGATATTTTAAAATAAATAATTAAGACTAACTAAGTAGCTGAAAACCGAAAGTGCTTTAATTACTTAAGTCCGAGATAACGAAACAGTCGTTCGGTGCTGCCAACACAAATGAAAACAATGCATCCCGGCGCCGCAACTTAGTGCTATTATTTATGCGCAACGTTGAAGTACGGTCCAAAAGAAGGAAGAATAAAAAAAACCTAAAGCACTTTTAGTTTTCTTCTTCTTTATTAATCTCTAAAGTTCGAGACAACGAAACAGTTGTTTGATTCGCCAGGTTCCGTCGGCAACACCATTGAAAACAGTGCATCCCCGACGTCGTGGTTTAGTGCTATTATTTACGCGTAATGTTGGAGTCCAGTTCAAAGATAGAATAATAAAAAAACTAAAGCACTTTCAGTTTTCTACTCCTTTATTAATCTCTAAAGTGCGAGACAACGAAACAGTTGTTAGGTTCGCCAGGTCCAATCAGCAACACCATTGCATCCCCAGCACCGTGGTTTAGTGCTATTATTTACGCGCAATGTTGGAGTTCCATCGAAACGAAGGAAGAAAAAATAACAAAAGCACTTTCGGTTTTCTACTTTTTTATTAACCTATAAAGTCCAAAACAACGAAACAGTGGTTTGGTTGACCAAATCCTGTAGGCAGCACAGATGAAAACATGCATCCCCGCCAACGTGCTTTATTGTTGTACATACAGGGTTTCTGCCAATCTTAAATGTCCCAAATCCCTGACTTTTCATGATTTTCCATGACTTAAGCAAATGATTTTCCATCACTCAAGAAATCACATTAAAAACATTGAACTTGACTCAAGAATTTTGTTATTTTACCAACGCAACCTAGTAAATAAATTATTGTATATGATTGTAAAATGATTACTATAAGTTTTATATTGAGTAAAAAATCCTCGTTTCATGTAAGTAAACTAAGCATAGGAAAATAATACAGTAAAGGTGTTTAAAACAGAGCGAGGTGTGTAACAGAGCTATTAAGGGTAAATAAAACCGAAAAAAAATCTGATGGAATCAATTTGAAATATTAAGGAATTTAGGCTTCTAATATATTCTGTTAACAGAAAACACAAGGCAAGAAGAAAAATATTCATGTTTGTAAAGGATGCAGTTAGATTGAAGTCGAAGAATTTCTTTTTAACAATATGGATGCGAGCTGCCGCGCTGCTAAGTTATAGAATAACTAAAAATCTAACAGAAATAATACGTAAATAATTAGGGTTCTCATACATACTGTTGACAAAAAATAAGTTTAAAAATAATCATGCTAGTAAAGGATTAAGTCAGATTGAAGTTATACGAACGGCAAGTGTAAGCGACTGTCGGCAGAACAAAGGAGCGGCACCGCTTGCGTTAATGTGTACATTGATTACAACGGAAGTATGGGTCCGGCCGGCAATGATGAACATGAGCGTCTGGGTGAAACATTTTGCCGCTACATCTTACCGCTACCCCCAAACATTAATTTTCGTTCACCGTCCTTTCTGTTTCCGTAGCCTTCGTCCGATAAAAATGGCAGAGAAGAACATAGATCTCCGTGGCTTTGATTTCAGAAGTTCAATACATTCCATGTTTATGGAATGAAGCGCGTTAGCTAGTTCAAATTTTATGCAATTCCTTAATTTTTCCAGAATAGTGAAATTCCCTGTTCTGTCGCCACCCTAGATATCTGCAAGAGACTTTTCCAATAAATGCAGAGGAATAGATACTCACCAAATAATCAGTAACGAAGATACGTCGAAACCAGAAGAAACAGCGAAAAATAATTTTCCATTCTTTGATATTTCAGATGTTAAAAAAGTTAATCAATCTTTAATAATAAGTAAATATTTGAAGAAGGAATAAGAAAATATAAGTAAATTAAATAATCAAAAATCAAATGTTTTGGTATGAACAATGTAAACCAGTAGCATACGGAGTCAAACCAAAAGTAAAGATTATGAAATTAATTTATTTCAGTTCTTGCATTATGAATTTTTTTTTCACCGAGACTTACTTGTGTGATGTCATAAGTTTGGAGTTCAGAAATTCTTTTCATTGGCCGGAGTTTTTAACTGTAACCGTTGTTTCTATCAATAAAGTAAATAAAAACGCAGATGAATCTATGAATCGTCGAAGTGAATGAATCTATGAATGAATGCAGATGAATCTATGAACAACGAATGCGATCATGGTTTTCCATGACTTTCCAAGGTGTTTGTGACGTCATAGTCACGTGATTTTGCGTAAGATTTTTTGGAATCCATGCAATTCACTGTTTTTCCATGACTTTTAGGCTTTTTTTTGTTCAAAATCCATGACTTTCCATGACAAAATTGACCCTATGTCTAAATTCATGACTTTCCATGATTTTCCCTGACTTTCCATATGCGCGGAAACCTTGTACATACAGGCAAACCTTGGAGTGTGAATATTTTGACTGACGCGGCAGCTTTGGAAAACCGTTTCGGTTTCGTTGGCGACTTGAAAAAATATTAAAAAGAAAAAAAAAATTTAAGGAAAAAACAAAAAGTACAGTTAAATCTGTATGGTTTTATTTAATTGTTCGTACAACCGTACAAAATAGTAAAAATCCGTACAAGTTGGCAGGTATGTAGTATACAAAAAAAATCAGAGGGGAGGAGATAGTTCCCTGTACTCTATCCTCTGGCTATGCACTAGCCTTTTACTACACAGCACAAAGTTTATGGACAAGCTATATGTTTTAATAAAATAAAATATATACACTAGAATGCTTTGAAAATTTTACTGTATCTAAACAATTGGATTATAAATTCATGCTTTGAATTCGGAAACAATTCATTGAAAGGAAGATAAATTTAAACAATTGGATTATAAATTCCTGTTTTGAATTCGCAAACAATTCATTGAAAGGAAGATAAATTAATTTTTTTTTAAATTGAAATTATGATGTTGTTAAAGTTTATGGAAGGTTTCAGGAGCGAGTCTGAGCCAGGGTTCCTCAATCACCGATTTGAAGCTCTTGCACGGAGTAATACTGCTTCCCATTCTTGAAGACGTATGCAAGAGGATTCCCCAGATATTCTCTATCAGATTGAGGTCTGGGCTGAGTGCTGACCAGTCCATCACACTGATATGCTGAGATCTAAGGCATGCTTTTCTACAACGGGAAGTGTGTATCGATGCATTGTCCTGCTGAAAGGTCCAGTGGGAACACCTAGGAGTTCACCAAACTGTATCAAATGTTCACTCAGAGTTTTTGGATTCTTTTCTGAATTTTGTCTGCCATTTAGAAAGCAGTGACATTTGTCCATTGTAGCCAAAAGCGCCATAATATGAGCAAGCTACCACCTTTTTGCCTGCTGAGTATGCTCTTCAGACCTTTTCTTAAGTGACACCAATAAAATGAGAACCCATCTGGAAAGTCCAAATTCCATATTTTTTCCTCAGAGAAAATAATAATCCATTCATCACGATAATACATGTGCTATTTTGTCTATTGAAGTTTTGTTGTTTGCGACAGTGTTTCAGAAAAGGCTTTTGAGCAAACTTTTGTTTTTTGATTAATCCTGATACAGTAATTTGTCTGCATATAGTGTCGCATGTCTTTTTTTATATATATCCAAGGCAGTTTTTATCTGATTAAGAGACAAATTGTCTGTTAGAGCCATTCCTTCAAGTCTTCTATCCTCGCGAAATGTGTTTTTTCTTGGCTTTCTTGCGCGATACAATTTTTTTTTAATTATTCTCCACACTGCAAAAGCCTTTAAATACCACCTTTGGACTGATTTAAAATAAGTAAAGTTTGCAAAATGGATTTACCTTTGGATTTCAAAATGTTACCACTTCAGGCGAGAATTGCAGAAATTTTGGCATTTTGATAACTCATACAGTGATCACTACACTTTATAGTCTAGGAAAGAAGTCTCATCTATACTCCACTTAACGCATTTAGAGAGATATTTGCATAAGATCTCATTTGTGCTTAAACTTTTACGACTTTAATTTTTTTTTTTGCAATTTCCGATTTTTTTTAACAACTAATTTTTTTCCAAACTAAAGATATATATATTTAGGATCGTTTGAAAGCATTCCGTTGTACAATTCTTTAATTAGAATATTTGTGTTGCGCTTAAACTTTGGCACCGCCCTGTTATAAGGTCACAAAACTTTGGAAACGTGCGTTATGCAATTGAATAGCATAATTTGATAGACGAATTAGGTATTTAGCTAATCAAATTAATAAAATTTTGGTATTGAATAACAATCATATCATATTTACCAAAAATATGGGAGCCTTTCTTTTAGACATTACAGCAGCCTTTTCATACAGATCAATGATTAAAACAATGAATGACAACCATCTGTAAATAAAAGATAAAAGTTAACAAATTTAAATTCAACTTCTAAAAAAGTGTTTCTTAAATATCATTTATTTAAAAAAATTTAAGTATCATTGCACAGAAAGGGTCCAATAATGCCAATTTAGTATTGGTTGTATAAAACAATTTCTTTTCATTTTAATGATATTTTAAGTTTTCCTGATTTTACCTCGAAACTTTCAGACAGAATACTCGAGAAATCCAACTATCAGTTTGTGTCACTCTGTAAATTACAAGTACTTACTTTGGAGCTGCTTCATCTTTTAACATTTTCAAGCATAATGCTGCTAATTCCATAACTGTTATAAAAGTCGAAATCAATTCTTTGGAATCGATAGCAGCTGCACAAGCAAATTTCATTTCCTTGGAAAAAAAGAAAAAAAAATCAATAATTTCATAAACATATTATATTGCAGTCTTATAGAAAAGTAAAGACTTTTACCTCAAATACAAGAGTAAATAGATGCAACCGTACAGCAAATTTTGGGTCAATTGGCATCCAAGGCAACTTTGACCCAATGCCCCAACCTTTTCGATCAATTGGAATAGACTCGGGGCTAAGACGGCTTATCATATAATACATTTTCACATGAATCTATGGGAGAAAAAACACAATTTAGACAATCTTTTTGGATTAGTTTCTGTAACACAACTATATTTATGCATACAAAGATAACACTACACATATATTTTTGTTAGCGTCTTATAAAATCGCTAAAAAAATTGGAAATAATCGTGGATTTTTACAATGCATTTCAGCGATATTTAAATTTAAATAAAAAAGTGTTATTTAAAAACAATTTGGCAAGAGGTAAATTATAAAAAAACATTCCCCTAAATTTAATAAGACACGGCGATTTCGTGTGTCTGAAGGGAAATATTCTTTTTAAATGCTTAGTGTAAACATTTGATGGTTGTACACCTTCAACAAACCCTTTCAACTTTTCTGAGGAAGAAGGCATGGTAAAAATCTGGTGAAATATGCTTAATCAAAGTATGTATGAAATTGTCATCCATGCTAATTAACTAGCACTCCGAAAAATTAAGACGGCCTTCACAATCCACCATATGATGTTCATTTTATCGGCATCCATTCAATGATTTTAGTTCTTGGTCTATACGTTGCGTGTTTGAACATGAATGTGTATATGCAGGGCTCCCACTCAGAAAGATTTGGAGCAGTTTTCGGAGCAGGAAAATGTCTTTTGGAGCAGGTAAAAACAAGTTTAGTAGCAGGAAAAATGCCCTTTATAGTATGTAAAAGAACTTTTGTAGGAAAAATAAAAAAACAAATTTTGTAGCAGAAAAATAAATTTTGCAGTAGAAAAAAAAAAGGAGAAAAAAACACACAAATTTTGAAGCAGAATTAACTGAGACGAATGTCACTAAATGTCGCAAATCTCCGCAATAGCTGCTATATTACATTATCATAGGCCTTGACGAAAACGAATATAACACCAAAGTTAATATTGGCCTAGCACCCACCATACTATTGTAATCTCGGTAATAAGGGGGCAAAATCCCAGTGATATCGTATTTTTTTTAAGTCATTAAACAGCGTCGCAAATCTCTGCAATATCTGCTATTACATTACCATAGACCTTGGCGAAAACGAATATAAAATCCAACGTAAATATTGGGGATAGCACACAATACCATCGCAATTTAGGTAATATTGGCGTAAAATCCCAGTAATATCGTATTTTTTTAGGCCACCAAACAGCGTTGCAAATCTCGGCAATAGCTGCTATTACAATAGTGTAAAATTCAGCGAAAATGACTACCACACTTGCGTAAATATTAGCGAAAGCGTTTACAATACCGTCAAAATCTAGACAAAGGATATTAAGTAAGATGAAGACTCAGCAGAAATGACCATCGCTAAAACGTACATATCGGCACAAATGTCGGTAATATTGACATTTTCTAAGTAATGTTTGTGCAAGATTCGGGAATATAGGAATTTAACAAAAGCGCAACACTCTTCGAAAAGACAGTCACACCAAGGAATATATCAGCAATAGCGCCAAATAAACCGGAGCAATTATCAACAACAGCGCTAATATATCGGTGAAAGACTCGACGAAAATGACCATCATAATAATTTGCAATAAGATCTGCATTAGCTTCGCAAATCATCGCATTGTCTCAGTAATATCGGGGTAAATTTAGGATATTGCAATATTCCAGCACTCGGCAATAATTACCATCATACCAACAAAAATATCAGTAATAGCGTCGAATTAACTGGAGCAATTCTCAATACTACAGAGCTATCATATCGATGAAAGAATCGACGAAAATGATTGTCATAACAAGGTAAAACTTAACAATAATGTCCACATTAGCGTCGCAAATCATCATAGCACTTGGAGAAAATGAACATCGCACCATCATAAATATCAGCGTTAGCGCCAAATATACAGGAATAATTCTCAACAATAACGATATTACAGTGGCAAAAAGTATTGAATTTCAGCCCGCTAAAAATTAAATAAAAAAATTGCATTCTGGCACAAATATGGCTAAAATAAAGCATTTGGAGCAGATTTTTGTATTTGGCGCAGGTCTGAGACCCCTGGTATATGTGACAAGCGGTTTCAGTAGGTGTGATCCAAATATTGCGTACTTTTAAGGGGGGAAAATAAAGTTTAGCAAATTCGTGTGGGATGGCATATTTTCTGGAAAAGGCAAAGGCGCTATTTTTAAAGAAAAGGGACAGGCAGGGCCTTCCCTTTTCTGCGGGCTTATATATATGTCCTCCCTAAGTACAATGCTTTGCATTGCAATTTTCAAAAAAAAAATTTGTATTTAAAATGGCTTCAAACATTCCCTACATCACTTTGGCTATCATTAAGTGTTAAAAATTATATTTTCTTGCTTAAATTTGCATAACTAAAAAAAAAAAAATTAAAATTTTTAATTTTCTACACAACTAAGCCCCCTTTTGTTAAAGAAAATAAACTGTGGAAGCACTTAAGCTTTTTTTGGCAGGTATAAAATTTAGAAAGTTTACAATTTTATATATAATCACAAAAATTACAGCAACAATTTGATTTAAAAAAACACATATAAAATATAGTATTTTATTAATGTATTACTTCACTGGTCAAGCGATTAATAAGGCATCTACTTCTCCACATTTCCCCATTTCTAGCCCCAACAGCTATCAAAAGATCACAGCAACGATACACAGTATCAGGCAAGGCATCAACTAGTTTTAGACAACCATCTACAACTCGTTCAGTAAATTTGTCTATCACTTTAGAAGACAATGGTTCTTCTTGTTCTTGAACATACTCCTGTTCTTTTTGTTCATCAGTTTTGCTTGGTTCTCCTTCAACCTAACAAATCATGAAGATTAGTCCTTATATAATAATAAAAGTTACACAAAACAAGCAACATACATAAAAATATTCTCAATAACTTGGGACATACTTGATTTGTGGAGACTAACACATTATCCCCCAATGACATGGCTATTGCTCGAAGCATTTGATCTTCTTCAGACATTTCCCAGTCCATTCCTAATCCCTTAAAAAAGGGGGAAAAGAAAAAAAAATTAAAAGTTAATGCATACACTATAACAAATTTCTAAGACAAATAAAATGTGATTTTGAGTCAATTAAATCACTAGTACAAAACAGAAATTTAAAAAGAAAGTGAATAGCTAGAGTTGATCCAATGTCAAATAAAATGTATAAACAATTGACAAGGCAATACACATCATGCAGTTCTTAAAACTTATTTTTCCCACAAGAAACACTTTTGTCTCATTCTATGAGGAGCAGACTTAAGAATCTACCTTTGATTTGGTAGGCACAATTCAAGAATTTGACAACTATCCCCTCTCTACATTTTACTACAAGAACATTCCAATTACTTTTAAAAGGCGGTATTCTGCATCTTTGTTGATTTCCATGCTTGAAAATGAATAATTTCATCAAGCAAAAAACATTAATACAACTTTAAGGGGGAAAATTCTTTTTTATGAAAACATAAATGTATCACATCTTAAATATTTTCAAATATATGAAAGAAAGTTACATTATCATATCAAATACCATTATCTATTAAATCGGAAAAAAATGCAAGAAAGATTTTACAATTCATGAATAATTCACAAAGATCTTCTTACAAAAACTATTCAACTGATCCCTTGTAGCCGGTTTCGAAAAAAAGTCGCCTAAGTTATCTTTGCTACTGATATGCATTAAATTGAATTGCTTCTCAGAAACCAGTTTCCGTAGAAAATGATATCGCACGTCTGTGTTTAGTTCTGTGGTTTTCTACAGGAGAATGAGAAAAATCAATTGCTGCACAATTATCACAGTAGACATTGCATTCATTTATTTTTAAACCTAAATTTAATGTTATTAACCCAAACTACTTCTTTCGCGGCTTCAGTCAAAGAAATATATTCAGCTTCCATGGTAGACAAACTGACACATTTGTGTTTAAAAGTACGCCAAGAAACGGGTGCTGTATTTGTTAGATTATTATGCTCTCATTCTTCTCATGTTTATTAACAGCAATGTTTGTTTACTCTTTTTTACCCTGACGTCATACAAATGTCGGGTGACGTCTTTATATAAAAATCATCGATCATTGGATGCTAACGGGACGGTTCCTTTTCAGGCCCGCACCCGTAGGATATTTTTTTTTCTCTGTGACTGCTGGCATGCAGTGAGGGGATATATAGCTGATGTGTGTAATTGTGTGTGGATAACGACAGGTAGCTGTGAGAAATGTTTTTTTTTAATGTGCCTTCAATAAATATGTTTAGTGAACATAGTTGGTATTTTTTAAAGTTAGCCTTTTTTTTTTATTAGACCAACAGTAACAAACCACCCATTGAAAATCTGAATTTGAGAAGCATTCAATAGTTAGATTTTCAGCAGATGACGGGTTTAGCATATAGTTTCTAGTACTTTTAACGTATTCTAATAGTTTCAATAAAGCAGTCCAGTGTTTCATCCCTGGGTTTTCCTGGAACTGCGACAAAATATTTACCACATAAGTTATATCAGGTCTGGTCCCATTTGCCAAAAATGCTAAGCATCCCAATAGATTTCTAATATAATCTTATAAAATTTAAAAATAGAGATTATACTTTAATTTGTCTCATAAAATAAATGCAGTGAAAAATAAACTGAGGACAAGGGGTTGAAACAAAAATCTTAAAAGTTTATTTATAACATAATCAATACTACTACCTCACTGGCAGTCAGAAACCATCTGCCCTGTTTTACAAGAAACTTTTTCTTATATAAGAAATAAATTTGCATATTACAAAGAAATGCATGCCTGAAAAAATACCACAGTTGACCAATCAAAATTCAGAAACACCCAACACAAATATTATTAAACTTTCAAGGAAGAAGCCATACAACTCAACTTAAAACTTTAGCTGAAGCAAAAGGTAAACAATAGTTTTGAAAAGTGGGCGGTTCACTCATGGCACAGATTGGGAAAAAGTATGAAGACAGGTACATTAACAAGTAAGTTAAATAAACTGTTTATCTAACAATTTCTAAATGGTAGACCCGTCATCTGCTGTGTTTCAACTTTATTAGAGGGGCAATCCAATTTAGACAAAATTACACTTTTAGAAATAGGTAGAGATGAAATAGACATATTATACTCTGCAAAAAGTTTACAAATTTTATCAATGTACTGGCGTTGATGAATATAAACATTTCCAGTCCAACATGTCCAGTCGCATACGTCATCGTCGGGCGTACTATACTTTACGTCGGCGATGACGTAATACGACGAAGCGGGAGGAAAAGAAAACTAAGTGCTGTGCATGAGCAGGGCAAAAGAAAAACCCTCTTTACTGAAAAAGCTCAAGACCAGAAAACTACTGGGTACAAAAGAAAAACACTTTACCCTAACAGTACTGATGGCATTTTTTCCGGTGTTCAAAGCAAATTTCACAAATTCATTCTTGTCAAGTAAAGTAAATAAAGGCAAAATAATTTGATAATATAATAGTGTATGTTGTTGCGTCCTGCACTGCAAAAGATAAAACATTGGAACTTAACAGTTAGGCGAAAATAATAATTAATTGAGCGTGTGTGATTGATTACCAGGAAGATACTATCATTGGACTAACGAGATTACCACTCGATCCGCGAACATTAACTATAATTAACACTTATTTCGGTGGAGTTCCCTCCCCCATAAAAATATCGCTATTTTTACAAAACTGTGTTAGTACCTTAGTGCCGATTTTTTTCCTGTCCTACTATTTAAAAAAATAGTAGCCTTAGCCCAAAAATTGTTGAAGGTTTTGCTTAAAATAGTCGATTTTGGGCCCTTTTTTCACTAAAATAGTCGCTTTAGTAGCCTTTTTAGTCGCCAGTGGCAAGCCTGTGTTAGCAGCGAAGTCAAAATCATGATTCAACAATCAGGGTTGCTGAAAAATCGTTTACTAATAGTCACCAATACTCAAATCCTGTAATTCTTAAAACTTAGAAATTACGCAAGAGGAAGGGGAAATCGGATTACGAAATAAAAAACATTCGAGTTTTCTTTAAACATAAAGAAAAAAATATATTTTCTTATTAATAAAATCAGGCAAATAAGCGAACCTAAACGGGATGCACAAAGATTACTTGCGTAAACAATACAAGTCTATTTTTAGTGTGCCTTGGTAAAAAAAAAAATGATCATGTGTTCCATAAGCAAAATACTTATTTTCTATTATTAAAACCAAGTAAGACATGGTTCCCACTCAAATCACAGAATGAAAATCAATGACTTTTAAGGATCTAAATAATGTTTTTAAGGACCTTTGAAAATTTGTTTTCAGGCATTGTCTACATATAAATTTTTAATAAAGTATATATTCTACCAAAAAAGTTACAAGTTGGTGGATGCATAATAAAAATATGTCAGAAAATTTCGATAAGGTGCAGATAAATGGCGGTCAGGCGGGAATAGCAAGTTCGAGTTGTATTTTATAAATTTTGCAGTTGAGCACACAACATCTCCAAAGTTAAAGACTTTTAAGGACCTCTAAACATTTTCAAGGACTTTCAAGTCCTTGAAAACAAGTTCAAAAATATTAAGCACTTTTAATGACCGTGGGAATCCTGTAAGAAAACAGATTTAAACCAGATGCACACAGATTCATGAACTACTTCCGACAGTTTGAAAACTTGGAACATAAAACTGAGATTGTATTTTCAAGTGCGCAAATCGTTTCCCAGTCCAGCATTCATTCCCTGAAAAATTCATTGTTAAGCAAGCACAGGCTCACTTTGTTCACAGAAAGGTTCATTGATGTGCAAGCATGGGCTCGCTTCACTGGCTAAAAATCTATTACTATGTAAACCTTTAATATTATAAACCCAACCCTTGTTGAGAAAAAAAAATGTCCCTATTACTTTGTCAAGAGTCGAATTAGAAGGCCATAACTACTTATGACATAAATTTCAGAGCTAAAGTTCCAATAGAAATTGTTTAGGAATTCTTTGAATTAAAAAACTAATTAAAATTTTAATAACCTGTTTTCCGAAGGCAAAATGGATGGCTAAAACTACTCCTATTCAAAATTTCAGAGCTGTAACCCTATTAGAAGTTGTTTTGTAAAAAAAATTAATTAAAATGTTCACATTCTGTTTTTCATAAACCCAATTAGAGGACCAAAACTATTTATGTTGAACATTTCAGAGCTCTACACCAGTTTTATGTAGCTTTCTATCGATCCCAGACATACTGTTTTATTATTAATAGATTCACAGAATGATACAGTAGCCCCTTGATATATCGTGCTTGCCCGGAGACAAGCAAAATGCGCGAAATGTCCGATTGCCCGATATGATAAAATGTAAAAACGGGAAATCCGAAAAAAATTGGAGACAGCAAAAGCGCGATTTATCTGAATGTGCGATATGACAAGGGGTAACTATATCACAAGGAATATTCTGATTCAAGAACATGGCCTGTCCTAAAATTTTGTGCATTTTTTTTTTATTTTCAAAATCTGATCAAATTCTGCGTCAAAACTGCGATTTTACCATACATGCTGTTCTATAGGCTTAAAAAAGTAATTTTATTTATTAAATGGGAAATAATTCGGGATAATTATTGCATTGCTGTAATTTTTAATTTGAAATATAAAACAGATGTTTAAAAGTTAATTAGCAACAGGTAAAGTACAAAAAAAAAAAAAATCCTTAAATTCAAAGGAAGGCATCATGATTATGCGTGTCCGAGTTGAAATATTCTTTTTAAATGCTTAGTAAAAACATTTAATGTTTATACATCTCTAACTTTTTATCAACCTTCTCTACTTCCTTTCTTCTTTATTTTGAGCAAGAGAGTACTAAAAATCCGGCAAAACGCACTTAATCAAGGTACGAAAGAAATGACTATCCGTGCTAACTAAAAGTCGAAAATTGTGAGACTGCTCACTATAATCAACCTAGCAATGACGCACATATCGGCAGCCACTCAATGATTTGAATTTGTCCCTGTGCATGGCGTGTTTAAACATGAATGCACATGCGTTAGTGGCGATTTCAGTAGGGATGATCCGCATATTGTATTCTTTTGGGGGGAAAAAATCTATTGTTTTGCAAATTCATGCGAGGTGAAATTTTTTTCAGAAAAGGGAAGGAAGGGTGCTATTTACAAAGAAAAGGGACAAAAAAGAAAACGACTCGAGGTTGTCGTAATTTATTCTTTTGCCAGATAAACAGAAATCTGGCGTGGACGAGCTAGTTTGGCCGCAAGCGTTTGAAACAGGATTAAAAACTTGGTGCAGAATCGCACAAAAATGTGGTTTTGTAGCAGGTCGGTGCAGAATGCCACTTTTGGCATGTGTTGGCGCAATTGACCCACAATTCCCATATCTGAAAAGGTGTTTGGTGCAGTTTGGAGCACAGCAGTCAATTTGGCGTATTTCAGGGCAGCTCTCACATCCCTGGCGACTTTTGCAAATATGTATTTGATTATAACTTACTGGTGTATTGGCAGAATTTGAAGAATTTCTTTCTAAAGCATCAGTTGGATACGTCAGGAGATAGTCTGTAGCCTGCTCTAGAGAGATAGTATTTAACAATGCTTCAGTTGCCAATGCTCTAGAAAATCCCATATCTACAAGCTGAGTCAGATGATCCTGGTTAATATTGCTATCATCACTATCCAAAAGAAGTCTATTTCGAGGTGATACAACTCTATTTGTAGAGCCAGCAGATGATGAGTTCGCAGCAGGTGTTTGAGGAACTGGTGTTTTTATTTCTTCTTTTGAAAGTTTATCCTACACAAAAACAGAAACTATAATAAATTTGATTATGCTATAAAGCAAATTACATCCTTAAACACATTACAGATTTTTATTTAATCCTCCATTAAAAACAATACAAATGAAAGTAGAACATAATTATCCTAAAGTAATGTGAAAACTATTTGAAATTCTAAAAAAATTATCCCAACATTTTTTATTTTAAAATTGCTTAAAATTATAAATAACTAGACTAGTAACAAAATCCTAAGAAAAAAAATGCTTTTTTAGGGGAGGGGGAGGGTTTCCCAGATACCCCGACTTCACTGATAAATTTCTGATTTACAATTCTGTTATTATATAAAAAAGCATAAATCAACAAAAGGTTAAATTGAAAAAAAAAAAAAAAAAAAAAAATGAAAATAGAGAATTTCATGATTTTCTGGTCCCTTTACTACTCTTCAGTTTAAATGCTACAAAATAATTTAAATAGTAGAATGTTTAATAGGCATTAAAAATAAAAGTTATTTAAAACAGTATTTGATCTACATTCAGAACACATAACACTAGTAAAGGAAATTAAATACTAAATTTTGAAGAAAAATTACAAAATACACAAATTCTCACCTTAATTATTGTTTCACCTTTTAGTATGTGACATATTATGGTTAGCATTGATTCAGCAATTCGATCCCCATACACAAGCAGTGGTTTACGATCCCAAAGGTGCATAATACTCTCAAATGCTCGCTGTCAAGAAATTTTTTTTCTATAAGTCATGCAATTTTAGTATAGTTACTGAGTCAAAGCTGAGATATTCATTTACTTAAAACTTTTGCTAAAATATATTTTTAAACTATTAAGTAAAAATAAATATATTGTAAATTTACCTTATGAATATGGATAAGAAAAAGCAAAGGATTAAAATGAGTAGTTCCAGGTTGATTGAGCTTAATGGGCAAGGTGTGTGGAGACTCCAAAACAGTTTTAGGATTAACCATTTTCTCCAAAAGCATAAGCCACGAGTCCAAAAATTCCCCAGTTCCATCTAAGAAATACAAAACAATATTATTAAAGTTATATTCAATTTAAGACGAAAATCATTAAGTAAAACATGTAGCAAAAAATATAAAAAACATACAGCATTATTTTTCAAGAAAATTATTTTCAGCCAGTTTTAAATTCGTAGTTCATGAATTTCAAAGTATAAAATATTGGATATTTCATTGCTCGAAAAAAAACCCGAAGGAATTTTCTATACAGATTCAGGGTGGCCACAAATTTTAGGAAAAAAGCATCCCGATAATTCTACGATAGATTTCTAAAAAATTCCCCGATTTTATGACAAACTTTTTTAAAACTTCACCAACTTTTCCAGATGTGTAGACACCCGGATCAAATAGTAAATGTATGCTAAAGGGATAATGTGTTAATTTTTTCAAAAAAGTTTTGGCGGTAATGAAAAGTTTAAATTATTCCGTAACATTAAACTTCTAACGATTACCACCACGATTCTCCGCGTAAATGGTGCTAAAATATAGATGAATATAGCCTAGATATACATAGAAAATTAAAATATCCCAATAAAATAGCACACGCCAAGCCAAAGAACGATTAAGTAGGCATAAGCAAGCCCTAGTCGAATCAGAAAGCAATATTTCAAGTCGCACAAGATCACATAACTGCACAATTTCTAACCTTTCTTTTGTGGCACGTGGTGGATGGGGGATGGAATTGGACGTTTAGAAGCACACCCTTGTCAAAGGCTGGCTGCTTTTCATATTCTCTTCGTTAGTAGTGAAGACTTGTGATTTTATTGGCTACTGAAAATGGTGATTTTGGCCTAGACATAAGGAAAAGTACACTTTTCACGCAAAAAATTAGTTCTGATCGAAAAAAATGCGGATCCTCGAAATAGGGACGAAAAGGTAGAGAATTTTAGATAAAAAACAAAAAAAAAGGTGGACAATTTTTATCCCCGAGCTAAGGGTTGCATATGACATACTAAGGGGAGTTTAAGCAGAGGTGCCTTAGTCACCAGAGTCCTTGATAAGAAAAAGGGGACTTTGGGACACAAGACCCCTCTTAAGATCAGTTTCGCTGTTCTCTATTAGAGAGTGATATTTTCACACTTCTGCTTCTCATAATATCCTTAGCAATATCAGTTTTGAAAATTTATATGTAGGTCCTTCACATAATACAAATTTGTTACACTTTTATTGAAATCGGATCACGGGAAACGCAAACGAAATTTTATAGTAACTTTTACAGTGAGTTAAACTTAGCAAGTAAGGGAGACAGTGCCCTTTCCAAGTAACTCAAGAAAATCTATTGTTCGCATTATGTTCTTGGTGCCAAATTAAAGGTATTTTAATGTAGAATAATACTGAACACATACTTAAGATTAAGGGACAGAAACACCTCTATTTATTCAGGGCTCCCACACACTCAGAAAGATTTGGAGCAGGAAAAATGACTTTCAGAACAAGTAAAAACAAGTTTAGTAGCAGGAAAAATGCCCTTTGTAGCATGTAAAAGAAACTTTTGTAGGTAAAAAAAGAAGAAAAAAAAATTGTACCTGAAAAATAAATTTTGTAGTGGGGGGGGGGGGGGGGGAGCAAGCACAATGAATGTCACTAAATCGGCGTAGCAAATCTCGGCAATAGCTGCTATTACATTACCATCGGCCTTGGCGAAAACGAATATAACACCAATGTAAATATCGGGATAGCACCCATCATACCATCACAATCTCGGTAATATCCGCGCAAAATCCCAGTAATATCGTATTTTTTTAAGTCACCCAACAGCATCACAAATCTTAGCAATAGCTGCTATTACAACAGTGTAAACTTCAGCGAAAATGACTACCACACTTGTCTAAATATTAGCGAAAGCGTTTACAATACCGTCGAAAATTTAGGCAAAGGATATTACGTAAGTTGAAGACTCAGCAGAAATGACCATCGCTAAAACGTACATATCGGCACAAATGTCGGTAATATTGACATTTTCTCGGTAATGTTTACGCAAGATTCGGTAATATCGGATCTTAACAAAAACGCAGGACTGTTCAAAAATGACCGTCACACCAACAAAAATATCAGCAATAGCGCCGAATAAACAGGAGAAATTCTCAACAATAGCGCTAATATATCGGTGAAAGACTCGACGAAAATGACCATCACAATAATTTGCAATAATATCTGCATTAGCATTGCAAATCATTGCAGTAACATCAACATTTTCTCAGTA
Source organism: Linyphia triangularis (assembly GCA_963978545.1). Taxonomy (NCBI): domain Eukaryota; kingdom Metazoa; phylum Arthropoda; class Arachnida; order Araneae; family Linyphiidae; genus Linyphia; species Linyphia triangularis. The sequence goes on along the minus strand of OZ021721.1, from coordinate 80,988,946 downwards.
ATATCGGGGCAAATTTTGGATAACGCGAAATCCCAGCACTCGGCAATAATTACCATCATACCAACGAAAATATCAGCAATAGCGTCGAATTAACTGGAGCAATACTCAATACTACAGAGCTTTTATTATGATGAAAGAATCGAAGAAACATAACGTAAAACTTGACAATAATGTCAGCATTAGCGTCGCAAATCATCATAGCACTCGAAGAAAACGAACACCACCATCGTAAATATCAGCCTTAGCGCCGAATATTTCTCAACAATAGCAATATTACAGCGGCGAACATCGAATTTCGGTCAGCAAAAAAAAAAAATTCGCGTTTTGGCGCAAATATGGCCAAGATAAAGCATTTGGAGCAGATTTTTGTATTTGGTGCAGTTGGGCGCAATTGGAGCAGGTCTGGGACCCCTGTTTATTGATATTACTAATTTTATATTTTATTTTCTGCAATTTGACTAGTTGTATTCAGATTATCTGGCGCCGTCAGCAACACGAGGGCTATAATGCGCCGAAACATTCGCCATTAGACAAGCCAACATACATTTACAAACACCCATGCCTAACACGGAACTCGAACCCGCAACCTCGCTGTCTAGAAGCTAGCACGCTAACCACTATACCGTTTGGTCGGCGCAATTTGACTAGATTTTATGGTTTGATTTTAAAAAGGAGACTTTTACAAAATTTAAATTTTATGACTTGCTAAAATAAGCAAAAAAATTGAAATCGCAAATAAGTAATTCTTTTACTGTAAAATACACTAGAAGTACATTGGTCCTCAATTTAGATACTTTTTATAGAATAACAGTTTGTTTTCCCTCGTGTAAAATTTAGAAATTGACAGAAGTCAATTTTAAAAATCAAGCTATTCATATCTCAATGATTAGACTTTTGCATACCGATTCAATTTTTTTTTTTTATATTTCTGGAAATTTCACCCATATAAAACGAGATAATTAATCATATTTCTGCAGCAATGCATAGGGAATCAGCTAGTTTGAACTTTTAATAAAAAAAACACAGGAAATAGGTTATGTTAGGGAAATGTTTTAGAGAAGAAAAATTATAAATGTTTTTGTGCTACTCTTAGCTATGTGGCACATTGAAAGAGAAAGGGAGAAGTTCATACAAGTCCAAATTGAGATAGAAAACTTGAACCAACCAACAAGTGATTAGAGGAGCTGTTAACAATCTTTTATTACAAGTTTCCCACCTAAGAAAGTTTGTCAAGATATAGATGACTACCTAATACAAGCCAATTAGCGATTATACATATATTTTATTAATAGGCTACAATATTTTTACCAGGAAGTTCAGGATGCTCCAATCCATCTTCAATATCAACTTTTCCCCCACATGTTAGAGCCCACCGAAAAGTGCTGTCAAAAAAGAAAAAAAAAACCATAAGCATTAAAAAAAATTAAACCTACAAGTCACAAATTTTAGTAATTTTTTTTAGTAAAATCAAGAAAAACTTTCGGAACAGAAGCTACAAAACAAAAAAATACTTTTACATCAAATAATAGCTTATTAAATACAATTTTTACTGCTAAAGCTTTTTATTCACAAATTAACTTACGATTTTTTAAAAGTTGCAACTTATTTTGCTTTTCAAAAACAAAGTAATATATCCCGAACCTATTTTAATTTTAAGACAGTTTCATTAAATGACAGAAAATATTTAGAAAAAATTGGTTGCAAGGAATTGTACATGTTACGTAATATAAATTAGTTTAAAAGAATTCAGAAAATTTATGAAGTAAAAAGAATGTCACTTTGTTCTGTGCCGATAGTAAATTTTTGAAGTTTTTAAGACTCATTTTTAAAAAAGAAGGTGAAACCCAAACTTAACTTAAAAATTTCATAAGAAATATCTAAGTTTACCTTATGTATACATAAAAGAAATTTTTTAATCTGAAACTTACTTAAAAAATGAATCCAGTCCACCACAGCTCAAAAATTTTTGCAACATCAGGTGGTAAGGAAATTTTCGCTCATCAAACAACATAGGAGATGCAAAACCCACAGAACAAATGTAAAATGTAAGCCTAAAATAATAAAACATATCTCCTTAAACAATATTCACAAACATAAATTCTTGCCAGATATAATGGGTTGGATAATGTTTAAAAATGAAAGTACGATAAATTAGAACAGAGTAACCTAAGAATTTTTTCCAAATATAATCTAATTCATTCTTCAAATTTGCCATTTAAAAAAAAATCTGAATTGCACAAATTCTGAAAAAAATATCAATTACATAGACCTAAACATAAAAAAAATTATTATAGTTTTCAATTTAAGACTGCTTTTATGCAATGCTATATATTACAACTGAAAAAATCATCCAATCAGAAAACTGATGACTTTGAACCCTTTCGGAATTGAGGTTATTTGAATGTCAGATACTTATACTTCTACAGAGATTATTTTACAAAGAAATTAACAAATATGGCCTCATAAATGATGGCAGTTGTAACCACCGATCCTGAAATAATTAAGGCTTGCTGCACTTAATCAAGAGTTTGAAAATTGGAAACGTTTTAAAGAACTTGTACATATTATTTGTACACTCGAAGGACCTTGAAGGACTTTTCAAGGATGCGCTTATCACCACAAATACATTAAAAATTTTTTATTGGCAAATAAAATTAGTGCAAATTAGAGAAAATACAAAAAAAAACCTATTACACAATCTAAAAATTTACCAATTTTTTTGCTTAAAACTAATACGAAGACCAAGCAATAACGCTGTTATATCGGCGTAATACTCCGGGAAAATGGTCACCACAGCAACCTAAATCACAGTGATAACGCACGTCCTAGTCACACAAATCTCGGCAGTAGCGGACATTACATCAGCGTAACGCTTAACGAAAACAAGCAACACATACTAACGTAAATAAACGATAGTTCCGTGGATGTCAGACTTGGAAGCAAGCATTTCATTTGTAGACCATTTTTTTTTTAAGAGGCTATATTTTTAGAAAATAAAATTAACACACTTTAACATATTTTTAAAAAATTCAAGGTTTTCAAGCACTTTTCCAAGGGTTTTTAAAAAACATACAAACTCATATTGTACAGCGCAAGTTACTTGGCATGTATTGGATGGAGTAGTAAACATCCCAATGGGTTTTAAACCAGCAAATATGCACACACTGAAAGGTGATAAATTGTCAGTTTTCCAACATACCATTAATTTTCCCCTTATGTATGCCAAATAACTTAACTGATAGTACCCTGTAAAATGAACATACAATACAAATGGATATAATGACCAACAAAAAGGAAAACCCTAATGCACAATCTGATTTATTTCAAATCACATGGAACAAAATGAATTGCATCGCACCGAAATTTTGGCACTGGAGAAGCAGGAGGAGGTTCCCAAGATAACCCCAAAGCCAAAAGACGAGTTAGTGCGGTTGCAACCGCTCTAGCAGCAGGAGATGGCATACTTGGAGAGGGGGGAATCTGTTGGCCACGTCTCTGACGCATTGGAGAACCCACACAAAGCTGTAATAAAAATATTTGCTAACATTCATAAACAGAAATAACAAAAAAGAGTTTTTAAATAAGCATTTATAAATGCAATAATATTTACTTGGATATTGTATGAAAAACCTATGCTAGAAGCTTTACAGAAAGATGATCAGCATGCAATTCAGCTAAAAACATTCATAGGGACACAATTCGTTGGGAAACAAGTTTAAAATAAAAAGTAATAATTTTATTAATTTCGAAATGAAAGGCTGATGCTACATTCTACTTAGGGGCTCTATTAACTGGAACATTTTTGCCATGTATGGCGACATTAAATCAATTTTCAACTCGCTCAGATGTATAATACAAATTTTGGAAAAACTGGATTAAGTGTAGCACTTATCTTTGATGAATAATACAAGTCTTATTCACTTAAAGTAAAGGATTTGTTTACTACTTAAAAAAAAAAAAAAAGGCAAATTATAAAATTGGTATAATAGTTCATGCCAGGATAAAATTATCAAAATCACAATATAAGTACAACTACAAGTTCAGCCAGCAATATTTTGTTATAAAATATCATATTTGAAAAAAACTTGAAACTTAACTTACAAGTACTTATATCAGCGTTAGCCACTAGGTGGCCTGAGGGCCGGATTTGGTATGCGACAGATTTTTTGCGGCCCGCCGGCACCACAGTAGATTAAAAAAAAATTCCATCGTATGTACTTTTTTAAATATATAATTGTAATTTATCCGAAATAATCTGTGTTAACTACGTAGATTTTGGAACCGATTTCTCCACTACGTGCCCGAAGAAACTATATGAAGAAGCTTTTAGCAAGGTTGTTTTCCTCAAGAATAAATATAAAAATAACTTAATTGAATCTCATTTGGACAATTTATCGAAATTGACTGCAACAAATATTCTGAAAAACATTGATTCTATCATAAAATAAACTGAACAATTTCGAGCGCCATCGTCTCACAATCAATATTGACTAAAACGCAGTAATCTGGAAGTACAGTTTAAATACTTTTATTAAAAGTTAGGTCAAATCGCATTGTCACGTTGCAACAAAAGATATAATTTAATTTTTATACTGTTTAAAAATAAAATATCCTTTACAAACCTTAACTAGCAAGCCAAATAATTCTGCTAAAGCTCTTCCCAATCTTGATGCACCAGATAGAAGAGGTTTTATTTGCTTAATTTGTGCATTATAGGCCTTTGACTTTTGTTTGTCAAAATTTGTTGAACTATTAGTTACACTATCTTCTGTAGGTATACAATGGCAGCTATCATCAATATCCATAGCAGGAGAATAACTATTAGTACTCAAAGCCTCCATTGCAGATAACACACCATTTGATCCGAACTCTGCTGGGTTAAATGCTGGCATTTCTTCTTTTTCAAACTAAAATAAAATAAAACAATTTTAATTCTGTATTAACTAGGGGTGTAGAACATAGCACAACTTTCAATCACACTGTGAAATTGGTCAGTACACTCAAATTTGATATGGCATTTAATATGATTATATTTTCACTCATTTCAATAAAAATGGTTAGTTTGGCAATATTTTAAGCAACAATATTTACAGGGCAAAAAAAAAAAAAAAAAAAAAAAAAAAACCCAGCAAAAATGGCGATGCCTTTCTTAGCGCGTGAAACAGAAAAATTCAATGGTCAATGAGTGATCCTCAAGATCAGAGTTCTGTGTTACAAGCACTCGTTTTTCAACCTTATACACTTATATATCGCATTTCTATGGGAATTTCGGAGGAAGGGACGATTAGACCACCTTAAGAGGTATTAGCACCAGGTTTGGGTGGTCTTTTCTCAAAGAAAACAATTGTTGTTGTTTTTTAATTTAAAATTGTATTTTTATTTATTTATAATTAGACTTTTTAAATTACTATATTGTAAATACAGGGTTTCGACTCAAATCACAGAATGAAAATCACCTAAATAATGTTTTTGAGGACCTTTGAAAATTTGTTTTCAGGCATCATGACTATATATACATTTTTAAGTATATTCTACCAAAAAAGGTACCAGTAGGCGCATGCATAATACAAATATGTCACAGAATTCCGATATGGTGCGGTAAGTGGCAGTCACAAGGGGATAGCAAGTCCAAGTGGTATTTTTATAAATTTTGCCGTTGGGCACACAACATCCACAAAAATTAAAGACTTTTAAGGACCTCTAAGCATTTTCAAGGACTTTAAAGCACCTCTAGAAATTTTCAAGGTCTTCAAAACAAGTTCAAAAATATTAAGCACTTTTAATGACCATGGGAACCCTGAAATACTTTTAACCAAAAGTTTTCCATTGAGAAGGATAACAGTAAAAATTGTCATTTTGTGTTAGGTTGTATCAGTATTTTAAATTAGTGCAGTTTGACACAGGAGTGCCATTCCTGTGATAGATGTGTATTCCAATTTGGATCAGACGTAGCAACGTTTATTTTTAACATTATATCAAGCTATATACTATTACTGTATTTTGCATTCCATTATAAATTTTTTATCAAGAAAGAAAACGTGGAATTTCAAAATAAATCTGTTGCAGTAATAATATTTATTGTTAAGCTTAATTCATGGATTTGATAAATGGACAATCAGATACAAAATTGAATGTTTTTAAAATTATACAAAATTTGCATTGCACTTTTTAGGTTATTCTTTCATATAATCTATTTTTTTTACTATTAACCCTTAAATGCCCAAAGTATCAAATTTGACACAGGACTTTTAAATCGAATTGTAAACTTGCAATTGGTTTGTTTTTAATACTTGGCTGTATGTATGTTACCATTACATAATGTTACAGCAATAAATATAGGCAATATTTTTTTTTTTTTTAAATTTGACTAGGAAAATCAGGCTTCCAAGGGTTAAAACTGGCTTCTAAATATAAAAGCCGCATAAAGGAAAAGTCTCTTATCCCCCCACCCCTAACAAGGATTGTTTGAAGTTTTACCCCCTCTGAACTAGAAAGAGGGATTGGAGATCGTCAAAAATCATTTCATATACAGTTTAAATCAACTAACACAAGTAAACCTAAAAAGTGCATTTTTGTTCAGTTTTCTAATTTAAGTTATGGAAATTATTTACTTATTTTTTATTACAGTTTACCCATTACTGCTGTTTGGATGGATAAAATATAACTCATTTTAATGTTGAGTCACTAGAAGCAGGTAGTTCTGGAAAATTGGACTTCAACAATAAAAAAAAAAGAGCATTGAATTAGATTCAAAATGAATAATTTGCCTTTAAAATAATACTTTGTATAAAAGTCTACTGCAATACTAATACACTTATTTAATTTTTTTTAATTTATAAATTAGATACAGTTAAATTATTTTAAATAAAGCGTATAAAGTTTCGACAATTTTGTATGAAATCATTCAGCATTTCTCAGTGAGCCAATTAATCGAAGTTCTAAACTTTACGTCAATAAGGAAACATACTACCTTGGCATCCTTTGGAATCAATTTTTCTAGCTGTTGTCTCCCAAACTGGATATCTTCAGCCAAAGCACTATCATTGCTGCAAAGGGCTAATAAAACTGTGCTTTCCCATACCAATGACGTATATAAGGAACTAAGCCCTTTTAGAACACTCAATCCAAGCTCAGAACCCCAGTGGCTGATTGATATTGTTCGAATATCACTCTAGAAGAAAAAAAAATTCCATTTCATTTGTTAATTAGTAGCATATTCACACTAATTGCCATTGGGCATTTCAAGAAATAAAAATGGAGAAAGTTAAAGCTTCTAAAGAATAAATAAACATTATACAATTTATATTTTAATTTATTTAATGAGATGTTATACAGTCAAGCTTGCTTATAACAAGTGCAAAGGGACCAATAAATTCCCACTAAAACCAGTTTTCAAAAAATTTGATGAAAATGCTTACAAGTCATTTTCCTTTCCGTACACTGCAAAAAAATTAGTTAACTTGCTTTGTACTTTTCAACTGTTTCTTGCATCTATTATTTTTCATCAGACAAGACTCGTGGCAAGAAAAATAATATCACTTGCATCTCGTATATATAAAAAAAAAAAAACTTTTGCAGTTTTAATACACATTTTTATGCGCCATTGAGTCTATTGACGGTAGTTTTTTTTTAAATCTCATCATTTAAACCATAAGCATCCATTTGATTTTTTTTGCAGCTATATGCATTTCAGCTACAATACCTTCAGGGATGATTCTAAAGACAATTCAAAGTAATTCCACATCTATTCTTAAAACAATCAAGCAATAAATAGGAACATATAAATTTAGAATTATTTACTTGTTCAGAAAACTTTTCCACTTAACTTTTAATACAGTGCCACTTACAGGAAAATTTGCATTGTGTTACATTTTGATAAACTTGGTCGAAATCCACTTTCCAGATTTCAAATTTTTTTACACTGTTCTCCAACTCGCATAAAATCATTTTTTCGTCAACGGATAAAACTTAACATTTGATATCACAAAATTTAATTCAAACTTTAATACACTATGCCAAAGGAAGGTAAACCAATATTCTGAAACAGTTGTACTAGTCCATTTTCACTTTCCTTCCAATTAATAACTTTTTAACTGAATTCATAACTTCTCACTGACTTTTAAATGAATTTGCAAATGAACTCTGTTAAAATAAAAAAAAAATTTAAGAGAAGGAAATGGCGTTGGAGGAAAGTCAATGAGGAATGTTCAAAATTTTTTGAAAACTCATGAAAACAATCATGAAAAACAATACCATTCTTTCCAAAATTTGAGCTCGGATAGATAGCTAAAAAAAGCAAGGGTTTTAGTTTTACACTTTGCGATTTGGCGGGAAAAAGCTTCTTTTGCGTGTGACGTCAATGCACAGATGATGAACCAGTCTAAAACCTGTTTTAGACGAGGAGGGGGTGAGGTTCCTCCTCAGTTTTTCGAAGGAATCTATGCATGACTACCTTCACGGTTCTTTATGCGTTTTTAGTCACGTGACTTTTGATTTGATTCAGCTAATTTCAAACTCGATTTTCTATTAATTGAAAGCATAAAGATAAAAAATAATTGCACTGCTAAAATATATTTGTTGGATAACACTAGAAAATACAAAATATATTAATTTTCCTCACTTATGCAAGTTCCTCATTGAAATAATACGAGTCAGCAAAATCTTACTCACTTAATCCAGGATTTGTTTATAATATGCAAGCATAATTCTGTACACATTAACATTAAACCAATCAAGTACTCCATTTACCCTTGCTAAATCAGTACTCGCTAAAAGCAAGTTTGACAGTTACGTATGTATTACAAGAAATTGATAAAAAGAGTTAAAAAAAAAAAAAAAAACATGTTTTCAGTCATCCTGCATAAGTATATATATTTACAGTGCACCTATATTCATAAATTAATGTAAAACTATTTTATTTTCAGAAATTTACAGCTTATATATTATTTTTATTAACAAGTATAAAAAAAAATTACCTGACTGGTGCGACAAACATGAATGAACATTATTATATATGCATGAGCTGCGGACATATAATGAAGAAGGGGTGTTGATTGAGCAATCAATGTTGCTTCATTTACATTCGGTGCACTAATTAATTCTTCTAATAACACACTACCACCAGGTGGGTCAACTGGTCGATGCAAATGCTCCAAACACTGCAAAACTTCGTTTAAATGTAATAAACCTTGTTTTAAGACTTGAGGCTCATGAGCAAGATTCTAAAAAAATACAAAGAAAATCTAATTTAACAAAACAATTGCTTAACAAGCACTTACTGTGAGAATAACAAAATACTTTGCCAAGAAGAAAATATTTTAGCACACCACTCAAATCACAGAATGAAAATCAAGGACTTTTAAAAATTTGTTTTCAGGCATCACGTCTATATATAAATTATTAATAAAGTATATTCTACCAAAAAAGTTACAAGTTGTTGTATGTGTAATACAAATATGTCGGAAATTTCTAATAAGGCGCAGATAAGAGGCAGTCACGCAAGGATAGCAAGTACGAGTTACATTTTTATAAATTTTGCAGTTGGCCTCGCAACATCTGCATAAATTAAGGACTTTTAAAGACCTCTAAGCATTTTCAAAGACTTTTAAGCACCTCTAAGCATTTTCAAGGCCTTGAAACCAAGTTCAAAAATATTAAGCATTTTCAATGACCGTGGGAACCCGGACAGAACACCTCAGTTTAGACAGTATAAGGAAACCAAGCACATAGAAAAACTTCATTCCCAAAATTAAAGAACTATAAATGCTTAAGAGGGAGTCCTAATAAGGATCATTCCCCTATACTCACACCATATGTTACAATCTTCTAGCCCAGTGTATTTAGAAACTACTTTGTAGAAAACCTTGAAATTTGGTGAGTAGGTAGAAAAATGATCACCTTAACGAAATGTCATAAATTAAAAACTCGAAAATAGTGTCTAATATATTTTATTTTTGAAATCTTTATGCTAATGCATATGCAGAGGCTCTACCTCGTTTTGTCTTTAGCCATTTTAATTTTCATTTATAATAGACTAGCTGAATACCCGTGCTGCGCTACGAAATTTTACCATTAGCATTTTAGCGATTAAAAGACATTCATGTAGTCTACACTTCAGACGTTTGCTCCCATTTCGATCCCGACAAATTGATTTATCAAAATAGGAGCTTTCCTTTGTTGACATTTTAAATGAAATTTATAATTGTGAATAGTAAATTAAAATAGTTTATTGTGTTTATGTTTGCTCTTAGTTCTAAATTTCAAAGTAGTAGCTGTATTGGAATTGAGACATTAAGTTAATCCTCGTATAGTTTCAATGTTGCGTCGACTTTTCATCCCTTAAAAATTCGTTAATCGATATTGGAATGGCTTATTTTTTTAACATTTACCCTTTTAACATTTGCACCAAATATCAGAAATATGACTACATTGGAAGAGGAACATTCGGATATCCCTCGTTTGGAACATTTAACCCATTTTCGACCCCTTAAAGTTGGTTAATCGAGAACAGAATAGCTTACTTTTTCTATGTTTAATCTTTTTTGACATTTGTACCAAATTTCCGAGTTGTGACCAAATGGGAAGTGGGACATTCGAATATCCCTAGTTTGAAACGTTTAACCCCTTTTGCAAACCTTAAGTGGGTTAATCGAGATCGGAATGGCTTACTTTTTCTAAGTTTATCTTTATTGACATTCCTACCAATTTTCAGAGTTGTGACTATATGGGAAGTGGGATATTCGAGTTTGGAATGTTTAACCCCTTTTCCACCCCTTAAACTGGGTTAATCAAGATCGGAATAGCTTAACTTTTCTATGTTTGTCTTTGTTGATATTTTTACCAATTTTTAGAGTTGTGACCATATGGGAAGTGGTAAATTCGAATATTCCTCGTTTGGAACGTTTAACCCCTTTTCCACCCGAGATCGGAATAGTTTACTTTTTCTGCGTTTGTCTTTATTGATATTCACACCAGTTTTCATAATTGTGAAAATATGAGAAGTAGGACATTCGAATATATCGCTCGTTTGGAACGTTTAACCCCTTTTTGACCTCTTAAAGTGGGTTAATCGAGATCGGAATAGCTTACTTTTTCTATGTTTACCATTGTTGACATTTGTACCAATTTTTAGAGTTGTGACCATATGGGAAGTGGTACATTCGAATATCCCTCGTTTGGAACATTTAACACCTTTTCGAGCCCTTAAAGTGGGTTAATCGAGATCGGAATAGCTTACTTTTTCTATGTTTACTATTGTTAATATTTGTACCAATATTTAGAGTTGTGACGAAATGAGAAGTAGGACATTCGAATATTCCTCGTTTGGAACGTTTAACACCTTTTCGAGCCCTTAAAGTGGGTCAATCGAGATCAGAATAACTTACTTTTTCTATGTTTATTATTGTTAATATTTGTACCAATTTTTAGAGTTGGGACCAAATGGGAAGTAGGATATTCGAATGTCCCTCGTTTGGAACGTTTAACCCCTTTTCGACCCCTTAAAGTCTGTTAATCGAGATCGGAATAGCTTACTTTTTCTATTTTTACCATTGTAGATATTTGTGCCGATTTTCAGAGTTGTGACTATGTGGGAAATGGGAGAATTAGTGATGAGTGAGTCAGTGAATGAGTGAGTGAGGGCTTTGCCTTATATATATAGAGAAAGACAGATTAAAACAATTTAAGTTATTTCCTTAGGTGATCCTATTTGTATCTATTCACCAAATTTCAAGGATTTATATATAGTAGTTTCTAAATGCACTGGACTAGAAGATTGAAACATAGCTAGTACAGGGAATGATCCTTACAATGACTGCCTCTTAAATAATTAACAAAATCAAATGTTTAAATAGTTAACTAAATATCATAAACCACATATTAAAATGTGAATATAATAAATTAATTTTAAGGTAAAAGCAGCAAAAAATGTTAAGAGAAATTAAATATGCATACCAAACATTCAACAATTTCAGAAAATATTTTGCTTTATCGTTTGGCTTATTGGAAAAGAGGAAGGCATGGGTCAACTGATTTGGACCAGTTGCCGAGAATAAAAGGTCAGAATCACTGTACCCCCAAATAGCCAAACAATACCACTATTGTAGAAGCAAGCGTTTATAACAAAAGCAAAAAAATTATTAACTCTCATATACTTAAGATCAGATTTAATTTTGAGGAAAAATAAATGATAAAACAACTTAAATAAGACAAATAATAAAAATAAATGTATACTTTATTAAAGCTGATATTGATCAAAAACTTTTAACAATTTATTTACTAAATAAAGGAGATGGTCTATCAACTAGACTTTCTACATGGAGTACAGAGAAACTAAAATGAGTTAAGTTGTTAGATAAAGCAACAAAACCAAGTGGGTATAAGTTATTTTTAGATAACTCAACATAATTAACAAATTAACTAATTTAGAATTAAAGTTAAATTTTTTATATAAATAACTAATTTGGAAATAAATTAAACTAGTATTGAGTTTTTGATAAGCCTAGTTGTTAATTATTGGCGAATATCAAATAATTGCTATTCTTGATTAGACTACAATAGGGATGCCTAAATAAATTGTAAGATTTCCAAAATTTATAATAAAAAATCACTTGTTAGTATTAAAGGATAAGCTACACAATAAATTTCATCTAAAAGGTTAAATTTTGAACATTCAAGTTTTAGTGTTTCGGATATACAAATGTGTTCTATTACTTTTACCTTATAATGTACATTATTTACTAATTGTGAATATTATTCCTGTAAAGTATTTTTTACTTTCAATTACCCATATAGTGGGTTTGGTTAACATGAAAATGTGGACATGCCGGATAAAAGCACCACATTTTTTCCAGGTGCTGGTTAGGTACTTAGCCTTCAATTTCCGATAGAAACCACCTTCGTCGGCCATCTTGGATTTTATAGAAGCCATTTTGAAATATCAGTATATTATCAATATCTCTGCTTCTAAAGTCACTTAGGATCACAAACTCGGTGTCTAAATATACATATTTAGGGTCAAGGAATACAACTGAACAATTTTTAAATGTACAAGACTATATTTATTCACTAATATATGCAGGGCCGTCGCTATCAGGGGACAGGGTCAACCAACAAAATTACGAACAATAGAGAAAACACTGAATGGAAAAAGTAAAAATAAGTTAAATCGTCTATGTTAAAAAAAAACCGAAAGCAATACAAACTAAGTAAGTCGGAACTTTTGAATTGGGGTGAAAATATTCTTCCTTTAACGTAACAATCCTAGGACCATTAAATTAATCATCGTTATCTTCACTGGTAACTATAAATAAAATTAAATTTTTTAAACTTATAGCTTATTTTTTGTTTCAAGGAAATCAGAAGGAATAATTTATATTAATTGAAATCAATGTTTGGCCAAAAATCATTGTCTATAGCAATGTCATTAAATCCATTATCCCTATAATAAAATTCATAGTGTTTTTATATGTAGTTTTCTGTACATAGAATTTTCCAATACATTGAATTTCTTTTTATCATCATTTATATAACTCTGAATTAAAACTCATTTATTTGGACATTTTTTTTATTTTTTCTGTAACGCATTATAATTTCCCATTCACTGCATTTTGAAAAATAAAAATAATGAAAAAATATTCAAATGAAATCCTTGCACAATTTACTTAATCGATTTTAGAATTTTAATTATCTTCAAGAGATATTCGTCTTGAAAATGTCCGCAAAAACTAATCCGCATAAACAAAGTTTTTAATGCAAGTCCTTTATATGTATGCTCGACTTTTAAGTGAAATTGCAACTATTTAAGTGATTTTGAGCTCAGATTAACATCTACGAAGAAAACCATAGATTCCGTACCATGGATTATCTCATTTTTGACACAAAAACTTGATAGAGTAAATTGTCATTGACAACGAGTCTATCTGAAAATGTTCAGCTCGATTGGATGAGGGAGTATGTTACTTAGAGTTGAATGGAAAATTTATTAAAATACGACAGAAAATCATATATAACTTGACTTCAATTACATTTCATTAACATATCACTAAACATTAATTTAAAATTATCAACCATAATTTAAAACCAAAGAAATATTATTTAACAAATAATTACTTATTTATTTAAAATTAGTTGCATATTAATTACAAATTAATCACATATTTCTTAAATTAGTTACATATACATTTCTACTAAAAAAATTATTACATAATAATCAAAATTTAATAGGTATTTTTTCTACTTTTGCGCTGAAGTTACTATGATTTCAATCAGCAAATTAATAGCTAGAGCCTCCCTAACATTGACATTTGCACAGTTCAGTGCAATTCCATCGAGCAGTTCTGCAAGCCGATCTACCAGTGCACCCTCTTTTGCTCTTGCAATAAATAGCATTTAATCAATTCAATACAAGCCTTAGATGCAATTGGCAAAGTGCTCCTTACAGGAACCCATGATATACTGTCAACTTCCTGGGTCCAGCCCCAGCCTTCAGGATTATGAGCATGCTGTTGACTGTGCTAACTTGTACACCATATTCCTGCCTGATATGCAGCAGCTCGCTTTGAGTGTTGGAGTAGTGCATCCTTTGTTAGCGGAAGCTTCTCCATTGAATTATTCTCCTGGCAAAACAGTTCCTTCCTGGCTTCATTCACATTATTTAATTCACAGTTCTTATCATACATAATCATGGTGAAGCATTCTAGTAGCTTAAAATTTTCATTATCAAAATCAAGTTCTGTATGAGGGTGGAATGTCATGTAGATAAAGGCATGTGTCACTTGAGGATAACAACTCCATGCCTCCCACGCAGATTTCTTGCCTCGTCCAGAAAATGATGCAGTATCACATCCTGTGAAACTGTGGAATACTAGCATTAATGCTAATGTAAGTAAACGTTTTGCCTCTACCAAAAGCAACACAAATCTTTAGATCTGCACACAAGGTCATCAGATGATGAAACTTGCCAATGAGTTTTAAACAAAAAACAAAAAAGTTAATCCATACCGGTTGTTTTCAGATTATCTGGTGCTGTCAGCAACACGAGGGCTATAATGCGCCGAAACATTCGTACATCCATACCGGAAAGGCCCATTTCTTACAGACACTGACCAGCCTGGAGATGCCTCTCTGACCAATGCGCCCCCGTACTACATATATTAGTCAATAATGCATATAAAAGACTTGCATTAAAAACTTTGCATATTATGGGTTAATTTTTTTATCAAGACATATTCCCCAAAGCTAGGTTTTAATATGCTAGATTTTGCATTTGTGGGATAGCAACAAGGTTTGTTTTTAGAATTAAGTCGGATAGATATTCATTTTTAAACTTGATGAGTTTCGTATTAATTTTACAACAATTTTACTATATAAGTCATTGTACCAAATGCTGCAAGAGTCAATTAAAGACTTTTCTTATAAAAGCATCATCGTTCTTGGCTGGTTGTATAGGATATTTTCTTGTGCAAAAGCTATACAAGAATACTACAACACCAGAATATTGTTTTTTCAAGTTCTGAATGAGAGGAGAAATGTCGTCCTGGACATATACAATACTAAGATATATATATTTTAAGACAATATATATGCATAAGCAGTTTTAAACTTTCTATTTTAAATTTAAAATATTTCTTATTTGTTTCCTTAATTCCATTGTAAGAATCCAGGTTTTCTGCTACGATCATATTTTTAACTAAGTGAAGAAACAATAAGAAACACATACATTTTAAAATAACATGTTGACAAAACTAGGCAGTTGAAAATACTTTATGTTTAAATCCCAAACAAAATGTAAAAAGGGGTGGCTCTACCAGGCAGCTTGACATCCAAAGTAATACAATGGCCAGTCGACTCATAAGCGAGTCTAACTTGAAGTGAATGACATAGAGCTTTTAATTTTTCTGAATCTATGCTTCAAATACTAAAAGTTCATATGAGGCATTGCGGATGCGAAGGGCGAACTCAACAAAAGGTGGTTGTCAGTAAGACTTTTTGAAAAGTTTCCCATGCATTGGTTTTCCCATACTTGGTATCATTCTGAGTATTTTGAGTGGGAAAAAAGAGCCAATTTAATATGAAATAAATACTTGTAGAATCTGTGAAGTGTCTAGATTAAGATGCCATTTTTTTACTCAATGCTGAGCTTCAGCCTTCGTATCAGCAATGTCTCATATTGAGAAAACCCTACCAGGGTGGCCACAAAATTCAGTAAAGAAAGTTCCCCGATTTCCCTGACATATTTCCAAAAAATACCTTGATTTAATGAGAAACTTTTTTCAAATTTCCCAGTTTTTCCAGATATGTAGATATCCTGATAAAATAGAACATATATGCTAAAATGATAACATGCAAATTTTTTAAAAATAGTTTTGGTAGAAATGCAAAGTTTAAAATATTCCGTAACTTTAAACTTTTAAAGATTACCACCACAAGTCTCCGGGTAAATGGGGCCAAAATACGGAAGAACGGGAAAACATGCCTGAAAATTTCCATGATTTTCGCGATATTGAAAAAAAATCTGATATTCAGGTTTTCCAGGTTCTGTGGCCACTCTGCCTACGAAATTTAAAAAATTTTAACTACAAAATAGTTCTAAAATGGGAACTAAGTTGCAAGCAATATAAGCTTCTTTATATGAAAGGGGTGATAATGACTAGGAAACAATTACCTTAAATCTAGCAGCAGGATAGCAGAAAGGGAAGGGGGAATAATATCCAGAAGTATCCTAATTTTTATTCCACTAGCCACCAAATACTTTTAGCACCTATCAATATGACACTGCCCGGATTTATTGTTCTAAATGTGGGATAGAAACACCCCTTTCTAATCTCCTACTAAACGACACCCGCTAGTGGGAAGGAACAGTAATAGACAACAGCCAAGTCGAAAACAACTCCGAGATTGTTGCAAGACATCACGCACTATGTAAGGCTGCTATAATAAAACTTATATTAATTAAATAAATCAAGAGACCAATAACCCTGTCTCTTAACTTACGAACTCTGAGCACAAAAGTGGGCTCAACCATACAAAACACAAAAATTTAAATAGAAATTCATTAAAAAAAAACAGAAGTAGTCGTTGGTTGGATCACAAAAGCCATTTCACTCCAAGAAGAGCAGGATTTAACCCTCCTTAATACTGATTGGCTGCTGAATACCTAATTAACTTCATTCGTACAAAACAGAAACTTCTTGATGAGAGAAGCTGTTGAAAAATATATATACCTCAAATTTGAAATTGGGAAAAGATCCAAATCAAAATGTTGTTGTTTTTTTTTACAAATCTGGCAACACTCATTAGCTAAGAAGATCAAATACCTGATTTAATTGATAGTGCAAACCTGAGACAATGTTATGAATAACTTGTGGAAATTTTTGAGTTTTCAACTTTGGAACCACTGGCCCACATTTTACTCAAATCTGACAAAACAGATTGGACATTTGTTTGTATTAATAAGCAAAGTAAACTGTACAAACTTGCACAAAATACAATTAGGAAAGTAAACAATTTGGTCCTCAGAAAATAGGCAAATGGATTGAAAAGATGAAAATAATAAAACAGCAACATGAAAATCAACTTTTTATCTTCAAAATCAAAAATAATGCTGGTCAAATTAATGACTTTCAGGCCTATACTACTTAATTGTTAAATATCTAAATAAATTTCATGAGATACACAGTAGATCACACTTGTGAAACCTCACCTGAAAGAACGAAGTCCAAACAGATTCAAACAACTAGAACCAGAGACAAACTTATAATTCTTTACAATAACTTGGCAATAAATTTGCCGCCAAATGACGTAAAAATTTCCTTCCTCCTGTTTGACTTAATATTTGATAGGTTAAAACATCGAGGGTTTTTCAAGGGGTGAGTAAAATTTACAAGCAAGCAAAACCTAAAAGGTCGAAAATAATTAAAAAGTCTTTTTCCTAAAAAAAATACAAAATCACTGAATTCTACACTTAAGTTACACTAACAGAAACTAAACTTCTGCACAAATGCATTCTACTTACTAGTATTGATTTACAGACACTAGAGATGGCTTGACAAGTTGGTGTAACAGGAAAATCTATAGGCAAATTGGGCAAGCCTAAAATAGACATCAGAGGAACTAAACCTTTTTGTCTAACAAACTCTCGGCAGTGATCATCAGTAGAATTGTTGCTCAAGATGGCATCCACAAATCTCATCTAAACAGAAAACATTATGAATTAAAACTAAAATATTCACATATAATTTTGTATATTAAGCTTGATATTTTAAACTTATTTATGGACTTCACAAAACTTAACTTTCACTTTTAAATTCCCATTAAACTCTCCAAAATTCTAGAATTATTTTTCTGTAGATAACAGGGATGAGTTTGGTAAAAAATGAAAAAGCTGACATTTTTTTTTACGCGTATAACACATTTAAGCTATACTTTAAAAAATTGTAGTTTTCTATGTGCATTTATAACACTGCACTGTCTCTGTCTGTCCGTGACAATAATGGTTCAAAATAGCAGCACCTAGACGTAGGGATACACTATGTGCAGTCATTAGGCATGGTATAACTCAAAAGCAAAAAAAAAAAAATTCATGTGAAAGCAATGAAAACTGGCAAATAACTTCAAATGTCTAAATACATTTTTTTTTTAAATTTAAACTAATATTTAAGCTTGTTTCATAAAATAAAAGCAACAAATAATTTTACAAACAATTGCAGTTAAAATATCAGCAAATAAATGCAGATTATTTAGAAAAATGACAATTGAGACTAAGTTTCAGAATATTTTTATAAAAATTATATAAAATTTTTAGTAATTCTGCATAAATTCAATTCAAACGGCGAAATTGATCCTTAAACAGGCACTAATCACAGATACAGCGGCTATTGCATTAACAGAAGTCTAGGCGAAGTGCTACAAAACGGTGAAAATCTCGATAATAGCTGGTAATGTATTAGCGTAAACCTCGTCCATCACTCTAACGAAAGTATAAGCAATAGCAGTGCTTACAATACCGGCGAAAATGTAGGTATCAGCAAAAATGAACATCACAACAACGTGCATATCAGAGATAGCATCCACATTATCGGCACAAATCTCGGTAATATTGATATTTTCTTGGTAATAATACTAGTGCAAATTTCGGTAATATCGGATGTTACTACAGTGTGGTATTCGACGAAAATTACACTCCTGCCAACAGAAATATCGAAGTTAGAGCCTAGTATACAGGAGGAACTCTTAAAAATAGCGCTATTGTAGCCTTCAGAAAAAATGATCACACAAACGTAAATATCAGCGTTAGCGCCGAGTATATGGAACAATTCTCAGCAATGGCGCTATTATATCGGCGTAAAACTCCACGAAAATGACCACCACAACAACCTAAATCCCAGCGATAACACACGTCATAACTACACAAATCTTGGCAGTAGCAGACATTACATCAGCGTAAGGATTAGCAAAATCGAACATCACATACCAACGTAAATAAACGATAGTTCCGTGGACGTCAGACTTGAAAGCAAGTGCATTATTAGTATACGTTATTCGCGTGAATTAGTATGAAGGAATTTACATTTTGAAAAGAGGAAAAAAAATAGCACAAAAGGATCAAATTTTGGCGCAGTTGAAAAGGTACAAAATGAGAGTTTGAACGCTAGCCTGACTAGAACAATGCATTTCAGTAGATTTTTGTATTTGAAGCAGGAATGCAATGCGATCCTTGAACGGTAGCTTTTCCACTCTTCCCGATCGTGCGGAAGTGAAGCTGCAGCGCGATACAGCCTTGGAAAAAAAGTAAGTTCTGTGAGATAGAAAAAGCGGGAAAAAACAGACTTTTTTCCCCCCTTCAGGAATTAGAAAAGCGGAACTTTCTATGAAAAAGCGGAATTCTTTTTTTCTTCTCAAAAATTAAAAAAGCAGAATTCCGCCACATGGTTGAAAAAACTCATCCCTGACATAATCAGATTTTTTTAATGTAAAATTACTATAATGAACAAGATGAGTGTATACATATACACAGTGGTCATATAAAAATAAAGAAACTTGGCCAATATATGGATCTCTAGTGGCCCGTTCAACAGATAAAGATGAGATTTTAGATATAGTTATTCAGAGGTTCGAGCTCAGGATTCTGTGAACGGTAACATAATGGCGCTCATGGTTACAGATACAAAAACTCGATATTTCCTAATGGCAATGCCCATTTTTCCCGTTGTAAAATGCTTAGCACATGCAAAAACCCTAGAAAATTGGAACGATACGTGTATCACAAAAAAACCCCATGTAATACATGAAAAAAAAATAGCTCTGCAAACATGAGTTCCAACACAGGCAATTTTTTTGGTTTTCTAAGCTGAATATCCAGCTAGTAGTGTTCTGTGATTGGTGTTTTTGTTGGGCATTTGCAGAGCTGTTTTTTTTTTTGTATAACGCTTCTGTTTTTTTATGATACAAGTACCATTCCAACGCACTTTAGGATTTTCGCATGTGCTGAGCATTTTGCTATGGGGAAAATGAGCATTGCCATTTGAAAATTTCTACTTTTTCTACCTAAAACTGTAACCATGAGCACCATTTTGTTGATGCTTACAGAATTCCGAGCTCATCCTTCTGAATAACAATAACAGAAATTCAATCTGCGTAACTGAATGATCACTAGCAATCCAATACCTGCAAAGTTTTTTATTACCACCCTGAATATATATGTGTAAATTGGTACAGGCGTGAGTTTGCAAATAACGGAGGTTTGCCATCAATCTGCATTATGCGATGTAATCAAAAGCGCCTATATAAGATAACAGGTTTCTGACAAAGCTGTTAGATCAATTCCTGCTGCTACAATGGCAGGTTATCAAAATTTAAGGGACCTTGAAAGTGGCATTATAGTAGGCACTCAAGAGATGGGACATAATATCTCCGAGGTGGCGAAGAAATTTGGATTTTTGCTTACAACCATTTCAAGAGCGTACCGGGAATATCAATTATCCAGTAAAACATCAAACCTTGAACATCGGTGTGGCCGGGGTAAGACATTAAAATAACGAAACCATTAACGACTAAGGAGAATCCTTAAGCAAGTGAGAAGAGAAACATTTCCACAAATTGCTGTGGATTTCAATGCTTGGGCATCAACAAGTATTAGCGTGCAAACAGTTCAAAGGACCATCATTGATATGACCATTTGGAGGCGAAGGCCCATTCGGGTCGAGTTGTTGACTACATGACACAAGGTTTTGCAACTCCCCTGAGCCCGCCAATATCATCATAGGAATGATGACTCAAAACACGTTGCTTGGTCTGATGAGCCTCGTTTTCAACTGTATCGGGCAGATGGACGTGCATGGGTATGGAGACAACCTCATGAATCCATGTACCCTTCATGTCTACAGGGGACTGTTCTAGCTGGTAGAGTATCTGTGATGGTATAGGATGCATAGTTGGCGCGATAAGGACCCAATACGCCTAGAGACGACTTTGACAGGTACGTAAGCATCCTATCTGATCACCTGCACCATGGAGCATTCGGCCGGACTTGGATAATTCCAGCAAAGCAATGCTATACTCCACACGTCAAGAATTGCTACAAACTGGCTCCAGGAACTCTTGACTTTAGACATCTTCGTTGGCCACTTAAAACCCCAGACATGGACATTATTGAGCATGTCTGGTATGCCTTGCAACGTGCTGCTCAGAAGAGATCTCCACCACCTCGCACTGCCAAGGAATTTATGAACTGCCCTGCAGGATTCATGGTGTGAATTGCCTCCAGGATACCTTCAGACGTTAGTCGAATCTCTGCCACGTCATGTAGCAGCACTTATGCGTGCTTATAGAGGGCCTACACAATATTAGGCAGGTGTACCAGTTTTTCTGGCTCTTCAGTGTATATATGAGGCGTTACCACCAGAACAGACTGTCCCACAAATTGATTTCTACTGTTTCTATCCTGTTTTTTCAAAATCATTCAAGTTAGAACAGACCAAAAGTAGTTTTTCTAATGGCCAATCGTAGAGTCCAAATTTACTAAATTGAGGCAAATTTAAGTGCTTTCACCAGTAGAACATTTACACTGTGAAGCCTGTGTCATTATGCAATGCAGCAACACTAACATTCAAGTTTTGCAACTAATTGGAGAAAAACAAGAGTATTTTACTGTAAATGGCAAAAAAAATATATATATATAATAATTACAAAAACAGAATATAATCCATACCACAATTTTAAAAAAAATCTGGTGAAGAAACAAATACAGATATTTCCTTACTTTATCTCGAAAAAATATGTATCTTTATATCCCAAGAAATTTCAAAATAATTTGATAAAGATTTTCCTACTTAATGTATAGTGGTGGTATAAAAAACATACAAAACTTACTACATTGAGAATATAGTCAACTAAAGGAACAGCAGTTTTTGAACTTGATCCGTTTGAATCGCCATTGCCCTTTTCATTCTGAGGTTTAGATAAAGGCCCTTGAACAGGTGTGCTACCGGTGTCATCATCGTCTTCTTCCTCTTCATCCGATGATGCATCATTAGATATATTAACCACTCTAGTAACAGTAGTTGTCACTGTATCGGTTTTTGCAGCAGGTTTAGAACAAATGTACCTTGGATCTCTGCCCATAGCAGACAATTCTTCTAGCAACTACAATTATAAAATGTCATTATTGTAAAAATGTTATGTACAAAAGCATGATAAATATATCCAAAGAAGAAAATACCTTAATGATAGCAGCTGTTGCATCTGTTCTTAAGCTTGGTTGATGCCTCATTAATTCATCCATCGCATTGCCTAAATTACTAGCTGCGTCACCAATGGGATCTGCACTGCGTCTTCTTCGCATAGCGGGCAGATATTCTGGAGATACTAGAACTCTAAAAAGTTTCTCAAAAGGCTTGCAAGCAACAAAAGATTGCAAACCACGAGTATTTAAGCAAAGTGCACTAAATACATTTGGAAGTGATGCCAATACTTCTCGTGTAGCTGGAACCTAAAAAAAAAATTGATTGATAATTATGCAATTTGAAAAAATTTGGTCATTACAAAAGTTAAAATAATATGCTTAACATTCACATTAAATACAGTTAACTTGAATTAAAAGTTAATATAATTTAAGAGGAGACTGGTACTTCAAAAAATATTTTTGAACTAAAATTAAGAGAAATACTAGTAATTTAAGAATCTTAGTCTATAAGACTTCATTTGGCTGGGACTGATGGACAACCATGCAAGTTTTTAAAAAAAAAAAAGTATGTGATCTGACTTTTATGGTTATGAAGGCGAGTTGGATGCAATTATATTTTGAAATAAATGTTCATCTTTACTTAGTCTATTCACAAAAAAAGAGACTCTAGTAATAAATTTCAGCTAAACTAAGCTGTTTCTTTAATAAAATTTTAAAAATAAAGACAAACCATAAATCATGTGGATGTAGATGAATATTAAACAAATACTCTATATTATATTCATTGTTTTATTTAGACTTATGAATACTTGAGATTTTAATGAAATTGAAGGAATCGACAATTACTTAAAAAATTGTCATTACGAAATGTTTTCAGTTTTTATTCATCATAAGAAATTGGTATAAAAAATTATATATCAATTTGGACGATTAAAAAAAACTCCAAATTTGGTTGGACTGAGGGAGTTCCACCATTAACCCTTTAAGTACAGCGCGAAAACGGATGCCTGTACAAAGATAACAGGAGGAATTTGATCAATTTAATAGGGGCTGGAAAAATGCTTATAAAAACCAAACTAATATGATATTTAAGAAATTCAAAATGCAGCGCATTGTGGAAGCCTTGGAGCTGGCTCTAATCCAGTCAGCTCTGCTCAGCCTATAATTGACGCCTAGCTTGAAAGAAAGATCTTAGTCTCGCCATGCCGATGCGACAAGTGAGCTATCTGATAACTATCATAAACAAATTGCGATTAAGGTTCCAAGAAACTTTCCTGTGTCGAGATTCTACCTTATCACTCTAGCGTATACAGTGCTTCGGCACCAACCAGCAGAAAACATAAAAAAGTTCTAATAAATAATTTTTTTAATTGCAATGCAAAGAATTTCCACCATTTATAATGTTTTATAAAACTATTTTGAAATACAGAACTCTTGTGATGCGTACAGCAGATTGTTTCCATCTAGTGCTGCAACAAATGGGAATGGGCAACGGCAGTAGCAAATAACAAAAATGAAACAAAGAAAGCTGTATCAAACTATTTTTTAAGATTCATGATAGGCATCTTCCAAGTCGCATCATAAAGGAGCTTTTTTTTAACCAATTTGCGATGTTTCCGGAAAAGAAGTATTCTTGCAGACTATACTTAAACAAATAGGACTGAAGAAGACGATTTTCCCCCCAGAATAAAGATTTTTTTCCAGGTTTAGGGGGTCAATTTTTAATCTTTTTCAGAGAATTATTTTCTCTTATTTTTTCCAGTTTTCTCCTCAAGTACATCAGAGACCTAAGTTAGAAAATTAAAGAAATTATTGAAACTACGTGAATTACTTTTATTTCAGGCTTCACTAATGTACAGATACAAGTCTCAAAACCTTCTGTTGATATTCACCTTTAAATGGTACAGCTTTCAACAAAAAAAGAAAATTTTAAAAAGTTCAGAAGTCAAACAACTTAAAACAATTATACAAGCAGGTGAATCTAACCTCATATTTAATTTTTCAAAGTACTGAAATTTCGGTTAAACACGCTGAAATCAGTATTTCTGCTGAACTGTACCATATCTATCTGCATATTTTTATATAGAATACAGAAAACAATTAAAAATTCCAATGTGAAGGGTTTTGCAAATTGTTTGGACAAAATGTTAATGGAGACTCCCTAAAAATAAAATATCACATGGAATGTAAAATTATGTACATATTTTGATCAATTTATATACCTCTTTTATCAAAAGTGCATGAAGCACAACATCTGTTAGACCAGAATGTTGAAGGGGTGGTAATAGAGTTGGTTCTTGAAAAACATAAACAGTGACTACATCCGTTGCTAGAAGTAAAAAACATAGATTAAAATTCAGGTAAAAATAAATTTTAAAAGTTTGAAAATGTTTATATTAAATAGGGTTCATACAGTTTCTATAAAGTAAAATAAAAGTAGGTCTTAAGGACGTTTTAATAAGATTTTTAATTTTTTTGAGGACCACAATTTTGTATTGACAAAAGCCATAATTTTTTTAGAGATTAAGATCATTCCAATATGAAAATTAAAATTAGCAAATAATTTAAATAACAATTCAATATAATAAACAATTTAAATAACAGACTTTTATTTATTAACAGAATTTTATATATACTTTGGACAACTTATTTCTCATTTGTCAATTTTAAAATGCAAAATATAATTTTTATAATTTTTTTTTTAAATTGCTAGATTTAACAGAGTAATGTCTTTAGAAGTTCCAGCTCTTTCAAATAATTCATTAACAGTCATAAAGTCACATTATCTGTAGAGGCTTAATAGCTAGACATTTGCAAAATATTATGCCTACCAACATTGGAGTTTTCAAATAATACAATTTTTAAAGGAAAAAAATCTAAGCGTAAATTTTAGATTTTCAAATTTTTCCACAAACAAAATTCAAAACACCAAATGTTCCAAGTTCTCAAATGATATACACATTTCTAATTGAAGAATGATTGCTTATAATTAACTCTATGTGAAACAAAAACTAAGTCAACATTATCTACACAGTCAAGCGTCCGAAATCCGGATGTTTAATAACAGGAATAATCCAATATCCAGGGGTCAAAGTGACAAAATAAGAATATATAGGATTTTTTCAAAAAAAATATAGGACAATATAAAACATCAAATAACTGCACACAGCTGCTACTGAACTTCAAAATTAACTCTTTATACATTTATATACTCGTTATATTGAATTTAAGAGAATAGAAAACACACCTTTAAAAAAAAGAAATCGCCTGATCCTGAATACGTGATCCGTTATTGCCTCGATATTCCATCCCTATTTTATTAATTACATTATTTTCAATCATGAGTCTTTTGCTTCCAGCATTTTTAACTGTTCCAATTTCTTTAAGTATTTTCTTTTTATCCCTGTTTGCAGTCTTTTGTTGATTCAGATTTACTGTTCGGTGTCGGCTGGATTGGCGGCGAAAAGTGGGAGATTTATCGCCGAACGTGGAGAACCTGGCACTTGGTTTTAAAGCAACCCTAGTGATCGTTCGGATTTGACAACACAACGCATTGACGTAATTTTCAATTTTGGCGACTTTTATGAAAAAATCGTGGCTAATATTCCGAATCCGGTAAGAATTCTGCGCCAAGGCGATTTTCGTCAAAAAATGGCAGCCCTGACATTTTTTAAGAGCAAGATAACTAACTGCCTATGGTTACCATAATTTGGAGCAGTTTGATGTAAACAATTCGTGGCGCAGAATCCGTACAGGATTCGGAATAAAAAAAATCGCCATTCGACATCATACAGAAAATCTTAACCCTTTTGTTACCTTCATCAATTATTGACTGAACACTCAAAATGTTCTTTAGTATTTGTTTTGAAACCACCGACTGTCTATTTCTGCCACTTATAAAGTTCTTTAGTAGTCCTGCAAGTTAATCCCAAGTTGTTTTTATCCGTTTTTCCTGAGGCAGAGTTTTGTTGTTGTATCTCTCTCTGCATTATGGCCAATTAATTTATTAAGTTGGAGGAGAAATCAGATCAGAAATTCAAGAGCGATTGTTATGGAAATGTTCACATTTTACAACTCCCGCCGGTCCAGTAGAGTTGAGTTGTAAGTTAAGCAGCACGTCGCGTCACAAGAGATAAAACGCCGCGCCGCCGTTACAAACATCGTTTTTGTCAGGTCTTTTTCACCTACGATCGTGCCAAAGAATCCGAAATATTAAAAAATTGCAACAAACGGCGCAGTTATTACGAATTCGAAGAAAATATAGATCGAATCAATGCAGAAATATAGGACAATTGTAAAATATAGGACAATATAGGACGTTTTTACCGATTTTTAAAAAAATATAGGATTTATAAGACATATAGGACGTCTGCGACCCCTGAATATCCAGGCGTTTTTGGGCCTTAAAAAAAAGATTTTTTTTAGTTGCTCTGCAAATAATCAGCAAAAAAAAATGAGCACATTAGTTTTCCAATCAATATTGATAGGTAGAAAAGAGGAACCAGAGTCGATATTAGGTGAAGGGGTCGAGAATATCTCAGCAAGGTTACCAAAGACAACCAAACCGGTTTTACTGGTTCCTGGAATAAGTAACCATAGAAAATGGGGGTTTTAGGTTGTAGGGCAGATTCCGACTAGCTTAGGCAGTTTAGGTGTTTGGATATTTACTGCTCCCCCATTTAATCATATTTTTCTGATTGGTTGGCTGTTTTCAGATTATCTGGTGCCGTCAGCAACAGGAGAGCTATAATGCGCCGAAACATTCGTCATTTGACAAGCCAACATACATTTACAAACACCCATGCCTAACACGGGACTCGAAGCCGCAACCTCGCGGTCTAGAAGCTAGCACGCTAACCACTATACCGTTTGGTCGGCCATATTTTTCTGAATATTTTGAAATCATAAATGTTGAAAGGCTTTCCAGATCTGTATTCAATTGCGATGATAGAGCACTGACTGTCAAAAGACGCATGACGAAATTTGTGAAATAAGGCTGCATCCAGAAACAATAACCAATAGCGATGAAGTTGCTGAAAGTGAAATTCCGCTAGACGATCAGGTAAGAATTTGAGAAATTACTGAATAGAAAATTCAAACAACTTACTTTTAATATATTTAATAAATCTATAAGATGTTTGAGCTTAAATGTCACTGTTTGATATTTAAATAAATACTTGTATTTTTTTTTTTTTTTTTTTAAACTTTTGGGTGCAAGGATATAGAGGATCTTTTATCCAAACTTCAAAAGGCTATGTCCGCAATAAAATCTGAATTTTTCATCTCCAAAATTGAAAAAAAAGCATGCAATAAAAATTATATTTTTACTAAATTAAACCACCATTAAATGGTTGTAAAACTTCATATGAAAAGGAGATACAATCCACAGTCAATTCGTAAAGAATTGTTTCAGATACCTGCATACCAATTGGAGTTCAGGGCACATCTACAAATTCAGAAAAACCAGTTTTAACTAAGAATTTTCCGTATTCATAGTTAGAGGAACAAATGTTATTAATTAGCAAAAACAGAAAAGGTAATTGGTTAACATAATTCTAGTTTTTAAAGGCAGTGATACGCGTTTCCCATTAAAAATGCAAAGTTCGACAATTTACCAAGTTAAAAACCGTACTAAAATGATCGAAATCCATAAAAGTTGGCAGGTAAGGAAATGTTATTAAATTAATCGAAACTTAACTTTTAAAGGAACTTTCACAAAAGATTCTGCCGAAATCAAATTTTTTGTATTATAATCTGCATTTAGCTTGTTATGTGCTTAATTTATGGATGAGATTAGTCTGAGAGCAAGAACAAGGAAATCTAAAAATTCGTCTAAAAAAGCAAGCGGAAGAGATATCAAAAAATTTACCAAAAAAGCTTGCGGAAAGGATAATTTACCAATTTTAAAGATACAATAAAATTTTTCACACTCTATAATTATAATTAAAATATATGGGGAAAATTTAATATGTGCCACATATTGTTCTCAAAACATAGTACTCTAGCATTCTCCAAATTTCAGTTTGAAAAGAAAGATAAGGAAAATGCCATCCACACAAACTACATAAAATTGACTAGTTTAAAAGGTGCATAATATTATAAAATCTGCTATTTTGTTGCTAGTAAAAGAACTCTGATTTGACAAAGCCACTTTATTTAATTAAGTAATGCTAGACAATAGCAGCAAAAGTACAATTTAATCATAATGAAGCATTATATTTATAAGGAAAGTGCTTCAGCACCAAGATATCAGTGATCCATATACATGTTATACGATCGAATCTACAACACTTGTATATTTATTAACTCCATTTCCGGTTAATACAAATCTATAATTAAGAAAACAATTTAAGTGTTCCATTAAACGAGTTTTTCTGACAGGGTGCATACACTTTTTTGGAAGTGAAATTTAAGGACTTTCAAGGCCCTTTTCAAGGATATTTCAACAAAAATCAAGGCCCTATTTTACCGTTGCAGAGTCAATACCAAAATTGAATTTTTATATATTTTTTTTAATTAACGAAGTTGCAAAAATAATTAAAATACTTATTACTTAACAACTAAGATGCAACCACATATATTTATTGATAATTATACCTCTTACCAGGATAAGGGAAAAAACTAGGTTAAAAAAAAAGTTTTTTTTTGGGTTTAAACCAGGTTTTTTTTGTTTAAACCGGGTTAATTCTTTTCTAATTACATGTACACATATTTATAAATAAAATTTTTCATTAACTAGAATAATTAATGTTTAAATAATAATTAACATTCTTTCTGAAAATAATTTAAACTAAGTAAATAAACAATTATTGCTACTTATGTGGACATTCAAATCACATTAAATTTTAGTAATTTATTTAGAGATACTATTCTTTAAACAGGGTTCATACACATTATCAGAAAAAAAATTCCCTGAGGTTTCCATCTCGGAGTCAATAATTTTTAGCCACAGAAATAGATATAGCCATCATTTTCACGAGTTCTTCGATAACTCGAAAAAAGAGTAATTTTTTAAACCCCCTCCTTCGGCTTTGAGTAAAAATACGATTTTGGAGCAGCAAAATGTGGTTTTGGAGCAGAAAATTATTACATTTAAATTAGTGATGAAGCAAATATTTTTGTATATTTCAACCTTGATATTTCAAATTAATTTAAAGTAAAAAAAAGGTGTAACTTGTTCATAAATACGCTTGCATTCTAAATTTACATTTATTAATTTGATTGCATTACTCAAAAAATAAATTAAAAAGCATGGCATTTATTAACCTCTTTGCCAACAATTAAAATATTAGGAAGTTTTCAATGATGACATGATATCATAAGGTTCGGGGCACAGCATGGCCCTAGTGTTGCTTTTGCGTCACAAAAACTAACCAACCAATCATAAGGTTCGGTTCATCACTGAAAGTTTTTCGAAATAATCTCAGTTAGAGCTACTTTTAACAACTGATGAAATAAGATTTTTTTCTTTAAAAACTCTAGTCTGTCTAGTACCAATTACCTATAGAAGTTCTTCCCAATAATCCAAAATAATTTAATTCGATACAAAGTACTTCCTCCCCCCCCCCCCATGCAAAAAAAGTGAAACAAGGCTGCTTAGCGGCAAGCATTAGATTTCATAACTTCTTTGGACTGATAGCTTCACTTAGCAGATTTTTTAGGGCTATTTGTTTATTGGAAGATAATTTTTTTTTAAACTCAAACAAATTAAAACCTCTAACTGAAATTAGACAATTATACTAGCATTTAACATAAAGAAATAACTTCTAATGTAATTAAATAATAAACTAAAACAAGGCAAGCTGAAAAATATTAATTTTTGTAGTGGTTTGTTTTCTAACACTCTCCATTGTCTAAATGGATTATAGAGGGTTCCCATGTGAAATCTCAAGGTCAATGGAAACAAAATGATCTTAAGTCTGTGGTTATTTGGTTAGTTTTTTTTTTAAATATATGCCAAAAAAATAATCATGCACTCTTAAAGTACTAAGAAAAATATTATTATTTTTACTTACAAACATGCAAGAAAAAAATATCCAAATTGGATGCATAAAGATTGATTTCATGCCTTCTACAGTTTGAATTAAAAGCACGAATCCCTGGTTGGTTGGTTGAAGTTTAAAGGCGCAAGGGGCATACTGCCGCGAATCCCTGATCTTTCCTATCGCTAATTTAAAGGAACAAATATTTGTAAATACAAGAAATCCTTACTTTTTTTTAAATAAACTTTTTTTTAAAAAAATTTCTGGGAATTGGCTACAATAAAAGAATGACGTAATATGCGTTTTCCCGTTCGTTGCCAAGTCAAAATCATGATCCAACATCCAGGGTTGCCAAAAAATCATTTACTAATAGTCACCAATCCTTCCAGATAATCAAAAAGGCGAGTTCAAAATTCAAATCCCGTTTTACCGATGACTTAGAAATTAAGCCTGGAAATGTTTGGGGAGGGGGGCTGTCAATTGGATTAAGTTTAGAAATTAAAAAAAAAATTCGCGTTTTTAGCTTAAAGAAAGCTTTATGTTTCGTTATTATTGAAACCAGGCAAGAGTGCAAATGTAAACCAGATGCACTAAGATTGCTTGTGTGAAAAATACAATACTTGTATTTTATTTTTAGCACGGAGTCTCAGTAAAAAAAAAAAGAGATTGTAATTGAAAGATTGTAATATGTAATTTTCAAGTGCGAACCTTTTCCGGCACGTTAACTGACGAAATACGTTGTTGAAGGGCAAAATACTCTTTATTGCTTTGTTGGTGACGTTTCATGATAATTTTGAAAAATTTCCAGACAAAATTCTAGCCAAGTAGTTTTTCAAGTCAAAAAATGATTTTTTGGCGCAATCTTAACCGAAAAGAGGTTTTTGGCGCAGTTTGGAGCAGGGTAGTCAGTTTGGCGCACTTCGGCGCAATTGGAACAGCTCTTACATCCCTGTAATTAGAAATTTTTTAATGAGCTCAAAATAAATTTAATAAAATCGGAAGGTTTTTTTCCCAGCAACCTTAGTTAATAACTTTCACGGCTTTAAAGTAGGCCATTTTAGTAATTGATATAAAAAATTACATACCCTTCACCTTCTACAGAAAAAAAGTCTTCTTTCTTTAAATAGGAATCGACATAAATGAAAGAATGATATAAATCATAATACAATACCGAAGCGTAACTGCTATTTTCTCTGTAGGCGATATACTCCTCCGATAGTTAGTGTCGGATTTTTGCTGTCTGGAACATAATTTCTCCACCAACTCGTCGAAGCTCTCAATCGACATCCGGAAAAAGTTGAAATTTTTTACTTTGTCTTCCCTTAACTGCGGGTAAAGACAGAAGAACATACCGAATGTTGATCGGCTCTAAACAATGGGATGAATCCACATAGTGCGATTAATTCGATTCTTTTTCCTCCGATATTTTATATACAAATATGCTAAGCGCGCTCTTTTTCATTCCATTTCGAACACAAAAACCTCTCAGAGGAAAATTTTGGTCGTTTGAGAATGCACCTAATGAGGGAGAGAGAAAAGCGAAAATATCCTGCATATCAAATTACACCCTCTTTCCACCGGATACTCATCGTGCAACTTTTTATCCCGTTCGGGGAGAGGTCAAAGGTCAAAGTGACCGTGCCGTTCCAGGGCCGCTCGGGAGGAACCGATTCAAGTGTGATTGACAGATCCGCCAAAAGTGAACCGGCTAGAAAGTGTGACGTCAGAATAATGGTAATACGGGAACGAGAATTTTATTGTTTTAAAATTGAAAAGGGGAAATTCAAGGACTTTCCAGGCTTTTTTAGAAATAATCCTATTTTTCCAGGCTATTCAAGGCCATGAAAAAAAGTAATGAAATTCAAGGACTTTTCAGGTTTTCCAGGCCGCGTACGCACCCTGTTCTGATTATATACTTTATAAGAAAGCATTTAAATGTTTTTATGTCATAGAACTATAATGTAGCTGTTAGATAAATAGTTTCTTTCATTTACTTATTGCTTGTCTGCATATTTTTTTCCCAACCTGTGAAGGCATTGGTCTTGCAACGATAAAATTCAATCAACACAACCTGTGATTGATCGCACTTTTTAAACTATTGTTTACCTATTTCAGGGATGAGTTTGGCCAAAAATCAAAAAGCTGAAAACAAAACTCCAAACGTTTTATGCGTAAAACACACTTTAAGCTATACGTTAAAAAATTGTGGTTTTCCATGTGGGTTTATAACACTGCACCTTCTCTGTCTGTCCGTGAGAAAAATGGTTCAAAATAGAGGCACCTAGATGTAGGGATACACTTTGTGCTGTCATCAAGCATGGTACAGCTTCAAAAAAAAAAAATCAAAAAAAAATAAAAAAATAATCATTTAAAAGCGATGGAATCCAGCAAAACTTCAAATGTACAAACAGGCCGAATATGATTAAACCTAGTTTTCTAAATTTTTAAGCAACATTTTAAGTACTAAAATCTTTATATTTAAATTTTTATTCCTACCGTTCAGCTTGTACAGTAAAATAAAAAGCAACAAGCAATTGTACAGTTAAAATATCAACTTTCAACACAGCTTCTTTAGAATTTTTTTAATTGGGACTAATTTTCAGAATATTTTATTATTATTTTTATACAAAATGATATAAAAATTTAATTATAGATTCACATGAAACGGCGAAATCGATCCTTAAACAGGCACTAATCACTGATATAGCGGCTATCGCATTTACGGAAGTAATGGCTACAAAACGGTGTTGAAAATCTCGGCAATAGCCGGTATTGTATTAGTGTAAACCTCGGCGAAAATTACCATCACTCTAACGAAAGAAATAGAGCTTGCAATACCGGCTAAGTCTAAATATCAGCCGAAATGAAAATCGCAACAATGTGCGTATCGGCGATAGTGTTCACGATATCTGCACAAATTTCGGTAATATCGACATTTTCTTGGTAATACTAATGCGAATTTCGGTAATATCGGATGTTATCAAAGTACGGCATTCCACGAAAACAACTCTCACGCCAACTGAAATATCAAAGAACCCAAGATATCGGAGCAACTCTCAACAATAACGTTATTGTATGGGCGTAACACTCGACGAAAATTACTGTCACAAAATCTCGGGGATAGCACGGTAATATTAACATTCTTTCGGTAACATCGATGCAAATCTCAGATTTTATAACAGGGCAGCACTCAACGAAAATGCCCATCACAAAAACGTAAATATCAGCATTAGCGCCGAAGATACCGGAAAAATTCTCAGCAATAACGCTGTTATATCGGCATAATACTCCGGGGAAATGGTCACCACAGCAACCTAAATGACAGCAATAAGGCACGTCCTAACCACACAAATCTCAAGAGTATAGTAGCGGACATTACATCAGCGTAACGTTTAACGAAAACAAGCAACACATACTAAAGTAAATAAACGATAGTTCCGTGGATGTCAGACTTCGAAGCAAGCGCATTATTAGTATACGTTAATCGCGTGAAATCATAAGAAGGAATTTACATTTTGAGCAGAGAAAAAAAATGACACAAAAGGATCAAATTTCGGCGCTGTTGGAAATGTACAAAATGTGAGTTTGAGCACCAATCTGACTAAAAAAAAATGCATTTCAGTGGATTTTTATACTTGGAGCAGAAATAAGGCAGGAATGTTATGCGACCCCTGAGCGATAGGTTTCAAGCTGCTTCGCGGTTTAGCCATAGAAAAAAAGTTATTTTTCCGTGGGATAGAAAAAGCGGGAAAACACGGATGATTTTTTTTCAGGAATTAGAAAAGCAGAACTTTCTTTGAAAAAGCGGAAATCTTTTTTTTCTAAAAAATTAAAAAAGCGGAATTCCGCCATATGGCAGAAGAAACTCATCCCTACTATTTGCAACAGCTGAACTTAAAGTTGAGATGTAATTATCCTTCATGAAAAGTTTGCTTAATAATTATTTGTGATGGGTTATTTATTTTCCTGAATTTTGATTGGTCAACTTATATTTACTGGATATGTACTCTTCTTAGTATTAGGCAAATACGTTTTCAATGACATAGCTTACATTATGTAAATATGTTGATTAAAGATTGGTTGTATTCAGATTATCTGGCGCCGTCAGCAACACAAGGGCTATAATGCGCCGAAACATTTCGTCATTTAACAAACCAACATACATTTACAAACATCCATGCCAACACGGGACTCGAACCCGCAACCTCGCGGTCTAGAAGCCAGCATGCTAACCACTATACCGTTATGTTGATTAAAGAAGAAAGTTTCTTGTGAAAGGCAGCAGAGGGTATCTGACTACCTTGGAGTTAGGAGTTTTTAATTATGTGAAAATAAATTTTAAGATTTTATTTTCAAGCCCTGGTCTTCAATTATTTTCCACTGCAATTTCTATTTTAGACTAATTAAATTATAGTCTCAATTTTTAATCTTAAGAGATTATATTAGTAAAGCTTTGGATTCGATCAACATCTGTTGTTATTTTGGTTGTGTGAATGCATGCGCAAAACCTCAAAACATCGATATCGTCACGTGATTTCAATAACCAATCGTAGAAGGCCAGTGCCATTCGCAACCAAAGAGTATCCTGGGTCTATTCCTAGTTGACGTTAAAATATCGCCAAGTCGATTTGCCACTTTTTGTAGGCGATACAGTTCTAAATTTGGCAACCCCCCTTTTTGATTGACACGCATGCAGGGATTTTATGGTAACCCTAATTTTAAATGCGTGGAGAAAGGCATTTTTCGTGATAATTTCAAATTTTGCTTTTGATGAACGGTGTTTTCCATTCCGTTAAAAGTGAAGAGTATCTAAACTCGTAATTTTTTTTCTTGTTGGAATTGAAAGGAATACAGCAGATTTTGCAATGCCGGTTATGGATGCCAGTTTAATATCGAAATCCTTTATTTGTCCGAAATGTGGTATATCTGGGTGAAAGAGACCAGTTGACCGAAGGTTTTCGAACAGCCATTTGTCTCTCTCGGAAATGTTTTTTTGTTAATAATTTGCTTATTATGTCAATTTTTATTAATTACTAAAATATTCCTTATGTTTTCAGACATCGTTTATTATTAACATTCATTTTGACCGCCATCTTGTTTAGTTCGAATCACAAGCCTTCTTGTGGATTTGAAATTACCGCCATGATGAATTGGCGCCATAAGTAATTAAAAAAAAATGATTTTGAGGGCGAGATACCACAAACGACTGCCCGAATTAGTTAGGGGTATTTTTTTTAGGTTCAATAGGCCGTAAGGCCAACGAAATAGGTTTCAATTTTTCTTTTTAAATCGCAAAGAGGACGCACACCTTAGACCTTATTTTTTAGCAAGAGATTAAAAATAACAAGTTTTCAATATCACTTAAACTAGTTTTCAATTATAGTTTAAAATTAAATTTAAATTCCTTAACGTTTTTTCCCCCCTTCAATTATCGTTTAACTTCATTGCCTTTGAATTTCGGCCGATATCGAATAAACTTACGCAAATCATTTTAATTTCTTCCCAGAATGAACGTTTTTAATATAAAAGTAATCGAAATGAAAAGCAAAAACACTTAATCTTACTACAACTTGCATCGCAACCGTAGCCATAACAGCTTTGGCATTAGACTTCAACCTTCCTATACCACAAATCATGGAGCAGATTCGATTCTCAATTTTTCATATTGGAATTCCGAATTGGCGACATTTTGGCCTTGTTGCCAACTTTTCACAAGCGCGCCAACCCATAAACGTGAACTAGGAATTTACCGTATCCCGGTCCCTAAGCGCTTGTGAGGTAATGTGCGAGAAAAAGGGACATATTTAGAAAATGGAAGATAACAATAGCTTATTTTGAAATGGTACTACCAATTGCAATTATTGGCTTCAAAATCAGTCATTACTAAAATTGATATCAATATAACTAAAAATACCCGTTTTGCAAAGTCATTGTTTACTTATTTAACTTTCATACAACATATATTCTATTAATCAGATTCCATTTTAAAACTTTTGAAAATAGCGAATAACTCAAAAACTGACAATTTTGTACTACACACAGGTAAACTTTAACAACCCTAAAAATACAGTATAAGTTGTAAATGCATTGTGCTCCAGATATTTTAAGACATAAAAATAAAAATTTAAAAACTTTGATAAGAGTTCTAAACTCTATAATAGATTGTTTTTCTTTTTTTGTAAATATCACTGCTATTCACTTTTTCTTCTCACCCTTTAAAATTCAGGAGTAAACTCTTTCAGGAATGCATGCAAAATTACAATTTGAAAATCTCAACATTTTAGAAATGAAAAATGTTATTGAATAGCAATGAACAAGAATTGTTACAAGGAAAATTTATGTTTTATAACACAAAAACTTCATGAAGATTCTAAATTCCCGAGAATGAACATTGAACACTTAATGTGAAGAAGTATAGCTGATATGGAAAATGAAGTTGAACAATCGGATGTCGTGTTAATTTTTCAATGTGCCATTTACTAGTTGATTTAAAGTTTAATGATAAAAATATAAAGCATATAATACTGAGAATAATTTTTAATGCATGTTTGTTTTCAAATAATCCAATATGTTATTAATTATAACTTAAAAACAAAGGTTAAATAAAAAAATAGGCAAGATAACTAATTATAAGAGATAACAATACCTAACAGGAACAAGGATGGGCCATAGTACTCAGCATTGCTTATAACATGTTTCAAAGAATTTGCTAATCCTCCATCCATTACTGAAAAATATTTACATATTGTTAAATTCCAATAGATTTGAAAGAAAATATTAGATCAACCTACCATACAAAACTCCATAAAACATTCCCCAACAATTACAGCAAAGCATTCAACAAATAAATTACATAATTAAATTATGCAATACAGAAACTGATCAATCCATTAAGTTTTAAACAGAATAAATTAGTAAAAACCACATTTATTTATCAGACAATTAAGATACTCGACAAGGTTATAAGAAAACTAAAAGCACAAAGTTAATCAAAATCAACAATTCTCGCATCATACTCCATAACACCAATTTTCTCTGTGCAATATATCTGCGTTTTTTAAGATAATTCTACCGTGGCATTCAAGTGTTTGACAATTTAATGATTGCACACAATTTTTCTCATTCAAACCGGATGCTGAAATTATATTGCTCATATAAAAGGCAAATTATTTTAAATGCAAGTATTTTTCTGTAATAGATAGATTCTTTTAATCTGACCAATAAAATATTTTGCAACAAATACTTTATACTTGGATTAAAGATAAACCTAACGTAACTACACAACTTATTTTTTTTTAACAGTAACCATTTACAATCAGCTCCAATATTAAAACGGTTTTGCAGAAAATATTTACTTTGGCATGCTAGTTGTCCACTTGCAAAATTCACATTTTATAACACAAATTTATCCTGAATCCAATTTCATAAACTTATTTCCTAAATGCGATACATTTTTATTATTTAAAAAGAAGTTTGGATGATTTTTGCATTTGTTTAATTTATCAAGTTCTTAGTAGAATGAGTATCTTTTATAGTTATTTTTTAAATTTAATATTATAAGATTTACTAAGTTTGAGCGTAGTACACGAAAGACGATAGTAACAGCACACACATTATTTTCTCTTATTTACTATAGCTTCATATGACTAAATACATGACAAATACTCAATTAGAAAATTTAAATAGTCTTATTGCTAACATGATCCAAGATTCTGTTATAATACATTCACAATTCTGACTTAAATACCGATTTTTCACAAAAACAAACTAAAAAGTTAATTTATAATATCTTTGCAAAACTACTCATTTCTACTTACAATGTCTAATGTTATCTGAAAATGCAGGATCTTGAATAGATTTCTTTAGAAAATTTAACATAGACTTAAGTAGGGCAGCTCTCTGAGGAAAACACTGAGCTCCTGCAAAAGATTTTAGGAAATTAAACATTGAATGATTTTATAAATTAGCCTTACATAGATCACATGGAATCTATTCAATATACCGCATAAATTTATGGACTACCTTTTTCTAGATTTAAAAAAAAAAAAAAAGGTTACAGACAGAAAATAATTATGCAAGTCAACAACCATAAAATAATTTACAATACTTATACAAGTTGTGATATTTACGGATTAACAATAAAAAATATTTAAAAAACAAAGGCTACATTATTGGTAAGTCAAATAGAAAAGATAAAATTGTCCCAGCTCCAGAATTAGACACTAAACATTGCCTCGTAAAAGGCAACTCACAATATATTACATACAGTGGCTCCCAAAACTTAGCATACAGTTTAAAAATAGGCACAAAAAGTGCTGTAGTTTGGAATTGAATTCGAAAATTAACTTGAATATTTCTTTGTAAAATCTCTATTTGATTCTCAATGAAACCTAATATTTTTTTTTAAAAAGGGTATTGAATTTTTTTTTTAAATATAAATTCATAGAACCAGAGAAAAAAATACCAAAGCGTTTGTATACCGTAACATTTTCTGATAAATTCATTAATAAAATTATTTTCTGACATTTTTTTCTAAATTTTTGCATTGAGGCCATATATTTTTTTTAAAAAAAATCAATTGCCTGTAATATTTGCTTTCTCTATTATAATATATTTAAGATTGCTCGTAATCTAAGAAGCAAAACAAACAGCAATCTCAAATTGATCATATTTCATCCTAATACAAGTAAATCCATTCAATGTATTGCTAATATACCAAATTTATTCCATTCATGGTTTATTATGGAATAAAATACTTTAAAAAAGAAAATAGAATCCAAAACCATCCAAGAAAAGATTACCCAACAGTGTTATATGAACATAAAGAGATTTATTATAAGAAAATTTGAGAAAAATCCATGTTTGCTGTGCTAAAAAAGTTTGCTCGAAATGCAGGGAATTTTTTTTTTAAATTTCATCTAAAATTGTTGAAAAGTAATTAGATCAGCTGGACAGCATAAACGTTGTGCCTAAATAAAAAATTTTGAAATGCTAAAAATAGAAAGTTTTTCCTTTCCTTTGCAATCGCAATAGAAAATAAGCCCGAAACGTATTGGAATTGTGTCTTATTTGAAGATGAAAACACATTTAAAATTTTTGGTTTCGATGGACGCATAATTGTGCAGAAGGAAAAAACGATGACCATAATCCAAAGAACTTTGTTGGAACAATAAAGCATAGCAGTGAAAAGTGTCCTTCTATATAGAAGCTTGTCAGCAGCAGGACTTGGTAATTTGGTGTTTAACATGTTGACTGCCGCGTGAGTTTACAGTGAAATCTCCTTCAGGCCACGAGTACCACTGTACGAAGCGTATTCTGCTAGGCACTCCCATCGATATTTTAATAATGTGAATCACTGGTGGGTGCAAGAATAATCTTTTGCTAGGTTTGTTTTCATGGTATGTCTATTTGTGTCCGTTACTTCGCATCTGTTTCTCATCTCGCCACTTTACACGATCAGTTTAAATCTTTGCTGAGTAAGAGGGGTATAACTTATAATCTTTACCCTAATTCGTTGAAACGTCGAAAAGATAAAAGAAAAACTTATTTCTTTGCGAGTCAAATAGCAGTGAACAAAAAAGCTTTTACGAGGCTTACAATAATTTTCCTAATAATCCATTTTCGCATAACTTTTATAACAATTCAATAGTTTTGTTACTTCCTGTGAAATATATTTTCAAATACATACGAATATCTTTCACAAGTAGTCAAATAAGTGTCACCCTAATACGGGTGATGTGGCCCGATCAGAAACATTGCTGTCACCCATATTCGGGTAATACTGTGGTTAACCTGTTAATGATGGAATAATTTCAAGTGAGTTTTTTTTTTAATAATAATGACATTTATCTCAAAGTTGACTTTACAAAGATGGAAATTGATAACCAACTTTTAGCTTTCAATAAAAAAATTTAAATAAATACTACTAATTTAAGATATCCATATATTTTCCCTACTATTAAATTCCACAAAAATCTAATTAAATTTAGATTTGTTACATGTAGTATCAATTGTTACAATAATTTTTGTAGCAAAAGTTTTTTGAATTTTTGAAATTCATTTTGAATAAATCAAAATACACAAGCAATCTCTAATTATTTATAATAATGCAAATTGACTTTTTGCATAACAAAATACAGAAAATTAACACCTTTGATTTTAATAATCTTTTCCCCAGCATTCCACATGATAATCTTTTGGAAATTTGGGTTGAAATGTTTAAAAACTATCCGACGCATAGTAATTTATTGTTTACAGACTGGATTAATTTGTGAAAATTTAATATTTTTGAAAACTTCCTTTTTAACGGAAAAGATTTCTTTCGACAAAACAGAGGGATTCCTATGGGATCAATTTTCTCTTCTGTTTTTGCCAATTTATGCCTACATTTCTATGAACAAAAATTTCTTAAAATAATAAGCTAAAGGTTTCAGATATATTGTTGAATTCTGTTTGATTTTGACAATCTTGAAATTTTAAAGGAAATCATACATCCAAATGTTTTGACACTCAAATCAACTAATTCAAACTCCAAACCTGCCAATTATCTTGATATTAAAATTTTTATACAATAAAATATTTTTACTGGAATATATGATAAAAGATCGGATTTTAAATTTGAGGTCATTTCTTTTACGAAATTCCACAGTAACAGGGGTCAAAGTGACCAAATAAGAATATATAGGATTTAAAAAAAAAAAATATAGGACAATATAAAATATCAAATAACTGCACACAGTTGCTACTGAACTTTAATTTTAACTCATTATATATTTCATTAATTAAAACTTTAAATGAAAATTACTGAAATGAATATATAAGACATACTTATTTGAAGTATGAGGACTTTCACACAGCACTAATTTTCCTTCCTATAAATTTTTCTCTTTGATAGAGGAATATTAATAAAAAGTACTTAGAAAATTATTATCTCCTTTCAATACTCGTTATATTGAATTTAAGAAAACAGAAGAAAAAAAGGAAAAAAAAAAAAAAACACTCAAAAAAGAAATCGCCTGATCCTGAATATGTCATCCTTTATTCGTTATTACCTCAATATTTCGTACTTGGTATTCATCAATAAATCAAGTTTATATTAGCTACATTTGCAATTTTGAGTCTTTTGTTTCTAGCATGTATATATGCTTGAGCTGCACCAGGGTGTCTACCATCTTTGTCAAATACAATTTCTTGACTTTTCTTGACCTCAGAAGAAAATTTCTTGACCTTTTCAGAAAATTTTGCAACCGTTTAAATAATCAATTTGTCAAAAAATTACAAAGGCAAACCATAAAAATTTAATACTTTTAAAAAGACGACAATCAGAGATACAATACAATATATTTGACCTATATTGAAGCCACAACTATGAATGTTCGTATAGTAGATTTTTCGTGCAGTTATAAAAAAAAAAAATTGTTTCCCTTCTCCCCCCATAATTAACCTTTTTCTTCTTTTCTTGGATAGAAATGTAAGAAATAAATTGCCAATATAACAATGGTTGCTGCATTAATTTGCTGAAAAATCTCACTAAAATGCTTAAAATTCTGTTTTAATCACACTAGAAAATTAGAGGAATCTGCGTGATAGAAAATAGCAAGAACAATAAAACATTATATCATAAAATTTAGTATTGTGAATGATAACACTAAGCAACACCAATTTCAGCATATTTTATTGTTTTTTTGTTTTTTTTTCATTTTAGCAATCTCAATATCTAATGACTGAACTTCCTCCTCCTATAGGAACATAACAGCAAACAATTAACTTCCTTTACATGTGCTTCTGTCAGAAGTGTGACACATTACTTGGTATAATGCCCATAAAACTTATTCATTAATGATAAAAAGAACTCATAGTAGATGAAAAATCTGACAAAGTCAAAGTGTTTCCAGTTGCTTCACATTGTTTGCTTGCTTCAGCAACAATAACATTTTCTTGGGATGGTAATAGGATGCTATTAGTTGCATTGTTGGATGGAATTACATGTGACGACAAAGACTGAAAATTAAGCATTCTTTGCTTGCCTGTTAAAATTACACAGTCTTGAT
This sequence comes from Linyphia triangularis, assembly GCA_963978545.1. NCBI lineage: Eukaryota > Metazoa > Arthropoda > Arachnida > Araneae > Linyphiidae > Linyphia > Linyphia triangularis. The sequence goes on along the minus strand of OZ021721.1, from coordinate 80,946,233 downwards.
GTATTTGTGATGCCCCATTTCCCTATAATTAACATCAAATTTTGATTTGCAAAATATTGAATATACTTTATATTTGGAAAGTAACACAGGCATTAACCACTTGGCTAGATCTATATCGGATTCCATCCAGTTTTCTCGAAAAGTATATCAACAACCAACAATAGGTTTGAGGCTCAACAAGATTGTCCATTTATATTTCCTGACAATATACCGTATATATACTCGCATGAAAGTCGAGAATGTGGGCCAAAATGTTCACTAAAAAGTAGGGGGTCAACTTATATGCTAATTAAAAAAAAAAATTCTTAAACGAAAGGGATAGCAACTGCCTTTCGGAGAAAGCGCGGTATTCATGCCGCGATTTGAAGAAAACCGGAAGTCCGTTCGACTCCGCTGTGTCGTTGCTTTCCAATAATTATTTCTGAACTTAAGTTAATACTTTAAGGCAAAAAGTAAATTAAATAAAATAATCTTTAATAGAATAAAATATTCCGAGAGGAATTTTTGAATTTGCTTCGAGATTCAAAAATTCGGGAAGTCCGTAAAATAATCGAAGTGACGTTGCATCGTAGGTTCTTATTCCTCGTGAAATAAATGACTTTAAAAAATAAAAATGCACAATTTATTACATAAGTAATTTTAGTATAGGAATTTATTGCAATAATAACGGTAACTCAATTAAAATATACGATGTAGTGTTATAAAAAACACACACAAACAAGTGTTGTTAGGCCTAGAGATCGGTAAAAGTTTCAGGGGAATTTTTTTACCTATCATAATTTTTTTTTCGTGATTCTTGCTGATTAATATTTTACCAATAAGTTAATAAAATGTTCTTGCCGATTCCCAGATTTTTATCGTAACTTTTCGTGTAGAAAAAGTTACGAAACTCCTTCATTTACACTTCGCCTGTCTATCTTGTTATAGCAAGTGCACACTTGCATACCGCAACAGTGCTCCACACATTATAGTTCTACGAATATTTAAACTTCACAAACTATATTTAACATTCAAAGTTAGACCACATTTAACAAAACTAAACTTCGGAATCTGGAGTATTTATAAATTTATAAAAGAAAAAAAAAATAGTTCTGCCGTTTACATGACGGGCCGAAAAAGGCCGGCTTTAGAGAAAGGAATGGTTGCAATAAACGCTATACGTTCATAAAAATTTCGCGTCATTTTGGGGAAAAAATTGCTTTTTTCAGCAATTGTTTGTTGGCGAATTTTTTGTCGATTTTTCTTAAGGAATTACCGAATTTTTCAGTTTTGCAATCGGCGTGAAAATTTCGTGACCTCTGCTCTGATTTCTTGACTTTTTCGTGACTTTCTTGACCGTTTTTTGATTTCGCGACTTTCTTGACCGGTAGACACTTTGTGCACTATTTTTTTTTTTATCCTTATTAGCAGTCTTTTGTTGGTATAGATTTATCCTACGGGTGCCGGACGGACTGGCGATTTAGCGCCAAATGTGGCAACCCGTTGACTTAGTTTTCAGTTAATCCTAGTGAGCGTTTAGATTTAGCAACACAGATTTTTGACGTCATTTTCAATTTTTGACTTTTTTGAAAAGTAGCTATCCGAATTCTGACACTGTACAGCAAATTTTAACCCTTTTGTTTCCTTCATCAATCATTGACTGAGCACTCGAAATGTCGATTTTAGTCCTGCAAGTGTATAATAAAGTTTTTTTTCTTTTTTTTTTTTTCTGTTCTTCCTGAGGTAGTTTGTTTCTGCATAGCTTTCTTTGGTTAAAATTCCAAGTCCAATACGGATCGTGCGCTAAGAATTGATTACATAGAGACGCGCAGAATTATGGCAATCATAGGTAGTTCACATGTGATTAAAAAAAAATGTCAAGGCTGCTACTTTTTGGCAAAAATCACCTTAGCGTAGAATCCGTACTTGACTTGGAATTTTAACCTTAGCTTTTTCGCTTCTTTTTTTGCATTATGACCAATTAGTTTACTACTCGTGCTATGGAAAAGTTCACTTGTTTACAACTTTTGTCGGTCGAGTACCGTTGAGTTGTAGGAATAAGTCATCGTTACCTCTGTCGACGTGCACTTTCCCTATGGTCACGCAGAAAGTAAGTGAGTAGTCAATGCAACACGTGACGTCACAAGAGATACGGCGCGGCCGCTTACTAACAACGCTTTTGTGGGTTTTTTCAGGTCTCTTTCACTTACGATCGCGGCGAAGAATCCGGAATATAAAAAATTGCAACTATCGGCACCGTTATTACGAATTTGAAGAAAATATAGGTCGAATCAACACAGAAATATAGGATTTATAGGACAATATAGGATGTTTTTTCCAATTTTTAAAAAAATATAGGATATATAGGACCCCTGCAGTAATCTGAATAAAAGATTTTTTATAACATTTTCTTCAATCAATTTAAAAGAATTAAAAGGATTTGTAACAACTAGAAAGATTTTAAAGAAGGCTGAAAACAATTTTAAGATTAGTTTAACTAAGAATAATTTCTTTTATTACTGATAAATTGAGCGGGATTTATATTTCAAACTGACAGATAGTACAGGGTGTTATCAAATGATTTTCAAATTTGTCGAGTTTTGGACACTCATTCAATTCAGTGTAGCCATTTTTAATGACTTGAAATTTTTATTGTTGTCATTCTTAATATCTATTTGACCAAAATAGGCATGGATTTTCGAATAAAATAAATTTTTTTTTAAATTTAAATGTTGAAAAATACTCTTTTTCTATGCTTGTTTTACCTATAGGTACAGTAAATATCTTTTTACTCAAAAACTATTTTATTTATTCTAAATCCGATGCCTAAAAAGTTAAGAGTATATCACTAGGAAAAAATTTTTGAAAAAAATATTGAAAAAGAATTTGAAATGTAATGACATTTTTTTAAAATTTGAAATTTTTTTAAAACTTTTTTTTAAATAAAATTTAGTTTTTACTTAGTAATATTTCCAAATAAAAAATATATAATTTTAAAGGCTTAAATAAAAAAAAATTGAAGGTTACCAAGTCCCCTTATACCCTTCAATAAATCACCCCAAGAAAAAATAAAGTTATTTAAAATAATTAAGTTAAAAGTAAAACAGCCGAAATTCATGTGAAAGCGAGGCAAACAGACGTAATTTTTTTTTATTACCTCAAACAATCATGATATTGAGAAGAACCAGAAAATCGAATTAAACCCAGTTTCCTTAATTTTTAAGCTACAGTCTAAGAACTGAAAAAATAACTTCAACTTTTAAATTTAAACTACTATTTATATCTGTTAAGTTTGTTTAATAAAATAAAAAGCAGCAAAGAATATTACATACAATCACAGTTAAAATTACAATCAGGGTGGCCACAAAATTCAGGAAAAAAAGTTCCCCGATAACTCCACGATTTCCTCCACAGATTTCTAAAAAATTCCCTGATTTCAGGACACACTTTTTTCAAATTTCTCAAATTTTCTTAGGTTTTCCAGATGTCTAGACACCCTAATCAAATAGAACATGTATGTAAAGAGATAATATGCAATTTTTTTCAAAAATAGTTTTGCTGGTAAGGAAAAGCTTAAATTATTGGTAACATTAAACTTCTAATGGCTTATACCAATACAAATCTAAAAGTAAATAGCGCCAAAATATGGATGAACGTGCCTTAAACAATACAAAATTTCCCTGATTTTCATGAAATTTTAAAAAGTTCCCTGACATTTCCCTGAATCAGAAAGCTCCCTGACTTTTCCAGGATTTCCAGGTTCTGTGGCCACTCTGAATTTTCACATGGATCATGCAGTAAAATGACAATCAGGATTAATTTTCAGGAAAGAGATTATAAAAAATTTTTAGTCATTTTACATCAAATCGATTAAAACCAAATGGCGAAATCGATCAGAGAACTCAAGCAGACACTATGACATAGAGGCTATAACAACAGCGATACCCGAGGCGAATGTCACCAAATCGACGTCGCAAATCTCAACAATATCTGCTATTACATTAGCATAAACCTTGGTGAAAACTAACATACCACCAACGCATATATCAGGGATAGCATCCACCATACCATCGCAAATATCAAATAAATTCGACGAAAATCCCAGTAATATTGTATTCTATTCAAGTTGCCAAACAGCATTGCAAATCTCTGCAATAGCTGCTATTACATCAGTGTAAACCTCGTCGAAAATGACCAAAACACTTAAAAAAATATTAGTGATAACACTTGCAGGGTTTCTGCCAAAATAAAATGTCACAAATCCATGATTTTCCAAGACCGAAGCAAATAATTTTCTATGATTCATGAAATCAAATCACAAAAAATTAGTAAAAATAATAATAAAAACCTACATGAATTTTACTAACATGAACATAGTAAATAAACCAATGTACCATAAAATGATTTTTATACAGTTTAATTTTAAATTAAGTAAAAAATCCTTGCTTCATTAACTTCCAAATCAGAAGAAAAAGGAAGGAAATGTCCATTCTTTGATACTTCAGTGTTAAAAAAGCTAATCAATCTTTAATAATAAAGAAAAACTTGAAGAAAGAATAAGTCCAATAATAATAAATTATATCATCAAAAATCAATCATTTTGATATCAAAAATGCAAAACAGAAGGAAGACGGAAAAAAAAAAATTAAAAAAAATAAAACACAAGCACATCAAAACTGCTCATTTCAGTTCTCAAATTTTTTTTTTCTCCTACGAGACCTTACTCGGTTGATGCCACAAATTTGGAGTTCAGAAATGTTTTCATTGACAGCAGTTTTTAACTGGGACCGTTGTTTCCATAAAAACAGTTCAATTTTCGATGAGCTGAATAGCGATCATGGTGTTTATGACATCACAGCTATATGATTTTACTTAAAAAGTTTAGAAATCCATGAAATTCACTGTATTTCCATGACTTATGGCTATTTTTTTGCTCAAAATCATGACTTTCCATGACAAAACTTACCAAATTTCCAAATACATGACTTTCCATATGCGCCGAAACCCTGCACTTACAATACAAGTGAAAATCTAGACAGAGGATATTACGTAAGTTGAAAACTCAGCAGAAATGATCATCGCAAAAACATACATATCAGCACAAATGTCGACGATTACAAAATTTTCTCGGTAATGTTTGTGCAAGATTCAGTAATATCAGACGTTCCAAAAAGCATAGCACTCTTCGAAAATGACCATCACACCCAGGGTTGGCATGGTTTAAACCAAATGTTTTTTTACTCAAAAAAACCAATTGGTTTTTTTAAAGAACAATTTAAATTGTATTTTTATTTATTTTTAAATATTATTTGATGTTGTAAATTATTTTTTTAACTTGACAACTCAACTTTTCTTAATCATTTTTTAAAGAAAATAATTCACTAAATGAAAAATTATATGAATACTATAGATGGAATAAGTTCTAATGTATTTAAAATAAATCTTGTAATTAAAGACGAAGTTTTTATAAATATCAACAATAAGTTTTTATATTAAATTAATAGATATATTAATGTTTTATAATAATTCAAAATTATTAATTAAATTTAAATTATATACTGGATTTTAAATTTGTTTCTAAAATAGAGGTTGTGTTTTAATAACTTATATCTAAACATTAAAAATATCATTTTGAACAGCTTATCACAATTACTGATGAATCTAAGACAGGATGTCCAGCAAAATTTCTGATAAAAATTCAAGCACATTTCAAGAATTTCAAGGCTCATCCCAAAAATTTTCAAGGACCCCTCTCGCAACCAATTAATTACCACCACATTTTCAAAAGTATACCCCCACCAAGTAGTATGTTGAACTAATTTTACAAATTCCAAAAATTTATGAAATTAAAAAATATCTAATCATGTAAAAATTAGATTATGTACTTTGAAAATAGGAAGAAAAGATTTTGTTAAGTCATTTTTTTTTTTTTAAAAAGGCGAGGAAAAAAAAGACATAAAATTGTTTAACAAGTGATACATAAATATGATGGTTTAAACCTTAGCAGATAAAAAGAAAATAAAAAGAAATGAACCTAGGCATGCAGTTTAATAGTTTACTTTAAGCACGACTGCTTGCCACAAACATTTCTGTTGTAAGAATTAAGGGAAGGAGGTTCTGCATGAAACTGAATGACCAAAGCAAAAAAACTTTAAATTTTCACACAGTTGCACAAGTTAATTAATTTTAAACTATTATATAAAAAACTGCTTTAACTTTTAAACTATTATCCAATTATCCATTATAGCTAAAATGTAAAATTGTTTTTCAAGCTAAAATAAACAATTTAACATACACAGGGATGAGTTTGGCAAAAAATCAAAAGGCTGAAATCAAAACTCCAAACGTTTTATGCGTAAAACACATTTTAAGCTATACTTAAAAAAATTGTGGTTTTCCATGTGCATTTATAACACTGCACCTTCTGTCTGTCCACGAGAAAAATGGTTCAAAATAGAGGCACCTAGATATAGGGATACACTTTGTCATCAGGCTCCTGTCCTTAGCTGTCTTCAAAACTTACATTTCAAAGAAGAGATCGATTGTGTTAAAAAAGGTGCAAACTTGCCAAAAAGAAGTAAATTATTTCCATTGACTCCTTTTTTGGATGCTATTGTTATTCTTTCTGAGCATTCAATAAAATTTCTACTAATTTAACATTTTCACATCTACATGCAGGAACTACTTTCAAACAGTCTGAAACAATATGGCGGGATTGAATTATTGAGGGGAAAAGGTTGATTCGCTTTTGCGTAAATAGATGCATGCTTTGTTTCAGATATCGGAGCTCTACTCGACCCCAAATGATGGGCGATTTGCCGGAACATCGAGTTAAGTCAATATCTATTATAGGTATTGGTTAAGTTGGGTCAATCCTTCATTAATTGTGGTCGCAGCACCAATTGTAATAAAATCTAGTAAGAGGAACTCTGAAGTAAGCAGGTTCCTTGGCTGTCAAACTTCCAAGCAAACCCAATAAAATTGAAATGCAAATTTGTATCCATCTCAGAAATGGTAGAAATTTCAGTAAAAAACGGAAATCCGCTTTTATGTGTGAACTTTACCATGTCTGTCAGGTGCAAATGTCTGCAATAGTGTCAGTGACTGTTATAACAGTGCAGTAATAGCATCCAACGAAAATTATCACGCAACAACCCAATTCTCGGACATAGTGCAGAAAGAGAGAGAGCAGAAATCCGTCGATCGGCGGAAGAATCGCATATCTTGGAAAACATTTTAATTATTTTTTTAAATATCCATAAAGATTTTTCCGATAAAAATGAGAAGAGATAATTTCTTGATGCAGAGCGGAAATTTCAAAATTTCAAGTTTAATTCCCCACTTTCCCGAGGAGACAAAAATTCAAGAACATTTCCCGACTTTCCCGATTTTCAAGGTATATGTATTAATGTAAGGTAAAATTATTAATATTATTTAATATGATTTGGATGTTCACATAAGTAGCAACAATTGTTTATTTACTTAATTTAAATTATTTTCAAAATAAATATGAATTGTTATTTGAACATCAGTTATTCTAGTTTATGTCAAATTTTATTTATAAATATGTTTACATGTAATTAGAAAACGATTTTAAAAAAAACCTAATTTAAACAGAAAAAACCAGTTTTTTAGGTTTTTCAGAAAAAAAAACTTTTTTCCAAACCTGAAACGAAAATATCAGCAATAGCACCGAATAAACTAGAGTAATTGAGAACTAGAAATGGGAAACGACCCAAGTCCAAAAAAGACATTTTTTCAGGATAGCCGAAAAATGAAAAACACTCGCACTAGTACTTAAGGTTATGACTAAGAACCAGATTGAATTTGAACTATTGCTACTGGAGTTCGCACTTTGGGCATTCTCCACTTTGTTTAGCTTGGTCTGGAGGACATTTTTCTTGGTTAAATTCAAAACAAAACAAAAAAAGACAAATAAGCAGATAGTGGCAGATATTGTCATACTAATGGCTGCTGTAACCCTAGTTGTCACACGTGTGGAGGGCGATATTCCGCGAGGTCGTAACCCTTGGACGACCGGCTACAGGTCTTCAGACAACTGTTTGGCTGGTTTGGAATTGTTTCCATAATCGTGAAATGATGAACGCCAAAGAAAAGAGCAACATCTGTGATAAGACTATCCTGCTTCAATGCATCCGACAGCCTGCAGAGCTCAGAATCTTCCATTAGTCTTCTGAAAGTCATAGAAACACGTCTAGTTTGAAAACAAATCGTACGCAGAGTTCATCCTATGCATTTTTCGAGGGGCGGCACGCTCTGCCTGCCCTTTTTCTATAAAAATAGCGCCCTTCCTGCCCTTTTTCAGAAAATATTTCATCTTGAAAGAATTCGCAAAAACTTTCGTTTTTCCCTCCCAACAGTACGCAATACGTGGATCACCCCTACTGAAATCGCCTGTCATGTATGCGCATTCATGTTCATACGCGCAATGTATATATCAGGGACTGAAACCATTGAGTAGATGTCCATATAACGTGCTTCATTAGTAGGTGGATTGTAGGGAGCCGTCTTACAATTTCCAAGTGCACATTAGTAACCTCCGATGGCCATTTCGTACGTGTTTCGATTAAGTGTATTTCGCTGGATTTTTACTATGCCTCCTTCAAAATAGAGAAGAAAGGAATTTGAAAGACTAGATTAACTTAGTTAAAGGTGTATAACCATCAAATGTTTACACTAAAAATTTAAAAAGAATATTTCCGTTTGGACACGCATAATCGCGATGTCCTCCTGTTAAATTTAGAGGGTGTTTTTTATAGTTTACTTGTTACCAATTAATTTCAAAACATTCGTTTCATATTTAAAATTGAACATAACAGGAATGCAATCAAAATCCCAGATTATTTCCGATTAAAAAAAAAAACTTTTAATACAGCTTACATAATAGCGGCATGCACGGCAAAAAAATCGCTGTTTTGACGCTAAATTTGATCCGATTTGGAAAATAAAAAAATGCACAAATTTAAGGACATGGTCCAAATTCTTTAGTCGGAATACTCCTTGTGATATCCCATAATGAATAATGTTAAATTTGAAGAAACTCTATTCTCTATCTAACAATGGCAAACCTAAGAGATGAAGTTCAAGGTTGATTCATTCAAACTTAAGAACTTTTCACTCTTTCAAAATTTTCTAATCTTAAAACATTTTCATTATACTAAAACATTATCTTAATTTTACTGTATTATAAATTGATATTTTTATAAAAATTACTATTTGATGACAATTTTACTGTGTATATTGCACTTTAATTTTAATAATTTTCTCAGTTTCATTCCAGCAGAATTAGGACTGAAGCATTTTATCAGTATTTTGATATCTTTTAACTATCTGAGCGAGTTTTTGATTCACGGATTTTTGCATTATTATTTTTTTCCCTTCAGAATATTGAAATTGTGGCAGAAACGTGTATGCAAATTTCTGCAATTTACCATAGAAGTGCCCTCGTAAACAGGAATTGCCCTTTTTTTGGAAAAAAAAAAAAATAGCACCTTGCCCTTTTTCATTTTTAGGATGAACTCTGTCGTACGAATGTTCTTAACACCTTTCATCCGCACTTGTATGCAACTTCTGTCACCCTTCACAATGCAGGCTTCTTATACGACAGCCAGTTTTGCATATTTCTCGATGCGAAACCGTAATTGTCTGCTACCTAACATATTTGCATACTTCTTTCTACCTTTACAGAAAATTTCAGCTTCTTTAACTCAGATTGGCTTATGGAAATTAACATTTTCCTCTCTGTGCTTAACTTTTGGGAGTGCATTATTAATGAAGACAGATAATATTTAAAAACGAAAGAAATTCTCTTTAAGGGAAAGAATTTGTAGATGAAATCTTTACCTTTTTTTGTTTCAAGCTGTTTAGCAGCAACTGGATGTTCCAAGCCTAAATTAGTGTGGCTGCATCCTGGCACTGTCGCATTATCTCCAGAATATAACCTAAAGTTAAAAAAGTAGAAGCAGAAAAGCTTTTAACAAATAGCATGAAACCAGAATTATCAAATATATAATGACAACGAAAGAGCCTGTGCGACTGTTTAATGTTCAACAATAGTAGTTTTAACTTTCTAATTTTGCTATTCACAAACAAAATTTTAATATTTTCATTAGTTTTTTTAATTTTTTTTTTTTTTTTAATTTCTAACAAGTTTCCTTACAAAGTGACTTCCTACAAGAGTAAAACTCCGAAATTATAAACATAAGTAGTTATGGCCTGGTGATTTTGCTTTTCACAAACAGAATATTAAGACATTCTTAGAGGGAAGAGGGGGGGTTGTATCATTGTATAAACAGAGAAAAGTTTTGTTTCCCAAGAAGGGGATGTAGCTCTAGTAATAAGAGTTTTTGTATCAACCTTTTAACCAGCAAAATGAGCTTATTCTGGAAAAAACGTTGTATACAGATATTAGGCATCAACTACTTTTGGCAGTTTATCTTTGCTTATTTTTCTTGCTAAGCACCAGTTTGTTTTGCATATCGCTGGAACTGTCCATAATCGATTTACTTCATTTCCCAAATCATGAAATTTTGTTTATTTCAATCAATTAAGGTATCATATACTAATAATGTATTGTTTTGGAGTACAAGTTCACTACTTTTATGTACTTATTGTTTCCGCATGTTTTCGGATTTATTCTGAACTTAAGTCCTTGGTAAATAGTAAATAAAGTGATTTATGCATATCTTTGTTACATGGTCACGTAACAACTATGTACTGTAAAATTTTCTCAAGCATTGGTCAAGTTACAAGTTTTATTTTAACTTTAGACTTGTATGTCAACAAAATTAATCTTTAATTTTATAACTAAAAGTTATGGTCTGTTTAAATTCTACAATCATCACATCATTGGTTAATTTTTAAACCTGATATTCCAGATCTAGAAGGGAAGCTACCCTTGAGTAACAATGAATCTTTAAGCAACTAAAGTGAGTTTAAGCTTGGTTTGCAATGAACCTTCTAGCGAGCAAAGCAAGCCTGTGTTTGCATAGCAAATGAAACTTTTAGCAAGCAAAACAAGCTTAGGTGTGCGTAGCAATTTACCATTCAGTGAGCGAAGTGTTAAAATCTGGCACCTATACACAATGTCAGATCTCTGCAACACACAGGGCCATGCAGCTAGTAATGTATAACACACGAGAAATTTAGTTAACCGATCATGGAAGAAACTCTTTCCTGTTGCCAAAATTGTTTTAATTTAAAAAATTAAATTGTTTTAATAAGAATAAATCAAATATATTTAGATGTGAATGCATAAATTCCTATTCATTTTTAATGAATAAATTTCTTAGAGTAGTTTACTGCATATTTTGCTGATAGATGTTTTTAATATTTAAAATTAGATGCAAACACCAAGCACAGGCTGGCAACAGAAACACCGCTATGTTAATGAAAATTGGCAATGTATATAAAGGATTTATATTAAAAACTTTCGTTATTATGGGTTATATTATTATAAAACTGTATTACAGCAGATAATATCCACTAAAAAATGAATAAGTGAGGAATAAGAAGGATAAACAAGATGCATGCAAGTGTGCTCCAATGGGATTTTAAACAGATATTAAGATTTATTAATAATAATTAATTATATGTGTGTATGTTTTCATGTTCAACAAAGTGCAAGTTTGGAACCAATATAGATTCTAATATTGAAAATACCTATCAAAAGGTATAACGTCCACTTCCATATCTGATTGGGTTGCAAATATAGGTTGAGTTATTCTAGAAGATTCAGCTTTTACTTCATACAGTTTAGGGTTGATGATAAATGGCTGATCCCTCCGACACACATTTACCTCAACCTAAAATAATAGAAATATATAATTGTAATATAGGAAATAAAATTACGATAGTCATTAATCTATAGAAAATATCAATAAAATTCTTTCATAAAAAAAAGTTATAACTAGTAAATCTACCTGAAAAACAAAGGCCAGTGACTTATTGATATAAATCTTGGCAAATGTAATGCTGCATATACTTGAGGGGCATGTCATCATAAAACTGGTTATGTGCTACGATGCTAACCAAAATAGCACCGAAATATGCTATTTTCGCCAATTTAATCATTAAAAGCCATTAATAAATAAAAACTACAATTTTAAGAGTCAAAGTATATTTTCAAACGTCCAAAATTTATTTAGAAGGTCTGTTTAATGAATTAGTCATTAAAAACTTAATTATTTAAAATGTAATTGCAATACAGTAGCAGATTCCCATTGACACCTATGCTTTACAAGCCGGTCTCTCCTACCCACCCAGAATGTCCTAGAACTGGTTTTCAACATTCCTCAGATCCTTTGTTGATAAACATGTTCCTCGCCTGTACTTGTAAATAAAATTAGAGTTAAAGCAAAATTTGTTATTTCATTGTTTGAGATTATCTTAAATAATAGCCATAACTACAAGGTAAAAGCCATTATAGAAAGAGAATTGAGGTGCCCTTACTACTGCACGTCAGGGATTATTACACTAGGTTATTACCTTCTGGATGTAACTTCACGACATTACTTATGAAATAATCAAAGTTATATAAAGTGCATGCGTTATAAACAATTATATACCTTACAATTATATAAAAATTCTTAGAATTGCAAATCGATACACATCCAATTCTCCAAGACTAGTTACATTCAACTCATCTAAACCCAGAGTTGTTCACAGACATAACTATGGCAGTAAATATTGGTGGTATTCTACTAGTTGTATAAATAGTGACTTACAACAAATAAAAATGGAAAATTCCAATTAAAAAAAATAAAATGGAATACCTCAGATAGCATGTTATTTGAAAAATTATGTATGCATAGCTTATATTATAAATGGGCAGTTTATACCAAATTTATCTTAATAAAAAAAAATCAATGCTTGACCCTCAGACTGTAGTTGGGAATAGGTCATTTTTCATCAATTAAAGAAGAAGGCATGGTAAATAATTTCAGTACGATGTTCTGGCATAGCATATTTACAGAAACTGTACTATTAAACTATAACAGGCCTTGCAACAGATTCCAAACATGTCCATAAGGAAAAAAGAAACAATTTTCTTTAAAATGAAACGGACTTTTAAGAACCTAAATTTTTAAGGTTACGACTAATTTTAAGTGAAAATAAGCTATTGTAAAATATTTATTTACCATTAATTTCAAAATTAAATATTGCACCAAACACTTTTTTCACAAAAAAATAAATTAATAAGCTACATCTTAAAACAGCAGATATGGTACAGCTCCCAAGCAAACAAAGTTGAACATCGTGCAAAAGCAATGAAAACTGTAAAAAAACTCAATTTTCTAGAAATTGCACAAGTCAAACAATTTAAAACAATTATACCATATCAACAAACAGGTGAATCTAGATAAACCCTGTTTTCTAATTGCTTTATTCATCTTAACTATAGTTTATTCTCAATTTCTAATTGCAGTTAAAATTACAATTTTAAACAAAGATTATAAAGAAAAATTTGAACTAATTTTCTTGTACAAAATTAAATTTTCATCATTTAGCCTCAATTTGAAGGGAATAGCAAAATAGATATCCACACAAACACTAATCACGAAAATAGTGGCTATCACATCAGCAAAAGCACGAGCGATTGCCACCAAAACGGTTGGTAGGTTTGTATGCTCAACGACCTATTTGTATGCACAATGACGGCTAATCAGGCCTGGACCTACAGCTCAACGCCACCAAAATGGAGTCGCAAAACTTAGTAACAGTTGCTACAGTCAGGGGTGACGATCCCCCCCCCCCCCATTTTAAATTTGCCGGATTTTAATATTTCTAAATTTTTGACACTAAAAGATGTAATCATTATTTTATGCTGATTAACGGCTGAAAAATAATGACAAGATGAGGACTTTCTTATATACGTTGTTTATTTGGAATTCTTACAAAAGTCACTTTCCTAATTTTTAAAACGAAGACTTACAAATTAAAACACCTGGCATGTATTGAACTATCTTGTTTACGGAGCAAAATTTCAATATAAATGTAGAAAATATAAAATGTAACATATATTGTCAGAAAAAGATTTAAAATAATATATTGATTGAATTAAAATTTATAACAAAAAGAAATAAAAATGTAGATTAGTGCTCTTTAGTTCTTTTTATATTCCCCATTTTATTTTCCATAAAATCTATTATAAAAAAATGTTCCATTACTTTATTAATCTTTTCCGAAGAAATCAAAATCAAAAATATTTTACCTTTATGTATAAAACAAAGTTCTGAAAGTTGTATACGAAATACGCATGTATGGTAAAGAGTTTTCGCTTATGATATGATAATGACAATTTACTTCCCCTACGTTTGGTTAAATATAATTTTATAAAGTTTGAAAGGACCATTTTTGCATTCAAAACAGATAAAATATACTATTTTTCAGAGCATAGAACCATGAAATTCTACTACAGTGTGTAAATCCCAATTGATTTTAAGAATATGTATTTTCTTAATAAAATGCATCTATCCTGTACGATCTTGTATCAAATTCTCTAAAAAAATGGGCCCACATGCCTCTTTATATGGATTTTAGACTATTTACCAGGATATAAAAGTAATAAATAAATGTTAATTAATATTTCATTAGGAAATCTAATCAACACTTAGTTCACACAATGATCAATTTAAAATCCATTATGTTTCTTATATCCAATGAATTTTGCCACTTGTCTCCAGTTTTTTAATTTTATTTATTAGATGAGAAGCGAGGGAGGGGGGAGTGATGCACGTCTATTTCCTTTATATGCCTTAGGTGGACATCCGTGCTTATTATTTTTACTGATTGAGTTGAAAAAGCAATGCTGCTTTGAATATATTTTGCAGAGTTCAAATAAATCATGTTTTAGTTTAGTTTTCCAATATCTGGCAACTGGCAAGCCTGTATAAAAGTAAAATTTAGTGATCTTCAAGCAACTCAAAAGAGCCATTACAAAAATCGACGTTTTTACCCCGACATCTTGATAATCCCAGCATCTGCCAATTTTTATCGGAATCGATTGCTATGTTTGCCTTTTTCAAATTGTTCAAAAAATTAAATTTGTATACTCATTCATTTCTGAATAAGGCAAGAGATTCACAATCAAGATCCTTTCAATAGGTGTTAGAAAAATTACAAGCAAAAGAGAAAGAACTGAAAGAGCCAGAATACAATTTTTGTTTTTCAAAAATGCAATTTACGAAGGTTTTGGTTCGAATTTCATGATGAATCCTTCAAATAGGATATCCGGAAATCATCTATTAGAAATAAACATCACTGGTTTAAGCTTTGGATAACTCATAATTAGCCACAAACTCGTATCATTTCAATTCTTATGAAGGATGGGTAAGAAAGACCTGCAAGACCTCTTAAGTTGATTTCAACTTTGTGTTAGCGAGGAAGAGGGACGGGGTCTGATTTAAGTGTTATATATTGGGTTGTTGATAGATATGGCCAAGTTAAGTTTCTAATAGTAAAGAGGGTGAACGCCGATCTTCCTCCGCTGCACCCCTGGTTTACAGCAATTTTAAGTGCATCAAGATTCAAAGTAGTTGGCAGCGATTTAAAGTTTTGTATCATCCTCATCCCCCCCCCCCCCCATCCAACATTCATGGATTCATGTAATTAGCAGTTGACCTTGCTAAAAAAAAAATTAACTATTGGATTCTTCTCTTCCAAGAACGTACAGCCTCGATTTAATACTTTTCTAATTCTTTAATTTTTATGTCTTAGTTTACTTTAGGAGGATGGAGGGGTAGAGTTTGATAGTAAGCAAAGCACAGAGAAGACTGATGTCCCTCTTACTAAATTGTTTTACTTAGAGAGATATCAACCAATTAACCTTTGTACTCCCCCCCCCCCTTCTCCCCATCCCAACACATGCATACTCGAATCGGAGAGTGGAGAGAGTACCACGATTTAAGAATCAGACCTTAAATATATTGCTAAGTGATAAATGTAAGACCCCCCACCCTTACTGACGATACTGTTACATAATAATTACAGACCCTCTCCCCGTTTTTGAAGACATTGTTATATAACAAAAGTACTCCCACCCCAGACCTTAATGATGCTATTGCTCAATAAACAATAGACAGTATAATAAGTAGATGAAGTTTCACCTGTACTCAGGGTGCATACACTTTTTTGGAAGTGAAATTCAAGGACTTTCAAGGCCCTTTTCAAGGATATTTCAACAAAAATCAAGGCCCTATTTTATCGTTGCAGAGTCGATACCAAAATTGAATTTTTATATATTTTTTTTAATTAACGAAGTTGCAAAAAAAATTAAAATACTTATTACTTAACAACTAAGATGCAACCACATATATTTATTGATAATTATACCTCTTACCAGGATAAGGAAAAAACTAGGTTAAAAAAAAAAAAAAATTTGTAGTGGTTTGTTTTCTAACACTCTCCATTGTCTAAATGGATTATAGAGGGTTCCCATGTGAAATCTCAAGGTCAATGGAAAAAAAATGATCTTAAGTCTGTGGTTATTTGGTTAGTTTTTTTTTTAAATATATGCCAAAAAAAATAATCATGCACTCTTAAAGTACTAAGAAAAATATTTATTATTTTTACTTACAAACAGGCAAGAAAAAAATATCCAAATTGGATGCATAAAGATTGATTTCATGCCTTCTACAGTTTGAATTTAAAGCGCGAATCCCTGGTTGGTTGGTTGGTTGAAGTTTAACGGCGCAAGGGGCATACTGCCGCGAATCCCTGATCTTTCCTATCGCTAATTTAAAGGAACAAAAATGTGTAAATACAAGAAATCCTTACTTTTTTTAAAAATAGAGACATAGCTTAAATCCCCCCCCCCCCTCCTCCCATCCCCATTCAAGTTCTTCGTAGAATTTCTAGTCTACCTACGGTACGACTTGGCGCTTTTTCTGGGAATTGGCTACAATAAAAGAATGACGTAATATGCGTTTTCCCGTTCGTTGCTAAGTCAAAATCATGATCCAACATCCAGGGTTGCCAAAAAATCATTTACTAATAGTCACCAATCCTTCCAGATAATCAAAAAGGCAAGTTCAAAATTCAAATCTCGTTTTACCGATGACTTAGAAATTAAGCCTGGAAATGTTTGGGGAGGGGGGCTGTCAATTGGATTAAGTTTAGAAATTACAAAAAATATTCGCGATTTTTTTTAGCTTAAAGAAAGCTATATATTTCTTTATTATTGAAACCAGGCAAGAGTGCAAATCTAAACCAGATGCACTAAGATTGCTTGTGTGAAAAATACAACACTTGTATTCTATTTTTAGCACGGAGTCTCGTAAAAAATTTTTAAAAAAAATCATGTATTCTATAAGTATAAAAAAAAAAGTATTAATTTTCTATACCTAAAATCAGCCAAGAAAACAGATTTAAATCAGATGCACACTGATTCATTTACTACTTCTTTATAGTTTGAAAAACCTACAACAAAACTGAGAGATTGAAATATGTATTTTCAAGTGCGAACCTTTTCCGGCACGTTAACTGACGAAAAACGCCCTTGAAGGGCAAAATACTCTTTATCGCTTTGTTGGTGATGTTTCATGATAATTTTGAAAAATTTCGAGACAAAATTCTCGCCAAGTAATTTTTCAAGTCAAAAAAGGATTTTTTGGCGAAGTTCGGCGCAATCTTAACCAAAAAGAGGTTTTTGGCGCAGTTTGGAGCAGAGTAGTCAGTTTGGCGCATTTCGGATCAATTGGAACAGCTCTTACATCCCTGTAATTAGAAATTTTTTAATGAGCTCAAAATAAATTTAATAAAATTGGAAGGTTTTTTTCCAGCAACCTTAGTTAATAACTTTCACGGCTTTAAAGTAGGCCATTTTAGTAATTGATATAAAAAATTACATATCCTTCCCCTTCTACAGAAAAAGAAATTCTTCTTTCTTGAAATGGGAATCGACATAAATGAAAGAATGATATAAATCATAATACAATACCGAAGAGTAACTGCTATTTTCTTTGTAGGCGATATACTCCTCCGATAGTTAGTGTCGGGTTTTTGCAGTCTGGAACATAATTTCTTCACCAACTCGTCGAAGCTCTCAATCGACATCCGGAAAAAGTTTAAAATTTTTACTTTGTCTTCTCTTAACTGCGGGTAAAGACAGAAGAACATACCGAATGTTGATCGGCTCTAAACAATGGGATGAATCCACATAGTGCGATTAATTCGATACTTTTTCCTTCGATATTTTATGTACAAATATGCTAAGCGCGCTCTTTTTCATTCCATTTCGAACAAACACAAAATCCTCTCGGAGGAAAATTTTGGTCGTTT
This sequence comes from Linyphia triangularis, assembly GCA_963978545.1. Lineage (NCBI taxonomy): Eukaryota > Metazoa > Arthropoda > Arachnida > Araneae > Linyphiidae > Linyphia > Linyphia triangularis. Next base: position 80,927,954 of record OZ021721.1, on the reverse strand, counting down.
GAGAATGCACCTAATGAGGGAGAGAGAGAGAAAAGCGAAAATATCCTGCATATCAAATTACACCCTCTTTCCACCGGATACTCATCGTGCAACTTTTTGTCCCGTTCGGGGGGAGGTCAAAGGTCATAGTGACCGTGCCGTTCCAGGGCCGCTCGGGAGGAACCGATTCAAGTGTGATTGACAGATCCGCCAAAAGTGAACCGGCTAGAAAGTGTGACGTCAGAATAATGGTAATACGGGAACGAGAATTTTATGGTTTTAGAATTGAAAAGGGGAAATTCAAGGACTTTCCAGGCTTTTTTAGAAATAATCCTATTTTTTCAGGCTATTCAAGGCCTTGAAAAAAAAAAATGAAATTCAAGGACTTTCCAGGTTTTCCAGGCCGCGTACGCACCCTGTGTACTGCTACTAGGGTACAACGTTTTTTAAAACTGAGTTCCCCACCAACAACTTCCTCGCTATTTAATGTGCAGTAGACTTGAAAAGGCTCAAAGGAGACAAAAAATTCAGTATCATGCCGTATCGAGCTATTGTGCAAAACCATGTTCGTCAACATTGACTTTATGCATTAAATTGAGATTTTTTCTTTAATGGAATCATCATTATTTAACCATTCTCAGCGAAACTTGTTTCATATTCCCTTTCAAGATCGCTGACAAGAGATTTATTATCCAAAAAGTTAATTTTAAGGTCGATAATTTTTTTCTACATGCAGCATGGACTGAAGTAAACAAAAATGACCATCACCTCAACGTAAATATTAACTATGGTGTGTACTATACCACCGCATACCTTTGCATTATTAGCTAATATAAGCAAAAATCTAATATTGTATATTATAACTACATCAGCATTAGACCCTAATAAAACTGGCGAAAATCTGCAATAGAAGCGATTATTCATTGTAGCAATATCATAACTATAGACGAAATTGACTATCGCAACATAAATCTTGGTGATAGTGATATTATCGGTGCATGCAATGGAAATAATGGGTATTATATTTGTTAACCTGGTAATCCTAAAATATCGGCTCCATTGGAATCTGTACTATCAATAGACTTCGCACACTTTTTTTTTATACATATTTTACAATGTTTAACGTTATATTTTATGCAGTTTCAAATATGAAAATAATTTAATTTTGGTAACATATTTCATATTATTGCCAATTGTAAGGGTAAAATATAACAATTGTAACTAAAAAACCTATATTGAATATTTTTAAATATTCTGGTTGTGACGATTTTAATATTAGGTACCACCACTAGCGTTATTTGACGTTTAAAATGTTAAAAATTTGGCTAAAAACGTCAACATTCAACTAACTAGAAAATTCGGTTAAAATCCTACTTTCCCAGCGATTCCGGATAATCAGGCTTTTACTGTATAACAATTCTTAGGTATATTAAGTAAAACAGGGATTTTTAGGGAAAATACTTGTTGAAAGACCCGATAATAGCATACCTCCAAACGACTGATGAAACTGGCAAGTCCACCATGCGTTTGAAATGCTTGCATATCCAGATTTGTAATTAAATCAATTACTCGGACAGCTCTTGTGACAAACTAAAGAGAAAACAAAAATTATATAATTCATTACAACATATTATATTTACAGTAGAAGCAATAAGCATAAGAAGATACAACATAAATCACCAATTTATAAACCATAGCCATTAATGATCAATTCGACTATTGGAAGTTTGTCCAAGTCATATTTCTAGTTAAGCAAATTAATATATTTAAAAAACATACTGTTATGTGTTCCGTTTCTGTACTATGCCAATTAATAACTTTAAGCAAAGCTTCCATCATTCCACATGAAACAAGGGCATCTCCACCTAAAATTATAGAAAAATTGTCAAGAATTGAAAAATAACCTTGCGAAACATATTTTGGAAACATCTTCAAAGAAAAAGGGATGTTTACATTGACCAACATTTATATGTAATATTGATTCAACATTTGCAAGGCAATATATAAAATTATTTTTAAAAACTCTCAAACTCGGATCTTGAAATCAGCCCCACTCTATAATCAGCCAATCACAGAATTGGGCGCCTCCTACGTCATTGATGTTCTTTCTCGCTCCTAAGTCGCCATTGTATATTATTCCAAAGTATACGTTGTTGAAAAGTAAAGAATACGAGATTAATTTAACCATAATTTTAGTGTTTCCCTTTTTTCAACTTGATTCGATTGGCATTATATGTCAACGAAAGGTTGGAAATGGGATTTGTGAATCAGTGCTGTGTTCAAACATGCATTTTATGGAAATGTTGGTGCCAAGGGTTTCGTTGTAGCGGTTTGAGTGTTAGGCGAGTACAATCTGCATTGTTTATGTGCTGGTGTTAGCAGGTTCTTTTCCGAGCTATAAATAATATTTATTTAGTTGATTTTGAATCATTTTGTGATGGTTTTCACGTAAATTGTGTTGCATTTCTTCTTTTTTTTTAGATTAAGGGGTTTTGGTTTTTTGTGGTTAAAGTTGTTTAAATGCAAAAACATCTGCTATTTGTTAAAGGCATTGTAAATTAAAGAGGTGGACGTTTAAAATTAAAAGTGGGAGATTGATCAACTGCTTTTTTCTGGTAGTTATGGTTTGTTTTGAGAAATATTTAGTTGGTTTTTAATCATGTTGTGTTTTTCATTCTATTGTTATAGGCGTGAGTAAAAAAATGTTTGAACTTGCTTGAAAGGAATTTTTTTTTTTTTGTTCCTAACAAGTTTTTCAGCTAATGTGTATTGTTTCTAAAAGTTGGGGGTAGCACTTGAGATTAAGGTGTTTTGTTTTTATGTGTTTAAAGTTGTTTTTTGTGTGAAATAGACCAGCTCAAAGATTGCACGAGTAAAAAAAAATTTTGAGCTTGGTCGAAAGGGATGTTTTTTTTTATTCCCAAGGAGTTTTTCAGTTAATGTGTATATTTTCTTGAAGTTTGGAGAGGGGGGGGGGCTAGTATCTAAAACTATACTTGCAAATTCCCCTCGTTTTCTGAGAATTAACTCTGCAGCTCTTGAAACACATGACCTGCAGAATTTACAACAAAACGCAAACTGGACATCTTGTATAACCAGCAAAGTAAAGTATAAATATAGTATTTTAAGATAGCCTACAGTGCCCCTAGCCAGAATTCGAAGAAGTTACAAAACTAAAGAACATCTGCAAAAAAATTGCGATTTAAAAAATGTTCACAATATTCGTGGCTAAAATTATGGATTATTGGTGACTTAAAAAAAGGAGCCATCCTAATATTGCAAAACATTATCTGGTGTCATCACACAGGGAAGCGTGTTTAAGGTCTGAACAGACCCGAAATCCATCAAATTCGAAAATCAGGATGATGTTGGAGTAAAGATATTCAAACTCATGGCTCAGATGCAGAAAAGAACTCTAAATGTGAAGGTAGTTTGTTTGGTATATAGCTTTTAAAAAACCGAAACATAGTTGCGTGTCAATCATTTAAAATTGAACACAATTACAAAAAAGCAACTAATATTTTACTGAAATTAAACAGAAATTACTTGAACTTTAGTTTCAATAGTTCGTTTCACCCAAAATAAAAAGACATGCAAGAAAACTTGAGTACTTAAATAAAATGCATATTAGAGACATTATAGAGTTTGAATCAAAAGTTGTAATTTTATCTTTTTAAAAAATATTAATGGTAGCATTGAAAATAGTCATGAATTCATAAATATTCAATTTTTAAATGTTTGAATTCATAAACGATTAAAACAATTTAAAGTGAAATCGAACTAAATATAATGAAATAATTACTTTCCTCAAACAGTTTGGTTAAATATTTTAATTTTATTTATCAATACCCGTAACATAGTTTACTTTATTAATATTTAAAGTTTTGAAGACCAAAATAATTTTTTTAGGAAGCTTAGTAATCTTATAGTAAAAGTGCTTACACAGAAAGCAATTCTACTACTAAATGTAGCGCAAAAAAAAGGAAGTTTGCCAGATGTTTTCGAACCAAGGAGTAGATGGCCTTTTAAAATTAGTACTGATGGGGTGAAAAAACCCTTTAAAAAAAAGCAAAAAAAAAAAAAAAGAAGCACCCTTTGAAGAACATAACCAACCATCAGAAATCACATGGGATAGTCCTTTGCCAAACAAATGGTTCTCGAGCAATCTAGGTTTCAAGGGGTTAAGAGGAGGGAAACAATCAACACAAATTGGAATATTTTTTTTTTAATATTATAATGGATGATAAAAAAGGCTCATCTTATCAGAATTCCAAACCATCATTACATTAAATAATCAATATACATTCCAGTTACCTTTTTTGTTATTTAGAATACAAGAACCCTTGAAATCAAGACCAAAAACTACAATACCTTGAAATTTAAATTAAAATGGGAAAAAAAATTGCATTGGACAACTTCTAGCAGTTTTTTTGGTGAAATAGCACCAATTTTCTTGCCAGACTTGATATTCAAAAAAAATTCTGCTTGATTGAGTTTTTGAGCATGATGGAATGCTGGATAATTAGGCATTTAATGTATCATTAAGCTTTAATAAATATTCCAAACAGAACCTCATTATTTTCAAAATAGCCAATTTTACTGATATTTCTTTATTTTCTATAAATTTCTTTTTTCTCATTATCTTAACTCTAATCACTGACATATTGATGGCTAAAATAATAATCGTTGCATGATCAGCAGGACAAGATTTCAGTAAACGCAACAAGTGGTTTCAAACTTGAGGGACAGTATGCATACAGTCCTGCAAGTAGAGGTAGAATACTTTTATACCTTACTTTTACTTATCTTATTTGGTTACAAAACATTTAAAACGATTGTGCTTTGAACCATCAATATGTTAGAAAAAACATTTGAAAGGGTGGATAAAAATCTTGATGACAATTCTATAAAGTATAAAGACAACTTGAGCATTAACACGCACAAACTTAAAAAATTATTTAAATAAATTACCACTTTCGTAACTGGCAAGATGATACAGGAAAGAAAACAAAGCAGTAGCAAAAGGTAATGGGAATGCTTCTGCTGTAGGTTCTAAAAAATATTGCAAAAATTATATAAATCTGTCCTTTTGAATTTACTATAAGTAAATTAACATATACTACATAATTGGAAAAAAAATGGACTGGTAAATTAAAGAAACAAATTCTGATTCAAACAGGTCTTTTAAAAATATATAAATTTACAATTATTCTATCATTTTACATCAATATTATAAAATATAGGTATTGATCTTATCTTGCTAGATAGTATAACACAAGGTCATCATGTCAAATCAACATACTTTTTGCAAAAATTTAACCTCACCATCTCGGATTTTGATGAAATTTTGAAAAAAGTTTACATATATGTACCCTTAAAAAATGCAAAATTTAATTGAAATCTATTGATTCCATTTGAAAATACAGCTATTCAAATATTTAGCCGAAAATCACAAATTGACATGTTTTTAAACTGTCATAACTGGTTGTCTAAGCTAGGAGGATGGTTCAGGTGCCAATATTTAGCAATTGATATGGCCTTTAATATATGTAATAAAGTTGCGATTTAAATTTTTAAAAAAATTTAATTTAAAACTTAGTTTATATTAATGTTTAAAGATCAACAAAGTGTCAGAGTGGAATGCTAATGGGTTCATAGATAAAAAAAAATTAAATTAATGAACACTTGGTTAAAATTCGGGCTTAAAAGTAGGAGAGGCAAATTGTCATAATTAGTTTTCTAATTAAACTAGAGATATTTCAAGTGCCTATTTTTTGCATTTTGTGTGACCTTTTACAATGATATGTAACACAATTATAATTAAATTTTTTTTTTTTAAACATTAAAAATTCAATTTCAAAAAAGTTTAAAAAAATTCTAAAAAACAGTTTACACGAATGATTATGATCTACAAAATTTCAATGTGAGTAGGTGATCATTGATCACTTAATGGATTCTTTGAAGGTCTCATATCCCATATTGGATGAAAACTTTAGGTTGAAACAGAATAATGTAGTTCATTTAGTGTTTGTTTCCATTCCATCTACTTACTTATTTTTACTTTCAAAGCACTAGTTCAATATTTCTATAGAGTAGAAAAATAGAATTTTAGTTTCGATTCTAATTCTTTCTAGAAGTAAATGGTTTTCTTATACTTTAATATTTTGGTATATAGTTATAAAAATATTAGTTTTTTAGTGTACATGAATAAAACATCTATTTTAAAAGAACTACCCACATCTGTACAAGGAGATAATTTCTTGCAATTTTTTTTATCCCAGTCTGGAGATTTGTATAATAGTATCACTTAAGATGGGGGCCATAGGATTATTTATGAGACCACATGGTTGAGAATGAGGGGGCAGTGCTGTTGTTTTCAGCAAAATCATCTTTCTACGGATCTTTAATTTTCTGCTTTTTTTTTTGGTGGGAAATAATTTTTCAAGGAGTCTTTCATTCTCTATGTTAGGTCACACTGTAAGCACATGTTTTAAGATGACTTAGTAGTTTAAGTCTTTTTCCAAACTTAACTACTATTGAACATCGAATACTGCTTTTACTGCTGGCGAAGTTAAAAACCTGTCTGAAAAGGATGAACACAGTAGTAGTTAAACATGGCACAGAGTAAAGAATTCATACCATTGGAATTTTTTAATCCTTTTAAGAAAAATAGTCATATTATTAGAGAGAAAAAAAAGAAATGTTACTGATTGGATGCATATTTTGTTTTCTAAAATGCCTAAGATAGGGAAAATTTGTGATGTTTGTTGAAAAGAAATTAGGGAACTAACAAATCAAAATGCTTCTTCTAGCTCTACTAATCATCACCAGGAATCAAGTTCAGAATCTGATAAAGATTCCAATTTTACTGCATCACCAGAAGTAAATAAGATACTTGCAAAACATTTTATTCCAAGAGCTAGGAAAATTTCCAATAGGAAAAAAAAAATCAAATCTAAACAATATACCAGCAAAAAAAAAAAAAAAAATGATTTGGCAGGAAGAAAACCTTAAGTGTCTGATGAAGCTTCTATGAAAATGGTGAAGATCTGGAGGAATCATCTTTGAAAAATTTTAAAGTCAATTTTTTAAAAGCTACTAGCAGAAACAAAAAGAAAATGATTTTATCTTGCCTACCTGAAAACTGGAGAATAAAGAAAAATTATATTTTAAGGCTTAAACTACTAGGTACGACAATAAAAAAATCTACTTAAAGAAAAAGGAATTTTAGAGAGTCCTAACCCCCAAACTAGGAAATCGTCTTTCTAGAAAAATGATTGAAAATATTCATGAGTTTTACAAGAATGATGTAGTCAGTAGAGCTATGTCAGGTGATAAAGCCTGTATAACAGTTATTGAAGCAAATGGAAACAAATTAAAAATTTCTTTAAGACTTATTTTATACAACCTTAAAGAGGCATACTTATTATTCTAGGAAAAATTTCCAAAAATGAAAATAGGGTTTCCAAAATTTGCTGAGCTCTGACCAAAGAACTGTAGGTATTTTAGCAGGTTCAAGTTGAACACACTGAATGTGTTTGCACAACACATTAAAATGCCAAATTAGGGGTTTTAACAAATGAACTAAAAACCTACATAGATTGTACAAACAAAATGATACGTAATTCACTATCAAATGAGTGCAATATGAGGTGGTGATGATGAAATACTTTATCGAAACACCTTATGAAGAAAATATAGAAAAATTACAATTAGGCAATGGATTTCAGTAGATAGATGTAATTTAGGGACCTTGCAAAAATCATCAACTGATTTTATAGATTTATTTTGTAACAAATTAACACTCCTACTTAAGCATGACAATTGCAAAACAACCAAGACATCTTAACTGACTCATGTTAAAGAAAATTTAAAACAATCTGAATTTATAGTAACTCTTGACTTCTCAGAAAATTGTTGTAAGGTTGTGCCAGATGAAGCTCGAAGTTATCACTTTTATTATCATAATAATGTTTGTTCTTTTATGCCATCCTTGCTCATCATTTATAAGCATGAATTTTAATTAAGTGCTTATTAAATAGTTTTTACCTATGAAACCATTTCCATTCCACTCTGAAACTTTGCATATCATTAAATGTTAGTATTAACTAATTATTAGAATATTTTGAAAATAATTATTTTTAGATATATTTTTTAAAAAAATTAAATTTGGAATTAAATTTTAAAACAATTAAATCACTATTGTGTTACATATCATTTTGAAGGCCAAAAAAAAATGCTAAACAATGACACCTGAACCATCTCTATAGCTCGGCTAGAAAACCAGTTGCGACAATTTGTTCTTCCTATTTATAAGCCTGAATTTAAACGAAGTGCTCATTAATTTTTTTTATCTATGAACTCCTTAGAATCCCACTCTGGAACACTGTTGATCATTAAACGTTAGTATAAACTAAATTTTAAAGAAATTTTGAAAATTTTTGAAGACACATTTTTTTTTTAATTTAAAATTAATTTTTTTTTAAATTCACAACTGTATTACATATCATATTAAAGGCCACACAAATAGCTAACTATTTGCACCTGAACCACCCCTCTAGCTTAAATAGAAAACCAGTTACGACAATTTGAAAACATCAATTTGTAATTTGACTAAATTTTAAATAGCCGTATTTTCAAAACGAGTCAATATATTTATAAAAAAAAATTGTGCATTTTCCCAAGTCTATGTATGCACCTCTATGCCAAATTTCATCAAAATTCGAGATGGTGGGGTTAAAATAGGTGTGTTGATTTGACGTGGAATGACCCTACAACATTATGTGGTGCTCGATGTTATATAAAGTATTTACTGAATTAAAAATGCTTTGTTGCAAGAAATTAATTGCATTATCGATGTTTTTTAGTCTGTTTAATGGACTTTCAAGACATTTTAAACAGAATTGTTTCTACTCAGCGTTTACTGTATACTTATTACCGTTTACTGTATACTTCTTGAATTAATTCTGTAACATGTAGTTACTTATTGGGATCATTAAAGATTGATTGATCGTTAATATTTTCATTTGCATATCCTATCTTGTAGAAGCTTGTCAAGTTTTTAAAATCAAAAGCTTTTATGGCCAAAGCTATTCTAAATATTTTATCAAGTTACTTAAGCTTGCTGCAATACTTTTTTTTTTTAATTAAAATTACGATTTAAATTAAAATTAATCATTAATTAAAAATTTTAATAAACAGGGTCCCACTCAAATTATAGAATGAAAATCAATGACTTTTAAGAACCTAAATAATGTTTATAAGGACCTTTGAAAATTGGTTTTCAGGCATCATGTCTATATATAAATTTTTAATAAAGTATATTCTACCAAAAAAGTTACAAGTTGGTCGTAGTACAAATATGTCACAGAATTACGATACGATACAGATAAGCGGCTGTCACGCAGAGATAGTAAGTCCTAGTTGTATTTTTTAGAACTTTTGCAGTTGGATACAAAATATCTGCAAAAATTAAGGACTTTTAAGGACCTCTAGGCATTTTCAAGGCCTTGAAAACAAGTTCAAAAATATAAAGCACTTTTAATGACTTTCAAAGACCGAACCCTGATAAAGTATATTCTACAAAAAAGTTGCAAGTTGGCGCATGCGTAATAGAAATATGTCGGAGAATTCCGATAAGTGAAGGCCATGCTGGGATAGGAAGTCCGAGTTGTATTTTTATAAATTTTGCAGTTGGGCACACAACATCCACAAAAATTAAAGACTTTTAAGGACCTCTAAGCATTTTCAAGGATTTTAAGCACCTCTAAGATTTCAAGTACTTTCAATGCCTTGAAAACAAGTTCAAAAATATTAAGCACTTTCAATGATCATAGGAACACTGTTAAAAAAAAAAGCAACAAAAATTATTCTATTTTCTTTTTTTCTTTCAAAATAAACTTTATATTAATGGTATTTTTTCTGAAAAAATGGGTGGTAAAAGAAACCGTATAGTTTCTAAATTAAATTAGAAATCTGCAGCTGTTAAAAAAGACCCAAATATTTAATGATCAATTGAATACTTGATTACTAATACAAGAATTATGAAATCAAAGATACTAATAATATAATTTAAGAATCTGAATAGGAGAAATTTATATTTTTTGCCTTTCACTAATAAAATCACTTGTGTTGAAGAATACAAAATAAATATTTGTAGTTAAATAATTTCTTTACTAACCTGTAAGTGACTGAATACAACTCCTAACAAGAACCGGAAGAAAGCCATGGTATGAGGCAGCTCCTGTGGCATCTATTATTGCATTGAGCCTAAATCAAATATTAACTTACAAAATGCTTACTAAATAAAAGCAGTAATAATGGGAATCGTACAGTATAAAATTGAATGTAATGAACATCAAATGAAATTCTACTAGTGGCAGATTCCTTCTAACAAGAGGCTGATCAAATCTTAATATTATTTTATTAGAGAGGTCAGTTGATATTGAATTATAAGGTATGCTACACAAAATTAAAAATCTCTAATTTTAGATGACCTGAAATTATGCAGATTAGCACATTTTATTTTAAACTTTAAAAAAAAAGAAGCAAAATTCAAGTTATTAAAATTTCAAAAAATCCTTAAATTTTTACTATTTCCTGAAGGTTCAAGAAACAAATAAACACTAGAAGCCACTGAATACATAATTAGACCAAATAAAATACTAAAAAAACCCAGAAAATACACATTCATTATAACAGTTATATTCCAAAGTCCTGAAGAAACCTCCAAGACCAAACAGTGACCAAAAGTGCATTTATGGCATGGTTAACAATCATCATTTGAGACACTAATTATTGTAGTTTGAATGCAAAAAGTAAAGTCTGTCAATAAATTCTGAAGTATAAATTGTAACCGACAAAAACCAATGTTGTTAAATAACAATATTTTTAAGAAAATGTATGATGCTCAGTAAGGAACTGGAAAATAAATAAGACTAATGAAAATGTTCCCAACAGGTCATTACGGCAAGGACATCAGCACAATCGTTTTTAACCCCTTGCTTGCCGTGGGCGTATATATACGCCTCGTTAAGTCGATGCGTTAACTGCCCGGGTAAATATATATGCCTTTCCAAAGTACTGTTCTTTGGAATGCTATAGAATGACCTTGACGGTGTGTGCGAAGGTTTTACTTATTTCAAATAAAGGGTGGAGGATTTAGAAAGGAGAATGTTTCTAGAATGGGGGAAGTCGTAGCTGTGCAGTTATTGCTTGGGTTTCTTTTTAAGTAATTTATGCTTTTTTATTCTTCTTTTGCTTCTGTTTCAGTGAATAATAAAAGATTCTTTTTTTTTCTTTTTTTTATGTGAATATGTCGGATAGTGAAGACAGTGAGTTAGATGAGTATCATTTTTCATCTTCAGGATCAGAAACGCGCCTGGGAGAAAACCGGTGGCACTGGGGATCAAATCTTGTAAATTTTTCTCAGCAGGTAAGGGGTTAAATAAAATAATTTCTAACAAATATGAAGCATAACTAATTATGAACACTTTCTCCAATTTGTACAAATGTCCATTTACAAAGAGAAAACAGGTTTCAAACATGATACAGATCCAAAGGATTGGTTGGTTTCAGATTATCTGGCGCCGTCAGCAACACGAGGGCTATAATGTGCCGAAACATTCGTCATTTGACAAGCCAACATACATTTACAAACATCCATGCCTAACACTGGACTCGAACCCGCAACCTCGCGGTCTAGAAGCTAGCACGCTAACCACTATACCGTTTGGTCGGCACAGATCCAAAGGAAAAAAGCTGAACTTCACACAAGTGATTAAACCAAATAAAAACATTAATTTTTACAAACTAACAGTTCTAAACTTCAGTTGCAAAACTTTAAACAGTATAGACAAATAACTATACCAACAAACAGACTAATCTAATTCTAACCAAGTTCTAATAACCTAAAACAAATCGCCTAAGAGTTGAAGTATGCACATTATCTAATACAGATAATTGTTCTAATAAAAAAAAATTCTTAAATATATTATCTCAGCTTACTATTTTACTAATACTTATAAAAAAAAAAATAATATTTGTACTGTCAAATAAATTTCTTGAATATCCACACAAATTTTCAGGTACATGAAAACTTATGTAGGTTGCCAAACTTAAATAATCAATAACAAATTATTTATAGCAGTGGTGCCCATCCAAACACACCACTGCTATAAACAACAATTAGTTAATGGCTTGTTTTAGTATACAATCATACTTACATCTTTGAAATTTACTTCACAAAATACCCGCATTTATAAAAACAAGTCTTTCTATGACATAGTTATAATTTTTAATCATTTTTTTTCATTGTGCTATCGGAAAAAAGCTAAAACTTACCCTATGTATGAGAACTTAAATCCCCATCTATTTAGAACAATTGAAAATCAATTTAAAATAAATTACTTTTCGCATAAAAAATTTATGGAACATTTGGTTCTATATAATATAACCAAAATCTTGCTGCCACTCAGATTATCGAAAATAGTAGATGATCAATAGCTTAATAATTAATAATATTGGAACCAATTTTTTTTAATTTTTTACACTTTACTATGTTTACAAGTTGATCCCTATAAAATAACATCTTGATAAAAAAAATCAGTTCAGTAGCTTAGGAGACATGTTTGATAATGCATCTTGGCCAGTACAAAAGAGTTCAAAATATGAAGAACTGAAGAACAGTTTTTGGCATAACATAAATGTATTTTTAATGATCCAGGATTTCTTGTTATCTGGTGAGCATTTCCACCATATTAGGCAAGACAGTCGAGACTCTACCGTATAATAATAGCACTGAAAACTTGAATAAATTTTGTAGCTTTTCCAAACTTAGAGCAATTTGTGCTTAAAGTAGATATTAAAGTTTAAATTTTTTTTTCATTTTATTTATTTTTGAAGTATCAATTTCTCACACTATCTGCAATCCATTTGAAAAATGGGAAACCTGATCTGTACAGTCAATCACAGACATATACCTGCTAATAAAATGCCATCTGTTACATGTCACAGTAAATTAATAGGATTAATAAAGGCCATGTCAAATAATGTTTCTCTAACATACTTTGGATTTCTGTCCAGGTGAATAATGGATGTCAATGTTCTCAATGCTGCAGCTTTAATTTCCTGGAGAATAAAGAATGTGTTTATTAAGTAACTGAGTAATATAGTCAACTATGGATTTCATATTAAAAGATAATATTGCCAGCAAAGTATCCAAAACATTTCTTAGATTTCTAAAACAAAACTACCTTTAAATGAGGAGTGTAAATATGCAAGAATATCCACATTTTTAAAACTAAATCTGGCAAAAACTAACAATTTTGGAAGATGGCCCAAATTAGACAAACCAATAAATTTTCATATTGTTTAAAAATATCTTATTCGATTTTTTTATATTTTTCTATTTTATTATTATTTGAATATACATTACAATGAGTCTGTACTTAGATGCTACACTACATTTTCTTATTTTAAGATGAAAAGAATAACAGTTTTAAAATAGAATGCCAATCATTTAAAAAATATTTTACTTTAATGTTCAGAAAACTATTTAAACTTTTTTTTAGTATATATAATCAACGTAAAGCGGGTTTTTATATTCAAATAGCTAATTTGTTAGAAAATGCAGAACAAAAGTAATGCAAAAAATATTTAGATAATTATACCATACTCACTATCAAATTTTGATCTTGCAATTCTAAAACATCAACTAACTCTTCGATGAGGCCATTATATAAAAGGGAATTAACATTGTCTGGAACTGCATTACAGTAAACTGAAAGATAAAAAGCAAGGTCACAGATGAAACAAATTAAAAATGAACCTTTATCATAATTTTTTTTTCACATTAAACGATGATTACAAGGTAGCAAAATTTAAGACTATAAAGAATGATAAGAAGCATAATACACAGTAACCAAAGTTTAAGAAGGCATAATTAAAATCACCAGTTTTGGAGTCAAAGATTTGAGGTATAATTAGATAAACATACCAGGTGTCGAGTCCCTTATTCACAGCTGCCACAGCTTAATAGCATTGAAAATAGTTGCTTTAGTAGCCTCAGGTGTAAAAAATAGTAGCCAACCCAGTAGCAGAAACTTTTCTGCCTGTCTGCGACACTAATTTGGATATTAGAAAATAATCTGCAGCGTAATGATTATTTTTTTTAAGTTTGCATAAAATACTTAAGCACCTAATCCATCAATTTTACCAAAAATTCCTGTTTTACATAAATATAGAAATTTAGCAAAATAAATTAAATATTACAACGGAAATGCTAAAAATTATTGTATCTTAAATTAAAATTCTAATCATTCCATATAAATTCAAACCAAACGGCGAAAGCGATCTTCACACTAATCGCGGACATAACGGCCGTCACATCAGCTCACGCCTACGTGGATGACATCAAAACGGCATCGCAATTCTTGCCGATAGCTTGTACTGAAACGGCTTAAACCTAGGTGAAAATTATCACTACTCCAACGCAAATATCGACCACCCTATCAGCGAAAATCTTGGCAATTGCATCCAAGTAACAATCCGCAAAAAGGACCATTATACCAAAGTATCGGCGTTAGCGCCTAATATACCGGTAGAAATCTGGAAATTTATGCAATAGGGACGATTACACCATCAAAGTAACACTCTGCGAAATTGACTATCGCAACCACGTAAATCTCGGTAATGGTGACAATTATTGAGGCGCAAACCTTCGAAATAGTGGTTATTATATCGGCGTAACACTCGCCGAAAAGGAACATCGCAACGACGTAAATATCGCGATATCTTCTGTGTTAGCGTGATTCTCATCAACAGCGGTCCTCACATCAGCGTAACTTTTAGCGAAGCTAACTAAACTACTACACACCAAAGTGCGAAAGCACATAGAAGTCATTATGTTTCTATACAATCTCCTTAAAATCACGCATGGAGAGCACCACGATTCCGACTCCGCTTTTATGAAATCAAGTATCGCGCATGTGCGTTGACTCAAATCAACCAACTTAGAAATCAGACTAAAAAAAAAATTGTTTTTTTTTAAAGTTAAATTTGTAAAATGATCTGCAGGTTATTGAAAAATCTGCGACGTCCGTCTCACATCTCGCATTTTCTGCTACTGGGTAGCCAAAATAGTATCCTTACATACTAAAATTAATATCTTGACAATTCTGAAAAACTCTATACAGGGTTTCTGCCAAACTAAAATGTCACAAATCCATGACTTTCCGAGACTTAGGCAAATAATTTTCCATAACTCAAGAAATCAAATCACAAAAAAATAATAACCTACATGAATTTTACTAGCACAAACACAGTAAGCAAATCAGTGTACCATAAAATGATTTTTATAAAGTTTTATTTTAAATTATGTAAAAAATCTTTGTTTCAGTAATTCTAAATCAGAAGAAAAAAAAGGAAAAAATAATTTCCCGTTCTTTGATATTTCAGTGTTAAAAAGCCTAATCTATCCTTAATAATAAATATTTAAAGAAAGAATAAGTCGATAGTAATAAATTATATAATCAAAAATCAAATGTTTTGATATCAACAATGCAAAACAAAAGAAAGATGAAGAAAAAAAATGTAAATACAAGCTTATCAAAACTGTTCATTTCAGTTCTCATATGAATTTTTTTTGTTTTTGTTTTACCTACGAGACCTTACTCGTGCAATATCATAAATTTGGAGTTCAGAAATGTTTTCATTAGCCTAGGTTTTTAATTGTGACTTGTTTCCGTCAAAACGTAAATAAAAACATAGATGAATTTTCGATGAGCTGGATAGCGTTTATTATGTCACAGGTACACGATTTTACTTAAAATATTTAGAAATACATGAAATTCATTGTATTTCCATGACTTATGGTCATTTTTTAGCCCAAATGCAAGAATTTCCATGACATTTCCATATGCGTGGAAACCCTGTCTATAAGTGCGACATCATTCGGTGAAGCAACAGACAAAGAACAGAGATCGTCTACTTTTGACATCACGACCGAACTTAAGATTATTGGTTTTGTTTCTAACGCGTTTTTACTTGTAAATAAAAATGAATATGATTTTTTTTCCAAAATAGTCGCAGAATACTTTAAAAGTATCAGTATACACTGAAAAGGTCGCTTATAGGCCAATTTTGACGAAAAAAGTCACCATAGTAACCTCGCCTCAAAAATAGTCGTTTTAGTCGCCTTTTTAGTCGCCCGTGGCAGCCCTATTTATTTGATTTGTGAAAAGCTGTTTTTAAGACATAAGTGGAAAAACTCAATATTGAGGAATACTTCTGAAGGACACTTCAATAATCCTCATAAAATAAGGCAGTGATTAGGACAGCAGTTCTCCCTTTCACTTTTTAAACTTTTAGCGTGTTTAACAATATGATAAAAACATTGCAGTGTACCCCAGTTTTGACAACCAATAACTGCCATATACAGGGTTTCTGCCAAAATAAAATGTCACGAATCTATGACTTTCAAGACTGAAGCAAATAATTTTCCATTACTCAAGAAATCAAATCACAAAAAAAAAAAAAAATAACCTACATGAATTTTACTAAAACAAACATAGTAAGTAAATCAATGCACCATAAAATGATTTTTATAAAATTTTATTTTAAATTAAGGGCTCTTGTCTACTTCGGATGCATGAAAAAAAACACTATTTTAATAATTTTTTTTTTTTTTTAAAGAACTGTTTATTTATATAAAACTTGTTAGGCTTAACAAAAACAATTTTAAATTACAAAAAAAAAAAAAAAAATGTGTTATTGTGACCACTCTTATAGAGTGAAAATGCCAGGTAAACAGGAGTCCTCAAAAAGTAAGTAGGTGTGCGATGTTGAAAAAATTTCAGAAACTACTGAACTGATCATTATGAAATTTTGACCACATATGCTGTATACTTATCGATATATCCTGTACTAGAATTATTGCAAAATTTTTTTTTTTGGCAAAAAACATGCATTTTAATTCTTTATTGTGTGTGCCATTTTGTTATTTTTTGCATATAATTTTTTTTTTATTTTTTTTGAAAGTTATGAATATTTTTGTTAGGCCTAAAAAGTTTTATATCAATAAACATAACAGTATTCTTAAAAAAATTAATGAAAATAGCGTTTTTTTTTCATGCGACCAAACTAGACAAGGCCTTTAAGTAAAAAATCTTTGTTTCAGTAATTTCCAAATCAGAAGAAAAAGGGAAACATAATTTTCCATTCTTTAATATTTCAGTGTTAAAATAGATAATCAATCTTTATTAATAAAGAAATATTTGAAGAAAGAATAATTCAATAAATTATATTATCAAAAATCCAATGTTTTGATATCAACAATATAAAACTGAACAGGAGGGGGGGGAGGGGGGGGGGGGGGGAATGTAAACACAAACTTATCAAAACTGTTCATTTCAGTCATATGAAAATTTTCTTCACTTACGAAATCATACTCGTGTGATGTCATAAATTTGAAGTTCAGAAATGTTTTCATCGGCCGCGGTTTTACGTTTCCGTCAAAATGAAAATAAAAACATAGATGAATTTTTGATGAGTTGGGTAGCAATCATGGTGTTTATGACGTCACAGTGACGTGATTCTACTAAATATATTTAGAAATCCATGTAATTCACTGTATTTCAATGACTTATGGCCATTTTTATGCTCAAAATCATGACTTTTCACGACAAAATTTACCCAATGTCCAAATTCCTGATGCGCGGAAACCCTGCATATAAGATTAGTGGAAAAGCTGTTATATAGGCTGGGACAGTTATTTTCAATGTATACTTCTTGAGTAGATGAAAAGTTTTAGCTCTGAATTTCCAAATTTTGCTCTTTCAGAACATGATTAGTATAACAAACTTTAAAACTTTAACAATGGGGCCAGAATGTTAACAAGCCAATAGTTAGCTATAAGCAAATTTCTAGAATTCATTACACATTCAATACACATTAAAAAAATTACGATAATACAATTTGAAAAAAATATGATAAAATGGATTTGAAAATATACTTCCCAAATAAACTTAATACAAGTTCATTAGAACTTACCTAATACAGATAATGCTTGCAGTCGAGCTTGAACACATAGTATACGTTTGGAATAATCTGAAAAACTATGAGCTAATCTGATGTGAGTAAATAACTGCATCTGGAAAGGACGAAATTATTTGTTGAATAATTATGTACCCAATTGCAATTTACACTAATTCAACAAGAAACTAGAGAACTTTAGTTTCAAATTCAATGAAATAAAATGGGCCCAAAAGATAACCCTGTGTTGCTTTTTTTTTTTACCAAGGGTGCATGCTTGTGAAAAAACTTCACTTTTAATGTTCTACACTTCTAAATTTACAGGTTTTTAAAAACTGACACAATTTTTGGAGGTTTTCAACAAACAACTTTAAATCCTGAAATCTTTCTGTATTGACTTAAATACAATATGCAGAATTTAACTAAGCTCTTGCTAAAGAAAATCTCCAAATCAATCAATTTCACTTCTAATAAGAGGATACAAAGCCAGTAATATCATTTTGAATAGTTTATAGCTAATATATGTAAGACAACACTTATAACTATTTTTAATTCATTGCGTGTTTTTAAGAGATAAAATCATCAAAACATCACAATTCGAAGAAAATATATTCAAATTCTTATCTTATTTTCAATTTAAAATAAGGCAAATAAGACATTCATCATTATATACATCTTTTGCAATAAATATGTCCAATAGTTCAAATTAAACAATTTACTTAATCAGTCTACAGCTGCACATTCTAAATGATGCCATTAATAACTCCTTCAGCGACTTTTTTTGTTATCTGTACTTGAAAAGAATCAATTTAAATCAAAGTTAATCAGATCATTCAAACAATCACTTTGCAAAATGTTACATTTCTGCTTAAATTAGTTATCTATAATTCTAGTTACTAGAACAAATTGTATTTGCCAGTTGGTCTATTTTTACACTTTTCACAGTCACGATTTTGCATGTACCACAATCATATACCCAATTGGACAAAGCTTTTATATAAAATATTCATGTATACACGATTTTTTTTATTTTGAAAAGAAAATTCTTTATAAAATAAGCAAATCAGACAAGCGATGTTTCTATCTGTTCCTCTTCTTGCAGATTCAAGAAAATTACAACCAATTCTTCTAATATTTGAGTGCAAAATTAAATAGCTGCCATTTTTATTCTCTAATTAATACTTAGGCTAACTTAATTTGTGTTTGGTGCTGCACTAATATTTGTTTTTCAGGGTGGCCACAAAATTCAGAAAAAAAGTTCCCTGATAATTCCCTGACAGATTTCTAAAAAATTCCCTGATTTTAAGGCAAACTTTTTTTCAAATTTCACCAATTTTCTAGGTTTTCCATATATCTAGACCCCCTGATCCAATAGAACATGTATGCTAAAGAGATAATATGCAATTTGTTTAAAAATAGTTTTGATGGTAATGAAAAGTTTAAATTATTCCATAACATTAAACTTCTAATGGCTTACCACCACAAATCTCCATGTAAATAGCGCCAAAATATGGATGACCGTGCATTAAACAATACAAAATTTCCCTAATTTTCATGAAATTTAAAAAAGTTCCCTGATATTTCCCTGATTTCTCCGGTTCTGTGGCCACTTGGTTTTCAGTTTAGTTAGTAGGAAAATAAAGTAGCCTGCAGTTTCTTTCTGATGAAAGTTTATATTTTTAGCAATAATTTAAGTGATTTTACGAAAACAAAAAAAAGGGCATAAGTTTTTGATATCTAATACAGTAAAACTAATACACACACGATAGCATATTTAACAAAATAAATTTCCCATTGAAGACTTGCTCAGAAGTATAGATTTGAACACTCCAACATCCTTCCATTGTATGACACAGTTGGATATTAACCTCAAGTAATTTAAAGTAATGACAATATAAATGTTAAGTTATACATCAATCGGAGTTCATGCTATTTTCATAAAAAGAGCAACTCCCAATTCCAAGGACAAATTGCAGAAATTTGTAACCGATTTTCTGCCATAACTTCTGTTATTTTATTTTTCTAATACAATGTATATTTTTAAATTATTGACTTAAAAAAAAAAAAAAATTCAATGCTTAAAAAGGCACAAATCAAAAGCTTGCTCAGAAAACTAAATCAAACATTATTAAAATACTGAAACATGCATGAAAATACTAGTCTTATTTATGTTGATAAGAGACTTAAAGCAATAATAAAAAATAAAAAATAAATAAAAGTTAACATTTGTACTTAGTAAAATTTTTATCAAATAACAATTTGTAAAAAAAAAATCTAAAATTTTAATGAATCAACCATTGTCTTTTTTAAGGTTTACCATTGTCAAAAATCTCCTAAATTTACATGGTTTCTGCCAAATTAAATGCCCCAAATCCCTGACTTTGCAAGATTTCCCAAGACTGAAGCATATGATTTTCCATGGCTCAAGAAATGGCATTAAAAATATTGAAACAATAATGAGAAACAAAATTCTGTGATATTTCCCTGATTTCCAGAAAATTCCCTGATATGCACCTATGCTGAAGTACTGATTCAAAAAATGAAAAAGAAAATAATGGTCAATTTTGCACCAAAATATTAACACATATAAATCAAAAAAACATATCACCTTCAGTTGTGTTTAATAAAATGTCATAAAAAAAAAAATCTAGTACAGGATCTAAGCTTTTACGCTTATGGATGCCCGTAGATTTATTGCACATCTGTAATACAGAGCTGTAAAGGATTCTAATATATTCTGTTGACAAAAAATGCAAGGCAAGAAGAAAAATAATCATGTTTGTAAAGGATGCAGTCAGTTTGAAGCTGAAGGATTACTTTTCAACAAAAAAGATGCAGGCAGTTTAACTTTTAAAAATTATGGGATACAGACTTCTAAGTTGGATGGGATAACTAAAAATCTAACAAAAATAATACGTAAATAATTAGGGTTCCAATATATTCTGTTGACAAAAAACGCAAGGCCAAAAGAAAAATAATCATGTCCGTAAAGGATGCAGTCAGATTGAAGTTTGAATATTTTTTTTATCAATAAGGCGCAGGCGGCCAGGATTTTAAGTAATAATGTTACAAATTTCTGTATATTTGTAAATATTTCGTAGTAGTAATTATGTAAAAAGGAACATTTATGTACATTTTGCAAAAGGCAGTGCAAGAGTTAGTCTTTACTTCGCTTTCCTGCAATGCGTCTCTTAATGCTTGACGAGTTTTACAGAGATAATGCTGGAAAGCGAGTTTTACAAGGAGAAGAACATTTAACATTATCGTTAATGGCTATCTCGCTTGGCGACAGTTTTGCCGACTAATTTTGGTCTCCAAATTTGGTGACATTTTCAGTCTCCATGTACCTGTATAGGGCTTTTCGATTGCGATCGGGAAAATTCTCCAAATTTCTATCTCTAGAAGATTCGCGAAGGAAGCTTTCCTATACAAGGCAATAGAGAGTCGAGTTAGTTGTTTCTCAGCGAGCATTCAGAGTAGTTTCGAAAGTGAACTGTCTTTTGCGTCGATTTTAGCAGTTGTGTATCTAGTTTTTAACTGCTGTTTGTGCTCCATTGTTGTGTAAAGAGCCGTATTGAATCTATTAGAACGGGAAGTTCTGGAGTTGAAAAAGAATCTGCGAAGAGTTACATCGGAATAAATTTCTTCAAGTTTTTATCTGCTTTGACTTCAAGTCTCACCCATCCAAGCAACAATATGATAAGATGTCTGCATCCTCACAGGGAATGCGAGAAAGGAAACTCAAAAATTTCAAAATTCCCTGATTAAAGAGTAATTTTACGAAATTCCCTGAATTCCCGGTTCTGTAGCCACCCTGAGACAAATAAATCTAATGTAAAGATTATCAAATCAGTTTATTTCAGTTCTTACAAAATGAATATTTTTTCAGCGAGACCTACTTGTGTGATGTCCCAAGTTAGGAGTCCAGAAATTCTTTTCATTGGCCATGACTCATTTAACCGTGACTGTTGTTTCAATAAAAAAAATAAAAAACGCAGATGAATCATCAAAGTAAAGAAGAATAGCGATTATCGTTTATGACTGACATCATAGTCATATGATTTTACTTAAGATGTTTAGAAACCATGAATATCACTGCTTTTCCATGATTTTTTTTTACCAAAATCCATGACTTTCATTGACAAAATTTACCCAATATCTAAATTCATGACATTCTCTGACTTTCCATGTTTTCGGAAACCCTGAATTTAATAAGTGGGCATTGTGATTATGCATGTCCCAGCGAAAATATTCTTTATATATGCTTAGTAAACACATTTGATGGTTACACACCTTTAACTTTTCGTCAACCTTTTCTAATTTCTTTCTTCTCCATTTTGAGCAAGAAGGCATGGTAATAATCCAATGAAATAGGCTTTATTAAAGTATGTACGAAATGGCCATCTGTGCCATCTAGCACTAAAATAAATTTTAGATGGCCCTCTGAAATCTACTAAATGATGATGCATGTGATATCATGCACCTGATATCATGGAATAATCTGCGAATAGTATTCTGTTGCGGGAAAACAAAATTTTGCGAAGTCATGCAACAGGGTGATCACAAAATTCAGGGAAAAAAGTTCCCCGATAATTCCGACAGATTTCTACAAAATTGCAATTAACACTGCCTCAATGTTGACAAATATAATATTACCAGTAGGCAAATTTTACCTGTTTATCTTCAGGTACAGAATACTTCTCGATAAGTTCTTCCATTATTTTTGATGGGGTTTTATTTGGTATCTGACAAAATCAAAAAAATTAATTCAAAAATAGAGAACATTTTTAAAAAGAGAAAGATATAAGTGTCATGTATTTAACTTCTAATAAATCAATGGTTTAGAAAAAGATTATACAAAGTAACTGAAAATACCTGGTCCACATTATCTATGTGAATAGCAATTATGGTATTTGTTGACTTTTTCACAACTTTTTCATCACTGTTTTCAGCATAGTACTCAAAGTGCAATGTGGAAGCACTTGATGGATATGCCTAAAATATACAAATGTGAAAATACTGTAGAAAAGGTTTGCTTTTAAAAAAGTATTAATATAATAAAGTAGATATAGTATTAAAAGTAATCGTAACATACATTGACAGGCAGGTTTTGACAGCATTCAGCAAGACCAAAGCCATTTTCCTTTCCACCCCAACTCTAAAAAAAACTCATGTTAGAAAAAAGAATCTCCAAAATGTAATTGAGGCTTATGATTAGACTTAACAAAAAATAAAATATTACCTCAGCTAAATATAAAAGACGCAATAACAGGATCTGCCGTTTGGTAGTATTTAGCCGTGTGATGAAATTTGACCTCTTGCTGCAAGAAATACATGGTTTATTAACAATACATTTCAAATACATGAAATTATGCAAGTGAGGAGAGGGCTGCCAAGTGTACGAAAGCTTGATTACACCAGATTTTTAGAATTATCATTAGTCTTTAGAAAATGCATTTAATTTTCTTCAAAAATTCAAAGGAATGAGATTATTTATTCACACCTTTGTCATATGTACTGAACACAACAATTGCATACATGTAATAAAATTAGTCAATCAGCAGGCATAAGGTATGAGAACTTTATTCTCAATAAGTTACATGCAAAATTTTAAAAGTTCATATTCCATGGCTTTGATATTTTGTATTGAAGTCTCTGCCTTATATACCTGATACAGGCACACCTTTGAAAAAAATTGTTCTAACCCCAGTTTAATTTATACATAAAACAATTATATTATTTCAACAACAAAAATTGCCTAGTTTTTTTATTTCAATTTCTAAATGCTGGACACATTGCTCATTTTGTATACCAAGCATATTATCAGGAAAACCATCTGAAGTCTGGTTGGTTGGTTGTTTTCAGATTATCTGGTGCAGTCAGCAACACGAGGGCTATAATGCGCCGAAACATTCGTCATTAGACAAGTCAAGATTCATTTACAAACACCCATGCCTAACACGGGACTCTAACCTGCAACCTCGCGGTCTAGAAGCTAGCACGCTAACCACTATACCGTTTGGTCCAGAAGAGTCTGGTTTTATCGACATTGAAAACATTGTAACCCTTCAGGATTATGGGCAATTTTTCATTAAAAAGGTCATTTAGAACATCCAAGCTCACCTTCATCATAAACTTGATTGCATGATTACTACGTTAATTAGTAAGACACTAAAGCCAGACGAAGTTTGAAAATCCACCACATTTAGTGCTTCAATAAAAATCACACTTTTCTTGCTCAATATCCCCAATCAACATAATTTTGGCTTTAAGTTCCATTAACGCTATTTCAAAAACTAGTACATGAAGATATGTTCTACCAAGGATTCTTAGCAATACTCATTTGCTTCTATTTTTGTTGAATTTGATTTATTGTGCAAGGTGCTTTATTTTTTTATTTTGGGATTCTTCAAAATTAGAAAAAGTTTCAAATTTCTGGGTTCAAATTCGAAGCAATTTTAATTATTTCATGACTTCATCATTAAGTTAAATAAGCCTCAATTTTTGGCAGAAAATTTGATTTTAAAGTTCTTACTAAAGCATGTAGGCAAATTTAAAGCACAAAACCAAATAAACAAGACAAAAAAAGGGATGATCTGAAGGCCCTGATTAACGGATCCAAATTTGAAACAAGAGTTTTTAACAGGTTGAAAACCAGCAATTACAGTATCTGCTAACATGCATATCTGCATACTCGCTGGAAAGCTGCCACTTTATTATTAGCACATGAGGCTAACTAAATTCATCAGAACAGTACCCCTTCAGCATGGACAAATAACCAATTTGACATATGCTTGTCAAAACTATGCCACAAATTTTAAGTTCAACTTATCTTGAGTTGGAACTTTAGAGTATTCGTCTTGAACAAAGAAAACCTTTGTATGCACAATAGGACAAGGGTTACAAATGTAGTTAACCTTAACAGTAATTTGTTCTAATCGTATTCAAATCAACAAAATCTGAAGAGACAAGGTAACAAGACAAATTTAAGTAAATTTTTGGAAAAAGGAAGGGGCAAGTTATGTATGTGGATCAATAAAAGGTACCAGTAGGAAGTGGAAAGAAGGAACTCATTGTTCTAGAGCTGCAGAGTTTGATCACACTATGGTACTACACGTCATGTCTAATATTATGAAAGCATAATCACAATTTAATCTAAATAACTACATACAGGAATGGCACAGCTTCATGTCCCCACTGGTATCAGCTGCGTATCGATTGAAATTAGATTTTTTTATCAGCTTTGTATCAACTTCATATCAGCCAAAATCCAATTTTATATCAGTTAAATGTTAAACCAGTTAAAATGGATCTTTAATATATGGATCTTCCATGTAAGAACATTTAATTATGCAAGTTATGGTACAGTAATGTACACATCAATTACTACAACTCAAAATATAAAAAAAATTTAAGATAATGTTCATAAAAATATTAAGGAATACATTAATAATAAAAAAAAATTATTACCCATTTGTAAATATAACTATAGTTAATGAGCAATTCTCTGGTACACAAGTTAAACAATTATATAAAATAAAACTGCTCCAATTTTTTTAAACTATTATTTATAGTTACACGTAAATGTAAAATTGTTTGTCAAGCTAAAGTAGAACTATTTTGCATACAACTGTAGTAAAAAATACAGTTTTATATATGGATTATACATAAAAATTAAATTGGAAAGAAATTTCTTGCACATTATACTAGAATTATAGCAATTCTGAATCATTCTATATACTAAATAGAGACCTCATACACAAGCACTAATCATGGGCATAGCACCAATCACATCAGCGAATGCCACCATAAAGGCATCACACATCTCTGCAATAAATCATTTAACTTCAGCATAAATCTCAGTGAAAGTGACAATCACAGCAACATAAATACCGGTGATAGCGTCCACCATACCGGAGCAAATATTACCGGAAAACATCGGAAAAAATCAAGGTAATATCGGATTTTACAACAGTGCTCAAAGAAAATGTCTTCGCACAAATCAGTGTGAATGCCTAATATACAGGTGCAAATTTCGGCAATAGAGGCTATTACATCGGCATAACAACCAACAAAAATTATCACACAACGTAAATCTCGGCGATAGAGCTAGCCATATCGGCACAAATCTTGGAAATAATTGCCATAACATCACTGTAACGTTCGACTAAACGGTCATCACACACCAAGGCAAATAGTGGCGATATAGGCTGTAACATTAGAGGAAGCAACAGCAAAAATTAATCAATGCATTGGAGGTTTGGGGAAATCTGAATGTATGCAGGTTAAACTAGTTAAGAAGGTAAAATTGGATATTAACAACAGGGGAACAGCTGCCAATAACAGGGGTCAAAGTGACAAAATAAGAATATATAGGATTTTAAAAAATATATATATAGGACAGTATAAAACATCAAATAACTGCACACAACTGAACTTGAAAATGAACTCGTTAAACATTTATAAACTCTTTATATTGAATTTAAGATAATAGAAAACACACAATTAAAAAAAGGGTTAAAATGCTTTATACTTTTTGCTTTAGAGAATTAAACCTAAAAAGGAGTCAAATTTCTAAAAATAGACAAAACTAAAATTCAGCAAATACATAACATGAAGAAAATGTTAATTTAATTCATTGAAGTCAAACATGAAATCTTTGAAATTATCTGCATACGTATTGCTTTTAGTTGATACCAAAAACAATGTACAATAAATTTTAAAAAATGTTTTCATAAAATGCAGAATTCCATGAATATAACTACATTATGAATGATATTCAGACTTGTTAGCTACAAAAATTTATATTTCAATTGCTTAAATAGTTCTTGCTTTATTCAGTGCTTTTTACTTTAAATGCTTCAGACAGTAGCATATAAGTTATTTCATAAGTATCTTTGAAGCTTTAGGATACAGAATACTACAATGGACTTAAATATGAAAAAGAAATTTACCTGAACACATACAGAAGATTGAGAACAGCTAATACTACATTCATATCACTAGATGACAGCAGGACTGTGAGATGCTGAAAGAGACAGTATTAATGCCAAAATTACAGCTACCATATTTACTACAAAGAAAAATTTTAAGATACAAGTTTGAATTACCTCCATTGAGTTGTAGAAATGACGAGAAAAACTATGTTCAATGAGCAGGGCTGTAAATTGCAAGACACAGAGCAAAAGCTGTTTATGCTGCAAATCACAAGTAATTCATAATTAGAAAATTTTTTAAGAATTAAAATATGAGATGATAGCAAGCTGAACAACAAGATGGTATTTAGCAAAGAAATGTACAAAACAATATAACTTGAAGACCCATAAATAAAATAGTAACTATTTAAATAATTTATTTTAATAACATTTAATTATAATAAAACACTCTAGAAAAGATTTTCCATTCTTTATCAAGATAGCATGCAAAAAAATGTATAATAGAGTGGTACCTCCAAAATACCAATTGTCATAGACCAAAGTCCAGTATTTGGGAGTGTCTGTTAAAGGAGGCAAAACTATAAAACTCAAAGTAAGTTGGACAAAATAGACAATTTTAATAAACTTGAGTGAAGTCACTGCCCGCCCTGTATTATCTACAAAAAATTCCAAGAAAAAAGTCCCCCCCCCCCAGAAAATTCTAAAAAATTTCCCGATTTTACAGCAATTTTTTTTTTTAATATTCCGAACATTCCCAGATATGAGACACCTTGATCAAATAAAATATGTATGCCAACTATTTTTAAATACTTTTGGAGGTAATGAAAAGTTTATATTCTGCAATATAAAATTTCTGACGATTACCACCACAATTATCCCGGTAAACATTGCCAAAATATTCCAGAATCAGAAAGCTATCAAACATTTCCAGGTTCTGTGGCCACTCTGTTATAATCATTTCAATGTACAGTGAAGCACAAAATTGTTGAAACAAATAATGTCATTCTTATCCGCACAAAATCCGATAAACAGATTGATCAAGGGGTGCAGCGAGTTTCCTAAAAAATTGGAATAAAAATTTTAGGGATAATTTCCAAAATTTTAAGTGATATTTTCCTTTTTAATCAGAATGTTCAATTCCGATATAGGCTCGTAACACGGAAATATTCTTTCCAAAGTGTGTTTAAAAACCGCCAAAAAATTAACAAGCCTAACAACTGTTGGGCTAAAAAAGTTGCATGTTTAAACATTTTCAAAAAGAATATTGCTTAAATTTTTTAATCTAAACTAATATTTACAAGTTTAGCAACAATTAGAAATTATATATCAAGCTAAAATATTACTATCAAAATTTTAGTCACTAGATCATTAAACTGGCACAAATCTCAAACTTGCGAAAATAACCATCAAACATAAATATCTGCAATAGTGCCAACCACACCAACACATATCTATGTTTCCTGAAATATAACAATTTGCATTTGCACATCTGGTGAAGGTCCATGATGAAAATTTTTCCAAACATCCATATAAATGTTATCTTTAATAGAATATCTTCTTTATAAAATTAATTTTCAGAAATATTAGTATAATTTTGTTCCAATAATGAAATGAGTAGCAAGTAACATAACAAATTTGGACAAATTAGTATACTTATTTTAGTGGAAATGTTAGTGAGATGCCTAAATATCTTTACCTTCAAGGTTCGTACAGATTTTTTGAAAACAAATTCAAGGACTTTTTAGGACTTTTCAAGAACCTTCCAAACAAAAAATAAGGACCCTAAAATTAAATTAAATTTAAAAAAAAAAAAAAACTATAATGATCGACGACGGAAATATAGCATATAATTTGTGAAAAATATTGCATTTTAATTCTTACTTAAGATACTTGACAAAAAGTTCATTATAACTTTAAATTTTTAAGAAAATAGAAAAAATTTGATTGGAGCATTCAGTATCATTTAGATTCAAAGATGCCATTTTCATAAAAATTTAATCATTTTGTCAGTTACCTCAAATACAACAACTTTAGTTACTGTACATTATACAACGATAATTTTGTTGAATTGTGTTTCACAGGACGATTTCAGTTTCTGAACTTATTCAATTACGCAAAACGGGTTAAATCTTAGATGCGTAAATTGCATCTAAATAATTTGTTAATCACTGATTAACTGAAATCCATCCAGTAACCCCGGAGCTGATCGGGTTAAAAGTGCAAATTTGGTCACAATAGTCTTTATAGCGATAATTATTTTTAGTTTCTAACCATGCTTGACAATAAGGGTTCGAGAGTGGAACTTATGTTCCATGGTGTGTTTAAAAATCAATAATCCAATTTATATTACTTTTCTAACTTTCTCAATGCTACTTTGCTTATTTTTATATACTATATGCTTATTTTTGAATTTAGAAATCTAAAATAGTAGTATATACGACCCTTATTACTACAAAAACTTATCAATAAATACAATTGCTTAGATTGAATAGTTAACTTCTCATCATGTGATGTACAGCTTACCAATGTAAAAAAAAATCTTCCCTAAAGCTTACCTCATTTGATCCAGACGGTATAAAGTTGGAATCCTCACATTTAACCTTCCGTTAGTCGTGCCCACCTCACAGGGGCATCCCTACACTTTTTTTCCTTTTCTGCCTTTATTTTTATTGAATTACTTGTGATACGATTTTTAATAAATTTTAATATTTAAATAGATTGTTTAATACTTTATATCTCCGAAGAATCTTAAATCGGTGACAATCAACTATTTAAACTAGAATAAATTTCATTTGGATTTCAAAAAACTGGAAACGCCTCATAGGTGCAACGCGACTAACCATGTCGGAAAGCGGAACGCCACTAACGGTTTGTTGTTTTCAGATTATCTGGCACCGTCAGCAACACGAGGGCTAAAATGCGCCGAAACATTCGTCATTAGACAAGCCAATATACATTTACAAAAACCAAAGTTAACACGGGACTAGAACCCGCAACCTCGTGGTTTAGGAGCTAGCACGCTATCCACTATACCGTTTGGTCAGCAAAGCAACTAACGGAAGATTAAAATTATGCAATCATAAGTGTGAAATATCACTTTATTGCTAAATAAGAAAACATCCTGAAATGAAAATACTTCTAGTATATCGTAAAAATTATTGTATTTGAATGTAGTTAATCGTTCTGTACCTTGAACCAATGTTTAAAAAAACAAACTTATTAAAATGTTAAGTATATAAGTAGGGATATCTTCCTTTACATTATTAATGGTTAGAAAACAGCAAAGTTAAGAGTATTTTAAATAGATGCATCACTTTACGATATTATACGAACTATTAAGCAATAACGCTGAAGTGGCTGGGCTAAGAAGGAATTGAATGGTTGAGCGTACAAACAAAGCAACCTTAAAGGTAAAGAAAGGGGCAGTATATAAGAGATAATAAAAATCTCCAAATCACAATTGAATGGTATAGTGGTTAGCGTGCTAGCTTCTAGACCGCGAGGTTGCGTGTTCGAGTCCTGTATTAGGCATGGGTGTTTGTAAATGTATGTTGGCTTGTCTAATGACGAATATTTCGCCGCATTATAGCCCTCATGT
Organism: Linyphia triangularis; assembly: GCA_963978545.1. Lineage (NCBI taxonomy): Eukaryota > Metazoa > Arthropoda > Arachnida > Araneae > Linyphiidae > Linyphia > Linyphia triangularis. The sequence goes on along the minus strand of OZ021721.1, from coordinate 80,897,411 downwards.
TGCTGACGGCGCAAGATAATCTGAAAACCAACCAACCAAATCACAAATGATTCAAAATTTAATTCCATGTCAAGTAATTTGAGGCGATCCTCTATACAGAAGGTCTGCAAAAGCTGTGCCAAAATCACATTGTTGAGGGTTTTCTGCTACGAGGAATCATTAAGCATTGAAAACAATTACAAACAAATCTATATATATAAAAGAAAGTCGTGTTAGTTACACTACTTATAACTCAAGAACGGTAGAACAGATTTGGGTGAAAATTGGTATGGAGGTAGCTTAGAGCCAGGAGACGGACATAAGATACTTTTTATCCCGTTCGACAGCGTTCCCGTGTGACTTGACAACAAAACGCAAATGATAGCTATGTAATTGACGTATAATGACAGCTATGTAATGACGTATAGATGACAATTTGATATTTATAAAACTCGGTATGGTTGAAAATTTGAGTTTTGAAATAAATTTTTAGGTGAATTGAAGTGAAGTGAAGTTTAATTAATAATGCCGCGAGCAAGACGATCGAATCTTTCCCGACAAAGCCGTAATGCAAGAAGAATACGAAATACTGCAAACGAAAGGACTGAAGAAGAACAAGAAATTGCACGTGAACAGCGTCGCGATAGTATGGCTCGACTTCGTGCTTCTCAATCACGAGAGCAAAGTGAAGCAGCCCGTGAAACAGCTCGGTTGGCAATGCGGAATCGTCGAGCGAACAACAGAGGTCAACAAATAGATAATTTGCGACGCAGAACAAGATATTTATCAAGTGCTGATTTGAATCGAGCAGCGTTTCGATACGATTGCAGCAATGATTACAGCTTGCATCCTAGCGTTTGTATTGGGCAAATGGACGTTGTTTGTGAGTATTGTGGTGCATTAAAGTTTTCCGGAGAAACGGCTGGATTATGCTGCCTTAATGGTAAAGTGAAATTACCGTTGTTGACTCCGCCACATGAGCCATTGTATTCATTGCTTTGAATATTTGTTTTTAAAATAGAAGCTGGAGCTGCACTATAGACACCAGGCATATTTTATTGAGTATGTTCACCGGTGTTTTGTACGTATTAAAAAAATATATACAAAATTCTTTTAAGCAATAGCAGTAATATTATTTCTACGTTTACAAAATTTTTAATGGTTAAATTTTTCTAGCTGGCTTTTTTAACCCTTTACACTCGAGGCCACATGATTGGATGCCGCAACTCGAGAAGACCACTAGGTTTGATGCGGAAATTCGATGCAAGGCCAATGACTGTTTAGTTTCTATGAAGCTAATCCCTAACCTCGGATTGAACCAAAAATCCCGCGAAACGTCTCAAGTTGCTGGTACCTCAGCGCGAAAAAGGCCTCGAGTGCAAAGGGTTAAAATTATGAATCTAACTTTATTTAATGAGAGTGAGTCAAAACATACATAGAATCTGGCATAGCAAAGGATTATTTAGACTCAATTTGACTTCACACTTGCAACCTAAAACGTAGATTCAGCGAAGATTAATGAAATTCACTGAAAACTTTCAAATCATTTCGACATTTGCCACCAAAGAGAAGAATGAATATAGATTCAAAATATAAAGCATCTGCGGCCAAGAGAACTAGGGCATCACCGCTGTAAAAACAGCATCAACTGGAGAATGACAGAGCTCGCTATTACAAAATGAACCAAAACATGAAACTTATTGTACTTTGGAAGCTGATCACCAACAACAATTAATCCGAAGAAATTCCGCGTCTATGTAACACAGAACAGATAGATATCCTTCAGCGGGTCCCCAGCAGCGCGGGGCCACACAGCTAGTTACTAAATAAAAATATATTCCCAACTTTGCATAAAGATAATGCGTTGCAATTAAAAACAAATATATCATGAACTTTTACAATATTTAACTTGAACGACTTCGTTACTTTACTAAACGACAACCTTAGCACAATAACGCCAACCAGGGGTGTTCCGTGGAAAGGAGGGGGGGATAAACCCTAACACTTTTAGCATGCGAAACCATCACAGCGCAAAACTGATGAAAAATTGCAGTAGTGTATGGTTAGCTTATCCGCTTGAAATTAATACCACTTCATAACCACTGGATTAAACAAGATTGTAATGAATCTCATTTTGTAATTGAAATATGGGAAACACGGTTTGGTTGGTTGGTTTGTGCGCTGAACGACATCTTTATGCACACTAACGGTTTATCAGGACGGATCTACAACTTAAGTGGATTCCGAACCACAACAAACATACGCGCCCAACCCAGGATTCGAATCCGCCATCTTCGTCATGCGAGGTCAGACAGCTAACCAAACAGCCATCAGAAGGGTTGGTTGGTTTTCAGAATATCTGGCGCCGTCAGCAACACGAGGGCTATAATGCGCCGAAACATTCATCATTAGACAAGCCAACATACATTTACAAACACCCATGCCTAACACGGGACTCGAACCCGCAACCTCACGGTCTAGAAGCTAGCACGCTAACCACTATACCATTTGATCGGCACCATCAGAAGGGAGAAATACGATTTGGATACGCTATATAGTTCGGTTGAGTTACTATACTATGGTATGGTGTATTCTCGTCATCTGAAATGTTAAAAAATATCGTTACTATTAAAAATTGTAGAACCAAGTTGCATTAAGCATTGTAATTGTGAGACAACTTTCCATTCAAAAGACAGTCTATCTCGCTATCAAGGTAGAAATTTCGGGTTAAATCCTTAATTTGCAATCATTCTCCTGTGCATTTGAAATGACTCACCGTCAAACCCGATCATACAATTTGGCACAGTATGGCCCTCGTGTTGCCCTTGCAACGTTAAACTTAAACCAACCAACCAACCCGATCATACAATCTTCCCCACCCATATAAACTCTTTAAGTGCCATGAATATTTGAATGCAGGTAAGTTTCTCAACGATTATTTCATAAATAAAATATTAAATAACACCTCGATAAAAAAAATAAAGGATTTTACTGACAACTAACCCTAATACTAAGTTTCATCAACGATAAAAGAATACTAAACCAACAACTGTAGAATTTAGTGTAATTTTACGTCAAAAGCAGAAATACCAATACGATCAAATAACTTCTGTTCACATTAGTTAAGACAGGAACAAACACCTTATTTTCTCCAATTCAGTTTTCAAGCCATATTTGGAGTTTAAAATAAGATGGCAATAAAATAACTTATAAAAACAAAGTTTGCATTATAAATCCTTTATATGCATTATATTTGCATTATTATATTTGTATATTATATTATTATATTTGTTAACACAGGCGCCGATTCTCCAAACAGCGTGTGCTTGGTATTTGCATCTAATTTTAAATATCAAAAGTACTTCCATCAGCAAAATGTGCGGCAAACTAAGTTAAAATTTATTTATTAAAAATGAACGTACATTTATGCTTTCATATCCAAATATCACTTATTTATTCTTATTAAAGTAATTTATTTATTAAAAAAAAAATTAAAAAAACGGCAACAGGAAAGAGTTTCAACGATGGTCGGTTCAATGCTTTTTTTTTAATACGATTGGATGATGACAAGTTGGTTTATTTTTATTCCGTAAATGCAACCTTTTAATGACAGTTATAACAGCAAAATTTGATAGAAGGCATCGTCATCGACATCATCTGCTAAGTTTCAGCGCGATTGGATGACAGCAAGGGGGTTAATTAAGCATCCGCAGATTTGCCCTCCATCGACAAACCCACAAAATCGAAGTTAAAATGAAGGATTTAAAAATAAAAATTAAAAGTCGTAAACTTGGATGCATTGGCATCAAGAGTCCCGATATGGTTAGTGGTGCAAAAAATTATAAATAAAGTAAAAAATACAAAATCAGTGAGTATACTTACAAAAAGGATCTTAATGCAATTGTTTTAACGCTTCACCCTTTATAATTCGTATTGTCCAAACAACCGCACTGGAACGGTGTTACTGTTTCATGTTGCAGAAATATTTTGAATTATTAGTTTTTTGTTTTAATTTTGGCAGATCTATATTTTTGTACACTGAACGCGGTTGCATCAAGAAAAAAAGTTTCAATAAATCGAAATTTAAGTTGACAAGGGTGACCTTCACTTACCAGCCATGTAATCCTTTACAAGGGCAGAAGGCTCATACATTTTACTATTCAAAATAGACATGCCCAGGAAAAACAGTTTAATAGATGCTTCCTTTCATCATGAATAATTTATTACTATGATGATCCTCATAATTCAGAATTACATTATTTATTATAAATACTTTTCAACTATGGAAAGAGAAAATAAAGATAAATAAAATATGAAGTAAGTTTTTTTTTTTAATTAGGAGATCAGGATTTTGTTATTTCTATGGAAGTTTCTGAAATACACATGCAAAGAAAGAAAGAAAAGGAAAAACAAATGTTCTTTCAAGAACCGTCATTTTAAAAATAAGGAGTTTCCAAGGGCCCTTGGAGACATTAAGTAAAAATAAGGAGTTCTTAAGGACTTTCAAGAACTGTACGAACCTTGACCTTACATCTGAATAATTATTCCTTACAAATATATATTATTACTTTAAATATAAGCAATTTCATTATGAAGAAGTCATTCAACCATTTATGTGCATTTCCTACAAAAGCTTTTATATTTCAACTTTAAAATTATATTTAATTACATTTACAATCTATTAGTTATTTTTACTATTGCTTTTATTATTCTACAATTACAGGGTTCATACTCAATTTAAGGAAAAAAAATTCCAGAGTTTTCAAAAGTTGTGTTCTCCATCAGAGTAACAGATAGTAGAGTAACTGCATCAGAGTTCTTCAGATAACTTGAAAAAAGTATTTTTTCTTTAAGAATAACTTTCTGCAAGTCTGCATTATCAAATAATTCTATAACTTCCAATTCCTTGAGTTATGGTTCAACAAAGAGCACCAAAGAGTAGGATTTTTTTCCAGAGCAACAATGACCTTTTCCAGTTTTAGAGGAGATTTTTCTTTTTTCCCTAAGTTTTCCCTGTTGCCCCTGAAGCATATGAACCCCGAATTAACTTTGTTTTAAGTTAAAGCAACTGCATTTTTCTATATTGCCAGTGCTTCTGCAGGAGTAATCCTTTGAAGAAAATGAAATCTTGTAACATGAGTAATAAAAGTTCAATAAAAAAAATTGAAAAAAATAACAAGTAGATTTTTTTCACTATTACACTTAAAATGTTTTTATATACTAGTTTACAATTACTAAAAAAATTTAATGAAATAACTTGCATATGAACATGTGATCGAAAGAAGCAACAAAAATGTCTACCAAAGAGTATCTACGTATTTTATTAAGTAAATACTATAGTTCAAGACAGGCTTACTAAACCTCAATGAATACGCTACACAGATGTGTGATCTGGTTTTACTACGCCCAACTGGTAGACTGGTAATTTTTCTATACAAAGTTATAGGGTTTTTCTTGGTTTTTTTTTAAGGATAAAGGGGTTTTTTACTTTTTCATAATATTTTATTAGCTAACTTTAAACATTCAATATATAGCACTTTTGGTAAAAATCCCAAGTTCTAATTTTTTTTAAATTTGCAAATTGTGTGATCTAAATTATAACTGAAATACTTTATGTTAACTATTTATTTTTCTGCACAGATCAATTATCTTAAAATTTTTGAATCTAAGAAATTATTTTTTTAAGATATTTGGATTCTGAAAGCATGCAATATATATGTAAAAAATATCCCCATTAAAAATATTTAAAGAACAATATATTGTTGCACAAATTGTCTGTATATATTGTAAATAGTGACGTATTATTTCAAAATTCTATTGTAATTTATTTTTATCCTATTTTATTTAGTAATTAATAGCGATTATACAAGTTAGAAAAAGGTGGCAACACCTAAAGTAATCGAGAAGTTTCGAGATATTTCGTTTCCGATAAATTGGCTGGAAATTTCGAGAATGTCTCGCGCGCTTGTATATAAGAAACTGGAGAACGGGGAAGTGGACAGATTGACTTCGGAGTTCGTTGAAAGCTGATCGCTTTGTTTACCTATTGGAGTGAGCTTGTATAATCGCTGAATTCGAAGTTATTTTTGTTGAAGCTTGTGTTGAAGCTTGAGAGTAATTAAACTGTTGCCTGTGAATAAATTTTGTGAGTTTTCTGAAGAGAGAATAAATATTTTTAAACCGTGAAAACTGTGCCATCATTGCCTCAGTGGAAAAATTCATAACAATATTAACCATTTCGAGTCAATTTTTTGTTTGGCTATCGAATTTATAATTTAAACATTTTGTATATTCAAAATGTTTTTTTAATTTTGTGCAGAAATCAAACATTATGAATTTTTTTTTAAATATTTGTTTGAGAACTGAATTCATATATTTAAAGCAATTATAATATTTAACATATATCACCCCTTAACAAAATGTTTAATATTTTACATACAAACCCAACTACATTAAATTAAAACTTTATATAAGCTATGCATAAGAACTGAACAAAATAAAAATGTTAAAGATTAAATAAATTAAATATAATGAAAAACTTATCTTAATAACTTAATTTATGATTATGGTTAAAATTTCAGGCAGCAAAATCTAATAACAGAAATATTAATATTATTGTAAAGTACATTCATGACAATTGTTTTAACACTGCTGTTTAATGCTTTGCCTTTTGGGTGTGTTTTGAATATGTAACTTCTATTTGAAGCCATCATCAAACGTTAATAACACATTTTAAAAATAAATCAGGTTGGAAAATTATTGTAGTTTCTGAATCACAACATATGATACATTAAAACACTTATAGTATCTGTGGTTAGAAAAGTAAAGTATTAAGTAAAATTTAAATTTAAAAGCACTTATATTATAAATTATAAAGCACTTAAGATGTTATATATTTTACACAGAAGGATCTATCCTACACCTTATTCAATGGGGTCTAGTAAGCCTGTCTGCTAGTATAGAGGAATGAATGCCGATATCCACTCTCAAACATAGCAGGATTCTTCAAAATGTCAAACATTTCCAAGCAAAACCATAAAGATTTCCCATTACCAAAAAAAATAAAAATGAACAGAGTATTCTTCACCTTTTCATGCCCCAAGTCATCACAAGGCAAGCACCATTGGTTTTCCTTCACTTTTTCACATGATATTTCAAGTATATAATCAAATACATCCAGAACATCAATCCAGTGATACAATTCACACTAAATAGAAAGAAAAAAAGTTCTGTAAGTTCACATGGCTATGCAGGCAAGCATTGGATAAAATATAAAAAAAACAGTAATTATTTTTACATGATATACTAAAAGTGGAGAAAATATTGCATTTTAATAATTTAAAGCAACCACCTTCCCACAATTCCATGTCTTGATCTTTGATAATTCTTCCAGAAGCTCTTCATGATTGCACGATTTTAATTTATCAATAAGTGCCTTGCAATCAGGAGGCTAGAATGAAAGGTAATGAAGATTATAAAAAAATTAAAACAAAATTATCAATACTAGTACTCATCCCTCAATTTGTCCCATTCATTCAAAATGCCCAAAATAGTCCTAATGCAATCAGGCCAATGAATTCCATTTTACTACAGATGAGTATACAGGGTTCCCACTCTAATTACAGAAAGAAAATCAATGACTTTTCAATGATCTTCAAGGACCAAACTAATGTTTTTAAGGACCTTTGAAAATTTGTTTTTAGGCATCATGTCTATATATAAATTTTTAATAAAGTATATTCTGTCAAAAAAGTTACAAGTTGGTGGATGCGTAGTACAAATATGTCAGAGAATTCCAATACGATGCAGATAATTGGTGGTCACGCGGGGATAGCAAGTCCGAGTTGTATTTTTATAACTTCTGCAGTTGTTACAACATTCACAAAAATTAAGGACTTTTAAGGATCTCTAAGCATTTTCAAGGACTTTTAAGCACCTCTATGCAGTTTCAAGCACTTTCAAGGCCTTGAAAACAAGTTAAAGAATATTAAGCACTTTTAATGACTTTCAATGACCGTGGGAACCCTGGTATATACTTTTAAACCTTCGATTTAACTAACGAATTCAGCTATAATTAAAAATTTACTCATTATTTAACAATGTTCCTTGGTAAGGAAATAATTTAGACAGTCAAATATATAGGCCACAATCGTGTAACAAATTTTCGCTGGTCTAAAAAAGCCAATACAGGTTAAGAAAACTAATTTTACTGTTACGACAGAAGATTGCATTAGTGTCACTGTTAAAAATATACCACTGTTACCAAATGTCATGTTGATACGAAAAGTTAATGGGAAAGAAACTACAAGGTTTAATGATATAACATACAGAGTAAATAAAAGTAAAAATTATACTTTGATTTTAAATAAAATTCAGTAAAAATGCTTTTAAATCAATAAAGGAATACATAAATACAAACTGAAAAAAAAAAATGGAATAAAACTGAAAAATTAACGATTATAAATAGATGGAAAACTAATAACTTGAAATAAGAAAACAAAGAGAAAGCAAGTATCCTTGAAGTTATAAGACATACAATAAAAAACTAATAATAAAACAGGAAAACTAAGTTTTTAAGTCATTAAACCATTTCATATTATATATTCAAAAGATTATCTAACCTAAACAATAAGAAATTATATGATTCTAAGATTTATTGAAAGAAAAAAAAATTACAGAAAATATAGTAACAGTGAGCAAATGCATAATATAAGCAATGCTGAAAGTGAGAGAGAGTTTAAATTTCCAAAATAATTTCAACTTAACATTTGATAAAAAAAAAAGAACCAAGTCATAAAAAAGAAATTTTTGGTTGCATTGTGAAGAGGGGGAACATAGTGAAATCTAAACACTGCTTGCGAAATATCAACATGCCATTAGTGTTTATATTTCACACTATTTTCCCCTCTTCACAATGTACATGACAACAATACAATGCTTTTAACAAGGATGCATTTTCAGAGAATGCAAAAATTTTGTGAGCAAATCAAGGATGGTTCGCAGGGTTCGTTTTTAGAAAATAAAAATAAGTTCTTGAAGACTTTTCAAGTACCTTTCAATAAAAAAATAAGGACCTTAAAATTATACTGCAAAAAACAATTAATGTAACAAAAAATAATTTTTGACACCGAAAATTAAGCATTTCATTTACATCTTACTTAAAGAATGCAGTTTGGAAGAAAATAGTTTCATAGATTCAAAAAATTTTAACTAAAATTTTAAAGATTTGGTTCTTGATAAAACGGTTAAACTGACAGTTTTTTTTTTAAAGCAAAAATATCGTTAACAAAATTCTAATAATTTAATCATGTCAGTATATCAAATGCAACCCCTTTCATTACTGTGTTTGGAAGGCTAATTTAATCGAAAGGTGTATCACATGATGGCTTCAGTTTCTGCATTTAATTGAATATACAAAATGGGTTAAATATAGTATCTAAACAGTGTGTACTCACTTCCAGATTAGGCAGAAACATGTCATATGAGACAAATATAATTAGTGAAATTAGAAATTACGTTTGCCAGAAAGGCCAACACAAAAATTCATTAGAAAAGTTATATGGAATCACCAACTTTCAATATTACAATAAAATAGGGTGAATAGGAACAGCGGGATGAATCGGAACGAAACTTCATTAAATTACAAAGAAATTATTATTCTATACAAATAAAGCAATTTTATTAATTATATATATTTTTTTTATTTGGCTGACGTGTTTGGAATTTTGGAACATGTTTGGTGGGTTTTTCCGCATTGTCCTTTTTTTTTTAAATTCTGAAACAGCGTGCATACAATCCAGAGAGTTTTAACCTCTCCAAAACTTATCCCTTAATTACTAACATGTACTTCTTATAGACTTTAATTTTATTTTTTTTTATAAGTATAAACATCCACAACAGCATGTCAAACTTAATTTAACTTGGTTAAATTAAGTTTGTACTTTATTATATGAATTTTTATGTTTAGTCTCGTCTCGACTTTGAGGTTTGCGGGGTGAATCGGAACACAAGAAAAGTGGTATTAAAAAGGGGTTTTGGCAAGATTATATTCCACCCAAGATTCAACGACATGAAAAATCTAATTACTCCCTTCAAGACAGTAATCAAGATTACAGGCTTGAATAAATGTCAGAAGACAAGACTAGTTTCCACATGGCAGGGAACCCAGTTGTTCCAGTTATTAGATCTAAATGACTTCGTTACCTTTAAAGCATACAGCAAAACGCAATCCATATGTATGAAGACTATATGGGCAAAGTCATAAACCTACAAGATTATGGGTACATAAGTGTTTTATAAAATGCACTCTTCCTCCATTTTTTTAAGGAATTTGCAGTCTTACGCCAAACAAACCAAGTAGATTGAAAAATACGATTAATTTTAAAGACTTTTTGGAAAATCTTGTATTGAATTAGGTTAGAAGATTTGACACACTTTAAAAATTATGATTTGTTTAGACAATAATTTTGACAAAAACAATTTGTTATCTATCATATTAAAAGATTTATGATAATTTTGTGTTCCTATTCACCACAATGCATTATTGCTTATTTTTTCCACCCAGTAAACGTTTAAATAAGATCAGCCATAAATTGCAAGTAAGTCATGGTTTTTTCAACATTTTGTAGGTTAATCCTCAAAGAAGGCAAGACCCAAGTTTCAATATCCAAAATATTGTTACGAATTTTTGTATATTTGCAAATATTTCGTAGTGTTAATTTTGTAAATAGGAAAATTTATGTACATTTTGCATAAGGCAGTGCAATAGTTCATCTTTAGTTTGTTTCTCTGCAATGAGTCTCTTGATGTTTGATAACGAGTTTTCCAGAGATAACGCTGGGAAGCGAGTTTTACAAGGAGCAGGGCATTTAACATTATGGTAATGGCAATCTCGCCAAATTGGCGTCGGTTTTGGCGACTAATTTTTCTCGCCAAATTTGGCGAGAAATCGCCAAATGTCGCCAAACTTGGCCACCATTTGGCGAAATTTTCGGTCCCCATGTACATGTATAGGACTTTTCGACTACAACCTGGAAAGTTCTCCAAATATCTACCTCTAGAAGTCTCAAGAATGTTTGCCTCCCCTATATAAGACCAAGTTAGGTTAGTCAGTGAGTTGACTGAGTTGAGATACTGAGTCTCAGTGAGCATTCAGAGTAGTATTGCATTGTCTTTTGCAGCGATTTTAGCAGTTGTGTTGTCAAGTTTTTAACTGCTGTTTTGTGCTCCATTGTTGTGAAAAGAGCTGTATTGAGTCTACTAGAACGAGAAGTTCTGGAGTTGCAAGAGAATCTGAAGAGTTATATTGGAATAAATTTCTGCAAGTTTTGATCTGCTTTGGCTTCAAGTCTTTCGAAACCATCCACGCAACAATATGTTTACTAACGATCTTATTACATCAGATTTTTACTTGGAGAGTTGAATGGAGTTCAGATTCTCCCCATTTTACAGTACTTAAATGCTATTTCTGGTGCAGTCTGGCCCTTATGTTGCCCTTGCGCCTAATAAATCTAAAATACAACCAACTAAATGCTATTTCAGAAAAAGATTAGCCTTCCAGGATTTGAGAGATAACTAAGTGGTGAAGTGTGATCTTATGGAAGGTTGTTGATTTCCATGGTTGTTTGGAAACCAATAAAGAAATGCATAGCGTCCTTCTACGTGTAAAATTATTTTTGAATTTAGAAAGCTCTTAACCGTTTAAAGCATGAATTTTGATTTTATTTCAGATTTTAATGACATTTGGTATGGGCCGTCTTTAATGTGTAATGTAGAAAAATGGAGTTTACTTCCTTTATGCAAAAGAATACTTGTTTAAACTTTTGTAAGAGGTTACGTTATGAAACCGCAATGCAAGTGACAGTGAACACAAATGACATACCTAATCAAACTTTTTCTGCAAAAAAAATTGCACTTTGTAACACTCAATTACTGTCCTCAAAAAACTTACGCCATTGCTGTCATCGTATCTGTGAGATACATACCATAAATTTTATATTATATCCGCTTTTTATATTATTGAAGAGAACAATTGTAAATAAGTGGAAGCAAACCTTTTTCTATTTATTACCTTCTTTTACCTATTTATTAACTAAGAACATACAAACGTATGTCCCGCCACCTTACGGCCGCACTTGCACTGAGAAAAAAAAGTAAGTCTGTATTTCACAGATACAAGAACAGCATTCGAGTGTTAAGGTCATACCGAATCAAAAAATTACATCGATTATTTATATGTTAAGTTGTTTCTCAGTAAAAGCAGTCTGCATATTGAAATAAAAATTTAAGTGGTTATTGTACAGAATCACTATGCTTCAAAGGGTTGTTAAACAGTAGGATGTACCACTCCTGACCCTATTACTCCAAATACTTTTGTCTAAATTTCATAGTTAACCCTTCTCATCATGAGATGTACAATGTGGAACTTAAAACAATGAATGTAAAAAAATCTTCCAAGTGCCAAACTCAATTGATTTACGTGGGATCAAAATTCAATACCCAGAATTAACCTTTAACTGCTGTGGTTGGGTGGTTTGAGGTTTTTGGCGCAAGAGCAACACGTGGTTCATATTGTGCCAAACAAATTGATGAACATCAGTTTAAAGCTTAAGAAACATAGCATCAGAAAAATTAATATAAAAGTTAAAGATGAGATATTTTAGAGGGTGGAAGCATTCCAAAAAAAAAAAAAAAAATGACTAGCGTCTGTCAGACCGCTTACAGCACTTAAAGGTTAAATCATGTCGCAAAATGAGACAACATATCTTGTATATGGGGAGATCCTTCCCCTTAGACTTGGAATGCCTTGAAAACAGCAAGTTTGTATTATTTTCTTAAAACCGAACCCGAAAGAAAGCTGTATAAATGGATGCACCATTTTATGCCATAAAAACTGTTAGGCAATAACGGAAGAGTTTAACAAAGGTCGCCGGTTGAGTTATTTGCAAAAGGGAGGGGGAGGGAGGTGTTAGTTTATACTAAAAAAATAATTTTTCAAAAAGGGCTTCGACAGTCGCAATATCGAGGGTTTTCTACTACGTGCTATGGCCAGGCATCCCAAAGGTGCCTGGTTCGAATCCTCGGTTAGGCATCGATATTCGTTGTGGTGTACGTTAAGCTGCAAGTCCTGTCCTACATAACCATTACAGAGCAAAAAAAAAATAGGCTAATGAGCATACTAACCAATCAAAATTGAATTTAACGCTACGTAATTTGAGGCGAATACTTACTATAGGAATGAAAACAATTAGAAATCGCTAAATAAAATTAAAATAGCAGAAAAATAATGCAATGCAAGTAAAACAAATCTTTAATCATTTTTCGCAGTATTAAATCATATGAATTACCTTTACTTTAAAGTGGAATCCAAATAAAAAATAAACGGGATGAGAAAAAAAAAATCCTAGACCTTTGCCATAGATTGTTTGGTTTGTATGCACAATGATGGCTAATTAGGTCGGGACCTACAGCTTAACGTGGATTCCGAACTTCCATGCTTAAACTCCAGGATTCGAACCCGGCACCTTTGGCATGCGAGTCCAAAGAGCTAACCACACAGCCATCAGGTGGGAACCTTTGGTAGGTTAAATTTATTTTCCTTGCGCAAAAGCAACACTAGAGCCAAAATGCACCGGTGGGCACCTTAGGCATAGGAAACCAAAGCGCAAACTCCGCAACCATGGGTAAAATCGCAAATATTCACTTATTGTAGTATATTGCTCAAGACATTTGACTAGACCCTTTGAGAATCTCACATGTCATACAATTAACCAGAGTTCATCCTAGGCATTTTTCGAGGGGCGGCGCGCCCTGCCTGCCCTTTTTCTATAAAAATAGCGCAATTCTTGCCCTTTTTCTATAAAAATAGCGCCCTTCTTACCCTTTTTCAGAAAAAATTTCATCCTGAAAGAATTCGAAAAACTTTCGTTTTCTCCCCTCCCAACAGTACGCAATATGTGGATCACCCCTACTGAAATCGGCTGTCGCGCATGCGCATTCATGTACAAACGCGCAACGTATATATCAGGGACTGAAACCATTGAGTAGATGTCTATATAACGTGCTTCATTAGTAGGTGGATTGTAGGGCGCCGTCTTACAATTTCCCAAGTGCACATTAGTAAACTCCGATGGCCATTTCGTACTTGTTTTGATTAAGTGTATTTCGCTGGATTTTTACCATGCCTCCTTCCAAATAGTGAAGAAAGGAATTTGAAGGGCTTGAATAACATAGTTAAAGGTTTATAACTATCAAATGTTTACACTAAGAATTTAAAAAGAATATTTCCGTTTGGACACGCGTAATCGCGATGTCCTCCTGTTAAATTTAGGGGGTGTTTTGGGTAATTTGCCTGTTACCAATTAATTCCTAAACATCGATTTCATATTTAAAATTAAACATAATAGGAATGCAACCAAAATCAGATTATTTCCGATTTTTAAAAAAATAAAACTTCTATTATAGCTTACATAATAGCGGCATGCACGGCAAAAAAATCGCCGTTTTGAAGCTAAATTTGATTTCGAAAATAAAAAAATGCAAAAATTTCAGGACATAGTCCAAGTTCTTTAAGCGGAATACTCCTTGTGATATCCCACAATGAATAATGTTAAATTTGGAGAAACTCTATTCTTTATCTGACAATAGCAAAACTAAGAGATGAAGTTTAAGGTTGATTCATTCAAAAATTTGAAAGAGTGAAAAGTACTTATCTTAACACATTTTCATTATACTAAAACATTCTTATCTTAATTTTACTGTATTATAAATTGATAATTTTATAAAAATTACTATTTGATGAAAATTTTACTGTGTATATTGCACTTTAATTTTAATAATTTTCTCAGTCTCATTCCAGCAGAATTAGGGCTGAAGCATTTTATCAGTATTTTGATATCTTTTAAGTTTCTGAGCGAGTTTTTGATTCCCCGATTTTTGCATTATAATTTTTTTTCTTCAGAATATTGAAAATTATTTATCGTGGTAGAAAAATGTATAACAATACTGAAATTGTGAAAGAAAATGCGTATTTCTGCAATTTGCCATAAAAGTGCCCTCGTAAACAGGAAGTGCCCTTTTTTTGGAAAATAGCACCCTGCCCTTTTTCATTTCTAGGATGAACTCTGAATTAACTCTTTCAACACCAAGAAATATTTCGATGCAGGTTAGTTTCGCAGTGATTATTTACAAATAAACTATCAAATAACTTATCTAAAAGGAACCATGGAGGAAGAGCTAATTCTTAGTTTCATCACCAATAAATACTAAACCAACAATTGCTGTAAATTTGCGGATAATTTTATGTCGAATGCAGTAATCCCAAATCCGAACGTGATCACATGGCTTTTGTCATCGTTGATACCAAGATATAGCGCCCACGTCCCACCTGATGGCTGTATGATTAGCACTCTGCCCACAAATGCCGAAAGTGTAGGGTTCAGGGTGACTACAGAATTTGAGAAACAAAATTCCCCGATTTCCAAAAAATTCCCTAATGTGCATCTCGGTCGACAATATCATTCAAAAAACAAAAAAAAATGGCCAATTTAAAAATATATATATTTAATAAGTAAATGTAATTCTAAAAAGTCAAAGTATAATCACACTAAAACATAAATTTACCCTAAAAATCCAAACAAGCATCATTAGAGCATGAAAAAGAATAGAAAACAATAAAAAAAACACAAAATTCCCATAAAACTAATTCCACGGCCCCATGTAAGCAGTAGTGTATTCAGATTTCTTTTTTCTTTTTGAGGAGGAGATTTTTTCAATACTTTATTTGATTGCTATATAAATAAAAAACTTATCACTTTCAATTAATTGTGTTTAATAATATATCAAAATGAAAGTACCAAAAAAAAAATTAAGTACAGAATCGCAGCTTTTTCGCTTATGGATACTTATAAATTCGCTGCACATCTGTAACACAGCACCGTAAAGGGTTATTAAAAACGAAAAAATCTGATTAAATCAATTTCAAATATTAAGGAATTTAGGGTTCTAATATATTCTGATGACAAATAACGCAAGATAAGAAAATAATCATGTCTGTAAAGGATGGAGTCAGACTGAGAGTTAGGAGTCAGACTGGAGATTTTAAGAATAAGTCTCAGTTGCCGAGAGTAGAAAAAGGTTGGAATCGTCACACTCGCAAATTGGCCAACCAGCTAGATATTGAGACATCACGGCATCCATTTCAGGAGACGCGAGCCGAGATATATATCCGCACCCGCACGGGGAATGCGAGAAGGGATGAAACTCAAAAATTTCAAAATTCCCTGATTAAGGAGTAATTTTATGAAATTTCCTGACATTTCCAGAAGAGTGAAATTGCCTGATAATTCCTTGAATTCCAGGTTTTGTCGCCACCCTGAGGGTTTAATCCTGGTTTAAGTATGGATGTTAGTTGTAATTCGGATTTGTAGGTCCTGGCCTGATAAGCCGATATTGCACAAAAAGAGGTAATTGAGCGTACCAATCAACCAAGTTACAGCTAACAAATTAGCGGAAGAAGTTCTATCGATTCATTTCTATGATAGGAATCGACAAGTTTCTAAACTTTGTTTTCAAACCATTTTACAGGGTTCGTACAGATTTTTTGAAAACAAATTCGAGGACTTTTTAAGAACTTTTCAAGAACCTTCCAAACAAAATATAAGAATCTTAAAATTAAATTTAAAAAAAAAAATCTTGGCAAAAAAAATTAAAAATAATGTTCGACGACGGAATAAAGCACATAATTTGTGAAAAATATTGCATTTTACTTCTTACTCAAGATACTTGACAAAACATTCATTAGAGTTTTAAGTTTTTAAGAAAAAAAACTTGGTTGGAGCATTCAGTATCATTTAAATTGGAAGATGTTATTTTCATTAAAATTTAATTATTTTGTCAGTTACATCAAATACAACAACTTTAGTTACTGTATATTTATTATACAACGATAATTTTACTGAATTGTGTTTCACAGGACGGTTTCAGTTTTTGCACTAAATACGCAAAACGGGTTAAATCTTAGATGCGTAAATCGCATCTAAATAATTTGTTAATCACTGATTAACTTAAATGCATCCAGTTTCCACGGAGCTGATCGGGTTAAATGTGCAAATTTGGTCATAATAGTCTTTATAAATATTCTTTTTAGTTTCTAACCGTTCTTGATAATAAGGGTTCGAGAGCGATGAAGTATAAACTTACGTTCCATGGTGTGTTTGAAAATCAATAATCCAATACATATCGCCTTTCTAACTTTCTAAATGCAAAGTTATTTTTGAATTTAGAAATCTAAAATAGTAGGATATACAACCTAATTACAACAAAAACATTTCAATGAATACAATTGTTTAGATTGAATAGTTAACCCCTCATCATGTGATGTACAGCTTACCAATGTAAAAAAAAAACCTTCCCCAGTGCCAACCTCATCTGATCCAGGCGGTATTAAGTTGGAATCCACACATTTAACCCTTTGCATTCCAGACCTTTATCGCGCGGAGGAATCAGCAACTCGAACATTTTAGGTTCGGCTGGTGTTTATGGATTTGCTTCATAGAAACTAAACAGTCATTGGCCTCGCATCGAATTTCCGCATCACACCTAATGGTCCTCTCGTGTTTGGCATCCAATCGTGTGGCGCCTGAGAGGCGCCACTGGAGTGCAAAGGGTTAACATTCCGTCATCGCGCGCACTTCACAGGTGCATCCCTAAACTTTCCCCTTCTCTGCCTTTATTTTTTTATTGAATTACTTGTGATACGATTTTTGAATAAATTTTACTATTTAAATGGATTGTTTAATACTTTATATCTCCAAAGAATCTTAAATCGAAAACAATCAACTATTTAAACTAGAATGAATTTCATTTGGCTTTCAAAAAACCGGAAACACTTCACTAACCATTTGGGAAAGCAGAACGAGCCTAACGGAAGGTTAAAATCGTGCAACCATAAATGCGACGTATCACGTCATTGTTAAATGAGAAAACATCGTGAAATGAAAATACTTCCTAGTATATCGCAAAAATTATTGTATTAGGACGTAGTTTTCACATTTCTTTTTAATCATTCTATACCTTAAAGCAAGAGCTACCAATGTTTTAAAAAAAAAAGCTTATTAAAATGTGTAAGTACCGTAAAATGGGGTGAATCGGAACAACTTTTAAAGTAAAAATCGGTTGTAATAAGATCGTTAAGGAACATATTTTTGACACTGAAACTTGGGTCTTACCTTCTTCTTTGAGGATCAACCCAGAAAATGTTGAAAAAACTAGGAATTATTTTGAATTTTTTCATGGTGTTCCGATTCACCCCGCAGAAAGGGGTGAATCGGAACACTCGTTACAATTTATGTCTGATCTTATTTAAATGTTTACAGGGTAACAAAAAACAAGTAATAATGCATTGCGGTGAATAGGAACACAACATCATTATAAAAAAATAATATGACAGATAAAATTTGTGTTTGTCAATTATTGTCAAAACAAATCATATGTTTGAAAACGTATCAATTCTTCTCCTATAACTCATCCAAATAGTCTTTAAAATTAATAATATTTTTAATCTACTTTATATTTGCGAGGTGTATGACTGCAAATTCCTTAAAGTATCTTGAGAAAGGAGAAAAGCCTCATTTGTTTCAGAAAATCTCTTCGTTCATGGGCGCTATTTGTAAAACACACTTATAAAGCAATAATCTTGTGGGTGTAAAACTTTGCTCTTGAATCTTGTGTGGAACATAATCTTGCCAAAAACAGCTCTTTATATCACTTTTCAAGTGTTCCGATTCACCCCGCAAATCTCAAAATCGAGACGAAGCAAAACATAAAAATTTGTAAAATAAAAAGTTTTTTATACCAAGTTAAATTAAGTATGGCATGCAGTTGTGGATGTTTATACTTATCTAAAAATATATTAATTAAGTCTATAGATGGTACATGTTATTAATTAAGGGATAAGTTTTGGAGAGGTTAAAACTCATTGGATTGTATGACGCTGTTTCAGAATTTTTTTTTAAAAAAAAAGAGGACTTGAAAACTCCACAAAACATGTTTCAAGATTACAAAAATGTTAGCCAAATAAAAAAAATATATAATTAATAAAACCGCTTTATTTGTGTAAAATAATAATTTCTTTGTAATTTCATGAAGTTTCATTCCGATTCACCCTGCTGTTCCTATTCACCCCATTTTACAGTATATAAGTATTGATATCTTTTTTACATTATTAATGGTTAGAAAACAGCTAAGTTAAGTGTATTTTAAATAGATGCATCATTTTACGATATTATGTGAACTATTGAGCAATAACGCTGAAGTGGCTGGGCTAAGAAGGAATTTAATGGTTAAGCGTACAAACAAACCAACCTTAACGGCAAAGAAAGGGGAAATATATAAGAGATAATAATAATCTCCAAATCACAAAAGCAAGTGATTCAAAACTTAATTTCATGTCAAGTAATTTGAGGCGATCCTTTAAACAGAAGGTCTGTAAAAGCTGCGCCAAAATCACAATGTCGAGGCGTATGTTGGCTTGTCAAATGACGAATGTTTCGGCGCATTATAGCCCTCGTGTTGCTAACAGCGCCAGATAATCTGAATACAACCAATCAACTAGCCATGAATATTTGGATGCAGGTTAGTTTCTCAACAATTAAATCACAAATAAACCATTAAATAACACCTCGATAAAAAGAATAAAGGATTTTGTTGACAACTAACCCTAATACTAAGTTTCATCAAGGGTAAGAGAACACTAAACCAACAACTGTAGAGTTTAGTGTACTTTTACGTCAAAAGCAGCAATACCAATACTTGGATCAAATTAATTAAGATCAAATGAATTCTGTTCACATTAGTTAAGACAGGAACAAACACCTTACTTCTCTAATTCAGTTTTCAAACCATATTTGAAGTTTAAAATAAGATGGCAATAAAATAACTAAAAAAAGTTTGCATTAAAAATCCTTTAGATGCATTGCCAATTTAAATATTCGTTAACACAGGCGCCGATTCTGTAAACAGCGAGTGCTTGATACTTGCATCTAATTTCAAAAGCACTTCTATCTGCAAAATGTGCGGCAAACAACGTTTCAAAATTTAATAAAAATGAACGTGCATTTATGCTCTCATATCCAAATATCATTTATTTATTCTGATTAAAGAATTTTTTTTATTTATTAAAAAAAAAATGGCGACAGGAAAGAGTTTCAACAATGGACGGTTCGTTTTTTTTTTTTTTTTTTAATTGTTTTTTTTAATGCGATTGGATGACGGCAAGTTGGTTTATTAGTATTCCGTTTAAGAGACCTTTTAATGACAGTTACAACCCCAAAATTTGATAGAATGCGTCGTCATCGACATCATCTGCTAAGTTTTAGCCCGATTGGATGACGGTAAGGGGGCTAATTAGGCCTCCGCAGATTTGCCCTCAACCGACAAACTCATAAAATCGAAGTTTACATAAAGGATTTAAAAATAAATTAAAAGTTGTAAACTTGAATGTATTTTGCAGCAAGAGTCACGATATGGTTAGTAGCGCACAAAATTATAAATGGAGTAAAGAATACAAAATCAATGAGTACTTACAGAAAAAGATCCCAATGCACTCGTTTTTACGCTTCACCTTCTAAAATTCGAATTGTCCGAACAACCGCATTGGAATGGCGTTACTGTTTAATGACGCAGGAATATTTTGAAATACTAGTTTTTTGTTTTAATTTTGGCAAAACTATATTTTTGCCATTTTTATATTCCAATCTTCATAGTTTCACAAGGCTCTATTTGTACACTGAACGTGGTTGCACAAGACAAAAAGTTTCAGCAAATCGAAATTTAAGTTGACAACGGTGACCTTCACTTACCAGCCATAAAATCCTTTACAAAGGCAGAAGGCTCATACATTTTAATATTCCAAATAAACATGCCCAGAAAAATCATTTTAATAAATGCTTCATTTCATAATGAATAATTTATTACTATGATGACCCTTAACAATTCAGAATTACATTATTTATTATAAATACTTTTCAACTACGGAAAGGGAAAATAAAGATAAATAAAATATGAAGTTTTTTTTTTTAATTAGGAGATCAGGATTTTATTATTTCTATGGAAGTTTCTAAAATACACACACAAAGAAAGAAAGAAAAAAGGAATAATAAATACCCGTTATATTCAAGAACTTTTCAAGAGCCCTCAAAAATTAAAAAACTTCCAAGGACCTTCAGTTTAAAAATAAGGAGTTTTCAAGTATTTTTCAAGGGCCCTTGGAGACAAAGTAAAAATAAGGAGTTCTTAAGGACTTTTAAGGACCGTACGAACCCTGTTTTAAAGTTTAAAATAAAATCAGATGAAAAAAAATATATGGAATGATTTAAACATGGATGCATCTGGCATCACGAGTCCCGAAAAGGTTAAAGTAGTGTAAAAAAAAACCTATAAATAGACTAAAAAGTTCAAAACTAGTGAGTTCTTGCAAAAAAAAAAAATCCAAATGAAACTTAATGCTTCACCTTTCATAATTCGAATTTATTGTCTGAACTGCCTTGGAATGATGTAATTGTTTTATGATGCAAAAGTTTTTTGTTGGGTCACTTTCATGTTCCAGTTTTTATAGTTATCCGTGCAAACCCTGGTTTGCAAAGTGAATCAATAAGAATTGTGAGCAGGGTACAAAAACACCAGGGGGAGATAAGTCTTGTTATCAGCATTCTGAATAACCCAAAATTTCGCAAAAGTAAAAATCGTTGCTTATTTCAATATATTTATTTTTAATCATTATATATCTAATAAACTATTTCACCAATAAGAAGATAAAAACTACTAATCGACGCTCTACTTCAAAATCCCTAACTAAATTAAAAAAACAACTCTTGCCTACTTATAGCTATTTTTGGACAAAATAACGATAATATTCTAGTAAAACTTAAATTTCAAACAATTCTAATCGATTATCAGATAATCAGGCTTTTATGTTTTATAAAAAACAATATTGCAATGTATAACTTTTTTTGATTTTAAGAATTGCTATTTCGTGGTAGTACTTAAAACTTTCAAGAGACAGTGAAACAAATGAGGAAATGAGGTACCAACTTCCAACTCATGTTTCAGCAATATACTCTTATATAAATTCAATAATGAATACTAAGAGCCATTTTATGTATAAAAGAACAAAAATATTTATGAAATGTTTTAGAATTGGAATAAAATGAAAAGTTTTCTTTAGAAGATTTCAAACGTACCACTTCAGAGGAACTCTTCTTCAACTTCGTCCGGTCAATTTTCATTGTTCCTATCGACTCAACTCTAATCAGGAGTAATTCATTTTCTAAAAAACAAAGGGAATATATTCTCTAAAGGACATTAAGGTAGTATAAAAGCTCACACAGGAACAAGAATGGTAACGATAAGACTTGCAAAAATATTATGATTTTAAAGAGAAATGAAAAGTGAAAATTTCGAAACAGCAACTTGATCGCTTTTATATGCGATATTAGATTAAAATGATGCTAACAAATATTTAATTTCATACATACAGTTTATTGTAACACAAATAATTGAACATAAATTTACAGTCGAGTTATTAAAATAGCATGAATTTCTTTAGGATACTAACATTAAGTCTTTGCAAAATTAACTTCAGATACTCAAATAATTCATCAATTTTTGAGCTAAAATATGTACAAAACCAGAGTTCATGAAACTACCAAGTGATACACAGTATGCCCTGTGGAAAGGTTGAAAATTAACATAGTTGTTTGGGAATAAATAATAAAACATATAATAGCAGCCTTCTAAGGGCAAAATTATTTTCGAATTTAAAAAACTAAAACAGTAGGATATACCACCGACCTTACATTGAATACTTTTTCAACAGATACATTAGTTTAAATTGCAAGTACAACTCGCGCTATAAACAATCTTTAATTACCAACCTCAATCGATCCACGTGGTATCAAATTTCAATCCCCACAGTTAAAATCACGTCCATGACGAAATAGGCACGTCGCTAAACGATAAAATATCCTTAAACTATAGAAAAATTCTAGTACATCGGAAGAATTGTATTTCAATGTAGTATCCATACTTCTGTCCACTCTTCTGCCTTACTCCTAACGACTCTTTAAGGGCTTTGCCTAAATTTGGGACAGAACTTAAACAGTGTTTTAATCCATCCAAACCAGTCGCCACCTTATTTACCACCAATAAACACTTATACAATTAACTATCAAAACTAACGTTTGAGCCCCAGAAACTTTGCTATGAGAAACATCCAAAATATCTAGGATATATCCTGGATATTGAATTTACAAATAACAAACAAATAGTTTTGAAGGCAAGAAAATGCTTTAACATTCTCAAGTACATCGCAGGAAGAGACTGGGGTGCTGACGCGACAACCCTTAGAACAACTTTTCTGGCACTTATCAGACCCATACTAGAATTTAGCTTCCCAATTTTTTGTTGTGCTTCGGAATCCAACTTGAAAAAACTAGAACAGATCCAGTTAAGTGCGACCTATATCATTACTGGATCGAAGCGCAGCTGCCCTTCAGAAATAGTTCTTTTTGAAGCCGACTTACAATCTCTTCACCTTAGAAGACCGTCTAATCTTGTAAAATATTACATCTTACCAGTTTTGGCCAATACAAGACAACAAAATACCTAAATGACTGGTCATTCTATCAAAGATTAAAGAAAAACAGAGTCCACTTAGTCAAGTTATATCTCAACATCTACTTTCTGATAATGTAGAGCCGCATTCTCTTCACTGCTGTCTGCATCCGTCAGAGGATTTCTCTATAGTTCACTTTCAATACACCCTTCCTACTCCAGTCAATAAGAAGGGACACGTGCCTGACCACCTTAGACAACTAGCAATGGAGGTCATAAATGAAATCCCAAAAAATGACATCCAAGGTATTTACTGACGATAGCAAAATCACAGATCTTGTTGATAAGGCATCTACATTGAAACTCCACAGGACAGAATGTCTCTTTCTCAACGTAATCCCAACTTCTGATCTATTTTCATTGAATTGGTGGAAATTCAGATGGTCATTTATTCAGCTATGATTAACTATTATGATGGTGGCATATACCCAGGGATGATATACATATATAAACACACATATGTATACACACATACACATATATACACATACACACACATATATACACATACACATATATATACACATATATATATAATAAACTTTCAAATAAGAGAACATTCAAACTCTCCATCATAAAAGAAATTATGATGCATGCACTGTTTGTCTTTACATCTTCATAACACTAACACCAAAATGCTCCATATCTCAAGAAAAGAGGAATCTAGTATTAAATTTCAGATTTAATAAGCTGTTTTTGAAGTAATATTTAAAAAATCAAAACAAACCATAAATCATGACAAAGTGGATGATACATTCAACAAATACTCTATATGTTAACTATTTTTGTATTCTGAAAACAAAATCAATAATTACTTTAAAAACATTTCGTAATGTAAATTTTTTATGTTTTATGCATGAAATAAAATAGGTAAAAAATAATGTATCAATTTGTGTTTGTAAAAAAACTCTTCAAATGTAGTAGAATTGAGGGAGTTGCATAATTTTCATTTTTTTTTTTCAGTTTGCATAATTTCATCATTTGCATTATCTGCAATTTTCTTTTTTGCTTAAGTTCAGCTGTAGCCACTGTTTAGATACAGTACCCAAGCAAAATTTTTACAAAATAAACAAATTTTTATAATACAATTAATTTTAAACAATTATAAATAAAAAAATTGCTTCAACTTTTATACTATTACAATTACTTATATCCATAGTGAAACTGCAAAAATTGTTTTTCAAGCTAAAATAAATAATTTTACATTCAATAGTAGTTAAAATTACAATTTTAAATAAGGATACACAGTAAAATTCAGCAATTGAGATAAATTTCTGGCAAAAAATTAAATTAAAACTCTAATCATTCAGCATTCACTCAAACCAAACGGTGAAAACGATCCTCACATACACACTAATCAAGGACATAACGGTTTTCACATCAGCGGAAGCCCAGGCGAACGACACCAAAACGACGTCGCAAATCTCGCCATTAGCTATAATTAAAACGGCTTAAACCTAAGCGAAAATTACAACTAGTCCAACGTAAATATCGGAGATAGCGGCCACCATACTAGCGCAAATCTCGGCAAATACATTAAACCAACAATCGGCAAAAATGACTACCGGTGCAGGCAAAATGCCCGGTAAGCAGGTTCCGTGGTAGTCAGACTTGCAAGCGAGTCCAACAAAATGGTAATACAGATTTTTATCGATCTCGGGAATGAACGAAATTTCAATTAAAATTTTTTTTTTGAGAGATAGTTGTTTTAGCTGAACAGTACTATGTCCGACAGGTGCAAATCTCTGCAATAAAGTCAGTAACTATTATATGGGAGTAACACCCGACGAAAATGAGCATCACACAGTAACGTCATAACGGCGATGACGCTGGTCATAATCTCAGAAATAACGACCATTCAAACAGCATAACTCTCAGCAAAATAAAATGGCTATCACATGTCAACGTAAATAATTTTGATAGAAGCTATATCATTAAAGAAAAATGGGGAGGAGGAGAGAATAGTAATAGGGGAAGTCTGAACGTATGCAGGTTTCATGACTGTCAGGAAATTTTAATCTCCGCGACATCTATGGGAAAATTGGAAAGCTTTGATTAGTGGAAAAATAAGAAAATTTAAAAAAGGGGGAAAATGAGAAATTAAAAAAAAATCCTTCCTTCTTTAATTCTTTCCGCTGAACGGCGGAAGGAATAACACCCCTGCATTAAGTTAACAATCGGCAAAAATGACAATTAAAACAACGTAAATATCAACGTTAGCACCCAATTTATCGGTGGAAAGAGGCTATTATATCGACGTCACAATCTACGAAATTAACAATCACAATCGCAAATCTCGGCAATAGCGACAACTATTGAGGGAAAACCTTCGGAATAGTGACTAATGGAGATTTAAATAGACATCACAACAATGTAAATCTCGGTGATAACTCAAGTCTTAGCAGCGCAAATCTCGGCAATAACAGCCTTGACATCAGTGTAAAGCTCGGCGAAACTAACCACCACACACCAACATAAATAACAGCGATAGATGCTGCTGGGAATCTGCAAGAAAAGTAGTCATTACATTAGAAGTACGTGAAAGTCTGAACGTATGCAGGTTCCTTGGTTGTCAGAGAAGCAAGTAAACCCAATAAAACTGTAATGCAGATTTGCATCGGACTCGGGAATGATCGAAATTTCAGCCAAAAAAAGAGCTGAAATCCGTGTTTCAGCAGAACTGTACCATGGCCGACAGGTGCAATCTTTGATCACGATGAAAATGAGCAGCACTCAAGAACGTAATTCACGGCTATAGAGCATTCTATAATCACAAAAATATCGGCCATTTTAGTCACCGTAACGTTCAGAAAAATGACCATCAGATACCAACGTAAATAATGACGATAGAGGCTATAACAAAAGAGAAAAATGAGGGGTGGAAGTAGACATTCTATCGACAATTTGAATTTTGCCGTTTTTCGTTTTTAAAACTTTTTCTAATTTTTTTACAAATTGTTTTTGGTATTTTTGCTAGCAATGTATCTTCAATTGTCAAAATTGAAAGTTTCAATTTTATTTCGGAAAATTCCCCGATTCCTTTAAACTTTTTTACAAAATCCCTGATTATTCCCTTACTTTTCCCGAAATGCCGAATCCCCTGACTTTTCCCGATATTCCCGATCCCAGTACCCGACACCCAGTAGAAACATACTGATTTTAGACTTAAATTAACTGCTAATTCATAAAAATTATGATATTGAGCCAACAAAACATTAAGGACAATTATGTTAGCAACAATGAATGAGACTTAAAACTTATTGAAAATTTAAGTATTTAGCAAAATAGCCTTTTTGTTGCACAAACTCAAACCTGCAACTAAAATGATTCTTGGAAATAAATATGACATGTTTTCTCTACATAGGGCAAGTCAGAAATGAAAATTAATATTTCTTTTAGGCATAACTGCTGGTGTGCCATCCCTCCCTACATTTATGTTAATAAATTATTAAAATTTTTTACCTAAAATCCCTATTCGAAAAATTATACCAGTGTAGGTTTAGGTTTTTGAAAATTACAAGTGAAAACATGCTTTAAAGTTGTTTAACAAAACTAATAAATATTTAAATTCAATCATCTCTTTTTAAATGAGTAATAAGCACAACCAAAATAGTTACTTATGCCCATGTAAAGTTCAAATGGGTGATTAAATTCTGTCTGAATAAATGCTGAATATAATCCAAACACCTCCAAGTGGTGATTTGTGGGACTAAAATTTTTGACAGTAAATTTATAACATGTGACCTTCTTAAGACATTTGGAACATTTCATGCGCTGTACGTTTTTGTTGTATAGACAGTTTGGAACAGGTGAGCTTTAAATCAGGCACAACCTGCAAACCTCATTAAAAACAAATATTAAGAGAACATTTACCTGGATCTGAAATCGACGAGACAACTTTGGTAAATGTTAAAATTTGGTGTTGATATTTCCTATTTACAAGGACGAGATTGATAAAAGGGAGAAAAGCTGAAAACAAAAATCTGAATAAATTATACAAATAAGAAGCTTTATATACAACATAAATATTTCAAAATTCTACATGAGAATACTGTATTAGAAAATAATGTGTAATCAATGACATTACATTATAAACTTGGTACATCTCTGAAATTCAATTAGTATCACACCTAAAATGGTGCACTGCAAGCAATCAACAATGCCTACAACAAGACCTCAAGCAAGGCTAGAAAGTTTTTGTATCCCTAAAAGCTAGAAGAAAAAAATTTCGAAACTTGATGCAGGAGAGGAAAGGAGGTGTATTAATGGAGTGGATTTTTTTTTTATGAGTGCAAGAGGGGAGGGGGTATTATTGGGATGCTCTACCTGATACCCGTGACCTGAGCCAGAGTTCATCCTAAGCGTTTTTCGGAGGGCGGTGCGCCCTGACTGCCCTTTCCCTTCAAAAATAGCACCCTTCTTGCCCTTTTCCGTTGATAAAAGCGGGCCTTTATTGCCTTTTTCAGAAAAAACGCACTATGTACTACTGAAATAACCTGTCACGCATGCGCATTCATGTTCAAACGAGCAACACACAGATCAGAAACTGAAATCATTGCATGGATGCCGATATAACGAGCGCCATTAGTCGATGGATTGCAGGGGGCCGTCTTAAATTTTCCGAGTGCTAGTTAATTAGCACGGATGGCCATTTTGTACGTACTTTATTAAAGCGTATTTCGCTTGATTTTTACTGATTTCTTAAGCATTTAAAAAGGATATTTCCGTTCGGAGACGCGAAATCGTGACGTCTTCGTATTAAATTAAGGGAAATGCTTTTTATACTTCCTTTAAAATTAAATGTCACAGGAATGCATTAAAAATCCCGGATAGTTTCCGATTTTTTTTTTTACTTCAATTACAGCCTTAATAGTAGCAGTATGTATGGCAAAAAAATCGCCTTTTTGTCTGGTAATGCAAAAGACTAAAAAATCAAGTTTAAATTTGATTCATTCAAATTTTAGAAATTTTTGCAATGGGGGGGGGGGGAGCAGGTGTAGGTTGTGAAAAAGTCTTAACATTCATTATATTAAAACTCCTCTTTCATTATATCAATTTTAAAGTATTATAATTTTATATTTTCATAAAAATGAATATTTGATAAAAAATTTATGTATTTTTTTTTTTTAATAATTTCCTTATTCCAGCAGAATGTAGCATTTTAGAGTAAGTATTTGATTTGTGGCCATTTAAGCATCATTAATTTTTTTCGAAAAAATCAATAATCTTTATCGTGGTGGAAAAGTGAAACAATACAGAAATTATGGCAGAAAACTAAATACAAATTTATTCAATTTGCCACTTAAGTGCCCTCGGAAACACGAGTTCTTTTTTGGAAAATAGCACCCTACCCTTTTTCATTTCTAATATGAATTCTGCCTGAGTAATGTGCTGGGAGAAAGGGAGATTAACAGGAAATATTTGTTAGTTTACCTTTCCGTACATTGCAGATATATCTAAAAAAAAAATATTTTCCCCATTAGGTAGACTTTATTAAGAGAACCTTTCAAAAATCATGCTTCAAATTTAAAAATGTTTTAAAAAATTGACAAATATTTTTTTAATCTTATTTTGAAGTATTCATGAGCAATAAAGAATATGCAGTTATTTTATATAGGGTCATACAGAAGAATTCTTGGTCACCTTTACAAGTGTAATTAACATTATGCCGACCGCACGCCTAATAAGGATTCGTTTGCTTGGCGCCGGCAGGACTGGCTCAAATCATTTCACCTATCGCCAGCAGTTTTTCGAGGTTTTCGGAAGATCATAAATTGTCAAGTTTTACTTTGCCGGCATTTAGCCCGATAGGTTTCACGGGACACCAACTCTTAGCATTACTAGGTATAATGTTATTACTTTATCTACTTAATAAACAAAAATTAGAAATTTGTATGTTCCATGCATAAATTTGGAATTAGCATCATCATTCTCATTTGTAAACATAATATCTGAATCAAACGCTTAACCCTTTGCACTCCATGCCTTTTTCGCGCGGAGGGACCAGCAACTCGAGACGTTTCCAGTGATTTTTGGTTGGTTTGCGGTTACAGATCCGCTTCAAAAAAACTAAACACAGTTATTGGCCTTGCATCGTATTTCCGCATCAAACCTAGTGGTCCTCTCGAGTTGCGGCATCAAATCATGTGGTGAGTGAGAGTTACCTCTTTAGTGCAAAGGGTTAAAATTCAAGAACAGTGTCAACTACTTTCAAGGATATCTTGGTTGGTTGTATTCAGATTATCTGGCGCCGTCAGCAACACGAGGGCTATAATGCGCCGAAACATTCGTCATTAGACAAGCCAACATACATTTACAAACACCCATGCCTAACACGGGACTCGAACCCGCAACCTCGCGGTCTAGAAGCTAGCACGCTAACCACTATACCGTTTGGTCGGCATTCACGGATATCTTAAATAAGCATTTAAGACAGTAGTCCAAGAGTATCACATTCAGAAATCAAAAGACAAATCCAAACTCACTTATTACAAATTAAAACTTTCTTGTTTTGGTAGCAGAACGACACAAAGAAATCAAAGATAAGGCCAAAGCAAAACAGAAGCAAGATATTGCAGCCAGTAGTTAGTGGATCATTTTACATATTATGCTTCAAGTAGGTTATATTGATTTTAGTCCAGGTAACTCATATCAATTTAGTCGTAACATATCAATTTTAACGATGAAAAAGTACTAAAATTGATATTTTGAAAATATTTTTTTAATTGATGGCCTTTAACAATCATTACTTTCATTTTTTCCGCCCTTTATTTATAATTGCAGCCCTTTTAGTAATTAAAAAAAAAAGACTATCATATTCTGTAAAAGTGCGCTAACGTAACCATTTAACTGTTTCTTTACTGTAAACGCAACTATTTCATTGTTTATGTTTATTTTCTTCTAATGTAATTTCCATGCAAGTTTTCTTTGCTAACTAATGATTTTAAACAGCTGCTATTCATTGAAACTGGTGTCATACTGATGTATTTTAATCTTTCTCACTATTTAGGAGATTAGTTTAAATTGTCTACTACTTTTCTAAATCATTAATATTGCATCAGGGCAACACTTCATTGTCTTCGATGATAAAACCTACTACAAGAAAACAAACCACAATATGGCTCATAGGCCAAATATCATCCACACTGAATTATAGAAAACTTCCATCCAAAAGAGAAACCAGGTATATTTTTTTTATTTCAAGCAGATTTTGAAGCAAAACATTAAAAATGCTTGTCAATTAACAACTATGGGTACATGTCATAGAGGTGTGAATACCAACGAAATTAAAACGTGGTTGCTCAAATAAAATAATTGTTTCGTGATTGAGCGAACTTAAAGAAATAGTTCAGTCTTTCCAAGCCAGATCATCCAGGCTTGTCACCCCACCTCCCCAGATTTGGCTGAAACTTGGTACATGGCAACTTTAGACAAATATAAGAACCCATATTTTTCATTTTTCATTATTGACTTTGGTTTGGAAATTCAAGAATTTCGAAAATTTTACGTATTTGAGGTATTGCCTGGTTTAACTGTGCTATATGGTGGCACTTGGCGTTTTTTGAACTTCTCCACAAAACGTAAACAATGGCGAACTCCGACGCTAAAGCAAACCCAAAACAGCGAAAAACACCACGATTCCAAACGAACTGGCAAACCCAAAACTACAGCGGAAAATTAAAAATTGATAATCGAACCTGCTCCATGATTTGTGGTATACGAAGGTTGAAGTCCAATGCCAAAACAGTTAAACTATGGTTGCGATGCAAGTTGTAGCAAGATTAAGTGGTTTCGCTTTTTATTTCAATTACATTTATATTAAAAACGTACATCCAGGGAAGAAATTAAAATGATTTGCGTAAGTTTATTCGATATCGGCAAAAATTCAAAGGCAATGAAGTTGCAAACGATAATTAAAAAAAAAAGGGTAAAGGAATTTAAATTTAATTTTAAACGATAATTGAAAAATAGTTTAAGCAATTAAAATTTCATTTCAAATAATTTATAAGGGGTAAAATTTCATTAAAATTTTACATTAATGACAAATATTCAACCCTTTCCAGAATATTTATATTTTTAATAGCTTGTTAAAAACTAAGGTGCGCGCGCGCTTCGCGCTCTAAAAAGAAAAATTGCAACCTATTTCGATGGCCTTACGGCCAATTGAACCTAAAAAAATACCCCTACCTCTTTCGGGCAGTCGTTTGTGACATGTCACCCTCAAAATTACTTTTTTTTTTCATTACTTAATACTGTAAAAATGTCTAAAAAAAATTATGTCCTTAAAGTTCTACGGTTAATATCGATCAACAGGCAAAATCGTAAAATTAGCAAACGATTATTCAATTTCATATGTATTCAATAAAACAATTGTTTTATTCCAAATATTCACTATTGGTTAATTCTTCCAAAATAGCCTCCACGATCGCAATTCAACGCCTTTAACTTCAAACATTTAAACCCACAAATGTAACTCAGATTCATGACGTAACAAGAATAAAGACAATATATTTCTAACAGATCAGCTTCCAACAAAAAATAAACACTGAAATGAAAAGATATACATAAATCACGCAGTTTACCATATTTGTAACTATATCAATCGGCACCAAACGAAATTAAGCGTCATTTGGCGAAAAGAGGATGTATTGGGCGTTAATCGAAAGCAGCAGTAATTCTAACCAATCACGACGAATACCGCTGACGACATCGAAACAAATCTTGCCAGTTTCCTAGGATTGGCGAATTATCTTTGCCACCATGTAAGACATTTGAACCAAAACATCTTGTTCTCAAGATACTTTTAAAAAAATCTACTTTTTTCTTTAAGATTTATATCAGGGCAACATTTTTGTAATTTTTTCTTGTTAATGTTAATTTTTTCTTGTTAAAAGAACAAATTGTTTTTTTTAAAGAATAATTTAAAATTGTATTTCTATTTATTTATTTACAATTAGATTTTTCAAATTACTTGATTATGTTGCAATGATGTTGTAAATAACTTCTACTTTTAACCAAAAGTTTTCCATTCCAAAGATATCTTTTTCAAAAGGAATTTATTGAAAATGTAGCAGTTATAGAATGATGTCAAGTACCAAAAAATGATATAAAAAAAGTATATTTCTGATGTATTGAACGAAGTTTAAGTAATTTTTATTGCAAAAACACAGTATCTCGAGAAAATATTTTCTTTCTTTTTGGAGTAATACAATTGTTGCGTAATAGACAGATTTTAGAAAAAGCAAAAAACTTGTTTTTTTATTCAAAATGTTAAATCCAAAATTTGTTTTAAATGGAATAATACAATAAGAATTTAGTTTTCTTGATATTTTTTAGGAAAATAATTCACTAAATGAAATATCCACGCTCTTGGTACAATAACATGATTGAGGGATGTTTTTGTAAATGAAAAATTTTACGAATACTATAGATAGATTAAGTTCCTATCTATTTTTAAATAAATCTTGCATTTAAAGACTATTGATCAATAAGTTTTTTAATTGGTGCAATAGATATATTACTGTTTAATAATTATTCATTAAACTTGAGTTATAATCTGCAATTTAAATTTATTTCTAAAATAAAAGTTTTTTGTTTTAACAACTTATTTCCAAATCTTAAAAATATCGTTTTGAATAAATTATCCCCACTGCCGATGAATCTAAGAGCAATATTCCATGTATTATGTAGTAAACAATTACCATTGTACTACAATGTATACATTGAATTTAAAAAATAGTACCTCTCAATAAAACATTAAAATTATGATTTGAATGTCCAAATAAATAGCAACAATTGTTTATTTATTTGGTTTAAATTATTTCCAAAAGGAATATTAATAGCTATTTGGACAATAATTATTCTAGTTAATGTCAAATTTTATTTATTAAAAAGGTATCAAAGTAATTAGAAAGGATTTAAAAAAATCCTGGATTAATAAAAAAAGGTTTATTTGTTGTTTTTAAAAAAAAAACTTCCTTTTTCCCAACCCTGCTCACAATTTTTGATTCATTATTAACATTTCATAATTCAATATATATACACAGTGTACATAGCACACAACTACATATGTTTACAAGTTTATTAATGTAATGTTTATGTATGTAATAAAATCTGACAATAGAGATTTTTCTTTTTCTCACATTTTTATATTTTAAAGTTAAGTACTTTTCCCATGAAATTGGCAATTTCAATCACTGGTAGCACCCCTAAATTTATAGTTGCATATAAGACGCACACATATACACATGTAAACATACATACACATATATACACATGCAAACATACATACACATATATACACATGCAAACATACATACACATATATACACATGCAAACATACATACACATATATACACATGCAAACATACATACACATATATACACATGCAAACATACATACACATATATACACATGCAAACATACATACACATATATACACATGCAAACATACATACACATATATACACATGCAAACATACATACACATATATACACATGCAAACATACATACACATATATACACATGCAAACATACATACACATATATACACATGCAAACATACATACACATATATACACATGCAAACATACATACACATATATACACATGCAAACATACATACACATATATACACATGCAAACATACATACACATATATACACATGCAAACATACATACACATATATACACATGCAAACATACATACACATATATACACATGCAAACATACATACACATATATACACATGCAAACATACATACACATATATACACATGCAAACATACATACACATATATACACATGCAAACATACATACACATATATACACATGCAAACATACATACACATATATACACATGCAAACATACATACACATATATACACATGCAAACATACATACACATATATACACATGCAAACATACATACACATATATACACATGCAAACATACATACACATATATACACATGTACACATACATACACACACACACACATGTATACACACACACACACGTATACACACACACATACACATGTATACACACACACATACACATGTATACACACACACATACACATGTATACATACACATGTATACACACACACATGTATACACACACACATGTATACACATGTATACACACACATGTATACACACACACACATGTATACACACATGTATACACACACATACACACACATGTATACACACACATACACACACATGTATACACACACATGTATACACACACATGTATACACACACATGTATACATGTATACACACATGTATACATGTATACACACATGTATACATGTATACACACATGTATACATGTATACACACATGTATACATGTATACACACATGTATACATGTATACACACATGTATACATGTATACACACATGTATACACACATGTATACATGTATACACACATGTATACATGTATACACACATGTATACATGTATACACACATGTATACATGTATACACACATGTATACATGTATACACACATGTATACATGTATACACACATGTATACATGTATACACACATGTATACACACACACACATGTATACACACACACACATGTATACACACACACACATGTATACACACACACACATGTATACACACACACACATGTATACACACACACACATGTATACACACACATACACACACGTATACACACACATACACACATGTATACACACACATACACACATGTATACACACATGTATACACACACATACACACATGTATACACACATACACACATGTATACACACATACACACATGTATACACACATACACATGTATACACACATACACATGTATACATGTATACACACATGTATACACACATACACATGTATACACACATGTATACACACATACACATGTATACACACATACACATGTATACACACATGTATACACACATACACATGTATACACACATACACATGTATACACACATACACACATGTATACACATATACACACATGTATACACATATACACACATGTATACACATACACACATGTATACACACATACACACATGTATACACATACACATATATATATAAAAACTTTGCGAGCACTAAATAGTGAAAATTTGTTTACTTTTGACATTCAAAAATATAAAAACAAGTTGTGACCAATATATATTCTGAGAAGTAAATCTTAAGTCACTTGATTGATGAAATTAAACAAAATGTAAATTGATTTCAGGTAAAGTGATTATATCAATAAATCACATTTTTAAGCTTGCTAGATGCTTAATTTAATTATTTTGTTTAACATACTTTTGAGCTTATTGTTTTTTACCAAGAATTCCCCATATGACCCTATTCAAGATATTCAATTCTTAACAGATGTGTACTTTAAGCTGATATATTGAAAAGTTATAATTAAACAAAATGTAAATTGATTTCAGGTAAAGTGATTATATCAATAAATCACATTTTTTAAGCTTGCTAGATGCTCAATTTAGTTATTTTGTTTAACATACTTTTGGAGCTTATTGTTTTTTACCAAGAATCCCCATATGACCCTATTCAAGATATTCAATTCTTAACATATGGAAAAGTTATACACCCATAAGATTTTTAAGGTAAAAAAAAATACTGGACAGCCTTTTATATGCCATTATGACAGTGGCTTGACTTAGAGTGCCTAAGTCATCACACATAGTTAACAAAAAGTTCATATACAAGATATAACTTTTGGATTAGAAGTTTATACATTCATAAAAATATTAAAAAATAGGAAATTAAAATAATGTTATTGCTAAATTGTAAAAACTACCAAAAATAAATAAAAATGTGTAATGCAAAGCATTTGTATTACAATTCTTTTATTAGATGAAAGCAAAATAATATTTCAACATTTTTTTATTACAATTACTTTTCATGATATTTTAATAAGGTTTAAGCTAATGAAGAGAAACATTTTATTTAGATAAAAAGAACATTTAAAAAAAGGCATTTATAAAGGTAAATTTTCCTTTAATATCCATATTCAACAATTATAATTGGAACAGAAGTTTTAAACACCACAAATATTTTTCTGCAATTCATAAAATTGAACTGAATCATCAAAAATATTCAATTAGAAATTCGTAAAATATAACGGTCAAAAATTTCTTTGGGGGGGGGGGGGGGGGTTTGAGGGAAAAAAATATATACATATATATATGTATAACTAAAAAAGTAATTCTGAAATTGTTATTTCTTTTTCAAATGAAAAATGGAGCATAATGATCAAAATAAACCTCACGATTTTATTTATTTTTCATTTCAAAAATGCGAATATGTTATAGTATTTTATAACTTAAACATGTTTAAAAACAAAAACAATTAATGCTAAAACCATTTTCCGACTTATATTTAAAGAAAAATTATCGAAGCACATTTCTTTCCTAAATAAGCTTATTCATCTGGTTACGTTGTATTTTGATCATTCACGCCATTAAATTGCACGTTGATATTGTGACATTTCCAAGAATCACCACTAAGCTCAAATTTAAATATACTTTATTAGATCTTTTTTTTTAGCAATTAATAATCCTTAATACGTATCCGATACCCAGTCAAACCACTCCGCAGTAAATCATAATATTTATGACAGTCTGCGTCATACACATGATCCAGTTCGCACGAACATAATAGTTCCCCAATTTCTCACCAAAATAAACATTGATGAGACAGTCAAACGTAGTTAGGAGCGTGTTGTCCGTAAAACTTTTCCCTGCCTATCAATAAAATAAAAAAATTATCATGGAATACTAATGTTGATCGAAAAATCGCCCAACGATCCCATAAAATATTCGGAATCGAAAATGTATACAAATCTTGTTATTGGACGCTTATCTTGTTTAAGACATACGCAGCGACACACATTGTATGTGGGTGTAGTAAACAAATGCTTCAATTGGTTCTAGAACATTTTTTTTTCTCTAGAAAAAATTCTAATGAAAGAATTAAAATGATATATTTAATAAACAGAAGAAATGTGCCTTACCAAGAACACAATGTCTGCCGAATCACATTCTGTGTACTATAAAAAGCCACCGTAGAATAGCACATGAATCGAACTGAACTTTTCTTGAGAGTTGTTGCCATTTCTCTAAAATTACTACACCAAAATTGAAGCGAAGTTTAGTTTCGATATAAAAATTTAATAAACTGAGGTGACAAATATCATATGACAACTAACCTAATAATAAAAACTTAATATTTCATTGTTTTTAAGGATTAAAACAGCAACTTAGAAGCAAAGTATAAAATTTAAGTTTATATGCACTATGAACCCCATTGCAATTTTTAATTTATTTTATGTTACATTATTTATGACTTGATTTAAGACGACGTTTCAAATTTAGATCATTTAACTAGAGTTTGTATTAAAAAATACTAATGCAATCAATTCTTTCTTCACTTGTTCGAAATTATCTTGTGAATTACCCTTGCTTTCATGCAAAAAATATTTGCATGTGCAATGTTGATAAGTATAGTCTTGGTATATGATAAATGTGAATTTAATAATATATGTTATTTGTTAATACTGATTTTTAGAAGCCTGCGGACAATAAGTACTAAAATGTGATTTTTAACCAGAATGGTTGATTTGTATTATATTTTCCCGTGCAAGGGCTACACGAGGGCCATACTGTGCTGAAACGTTAAAGTAACAACATAAGCGTAATGAGGGGGGTTGGATGTTAACCCCTCCCCATTAGTTTTAGAAATTTTATGCAAACACACCACGTTTCCCCTTCCCTCAACCAACTCTTTGTTGATTATTACTCAAATTATCCATTAAATTTCATTATTGGGAATTATTCAGGGATCAGTGTTTTACTAGGGTAATCAAAAGCTATACCAATCTACAAGACTATACAACTAATTTATCATTGACAGTCTTGCAAATTATAAAAAAAAAGCACACGCAACGTCAGTGGAAGGCAAAACTTTAGGCATTCCCCTTGCCTGGTATTGAGTTTGCGTGCAATTGCAATCGTGTATCTTTGCTTAAATTTCTATAATTTTTGTGCAATTTTTTTGTATACGTCTCACGATTCTTCAAAAGTAATTTGGAATCATTACACTCGCTTTTACATATTTTACGAATTATTCTAAGCACGAGTGTATTAAGGTATCTATGGAATCAAACTAAAAGTTTATCACTAAAAAAATAGTTTTAAAATATATAAATTAAGAAAAAACTTCAAATACTCAACTAAGTATTTTAATCGATTAAACAATAATACTTTTAAAGCGGCGTCAGTTAACCAATACACTTGAATACTCGATTACACGAAGTTGTAACAGTGGTCGGAACTAGAGGTCGGCGATATATCGATACGACTATATTTTAAAAAAATTATCAATACTAAAAATATCAATACACGTCACCAATATATTGATATTTTCAAACATTTTTAGTTTTTTGATGATCGTTTTGTAATTCCATGTGTTTTTTCGATTTTCTTTATTCCCTTTTCAAACCTTCAAAACTAAAGTTTGTTTTACTAGGGTAATCAAAAGCTATACCAATCTACAAGACTATACAACTAATTTATCATTGACAGTCTTGCAAATTATAAAAAAAAAGCACACGCAACGTCAGTGGAAGGCAAAACTTTAGGCATTCCCCTTGCCTGGTATTGAGTTTGCGTGCAATTGCAATCGTGTATCTTTGCTTAAATTTCTATAATTTTTGTGCAATTTTTTTGTATACGTCTCACGATTCTTCAAAAGTAATTTGGAATCATTACACTCGCTTTTACATATTTTACGAATTATTCTAAGCACGAGTGTATTAAGGTATCTATGGAATCAAACTAAAAGTTTATCACTAAAAAAATAGTTTTAAAATATATAAATTAAGAAAAAACTTCAAATACTCAACTAAGTATTTTAATCGATTAAACAATAATACTTTTAAAGCGGCGTCAGTTAACCAATACACTTGAATACTCGATTACACGAAGTTGTAACAGTGGTCGGAACTAGAGGTCGGCGATATATCGATACGACTATATTTTAAAAAAATTATCAATACTAAAAATATCAATACACGTCACCAATATATTGATATTTTCAAACATTTTTAGTTTTTTGATGATCGTTTTGTAATTCCATGTGTTTTTTCGATTTTCTTTATTCCCTTTTCAAACCTTCAAAACTAAAGTTTGGACTTGGCTGAGAGACATTTAAAATGGCACCCTAACCAAAAAGAAAACATAATGTAATGGAAAGATAAGATAATTTATCAGTAGTCATTAACACAGCACCGTTTCTGTTGCCAGCGTGTGCCTGGAATTTGCATCTAATTCTAAATATTAAAAACATCTCTATCAGCAAAATATGCCATAAACAACTTTTCAAAATTTCTTCTTTAAAAATAAATGTGAATTTATGCATTGATATCCAGATATATTTTATTTATTCTGATAGATAGTATAATTTATTTATTAAAACGATTTTTATAATTTATTTATTCCTAGATGAATACTCGTGTTGGTCTACGAAATTTTACCATGTGCCTTTTAGCGATCACAAGACATTCATGTATTCTACACTTCAGACGTTTGCTTCCATTTCAATCCCGATAATTTGAATTATCAAAATAGAACTTACGTTAGATGAAATTTTTTCCAAAATTTATAATTGAGAATATATTGGAAATGAGACATTTGAATATCTCTCGTTTAGAACGTTTAACCCCCTTTGGTTCTTTTTAATAATTTTAAATAATAACTAATTTTGTCTATATTTGCCCGGCTTAACATTTGCACCAAATATAAGAACTGTGACACCATTGGAAGTGAATCATTCGGATGCCCCTCGTTTGGAACGTTTACCCCTTTTCCACCCCTTAAAGAGGGTTGATCGTGATCGGAATAGCTTAATTTTTCTATGTTTGGCTTTGTTGTCATTTGCACCAATTTTCAATGTTGCGACCATGTGGGAAATGGGGCATTCGAATATCCCTCGTTTGGTATATTTAACCCTTTTTCCATCCCTTAAAGTGGGTTAATCGAAACCGGAATAACTTACTTTTTCTAAGTTTGTCTTTGTTGTCATTTCCACCAATTTTCTATGTTGTGACCATGTGGGAAGTGGGACATTCGAATATCCCTCATTAAGAACGTTTAATCCCTTTTCCAACCTTTAAAGTGGGTTAATCGAGATCGGAATATCTTACTTTTTCTATGTTTACCATTGTTGACATTTGTACTAATTTTCAGAGTTGTGACCATATAGGATTTGGGACATTCGAATATTCTTCGTTTGGAACGTTTAACCCCTTTTCCACCACTTAAAGTGGGTTAATCGAGATTGGAATAGCTTGATTTTTCTACGTTTGTTGACATTTGTACCAGATTTCAGAATTGTGAACAAATGGGAAGTGGACCTTCTAAAATTCCTCGTTTGGAACGTTTAACCTCTTTTCGACCCCTTAAAGTGGGTTAATCGAGATCGGAATTGCTGAATTTTTCTATGTTTGCCTTTGTCGACATTTGCATTAATTTTCAGAGTTGTGACCATATGGGAAGTGGGACATTTGATTATCCCTCGTTTGGAATGTTTAACCCCTTTTTCAAACCTTAAAGGGGGTTAATCGAGATCGAAATAGATTACTTTTTTTATATTTGCCTTTGTTGTCATTTTCAACAATTTTCAGAGTTGTGACCAATTGGGAAGTGGTACATTCGAATGTTCCTCGTTTGGAACGTTTAACTCCTTTTCGACCCCTAAAAGTGGGTTAATCGAGATCGGAATAGCTTAATTTTTCTATGTTTGCCTTTGTCGACATTTGTATCAATTTTCAGAGTTGTGACCATATGGGAAGTGGGACATTTGATTATCCCTCGTTTGGAACGTTTAACCCCCTTTTCTACCCTTTAAAATGGGTTAATCGAGATCGGAGTAGCTATCTTTTTCTGTGTTTACCATTGCTAATATTTGTACAAATTTTCCGAGTTGTGACCAAATGGGTAGTGGGATATTCAAATATCCCTCATTTGGAACGTTTAACCCTTTTTCGACCCCTTAACACCTTTTCGACCCCTTAAAGTGGGTTAATCGAGATCAGAATAGCGTATTTTTTCTACATTTGTTTTTCTTGTCATTTGCACCAATTTTCAGAGCTGTGACCAAATGGGAAGTGGGACATTCGAATATCCCTCGTTTGGAGCGTTTAACCATTTTTCGACCCCTTAAAGTGGGTTAGTTGAAATCGGAATAGCTTACTTTTTCTGTGTTTACCATTGTTAATATTTATACCAATTTCCAGAGTTGTGACCAAATGGGAAGTGGGATATTCAAATATCCCTCGTTTGGAACGTTTAACCCCTTTTCGACCCCTTAACTCCTTTTCGACTATATAAAGTGGGTTAATCGAGATCGGAATAGCTTAATTTTTCTATGTTTGCCTATGTCGACATTTGTATCAATTTTCAGGGTTGTGACCATATGGGAAGTGGGACATTCGATTATCCCTCGTTTGGAAAGTTTAACCCCTTTTCGACCCCTTAAAGTGGGTTAATCGAGATCAGAATAGCGTATTTTTTCTACATTTGTTTCTCTTGTCATTTGTACCAATTTTTAGAGATGTGACCAAATGGGAAGTGGGACATTCGAATATTCCTCGCTTGGAATGTTTAACCATTTTTCGACCCCTTAAAATGGGTTAATTGAGATCGGAATAGCTTACTTTTTCTGTGTTTACCATTTTTAATATTTGTACCAATTTTCATAGTTGTGACCAAATGGGAAGTGGGATATTCGAATATCCCTCGTTTGGAACATTTAACCTCTTTTCGACCACTTAAAGTGGGTTAATCGCGATCGGAATAGCGTATTTTTTCTACATTTGTTTTTCTTGTCATTTGCACCAATTTTCAGAGCTGTGACCAAATGGGAAGTGGGACATTCGAATATCCCTCGTTTGGAGCGTTTAACCATTTTTCGACCCCTTAAAGTGGGTTAGTTGAAATCGGAATAGCTTACTTTTTCTGTGTTTACCATTGTTAATATTTATACCAATTTCCAGAGTTGTGACCAAATGGGAAGTGGGATATTCAAATATCCCTCGTTTGGAACGTTTAACCCCTTTTCGACCCCTTAACTCCTTTTCGACTATATAAAGTGGGTTAATCGAGATCGGAATAGCTTAATTTTTCTATGTTTGCCTATGTCGACATTTGTATCAATTTTCAGGGTTGTGACCATATGGGAAGTGGGACATTCGATTATCCCTCGTTTGGAAAGTTTAACCCCTTTTCGACCCCTTAAAGTGGGTTAATCGAGATCAGAATAGCGTATTTTTTCTACATTTGTTTCTCTTGTCATTTGT
Source organism: Linyphia triangularis (assembly GCA_963978545.1). Classification (NCBI taxonomy): domain Eukaryota; kingdom Metazoa; phylum Arthropoda; class Arachnida; order Araneae; family Linyphiidae; genus Linyphia; species Linyphia triangularis. The sequence continues at coordinate 80,854,370 of OZ021721.1, read as the reverse complement.
ACCAATTTTTAGAGATGTGACCAAATGGGAAGTGGGACATTCGAATATTCCTCGCTTGGAATGTTTAACCATTTTTCGACCCCTTAAAATGGGTTAATTGAGATCGGAATAGCTTACTTTTTCTGTGTTTACCATTTTTAATATTTGTACCAATTTTCATAGTTGTGACCAAATGGGAAGTGGGATATTCGAATATCCCTCGTTTGGAACATTTAACCTCTTTTCGACCACTTAAAGTGGGTTAATCGCGATCGGAATAGCTTACTTTTTCTATGTTTACCATTGTTAATATTTGTACCAATTTTCAGAGTTGTAGACATGTGGGAAATGGGAGAATTAGTGATGAGTGAGTGAGTGAGTGCTTTGCCTTATAAATAGAGAGAAAACAATTTTGGCATGAATTCATGAAAAGTAGAAATTTGCCCCGAAAAACTTCGTTTCTGGCAAAATTGAAGATCAAATAATAAAAAAAATATGTATCGATATTTTTTCCAATGCAACGATATAGTATCGATATTTATTTTGATCGATATTTTCGACCTCTAGTCGGAGCACATAGTTGTTTGTTATGTCAACATATATAAATGCAAATAAAATATGCAATGAATGAAACTTAAAACTAGAACTTGAAACTTAAACTAAACTAGAACTAGGGCCACAACAATGGATTCAACATCCATTTCTCATTCGCTATTATGGATCCAGAATATAAAAACCACATTTGTCTATAAACTAAAATTCTAATTTATCCATGTAGATATTCTCTTTCAGGCTGATAGATTATTTCGCACATAATTTAATAAAGATATTTTGACAAAATCATGACTGGGGTCGTTGAAGAACATAGGAAACACGTTTCAGATCTCACGTTGATCCGTTTTACCTTGCAGTAGTAAGACATCGGTTAACTGTCTGCAAACATACGCCAGGTTGGTTGGTTGGTTGTTTTCAGATTATCTGGCGTAGTCAGCAACACGAGGGCTATAATGCGTCGAAACATTCGTCATTTGACAAGCCAACATACATTTACAAACACCCATGCCTGACCACTGCCTCCTATATGGAGAGAAAGCCAAATAGCTAAGTTCGTGACGTCACTGCTAGTAGGCGAGAAAAATAGTCGATCGTTCGCCGATTCCAAAGGGAATCGAATCATAACGTTTATAGCACTACTTAAAATTATAAAAATTTTAGCATTTTTTTTTTTTTTTTTTTGCCGTAACATCATTATTTATAAATAGAAAAATCCTAGTGCTTTCAGTTTTAACTTCAATTGTTAGAAACATTTAAAGAAACAAAATACTGCCTAAAAAATTGTAATACACTTTTTGTTCTAACATCAATAGCCATATGCTTAAAGAAAAATGCCATTTTTAAAATAACGATTTGTGTTAAAACGTCGATATATTTAAAAAGTGATTATCTTAAAAGCAATCATGATGCACTTTAGTTGCATCAAAATATGTTTGCATAAAAATATCAATTTCTTGTAAGAAATAAGAAAATTAAGAAATCTGGGTAATTATTTGTATTCTGAAAAAGGAACAGACAAAAGTACACAAATTAGATTTTTAAAAATAAACTTTATTTTCTTAACACAATATAAATTCACTATTTCGATTACCACTTAAAAGTCAGATTATTAAATACAATAAGTCTCACATGATTTATTTGGAAAATATTTTTAAGAAAATCCAAAAACATACTTTACTGAAAGACAAAACTATTTCAGTGTCTTAAAATATTATTTACACATACAAGTGGAGTTTAAAAATATTCTGTTAAAGAGAATATCGACAATTTCATATACAAAATGTTTTTTTTTTTTTTTAAATATTATTAATTGTTGGAAAATATACTACAGATTATACAATTGTGCATTTTTCTTTTAGTTTACTTGCATTAACTTTTAAACTGAGCAGTTTTACCCAAGAAATGTATTTTGTTTTTTATACTGTGTAATGGAAGTAAAATGAATTCTAATTGTAATGTAAAAGTACCAAGATTAGTTTAAACAATAATAATATTTCATACTGCTAAAAATATTTTTATTAAAGATTAAAATTAATTTTTTTTCATTTTCTGTTTGCTAGACGATTCCTTTTTCAATTTTTAAAGCTTTCTTTTTGTTTTGTTGGCTAATTACCTGAACATCTTTTGATTTATTAATACTTAGTGGGGAACTATTCATATAAATTTTTCGTACACCACCATTTGAATCTGTGTTTCGCCCATCAGTATTTGTATTACTCATATTTGGGATGTTACCAGGTTTCTGTGTAGAATTATTTTTGGTTTTGTTTAGTTTGGGGATGGCACTTTTGTTTTTGCAGTAATTTTTTAGCAATGTATTTGTGGCAGATCTTAATAATTGTTTTAGAATTGTTTCTGCGTTATGTATTCCACAAGTCATTATTGACATGTCCTTGCTTTCAAGAACAGACATGCAGACATTTAAAACAACTTTTCGCTGATTACCACAGCTCAAGAACTTTTTCTCAAAATCCCATTCAATAATTTTTTTAATCACGATAAAATTAAGAGCAACAGCATTAATAACATCTAATTCAGGATACTTCAAACCTCCCCTATCACAGCTATGTATGTAATTGAACTTGGGGTCAACAGCAAACTCTTTTTCGATAGTTAAAAAAGCTAAACAATCATTGCACTTTAAGCGTTTTAACAAAGTGTGTGTGCAATATCCACCCAAATATAAAATTATAGGCATCTGTTTTGAGATATTTAAAAAATCTGTATCTACTACTGATATATCAAATTGATTTTGACAACTATCAGGTAATTCTTCACTTTCAGAGTCATCATTCGTAATATCCTCTTGAAATTCCTTAACAACAATTGTACCCTTCAATTTTGAATTTAACGTAAGATTTAAAAGGGAACAAGATCGAAGTTTTTTTTTCTACCTCATAAACCTGTCCAAGAGATATATGGTATTGTGTTCCTGCCATGCGTCTGTACAACCAAAAGCGATACTCTAAAGCATCTGTTTGTACTTTTCCTGGGAGTACATAACGCATGTTGAGTTCGGTAACACAATACCTTGTTAATTCAATGAGACATAATGTTGTAATAATAAGGGCAGAATGGGTCTCATTAGTCAATCTACCAGTATCACTTTTAACAATTTTCCATTTTTGTAACCACTCAACAAATTTGTACAAGAAGGCCAATCTTTCATCCTCTTCCTTGAAAGTGAGTGGATGGCACATGATATCTCAAGAATGATTGCCCTTATTTGGTGTTCTGGCATTCATTATTGAAAACCATTGTGTTAATATGTTAATGTAAGAGGATGTGGTATTTGAATTTAAGAATTATGGTTTTTCAGCAATTTCAGTCAAAGTTCTACAAATGTTTTCATTGAAAACTTGCAAACAAAGGGGAAAATTTTGCTTTTCCAAATTGTTTGGCCATAAAGCCTTTCTGGACAAAGTATAACCATATTTTAATAGAAGGCCCAATTCCAATTCATAAATTTGTTTAACTGTTAGAAAGGATGCAGTTAATAGTTTTTCATGTGATAAATCAAAAGGTGGATAGTACATCGCTTGTTAAGAATTTTTTTGATTTATCGAATTATTTCGGACACATTTAATTAAATGAACAGAATCCACACAGTAAAATAAAGGGCGAGACGGATCACAAGGATGGGGGTACACAAACTTTGAGTAAGAATTTTCATCATTGAAGAAAGACATGCACTTTCGATTTATGCTTATGTTGTCGCTAGGCTTGGGCGATGCATCGGCAAAAACCGGTGTGAAATCAACATCGTCAAACCGGTGTCATTATTTTCTCAAAACCGATACATCACGATCCTTTTTAACGATACTTGCCTAGCACTTCAAGGACGAAGAACCGTACCACGATTCATGTGCGGTGTTCCTAAGATACTATAGAAACGTATTGAAATCGTCGACACCGCGCCTTTTGAAACGAGTTCCTTTTGCTTTTGTGCGGTACTTCATCAACAAGCTCACATCGTGCTAATCCTATCCACCCTGCCCTGCATATGCGCGATGTTCCCAATATTGTATAGAAACATAGTGAAACCGTCGACATCGGGCCGTTTGAGACGATTTCCATTTGCTTTTGCGCATGCCCGATACTTCATCCGAAAAAACCGCATTGTGGTAATCGTATCCACCTTACATACGTGCGATGAGTATTGAAATTGTGAGGTGGCGCCAGTAGTCTAGTAATTTTGGAGATTCGATAAAAGAAGTATTCCTTTTATTGTTTGAAACATTTTTATGTTGTTCTCTGAACTCTTAGAAAACGTTTTGATTTTTATTTAATAGTCATCAGAAATAAGAACTTGATATCTATTTTTGGAATTCTATTGAGCATTTCCTACACTTTTTGTGTTTCATTTTTGATTTTTTTTCCATTATTTCTCTAACTTGAAAGAAATAAAATATTACACTTTTGTATTTTGAAATCTTTTATATTAACTTCAAGATTTTTTTAATCTTGCTATTATTTTATTTTGCTTTATTTATTAACGCAAGGGGATTACGGTATTCTGGCGCGGTAATTTTTGTCTAGTTCTTAACCAGCTAAGATAATCTGGTTATTTATTACTATGAGCTGTTTGTTATATCTGCCAAAATCAATGTGAACTAGTGCATGGACTAATCACAGTTGTTTCTCTAGTTTGATTGCTTAAATACTTATAAATGATTTTTTTCCCATTTACGTTGAAAGATTTTCTCTTCAGTCACGTAAGTGAATAAATGTTTTATTTTTTTTCAGTTTGTAGAATAAATCAAATCCTTCAGGTAAATCTCTATAATTTTGTCCAAATCATTGAAATTAAACATAATTAAGTCGTCAATATATCTAAAAGCTCCAATATTATTATATATTAGAAATCTCATTTCGAACATGTGTAAATAATAATCGGCAAAGCCGCTAGAAAAGCTATTTCCCATAGGAATTCCTTTAGTTCGTCTATAAAAATTGTTTGCATTCAATAAATAATTTTCAAAACTATTGAATTTGCAAAACTCTAACAATTCTACCTTATTTGAATTCGAGTCTTTAAGAAAATTATCAAAAATATCAGAGCAAATACTTAATTAAATCATCATGTGGTATACTGGTGAATATATTCTCGAAATCAGCTGTATGAACAAACTCAATTTTGTTATTATTAATAAAATCCAAAACCACCTTATTATTTTTAATCTCAAGAAATTATTTTCAAACATCTTTACCTAGTCCAAAACAATTTTTAAAAATCAAAAAAAAAAAAAAAAAAAAAAAAAAAAAATAATAATAATAATAATAATAATAATAATAATAATAATAATAATGTTGTTGTTGTCGTGTGACAAGTGCAGAAAAAAGATGATAGGACAAGTCAAATGGGACCAAAGGCATTGAGCACAGCCCTGGCCACATCTCCGACTTGATCGGTATAAAGGGTGTCATGGCAGCAGTTGAGATCGATGTTGAAGAGGGTCGAGGCAACAGAGATGCAACTGAAGAGATGCCTCGGATCCAGCTGAACTCCTGGGCAGTGCCTGCATCTGCATAAGTTCTGGAGCCGTCAGGCATGATCTTCATACCTCTCATGTGCCCCGTCCGCAATCTGCTGATGGTAGTGGTGATTTCGCGATCAAGATTAAGCTCCGGAAGGCACCATTTCTTCCGAAGTCCGCCGCAGAGGTGATGTTTTGCAACGGCATAATAATAATAATAATCTAAGATAATCTTTGTAACAATTTGTAGAGCATGTTACAAAACGAAATTTCAAAGCAGATTTGTGAAATTTAACTGTGGGAAGAACATAAGGATATTTCATGCATGAAATCTTAAATTTAAATTTTTTTGCAAAAGCCAAAATCCTGTTATCTAATTCCTTTTTGGTCGAATCAACTTTAACATAAGCTTTAATATAAGTATCATTTCCTTTATAATCATCATTCATTAAATTTCTAAAAAAACTCTTGCACATAATACAAAAATTATTAGTAGTTTTATCCACCACTGTTGGTTGGTTGTATTCAGATTATCTGGCGCCGTCAGCAACACGAGGGCTATAATGCGCCGAAACATTTCGTCATTTAACAAACCAACATACATTTACAAACACCCATGCCTACACGGGACTCGAACCCGCAACCTCGCGGTCTAGAAGCCAGCACGCTAACCACTATACCGTTTGGTCGGCTTTATCCACCAATGTAATAATCCAAATTGGATTATTACAGTGGTGGATAAAGCTGCTAATAATTTTTATATTATGTGCAGGAGTTTTTTTAGAAATAATGCAATGCATTTTTGCTGGCGAAAAGTCCTTGAAGGAAAAATTAAATCAAGCCTGGTGGAGTTGAAAGTGTGACGTCATTTATGAAAACTATTGCTGTGGTCTGGCCCGCTCAACTAAAGAGGGAAAGAGCGGTTTTACGATGGCCCTCCTTTGAGTGAAAAGGTCCAAACTCCACTTTAAGTTTCAAACCACTTTTCGGTATTTTGGAAATAGGGAGAGAATCCCACATCGGTAAGTAAAAGCTTCCGAATATATATTAATAATGCTAATCAGTACTGGTATTATCTTAGATATTTGTTCAACTACAATGCCGGCCTAGGAGCAAAATGCTGTGTGTGCAAGAATGAGTTTTGACGCCTCTTACAATGATAATGGGTAAAGAAAAAACCATCCGAAAATGGTATGGGTGCTCTATTACTAAAATTTGCAGGATCTTAATACCTGAATTTGGCATTTTATATGGATTAAAAACTAAAACAAAAGTGCATCATTTTGTAACCAAGCACTTTAGAAATATAGCGCCATTTTATCAATAAAGAAAGTATTTAAACAGTAACACTTTGTGTCGTCTCTCATTCAATATGGAATTTCCAAAGTTGCAACATCCTTTTACGATGGTGATCGCCGGTTCAACAGGATGCGGTAAAAGTTATTTTGTGCGGGATTTGATAAGTGAAAAGCAAGGGATGTTTTCAAAAGTTCCCGATAAGATTGTTTGGTTTTATGGAATACATCAACCCTTATATGATAAAATTGAAAACGTGACATTTGTAGAAGGTCTACCTGCGACATTTAAAGAATTTTGGGGGGGAGAATACACTTTTCGTAATTGATGATTTAATATCAAATGCTAACAGTCATTTAATTGACCTTTTTACAAAAGGCAGTCATCATTTAAACCTGAGTGTTATCTTCATAACACAAAATTGTGTCTAGAAAGGGAAAGAAATGCGTGACATTACATTGAATGCACACTATTTAGTACTGTGTAAAAATAGACAAGACTTGAGTCAAATTTCACACCTCGGAAGACAATTATTTCCTCGACATGTCAAGTTGTTTCAAGAAGTCTTTGAAGATGCAACGAAAAACCTATATTCCTATTTATTTATAGATTTACTAGCCGAAACACCAGAAGGGTTACGATTACGTACCAAAATTTTACCTACTCAAAGGCAGATCGTGTATCAATTTAAATGATATAAAAATAAATGACTTTGAAGAAAAGTATCATTTAGCAAGATTACGCTTAAGAAGGAGCAACTCAATCAATTACGACTATTGCAAATTTGTCCGTTAAGGTTACGAAAAACGTTATTAAGTAAACTCAATAAGAACTGTATAAAAGCCATATGCGAATGTTGCATTAACACATTGAATGGAAATATCCCATTGACTGCAGAAGAAAACGCTCTCTAAACATAAGAAGATATTGCGTCATTTAAGTAATCGTAAGGAGGTTTCCTCAACGCACTTATTCCTGCAGCCTTGAGTGTTTTAACTACAGTACTTCATGGCTCAAATTAAGAAGTTAGATCTTGTACCCGAAGAATTGGTGACAAAACATACTGTTTCCAATAAAAGGCTTAGTGAGCTTGATAAAGCAATGATACAAATTTTACATAGTGACTTACCTGATCATGAAAAATTGGTCCTCTATCATGAAGTGTTGAAGAAAAGTTTAAATCCACAAGAATTTAATAATTCTCGTACAAACGAACAAAGTAAGACAGCTGAAGAGAAGAAGAAGGAAGAAGAGGAGAAAATAGAAGATAAGAGGAAAGTTGAAGAATCTGTGAAAGTAGAAGAAATGAGGAAAGATAATCTTCAAAAAGATGATAATTATCAAGAACTTATATTAACATCACTTTCTAAACCCATGCGAAGAAAAGCTGAAAATACACTTGCTCTCATCAAGAATCAACCTGATATCTTATCATGGAATTCCAAGGATCAAATTTCCATACACGGAGAAAAAATACCAAACTCTAACATTATCGACTTTTTCAATTATATGTACAATACCAAAAGTAATGTATCACGGAAAAGTTAATTTAATACTGTTTTGAAAGATTTAAATGTTCCGAAGCAGTTTATCGGAAATAAGAAGTTGCTAAAGTTGCAGGTAAAAATTGTTCAAACAAAGTTGAAACGAAATGTAAAAGAAAATTTATGATTCGTTAAAGTGATATTGCTAAAACATTTATTTCTACTATTTCAATAAGAAAATCACACAAATATTTCTATTGAATAGCTTTTTATTTACAATTTCAAATAATCTTTCAAAATATGATATGATATACATTTAAAGAAATTTTCATTAAAGAATTGTATGACATTTTTACATTGTAAGGTTTTACATAGAGTACAAGTATAGCATCGTCTCCAACACACCAAGATTGATCTTGTAATGAAATAGTTACACAGTCATGATTTCCTTGCGAGGGGTCATCAATAGCACAAGCATCACAGCGAAACAATTATAAGACATTACTTTCTGTTTCACATCGAAAAGCAGAAACATATTCATGAAATAAGTCTATATTGGGTGGTGTATTTACATTTTGAGCACAGTGATTAAGAATTTCAACTCGTAGTAAATTTATAGGGGAGTCCTTAATGGTTTCACATATTTCAGGCATGAGATCTCTAATTTTAGCAAGATTATTTTCATCCATTTTTAAGAAACTTTCCTTAAGTTTAAAATAAAAGAGTTGTTTTAAAACTAACTCACCCTTATGTGATAGGATCATGAGTTTATTGTTGCACACAACGCGACTAGCTGCATATTTCGTGTTCACGTGTAATAGTTTGTTAAAAAAGTCCTGGAAGGTATCCATGTTCATCACAATTTTCTGGGTACTTCCTTGACTACTATGTTGAAACATGTGAATGAAAAGACGAGAATCATGTTGATGCAGGAACACTATGAAACCAATTTCTAGGTTCCATTCCTTGAAGCACTCACTGGTTTTTTTTGCAGAGGCATAATGGGTCGTTCAAATATTACGTAAGCATGCTTTTGGTAATTTTTGACCCCCTCCCCCCCTTGTCAACTAAAATAAGCAAATCGCATACCCCCCTCTATAATTACGTAAGCATACGGTAACCCCCCCCCCCCCTCTGCTCCTGATTTTTTTTTTGTAACGTTAATAATCTAAAAAAAAGTTAGGATTCAATGCAAATAATGAACTTTAACTTAATTTTTTCTAGTTGCCTTTCGCAACTCTTCTTCGACTTTTTTTAACACCAACACTTCTAGTTCTTCGTCATTTTTAAAATGACGCCATACCTCATTATTTTTATCCTGAATATCTTTCAAGGGTTTGTTTGATGTAGACTTTTTAAAAGCTTCAAACAGCTATTTATATAAAATTTCACGAAATGAAGACATATGTTTTTTTTTTTTTTTTTAAAGCAAACAGAAAGCAGAGCAACTATATTTGCTTAATCTTCAAAAAGTTCAAGAAGGATTGCAGTGGAAAAAGAAACTTGTTCAAAACACAACTCAATTCGGAATCTTGAACCTTAAACCAACTATTGTTCCATCTTAGGCGCCCGCCAGTCGCCAAGCGAAACAAAAACAAAAATTGTCTGTCACATAAGTTAGGTTTAATGTAGGATTCACGTCTCCAAACACCCAAAAGAGGGGAATCCCCTTTATTCATTTTGAAACTGCAGTATTTTGCATCATCAATGTTTGATTGTAATTGGCTGAAGACAGAGTACGTCACTCTTATGTGACGTAAGTTTAAATCCCTTAGATCGATTTGAATGGAAAGTCGCCTATCCTAGAACTCGGTGTACAAAAGTGAAATTTTTTGTAAGTTTAAATTTTTTTTAGAAATAAAGGGATTATTAAATGCTTACGTAAGCATCACTCATACCCCCTCCCCCCCTTGTCAGCAAAAATAAGCAAATCGCTAACCCCCTCCCCCCCCCCTAGGTGCTTACGTAATATTGGAACGGCCCCTAAAGACGAGTCATCCAGTCGACATCATGAATTGTTTATTCTTCGGCGATCACTTCATCCGATGGTGTCTTCCGAGAAAAGGACTTGTGGGGATACTCTACAATACCTTGAGGTCTCTCCACGATGTTCCGGAAGGTGATACTGATTCTGGGCTTCGTCACAACAGGCTCGGCCGGAATGAGTTCAGAACTTATTGGTGGGTGGATTCATGAGAAGGAGAGACCCACTTGCCAACGGAACTTTGTTGGGCTGAAAACCAGGTCGGGCAGACTGCATGATTCTGCTAGCTCCAAGACTTAGGGTTGGAATAGTGAAGTCTGGATCCAAGTCTTTTTCGTTGTCTTTATGGGCTCCAATCTTGGCATTTTCATTGCATAGTAGTTGAGAACGGCATAGTTGTATTCTTGTACAGTCTTGTTTGCAACATCCTTCTTAATATCAAGCAGTGTAGAAGTCTACGGCTTGGCCAAGGCACATGTTTCGGTAAAGGTATAGTTCACACCAGTAACACCAAAACCGTGCACTTTCCTCTGAGGCGTGTAACTTTTTCCATTAAAGTTGAATTGCAGACTCTCATACTCATAGCTCAACAATTCATATAGCAACTGCTGCGATTTAGCTGCATCGTAAAAACATTCAACGAGTTCAATATGTAAATCAGACGACATTTTCAGTTCAAATTAACAAGCACAACTTCGAAGAAAGAGCAAACGCACCTTCACTTGACAAAATCAGGGCGAGAAATAGCGTCCTCTCTGGATACAAGTCCGTGAGTGAAAAAAGCTCATCCCTTCTGATTGGCTGGCAGTCGAAACAACGCCCTCTAGTGTGAAACCTGATTGGTTAGTCGCCTCCTAACTAAATTATCCACCCTTATCGTCGTGCAATATCCTGTCCCAAGTTGTTCAAACTTGTTCAAACAGGAAGACTCATCCGATCAACTACGATCAACCTCGTATCTCGTTTAAACCTATCACAAGATGTTGCCATTCCTTAAATACTAAATTTTATTATATAAAATTATTAATGACGTCATTCCACTGTGACGTCACACATAAAAAAGTCTATAACTCTAACTTATTCGTTTAGAAGCAGCCATAGAACAGCTCAACTCCATCCCGTCTTGGTTCAAAGGTAAACTTTGTAAAATAGTGACGTTATCCCCCTCTATGCCCACTGTGACTTCACTAGTAAAAAAGCCTATAACTCTAAGTTATTCGTTAAGAAGAAGGATCCTAACAACTCAACTCCATCTTGTCTTTGTTCAAAGGTAACTTTGTAAAACTAATGACGTCACACTCACTCTATACCCACTGTGACGTCACTGGTAAAAAAAGCTACAACTCTAACTTATTCGTTTAGAAGAAGGACCCTAACAACTCAACTCCGCCTTAGAGGTAAACCGAAACTATAAAGTGTGACCACCGTCTTAAAGTTAAACTTTGTAAATCATAAATGACGTCATTCCCACTATATTCCCACTGTGACGTCATATGAAAAAAGCCTATACCGAAAATGAAATTAACAGCAGCAGGAGAAGAAAAACTCAACTCAACTTCCGGTCACATGACATTCGGTGACGTCGTATCCGGCCACGCCCCTTTCCAGAGACGTCATCGTCCCTCCACTGTGCACCGCCATGGCGCAAGAGTCCCACTTTCTAACTACTGCTAGGGTCTGATTTCCCATACCGTCTGTAAGGCCCTTTCGTAGGAGCCATAAATTTTGGGGCCCTCAAATTCCATGAAAAATTCTGAATTATGATGTAAATATCAATATTTTGCTCAGTGCACTGGATCAATGTCATAAAATATGAACATATATTTTAATAACTCCTATTAGTTATTCAAATATTAATATCTCAACCAAAGTTAAAATGGTTAAATTAATGCATCAGTTTGAAAATAATTTTTAATTCCTCATCACGCACACATTTTGATAGATATTGAATGGCAAGGCTTTTTTGTAATGAATCGAAAGGAAACGAAAGCTAGTTTTCTCCTAATAGTCCTACATTCGGTTTCATTGCAATTGCAAATGTATAAAAATTCATATTTGTTGCTTAAATTCTACAAATATAAGTTGCGCCAGCAGTTTGGTTTGGAAACCCAATGAAAAACCTTGTTTGCTAATTACTTAATTTCTTTTTAACATTTCTGAAGCGCTATTTTAACGTTACTTAAATGTAGCTCACTTTTTACACTGATCTTTTTTGAGATGATAACGAAAGATGTTTGACTATTTAATTCCTGGTTGAAACTGATTGTTTTTCATTTCTGCCTTCGATAAGCATAAGTTTTTCGTCGAAATACTGCAGAAGTGCGACTCTGTTGTCAGGAAGGAATTTCACGAAACTTTTTACTTCATTGTCTGTTTTAGTGGTTTTGTCTTTTTCAATTCATTTTCTTTCCAGACCCATTTCAAACATAATAAAGTTATCATACCAATTGAGAAGGTATTAAGAAATACAAAGCGCCACACACGAACACTAATAATTTTACATCTCTATTTATAAAATAGGCATTTAACATTTTCAAAAGTTTAATTTTTTTCCCCTTCTATTTCTAGGACGGTTAATCAATATCAAAAGCTTCTATTTGTTGAAAGTGTATTATTTACCCCATGTTAATTCGCTGTAACGTAGTCGAGTAAAAACTTCATTTCGAACGATAACAAAATACATTTATTTTGAGAACTTTAAAGTGGTGTAGGCGTTCGCTTACATATCTGATTCGTGTCTCGTCTTGCGCAGGAGACTGACAAAAAAAAGCAACAAAAAATACAACTTCCAATAAGAACTGTTTCGTGGTGCCCTTTATATTTTAAAATAGCAATTAGCAGTTAGAGGACGTAACAGCTATTTATTCCTCCCCTCACAGAAAAACTTTTCTCAAAGAGAAAAAGGAGAAAAGTTTGAAAAAGATGTTCATTCATTTCTGATTTACATCAAAGGATTATTAACATAATAATATAAAGAATATATAAAATATAAACATGATCAATAAACCAAATATACATAAAATACTAATAAGGGATACGTTTAATTTAAAACTATTCGGCTTAGCCCATCAGCATTTTTGCTTAGCTTGCCTACACGGGGAAGGACATCAAAATTAAATGGTTGAAGTGCTAAGGCCCAACGCATTAAACGTGAATTTGAACTAGCATTTGTTCGTAACCATGTTAATGGTTTATGGTCAGTTTGCACAAAAAATTTCTGTACATCTAAATAATAATGCAAAAACTATACTTTACCGCAAAAACTATACTGGCGCACTCCTTTTCGGTGGTACCACAACGTTTCTCTATTTCAGAAAATTTCTTACTAATGTAGAGAATAGGGTGTTCCTCACCTTCATCGTTCATTTGTGACAACACTATACCCATACCGGTATCGGAGGCATCTGTCTGTAGAATAAACTCTCGATCGAATTTTGGAGCATATAAAACTGGTTGGCAAGTAAGTTTTTGTTTTAGAGTCTCGAAGGCTTTGTCACATTCAGGAGTCCAGATGATCTCCTCTTTACTTACTTTTCCCTTTAGTGCATCAGTCAAAGGTGCAGCTATAACTGAACACATAGGAATTTAGCGGCTATAGTAACCAGCAAGTCCCAAGAAGGCTCTGAGGACTGTTTTCGTTTTAGGCACAGGGAAATTCGTAACGGCTTCGATTTTGATCTCTGGGGGCTTTCTGCATCCATGTCCCACAATATGACCTAAATACAGGACTTGATGTTGAGCAAATTTACATTTTGAGGGTTTGAAAGTTAAGTGTGCTACTTTTATTTTCTTAAGAACTGTACTAAGATGTTTAAGATGATCAGGAAATATATTTGAAAAAATAGCAATATCATCTAAATAGGGTACAGAAAAATCTTCACATCTTTCCAATAAACGTGTGCATATATTTCTAAATTCATAAGGAGCATTTTTTAATTCAAAGGGGATTCTGAGAGGTAGGTATGTCCCAAAAGTAATAACAAAGGCTGCTAGTTGCTGAGCTTCTAGACTTAAAGGTCTCGATCAAAAAAGGCCAGTATCCTTTGGAAAGATCCGAAACAGTGATAAAGTTGGCTGATGATACTTTTTCAATTCGCTCTTCTATACTTGGCAACGGAATTTTTTTTGTCTTCGTTATTTCATTTTATCGCCTGTAATCCATACAGGGTCTTGGATCTCTTCCTGGAGATTCCACTAATATCATTGGCGATGTATAATCCGAATATCCGACTTCAATGATCTTCATAGATAACATCTTCTGTATTTAAGATTTTAAAATATCATTTTGTCTAGGAGAATTCCTATAGGGTTTAGAAAGAACAGGTTTGTTACTTATCAACTCAATGTCATGAATGACAATATCAGTTTTCCCAGGTACCTAAGAAAAACAGGTATGGTATTGACATAATAAATTCTTCAGTTGATTTATCTGCTCTCCATCCAATCTATTCTCCAGTTTGTTTTCTTGAATCAGTTCATCAACATCTAAGACATTTGGATTTGAGTCTACATAAGGAATTTCTAGCTCATCTTCATTTCGTGTTTATTCATCTCCTTCATTCAACAAAAAGTTAATTTGTTCCGGTCGCTTGTTGTAGGGCTTTAACATGTTTACGTGATAAATTTGAGTTTTATCTTTCTTTCCAAGTAATTCTACAAGGTAGTTTGTTTCAGAAATTTTTCCTGAAATAGTTCCTGGACCAAGCCAATGAGGAGCCATCTTGTTTGCCTTGAAAGTGGCCATTACGAGAACCAAATCCCCTTCTTGAAATTCCCTTTTGATTGCTCTTTTATCATACCATGTCTTGTTCTTGATCTGTGCAACCTCCATGTTTTCTACTGTTACTTCTTGACATCGCTTCAATCTGTTGATTAAAGAAAATACATATTCAGTTACAAAGCTCTCTTCCTCATCAGGATCCATCCAGTGTTCGAACAGTAAGGTTAAAGGTGTTCTTAAGTTTTTACCATGAACGAGTTCAGCAGGAGTAAATCCTGTAGCTGCATGTGTTACAGTTCGAAGAGCAAAGAGTGCAGGACAGATCACCTGTTCCCAATCTGCTTCGGCTTCAAGGCACAAAACTCTCAGAATTCGTTTGATTGTTCTGTGGAATCTTTCAACAGGATTGCTTTGTGAGTGATACACTGAACTGTGTACTACTTTAATACCAGTGTTTTCTAGAAAGGTTGTGGTAAGTTCACTCATAAATGAAGTCCCTTGATCACATTGAAGTTGTTTAGGAAAACCCATTCTACTGAAAATTTGCATCAAAGCATCAATTACTGATGTAGAAGTGATATTGGCCACAGGAATGGCATCAGGGTACTTTGATGATAGGCACATAGCAGTAATTAGGTAACGTTTTCCCCCTGTGGATACTGGAAGAGGTCCAACCGCATCAACATTAATTTTGGAGAAAACTTCTTGTATAACTGGAATCAATTTCATAGGAGCCTTCTTTTTGTCATTTGGCTTCCCCACACGCTGGCACTTATCACAGCTACGAACGTAGTCTTCAATTTCTTTATAACAGTTAGGCCAAAAAAAAAAAAAATCTGGAAAGAATGTCTTTTGTCTTTGTAACTCCTAAATGACCTGACGTACCCTCAATACATAGAGCCTTTAAACGTTCTTTAAAATTTTCCGGAACAAGCAGCAAAAACTTCTCAATTCCTGTTTTATCAGTCCTCCTCTTTATCAAAAGGTTATTTTTACTGATGAGTATATCACTTGACGATCCTTCTTTATTGATTTTAGAAGCTTCTTTTCAAAATGGCTGTAACTGTGGGCTTTCTCTTTGAGCCATAACAAATTCAGAAGGTTTCACTTCCAGGAGTGTGCAGGTTCCTGTTCAACTTGAACTGGGGGGGGGGGGGGGTAACATGATCTCGTTATCCTTACTTAAATTTAGCATTGAACTTTCCGGTGTAGAAAATTCAACTGCTTCGGCGTCTTCTCCTTTTCCTAGATTAGCTTCAGTTTCTTTCTCTCTGTTGGCGATTTCCTTCAATTTTCGCTGAGTTCTGGTTTGGATGGCGTAAACTTCCCAATTTCTTTCCTTCTACCTTCGAGCAATGCAGCAGTTCGATTTCCTAGCAGATATCTGCCTTGATCCAATGGGTTCTGAATTATAGCTGCTTTTGTGAGAATATTTCCCAACTCACATTCTATCTCTACTTCAGCAATTGGAAGGCAGGACATGTTTTCATACAGAAGATGCCGCATCCAAACTTGTTCCCCAGTCATCATATCCGAAGTAACATACTGTTACGAATTTTTGTATATTTGTAAATATTTCGTAGCGTTAATTTTGTAAATAGTAAAATTTATGTACATTTCGCATAAGGTAGTGCAATAGTTTGTCGTTAGTTTGCTTCCCCGCAATGTGTGTTTTGTTGCTTGATAACGAGTTTTACAGAGGTACCGCTGGGAAGCGAGTGTTACAAGGAGCAGGGCATTTAACATTATGGTAATGGCAATCTCGCCAAATTGGCGAGATAGAGCCAAGTGGTGACGGTTTTGGCTACTAATTTTTGTAGCCAAATTTGGCGAGAAATCGACAAATATCGCCAAACTTGACGACCATTTGGCGACATTTTCGGTCCTCATGTACATGTATAGGACTTTTCGACTACGATCTGGAAAGTTCTCCAAATATCTACCTCTAGAAATTTCACGTATGTTCGCCTCCCCTGTAAAAGCTCAAGAGAGCGGGTGATGGAGTTAGTTGATTTTGAGTCACTGAGTTAGTTGTTAGCTGAGTCCATTAGTTGACTGGAATTACTGAGTTGAGATACTGAGTCTCAGTGAGCGTTCAGAGAGTTCCGAAAGCGAACTGTATTGCATTGTCTTTTGCGGTGATTTAGCAGTTGTGTACCAAGTTTAACTGCTGTTTTGTGCTCTATTGTTGTGAAAAGAGCTGTATTCTGTCTACTAGAACGAGAAGTTCTGGAGTTGAAAAGGAATCTGTGAAGATTTATATTGGAATAAATTTCTGCAAGTTTTGATCTGCTTTGGCTTCAAATCTTTCGAACCCATCCACGCAACAATACTTCTGGCAGATCACATCAATAGTTGAACCAGTGTCTCTGAGAATAGACATGTGTGTCCCATTCACTTTTCCAGACAGGATAAAAGGATCCAATAACTTGTTCTCTGAACTGTAAGTGATTCTATTTACAGAAGCAGAAGTGGTTGATTTCTTCTTCAATTCAGGACAATTTGGTCTCAAATGTTGAGTTGAGTCGCATTCATAACAGTGTAACTGCTTTCGTGTTTCCAAATTTTGTTCATTTCTGGAATTTCTTTTAATCTCTGATCTACCTTGAACTTGATTTCTGAAGGGAGTAGAGTTTTCTATTCTGGCTTTGGAATCAACTGGAAGTTTTGTTCGCCACTTAGGAATATTTCTTTCCCCATTTCTCTCGGAAATTTTTCTCTTAAAGTTCCCTTGAACGTTGTCATAAGCATCAAGTTTTGAACCAAGTTCTATAGGAGAAGTTATGTTTCCCCATTCTTACACGAAATGATCCTTCACTTCGTTCGGCACACGACGCTTCAACTGGTTCACCACCATAAGACCCAAAAGTTGTTCATAAGTGGTTATTTCTAAGCCAGTCACCCATTCTTGACAGTAATTTTGGAGTTCATATGCAAAGTCACTCCATTTGGATTCTGCATTTTTTTTTGCTGTCGAACAATCATCTGTCTAAATCTCTCTGGGCTTAATTTAAATCTTTTAAGAAGCAGCTTTTTAACATGGTCATATTTTTTTGCCAATTCAGACGGCTCACGGGCAATCAGTTGAGTTATGTCAGATGGTAACAGTCCTATCAGGAGAGATACCCAATACGTCGATAGGATCCCAGCCCATTCTGCTTGCCTTTCAAAGAGTAACAAATACAGACTGATGTCGGTTTATTTATCATCAAATTTCTGCATGAGGTGTCGAAGCTCAACTCTTAATCTTTGTGGATCATTTTGCATAACTATAGGTCCTCTTTCTGATTCCAACTGGAGTTTTTGCAACTCGTGTTCTTGTTGTAGTTTTAATCTTTCTTGTTCTTGTTCAAACTTTTCTTTTTCAAGTTCACGTTGCAATTTCAGTCTCTCTCTTGTTCGAATTTTTTTTTCGTAGTTTAGCATTTTCTTCCGCTTGTTTGTTCGCATGTTCTGCTTCCACACATTCTTTCCTACTCTCATTTATTACAATTATCTGTTCCTTAACGTAATCATCCTCATAATTATCACTTGTAGTAATTAATTTCTTAAGATCCACCAATTTAAGACCAGGTGTAACTCTTTCACCTAACTCTTCTGTTAACACCCTCAAATATTCTTTCTTAGCACGACCCAAAAAAGACATTTTTAATTGTAATAATTTACTGGAGAGTTTATATTCTTCACCTAACACAGAACACCCTTAAATTTATAATTATTCTTGTAAATATAATATAAATTTTACTACCACTACAAAATATTCAAGTATGAAAATTTATCATAGAACAGAAACACAAATGTTTTCAAAAGAATTCAACATTTATACCACTTAATTTCAGAAGTTGCAATTTTTAAAACTCAAAATCAAATTAATTGTATCTAACTTAAGTATATAGCAATCACATTTTTAAAAGAGAACATGAAATAAAATATTCAGAAATAAACTTCAGATCAAGAACAAAAAATATCTACACCTAGACCTCACTCAAAACCAACTCTTTTACAACTTTAACTAAATTTAGATTCAAATTACTTTTGTTTTAGTAATTATTTTGTTATGTTATTATTATGTTTTAGTTAATATTTTACCAAACAATTGTTAAAATATCGACTATCGGACGTAGCTTTCATGGTAACTCATTTACCCCCCCCCCCTTCCCTAACCAATTTTGAATACGCTAATTTGATAGACTATAGAATTACAATTAATAAATTTTGAAGCTAAGTTTTAAAAGTGAGGACCCACCTCCAGCCCGGTACCTCTTTTAGGAAGAATTGGTACCGCCTCACTCCTCCCTATATAAAAAAAAAACTTATTCCAAAGAACGTATATTTCCTTGAAATATGAGGTCACTAACCAACCATCCAATAATATCTTTTAAGAAGACATCATCACCTCAAATCCTAATTAATTTTGAATTTTAGAAAATGTGAAGCCGAAAAACTATTGCTGTACACAAACTATTTCTAGAAAAGTTAAACATGTTTAAATTACGAATTAAATTTAAGAGTGTCAATAAAAAGTATTTTAAGAAGACTTGTGAGAACGTATATTTCTCTCATGAGTTCAATTTAATAGTCACATACAAAATCCTGAAAAAAAAAAAATTAACGTTAAATGGGTTTTTAAAAAAAAACTAGTTTAGGTAATATTTTATTTAAATTAAGGTGTAAAGAGATAAAAAATAAATTTATAATTTAAGGAATTTTGAAGTGACCATAGGCATAACCAGTTATCCCATCCTCCAGCAGGTACCGCTTGTCGTCAAAGGCCGACAAGGCTCTCTTGGTTTGTTGGAGTGAGAAGATGCTATGTTTCTCACTCCCAATCCGCTGTTGAATAACTGATGCAGACTGACGGCTGAGGAGGCAATCTCTATATGTTTGATGTTTCAGCTGTTGCTTGGCCGCGCTCCTGCTGATCCCCTTAGCGGCTTGCTTCACTCCATCCTCACTCAGGATTGAGTACATCTTGGACCTAAGACCAATAAATTTGATCCCCGATTTTCCGTTCAGTTCATCCTTAAAGTAACCAAGTTTCTTCTTATTAGTGGTGTTGAAGAGAGGATGATTCGGAGGATAGTCGGAGAAATCGAAGTGGGCCTTCAATTCCTGCAGGTCTGCTGTAAGGTTAGATGTCCTGAGCTCATAAGTGAGTGAATCTGTATCCGTGAAGAGCAGCTGGGCATTGCTTCCATAGTTCTTTTTGACAACGTTGAAATGAAATTCATACATAAGTACTTTACTCAGCTCCAATATTGTGAAGCCGGCATAAATCGGCCAATTCAGAGTGAGACTCTTCACCTTCCTTTGTATCGCCACCAAGTTGTTATCAAATTCAGTGAAGGCATGGAAGGCAGGAGAAGCGACCAGTTTCTTGGCTTTCTGCGGGCTGTTCACCAACTGAACATCCACTCTATTCCTCAGATTTTCCATAGTTTTCCCGAACACCGCGTTGTTGAGAAGTTTGAAGAAATCTTTTTCAAACGATGTTTTGGCCAGCTTCCTCTGCTCCTTATTAAATGCTATGTAGTCCTTCAGCCAAGGTTGTTGGTAGAATTTTAGAATTCTATGGACTTTAGTTAGCTTCAGTCCCAAGGAAAGGTATAGCTTCAGATTACGGTAGTGTATAACATAATTCTTCCTTGGCTGAAGATTCAGAACGAGTTTCTCGCTGGAGGAAGCTGGCTTCATCTGCATCTCTTCCAAAATGTCGAGGGCGGTAGGAGACAGTATATTTGGCTTTATGGTGAGGCGTTCGGGAGCCAGGGGATAATCATTATGGAGATCGTGAAGATGTGAAGGATAGTAAAGATCCACTTCTAGGATGAAACCCTCATCCGCATCATCTGCCTGGTCCAGGATGGTTTGAGTAGAGATGTTTTCAGGGTCCACCCACTGAAAATCACGAACAGGTAAATATTAAGACATGGCCCAACCTGAAAGAAAAATCCAATTAAATCATTCAATATTAATATAAAAGCTAAATAATAAATGACAGTTTTAAAGTAAATTCATGCTTACCATAGAGGTTATTGGCATCCAGGTACAATATATGTCTCTTCTCCTCGGCAGCATTATATCCAGGACAGCCCGGAATGTTGACTTGACTATGACGATGGGTGATGACGGAGACTCCTCCCCGAATGCCCTTTTCTATGAAGAGATGCATGTCAATGTCGGTGAATAAATCCAAACCGACATCTGACATCTTGAGAGTGGCTTGCCACGCTAACCCCGCAGACGTCATCATGTGGGCGGTGTCTAGCTGGTAAAAGTCCAGAGTTAGGCGGCGGAAATTCTCGGATACGTCTGCGAGGAGGAGCACATCCGTCTTCACGTACAGGTCATGATATTCGCCAAGGTCCTTGATGCCGAAAGCTTCCCAAACATTCTGAGCATGTTGATAATCTGCATCGGGGATGGGGGAGTTTGTAAGGGTGCTATAGAAGGCTTGCTGAGGTGGCAGAGATGTTTCTACAAATTTGCTGAACGAGTCCATGTACTCATAAGGGTACACTCCCTTCTTCAGCAAGAGATCTAAGTAAAGGAAAAAAAATTAATTGATATTGTTAAGAGAACATTTATATAATATTAACATTGACTATATTACGTACCATGGTTAGATGCGATAGAACTCTTCAAAATCTGAAACTTGTCTCTCTCCAGATTATTGACAAGTTTCTGAAGCGATGCATTCAGAAACTGGAGACTGTCAATAAACTGGAGAGTCACCGGGATCTTGTCAAGTTTCTTGGTGATGGAGAAGGAGATGTATTTCTCCATCGTTGTAGGGATGACTCCAATGTCATGGTCAGCAACTTTTCCTAGCCCCTGCATGATCAAATGTGCATCATAATTCTTCAGGTTGTAGAAAACGCAGGGATAATCATCTTCCGCAACTTGAAGGCGAAGTTGCATTCATTGTGGAGCACATGGCGGAACTGACCGGTCAAGTGATCGTGGTCGTTCACCCGATCAGCTCCTAGTCGGCCCTTGCAGAGGGGGTGGTGACGTCCAACTTCTCCACCAAGGCCTCAAAATCTGCGTAAATTACATAAGGTATCTTCTGTTGGTTGACTGAATTTTAGTACACAGTCCTTTGGAGTCGGCATCTTGATGCGTTTGGGTGAGTGCTCGTTACAGTAAGGAATGTGGGCATTAAGAGTCTCCTCCTTGACAAATCGATGAAGACAGGACAAGCAGTAGGGAGCCTTATGCCCATGTTTAGTGAGGTTGAAGAGGAGACGACTCATACTCTTAATTAGGCAGTAATGCTGCCTCTCTCTTTCTATGATGTAGAGGAGGTTGATTACCTCAAGATCCTCCCTCTTAGAGATATAAAGGGGTAATATCTCATCCTCTTCATATCCATACATATTGATCCTCAAGTTGTTGAGGCTTTCAATTATCCGGACTTTGCACAGCTGGACAGGGCAGCTTACATTTCCCATCTTGAGCTCCTGCTCGTACTCTTCATAGTGAGAAACTCTGTATGGATGATCTGTATGAATCATGGGGTGGAGGGCAACGAGGACAGACCAGATGAAACATTTATTGCCCTCATTTTGTATGTCGAGGACGGCCTTCTTTGCTGCCAACTTGTTGGGTAACTTGAAGTGGCTAGCAGAGGCTAGAGGTTGGTACGTGGCAGTCTTCACCTCCAAATGAATAATTTCATCGAGGACCCATCCAGATCCTCGCTCGATGAATTCATCGAAGGAGGACTTGATTTTGGCGAAGGCCTGGTCGATGTGTTCAGGGAGGACGCTGTCATCCAGCTCCATCTGCACCTTGCTCTGGAAATAGGGTGTGACAAATTCTTCATCTCCTTCATCACTCTTACGAACGAACCGGATCTTGGAGACCGCGTACCTTTTGATGGCACGCTTCTCCTCTAGATCCTTCTTCAATACAGCATCCACTTGAGGATGACTTTCCCTAATGAAGAGAAGCAGGTCTCTAACTGCCTCTTCACTGGGAAATAAATGGCGGGTGGTAAATGCATCTGATGTTTTCCCCTCAACTTTCCTCCTTCTGGGCGCAGGGGGATCAGGCTGATTTCCTCTTACTTGGGCAACTCGAAGGTGGGTGAGCAGATGTTGCATCATGACATCTTTACGGCTGAAACTCTTTCCACAATCAGGGTAGGCATGGGGGTGGCAGATTGATGAATCATCATATGTCGAGTTAGATTCGAATTTGTAGTGAAGACCTTGCTGCAGATTCCACAGACAAAGTCTTTTACCCCAGTGTGAGTCTTCAAATGTTTATTTAGATTAAATTTCTGAACAAAGGACTTGTTACAGATGTGACATACCTGTTGGAAATAAAACTTTGATGAGTTTCATGGGGGAAAGAGAAAAAAAATAGCAGATTTACATTTTATTTTTCTTTATCGACAAAACTTTATTTCATTTTTTTCCCCCAAAACTTTATTTAAAAATATCTTCTGGAAAGCTCTCCTGAAAACACATTATTTGCAGAAATATCTAAAAACTTTATCACAAAAATGGATTGAAAATCTTCAAATATATTAACCGAAAACATTTTACAAAATATGTCTTCTCTAAAAATTACTTAATTTGCAAAATATCTGAAAACATTTTTATTAAAAATACTTTATTTCTATAAACTATCTACATCTGTGAAACATACTTTATTTTAAATCAAAGTACCTAAAAACTCTCTCTGTGAAACATAATTTAAAAGTTAATACTTACATGATGTTTAACATTGGAATTCGTAGCATTGGAAGGTCCAGCAATTGAGGATGCAGCATGTTGTAAGGGTCCAGCAACAGAAGTCTAAAAGAAAAAAAAAGAGAAAAGTAAAATTAACATTTAAAAAAAAAAAGCTATTTCAACATCTCAACAATATACCCTTACAATTTAATATTTACAGTTTTTTGGTGGATTTTCATGTGACGGGTAAGCAGGTATGACGCGAACGGGGGGCGAAGGAAGCGTCTCGCCCCCCCCCCCCAAAGTTTTAGAAAGTTGAACAGTCAGCAAATTTTCGAAATTTTTTTAGCCCTTTTTTTATAGTTGATCCACAATAAAATCAAATTGAATGAAAAAATAATTAAAAAAAATTTCGAACAAAAAATATAACAATACCGACCCAAATTTCACTAATCGGCATTTTTACACTAGAAGTCTATTATAAGGGAGTCGGTGCCTTTCCCCCCGCCTGCATTGATGGACTGCGTACACAAATATAACAGGTATCTTGCGAACACAAATCATAGATATCTTCATTATCTCACCCCGCCAAAGTTTTTAGAAAAGAAAGTCGGCACTCGGCAAATTTCCAAAATTTCATCAATTCCTTTAAAAGTGCCAAGTGATGGATGTTTTAAAATGTATTGAATAGAAAAAAATTTAAATAATTAAAATCGTCAATAGTATTAAAAAATCCTGATCACAATTCAACCAAGTTGGCGGTCGGCAATTTTAAATTGGAGTAAGTATATCCTTTTTTTTTGCAGGAACATTTAAGTTGATATCGTCACTGACAGCTTCTAAATGAAATTAAATATGAGCATATTTCCCGTACCCCGTACTGTTGCACAAGTATCAATTTCCACAAATTCTCTACAGAATGAATAATTTTCCTTCAATTTCAAATCGGTACCATTTATTTGTATAAATCGTCATTTACGACTTTCGTAAGTTTTTAAATCAGTCACCTGATAAGTACACACTATATTCTCAGGAAGAAACTGAAAATAATTACTTATTCTTCTAATTAATAGATAACTCTGATGTGTTACAGTAAGTGACACATTTTTAGTACGTCAGGTAACGCCTTAAAAACCCCGATATGCCCATTAAACGTCATTTACATAAAGTGTGTATTGTACGTCATATGAATCGAAAGTCTTACAGAAAATTTCAAAACATCTAAATTTTAACTTCTGAAAAATGAGCCCTCTTTTATCAAATACATGCCTTACGTACACCGCTGGTCTGGCGAGAAGTTTCAATTTCGAATAAAACTTGCTTATTTTTTGGTAAGATAAAAATAAAAAATACATTTTATAAGGTTATTCAACGAGGTTTATTTTTACTTATTACGAACATGAAGTTGAGTAAAATGGAAGTAGCGTGTATTCTGTTAAAAAATATTTCTATTACATTTTGCCAAATTATTGCAATTAATGTCAAGTAGAACTCTATAAATGATGTTATATAGTACTTCATTTATTAAAAAAGAGTAACGGTGTGCGGTAATGGAGAGTCGAACACGGAACTCCTGGATAAGAAGGCAGGCTCGCTAACCACTAGGCAAAAGTGATAACTAGTGCATAGGTGTTGTATCTGTCATTTGTACACGAAACCACCACATAGCCCCTTCCCAGTTAGTTGCGAAGGGGTGAACGATTGAGTTGCTTGCGTGTGAGTTGAGTGCGTTGCGTGTGGCAGTGAGTCGTCAGAGATGGTGAGGTGGTAGTGTGGAAGTCGTTCAGTAGATGGTGCCACTGATGTGTTCGAATATTCGGGTCACCAAAGTAGCGGTGTGTGGTAAAGGGGAGTTGAACCCGGAACTCCCAGATCAGAAGACAAGCACGCTAACCACTAGGCAAAAGTAACCACTAGTCCCTAGGTGTTGTATCTGTCATTTGTACACGTGCCACCACAAATGAATTACCGAAGTAATGCATGCCATGTAATCTGGAAGGCAATGTCGTATTTATTGCAACAAAATAATCATTGGAAAAGTATTGAAAGGTTTGTTATAATATTATCTAATTTTCTTGACTTTTCCTGTACCCAAATAGCTGCGGCCTGACTTTGTCCGACTTACAACCAGGTTTCAGTCTATTAGAATCCCTTTCACGCCTTTCCTCGATTTCACCACTTTATACACGAAACATCGGAAAGACATCGTGTTTCAGTTAAGTTAGAATAGTCAAAATACCTTTACAAATATTTCAAATTGGATCAGTTGATCTCACATTAGGATTATAACCTTTAAAGGTGGGAAAGGAAAATGGGTGATGTTTCTTAGATTTTTAGAAATTTCAGTTTGACTGTGACGTTTCTCTTCTTTAGATGATCATATGCGCAACTTCTCCTTCCTCAAGATAATTACATTGGCGATTTGAATATCTCCCTCCTCCCCAAAAAACCTCTGCTGGTACTATTCCTTACTTAGTTTGGATTTTTGTGCCAAAAATTATGGTTTGCCTTTTATATAGATCTGAATATTTTGTTGCTAAATTTGATGTTCATAAGGGTAGTGAGTTAGTTGAGAATAATTTACATTGTAAAACTTGATTTCTGCTTCATTAGGATAGAGGTTCATATGTATTTTTTTACATATAAATAATATTATGGTTTGGTTTAATCTAAAGTAATACATTTCATTTTTAGTCCTGCTTAGAGAAAATTAGCATTATACTTTCCATCTGGAACAACAAATGATTATCATTAATAAAACGAGTAATATTTGCAGAAATTATTGATGAAAAACCTTGAAAAAATCATTAAATTCAATCCAGCAGTTTTGGTAAAAAATATGTACACGACATAACTATTTTTAAGAAGTAAATTCCTGTGTTAAATTGCTAATAAAAATTAAGTTTTACTGTTAATATACTTTACAAGAGAAAGTAAAATCCTCTTTTCTTTTTTGGTTAGGAAAATATGTTAAAAAGTATTTAAAAATTAATTAACAAAATGTTTTTAATAATTATTGTATTTTGAAATGCAATTATATTGTCCAGGAGAGCCGACAGGATTATTTGCAGGGAGGTGCAGATCATTAACAGGGAGGTATAAGGCGACAAAAGTCTTTGTTTAATCTTAGTTTTTTCGAAAATGGGAATTAGACTTCCTAATTTGATGTTAGTTAATAGCTGTAAATAATTTTTTACTTGAAATGATAATTTACTACCTATATATTTTGTTCTTGTGAATTACTTCTTCCACATTACTTTATTTTTCGAAATACAGGAGGGAGTGTAAGTGCATGTTTCTTATATGTCCCTGACATTGTCTCTATTTTTAAAATCGCAGTGTTTCGCGTAGGTAATTTTGTGTGATAGCAATTGCCAGGATTTTACAAAGAATTTTTCCAGAATTTGTTTGATCAACTTTTTTTACAACTCTAAATTAGACTCACCTATTTGATCAATATTTTTCATTTATTTTATTTTGTATTTTAGTGCGATTTCCATCCACTTTTACACGTTTAATTAATTTCTTCGAAATTTCAATTTGAAAATTAAAAAAAAAAATTATATTGAAATGGAGCCTTTGTACTACTCATGTTACTGAATTTGTTCAAGATTGTGAGAATGCATTCTATCTGCAAGTGATAAATGCCTCCTCTCTCCTCAAAAAAAGCACTTCGAAAAATTATCCCCTTTGTTTGGGAAAGAGGGGGTTATTTACTGAACAAAAATTAAAAATTAAATGAATTTGAAGGAACTTTAACTAAAATGTGAAGGGAATTTACTTAAAATATGACATTAATAAAATGCCATAAAATATTAAAAACACTAATGTGAGTAGTAGTTTCCAACTCTTGAATGGCATCACTAATCAAGAGTCGCGAGTGACAACGAACCGAAGGATGGTGATTTGCTTGGAGCAGAGTAATATGTACAAGCGATGGCTGAGGTCACGCTAGTGGAAACATCTCCTTTAATGATTTAAATAAAAACGTTATTAATACGTCAATTGATTCATGTGTGGCTTGGTGGCTCTTCTTACATGGGGGCTCGACCGGGATATTTTTTTTAATGTGAGTTAGAGTTTTGAAGTATAAATTGAACTGTTCTTAACGGCATCTGCGAGGTTGTCTTTGTACCAGCACGGACTCTGTTCTAATCTTGTTTTACAAACGAATCGGAAGAGATTTGCTGCGGCATTTTCTGAAAACTTTTCGGACTTGTATTTACAAACAAATTGGAAAAGGATTACTGCGGTTTCCTAGAACTGTGATTATTTTTTCTTGTTAATTTATTTATTGACTGTTAACCATGGCGTTCTTGTATAGAAGCCGAAAGATTGACTTGCTGAATCTAGCATCCGAACTCGATCTAACTGTGCCCGAAGGTGCCAAAGTGGCTCAGCTTATTAAGCTAATTACCGAGAATAGTGATTACAACGAGGAAAATATTAGGAGCTTGCTCGAAAATATTGAACTAGAGCGAAATGAAGAGAAAGCACAAGAAAATGAGAAGAACAACAGAGAGTTCGAGCTTCAAAAACTACAGCGGCGGAACAAGTAACAAAACAGTACGATATTAAAAGATTAATTCAGCCATTTAAAGCAGGTAGTGACATGGGGCTGTATTTAAATTTATTTGAGCGACAAATCGCACGGGCTGGTGTTCAGAAAGAAAACTATGTTCTACATCAGTTAGGTCTGCTACCACTGGAGATCGTGAATATCATTTCCCGAGAAGCAGATGATGTCGCCAACGAATACGATCATATCAAAAAAATACTTTTACAACGTTTTCACCTTTCCCCTGAGCAGTGTAGAGTCAACTTTGCCTTTAAAAAAAAAGAAGCTACTGCTACATGGCGCGATTTCGCTTTCGTCTTGGCGAGCAACCTGGATGGATGGATCTCGGGATTGGATATCACGACTTTTGATAAATTAAAATAGTTATTAGTGGTGGATCAAATCCGGAGGAAATTACCAAAAGAAATTCGTGAGCAGTTTATGGACAAGTTTCCGAAAGTGAAAACCGTGAAAGAAATCACAGATCTTCTAGATGACTATGACAGTGTTTGGTTATCTAATGTCAACAAAACAAATTTGTATGAAAACAAACATACAAGATTCAACACATCAGTTCAATTTAAGCCTAACAATTGCACGCGGTACTTAAGCCTAACAATGCATTCGGTACTTAAGTCTAACAAATGCATTTGGTAGCTCATTTCAATATATAAACTTAACACACGATAAATAATTTCAGTTAAAATAATTTGTCTATTAATATTATATAATATACATACATCTTAAGCTTACTGAACGGATAACTTACACCTTTAACATGTAATACAGGAAAAATTTGAATGCAAGCGATTCTTAACCCTAATACATATAGTAAAATAATTAACATTTTATTGCATATGTTACTTAAAACAGTCAACAAATAATAATAATAATAAAAATTTACTTACCGAATAATCGAAACGAAATCTGCAAAGCTAAAATAACTGTGAATAACTACACAAGTACGAACAAAATCGCGATAAGCAAAAAAAAAAAAAAAAGTTTTAAATACGTCTTTTACACTCAGGAATCTAAGTAGAAATGGCGAGATGGCTACCAGTAGCGTCTATATAAGAGGGGTGATCACGTGACTTCACCGACCAATCATGTTTCACGGTAGAGGGTGCTGCTGACTATCGACCCGTCAGACGGGAGGGGAGCGTGATCACCCCTCTTATATAGACGCTACCGGTTGCCGTCTCGCCATTTCTACTTAGATTCCTGAGTGTGAAAGACGTATTTAAAACTTTGTGTTTTTTTTTGCTTATCGCGATTTTGTTCGTACTTGTGTAGTTATTCACAGTTATTTTAGCTTTGCAGATTTCGTTTCGATTATTCGGTAAGTAAATTTTTATTATTATTATTATTTGTTGACTGTTTTAAGAAACATATGCAATAAAATGTTAATTATTTTACTATATGTAAGTGTTAAGAATGTTAAGTGTGTTAAGAATCGCGTGCATTCAAATCTTTTCTGTGTTACATGTTAAAGGTTTAAGCTATCCGTTCAATAAGCTTAAGATTTATGTATATTATTTAATATTAATAGACAAATTATTTTAACTGAAATTATTTATCGTGTGTTAAATTATTGTAATTATTGTAATAATTATTTATCGTGTGTTTATATATTGAAATGAGCTACCAAATGCATTTGTTAGACTTAAGTACCGCGTGAAATTGTTAGGCTTAACAATCGCACCATGTTAAAGTAGTCGGTTCAAGTATTACATACAAATCATTCCCAACTTGTATTGAAAGTGTATGTTTTCTTTCGATATTTATATATTTTTTCAATTTCAGTTATTTATAATGTCATCATCACGTTCTCCTTCTCCCATTGATGTCGTTGTCGCTAGTCCTAATGACCAAGTAAGTGTTCTTTTAATAATGTATTTTTAAATTATGTTTGAGTGCTTATAGATTGTATTTATTTTAAATTCCCAAAATTACTTACTATGTATCTAAAAGAATATTCTTTAAATAAGGTTAAACTTGTTGCTTTTAAGTAAATGAATTTATTGAAATGAATGTTTAATGTCTAAGATAAATTTTAAATTGTGTTATTTAACGTCGCATAATTGATTTGTTCACTTAAAACTTTCTCAATTATATTTGAAATTCATGTCAATAATGTATTCTTTAAAACTTTTTCTAAATTTCATTCATTAGTATAAGATTCACGCCAAAATTTGTATAACTTTTGTACTTAGTAATTTTTCTAAATGTCATTCATTTGAATATTAGCATAAGAAACATACCGAAATTTTTTATACTTAGTAATTTTCAATGTTGTAACTATTTAAAGTCGCCCCAAATTCACGCCAAAATTTTTATTGCTTTTATACTTAGTAATTTTCAATGTTGTAACTATTCAAAATCGCCCCAAATTCATGCCAAATTTTTTATTGCTTTTGCACTTAGTAATTTTCAATGTTGTAACTATTTAAAGTCGCCCCGAATTCACGCCCGATTTTTTCTCTGACGTAAAAAACTTAGAATAATTTCTCAATATCTAAAATTTATTTTAGGAGGTTGTTTTTGAACCTACTGCTGCTGGACCATCTAATGCTCCGTCTACTTCACAAGACATGAATGTAAGTATTATTTCAATCATTTAGATGAAATACTCAGAATAATTTCTTTAAAAACATATTACTCAAAGTTTTATTTTCAACAGGTATGTACCATCTTTGGTAAGGGTTTTACACATAAATTTACTCTTACCAGTCACATGAAAATACACAAAAAACCTGTAGATATTAAATTGTAAGGGTATATTGTTAAGAAGATGTTGAAATAGCTTTTTTTTTAATGTTAATTTTACTTTTTTTTTTCTTTTAGACTTCTGCTGCTGGACCCTTACAACATGCTGCACCTCAATTGCTGGACCTTCCAATGCTACGAATTCCAATGTTAAACATCATGTAAGTATTAGTTTTTAAATTATGTTTCGCAGAGAGAGTTTTTTGGTACTTTGATTTAAAATAAAGTATGTTTCACAGATGTAGATAGTTTATAGAAATAAAGTATTTTTAATAAAAATGTTTTCAGATATTTTGCAAATTAAGTAATTTTTGGAGAAGACATATTTTGTAAAATGTTTTCGGTTAATATATTTGAAGATTTTCAATCCATTTTTGTGATAAAGTTTTTAGATATTTCTGCAAATAATGTGTTTTCAGGAGAGCTTTCCAGAAGACATTTTTAAATAAAGTTTTTGGGGGAAAAAATGAAATAAAGTTTTGTCGATAAAGAAAAATAAAATGTAAATCTGCTATTTTTTTTTCTCTTTCCCCCATGAAATTCATCAAAGTTTTATTTCCAACAGGTATGTCACATCTGTAACAAGTCCTTTGTTCAGAAATTTAATCTAAATAAACATTTGAAGACTCACACTGAGGTAAAAGACTTTGTCTGTGGAATCTGCAGCAAGGTCTTCACTACAAATTCGAATCTAACTCGACATATGATGATTCATCAATCTGCCACCCCCATGCCTGATTGTGGAAAGAGTTTTGGCCGTAAGGATGTCATGATGCAACATCTGCTCACCCACCTTCGAGTTGCCCAAGTAGGAGGAAATCAGCCTGATCCCCCTGCGCCCAGAAGGAGGAGAGTTGAGGTGAAAACATCAGATGTCTTTGCCACCCGCCATTTATTTCCCAGTGAAGAGGCAGTTAGAGACCTGCTTCTCTTCATTAGGGAAAGTCATCCTCAAGTGGATGCTGTATTGAAGGAGGATCTAGAGGAGAAGCGTGCCATCAAATGGTACGCGGTCTCCAAGATCCGGTTCGTTCGTAAGAGTGATGAGGGAGATGAAGAATTTGTCACACCCTATTTCCAGAGCAAGGTGCAGATGGAGCTGGATGACAGCGTCCTCCCTGAACACATCGACCAGGCCTTCGCCAAAATCAAGTCCTCCTTCGATGAATTCATCGAGCGAGGATCTGGATGGGTCCTCGATGAAATTATTCATTTGGAGGTGAAGACTGCCACGTACCAACCTCTAAGCCTCTGCTAGCCACTTCAAGTTACCCAACAAGTTGGCAGCAAAGAAGGCCGTCCTCAACATACAAAATGAGGACAATAAATGTTTCATCTGGTCTGTCCACGTTGCCCTCCACCCCATGAGTCATACAGATCATCCATACAGAGTTTCTCACTATGAAGAGTACGAGCAGGAGCTCAAGATGGGAAATGTAAGCTGTCCTGTCCAGCCGTGCAAAGTCCGGATAATTGAAAGCCTCAACAACTTGAGGATCAATAGGTATGGATATGAAGATGATGAAATATTACCCCTTTATATCTCTAAGAGGGAGGATCCTGAGGTAATCAACCTCCTCTACATCATAGAAGGAGAGAGGCAGCATTACTGCCTAATTAAGAGTATGAGCAGGGCCGTCTCGAACTTGTTCACCTCGGTCGTTCATCCGGGCCTGCTACTGCGGCTCGAATTGACGATGTGACGTTACATGCTAAATCTAAAGTCTAGCGTTGTTTGGAATAGCTTGTAGTGGAGATCCGATTCATTATTTTGAAGATTTTATTGAAATTTTTTGGCTTTTATTGCTGAAAAGACCTGATTGGGTAAGTGAACTCATTCTTTTTCTTCTATAATTAAATGTCGTATCGTATTTTTTTCTCAAAATACTTTTTGGTTACTTTGGCTACCACTTGTTTACATTATCGTGTGTAACAAATGCATGTTTTCTATTTTACCTTTCGCCACAAATATGTATCATAATTCAGACTTTTGAACAAGTATTATAAACTACTTTATAATCAATGGAAGAAGGAATAATGCAGAGTAGCGTTCAGTTGCTTTAAGTTATATAAATTATTACAAATGTTTTGTCTTGTCTTTTACTTCCCATTCAAAACAAAACATATTTTTATAGTTACTAAATTTGCTATTTTTACTCGTTTTGTTAATTAATTTGTTCAACAAAACAATTGTTTAATTCATATGGAATTCTGCAAAAAAATATTCTAAACATGATGTGTCATGTGCCCATAAGCACACTAATAAGGTTATTGATAGTTGTGGCAGATTACTAGAATTAGAGTCCAATATTCTATTCGGTCTAGGTACAGATGTAGTATTGGACATTTATTTGGCGCGATTTTGTTTGGCATTTTTTTTTCCAGATAAATAACAGTGGCAGGGTTTTATTTTAAGTTATATTTTAATTTAGTTTATTATTTATATTTTAATTTTATTTCAATTGCAGTGTTTTTAATTTTGGCAAACTTTCTAAACTCCAGATGAAAAAAATTGCTACATCTGTTCCTCGGTCTATTCCTAGAGTGTGTGCATATATCGCCAAGTTGATTTGGCTCTTTTTTTTAGGTGATAACGCTCTAAATTTGGCAACCTTTTTTAGTTGGTCAATATGACTGCTGCCATATTGAATTTGCAACATTTTGGCATTGTCGCCAACTTTTCAAAAACGCACCAACCCATGCACTCAGACGACGAATTTACCGTTGTTCATTGTGGTTCGGTCACCATTTTTAGCCGTAGGTCCCTGCTTGATTAGTCGTTATTACGCATATAAAAATTTTAGAAGCATATAAACTAATAAACCAATCTTTTATGTGAGAACAAAATGCTATATTCTGCATTATAACAACACAAAATAATGAAATCAAATTTTAATATTACATGTTTCATAACTGCAGTGAAACATAAAAATTTTCTTGCATACTCAAAGAGGCACCATTTAGTATTGTTAAATTAAGAGGTACTACTATCGTTGTTATCAAGATTAAGGGCAAGCATTAACTTTTTCTTATTAAAATTGCAGTTTGCAATGGGGCGGAAATGTTGTGTGCCAGGATGCTGTTCCAATTATGCTTCATCAAAGAAATACACATCATGCTTCCAGTTTCCTCCCAACCGCAGAGAACAGTGGATTCGAGCCATCAATCGAGCTGATTTCGAGCCAAGCTCTACTGCCGTTGTTTGTATGGAGCACTTTGAAGAACACTTTTTGATCAAAGAAGATCGAATGACCAGAGATGACGGTACACTATTAGTTGTGCCTCGTAAAAACTTAGCCCTTACAGCTGATGCCGTTCCTACAATTTTTAAGGGTCAACCGAAATATTTGACAAAAGCAACAACGGCACCCAGGAAAACACCATCTGAACGATTGTCTGAAATTGGATTACGGGAAGAAGAAAAGTTTGAGCAGTGGTGTAAAGATGATGATGTCTCTTCTTATAATCATTTTATTGATTTATACAAAGGAAAAGTGACTGCTGATTGGAAAACATTAGAATGCACAGAATTCACCGTTTTTTTTATATAATTGATGCTAGTGGGTGCCCTCAAATCAATGTTTCATTTAAAAATTTTAGAAATTTATCTGTTAAAGTTTATTCTTCTGATTCAGAAACAAAATCTTTTAGCTGGCTTCTTGGTGCAAACAATATCTGTGACAAGTAGTCAAAATTTGATAATCTTTTGTGTCTTTTGTCAAGCAAAGCAAGTAAGCAAAATGAATTAACAGTATTTGAAAGACTTTCTTTTGTTATTCGGCTTATTGAAAAGAGTATTCTGGAAATTGAGGATGCAACTAAATCTGCTAAGTTGGAATTCCTCAAGAGCCAGATAGAACTCTTCGTCATGGACTAACATCGTTATGCACCTTACATTTTATTATGGAGTGCAAAACTCTTTTTTTCCTATCCAGCTGCATATCTTTGTGTCAGAGATAGTAAGATGCTAACGTTGCCTCATCCCAGTTACCTGAGAAGACTTTCTCACATAATGAAATCGGGGGATAATTCTGACCATTATGCCTATTTGAGGAAAAAAGCAGGTCTTTTGAAGGAGGACGAGAAAGTAGTTAATCTTCTTTTAGATGAAATTTATGTTGACAAATGTGTAGATTACAAAAGTGGATCAATTTATGGTCTTTCCATAAATTCTGATTCACTGGCAAGCACTATTCAAAGTTTTATGGTGACATCTGTTTTTTCCAAAAACAAAGATATTGTGGCTCTTTTTCCTGTCAACAATATGACGGCAGAAGATTTACATTCTTACTGTTTAAAAGTGTTGCAAATTCTTCATGACTGTGGATATACTGTGTTAACGATTATTTCTGATAATAATAGGCTTAATGGCAAAATGTTTTCTCTTTTGTGTGGCGGAACATTAAGGTGTTCAATCGAAAACCCACATTCCCCAGATAAAAAAGTATTCTTCTTGTTTGACAGTGTTCATTTATTGAAATCGGTTCGGAACAACTGACTTAATCAAGCAGCCACACAACAAGTCTTGTATTTCCCTAATCCTGTTACAAGTGAAACTTACAAAGCTGAGCTATCCACCTTAAAATATATTCATAATGAAGAAAGAAACAGCATAGTTAAAGTCGCCCCAAAACTGTCATTGAAAGTTTTATACCCAACATCATTAGAACGGCAAAATGTAACTTATGCCACAAATTTGTTTCATGAATCAAATTGTGTTGCCTTGGAAATGAATATAACTAAATTTCCAAATGGTGTTTTGGGAACTAAGTCTTTCCTTGAAAATATAACAAAATGGTTGACCATAATGAATGTCAAGCATCCCAGAAAAGGACAGAATACATTGAATGAACTTTCCGAAGCAATTAGCAGCGTAAGCTGTAAAAATGTTGAGTTTTTGCAGCAGTTTAGCGCTTGGATGGAAGAATGCCTCAATCTCCGCCTTTTAAAACCACATGAAAAAAGGTTGCTTGATGTTCCAAATAAAGGAGGCTTGTTATCGAAAGAAACTGCTTCTGCTTTGAAATTTACGACGGATTCTGTTTTATCACTAATTCAATATATGTTTGAAAGCTACCACATGGACTACATATTGCTTGGGAAATTCCAAACTGATCCAATCGAAGCACGCTTTGGACAATATAGACAAATGTCAGGAGGAAAATACCAAGTTTCTTGCACTCAAGTGTTAGAGTCTGAATCTAAACTTAAAATTCTTAGTTTAATAAGTTTGTATTCTGAGAAAAAAGGAGAGTTTAAGATTTCAGACTTGCAATTTAACAGTGAGTTAACAGCGGAAATTGATATCCCTGAAAAGTTTTACAGCCTTTTAACAGTTATCATGATATTGATATTTCAGGTTCTACTATGAGTGTGCTTATTTATATATCTGGATATGTATCGCACAAAGTATGCCAAAAAATAGTTTGTCCAGATTGTACATATCTGTTAGTCAAGGAAAAAACTCTAGAATTTGATTGTGAACTTACCGGAGAGTTTTTTTCTTATTTAAAATTGAAAAACAGAGGTGGTTTAAAATGTCCTCAAGAGGTAGTAGTAAACTGTGTCCTGCATACCTACCAAATATTTGTTAAAATCTTAAGAAGGTATGAATGTGAATTTTTAAAGTTTGAGCAACCTAAACAATTATTGATTCAGCTTGTTCTAGAAAAATTACATTTAATTAATCAAACGATATCTAAAACATGCAACTGTAAGTGTAAATCTGTTCATTTAATGAAACTATGTGTATCAGCTTTTTCAAACATTTTCTTAAATAACTACACAAAAGTTAGAAATGATAAAATTAGTGGCAATAAGGGGAAAGGAAATTGTGTACTTTAATTGATAAATATTTGTTATTGAAGCGTTAAAGATATGCTTAAAAGATAATGCCTTATTCTAGTTTAGTAATTAACATATGTATTGTGTGTTTACTTTTGTAAGATATTTTTATTGATTGGATTTTGCTGATGTATCATTTAAAGTTAGTTCTGTTAAGCAATTATTGGTATAACTTGCTGTTTGTGTTGTATATAATAACTTCAATTTTTAAAGCTGTACAAAATAAATAATCCAAGAGGTTGTTACTTCTATGATTTTTTCAGCTGGCCAGCCATATCAAGAGCAAAAATCTTTAATATAAAATTTGGGGTGGTAAATAAAAGCTCTGTATGTAGAGCATTTATCTAGTTATAGTATTTACATGTTTCTATTATTGTAAAAATAGATTTTTAAAAAAGAAACAATAGCATCTCTGTTGTACAATTTCTTAAATAACTAAAAATTTGAGATGAAAGTATGCACATAAGATTTCATGGTAAAGTACTTATGTATGAATTTCATTTCAACGTCGTCAAAAAGAACTATGGAAGCAATGCCCAGCTGCTCTTCACGGATACAGATTCACTCACTTATGAGCTCAGGACATCTAACCTTACAGCAGACCTGCAGGAATTGAAGGCCCACTTCGATTTCTCCGACTATCCTCCGAATCATCCTCTCTTCAACACCACTAATAAGAAGAAACTTGGTTACTTTAAGGATGAACTGAACGGAAAATCGGGGATCAAATTTATTGGTCTTAGGTCCAAGATGTACTCAATCCTGAGTGAGGATGGAGTGAAGCAAGCCGCTAAAGGGATCAGCAGGAGCGCGGCCAAGCAACAGCTGAAACATCAAACATATAGAGATTGCCTCCTCAGCCGTCAGTCTGCATCAGTTATTCAACAGCGGATTGGGAGTGAGAAACATAGCATCTTCTCACTCCAACAAACCAAGAGAGCCTTGTCGGCCTTTGACGACAAGCGGTACCTGCTGGAGGATGGGATAACTAGTTATGCCTATGGTCACTTCAAAATTCCTTAAATTATAAATTTATTTTTTATCTCTTTATACCTTAATTTAAATAAAATATTACTTAAACTAGTTTTTTTTTAAAAACCCATTTAACGTTAATTTTTTTTTTTCAGGATTTTGTATGTGACTATTAAATTGAACTCATGAGAGAAATATACGTTCTCACAAGTCTTCTTAAAATACTTTTTATTGACACTCTTAAATTTAATTCGTAATTTAAACATGTTTAACTTTTCTAGAAATAGTTTGTGTACAGCAATAGTTTTTCGGCTTCACATTTTCTAAAATTCAAAATTGATTAGGATTTGAGGTGATGATGTCTTCTTAAAAGATATTATTGGATGGTTGGTTAGTGACCTCATATTTCAAGGAAATATACGTTCTTTGGAATAAGTTTTTTTTTATATAGGGAGGAGTGAGGCGGTACCAATTCTTCTTAAAAGAGGTACCGGGCTGGAGGTGGGTCCTCACTTTTAAAACTTAGCTTCAAAATTTATTAATTGTAATTCTATAGTCTATCAAATTAGCGTATTCAAAATTGGTTAGGGAAGGGGAGGGGGGGGGGGGGGGTTAAATGAGTTACCATGAAGGCAACGTCCGATAGTCGATATTTTAACAATTGTTTGGTAAAATATTGAAATGTCACGTGTAGCTCGGGATTAGGGTTTTTTAAGACCCTTAGCAAATAGCCTTCACTTTTATTAAATTTAAAAGTCGTGTTAAGATTTTTTATTTGCATATATCTCTGATCTTAGAAATTTAATGTAAATGACTCTTAAATTCCCCCCCCCCCCCAGATGGCACCACTACCTTACATTTTGTAGAAAACTATCTTACTAAACTGTGTAGTCAATGAAATCACGTAACACATTTCAACCAATGAGAAGAGAGTATTTGGTGACGTGTCTAAAACCGACTAATCGCAAGCAAGCATTTTGTCGATCTCTAACATAAAGCAAGTCATGAAGTCTTTCCCACTGTGGCGTCACTAGTCAAAAAGACTATCACTCTAAGTTATTCGTTTAGAAGCAGCCCTAGAACTACTCAACTCCACCTGAAAGGTAAATCGAAACTAAAAAGTGTTGCTACCGTCGTCTTAGAAGTAAACTTTGTAAAATCACAAATAACGTCATACCCACTGTTACGTCACTAGTCAAAAAAGCCTATAACTAACTTATTCGTTTAGATGAAGGACTCTGACAACTCAACTCCACCTGAAAGGTAAACCAAAACTCTCTTAAAGCTAAACTTTGTAAAATCAGGAATGATGTCATACCCACTACATTAACACTATGACGTCATGCAATAAAAGCCTTGTAACTCTAAATTATTCACTTAGAAGCAGCCCTAGAACAACTCAACTCCGCCTTAAAAGTAAACCGAAACTAAAAAGTGTTGCCACCGCTCAAAACTTTTAACGTAAAGCAAGTTATGACGTCATATCCACTACATTAACACTATGATGTCATGCAATAAAAGCCTATAACTCTAAATTATTCGTTGAGAAGCACCCCTAGAACAACTCAACTCCGCCTTAAAGGTAAACCGAAACTAAAAAGTGTTGCCACCGCTCAAAACTTTGATATAAAACAAATTATGACGTCATACCTACTGTGACGTCATACACAAACAGCTTATAACGAAACTGAAATTAAAACAGCAGAAGTAGGGAAACAACTCAACTCCACTTCATGTCACGGGACTTCTGGTAACGTCATATCCGGTGACGTCATAGCCACGCCCCCATACCATACCATTCCTCATTCCTCCATGGCTCAGAAACTGCACTTTCTATCTACTTACTACACTAGCCTTTGCAAGGGATTGTATTTTCAATAGCAGGATTATTTTCATTTAAAGGTATAGTTTTTTTTAATTATTATTTATTGCTTCATTATTATTATTGAATGTTGAGGGTCCCAATGTTGACGATTCTTAAAATTAATTTTTAAATGTTTGCTTATTATTTTCTTGGAATAAAGAGTACCCCAATAGTCACAGTTTTATCTTTTAAAGTACAATGACTGTGTAAAAATTTATATCCGTTTTAAAGTATCAAATCCATTAATGAATTTGATAGCCTAGCAAAAATCTCAGTTTCCTAGATATTAACACTCTGTCGAGTTCCCCAATCTGTGTAAAATTAGAATCCTAAATGTAATCAAATCTAATATTCTAATACCTAAAAAATAACTCCCAATTTATCAATAAAATTTTCATTTAAATCATTTGTCAAAAGTCGCATTAAAATAATCGTAAAAATAAAATTATATCTTTAAGATAGTTTTTCTATTTGTTTAAATATATCTAAATTGAAAACAAAGAGAGTTTCAAAAGTAAATATTCCTTAATACTAATACAAAATTAATAAACCACGTTTAAAACTTTAAATAATATAAAATTCAAAAATTCTTTTTATTCTAGCTTAAAAATAAAAACACACATTCAAACTGCTAAAAACAGAATAAATTAAAAAAAATTCCCTATTTGCTTAAAAGCTTAAAAAAAAAATAATAATAAAAAAAAAAAATCGAAATATATAATAATTTCCTTCAATTAATTTTCAATACTTTCTATTTTAAAATATTATCTTAAGTACTAAAAACTGTTATATACGATGCAACAATAAATAATAATAAAAAAAAGATATAATCCTTGTTTAAATTTTTTAATAATTTAAAAATCAAATAACTGTAAAAAAATAAGAATTTCCTTTTATTATTTTATTATTCTTAAAATATATTTACTTTTTAAAAAGATACTTTCAAAAACCCAAAAAGAATAATTCTAGATTTATTTTTAAGTTAAAATGAACTATAAGGCAAGATTAAGTCAAACAATAATAATCCTTGTTTGAAATTTTAAATAATCTAAAAATATAACAATTAAAAAATACAATAATTCCCATTAAAAATGCAAAAGTAATGATTTATTTAAAAAATCTAAAAATATAATAATCACCAAAAAAATATAATTAATTTCCATTAAAAAACGCAAAAAGAACATTCCTTCTATTATTTCTTCTAACTTAAAATATATTTACATTTTAACTACAAAAAAACAGGTCTAAATGATGCAACGGGATCGTGATGCAACAATAAATCAAAAATTAATAATCCTTCTTTAATATTTCAATTAATCCAGAAATCAAATAATCGCCAAAAAGTATAAGAATTTCCTTTTATTATTTCTTTAATCTTAAAATATATCTACTTTTTAATTAAAAAAGCCGCAAAAGTAAAAACTAATTTTAGCGTTCTTTTGAACTAAGTCCAGGATACCAACAATGTATTGCAAAGTTTGTAAATATGGAAAGAATCGATCGAGGTATGTTAACTTTTGTAGAATCGATTTATTTCCCTACTCGATTCTTTCAGTCTTGTTTATTTACAGTCGAGTCTTTCTGATAACCTGGTTGGCGAACAGACTTGGCTAGCCAGATTTGGCGCCAAACTCGGAAGTCGTCAACCGGACAGGGATATGGCTTATATTAACATAGATGATCAAACTACTAGTAAGACGAACACAACTACGTTTATTTACAAAAACGAATCTCGAACACAAACTTAATTTCAGTTACAGTTATCGACAAATCGGTGGGGCTACAGTGGCAGTTAATTGTGACAAACTGGAAATACCTTTCATTGCGAGGTCGCAAAAGACAACCAAGCAATCGCGAATACAAATTCAATGTTTTTTATACCAAACATTAAAAGATTATTTACACTTACAAGCATCAAACATTCAATAGCTGACATCCACCTTCTTTAGAAAGAAATCCATCTTCCCTCTTGTCAACTATTCGTTGCTGTTTTTATTTTACAACTGTTGTCACCCACCCCCTGAAAATACAGTGGTCATCTCCCAAAAAATATCCAGAGGAGGACAGGATAGTGGATACACAGTGGGAGTGTTGACCGCAGACAGCCGAACTGAAGATTTATTGACAAAAGGAGAAAAGGGGTTTTCGCGCTCGACTGTTGAAGTGGATGAGACAAAATATCCCTAGGTTTCGACTTGTAGGATTAGTTGATCAGCTGACAATGGTCACTTGATCAGATAATATTCCGGATCCAACCCCTATTGCAAGGTCAGGGAGAAAAAACATCCGGTGCTTTCTCTGAATCTTTCTATGGAATAAAGTTTTAAGCTTGGACAGGACCGGCTCGAGATTTTGACATCTCTCAGCTTTGATTTTAAGCATATATGCTTTGTTACTTGTTTTCCGAAAATATGATTTCATTGTGAAATATTTGAAAGTACCCCATGCACTACTGTAACAAAATAAGATTGAGAAATTACTATTTTTTATTATTTAATTTGGTTTTGTGCTTTTTACGACTGCAAAATTTTGAATTTACGACTGCCCAAATAAGCCACGACTACCCGTTAGAATAAGCCCTGCTTCAAAGTGGTTTAGGCATTCGCTAACATATCTCATTTGTGTCTCGTCTCGCACAGGAGACCGACAAAAAAAAAAATGCAATATTTCATAGGGGACTGGGTAGTCAAAATTTTTGAAAATATCGAATTTTTAATTCTAGTTGTATTTCATAGAGGGCGCTAGACTGAATCCTTTGATATATTACTTTTATTCATAAACCAATTAGAACTATTTTTTTTATATTAATATTAATTAATGATTTTAGTTTCGGTTTCCATTTTCTAGTTTCGATTTCTATTTAACTTTGATTTATTACAATATTTAATTATTTTTTTCAATGTTTGATTTATTTATTGTGGAAACGAGTTTTAATTATAACTGTATTTCCGTGTGTTGTTTAAAATGCTCGATGAAGTAAACATTATCTTTTGCAAACTTAATCTTGATTTAGTCTGTCTGAGAATTTTTACTGTTAGTATTTTGCACTTTACATTTGATTTATAGGCTGTTTAGTATAAATTGGGACGTGTTAGATCTTTTGGGAAAAGAAAATCCCACTTTAATCAACATAAAAAGTCTGGAGTGCTGAAGAAAAAATGCATTCTTCAGATGAAAATGCACCTTGTAGCTCTTTGAAAAAAAAGTGAAGTATGCTGACATCTCTTCGTGCGACATGGTAGGTAATAGTATTATCATTGAAGTTGATTTATTATCTTCACTACTGGAACGTTTCGTCAAATGCAGATTTTGTGACACTACAAATTCAATTGTTGCCGAAGAAGACATCTCAAGCAGACAAGGTTTAGCATATAAACATGTATTGAAGTGTAAAAGCTGTAGAAATACAGATTATTCCATGTCATCTTCAACAACAATAGTACATATGATGTAAACATGCGACTTGTTTATGGTTAGCGTTGTATTCGAAAATCCAAAAATGCTGCCGATACTTTGTGTGGCATTATGAACTTGCCCCCTCCACCGACAAAGTTTGCCAGT
This sequence comes from Linyphia triangularis, assembly GCA_963978545.1. Taxonomy (NCBI): domain Eukaryota; kingdom Metazoa; phylum Arthropoda; class Arachnida; order Araneae; family Linyphiidae; genus Linyphia; species Linyphia triangularis. The sequence continues at coordinate 80,811,127 of OZ021721.1, read as the reverse complement.
GTATACGACAAACTTTTGAAAAGCTTAGTGAAAGTATCTGATGACTCGATGAAGAAACTGTTCAGTTAGAAGGTTCTGGGCGGGATATTTGTGCCGCATTTGATGGAACATGGCAAAAGCGTGGGCACACATCGTTAAACGGTGTTGTCGTTACAACTTCCCTCGAAAATGGAAAAGTCATAGACATTGAGTGCATGTCGAAATATTGTTCTGTCTGCACAAAAATGATAACCCCAGCCCACACAACTGCCAGAAAAACTACGATGGAACTAGTGGTGGGATGGAAAGCCAAGGAGTTTTAAAGATCTTCGAAAGATCGTTGGATTCCCTATCTGTATGATACGCAAACTACTTAGGTGACGGAGACTCAAAGGCCTTTGATCAAGAGTGCGGACTTCAAGTTTATGGGAAAGATGTAACTATTAGCAAGTTAGAGTGCATTGGCCATGTCCAAAAGCGAATGGGCTCTAGATTGTTAAAACTCAAAACGGATAATAGGAAAAAGAAACTTTCTGATGGTAAAGGTTTGTCGGGTAAAAACCTACTTACGAATACTGAAGTTACGCATATTCAGAACTATTATGGCTTGGCAATAAGATGCAATGTTGGCAATAGTGTTAGTGAGATGAGTAAAGTAGTATGGGCGATCTACTTTCACAAATTGTCGATAGATACCATTCCACAGCATGGTCTTTGCCCCACTGACGACGACACATGGTGTACGTATAACAAAGCTTTGCTGACTGGTGAAAGTTATTCTCACAAGAACAGTTTACCAGAGGCGGTTATGTTGGAAATAAAACCTGTGTTCCGGTCATTGGTTATGTTGGAAATAAAACCTGTGTTCCGGTCATTAAGCTGCCAAAAATTACTTGCCAAATGTACCCATGGTAAAACACAGAACCCTAATGAGAGTTTTAATACTTGTGTCTGGGAGAGACTTCCCAAAATAACTTTTGTAAGCCTCAAAGCTTTACAAATAGGTGCAAGAGATGCAATAATTTGTTTTAACAATGGTTCAAGCAGTCACAAATTAGTTTTTGAACATTTAGGAATGAAACCTGGATACAACGTGTTGCGATCCCTGCGACGCTTTGATAATCGTCGAGTAACTGAAGCTTATAACATAACGCATTTAAGAAGGCTTCAATAGAGGCAAGAAAGGAAAAAAAGAAAAAGCAGAGAAAATCTGAAGTATCTGCAAAGATGGACACCTCAGAATATGGAAGTGGAGCCCATTAAATTTCAAAAATATGTATATTATTTGAATTTTTTTAGTTTTTTTGCGTTTTCTCAAAACGTTGATTTTTGAACTTTTGGTACTCTCGTAAGAGAAAACTATACAAGATATACAGTTGAAATTTTTCATTTTGATTAAATACCATACGAGGTACATAGTAAAACATTTTTTTTTAAAAATCTGTGTAATTTATTTTTTTAATTAGTAATTATTACCTTAAAAAATTGCAATTTTTCATACTTTCAACAAATTAATGTATAAAATTATTTTTTTAATTATTATTTTGCAAAATATTATATTTAATGCATTATATAAACATTTCTAAGTAATATAAAACAAAAAACACTTCATTTTAGTTTTAAGATTTTTCTACGAGCGTACCACAAGTGAATTCACTCCGAAATTTTCTTTTAAACTAAGTTTTATGTAAATACTTATTAAAAAATAATAACCTATTTAAATGAGATCTTTTTTTACAATATACTTTAAAAATATTTGAACAACATTTATGCAAAAAATTATTTCCTTTCGACTAATATTTAATTCTTTACGGGAATTATTTTGCTGCCTTGATTTTCCTGATTTTGTGCTGTCGTTGACTACCCAATCCCCTTTCGTGGCGTCCTCTATATTTTAAAATACCAACTAACAGTTAGAGGACGTTACATCCCATAAGGGACAGAATTTTTGTTCTTGAATCGTTCGTATTTTTTAAATAATTTTGAAATTTTGACTTTCAAATCAGCTCATTATTCTTTTCTTGAATGAAATACTCTGTACTATGGATGGAATTAGCTGATACACGTTTAAGGTTTTTAATCATTTGGACATAGCAACTTTTCGTGTGACTTGATATTTCTGTTGATGCTATAACATGTAGAATTGAAAAATATTTCGAAGATATTCCACTATTTTTTCCTATAAAAATTAAACTATCAAGTAAAAATGACCGAATATGGACTTAGCAGCTTTATTCTCTTAGTTAACTATACGGAGATTGCTTTTTGTGTTATATATTCAATTGTGGCTAAATTATTTTTAAAAGGTTTCTTTTTGTTTTTTCTTTTGCTTGCCGAATCTTCATCTCCAAAGAGGAAATTTAAATTATTTCCATGTTCGATCACGTAGATGAACCCTTTCAGTCACTTGGCTATTATTACAGGAAAAATAGCACAAAAATGGACCCCCAGTTGAAAAATAAAATTCGTTCATTCTTGAAACTTTGATCATAATATCTTTTTGGTTGTAGAATACAAGATTCGATGAGCCCCCAAACATTAAAAGGGTGGAACACTGGTTTTTTTTTTTTTGGAGCGGGGGGAGAAAGGGGGGGGGGGGACCTAAAATCCAAACAAAATTAAATTTTAAAATATTGGTCGAGTGAGGTATCCTTTATTAAGCATTTTTTGTGCTGAATCTAATGAAATAACTTTCAGATAAATTGGAACGCTCCTTTTTAAGATATAATAGGTTTTGAGGGTAAAATATTTGAAAATCATCAAATTGATTAATAAAAATGTATTGAAAAAATTTTATTGAGTTAAAACTAAAGTTGGTTTTTAGATTGGTAACTTTTAAAAGGAAACTTTTCCAATCAATTAAAGCATACAATGTGTAATACCTACTTATTCAATTTTGGAATCCAATGCTCGAATTATCAAATAACAGCTATAACAATATCAACACTGTCTGAAAATAAGAGAATTATTCTCGTAAAAAAATTGCCTTTAAAATGCTTTAAATAAGATTTTCCTAATAAAAGTAAATGATTACACTCCTTCTTCTTATATTGTAGCTTGCATAATCACAAAATTGAAAATATTCCTGGTTGATAGCGGTTTTCTGAAACAATTATAGGCAGTCAATATGTTGATAAATCTATTATTATCACTCTACCTCTTATTCTACCACATTCTTCAGTTCTGAAACCGTATATACAGCTTTAGTGATGGCAATTGATGCTGAACAATTTCCTGGTTTGAAAACTATCTTTGTAACTTTTGACTTGTCATTATATACAAAGGTACTGGATAACCCTATTAATTGGCATTAACCCTATCAGTTCCACAGGAATCTCTACTGCAGAAGGTTGTAGTGAGAATAGGAGGATTTCATTTACTATTGCCCTTCCTTGGTTCAATCGGAAACATAATGGTGGACTGCAAGAGTTTCTGTCTGTTGCGTACGCTGAAAATACTATAAAACATATACTTTCAGGGCAGGAAAAGTGGAATTTTTCAGAAAAAAAGCGGAAATCCGCGTAAACGCGGAAGATTGTCACCCCAGGTCAATACAATAATGCAACCCCCCTCTTCAGATAGTATTTTAACATTGTGCTTGTGAAAAGAAAAATTAGAAGGCCAGAACTATTTATGTTTAAAATTTCAGAGCTTACACCTATCAAAAATTGCTTTGTTAAAAAAAAAAAAAAATTAAATTAAAACTCATTAAAATTTTAATTTTATTTATAGACAGCCTCCATAATGTATAATGTTCTGTTCATTCACTATTCTGTTTTAATCAAATTAAATTGGTTATGGCACTAAAAAAAAACACAATTTTTCAATGAAATTAGGGCAAATTAAAAATTCATCTAGACAAAACAAAAAAAGCACCTAACAAATACAAAATGAAACAATTATAGTAAAACCGTTAAATTAAAACAAACTGGGATTTTATCGGAGTATTACTTTTTACAAAATACTAAAAAACTTTGTTTTTTTAAATATTTATAGTTTGAGAATTTCAAATTTTTTTAATAATTTGACAAATTTCCGATACTCTTAACCAATATCCGAAGGTATAATTTTCACTTGTGATTCTAAAACTTTTCTGACATTTGCTTACACTTCATATTTTTTTGTGGTTCTATATTGAGTTAGCATGTGTGTTTTTGTTCATATTCAAATGTATTCCATGCTTAACTGATGTGACTATTATTTAAACACTTTCACTCAGTGGCGGCATGGAGGGTTAAAAAAAGTGAGGGGGCCCGAATTAACAATTGCATGTCATGGGGAAAAACTTGCAAATATCAAAATATATCAATTTCATGTAATTTTGTAAATGTTACTCAAATATATATACAAACAAAACTACAAAAGTTTAATTATGAAATTAAATAATCTAAATCTTTATAAAGTAAATATTTCATTAAAAGGAATTATTATAACAAAAACAATTTTCCGTTTGAGAATGGGCGACGCCAGGAAGAGAAAAAAGGTGCACTTAACCCTTTGCTTTTGAAAATTAGAAATGAAGTGGAGTATTCCTAGGAAAAAGCATAGGCTTTAAATTATTTATTTAAATTTAAAATTAAGGCATATCTTATATTAATATTTCAGTTAGATATGCATTGTTCATTCACGATTGAAAATTTCCGGTTCGAAACTTTACCCGTCTTGCACTCTTTTGTATACTATTTGCACCCACTTTCAAGTCATACATGTCACTGTCCATGCGTTTGAGGGTTTAATTTTTTTTTTAATTTATAGATTATTTTAAGGATCTGGTCCTCCGAGAAGCTAACCAAGAGCGTTAGGCTTCCTGACCAGTGGTAGTGATTAGGAACAGTCGTAAGTACGATAGTACCGGGACGCATTTAAGCATACTGCACATTATTTCAAACCATTGAATAGAATAAGAGCGTGCCATTGGCTAATCCGTTGCTTTCATGGAAGCCTCCAAGCACGTGACAATGTTTATAGTGTTGACACAGAAAATTAAAGCCGTTTAAATTTATACTCGTCCCTATGTATTAAATCTTGAGTTTAGGAACTGATTTTAAAACTGCGAACGTTTTATAAATTATATATTTTTTCTTATTAACCCTTTGCACTCCAGGCCTTTTTCGCGCGGAGGAATCAGCAACTCGAGACATTTTAGGTTCGGCTGGTGTTTATGGATTTGCTTCATAGAAACTAAACACAGTCATTGGCTTTGCATCGAATTTTCGCATCACACCTAATGGTCCTCTAGTGGTTTGGCATCCAATCGTGTGGCGCCTGAGAGGCGCGACTGGAGTGCAAAGGGTTAATGTTTTATTACAATTGAATCTAATTAACTGCCTTTAACAACAAAGTGAAACTATGTAGCTGGAATAAATTTTTGAAACAACTACAACTCTAAAAGTTTGATTTTTTTTTGTCAACATTTAGGTGTAAAAGTAAAAGATAAATTCGCGTGAATTAGAAATTCGAATGCTATTTCTGAAAATATAAATTCTTATTCTTTTATTAAAAATTATATGTTCACTTGTTGTCTTATTAAGCCTTTTTAAAAACTTTTTGAAAGTTACAAAATAATTTAATAATCTTTTTGTAGCAAAGAAAATATCCATTAAACTTGAGTGTTTTTAAACATGTAATAATAATTTTTATATTATAGGACATTTCTTCGACATGATTTTATTTGACTGTTCGTTTCCCCCCAGATAAATGCGGTTTCAGGCAACATATTTTAAGTTTTATTTTAATTTGATATTTTATTATTATTTCTATTTTAACTTAATTGTATTGTTATTTTAATTTTAATACTATTAATATTATAACTAAATTATTATTAATATGTTAGCTTAATTCTACTATTATTTACATTTTGATTTTGACGCTTTTTGTTATTGCCAAATAGAAATAATCGCCAAATGTCCTAAACTACATCAGTTACATTTTTATAGTAATAATAATTGTTATTAAATATTGAGCTTTTTTTTAACATCGACTTGTACTTCAGAAATGTATTGGATTATAATATTGCAAAAATAACTTATGAGAATTATTATATATTTATCTATTTATAATAGTTAATAAGTTATAGAAATTATAAAGAAATTTAATTAACATTCTGTAATTTAACTGTGAGTAAAAAATAAAATATAAACATAATATACATCGTTTTTTCTTTCTTTTTTTGTCAAATCACAAATTAAAAAGAAAAATTATGTTTTTAGGCACAAAACGTCTTTTATGAATATTAATTTTTACGAACCAGAGAGAATTCATAACTTTTTCTAGTTTTGTTGGTGTCCAGCTTAACGTTTATATTTATGAAAGCAAGTCACTTTGTGTTCTTTGATATTTCTTTCTTGTTAAAATTATTTGGCACTGTTTTAATGGTCTCTCTCTCTATCTTAATATATATAAATTACGTGTCACGTTGTTTGAGCCCAATGGACTCCAAAAATACTTAACCGATTTTAATCAAATTTGCACACAGTGCGCAGTTTGATCTAACTTAAAAGATAGGATAGCTTACATCTCAATTTTTATAGCCGCAATATTATTTTATTGCAAATTATTTGTTTCTTATTCGACAGTCACAATTATCTGTTAGCTCCAAATGATTCTAACAGATGGCGCTGTGTTGAAAGTACCAACGTTTCACACAAGCTACAATTTAATGGCATGTGATTTATTACCGCAGTACTGAAAAATTTATTTTTGTGAAAGGGTTTAGTTCTTTATTTCAATATTAATACACGCTGCACCCAGGTAGTGAGCAATTTAATGGAATGTGATTTATTATCGCAACTGATTTATTTATTTTTGTGAAAGGGTTTAGTTCTTTATTTCAATTCTGTCTGTCTGTGGCTCTGTGGATCAATAGAAACCTACTTAAAATTGGAATTGAGCTCTGAAATTTTCAACATAAGACAAATAGAGAAACAGCTCTGAAATTTTAAACATACGTAGTTTTAGCCATCTATTTAGACTTTTGAAAAACAGAATGTTAAAATTTTAATTAGTTATTTTTTAATTAATTTTCTTAATTAACAATTTTTTTTTTACAAAATGATTTCTAATAGGACTACAGTTCTGAAATTTTCAACGTAGTACTTTGGGCCTTCTAATTGGTCTTTTGAAAAACAGAATTTTAAATTTTTATTTAGTTCTTTTTTAATTAATTTTTTTTAATTAATTAAGAAATATTTTACAAAACTATTTATAATAGGGCTACAGCTCTAAGATTTTCAACACAAATAGTTTTGGCCTTCTAATTGGACTTTTGACAAAAAGAACGTTCAAATTTTTATTTAGTTCTCTTTTGATTAATTTTTTAATTAATAAATATTTTACAAAACAATTTCTAATAGAGGTACAGTTCTGACATTTTGAACATAAGTAGTTTTGGACTTCTAATTAGACTTTTGAAAAACAGAATTTTTAAATTTTATTTGTTTTTTTATTAATTTAATTAATTAATCAACAAATATTTTACAACACGATTTCTAATTGGGCTACATTTCTGAAATGTTCAACACAAATAGTTTTGGCCTTCTGATTGGACTTTTGACAAAAAGAACGTTATAATTTTAATTGTTTTTTAATGAATTTTTAATTAATATTTTCACAAAAAGTGACTTCTAATTGGCCTAGAACTCTGAAAGTGTCAACATAAATAGTTTTGACCTTCTAATTTTGCTTTTTACAAACATCACATGTTAAAATATTCTTAAAGGAGTGTTGTGTTATAATTATTAACGGGGCTTTTTTATTGTTTCTCGACAAAGGAGAAGCTTCTAATATTAAGGCTTTCCTTACAATTAGTTTTTAGTGTGTGAAGCGACCTTACGCTTACGCAGCAATGAACCTTTCATCGAGCAATAGCATAGCCTGCCACGTGTTATTTAGACTGACTAAATTGAATTCATATTATAGTAAAAGTAATACAGTGGAATTCTTCTTGCTTTTTAATTATTAGTGCTTCATTGTTCAAAAATCTTCATTTAAAATATATACATATAAGTATTATCACATAGTTAATACCTGGAATGCCACCACATAATCTTTGATTAAAGAATGGTTCACCTATTATTCTCCTGCTTAATTTGAATCCACCTCGATTATGCTACGATACGCGTTTGGTCATCAAAAAGATCACCGGAAATATACTTGAAGCTACCATTTTAACTGGAAAGTTTAAAGGAGAAGTGGTCCTGTTGCCATGTATTCCGATGATACCATCAGAATCTACGATACCCTTCAAAAGGTTACAGTTTTCAATTCGTTTAGCTTTTGCCACGTCTATAAATAAGTCTCAAGGCCAAACAATGTCCATTTGTGGTTTAGATTTGGAAAATCCATGTTTTTCTCATGGGCAACTATATGTTGCATGTTCACGTGTAGGAAAACCGTCGAATCTATTTGTGTTAGCTAAAGACAGGTTAACCAAAAATATTGTGCACCGATTAGTGCTAAATTAAATTGAAATTAAAAGTATTTATAATTCCAAATAATAAACATTATTGTTAAAGATTTAAAACTATCTGCCCTACCTACCTCATTTATAAGTTTAAGTGTCACGTGTTATTTACTAACAACTTTGTAATGTATTCATTTGTTACAAACTTGAAAACAAAAAATAACAAAATTTAAATTTATTTCTTTTGTATTGATTTTTGCTCAATATCTACGGCAGTAGAAAATCCATCATGGAGGTCGCCATTTTTTTTACAAATGGCATCTGTGTGAAAAAGAATGGTGGTCCCCATGACTGGTGTTCTCCTACCGTTTCCCTTGAATACTTTACTACTATGTAATATAACAAAAACCTTAGCCACAGCAAAGCGTGGCCGGGTCTGCTAGTATATATATATATATATAATTGACTCATGTCGATCGGACGGACGAAATGTAAAAGTTAAACAATTTTTAAGGTAAAAATATTTAGTATGAGAAAAATTACCTCTGTTTTCAACAGCATAAATCATTTTATGTACAATAAAGGCAGTAGAGTTAGATTTTTGAGCAATATAAGCCAACACTGTAGGAACAGAAAACTCCCTATTCATAAGGTCCATGATAATTTCCGATGCTAAACATTGCTTTTGAATTCTGTTTGACATCATAATAGTAAATTAAAATACAAATTATATAAAATATGTGAAAGTAGAAAAACGGATATTACTCAATTTCAATTCTGTATATAAGAAAAAATCAATAACAAAGAATTAGGAGATGTAACTAAATGAGTTTAATTACTCAATTAAAAATTCTGTAGAAGATACAAGGGGACAATTTTCCATGGAATATTACATGAATCATAAACATGCTTACAAATATGCTGACAAAAACAATTTCACCTTTCCCAACTTTAGATTAAATACTTAAGTAAAGAATTTTATAAGATTTTAAAATAATTGAGGTAAATTATTTTAGAGACATTTTTATTGATCCTAATATTTCAGTCACTGATACTTCATTAACACTTAGATGAAAGGGGAAATGCTTAAACATCGCTCCAAAGTAATGTAATGCGACGCCAACTACAAATAATTTTTTCCATGCAAATAACACTTAAATTACATTTCAAGAAAGCAAAATATAGCATATAAAGATCTTACAAAAGAAATATATAATGTATGTAATAATTTTTGTGGAGAAATAAGTTTCTTGAACCATAAATTAACTTTTAACTAATAAGATCGCACAACGTTTCAGTAAAGCATGTTACAAAAACTGATCATAACAAAATAAATATTCATAAAAATTTCGATTGAATTCTTGCCTGTGAAATCATATCGGTTCCGCTTTTCTTCAAAAGCTTCTTATAAATGCGGGGACAGCAATTACCTAATATTTTGACTACTTAAAGACAACTTGCAACATTCCAACTAACATCCGCCTTTGAAATACTGTGCTTGAGGAGGTGCTGAGCAGGAAAAATTGCGTTTTAGCCCCCCCGAATCACGTGACATGGTGCGGTATTTACTCAAAGGACAATTGCTCTCTCCACCCCCATTATAACTTGATGGCTATGTTCACCGAAGGTTGCCATTGCTATCTCCTCCCCCACTATAACTCGATGGAGGTAACCAGTAACCACTGAGCTAAAGAAAACACTGGAGTGACGACTTTGGCATCTTTTACAAGCGACCCGGCGAGCCGGCACGCATGATTACAAAATCCTTCCACGTGCCAGCCATTCAGGTAAAACATTTCGATTCGCCCATTCAAAATGCTCGTGGTGTGCTAAATTGTTACCCAAATTTTCTGCAAAATAGTGACGTATTTCTTTTAAAGTTCTATTTTATTTTATTTGTTAACAGCAATAATTCAATGTTAGAAAAAGCTTGCTTACATTTATATAAATCGGGAAATTTCGAGGTTCGAGTGTTTCCATATAGAGATCGTTAAAATAAAACTGGATTTTTCGAGAAATGTCCCGCACATTAATTAATATAAATAAGAATGCGACTTGAAATCTTCAATTAGTCGGGGAGTTTTTGACTTTGCTTTGAAAGGATTGGAGATTTTGTTTATTTTCGTTGTGTTGCATTTTCACCTTATTCGAAGTCGTATCCAGCGAGGCTTATGTTAAAGCCATAGTGAGAGTACTGTTGTTCCTTTCACCAGTAAGTACACCTGCATTATATTATACTTTTGTTGTTTTTATTATAAATTTATCTTTTAATGTATTATGTGATAGTATATTTTATAAGCTATTGAACATGAATTTGCAATTCCAATTATGATATGCTCAAATAGAAACTGAATATTGCTTCTGACATAAATTGCATTCAAATATTTAATAAAATAAATTGCAATATCGACATCAAATGTCTGCAATAATTTGGTTAGAATCTGGTAACCATACGATTTAGAAATTTTTGAACTATTTGAACTTCCTTCAATAACTGATCTGTAAAGTATATTTTCCTCTGATCTATAAATTATATTTTCTTGAGAAAATATAAGAATGTAATAACTGAGCATAAACAATGTCTATAGTGTGCAGTACTAGTTATCATAGCTAATTTTAATAAAATAGTATAGATAATTTAATTAGTGTAAAGGAAGGATTTTAATACTTAAAATTAGCTGCATGATAAAATTTTTAAGTATTATGCTATTCAAATTCAATTAAAATCTTAAAGTAAAACTAACTCTTTGGATTTGTTTATCAATTAATGTTGCAATGAAATTGACATTTTCTATTTTAAATATGTTTTACTACCCAGTTTAATAGACAACTCTTTATACTAAAAAAAAAAAGTATAATACATTTTAATAGTAATGTGATAATTTTTAATAGTAATGTGATAATTTTTAATAGTAATGTAATAATTTACTAATTTTAAATTTGGAATCTAAGTGCGCATAATCAAAATGAACAAGTTGAAATATAATTGGTTTCTAAGCCATTCATCATTCATGAGGATACTCATTGCTCAAAAGTTCTGAAAAAAGAATATGTGAAAGTTCTGTACAACAATCTTGCAGGTGCACAATTAACAAAACTTTTTTATTTATTGTCTGTCCTTTAAGCTCTTTAGTCTAAAGGTCTATTATATTGTTTTGTATGCAATACTTGAAAATAAATCGAATGAAAACAAATTGACTATTTTATTTATTTTAATGTTTTGATAACCAACATTGTTTTCATTTCTGTAATATGTAGAAAAATAAATCATAAAATTTTTCTAAAATAGTGTTTTAAAACTAAAGTCATTGTTAGTTTGATATTAAAAAAAAAAAAAAAAAATAAAAAAAAAAAAAAAATGAAATCTTTAGGATAACATGCGCTTCTTCTTAACACTTTAGGGGCATGGGATGATTGGATTTAAGTTTATTTGGTGCAGGGCAACACGGCAATAGGATTTTAGAAAATAAAATAGATCAATTTTGCATAGAAATTATTGTATATGCATCTATTGCACTGTTTCGATGTAGTTCTAAAAAAGCCTCGAAATGCAGTACCGTGTATCAAAAAGGTGGGATATTTTTAATCCAGCCGTGCCCCAAAGAGCTAAAATATGCATTTGCATTCAAATTCACATACTTAGCACAATTTCCGAATATTCATAAAAGAATTTCTTTCGTGTAAACATGGCAAATAAGTTAGATCAAGTAACCTAAATTTCTATTTTGCTTGATCTGGCACATTTCCATTCTCATATAAACAGTATTATTTCCAATAAAAATAATACCTTAATATCCTGACTATGGAAGCAAGAATTCTATTCCAATACAAAATAATTTGTTTCTGTATAAAATTTGCTGATTGCAAGTGAAGAGCCAAAACTTCACACATAATTATCAATGCATGAAGCTATGTGAAACGGGAAAGAGAAAAGTAGTTCCTCGTTGCTTTTGGCTTGTTGTATTCGCACACTTGCTAAAGGGTACGATTCGGTTTCGGCACGCTCAGTCAGCACTCCAGTCCCGTATTTTATAGTTCAATGCCAGTAACTGACTTAAAACAAATCGTGATAGACGATAATTACAACTGGAGTTTGTGGTGGTGGACCCCTGCTCTATAGCGTAGCTTGGGTAGAAGATAGAGTGATGTCCTTCCTCTATGACAAAATATTTTTTGTCGTCTTTATTTTTTTTCTATTTAACTCTGATTCCACCCCTCACTGTATCCAAAGAGGTCAATTTTTTTGTTTTAACCTTGGTTTTCAATTGAATATCATAAGGAAATTTTAATTATTAGTTAAGTGTTGAATTTCTGTTATATTGAATAATTTAAAACCTATAACATACTTCTATTTTCAGTTAATCGTATAATTTTTTTCCACTGAAATTTATAAAGCTTAAATTGTAAGTTAGAGAATAAAGAAACAAATAAGATCTGTTTCCTAAAATGGTTTTCAAAACTTTGCAGACTATCCGCCGCTGAAGCAGCATGAATGTAATGAAAGTAATATGAAATATGCATTCAAAATTAAAAAAAAAAGAAAAAAAAAAAAAAAAAAAAGAATTAAAATGAAAAAAGCATCAGGGCAGTGTCTTTATCAATGGAAAACTACTGCGCTGACGCTAAAAAGAGAATTTTTCTGTCAGTGTCAAGCAAAGCTTACAAAATTACTCTGGAGTTCCCTGAAATTCTCTCTACAACTTCTTGGAATTACATTTAAAATAAATTACTAACTCGTGACGCCATCTTTCGTCGTTTATAGTAATCCTAAGAGGTCTAGGAATACCTAAATTTATTTTTTATGATATTATCGTGTAGGCCATAAAGATACCTCTGTATTTTAATACTAACCATTAACAAAAATTAACGTTTTACCGAAGTTATTTTCATTTTATTACATTTAACTATAATGGAGATTTTTACTTTGACGTCGTTTTACTCAAAACTGTGTTTTTCACCGTTGTGTGCAAGATATAAAAAAAAGTTTTGTTCCAAATTCCTTCAACTATTTTTCTTGTAATTGTTGCAAGATTATGCTTAAAATAAACTCCCATAAAGGAAAATTAAATTTTTAAAAAACTTTTAATGGCGAAAATTTTATTTTTTTATTTGAAAACCTCAAAATTGTGTAATTTGTATAACTTTTATTAGTTCTTAGAGATTATTTTATTCATACAGTTGTTATAAAGATAAAAATGAAAAATGGATATTTTGAGTGGATTTTAAATCAAGTAATGCTACACGCAACACTTTAAAAATACTTGAGGGGGTAGGAATTTGTGCACATTGCACCCACCTCGTTAGGCTCTCATTAATATTTTAAAATTTTGTTAAAATTTGTTTATAAATCTCCTTGAAAATTAAATTATTGAAATATAATTAATATCGGAATAAACTCAAAATCCTTGTTAATTACCGAAATTATCCAAAATAAACTTAAAATCTTTGATTTTGACAATTCTTAGATCCCATTTGACTAATTTGTTAAAGTTAAAATAAATTTTATTCTAAGCAATTATTGCACATTTTAGAGTTCTTTTAAATAGGGTATATAAAATATTTTGAAAAAGGTCGACTATTATAGTTATAGCTATTATACGACTATTATAGTTTGTAAGCGAAATAACTTCAAATTTAAAATCCAATCTTTTATTGTAGATTCCAGTATAAATATTAATATCGTAGATTTTTATTTTCATACATAAATAATTAGGTGTGAATTAAAGTTTGAGTACGTTTTTTTTTTTTTTTTTTTTTTTTTTTTTAAATTTGTTCCCGAGGGTAGATTTTACTTAACTAACTGACTCTTCAAAAATTTACTTTCGTAAAATTGAAAACAAACATTTGTAAATGCAGAAGAAAAACATGATCCCATAGAAATACCTCTTATATGTTTGTATTCAATGGAAAAAAATTATTTTCATTGAAAAGGACATTTTCAAATCCCTATACTTAATATGGTAATTCCCTAGAAACCCTTGAAATAACCCCAAATATCCGTTTAAATTTCATGTGAAATACTTGTAAAGTTTACAAAATCAGAAGTGTAAATACTTTCAATTTCATTATTATTGAGAAAATAATTGAGTAAATTATGAACGTGTCTTCCTGATTTTTAATTTTCTACAGAATTATATTAAAAAATTCAAAAAGATCTTTTTCCACTGTAGTAATTAAAATAGTTTGTACTACAAGTACAAACTTAAAAATGTGGAATTTAATTGTAGGAAATAAATAGGGATATTTTAATTTTGGTTGTTTTTATTTTAAGTTTCTTATTACAAACCAAAAGTCTATTAACTATTTCCTTTTTAGAAATATCAACCCTTATGTAAGTGTCGTTACTATTAAAAAACAGCTCTTTGAATAATACAATGATAACGACACTTGGTTTCATACATAAAAGCTCTTTTCTATATGAAACCAAAATTTCTACTGGCTTTGTTGATAACAGTTACAATAAAATTACCCTATAATAAATTAATATGATCTCTTAATTCTTGATCCAGAAATATACCAGGATAATTGTTGTGTTTATAATTAAAGTAGTTTGTTTTAATTTGGTTAATTATTGTAAATTTCCATTCACTGAATTCTTCTATAGGTTTACTGTACCTTCTATAGCAATCTTGGGTATGAAAAAATTAGATCGATTGAAGTAAGTAGTGATAACTTTTATATTGGTATGCTTTTATGTGCAGTACGCATCAAAGATCTAAATTTATCATTTTGAATGAAACCAAGATCACCTGTAACAATATGACCACAAGTTGGCTCAATAAACTCTCTATTCTAAACTAATCTCTATTCTTCATTTCCGCAATAACACTACCCGAAACTGATAATGCCAACATTTTGACTGCAATAATTATAATTACAAATTTTTTTCATTAATGTTTTAGCATACTTAAAAGCCCCTGTTAAGTGTAAATTTTTTTTGACTCGAAAAATGTCATTAGTTTCTTGAAAAAAAGTGGTACATATAGTAATTCTATCTCCAGTAGTTAATCGTACCACTTTTCTTCACATTATTCTAAAATTTCAAAATCTAGGGGGTTGCAAGTGTACCCTCTTGTCCCTCCCTGGCGGCGTCCATGTGTCAATTCTTATGATGATAATCTTAATTTAAAGTTTCATAATTTGACAATTTCAATCATATCTGAAATTGAGAAATAAGTGTATTAATTTTTAATATATAATTTTTTGCAGCACATAACACTTGCATTAATTTCTCGCCTTTTATGGGGCAGTCTATTGTAGATTTGAAGGGAGTATGTTGGTTCCTCCCATTCGAGCCTCAAATGCGTGGCAGTTTTTCTTTGAAGGGCTTCCTGGAAGCCATTATGGTTTGGTTTGTTTGTACGCTCAACGACCTATTTTTTTGCACAGTAACTGCTAATCAGGCCGGGACCTACAGCTTAACGTGGATTCCGAACCACAACGAACATCCATGCCTAACCCAGGATTCGAACCCGGCACCTTTGGCATGCGAGGTCAGAGCGCTAACCCCACAGCAATCAGGTTGGCCGGAAGACATTATGCTTTTCACACAGATAATCACTTCATGATGTTCGCCAACTACACGGTGATAGGCGCCAACTACACGGGCAAAGTTATCATTTTGCCCATGCTGTTTTTCCAATATAAAATATTGCGTAAAAATAACATTTTCTAATGTTCTAAAGAAAAAAAGTCCCATAAAAATAGAAAGTAAACCCAATATTTGTAAGCACACTGAAACTATACACTCCGCTTTCCCAAATTAGAATCAAGTAAGCATAACAGCCTTTTGCACAATTTCATAAAAATATGCATTTTAAGGTGTTGTATGATATTGGAATGACTAATTTTGTACTGATGAGATCACTGGTATAGGCTGGCCCATTAATTATTATCCAGAATTATTAAAAGTTGCTTTCTTAATTTTAGTGCAATATCATAAAAAAATATGTTTGTAAGATTGTGTATGATATTGAAATAAATTGTTTAATAATGGTTTGTGCTCTCACTTTTTTCCATAAAATGTTTCTTTATTAATTTTATACAAATAAATTTTCTTCATAAGTCAAACAGATTGAGAAAAATTTATTGTATAGTACGGAGATAAGTTTAACTTATTCAGTAGGTAGATCATGAAAGGGATAATACAAGGTCCGGCTATTAATTTCCAGGACTGACGTAACTGTAGGAGAACGAAAAGCCGGAAGATGGCACTAATGATTGTATGTTGAAGAGCGTTTTCTTGCGCATGTGTAGTGCAATCGGCGCCATTCTGAAGTAAGTGGTTCTCGTGGAAAGGCGCATTAAAACGTAGCTCTTAAATTCCTGTTGTCGAAGTGAAAATGGAGCAAAGAATTAACATTAAATTTTGCTTCAAATTGGGCAAGACAGCTGCGGATACCTACGAAATATTAAAACAAGTTTACGGCGAGGAAGCATTATCCCGTTCAAGAACTTTTGAATGGTTTAAACGCTTTCGGGACGGGCGCGAAACCGTCGAAGATGATCCACACACAGGTGGCCGCAGTCCTTACGCACGTCGGAAGCAATTGAAAAAGTTCGCGATATGGTGAAATGTGATCGTCGATTGTCTATTCGAGTATTCGCCAATGAATTGAACATGGACAAAGAGACGGTTCGGCGAATTTTGACGCAAGACCTAGGCAAACGCAAGATTTGTTCCAGATTCGTTCCTCGCCATTTAAGGGACGAACAAAAGCAATTGAGACTGGACGCATGTGGCGAACTTATCGACAACGCTGATACTGACCCTGCGTACCTGGATAGGATACCCAATTTGAAGCAAAATTTAATGTTAATTCTTTGCTCCATTTTCACTTCGACAACAGGAATTTAAGAGCTACATTTTAAAGCGCCTTTCCACGAGAACCACTTACTTCAGAATGGCGCCGCTTGCATTGCACATGCGAAAGAAAACGCTCTTCAATATGCAATCATTAGCCCCATCTTCCTGCTTTTCGTTCTCCTACAGTTACGTTTGTCCTGGAAATTAATAGCCGGACCTTGTAGGTATATAATAGGATTTTCTTTGGCAGCTGATCGGTATAGAGTCTTATTTTCATCGGGAAATGCAGTTATTTTTATTTATTCTTATCGAATACATGGCATTTGATCGTTTCCTAATTGAATTCAGATGAGAATTCTATTATTAAATCATTTGCAAAAGTTGGCTCATACAAAATGGTTTGAGTTCTGTTGCAGTATTAACTTAAATATATAGTGTGCGTAATATCGCACATTGCGATGTAATGATCCGATTCAACTACATAGACATTTTTAATAAAACTATATTATTATGCGCTATAAAAACTGTATTAAACTCTACATGAAGATACACTCTTTATGAAGATAGAGTATTAGGATTATTTCTCACCTTCTTTTTAAAACTTTCCTGTGGAGTGGATAATTTTATTTAAAAAATCCTTATGGTATACCTACAGACAATTTATCCTGACTTCACTGAATACTAGAGGTCGGAAATATCGATCAAAATAAATATCGATACTAAATCGTTGCATAGAAAAAATATCGATAAAATATCGGTATATCGATACATGATTTTTTTAAATTTGATTTTCAATTTTGCAAGAAACAAAGTTTTTCGGGGCAAATTTCTACTTTTCATGATTGCTTTTTTGTAAGGTGACTACTTTTACAACTGAAATGGATCTATTACAAAAAAAAATTATAAAAAAAAAAAAAAAAATTATATTTTCGCTTAATTGGTGCAGTGATTTTAAGAAAAATTTAGATAATTTTCAGTAGCTTTTAAGTTTATGGCAAAATATTGAATATTGGTGACATTTTAACTGTCTCTCAGTCAAGTTCAAACTTTAGTTTTGAAGTTTTTGAAAAGGGAATAAAGAAAATCGAAAAAACACATGGAACTACAGAACGATCATCAGAAAACTAAAAATGTTTGAAAATATCGATATATCGGTGACTTTTATCAATATTTTTAATATCGATATTTTTTAGAAATATCGATAAAAATATCGTTGTATCGATGTATCGCTCATATCTACTGAATATGCTGTAGGATGGATTCTTCCTCGTAAAAGATGTAGTTTCGAGTTTCAGCACATGAAATAAAAACACTAATCTTCGAACCACACACTTTTATTTGAGGGCCATAGTACCAGTTTTAATTTACAAGGCGACCAAGGAACACAACTAGTTCGGATGATAGTGTGGTTTGGGGCGGAGACATCAAGAGATTTTTCTGATCTTTGATTTTCTAGAGAGGACATGTTCTGAATGTATACTTAAATTTGTGGAGGGGAGAAGTATCAGTGACGGCCCGTGGTCAAAAATGTCAGTGCAGCCGGAAACATGCGACTTCTCCCCAAAACAGCACACACTCTTTCCACAATTATGTACAAACACGCTTGAATTTTTTTTTTTAATTATCATTTTAAAAATCAGATTTTTTTACACTTAAAAGTACATGATTATTGATGATATTCAAATGAAAAAATGTAGGTTTTATTAAAAAATTAATTGAATAATTAACATTTAACTCGGTATAATTAGCATATTTTTGAAGAGTGATTACTCGAGTATTATAAGGCCAAGAAAAAAAATTATGGTTGGAAATTGTTCGTAATATCATTCTTAATGTTATGAGCTTCCATGTAGTTTCTAGAATATATAGTATTTTTAATAGAATTTTTTTTACAATGAAAGTAGAAAAAATCGCAATTTTTCTAAAAACGTTTGCATTTAAAAATCTAGCAAAATTCATTTTCTTTTCCAATCAATTTGACTGAGGTTCAAGACATCTAACGGGCAACTCTCTGGCTGATGCACGGGACATTTCGGCTCTTTTTTCTACTCTTAAACAGATAAGAATTATAAAATTAAAGTGAATCTAATAAATATGCTTTTATTTTATATCATATTACTTGGTGACAAAGTTATATGGAAAAAATATTTATTTAACTAGGTCAAATATGCATTTATAACGTCTGACGCCAGAGCTATATAAAACAAAAGCATAATTGCTAGATTCATAATAATTTTAGATAATTTAGACAACGATTTTTTAGACAATGAGTTTAAATTATTCAAATTTATTTTCAGAACAAAATAGTATACTTCAAATTAATAAAATAACTCTCTAGCCTTTAGATGATACCATTATCTTGCAAAAATTCCACCTAGATAATATTTTAAAGCAGAAATTCTCAAGGACAGCCGAACGGAAAATCGCTGATTTGGCTGCCATGCTACGCATTACGAGAAGGGAAAGCTCTATTGGAATCCTTTGGTTACCATGGCAACGTCGCAGCTGAAACGCGTTTCAGGAACTAATGGCTGCCGTTAGGAGAAAGATCATCTTGATTGCAACATTTTTTTTCCCTCGTGAATTGAGTATTGAGGCAAAAAGTTTGCTGTTTACTGAATTTTTTTACACTTACCGTAGATATGGGATCTTTATTTTAGAAAATTGTAAAATATATAATTTTAGTTTTGAACAAATAAATTTAGTTCAACCCGGCTGCACTGGCTGTAGTGCCCGAGCTGCCACTGGGAAGTATAGATGCCTTTCGTGTATGGAACGTATAAAATCAGCTCAATTGTTTTTGATTTTCAATTAATATTTTTATAAACTATGTGCTTACTTCAACATTGTTTTATGCGTGTGTGAATGGTATATTGGTGTGTATAAGTGAGCTGCATATCGGGTGGAATACCGATGTAAGTTCCATGCAAATTTGCTATTAAGGGGGATGAGAAAAAGGCAGTTGTCCTTCATCCCTCTACCATTTCCATTACGTTTGCCATCTCTCTTTTCACACCAAATCGCCTCTACTTTTCAAATTGCACTAGTATCTTAATTTTAAGCTTTTTTTTAATTGTAAGAGGAAATATAATGCTTTCCCCTTCCAAAGTTGGGGAGGGGAGAGTTGTAATGTCCTCCCGCGTCCACCTGTCAATGTTAACTGCAGTGTATAGTCAAACAAAAAAGTATATCTCCTGCTGGGTAATTTTCAACCTTTAAAATGCTTTTATTAATATCGAAACATACACTAATCACATTGTTTATTATATTTATGTATATTTCTTAACATAAAATAGTTAAATTTTATATTTCGGCTAATATGCAGCATGATAAATACTGACTGAAGGGGTAAAAAAAAAGAGAATTCGAATTGGAATGTTTTAAAGTGATAACGAAAATACCGTTGAAGTCAGCCCTCTCACTTAGTTTTCCACACAATTGTAGATAACCGTAAAAAAGAAACATGGGTATATTTAACGAGTAAGTCTAAGATTTTTTGAAGCAAACCAAGATTCAGATATTTTTCGTCTTTCATTGATTGTAAAGTTACATTGTGGCCAAACATCTGATACACATTTAACAACATGCTATAACAGGTTAAATTGTTAATTAAAAATGCTTTTTTTCGTTTCATTATTCTTAAAAAATGATTTTAATGGAGGCCATTTCAGTTATTTAAGTAATTCAATTGAAATGAGAAACAATCGTTGTATTTCAGTCATAATGACATTGAAACTTAAAGATAATGGTTAAATTCCAGTATCAAAATCTGTTATTGAAATCATGATCAAAAATCTTCTCAAATTTTGACAAGATGCATCAGCTAAATATTTTTTTTTTAAATTAAGGAATACCAAATATCCGATTTATTTGAGTTCAAAATTTAATGAATAAATGTATATTTGTAATTTTTTGGTTTTGAAAATTATAAGATTTCTTATAGTCTTTAAAATATATGAGCTTCATGTCCAAACTGTATGACCAGTGGACGGACATCTGGGAAAAGCATTTGGCATTTTAGTTGCACATTTTAAGTACATGCTATAACTGTCATTTTAAATTTCAGTGACTGATTGTATTTCTAGATGGCGCCATCAATCATTGTTTCTACCTGCGCGATTTTTAGTATGGTTCGGTTTGTCCTATTAAAAAATAGGTTTTGAAGAAAATAGAGATTTGTGGACAAGCTATCTTATCAACTATACAAAAGCAGAACACAGTATTCTGAAATATTATATAATTTATTGAAAAATAATGTGCCTATTTTTTAAATGGCACGTTAATAAAAAGAAGAAAAAATTCGATTTTAAAATGCACCAAAAAGGAAACAAAAATTAGCAAATAGCAAATTATTAAAGAGTGTGCCTTTTTAGCAGATTTAATGTTTACATCACTCACAACAAGTTCATATTATAATAAGGTTGCGAATAACTTTGGGCTGCCTGACATGAGTTTGCCAGTTTTTCTCTCAGTCGAGTCGCTAATGATTTGTAGTTCTTTTTCAAAGCCCTCTCTGAAGAAGTTTAACCTTTGAAACACGGACTTATTATTTGTTGTCCATATGTAATCTCGTTGTTTGGGCTTAGAATAGTCGGCATCTCAAGCATGCGGCATCCTCAAAGTATGCAGATATGTTTTGACGTGTTTAATGAAAATATTCAATATAAAGTTTATGATAACGTTATATTTTCTTTATTATTGTAGGCTAAACGTTTAGAGTAGTAAAATTTAGTCTTGGGAAAATAAATCAATTCCTCTTCAAAATTTTTACAAACGCTCCAAAGCATACTTATTTTGTTTTAGTGTTTATTAGGAAAATCCAACATGATTTTCGCGATGATAGCATCATTTTTGTTCTCATTTTAGGTTAAACCACTTAGAATTATGATATAAGCTCAAATTTAAAATATTTTAGTAAACATATTTATTTTTTCAAAAAAATATATTAACTTAAATTTTCTCCTGTTATAAATAGCTTAAGACAGTTAAAAGACTATCGACTAACATATAACAAAATCTTAAAAAAATTATATGCAACAATAACACTGATAGACGTTTTCTGATTTTGAAGAGTTAATTACAGTTCAAGTAATCTTTCCAGTTCCTTGTCATCTAGATGGGTTTAAGTATAACGAATAACTAAATACTTAAAGTATCTAAGAAATAGATGCACTTATTATTTTCATAAAATTATATGCTGTACGTTAAGAAATACTTCACAGAAAAGGCACATTTACAACTTTTTCATACTCTACTGTTTTATTGTCACACTCTGGAACAATTATTGGAAATGTTATTTAATTCATGGCACGTTGAAAATTGCATCTGCGTTTGTTTACTATTGATTTTTGGCAATTGTTGGAAGCTACGCAAGAAAAAAAAATAAAAAAATACCGGGCACGTTAATCTGTTCTTTTGATAATTTATTTTATCATTTTATAATTATAACATTTCAATGTCTACATCCACGTAAATTGTAAAAGAACTGATTTCTCTTGTTTAATGTAGTGAGAGCACATTTTGCTGTCCTTAATTGAACATTCACACTAAGCATTACTTTCATATCGGCTGAGTTTTATACGAAAGTGTCATTTTACGCGACTGCGACCGTGACATTAATGAGAGTGCGTTTTTAACGTGGCGATGAGCAATGAAAGGTAATTTTGAGAGTACTTATAGTGATTCATATATTTCTTCGATTCGACTACCACCGTATTAAAATTTAACGCCAATCATTAGTTTCTAATTTTTTTTGGAAAACTAGACAATTTTTGTCAGGAAACCGAAGTGTAGGAGAGTAACCAATCTGTTATTATTCAGCATATTTTAAGGGTAATGACGGGGGAAAAAAAATCGACCAACCTTTTTATTGATAATTTGCTTTTGCTCTCCAGGACAATATTTGGCCATTGACTTTTTACGTACGTAATGTGTTTGTCAGGTTACTTATCTTTTCGCTGCCTTAAAAGTTTTGATGTCTAAAGTAAAACAAATCGGATTGTGACAGTAATTAAGACTAAAAGGCCACTTTTAGACACGTTTCTATTGCGGTACATTTAGTGCAGACATCAAGTCAAAAACTGTTAATTTTTTTTTTTTTTTGTAATAAAAAAAATCTAATGGTTCATTGCTACGCAAACCCATAGTTAACATTTTGGACCTTTTCCCCGTTAATACTACACCCACATTTTCGATAAAAAATTATGTTTCCCCATTAATACAGCTCCCCTCCCTTCGAGGGAAAAAAAAAATTAATACACACACCTCCCTTTCTATCAATGCGGGGTTGTGTAACAGAATGCTACAAATTAGACATCGAGGTGATACTATGCTGCAAGCTTCCGTCTCATATGGGAGGGGGGAGTTTTTAGACTGCTAGGTTGTTTTTGTGCATGTTTATTAATGCTAAAACTTAAAAAAAAATATAAAATCTAATTGAAATTTTAAGATTCTAGCTATCAGAAGCAAAATTAGAAGTTGAATGCTAGATACACTTAAAAATTTCTAATAGGGAATTTGCTAAATAGAGAAAGTTAGCTTCTGTAGACAGATAGACAAACAGATACAGAAATTCTTTCTTTTATTATTTTATGTTTACCATGGTTAGAAAGATCAATTTTAGAAGTTATTTATGCCATAATAAAACCAAAATTCTAGATGTAATATACTCTGAGTTATTTAGAATCTCTTGTACAATATTAACAAAAGACATCAATATTTTTCATTGGATAGTTTCTCAAAACTGAATAAATCTATTGATATTGGTCATTTTTGTTTCAAGATACAGATATGTATTACAGATATACAAACAATTCCTTTTAGTCTTTTTTCTGCCTTCATAAATTTTTTGTATTTACACTACCTTTCGCGTAAAGGAGAATCAATCAATCACATGAAATTTATAATAATATTCTATATTTTTAGTCGCATTTGTTCTTTAAGCATTTAAATCATTGGCTTAACCTCCTAAATAAAACGGGCTTTATTATCATGATCAACTAGGGCTTCGTGTATGTGACTGGATATCGAATTTGAGGACTGCCCAAAGATTGTCGGGTGGAATGACAAGGACTGCTTTGTTCAAAACTTGAAGTGGCTTCCAATGTTGTAAAAAAAAAAAAAAAAAAAAAAAAAAAAAATAATCCCATTCTACTTAAAAGGATTATGAAAATCTATGTGGTTTCTTTTCTGAGAGCATTATCATATTTACTTTGCAAATCTTTACTGTTTTTCTGAAATTTTCTCAGTCAAGTCTTTCACCTTCCAGAGACTTAAAACAAACATCTCCACAACAAACTAGCGTAGAACATAGTAGTAACATAGCAACTTTGTTTTGTAGATACAGGCTCTTTCAGAAAGGACTCCCTAACTTTGAAATGACATAACTGCGAAACAGTGAGAGGAAGTAAAAACAAGTGGTACATTGGATAGACAGGGACTTTAAATACACTGGTTTACAAAAGTAGTTACAATATTGAAATGTGATAACAAAATGTTGTAAATTCTGAACACAGTGGAATAAGTTCCTTGTTTCCCTCGTGGAAAAGAACCCTTTGATTTTTTAAAACAGAAAGTGCAGTTCAAAGGTCATTTTTGTAGAATGCAGTGGCTTTGCACTACATTCTACAAACATTCACTAGATTTGTATATTGACACATCCGTTAAAATAAAAATGGGCCTCATCATTAAACCATAAGCAATCGTTATGAAATTTATTCAATCAATTTTATCTGTATTTAAAATTCTATACCTGTCTATCCATAATACCACTGTTTCGCAATTATGTCATTTCAAAGTTAGATATCTTTCTGAAAGACCCTGTATAATAACAAAATAAGCCAATAAAAGACTTTGAACTTGAACTTAAGGCTCAGGGAAAACTGAACATCAGCCCTAAGCCGAATTTTTTTTATTTTATTATTATCCATTGACTTCTCAAAAAGCATACCAAACGTCTTATGTGATCACACCACATTGGGTTCGGTTTCTTGTACCAAGTTTTATCTGACTAGATTGTTACTCCATGCAGGTTTCACTTTAAAGAGGACGTGTACAGTACAATGTTTTCTTTCGCCGTCTTCTTCTCCTTTTTTTTTTTTAAACACGTACGCTTAATTCAAATCAGAAAAAATAACTTGACATTTTTTCAAAATTGAGACATTTTATTAAATTATTAAAAAAAAAAAAAAAAAAAAAAAAAACCTAGGGTTTGTCAAAATATTGGAGAAGGGGGGGGGGGGGGGTGAAACAATCCTTATATGTTTCATCGCACAAAAACTCAAACTATAAATAAATACATCTCCATTTGGCCATTTTTAGGTTTATTTGAAGACAAGACGAGACAGGAAGACAGGAAAATTAATTAATATTATGAATTACAATGAATCCATGCTGACCCCCTAAACATCTCAGAGTTGCATCAAGATCCAATCTACTTTATCTCAAGATTTCGACACTAGACTCTCCTGTTACATACTAAGAGAGCGCCATCTACAATTTTAAGTTACAACAGGCGGAGAGAGAGAGAGGGAATGAGCCCATTATCGTATTGGAAGGGACCGAGAGCCCAATACAAGTTTACGCCTCTGATAATAATACGGCTTTTAATATATTTCTATGGGTTTGTACCTTACCTTTTCTAATAAAATAGTAAATAAGAACAACGGCATACTTACAGTTGATGCTTTAAAATTTATGTTGAGTATATATTACAAATACGTATAATAATAAATTCTAGTTTACAAAAAGTTGGATTGATATTTTATTTCTTTTGCTGATGCTGACTTATTATCTGAAAGTCAGACGATAAAAATTAAATTTGGCATAATTTGAAAAGAATCTCTTCAAATGGGTACGTTTATAAGAATTTATATTGGTATAATTTGAATTGCATACACTACTCGCGCTATTTTTCCGACTGGGACACTTCTAGAAGAGCTGAATATGTATGAAAAGCATTTGAATCAGTCGTGTTCACCTATGAATTGATTGTAAATTTTTGAATTAAATCCTTTGATGTTTGTGAACTCAATTTTTACAGAGAATATATTTTTTCCTTCGGAAAAGAATATTTTGAAATGTTCTTGATTCGGATGCAGCGAATCGTGATGGTTTCCAGAATGTTCAATTTGTCCTCTTTCAAACACGGGCTTTCATTTAACTATCTTTTTTATTATACGAGAATAAAATGCAAATGTATATTTATTTTCCTGAATGCATATTTAATCAGTTACAGTAGTTTGACACTCAACGAATTTTGCACAAAAGTTGGAATTCACTAGAGCATATCATTCGAATTAAAAAATGTCTTTGTAGGAATCTCAATGAAGTTTAACTAGATGTTCTTTTTGTTATTTTAGTAACAAGAAAACTATTTAATTTTTCCAAACTCGTTGTATATCTCGTGATTTGATATTTTAGACTCTAATCTTTGAGTTGAATTTCTAACTCTAGAGTATAAATCGTCTGGAAAAAGCGATTCAACGAGTTAGAATATATTTTAATAATTTGTTGAGACTATATCAATGTATTAAGTTGCTTCTTAGTTGGGGTTATATAAATATATTAATTTTAGTTGCAAATGAGTTGAGACTAGAAATGAGTTGGCAGGCTTGGCTTGGCCCACCGGGATACCTCTACATATCTCCCTGTACGCCCTCCCTAGAAACTTCGTTTAAAACCCTCAGATGAAGGAAAAAAAAAATACCGCCAAATGGAAATTAAAAATTTCAAATTAAGAATTGTACTTAAAGGAAGAATTAAATGCTTGCGAATAGCTTAATATTCAAGACTGATTCAAAGTTCAAGCTTATCAAAGGATATTGTTTCGGTAATTGTTTAAATTGCAACACTTGTGAATTACATTCTTGATAATTGTGGGAATATGGTTATTTTTAGAAGGAAATTATGTTTACTACTACAAAGGGTTTATTTAACACATTGCAATAGTTTAACACATTGCAATACCTTCATTTTGAGACTTAGTCGCCCACTGAACTTACTCTCAATCCGTTTCCAAACCAAACCTGTAGATTCGTACTGGTATTTGTATCTATAATAATAAAACAAAGAGTCTGTCTGTCCTTCTTATAGAAATCTACTTAAAATAAGTGTAGTGCTCTGAAACTTCCAACATAAGTAGTTTTGACCTTCTAATTTGACTTTTGCAAAACATAATGTTAAAATTTTAATTAGCTTTTTTTAATTAATTTTTTTAAAATAAATTTTAATTTTTTTATGAAATTACTTCTAATAGGGCTACAGCTTTGAAATTTTCAACGTAAGTAGTTTTCGCTTTCTTAATGGACTTTTAAAAAACAAAATGTTAAAATTTTTATTATTTGTTCAATTAATTTCTTTTATAAAGCGACTTCAAAGAGTGGTACAGCTATGAAATTTTCAAAATAAGTAGTTTCGACCTTCTAATTGGACTTTTGACAAACAAATGTTAACATTTTAAATATTTATTTTACAAAACGACTTCTAGTAAAGCTACAGCTCTGAAAATTTCAATATAAGTAGTTTTGGCCTTCTAATTGTAGATTTGAAAAACATAATAGTAAAATTTTAATTATTTTTTTACAAAGCGACTTCTAATTGGCGTACAGCTCCCAAAATTTCAATATAAGTATTTTCGGCAATCTAATTGGACTCTTGACAAATACAATGTTAAAATATTCTCAGAGGGGTGAAGGGGGCTTGTGTTATTGTATTAACGGGGATTTTTTTTTCTCGACAGGGTTCTAATAATAAGGGAAATTAAGTAGCAAGTAATCTTTGAGCGAGTGAATCGAGCTTATGCTTGCGGAGAGATAAACCTTTCAGTAAGCAAAGCAAACCTATGCATGTTCAGCAATAAACCTCTTAGCGAGCAAAACAAGCCTGTGCTTGCTTAGCAACATATTTTCAGAGAGCGAAGTGAGCTTGTGCTTGCGTAGTAATGAACCTATCAACGAATAAAGCGAGTCAATGTTTACGTGTCCATGAAATTTTCAGCGAGCAAAACGAGCTCTGTTTACGTAACAATTAAACTTTTAGCGAGCGAAGCGAGCTTGGTTTTGCGTAGCAATGAACCTTTCAGCGAGCAAAGTGAGCCTGTTCGCTAAGCGCCAAAGCTGGTACCTCTACACCAATTACGAGTCCCCGCAACGCAGGGCTACTTAGCTAATTGTAGAATATTGGAAGCAATCTGTTTAAGAGACTGGATTATTTTATATTCTTGATCATAATTTGTCACCAGTTAAATAGCACGATGATAACTTTAAGTTGTTATGCTTTGTTTTAAAAGAAACCTTCTTCGACTTCGATGCATGCATGATCCATCATAAGTTTGAAAATGACCTTCAACGATTTTCTGCTTAATTAATTTATACTTGCATGCACTATTTTAAAAATAACTCATATAGAATGCTGAATATATAAGGTATTTTTAGAAAATTCCTTTGAAAGGAATTCCTGCTGACAGACAGATAGGTTGGAAGCAATCAATTTTCAATTACAGCTTGATGACATTTCTTTTGAAGCATCCTCAGCGTTCCGACGAAGAGGGTCGTTCTTCAATTTTGTGAAAGGGCGAATTGAAGGTCGCCCTCTTCAAAGGATCTTTTATTGCGTCCGTAAGTACTGAATTACGATGCGGAATGATAAATGTGGCTCATTTGGATCATCCAAATGGGAAGAGAAAGCAGCATTTCCAGCTTGTGGGGTCGACCAGTTTCTTATTTGTTGTCAATCTAATCTAGCAGTCACATAAAGATAGGAGACAAAATCCCCGGAAAAGGGCAAATACATATAGAGCAACTGTTTTTTATTAATTTTAGATCTCACAAGAAATCTCAACCATGTTTCTGAACTGTCTTTGTGATTCCTTTGTGAAAGGAGTGGTCTTTCAAATTGTTACCTCCATCTTGATCGTCCTTTTTAGGACGATTCGAAAATACATCGAAAATATCAGTTAGACCATGGAAAATTTTGTATCGAGTTGACACAACAAAAAGTGAAATCCATAAAGCGCCTAGTTCATCGTATTAGAAAAAATGTCTAAGGTGTTCTTTCATTTTCTTCAAAAGGATAATAAATATATTATAAATATATAATTAAAATTGATTAAATAAAAATGTAATATAAACCTATTTAAGCAAAATCATCACTATTATACCTATCAGGATTTGTTATTGTTTATTAATCGATTTTACACTCACAAAGAATGCAATTATTTGATTATTTCATTGTAAAATAACCACTGTTAAATATACATACATCCAAATAGTATCAGGGTGGAAAGCTTTTGACTCTGAAAGTAACTTGTTTATGAACTGCCCGTGAATCTGTAACGGTATAGTGGTTAGCGAGCTAGCTTCTAGACCGTGAGGTTGCGGGTTCGAGTCCCGTGTTAGGCATGGGTGTTTGTAAATGTATGTTGGCTTGTCTAATGAAGAATGTTTCGGCGCATTATAGCCCTCGTGTTGCTGACGGCGCCAGATAATCTGAAAACAACCAACCAACCCGTGAATCTGATGTCACGTGTCAAAAAAGTTCATTTGCGAGTGTTTATGCGCCTTTCAACGTTTGGGCAGGGCCGCAACAATAATTTTTGGTGCCCGGTGTAGATTAACATTTTGGTTATCGATGTACTTCAATGTCCTGTCTATTCTTTCTTCTTTAGAACTTACTGCGTGGCCCCGCATTGCGGAAACCTATCACTGGTCCCAGCTTTTGGCGATTCGCTAACAGGCTCGCTTCGTCCATTAAAAAGTTTATTAACACATAAGCGCAAATTCGCTTCGCTCGCTGAAAGGTTCATTGCTGCACAAACATAGGCTTGCTTCGCTTGCTAAAAGATTAGTTGCTTAGTAATAGAACCACACCTCTGTAAAAAAAAAAAAAAAAAAAAATTCATTCAATACAATAGCACCACCCGCTTCACGCCTCTGAGAATATTTTACATTGTGTTTGTCAAAAGTGCAATTAGAAGTCCAAAACTACTTATTTTGAAATTTCAGAGCTGTACGCCTATTAGAAGTCGGTTTGTAAAAATTTTAATTGAACAAATGAATTAAGGTAGTAGTCTGGTAACTTATGCCTATTTTCATGACTTCTTTGGAGGGTGGTTTTTTATAGGAAAATAAAAATGAATTATCTTGAATATTTAGAGTGTTTTTATTTACATATTGAAAATATAAAAAAAAATTTATTTGAAAAAATTTAATAGTTTATTACTATTATTATTGTCACTCGAAGTTGGAACCTCAAAAAAAAATGCACGTGGGTGGCCCGGGTGATTTTGGCTCTTGATGTTATCTGAAATCAAATATTCTTGATTATTCTTAATCTATAGACATGTCATTCTGGTCGGAACTACTGAAGTTAAATTTCAAGGGTAAATAACAAAATGGCGGACTTTGAAAAAAAAAGTCCTTTTATTTTAGCAAAGAAAGGGTTGTAAAATAAAAAGTTAGGGGTGAAAAAAATTCTCGTTAGTACCGACGAGAACTATAAGTGTGTAGAACAGCCTGTTAAAATTTGAAAGCAATCGGTTCAGTAGAAAAAAAAGTTAGGACCCGGGCCGACCAGAAAAACAATGTTTTGAGAAAAACGCGTTTAAAGTTCAACAACAAATTTTCATAAGTAAACTTATACTTACGGCAATCGTCTATGCCTGGAGCGTATAATATGCCTTCATCCTCTTCATAGGCATCATTCTCCGCAACTTTGTCCGCTCTTCGACTCTTTCGGGCTTCTTTCGATGACATTGCTGTGGCATTTTCCGCTTTTACAATCCGAGATTTATTGTAGGATTTTGCAAACGCGACAGCGCACGCGTCGTTGAGCGTACGTTGAGCTCTCATCAATGGCTACTTCAATATCTTCTTCATTTTTTAATTTTTCAGCAGACTTGCTCACAAATGTTACATCTTTTTCAGCAGTGTATCTATTACCGTGAAATTTTCGCTTAATGTCTGGATCTCCAGGACTTTTCGTACCACGTTTTTTTCCTTTCCTATCCATCTTAGATGCTTACGTGTCAACGTACGATCAAATACTAACAGAGTACTGTGAATTTTAACTTAAATATACTAAAAGCGCAAACAATAGAAGGGTCCAAGCGGTTGCAGCTGCCGGTCGACCTTAAAGGTTGGACTCCGAGGCGCTTTAGGAAACTCGTTATAACTCCCGAAATATTTCGAATTTCTGTCTGAAATTTTCACAGTATATTCTCAAGACATTGTACTTTCAAATTAAGCAAAATTTTTTTTTCGATTTTTTGAACCCAAGTTACCAGACTACTACCTTAAAGTTTTAGCATTCTGTTTTTCAAAAGTCCAATTAGTTGGCCAAAACTACATATATTGAAAATTTCACTGGTGTAGCCCTATTAGAAGTCATTTTGTAAAAAAAATTTAAATTAATTAAAAAAGTATTTAAAATTTTGTTGCTCTGTTTTTTAAAAGTCTAATAAGAAGGCCTAAACTACTTACGTTGAAAATTTCAGAGCTGTTTCCCTATTTAAAGTAGCTTGTAAAAAAAAATTAAAATTAGTATAAAAAATTAATTAATGAAAACTAATTAAAATTTTAACATCCTGTTTTTCAATAGTCCAATTAGAGGACCATTACTACTTATGTTGAAAATGTCAATATTGTAGCCTTATTAAAATTTGTTTCGTAAAAAAAAAAAAAAAAAAATAAAATAAATTATAACATTCTGTTTTTGAAAAATCAAATGAGAAGTTAAAACTATTTATGTGTCAACTTTCAGAGCTTTTCGTCTATTTTAAGTAGCTTTTTATTGAGGGACAGACAGACAGCCAAACTCTTTGTTTTATTATTACGGATTAGCTCATTTAATTTTGTGAATGCGGATATTCTGCAAATTTAGGTTGGTTGTTTTCAGATTATATGGCGCCGTCAGCAACACGAGGGCTATAATGCGCGGAAACATTCGTCATTAGACAAGCCAACATACATTTACAAACACCCATGCCTAACACGGGACTCGAACCCGCAACCTCGCTGTCTAGAAGCTAGCACGCAACCACTACACCGTTTGGTCCGCCTACAAATTTAGGAAACGATTGGCTAAATAGAAACAAAATATCTTGTGATATTATTTATTAACAAATACATAACGGATAATATTAATAGCTTATACACTTACTGTATATAAAATTACGTTTAACCATTAGTCTAATCCTAAAAGTCAAAGATTCAAACTAAACTTGCGGGCTTTTTTGCAGCAAAGATTTTGATAACATCATCATAGCAAATAGATGATGCTCTCTTGTGCTGAGTGAAAATAATTATCAAATTTGTTAGTCTATCTTGCCCCACGGTGCTTAGTAAGTGATTTTTAACAATTTTCAATTTGCTTCTACCTCTTTCGCCTGAAGTAAACCGTTATAGGAAGAGTTAAAAATATTTTTAATGCTGTGGTAAGGTTTGGATATCCTTTTCCAAGTCTGTGTGGGTAAATGAGTCCCAAAAGAGTTGTTGGAGGTGCCCACAGCGTTATCAACTGCCAAGGCATGGTGTATAAAACTTTCACCTTCTTGAAGTAATTCTTTCTTACCAATATCGTCTTGGAGAAAAGAATGCATTGTGGTAGTTATCTTAGTGTCAAGCAACAATAGTTTTTGTTTCATCATTTTGGCGGCCCCCAAGTTCGGCATTTGGGGCACACGCCCCGCTTGCTCCCCACTAAATGTGACCCTGAGTTTGGATATGGAATACTCGATGCGTTAATATTCGCACTTGACGTTTTTTCCTTGCGAAATTGCTGCGTTTGAATTCTAGGATAATATTGTAGTCATTGGTTATGAAGTCCAAGCTTAATCGCCCACCAAACGGTATAGTGGTTAGCGTGCTGGCTTCTAGACCGCGAGGTTGCGGGTTCGAGTCCCGTGTAGGCATGGGTGTTTGTAAATGTATGTTGGTTTGTTAAATGACGAAATGTTTCGGCGCATTATAGCCCTCGTGTTGCTGACGGCGCCAGATAATCTGAATACAACCAACCAATCCAAGCTTAATCATGGGAGGTTCGATCTGGAATCCTTCTCACAAGATTCCTGATCTTTAACTGCAACTTTTAGATAATGCATTCTTGGTTATTTACTAGAAGTAGAAGAAGGTTTAACAATCATCATAGAGATTGATATTAATACTTCTTCGCCAAACTATTTACTGTCTGTTGGTAATCAAGGGTAACCTATTAAGGATCAATTACACGTGGAGAGTTTACTATTTACTAGCCAGCTAGTTTAGTCGCCGATGAGTCGAAGAGTGCGCTAGTTGACGATGACGCTAAAAGCTTCTCATACGCTGTCTAGCCAACTGGCTGATGTGTAGAAACCCCGTGGTTTTGTTCTTTGGCACCGACTAGACGCGTGCCGCTTTTGTACTAGCAAATGTGATGACACACTGCCAATTTACTCTCTAGCTTGCTCAAACACCGGCGAGTAGTGAGTAAAGTAGCCCGGCTATCAACTTTTTCCCAAGCTTTTTGATTGGCAGCTAGCCCTGCTAGTGATTAGATGACATGGAGCTAGTTTACTGTCAACTAGTAAACTAGTTGTCTAGTATCTAGTAAACTCGCCCCGTGTAGTTGACCCTTTCACATCATTAAATAAGGGCCAGTACGGCAGCTAATCATTTGGCGCCCTCTGCTAGTGCAACAAAAACTATTTATGTGCTACCCAGAAGTTACAGTTAGAGATGAGTACACAAGATAAAAGTTATTCAAGCGTATTTCAGATTGTAGAAAATCCTCTAGATTTTCTATTGCAAGACTAATTAAACGGCAAATCTAATGAAAACTACGCAGAAGTAAAATTCCGCATTAAGATACTGGTTGAATACAGCTTTATGAAATGTTCATCCTCTAAAAAAAGATACGTTTAAAACGACGTCACGTAATGAAAATTTTATAAAATTAATATCGAGAAAATTCCATTCCTACCAGTAAAAGAAATAGGTCCACAGTTCTGTCCATATAAGGTGTCTCCACCACGTTTAAAACTTTTTTTCAACTTTAGAATGAAATAGTTATCTGATAGCAACAAATGAGTGTGATTAATAAAACAGGTATTTAAAATTGAAAAATTTTAATATGATCCCTGTATAGAAGATTTAAATTAGAAAAGTTTTCCTTAGTTCTACTATCAATAATTCTCATTTATCATTCAATTCAAATTCCACATTCTTTCCTGGAAAATCAACATTCTCCCCAAAAATCGATATCCGTTCCTAAATATCCTTACCGTTTCGTCTCTGAGTACTTGCAAATGATTAGCCTTCTTAAAAAAAAAAAAAATAACATGAACGACAATTTTGGAAGAATAGAGCTGAAATTTCTTTCTATTAGA
Source organism: Linyphia triangularis (assembly GCA_963978545.1). Classification (NCBI taxonomy): domain Eukaryota; kingdom Metazoa; phylum Arthropoda; class Arachnida; order Araneae; family Linyphiidae; genus Linyphia; species Linyphia triangularis. The sequence goes on along the minus strand of OZ021721.1, from coordinate 80,776,582 downwards.
GTACCACATTTTGTTAATATCCAATATCAACGAGGAAGCTGCTCTAAATAGAACTTCCAGGAGGGCACTTACGTTTACGAACATCCCAGAAGTATGGTGTTGAACTACACCTTCACGTTTGTTAGTGAGTTCATAAACATTGTGATTCGAAAACAGAAGAGATTATATAGATCATGTTAAAGCAGGAATTTCTTATACTATCCACAACAGGAGGGGATAGGACATTATGCTAAAAATATAAGAATTAGTGAGGTTGCATACATATAATTTACTAATCAAGGTTATTTAAATTTAAGTAATTAAAGAAGTACGTATGTTAGTGGTGATAACAAAATGAACAAAATTTAGTCACTTGAAAAGAGCGAAATCAGAATTTAATTATTTTTATAAAGAAACACAGAAACGTAACTTTGTAAACACTAATGTAATATGAATGTTCAAATTGTTAAGCATTCTCATCTATACATCTTGAATATCTAGAAAATGCATTCAAAATAAACAATTTATTGAATTTTATTAGAAATTTTTATTTAGAAATAAATGTTATATAATAAAAGTATTGAGAGATTAAAAACTCCATAAAATATCTTTACAAGTATACTATGACCGATTACGTATGCTTAGTTATATAGGTAAGTAAAAATCAATACGCGATGTAGTAAGTGCTGTTGTTGATAACTTTGCCATATATATACATTTATTAAAAGATGTTATCGAATTACGATACATACTTTTCTTTTTTATTTCATCAATTAGAATAAAAGTTATAGTCAGGGTTCGATTTTTTATTTAAGACTGTAAATAAATTTTGTTACTGTTTTTTCTTTTCTAAATAAACCTTTTATTGATGGTGATTTAGTTTTTTTTTTTTAAACCTAAAAAGAGTTATTTAAAATGGTAATTTCTTACTACCTAGCAAGAGAGATTAGAATCAAAGCAGAATGTGAAAGAGGTAACTGCTTTTATTCGTAACGACTTATATGCAGTTCTTTAATATTTTTTCCCCTTCAGAGTCAAAAATTATTTTTTTCTATAAGAGTTTAAAGAATATTTAGAATTAACTTTAAGTTGTGAACTATAATTGTAAGTGGTTCATTAAAAATTATTAATATTCTTCTGAAATTCAAAATTGCTTATATTTGTCTAGTTTTATGGTGCTTGAAGTATAGATAACTAAAAACTTTTTCAAATAGCAATATCACAGTGATGCAAATGATGCTTTACTTTATTTTCCATTTACCTCTTAAAACGGTCGATTGGCGTTTAAAATTTTTATAGTTTTAGTGAGGACCTGTTAACTTTTGTAAATTTTTGCGCAATACAATGAACTTGGCATTATAATAGTTATGAACCAAGCCAAAAACATATTAATAATTTAAAGTCACTGTGTAGAAATGTAGAATATTTAATGAAATATCAATTAGAATTTTTCAGATTTTTTTTTTAGGGTTAACTTAATTTTATTTATGGTTTTATTACTAATTTTATGGTTTTAACAGTGTTAGGATACATCAGTTTGCACACAAATCGTTTTTAACGATTTTCTCTCTTTGAGTAAACTGGCTTTCGAGAAAAGTAACTACGAGTAATTCATTTCTTTCCAATTTAAGACTTAAATACGGTGCCGCATCTTCTTGAGAAACCTCCCGGAATGCATTTGCCCTCTTGACACTTACACAACTCTCCGTAGTCCATACTCTAATAATGTTACTGAGGAGCTTTTGTGCAAATACTTCGCAATATAATTAACTTATTTTTTGCCACTTCCATTCAATCAAAAATTATTTAGTGCTTATTTTTTAAAACAAAATTTGAAAGTTGATAGTTCGTTTTTAATGAAGATTAAATTGATTTTTTTTAAGTACATTCGATCTTATTTAGAGTTAATTACCTTCGATTCAATTTAGAATGTAATTATTTCCAATTTTCACTTATAAATAAAAAACTGCTGTAACGGAAAACTATTGCTTGTAATATTTCGATAAAATGTTACTATTAAGAGCAAGATTCTGAGAGATTGAGCCACTTAACATTAGGGGGTGATTCACACCATCTCCGATTTCCCCCAAAAAATTACCAGTTGCTACTGTACTTATTAGAGGATAAAATCTGAAATTATTTGTTCCGTAGTTGTACAGTACAAATTCTATGACCTATCAGAGATCACCGTTAAAATTGAAAATATTGGTGTTTTTGTGACATAAGAAAACTATTTTTATCCATATAAAACTTCGTAAATAACTTGCCGCCTGCATTTCTTCTGTTATGGAATGTACTAGCATAGATCTTTATGAAACATATAAAAAGTTCTTGGCAAATCATTTGCGCAAGGTCATTCAAGGTCACGAAATGTCCAGGTTTTCATGTTTTTTACCATTTTCAAGCTTGAGTTACATCTTGCGCGTTTGATTTGCCACTGCAAGCAAGTTGTCATTGGATAGAGCTGTGTTAGTATTATTTACTAATACATAAAACATTGAGGCAAATTGAACTCATCGGAAGTTATTTGGTGCCAAAATCGAAAAATCTCCGAATTTGACACAAATTTGAGCTTGTATATCTTGATGCGGGAATAATATATTGACACAACGCTGAGACTATTTAAACACACTTTTATTATACTTAATGAGAAATTAAACTTTAATGAGGCAAGTTGAAGAGAAAAAAGTAAATGACACCATCCTTACATATTGATGCATTACTGTTTTCATTCATGTTTTCAAAAATTAATTTGTTTTCACTTCACTCTTCCTCATGTTTAAAACAATTGCTTGTAGTATGTCTTTTAGGAAAGGAACTTTGACTGATCTTCTCCCGAAAGTTACAAAGGACCAAAGAAAACTGGGCTTCGGTGCATTGTGTCGATATCATCACGCAATGGCCACTTAAACTTATCAGTTCCTCTCTGAGGAAGAAATATCATTTTAAACACGTTATCCCCACAATCTTCTAGCAGTTTACCATTGTAAAACCGTTTATCGTACAGGACAGCGTAAAAAGAATGGGGATGAATTTCATAACCGCAGTCCTGATCAGCAATTAGCTTTATCACTTTTATGATATTCTCCATTTGGTGGGGGATAGTAATTTGGATTTCAACAGTGAATTCCCCATTACGCATGCAATCAGTTCCAGGTACAAGTCTTACCAAACCCTAAAGATGAAGACAATATCACTCAGCCATAAATATATAACTCTGATGTTTTGCCCAGAAGAAAATTGCTCATCAACGTTTAAAACTGCAAAGGTTCCTACATATTGCTAGAGGAGAATACCAAATTTCTAAAATAATCATTGGTCAAGGCAAAGCCAGAAGTGCATTTGCAAAAAGAATGGAAGCAGTGACAGAAAATAAAAATTATAAATTTACTGCAGCTTTTGAAGAATCCACTACAGAGAATAAAAATTACATCTATTCAAGTCTTGTACGCAAAGAAGAATGGCACTGAAACCTAAAAGGAAAGTTACATGTTTGAACCAAAATCAAAAACAGTTTAGAGTGCTTCAACAAAGGAAATAAAACAGGAAGTAAATTAACACCCCAAACTGTTGTAAATATGATGAGAAATCTCACAGTTGATGGAAGGAAGAAATTTTGTTCAAATGAATATTTTACACGGGAACAAATTACGTCACATATCCACAGAATGAAATATGCAGTGTTATTGAAGATAAAGTCATTAAACAAGATGACGAACTTTTTCTTTGTATCATTGAAGGCAATCAGGTATGTTAGATGACTTGAATAGATGTAATTTCTATTCTCTGTAGTGGGTTCTTCAAAATCTGCAGTAATTTCGTAATTTGTCTTTTTTTGTCATTGGTTCCATTCTTTTTTTAAATGCACTCCCATGGGTTTGTCTTGACCTGTGATTATTTTAGGAATTTGGTGTTCTCCTCTAGAAATATGTAGGGATAAATCCTCTGCAATTTCAAACGTTTATGTGTAATTTGCTTCTGGGCAAAACATCACAGTTATAAATTTTCGGCTAAGTAATATTGTCTTCGTCTTTAGAGTTTGGTCGGACTTGTGCCAGGAACTGATTGCATGGTAATGGGGAATTCACTGCTGAAATCCAAATTACTGTCCCCCATCAAATAGAGAATATCATAAAAGAAATAAAGCTAATTGCTGATCAGGACTGCGGATATGAAATTCAGTCCCATTCTTTTTACGATGTCCTGTACGATAAACGGTGCTACATTGGTAAACTACTGGAAGATTGTGGGGATGACGTGTTTAAAATGAAAATTTCTTCATCAGAGAGGAACTGATGAGTTTAAATGGCCATTTCGTGATGATATCGACACAATGCACCCAAGCTCGGTTTTCTTTGGTCCTTTTTTACTTTCTGGAGCCGATACAGTCAAAGTTCCTAGCTTAAATGATATACTACAAGCAATTGTTAGAAACATGAGGATGAGTGAAGTGAAAACAAATTAATTTTTGAAAATTTGAATGAAAACAGTAATATGTAAGGATGGGGTGCAAAAAAAATCATTTATTTTTTTTTCTCTTCAATTTGCCTCAATAAAGTTTAATTTCTCATTAAGTATAATAAAAGAGTGTTTAAATAGTCTCAGCCTTGTGTCAATATATTATTTCAGCAGCAAGATATACAAGCTCAAATTTGTGTCAAAGTCAGATATTTTTCGATTTTGGCACCAAATAACTTCCAATGAGTTCAACTTGCAGCAACGTTTTATGTATTAATATATATTACTAATATAGCTCTATTCAATGACACCTTGTTTGCAGTGACAAATCAAACGCGCAAGATATAATTCAGCCTTGAATATGATAAAAAACATGAAAACCTAGACATTTTGTGATCTTGAATGACCTTGCGCAAGTGAATTACTAGGAACTTTTTATGTTTCATAAAGATCTATTCTAGTACATTCCATAACAGAAGAAATGGAGGATTCAAGTTATTTGCGAAGTTTTATACGGTTAAAAATGCTTTTCGTGTGTAACATGAAGAGTTTTGTAACAAAAACATCAATTTCATTTTTAAAGGTGATTTTTGACAGGTCATAGAATTTGAATGGTAGAACTACGAAACAAATAATTTCAGATTTTATCATCTCATAAGGGTAGTAGCAACTGGTAATTTTTCGGGGAAAATTGGAGATGGTGTGAATCAGGGGTAGTTCAACTTCTCAGAATCTTGCTCTTAATATTTAATAATATTTTTATTCAATCGTTTAGCAATCACATTCTTAGTTATCCTATTTTTATTCTCGTAAACTATTTCAATTATCTTCTCAATATTCCAGATAATTTTTTTTTCTAAACCGCTTACAAGCTAAGCTAAAATTACTTTTTTTTTTTTTTTTCTTACACCAAGTGCTTTATAATGTAAATTAGAAATCTGAGTGGATAGTTTTTCCTACTCAAATCGTTTAAGTTCTGATAACCACAAATGAATATGCAAATAGAATCCTTTTAAAACCTCTTTTTCATTTTCTAACATAGCACACTCTAGTGTATTTCGAGTTTTGAATTTGTAAATTCTTCTCGATGAATATTTATGAGGATAGTCACTTTGAAAATAAATAGTTGCGAACTTTCTAATGACACATTAACGTGAATCATTTTCCTCATTTTTTAGGAGTTTTTGTTGCTCGGAGAAACTCAACATTTTGTTTGAGACTGAAGAAAATGTTTGGGTTTCGTTCTTTATAAAAACCCTAGTTTGGAATACCTAATTCAATCTTTTATATTCCTGGTTGGTTGGTTTGTACGCTCAACGACCTACATTTGTGAACAATAACGGCTAATAAGGCTGGGACCAACAGCTTAACGTGGATTCCGAACAGCCATGTCTAATCAAGGATTCGAACCCGGCACCTTTGGAATTCAAGGGTAGAGCACTAACCACACAACCATCAGATGAGCATATGTTCCTGGTGTATCGTTGAAATAAGATTTTATTTTTTTTGAGTTCTGATGAATATTTGCTGAGAGGATAGTTTACAGGAAGATTAGCCATTTTCAAGTATCTTGTATACAATACAGTTCTTAAATGCAATTCTATTTCTTTTGTTACCAGATAGCATTTGAAAGTTTTCAACCTTGTGTAAACCTCCTAAACCAGAGTTCGCCTCTAACTTTTACAAGCGGGCCGAATGACTATGTGGGAGTTTTTCGCGGGCCGGATACACCAAAATATGAATCTTCAATTATTATCGATTTAATAATATATATTATTTCTGAAAACTGGGAAAAGAATATTATTATTTTTTAATCTTAATAAAATTACAATTGATATGATTTTTTGTCAAATAATTAAAAAAATAATAATTTTCATTATTAGTAAATCAAAGTCTAAAAAAGAAATGAACCTATTGTTCCAACGTGACAATGCGACTTGACCTAATTTTTAATAAAAGTATTTAAACTGAACTTCCAGATTGCTCCGTTTTATTCAATATCAATTGTGAGACGATGGCGGTCGAAATCGTTCAGTTTATTTTATGTAAGAGTCGATATCTTCTGGAGTATTTGTTGCAGTCAATTTTAATAAATTGTTCAAATGAGGTTCAGTTCAGTTCAGTTAAGTTATTCCTGTATTTATTCTTGATGAAAACAACTTTTCTGAAAGCTTCTTCGTATAGTTTCTTCGGGCACTTAGTGGAGAACTCTGTTCTACATAGATAATTCATATTATTTCGGATAAATTACAATTATGTAAAAAACAAGAAGTCCATACTGTGAAATGGGATTTTTCTTTCTTTTGTGGGCCGGCGGGCCTCAGAAAAACCTGTCGCGGGCCATATCCGGCCCACGTAGTGGCTAACGCTGCCCTAAACGAAAAGAATTCAAGGTTCAGATGACAAGGATCCAAGCTTTTTAAAAGCTGGACAAAGATGTCATAGTTTACAGTTGAGAAGCTTTTCGCAATGTTTTCACAACAAATCTTTCAAAAAGGTTTACACTATAAGGAATTTACATATCCGTTATAGTGTAAACCTTATTGAAATGTTTGTCGTGAAAACGTGTCGAAAAGCTTGTCAACTGCGAACTAGTAAAAAGGTTTACATACCTCTTCATAATAAGCTTGTCACAATGTTAACACTGTATATGTACCAATTTAGAATCGATATTCGGGGACTAACCATCGTACGACTTTTCAGTAAACCCTTGCCATAGGGTTTGTAAGTATAACGACAAGTAAATAATACAGTTTTCGTAACCTTGCATGTCATCTGGGTTTCTAGTTTTTTAGCAATTGGGTTGGTTCTTGACTCTTGTGGAGTTTTCTAACGCTATGGCTTCGTTAGGGACATACTGCGTTATAACGTGGTAAAAACAACAGTCCACCGTCATAATTTTGAAATTTGGTCAGATGACGAAGTGCTGCCATTTGAGATTGCACCTCAGTCTTCACATCTACGCCACTTTAACGAAAGGACATGATGACTGTGATTAATTTAGCATGCAGCAGCCACCATTATATATAATGTCAGTGTTATGACAGTGCTCTAGCACGGTCTCACAGTTTTCCGGTAATGAGATCTGCTCATTAGCTAAACGAGTCATTGAGAATCATCAATTGGGAACTTTTCTATAAAACATTATTTTCCGATTTTATTGATTATTATGTAGCACTCAATTGCCCTGTACTATGTATAAAATTTTATGTTTCCTACAATTACATTTTCATGAAAAAGCTAATTCTTAGATTTTACATTAAAAATGGATAAATCATGCTTTTTTCATGCTTGGAGTTCCAGGCAATGAATAAGCAGAAGGATTTCGGTGGTTTAAGCAGCATATTACGTGGTGGTTGGCTCCTCTCTCCCGCTAGAATAGTTTTCATTAAAATAGCTCGACGAGAAATGCATATTTAAACACATTGTCAAAGCACGTGTAGAGAGGTGATAGCAATAGGTTGTAATTATATTTATTTAAAGCTAGAGAGCTCAATTCTCTCGTCTCCAATTTATGCTCTTCAACTTTATGCTAAGTTAATTTCTTCAAGTCCTATAGAATACTTTAGTGAATGTTATGAGAATAAATTTACGAGGACTAAAATCTTATAGCTAATTATCATTTTTTTTCTATTTTTATAAAATCTGCTAGATCTTAATTTGTTACCAAACACCTGAATTAATATAAGTATGTTCATTTACATAAAATGATGAAGCGTCCTGGTTCGGTGAAATGGGCACTTTTTAGTTTTTGGCATTGTGTAGCCAGTTGAGTTTCCAGTTATTTGATTGAAAGATAAACTGTTTTTATCTCACTATCTTTCATGTTTCTTTCGAGAATCTGAAAAACGCCGCAAACCACTTTTTTTGTTAAGATTTGAAATGTCACCAGTAAATTAAAAGTATAATTTTAATTTTAAACGAGTTATTTCAGTTTATAAATCCTTTTGGTATTTATACCAAGATTATAAACGATAAAACCTACTTCTATTTAAATAGTATGCTTGATACATAAAGCCGTAGAAATTAAGCTGTCGTGCTTATGTTTGATTATAGGGATAAAATACATCGGTGTAAACTTTATATTAAACAAGTAACATAGGCGTTTCTATTGCGGTATATCTGACCCAGAAGAATGTACATTTTGGCTACCTTTAATGACAGAAATATCTCCCTGTTAAAGTTGACGATATGTAATAACGAAGTCCCCTGCCAATTTAGAGGTTTTATTATAAAAAAAAAAAATGTTGCAAAATTGGCAAGTTTGGGGGCTAACTTGTTATCCTAGTTTTAATCCAATATATTTCTACTTTCAACTAATGTCTGAATTTTCCGTTGAGTTACTATTTTGGGAGCACGTTTATGGTGGTTTGGAATTTTAGTTTTGGATTATCCACTTGAATTCTATCTAATCTTATTAATCATATCGATACCATTAAACCTGATATGGTTTAAATGTCTTATAAGTAAAATTTAAAATTTATATGTTTAAATTTTACGATTGGCAAAATGATGTTGCTTGAGTCTCTAGGTGATATGATTATGAACAATTAATAAAGGCATATAGGAAAGTAAAATATAAATGTATAAATTAAATAATGCTATCGTATTTAGTCTTTATTGTATATTTAAATAATGTTCCAACGTTTCTGTAATTTTATTTAATGTTCATTTTATGCTGTGTAAGTTTGAAACGTCTACGGTTAGGCGATTGTTCCCAGTGACCAATAGTTAGATCCACCACTGCCTGAATTACTGCTGGTACGACATTTTTTATTTTATGTAAATTTAAATTCTGCTGTCATAGACTGTTAATATTAACAATAAGTTGATTTTTTTTTTAATTTTAATTTTTTATTTCACATGAAACACATTCCATAATAAAAATATTCCATAGTAAAAACAAACATAAAACAACTGCTTCAATTTATTCATACTTTATTTCTTACAATACCGGAGGTTAGAAGAAATTGTCCCCCCCCCTCCCACCCGCATATTACATACATGACTTAGGTCTCACTCCCATGAATGAGTTAATTAGAAGGGACAGCATTGGTTTTTAATTGTAGTAATTTAAGTTTGTCCTGTAATAATTTAAAAAAAAAAAAAAAAAGAAGAAAAAAAAAAAAAAAAAAAAAAAGACCGTAATATATAAGGCTTTGAAATCATGAGACATTTGGATTTAAAAACATTTTTCGTTAAACAACCAATTTCAGCAACACATTGATTTATCAAAGAAGTACCGAAGTTGAAATTTTTTTTTGTATGTTAAGTACATAAACTGATTTTTCTAGGAGCTTATTTTGATACACCTCTGCAATTAGAAAAACTTTCTGCTATTAGAAAATTTATAACTTCTTCAATCATGTTTTTAATGTATATAATTTGCTTTATCAACATTTTCAAAGCCTCAACGCGTAATGTCTACAATCTTTCGTCCTACTCTCCTTCATTAATGTTCTCCACGCAAGCATAATACCCGCAGACGTCAATAGCATAGCAAGCAAGCCTACCGACTTGATGGCATGCAGCCCTATTAATCACTTATTGCAATTTCCAGCATACGGCTCTCCGTCATCTATCAAAAGAGAAGCGTGAAAACTGCGTCTGATGTCAATAAAGAGGCTCTCCGTCATCTCTGCTTTGGAGGATTAGTCGTGTGTCATTTAGACTCTTGCTTAGGAGAGTTGGGCTAACACAGATGATGCGAAAGCATCAACTATACGGAAATCAAGTTAACGCGATACGGAATTCCTATTAAATGCTGATGTCGATGAAGATCAGAATATTAGAGCGGAGAATCGAGCTTGTCATACTAAGTGAGAATTGGGGGAATGAGTTAATGTCAGAAAAGCGCCGACTTCAAATTAAATGAGACAAATTGACTGAGACTGTTGCAATTAGAATAGTGGTTTGACTCAAATACCAAGTTGTTTCCGATTTGTTCTCGAAATTAATTCTCTTACTTTAATCGAAGTGAGAATATTTTTTTAAAGCCTGTCTCGGTTGTAATTAAGATCAATTACGAATGTATGGCATTAGTGGATACAACTATAAAGTTGTCTTTGATTTACAAGCATAATTGGACTTACACGTTGATAGAACCAATTTTTGTATGCTAAAAACATTCGGCGCACATCGAATTATAATTTCAAATTGTATTTAGTTATTACTGTTTCAGTTGTAAGAAATGTTTCCTATATTAACATATTTACATTTCTAACTGTAATTACATTAGTTTTTGAGTTTTAAAAGTCCTTGCCTCAATTCGTTCGGGATGATAAAGAAATGAGATTTTGAGTGTTCTCTACTTCTAAATCTAGGAACGGGACAGTGTTTCGTCACCAAGTACAATGCCAAAGCTGCTCGTGGGTAGCCAATGTAATCGGACTGCATTTAAGTTTATTAGTTTAAAAGTAAAATTATATATTATACTAACTTCCTTAAATAAAGATTAGAATTGAAAACGAAGGTAGATTTCTACGGTAAGTGAACAAAACTTCAATAAATAACAAACCTGGTGCTTCGAAGTATATTTTAAGGGGAAAAAAAAAACAAAAAAAAAAAAAACACTCATCTTCAAATCAATCTCTTTAAGCGTTGACACAGCCAGTTGCTGAAATTACGACCCGGCTGAGTTCGTTGCTAGGGCAACCGTTTCTGCTACGAACTTCTTTCCTCTATGTTTTGAATGCAGCGTTATCGTGCGGCTAGGCCGAGAGAGGATTTTTAGGATTTTGGCTGTGCTTGGAAATTCGAGGAACTGATTGGCTGCGTGATTCGGCCAGGGCGGGCAACAGGGACACTTTTAAGAATCTCTCCAAAACGGAAATAGTTTTCGTAATGTTTACACTTGTGCTGTCTTGTAATTGTGCTGTGTAATTTCTTAAGTTAACTATTTTGAAACAAGGAGTTCGTTATGATTATATGTGCATTTGCTTGAAACTCATTTTAGAAGATAGAAAGAAGATGGTATACGTTAACAACTTAAAGAAGAAAGACCGATATCAAAACTGTCTTCATGAAAAAAGGGAATACGTCCCAGCATGGTCGTAAGTTTCAGTTTCCTTGGCATGTGCTCTTCTCGTGGTTATGTGGTAGTTTTTACTTACAAAAAATGTTTTGTTGACCATGATTGATGTCAGAATTAAAAAGAGAGTTGATAAGCAAACTTGGTTTGTCCCCCTGGCACACTCTTGGTATCGTGCTGATCGTCCTAGAAAATCCTTTTCTCTACATTGCGACAGACGTGCCCAGAGGCACTCTCCCGCTTTTTCAGTGGTCATCTGGGAGGCCTTACTTCAGTGGCGGCCGGTGATCAAAAATAATAGTGTAGTCGGAAACATGAGACCCCCCCCCACACACTACACACTTTACACAATCATTCATGAATGCAAAGTCTTTAATCTTCATGGAGGTGGCCAGGAATATTTGCAGGGGGGTGTAAGACTAGATTTTTTTCAAAATCATTAATATTTTAGAAATGTTAATTAGTAAAAAGTAATTAACATTTCTAAGAGAAACACTTTATTTCTTCCAAGTTTCGAAAATAATTAAAAAAATTCAAATGAAACCCAAAGGCAGTATTGGATATGTTCAATTGAATTCTGAAATTAGATTTCAAACTAGTATATCTGATTACTTAAAAAGCAAAACATTTTTCTAGAATTTTGAGAACTACACAGGAAATGATACATATGTGCTTTTTTTTTATCTTGAAATTTATACCTTTACCCCCCCCCAGTTTTTTTCAAAAGCCAGGGGTTGCAAGAGTCCTTGCACCTTCCTGTCGCCGCCCATGTTAATCTTTAATAATCAAACTCAAATCAAAGTGTCCTTTCAGTTTTTATAAAATGAATAAGATGTAAAGAAAGCACTCACTTATTTTTTAAAGACGAAATCAATCCTCCTTTCTTTTAAACTTGCGAATCAGTCAATGATGTCGTAATAAAATGGTGTTGTTTTGGTAACACACTCACTCCACCCACTCTGATTCTCATATGCGGAGCCAATCAGATCATCGAATTTTCAAGGTCAGCCGAAGTTGGAAAAGTGCTCACTGGCAGTCTAGTCACATATTACGTGGGGGGAAAGGATCTGTTGGGTTTTATCAGTTACCATGACAACGTAGCTGCCTAAACAATGTTCCAGGAACACTCGGCTGCTGTCTGGAAGAAGATCACCAGTTTGGGTTAGTATTGAATATTGAGGCAACAAGTTTGCTGTTTATCGGATTTTTTTACACTTACCGTAGAAATTGGATCTTCATTTTAGAAAATTGTAAAATATATAATTTTAGTTTTGAACACATAAATTTAGATGCAACCCTGCTGCACTGGCTGTAGTGCACGAGCCGCCACTGCCTTACTTTCCAAAACGGTTGTAAATCTTATCCTTATTGTCCTAAATGTCAATATGAGCAGGCCTCTCCGACACACATCCTAGGGTGTCTGGGGTTGTCAGGTGATGACCTGTTTGATCTTCCCTTAATTGTTTATGATTTTTTGCAAGTGAATAACCTAGTAGATCTCGTCTAGCCGTGGCTATACTAGAAGACAACCTGATTTGAGCTCACTCAATGCTTTACAGCTAAGGCCTCTATATAGAGGACTTAACTGTAAAGGCCCCTATTTAGCTCAACTTGGCAATTTCGTACCCTTTTGTTGATAGCGTTTTTTTTTTTCCCCTTTCTTTCTTTCTTTTTTTCTTTTTTTTTTTCTTCTTCTTCTTTTTTTTTTTTTTTTTTTAAATTCCCGAGCGAGCTGACATTTAACTGAATTAGGATTATACTGACGCAATTTTGCTGTCAAAGAATTAGGAAAATTTTTTAACTTACTAAACAGTTTGCTTTAAATTAAGCCAATACTGGCCTTCTAATTGTAACTTTGACAAACAGAATGCTAAAATTTTAATTAGTTCTTTTTTAATTAATTTGAATTTTTTTACAAAGATACATCAAATACAGGCACACCTCTGAAATTTTCAACATCAGGGTTCCCACCTAAATCACAGAATGAAATTCAATGACTATTAAGGACCTAATAATGTTTTTAAGGACCTTTGAAAATTTATTTTCAGGCATCATGTCTTTATATAAATTTTTAATAAAGTATATTCTACCAAAAAAGTTACAAGTTGGTGGATGTGTAATACACATATGTCGGAAAATTCCAATACGATGTAAATAAGTGGCGGTCACGCAGTGATAGCAAGTCCAAGTTGAATTTTCATAAATTTTGCAGTTGGCCACACAACATCTGCAAAAATTAAGGACTTCTAAGAACCTCTAAGCATTTTCAAGGCCTTGAAATAAGTTAAAAAATATTAAACACTTTTAATGACCATGGGAACCCTGAACATAAGTAATTTTAACCTTCTAATTGGACTTTTGAAAAACCGAATGTTAAAAATTTAGTTATTTTTTAATTAAAAAAAAAAATTTACAAAACGACTTGTAATAAGGGGCTACAGCTCCGAAATTTTCAACACAAGTAGTTATTAATTAAATATTTCATTACTGATTCAAAGCTTTTGTTTTTATCTTATTTGGAATATTTTTGAAAAACTGCTTGACAACCGAAAAATATTTATTTCTTGAAATCGATATTTTGAATGTTTTCTTATGGAAAAGGTAAATTTGATTCAGATAAAACCCTTTGCAGAAATTGGCACTTTGCTTTTATAATTGGAAAATTCCTTATTTATAATTTTTCTACATATAGTCTATACATGGAAAAGTTACATGCATGAATATAGTAGTAGTTTTACCATGCAATTCTTAATTTATAAATAGTGTTTACATAGTTCATATTTACTTCATTTTAACTTTATCCGATTTGTTAATTTCAAAACAAATATATAGACACTATATAAAAAAGATTAGAATGGTTCTAAAATATCAGCTTAAATTTTGATGTTACTGGGTGCTTAATTCTAATTAATTTCCTAATTTAACACTATTATTGTTACCAATTTAAATGTATTTATACTAAGTCAATTAGATCCATCAACACGCTAAGAATCTGTTTCCAATCTAAGTAAAATTACTAATATGTACTACTATTCACAAATTCTTATAATAAAAAATATTTAATTGAAAATTATTATACATTTTTTTAAATTTCAATAATGTAAATGTGATATTTAGTTTTCATTGATCAGTGGTATGAATGATAAATTTTGATTTTTGTTAAAATTTAACTTAATATGTACTATTAGAACAAACCATATAATGTAATATTTAATTATTCATATTGTTATATAATGAATGTATGCATTTTCCTAACAACTATTTTCTTTTCAATTAAGGAAGTTGTTAACTTCCCTGACTTTTAACTGAAAGTCTAATACAATCGGTGCTCGTACAGATGTTTACTATATAAGCACTGATTGTGTTATACATTTCTTTTACTAATGTTTGATTAATAGTAGACAAAATGAAATATTTATTGGAAAACAATGATATAAAGAAATGTAATGAAAAAAAAAAATGTAGCATGAAAAGCATTTAAACATCTATGAAAGCTTTTTTTAATAACATCAGAAAATATAACATAGCAAAATAAAATTTACAAAAATATTGGGAGATAATTTTCAAACACTATATTTCTGAATATCCACAGATTTTTTATTTGCAGAGTTAGATGCATAAATCTTTGTGGTATGAGAATTTTTTGTGGCCAAATGGTTGATAATGCCAATACACCTGGTATTTAGGTAATATTCAACAATTTGCCTTGTAATATTGCAGCAATCTGGAGCATAGCATTTGCACTTTTCAACAACTTTTTCGATAAAAGGTGCATCAATTTTCTCTTGGGAATTTACAATGCTGCTCTTATTGTGCATTAAAACCTTCTCTGTCACAATGCATATGTTGAAAACTAGACATGAAGGCCTTTTTAAACCTCCCAAGTTGCAGGATTCCAGCAAATATTGCACGTCTCTTGAGAGTTTTTCTCCTTCCTTCAATTGTAAGGTTTCAAGGCAGGTCCCGCAAAATTTTCTTTTCATCATTGCATTTACTGTAGCACCTGCAATATAGAATATATCATTCTGCTCAGAGATAGGTATTTTGATACTTTCCCAAAGGAAGGCATTCTGAGCAGAGATTTTGTGGAAGAAATTGCTGCTGCCTTCTTCAATTTTGTAAAGTTTAGCAGATGACGATCTGCGTCACTCGTATAATGAGGAACTTTAACGTTTTTTGGTTTTATTTTTAAATAAAAGTAGAGAAAAAAATCATGAAAAGCAATACCATTTTTTCAAAAATTTGAGCTCGGATAGATAGTTAAAAAATATTTAGTTTTTCACTTTGCAATTTGGCGGGAAAAAGCCACTTTTGCGTGAACGTCAACGCGCAGATAATGAACCAGTCTAAAACCTGTTTTAGACGAGGTTTCTCCTTCGTTTTGCAACTTTGGGCCTGATTCTCACCTACTCTCGAATCGGAATTGCAATCGGAAAGGGGGGTGTCACGTGACTTTCCGATTATTTGCGATTCTCACGTCAAAATCTCGTTTAACGAGATGTCCAATCTCTCGGAATGCGTCTCGGTTGCTCTGGAGCTCTTGGGATGCCATGACGATTATCGAGATCTCGGCGAAGTTTATTCTGATTGGTTGTTCTAGTTGTATTGTATGTTGAAGTGTCTATTGTTGCTGCTGTTTTAAAACAACAAACATCAAAATGGATCCTGCAAGAACATTAGTTTTTATGAATTTTACCCAGTATTTAGTGAACAGGGAATTGAGAAGACAAAGAGTATTTAGAGATAAAACAAATCCCTTTGACTCTCACGATATTCATTTTATTGAAATTTTTCGGTTTTCGAAACCTGCAGCATGGCTGGTAATTGAAGAAATTAGAAGTGTACTTGCCACACAGTGCCAGAAAAAAAGAAATATGAGCCCTGAACTACTTTATTTTTTCTGTTATTAAGACTCATTTCTCCTAAGTTTTACATAAAGCTACGGAGCCAATACAGGAAGGAAAAAGTAATCATGATAAATTCTTATATGTTCACTACATTTACGAAAAAAAACCCCTGATCTTTCCAAACGGTATAGTGGTTAGCGTGCTAGCTTCTAGACCGCGAGGTTGCGGGTTCGAGTCCCGTGTTAGGCATGGATGTTTGTAAATGTGTGTTGACTTGTCTAATGACGAATGTTTCGGCGCGTTATAGCCCTCGTGTTGCTGACGGCGCCAGATAATCTGAAAACAACCAACCTGATTTTTCCTTTGACTGCCAAATAGTTTTGGTGGTATCAGGCAAGAACGTGATTCATGTAATTCAGACGGCAGCCAACAGTTAGCAAATTAGTATTTGCATGTTGCGATTCTTATCAATATTCTAATTAAAACTGTTGCATAAATTTATCTCCTGTTGGGTGCCTGCTATTAATTTTTATCAATTATTAATTATTAATTTACCAATAATTTTTATCACTATGTTCTAAATCATAAACAAAACATTGTGTTCATCACAAAGAGTTAAAATGCACAATAAAAGCCATAAATACCGCCTAGCTTGTGTTTGATAAAAGTTTTACTATTTTTTTTTTTTTTTTTTTTTTTTTTTTTTTTGAGTCATTCATTCTCAAAATTTGCTGTCTTGTGATTTAGAGGTACCAAAGGTATTCCTTTGTTATCATCAGAAAAGTTAATAAATGTTTTAATGCATTTTAGTATCTGTTCAACTTTCTTGGAAACCATTTCTTGCAACACCACGAGGAGAAGACGAGTTCCTCAAGAAAATTATGAACATTGAATTGAAGTCAAAACAGCACATGGTTCTGAAAACTCTACTGCGCATTCCTAACCGCGCAGTTTTCAGCGGAGGAAGTGCGTCATTTTTCGATTTCGGGAAAAACTGAGGTCAGAATCACTCCTTATCTACTGAACGAGAAATGACCAGATTCCGAGAGAGCCGGTCACGATTTTTTTTCCGATTCGATCGGAGGTGAGAATCAGGCTCTTTATCTCTGCTTAACCACGTCACGGTTTTTTTATGCGTTTTTGGTCACGTGACTTTTGCTTTGATTTCGGCTAATTTCAAACTCGATTTTTGATTAATTGAAAGCATAATGATAAAAAATAATTGCACTGCTCAAATATATTCGTTGGATAACACTAGAAAATACAAAAAATATTCATTTTCCTCACTTGTGCAAGTTCCTCATTAGAGCTCTTTACATCGCTCAAATATTGAGATACGCAGATCATTTTCAGAGCTTTTCGGGATTGAAGGGCTGTTGGCTTGCTCCCTGCCTTTCTCCTGATTTGGGAAAATACATTCTCAAGAGCATCTTGGGTCATTCTACTAGGCAAGAAGAAATTGTACCCGCTCTTCAAACAATCTTCTGATAGTTGAACGATAACAGTGGTGTATTAAGTAGAGGTCAGCGATACATCGATACGACGATATTTTTATCGATATTTAAAAAAAATATCGATAGTAAGAACATCGATACAAGTCACCGAAATATCGATATATTTTAAAACATTTTCAGTTTTTTGATGATCATTTTGTAGTTCCATGTGTTTTTTCGATTTTCTGTATTCCCTTTTCAAAAACTTCAAAACTAAAGTTTGGACTTGGCCGAGAAACAGTTAAAATGGCCCCCTAACCAAAAAGAAAATATAATGTAATGGAAAGATGAGATCATTTGTTAGTAGTCATTAACATAGCGCCGTTTCTGTTGCCAACGTGTGACTGGAATTTGCATATAATTTTAAACATTAAAAACATCTCTATCAGCAAAATATGCGGTAAACTACTTTTCAAAATTTCTTCTTTAAAAATAAATGTGAATTTATGCATGACATCCAAATGTATTTTATTTATTCTGATTGACAATATAATTTATTTATTAAAACAATTTTTATAATTTATTTATTAAAACAATTTTTATAATTTATTTATTAAAACAATTTTTATAATTTATTTATTAAAACAATTTTTATAATTTATTTATTAAAACAATTTTTATAATTTATTTATTAAAACAATTTTTATAATTTATTTATTAAAACAATTTTTATAATTTATTTATTAAAACAATTTTTATAATTTATTTATTAAAACAATTTTTATAATTTATTTATTAAAACAATTTTTATAATTTATTTATTAAAACAATTTTTATAATTTATTTATTAAAAAAATTTTGGTATGAATTCATGAAAAGTAGAAATTTGCCCCAAAAAACTTCGTTTCTGGCAAAATTGAAAATCAAATAAAAAAAATAATTATGTATCAATATATCGATATTTTTTTCTATGCAACGATATAATATCGATATTTATTTTGATCAATATTTCCGACCTCTAGTATTAAGAGGCCTCCAGCCCCTTGAAATTCTCAAGCTTTTAAATATCTCAATTACTTCCTTTAAAAAGCAGTTTTCTTTAAAAATTTACTTTAAATGTGGTCGAAGTGTCTAAAATTGAAAACCATATTAAGAATGAAAGTGACATCACCTACATTCAACAAAATACAATATTTCCTCAAGCCTTCTACCCTCCTCTAGTCCACTTTTGGCTTGATATGGCACCCAATTACACACAATTTTTAGAATTTAATTAAATTACTAACACACAATTTTAAGAGAAAATCACTAGCCTTTTCTTTTGGTATACCAATGCTTTTTACTCACTGAGATGCCAATAGTTTTGGTGGATTTGGAACCTTGAATATAATTGGAATAGCATAAAATTTCAACTTCTTCCAGCTATCAGCTCTGTTGGTTTCAAAGGGACTGTCTTCAAAGTGATCCTAAAACCAGTATACGAACGCTTACTCAATATTTTCTTAAACATACACATATATTAGATAAAACATACTTAAGAAAAAAACAAACAATGATTTTGTTTCTGCAGAAAACTAATGTAATTTTCAGAAAAGATGAATATTCATTAGTACTTATGAGTAATTCAAAATTAAATTTGGTGTACGATATAAGACATTATTTACAACAATGACCAACAGTAAATAATGATTCTAACTAAAAATGTATTCAAGTTATGGTAAAATATATATTTTAAACATATTATTTAAATCTACATATTAACAAAGTTATATAAGCGAAAATACTTTAGAGTTGACACAAAATTAAGAAGACGAAAATCAATAAGAAATTTTATTGTAAATGCAGAGAAATATTCCAGAAATTTCCTTAGAGTGGAGAACAAAATTTTACATGTATATTAAAATACAACCATAAGATAGAAAAAATAATCTCTACATTAATTGGGGATGGGGCTTATTATACAAATTACTTAGGTTGAAAAGCAATTAAAATAATTAACATTCTTTAACGAATAAAATTGCCCATTTCTTTTTGAAAAAATTACATTCTTCTGACCTTAATTACAAACAGAAAGTAAGCTTTATTCAGTTCGTAGTAAAACCGACCTATGCCAAATTGGCGACAAAATATTTGGCACTTCAAAAAACTATTTTTAACTTCAAAAACTATAACTCCGCAGACGTATTTACAGCCATAAGGGAACCGGTTCCTACAGTGCACTTAGGGAGCTCACTTCATCCTGTCCTCTAGTATAGACATGGAGATTAGAAACAACAACTAAAAGCGCATTTGAAATAATGCTGGATATGATGGATTAACCACCACCACACGAGCATATAAAGCACACGAGGATCAATCGAACTTTTAAAGAACAACTCTTTGAATTGATAAGAAGTGAAACTCGAATAGCTGGTTCATTAAGGAAAACTCTTAACTTTATAATGTTGAATTTAACAAAAAGGTCGCTCTCTGAATAGACGCTTCATGCATACCCATCAAAGCAGTATTGTTGTAAGTAAACAAGAACTTATATTTAGAGGCCAAAACGAGAGAGAGTGTTTTTTTTAATCAAAACTATAAAAAATTATTTGATTAATTGTTCTTATTTTGTAATATTATGTTATAAATGTTATTATTTTGTAAAAATTGAAAGGAAACTTCGAATTGAGTATTACAGAATTGGCGTTCGTTAATGATTGTGGAAAATGTGTAAGTAGTTGGGCGAATGGGGGGGGGGGGGAGGGGAGGTGGTAGGGAAGTCGCAGTCGAACCATTTCACTATTTTCATAAAATAATATAGCTGATAGAGTGGTAAGTAGATACTTGTAGAAATTAATTGATTGCATCAACTTCAAATAAGCATTAAAATGGAGTTTGCAAACAGTACTTCGGAAAACAACTGAATGGCCAAATAAATTATGTACTATTTTGTCAATTCATTTTCTAAACTACAGAGCAAAAGACTGGTTTCACAATTTTCCCTGCAATGCGATGCAGTGGACAATGAGCAGCTCTGTGAAACCAAAAATACTGAAAACTAGGATATGGTACAAAGTTACACTCTATGAATTAAAGTTACTCTCAATAACTGTACTGTTTAAGAGATTTTTTTACGATTTAAATAATTCCCTTCATTATTTGTTGATAAAGTGAAATTAAATGCTAAAAATGTTCCACGGATGTAAGAGATACAATTTATCTGAAAATCAACCAGCCAGATGAGCCGCACCAAGCCGAGTTCTGCTTTCTAAATTAAATTTTATACCTCACAGTAATGGAATATAATATTTAACTCTTATAAACTTCCATAAAAGTAAATTTTCCAAGCAATCTTAAATGCGCAGACTGAGAGCGGTTACACTAGTTTTTTTTTTATTTATGCCAACTGACTTTAGTTGAACTGATAATGGAGAGAAACATACAAAATAAAATGAAAGATTTTTTTAAATTATTTTATTATTTTGTAAGATGATTCAGCGGCAGCAAAAAAAGGTCTAATACTTTAATACCTAATTTAAAAGACAACTTTTCAACAACTTTTATTCCCAATGCTGAGATTATGTCACTTAAAAATGGTTCAAGGTCTTTTATTGTAGACAATCCTCACCGAAATTAAAAAAATAAATACAAAAACTATAACTGAAGAATTTTATTTGTTCTAATGAGCACGGAATGTTTGAGATTAAAAAATGAAATCGGTTTATTCCATTTATTCAGTAGGATAATTAATAATTAGTCATTAGGGATTACATTTTCAACAAATAACCAAGAATAAAAACTTATGTATTTTGTCTTCAGTTAGTCTTTGCTCTTAATAAAATAACTCATTAGTTTTCTTATAGAATCCAGTTTCTTATTGTTATTCAGTTAACCATCAAACACCGTTAATAAGGTACTTAATGCTTTTTAATGCCAGCTTGCTCCCAGTAATTAGGTTAAGTTTTGTTTTTCTCCTCTTGCTTCTACATTTTCAAAACAAAAATAATTAGGCAGTGAAGCCAATTTTGCCAATTAGCAGTGAAATCAAGCAGGTTCTCCTAGAAAACTTAAAAAAATAAGAAAATTTTTAAATGTCCTGTTGGGCATGTTATGTAGAAGAAAAAAATAGATTACCAAATTTTTAAAAAATAGAACCAAAAATTTACATGCCCGTCATTTTGCGCATTAAGTGCTGATTACTGAAAGAAAGCTAAGGAAACTTGTTAGAATCATTTTAAAACACTTTGGGTCTGTGCTATTTTGCTATTGCCTTATCAGAGCTAGATTGTGATTAGATTGTTGATGAATTTATTGACTTTAATATCTACCTCAAACAGACAATCTTTGTTAATGAAGTGTTGGAAACATGTCATTAGTGAATTTTCCCCAAAAAATTGAAACATTTCAATTTTTAAAATAATATACCACCACGCATTTAATGAAAAATAATATCCAATTCAAATTTATACTGGAGCCTCCAGTAGTCAAGGCGTCGATTATCACAGGTTGAGGGATCTCTCCAGCCTGCTGAGATAACACTGGAGCACGTTATATCCTGTGAGGTCTCAATGTCCTTTCGTTGGTGTGGCATGAATGTGGTGAGAGAGGTGTTTGCTCAGGTGTCAGCGCCTCGTCATCTGATTTAGCTAAAAAAAAATAATATATGTGGCTTATTTGTATACGTTGGTGCTACAATATGCAGAATGCTTCTATTGTAGACCTTGCTCCAGAAAAATTCAATGCACCCATTCAACCAAATTTTTTCATGCCAACAACTTACTGCTTTGATAAAAATGTTGTTAACACTTTTTTGTAAACAATGCTAATTTTTATCTTTCTAGTTCTTATTCGAGTAAAACCAACTCTTGAAACAAATAGTGCGCTCTACGCATCTCTGTGACAACGTCACACGAAACATGTTAAAAGAACATAATGCCAACCAACCCTTACCGTTGCTTGTGTAGAGCTTAAAGGAAGCTTGTCCACAATGAGCATGCTGTAATGCAATTCATCTATTTTCTCAGCATTAACCTTCATCTAAGTTTTAACTGCGTAACCTTTCACCAAAATATTTATCAATAAAGATATATAGTTCCCGCTATAATAGTTGGTTGAACGGAAAGCAAAAATAAACCAGTTTGGCCCAGGTACTGAGAAAATAAGATAATGATATGACAGGTAACAACACACACACACACACACACACACACACACACACACACACACACACACACACACACACACACACACACACACACACACACACACACACACACACACACACACACACACACACACACACACACACACACACACACACACACACACACACACACACACACACACACACACACACACACACACACACACACACACACACACACACACACACACACACACACACACACACACACACACACACACACACACACACACACACACACACACACACACACACACACACACACACACACACACACACACACACTTTTTTATCATTCTGAAAAAAAAAATTTGGGTTCCTATATCTAAGCTCTTGAAATCATTAATTTTCTGACGGAGATGGCCTTAAAATACACTATAGAATGGGGGAAAACACGTTCAGGAATGGATCAACTCGGTGACGTCACGAAATGCAGGAGCAGGCCCGGGTAAGTAGTAGAACGACCTGTGCGCGCAGCGCTTATCGAGACGGTCCTGGCTAAACCCTCTGTAAATAAATATTTTCTGTCCAATATCGAAGTGACTAAACGAAATGCTTCTTTAGAGATGAGGTGAAGAATAGAGTGGTTTGAAAAAAAAAAAAATTTTTTTTTTTTTTTTGAAACGCATTAGGTGACAAAAGTTGTTACATATCTTGATAAGAAAAACCGTAAAAAAAATAAAAATAATAATAATATCTTCCGATCGCACATTCACCTCAAAATTTGGAGAAAATACAAAAAATAACTATTTTTCCTAATTTTTTTTAAATTTCAAAACGTTATATATTTGAAAGACAATAGTTTGCAATGTGTAGTGAAAGGATGGTATAACACAGAAAACCCTACTCTAGGCATTTTTAAAATATATATTAATGATTAAAAATATTCAAAAATACACTTTTTTGTTAAACAAATTTATTTTTCTTTTAAATGGATTCTAACGTTTATGACATATTTTTGTTAAAATTGTTTTATTTACTTCAAGTAATCACTGCCATGTTTTGGATAAATACAAAAATACATTTTTTTCATCAATTTGTAGAATACACCAATCACTAAATTATTGAGGTACATTAGTTTGTATTGTGTGGAATGAAGTAGATAGAACTTTGAGAAAAATCAAATTAGTAATTATTCAATAATAATTGTTCACGCATAACTTTTGAAACTTTGATAAAACTGTGTTTCAGCGGGTTTCAATGTGGCCTTTCCCGTGGCGCCTTCTCTTCCTTTGAATCTCATAAACTTACTTGCTTATTCATTGGATCATAGAGCACATGGCTGGGTTGGTTGGTTGTATTCAGATTATCTGGCGCCGTCAGCAACACGAGGGCTATAATGCGCCGAAACATTTCGTCATTTAACAAACCAACATACATTTACAAACATCCATGCTAACACGGGACTCGAACCCGCAACCTCGCGGTCTAGAAGCCAGCACGCTAACCACTATACCGTTTGGTCGGCAGCACATGGCTGGGATTGGGACTGCCATTAATACCTACCTGAAATAATCTGACATATCAAATTGCACGTCGGGAGACTACTGCAGTAGGATATATGCCTCCTATACTTCAATGAACTACCATTCAGACGCTTATTTAAACACGTAGATAGTACTACAACAGGACCAACCTCTTTCATAGGAACATAGATACAAAATTGAAGAACTGAGAAAAATTTCCTCTGACAGATTTTTATACGTGTTGAAAGTTCAATTCCTCAAGTTTAAGTGAAAGTACTAAGCACAGATCAGTTATATCTTCTTGCTATTTTTGCAGCGATTAGATCAGGCCAATGACTTGACAGCTTGTAAACCTAATACCCTTTCACATTCCAAATGGCTAACAACAGAAAATAAAGTACATAGACTATATGTGAAAGAATGTAAATCATTGGATGAACTCAAGCAAGTGATATTCTTTATTTTAAATTGTTACATACCACATTGACTTCGAATTAAAAAAAAAAGTTAATTTTCTGAAGGACCTAAGGTCATATATAAGGCAATTCGGTTGTCTTGATACCTCCTTGAATATTTACTGGAAGTTCTAAACTCGGTTGTTGAACGAAATGCTTCTTTTCCTAATCCAAAGTATTTGATTTTGGCAATGATTTTGGACGAAAGGGGAGATGTAAGAGATCTGGGATGTCGGGTTTTGAAATCTCAAGAACTTTCCTAGAGACAGACCATCAGTCATTTCAAGGCAACCAAACTTAACTTTATTGCCACTGATTACTTGGACATAATTACTTGGAATGCTTGCAATTTGTTAAGGAAAGTAGCAAACAGTTGTTAGTAAAGACTGGCTCTGGTGGAAACAGGTTAAGACTGGAAGATTGGCCAATTTTGACTGAGCATAGTTCCAAAATAGACGATTTTTTAACAAACGAACATGTCAAAAACACCACAAATTTTTGTTCTCTATCCCAATTTTAAAACTGTGCATCGTTATTTCAAAACCTCTTCTATATTTAATCCAGAATTGGATGAGATTGACCAATATTGTTTCCTACGTTCTACGTTCTACATGGGGATTGGCCTATGTCTGGCAAAATTTGTCAGCGTTTCTGTGCTACTGTGGACCACTGTAATCAGATTTCAACTCGTTTCCTTGTCACTCATAAGCTGTGGAGAGCTTGCGTAGAGACAACACATAAAGAGGGTGGCCCTGGCTCCAAAGACGTTAGGACAGTACCTTTTTTTTTAAGATCCATAATGCCCGACTTTTCTGCAAAAGTTTCCTTCAAAGTGAATCACTGGGATAGAAAGCTCGAGAAAAAAGTTAACCAAATAAATAAAAGCATGTTTTTTTACAAAAAAAAAAAAAAAAAAAAAAATCAAGAAATAACGTTAGTACCCATCTTACAGAAAAATCGTTATTTTTAACAAAAAATTTTAGTTTTGAGTATTTTTAATTATTATTATATGTTTTAAAAATGTATAGAATAGTGTTTTCCTGCGTCATACCACCCTTTCATTACACATTTCAAACTATTGCTTTTCAAATATATAACGTTTAAAAATTAAAAAAAATTTAGGAAAAATAGTTCTTTTTTGTAATTTCTCCAAACTTTGAGGTGAAAGAGTGAAAGGAAGATATTTTGTTTTTTTCAAGTTTTTTTTTACAGTTTTTCTTATCAAGATATGTAACAACCTTTTTCACCTAATTTACTTTTTTCAAAAATTAAATTTTTTTTTTTCGAATCACCCTTTTGAAGAAGCAGATAAATGAAGTAACTTCGGTAATTGTCTATTTAAAAAAAAATGAAAAAAGCTTAAAATATTGCTTGGTAAGTTAAATGGTTAAATATGATTTTCGCCGTGGGGAGGGGGGGGGGGGGAGTTGAAATACGAGACGAAGTTTGTTAACTGCCGTTTATTGAGACGAAGCATTCATAATTTAAGTTAAAAACCAGAAACTTAAAAAAAAAAAAAAAAAAAAAAAAAAATCAATTGAAATCTCCTTTTACATGCCAATGCAATATACCACAACATGCTTTTTACGCAGTATCTCACAACTCTAATAATGTATATTATAAGACATGGTAAGCGGACATACGATCTTAGATCCAAAATAAACTTTGTAGTGCTTGTCTGAGGGGTTGGATATTAATACGTCATCACAGATAGTTCTCAATAATGAATAAAAAAGTATAAGATAATAAGGGACTGAACCAGTGCCTGCCAGAGCAAAGAACATGTGAAGGAGTGAAGGCTAAGCAGGTGCTCGTACTAAAGTAGTTTATAGTGGAGTACATTAGAGTACATTAAAAGGTGGGGCACATTTTTAATGGCTGGGAAAATAATATAAAATAAAAAAAAAACATTTTAAAGACAAAAATATACAGGTCGCAAACTTGTATGGCCTATAAACGAGTTAAATGCAATGTAAATTAATACCATAAAAATGAAATCATGAAATGTTTGAACTATTTAGTACATAGTTTATATTATATACTAAATTCTCAAGACAATTCACCATGATGGATTATGATGAATTGTTCAGGGTCTTTTGAACTTCGGCTCCACAATTGGATCACAATCAATGATGGCTCTAATGTGAGGGTAGACTCTATTAACAATTTTGTAAAATAAATGTTTTCATATATAGATGAAATAGTATTACCATTAAATCACTATACAGCGTGTCCCCGTATAACATGGCCGACCTGTATTTTCGACACCGTTGGTCCTAGGTGCATCGTCCAAATTGAAGAAATGTTTTAAATTGTTAAAATATTTATACTGAATAGTTTTTAAGTTCGGAAAGGGGTTGCTATAAAAATTACGGATTGTAAATTTTTATATGGTCCCCAGTTCCTTCAACTCATATTTAGGAAAATGTTGCCCATGAAAAAACATTTTAAACAAAAAAGAATTGAAATTTGTACGACCAATATTCATGGAGATATGAAAAATGGAATTAAGACTTATACCACTTTACACCCTTGGTTATTAACATATTTTAAGGGCATGTACACAAAATGAAATACAGAGAAAAAGCAATTGCGTTTGAAAAATTATTCTGTAATATTACTATGTAATCGAAATGGGCGAGAGGCTCCAAGACAATATGCAATTAAATTTCCAAATGTTTAATTTCCAATGGTAAATTTCTAAAAATTTCCAAATTTTTAAATGTTGTAAAGCGTTTGCGAGAAACGGGTAGCATAGGAAGTCGTCCTCGATCCGGAAATTCAAGAGTGGTATTTTGGGCTATGCTGTTGCTTTCCCTTATTCAGTGTCAAGGACATTAGTGAAGCATGTGGGTATTCAAAAGCCCATGTGTGGAGAGTCTTAAACCGACACGGTGCACATCCTTATCGCCCGCGATTGATGCAAGAGTTTTTGCCCGGGGATGAAAATAGACGGTTTGATTTCTGCAATTTCCTCATGAACAAGCTAGAATCGGATTCATTATTTGTGAATAACATTCTATTTTCTGATGAGTGCACGTTTTTAAGAACTGGGGTAGTAAATATTTAAAACACACATTTTTGGTCCCTGCAAAATCCCCATGTAATCCATCCAAAGAAGAGTCAACTGCGATGGTCCGTTAATGTTTGGTGTGGCATATGGGTGGAATCGTTAGTAGGACCTTTCTTTTTTGCTGATACATTAACAGGTAAAAAGTATGCGAACCTGTTACAGGGACCATTATCTGACTTTCTGGATGACCATGTCGTGTTAGCAGACTTTCAGACCTTAAAAAGATGTGGTTTCAACAGGATGATGCACCACCCCACAAGCAGCTTCCTGCCGAACAATACTACACAACATGTTTCAAGACAACATTATAGGCTATGGAGGTCTGGTAGAATGGCCTTCTAGATCTCCAGATCTAAATCCTTTAGATTTCTTTCTTTGGGGATTTTTGAAAAGCAAGGTCCATGAAAAAGAATCGACGAGTCTATTAGATTTGCAGAATCGAATTTTATCCGCTGCCACGTGTATTACGCCTGTAATGCTGAAAAATGTTGAAGATGAATTTGAATTACGTGTGCGCTTAGGCATTTTAGTCGAAGGAAAACACTTCGAGCATATATAATTAAGAAAAAAGTTATTTATCCTTTTCACTTTGTTCATTTCTATTACCTTTTATTTTTGTTTTTGTTAACAAAAAGCGCTACTTTCTGAGTATGTTATTATTTAAAGTTGCTTAGTTAAAATTGTTTATAAGTTTGTTTGCTGTTTATTATGTGTTGTAAAATTTGTAATTTTTTTTTTCAAAGCCGTTTCTAGTCAAAAATTATAATGTTTTAGGCGATGAACAACAACTTGTTTGCCGTAATCAAACCTAGTCTAGAAGCTCGCTCTTATTTCGATAAGACGATATTTTCTCATTTCAATTTATGTACGGGCCCCCCAAATACCGTTAAAACTTTAAACTCCATAACACCGTGGCTATTGGTCGAAATAATTTAAATTTTTTTTATTTGAAATGTTATTTCATGAGCAACATTTTTCTAAATATGAGTTGGGGGGTACTGGGGACTGTAAAAAAAATTTACAATCCTTAATTTTTATACCAATCCCTTTGCTATATATATATTAGAAAAGAATAGAGTACATTACAGCAGACAATATTTTCAGACTTTTATTAATAAAATAATTAAAGACGCAAATTTCCACCAAAAGTAGTTTTATTTGCAGAATATTTTCTTTCTAGAATACATATAATCAAACACAAAACTAAAGGACATAGTTATTTGACCATTATCGAGTTGTGTACACAACTGAAAAATTCTGCAAAAATTACATATATACCCAATTTATAAATTTCCTAATGATGAGCAAATTTAACTAAATTTAATTAGAACAACCATTACTTAAATTGTTACTAAAAGACAAGGGTTAAAAATTAAAAGTTTTACAAATAAAGTATTATTTTCTTGGACATATATACAGGCAACTGTTATTTATTGACAAACTGCTTACAAGTTATACTATCATTACCAATACATGACATCAGTCGGTGAATCCAATGTAAAAAATGGTATCGGAGCCACTCTGGTAGAACAATGATGCAACAGTGAAAATTGGAATTTTACACTAAATGCAAAAAACTAAATTGATTTAACTACAAACTGTCAACGCCTGTCAATATGGAACTGGCGTAATATTATCATAGTTCCTTCTTTGTTTTTCTCGATGCACCAGTTATTTCTTGACACAATAGAGAACTTAACTCCGTTTTGACAAATTTTGAAGTTGCTTCATTATTATTGTTCTTGTACCACCAGAGCGGCGATATGACCAATACACAACAGAGACAAATAAAACATTTATTTTAACGATACCTTTGTTTTCTAAAAATCCTATTGAGTAGATTTATTATTGAGTCCACTTATAATTGGAATAAAAAAGTAGTCCGTTACAAATTCAAATGGTCCCTTAAAAAATACTAGTATTCCTCAAATAAAAGTGGGTTATAAAAATGTCTGCCTATCTTATGACTTATGTCACTTCCTTTGGAAGAATTAGAAGCGTTTAACTTTCCGGAAATAATCTTGAGTTTATTACTTTACAAAAATAAATTGTTTCTTCCTTATTTCCCCATGATCCTTAAACGACGAAAACAAATTGAATTCCGAGTCGTTTTTAGGAAGACGTTTAGTAGGATTAAGTGTTCTCTAATACAACTGATTAAAATAAATCAAAATCGATTTTTTTTATAGTTTTTGCATTAGGTACATTGCATAAAAGTTTTCCAAAAGATCTTAGTTTAATTCAATAGCATGGTTTTACTAAATATAAGTATTAAAGGACTTTAAAGTATTAAAGTATTGCTTAGAGTTAATTTATTTAAAATGTCTAATTTTGAGAAGTTATTAGTTGGTTTATTCAAAATGTCTATTAGTGAGAATCCCATTAAATAAAGAATATCCTGTTAATAACAGTAAAAATTTATACATTTATCAAATTTATAATCTTTTCCATATGTTTAGTTATATTGACGTCTAAAAATGCACATGTGCATTACATAAAAAAATCCGAAAGCTAAACTAACTGTGTCTTTCGTTCGAATACTGTTGAAAGATAAAACAAAAATTATCATTCTATATATACTTCATGAACTTTTTTTTTATAAACATACATACAAATGTTTTTCTTATAAGGGTTCATATTAATTAAAACATTATAACATTTTAAGAACGTCAAAGGTAACCCATGATATTAATTCATATTTGAATTCAGCGTAAGAAACGTCAGAATATCAACTATCATAAATGTTTAGTGAGAGGTTAGTGAATTAAGTGATGATAAAAAAAGCGACCAACATTAAAAAGAAACATCGGTTTTTAGTAATAAATAGTAAAATTATTAATGTATACTAATTTTGAGTCAAATGGCAGTTTGGTAAAGGCCAAACGTAAGTATCAACTTTTTGATTAAACAGTTTTTTGATTATTAATAAACAAAATATTTAATTAATAAAACAACTTTAGACATTTCATGAGTAGAAATGTAAAATTGCTTTGTTTCTCTTAATTTCACACGAAAATTTGCATATGCATAGTTTCTCAACTGTCCTTTTCTTGTAAAAATATTCACAAACATTGTTTGATGCTATGCATTTAATCTTAAGAAATAATGGTGGCGCTCAAGGTTTTTTTGCACGAGTGACTATAGAATTAGATTGTTTACCTTATTTATCAACAGAAAAACGGTAAAATATATAAATATTGAAGATGTTCATTAGAATCATACACTATTTAATTTTTTTAAACTAACATTCATGACATTATTGTAGCAGTTAAATAAAATATTTTCGAAACATTTACCATTCAAGTTACGTTTGCTATTGTGCTCAAATTGTCGTTAAGAAATAAAAGTATTCTCCATCTAGAAATTTGGTTTAATTTCTCATTTTATAGGCATGCGTAATTACATCTAAGTTATTAAAATTTAGTTTGTTGGGGTTCTTGACAAGTATGATTTCCCCTTATATGATGAAAATGGGGGATATACAAGGTTAGACCGAAAAGTAAAGTGACTTATGTTATAATAATCACTGTATTATATATTTGCAGATAAATGCATCACTGTTCTTCAAAGTAGTTCCCGCCGTCTACAATACACTTCTGACAACGTTCATACAAGTTCTTGAAACTTCTGAAAAAGTCCTCCTTTGAGACTGTCTTAAGTTCTTTGGTAACAGCAGCTTGAATGTCTGAGATGCTTGAAAATCGGTTTCCTTTCAGTGCCAATTTCAGTTGTGGAAAGAGGATAAAATCTGCTGGGGCTAGATCAGGGGAATAAGGTGGGTGTAATACTAGTATTACAGTATTACGCCCTCTTTATTCCTCTGATCTAGCGCTAGCAGATTTTTTCCTCTTCCCACAACTGAAATTGGCACTGACCGATTTTCAAGCATCTCAGACATTCAAGCTGCTGTTACCAAGGAACTTGAGACAGTTTCAAAGGAGTTCATTTTCAGAAGTTTCAAGAACTTGTATGAACGTTGTCAGAAGTGTATTGTAGACGGCGGGAACTACTTTGAAGAACAGTGATGCATTTATTTGCAAATATATAATACAGTGATTATTATGACATCAGTCACTTTACTTTTCGGTCTCACCTTGTAAAACTAAAGTTATTTCAGTTTCAATAGTTTTTCTCAATATTCCATTATGATGCTTTATAATTTGTGAAATTTACTATTTTAAGTTTAATCTATTTAATTGTGGATGCCATTTCGAAAGTCCATTAGTGTTCATTCATTATTAAAATTATGGCTGTGATTAATTAACGTCTCATAAGCTTGTCTTGGCATTTTTGATATTTTAGTCTCTGCTTGATGTCAACTCGTATTAGTTACAAAACAGTAAAAAAAATATATATATATATATATTCTTGCCCGTCGGACTGTTTGTAACAAGCGGTATGCTGTTTATTCTCTTTGTTTACATGCTATTGATGTTTGTGCCACTTTTCAAATTTTGTCCTGGTGTCAATTACCCTATTCCCGTTTACTTGACTTTTGTAAGTATTCAGATAGATATATGGCGATTATTTTAGAAACATTCTTGTTCACAAAATGTGCTAACATATTACAAGAATTATTTTATTTTCACTGAACATTTCTATTTAAAAGTATTTTATTCTTCTATTCTTTGTTACTTAATTTTTAAAGATCTGCAACTCATTCACTTCCAAGGTTTGCTTTAAAATGTGTGAATAATGAAATGGAATATCATTTTACAAAATATGTTTAGAGTGGTGTAAAAAATTGAGATTTAAAATACTGGTTTCAAATATAAAATCTTTCAAATTTGAAGCAACATATAACATATATATTGTTTTCTTCAGTTGAATTTCCATGTATAAATTTTCAGTATAAGTTTATAAAGTCTTTCTACTCTTCTGACAATTTATATTTTACTAGCTGTGTGGCCTGCCTTTGCCCGTGTTCATGATTTGGGTAAATTTCACATCGATATTTTTAATATCTAGTGGACTTTGCTGTACTTACATGGATAATTATTTCGTTCAATACTTTCTTGCTGTATTTTAGAAGACAGTTTATCATCTTCGGTTTCAATCGTGTCTTATCACTGTTCGACATTTCCATGTTGTCTTTGAGAAAATGTCTTTAACCTTCTTCATGAATCCTGTCTTTTCGTTTCGTATACTCTCTTGCTTCTTTTCTTAGAAGATAGTCTATCAGCATCTGTATGTAGCTTGGCAGTTACCTTTTCAAGACGTTCTTGTTCTTTTATAGTCGTAGATCTTTTCACTTGTGCAAGATGCGTTAAATTGCACTGTTTGTCTGTTTCAGAAGCTTTTTGTAGCTTTAGAAGAATTCTCAAAAGATAGTTTTTCCAGGTGGAGATAATAAGTCATTTCTTATAGCAAATAAATGTATATTTGCAATTAATAAGATTTATATCAATCGCAATAAATCTAAAACTCTAAAATAAAGTATAAAAGGCTTTTATTTCATTTTGTGTAAAGTAACTACAATTTAATAGAAGTCAATAAATTAAGTAGAAGGTACAATTTCAAATAATTCAGAAAAGTTCAAGCATGATGTGAGACTGTCTTTCTAAGGCACACTTCCAATATTTGTTTCAAACAAAGAAAGATACACAAGACAATTTCCAAAAGTGTGAGAATTTACGTATGAAGAGCGTATTTGTGATTCTTGGACTTATAAACATCCCTTGTGTAAAATGCGTGATTCAAATAAAAGTGTATTCGTGCTTTTCAGAGCGTATTTAAACATTCCCCGATTTATATGTTTATTTATTGCACAGAATGATTTAACAGCGTACTTTAGACAAAATAAAGTAATTAAAATACAGAAAATTATAAAAAGTCTCTTTAAAAATATAATTGTAATTTTCTGTTAAAATTATCTTACATAAAAAAGAACAAATATATTTATAAAATGTTTCTAAATTAAGTTATGAGAATAAAACATTACTCATTTTAGCTCTATCGCCATTTTCTCGAACTTAAAAAAAAAAGACAAAAACCTTTTTCCAGATAACCTTCATAGTATTGTTTTTTATTGAAACATTAAGAGCAAAGTGAAGGAGGGGGGGGGGGGGGAAATAGCGGTAACGTAAACTTAACACTAACAATTTGTTTTCATTTGATTGGTAATATAATACGGACATTATTTAAAACTAAATAAATGCATCTTTGAATTTTCTTTGAAAATGTGTATGCATTAAAATCACAAGATATTGACTTACAAGATTGCGATTGTATCATCTGAATATTCAATATAATGTTACTAAATATAAATCTATTCTCAACTGAAAGTTTTCCAATAAGCAATTCTTCTAAAGAAATCAACAATTACATTAAGTTCCATCATCCATCTCAATTACTGTCTTTTGTTCAGGAAACAGTTTATCGCCCATAACTTTATTTCGAAAGAATATACAATTTCACGTTTTTAATATCTTAATGCAAGTTAAAACCTAAGCTTATTAAAATTTAAATTATGATGGAATATGAGACCAAAAAGTGGATGCAATATACTTTAAGAATTTGTTTTAGAGTTGTAAGTCAATTAATAAATTATCTTAATATTGTGCAATTTGCTAAAAAGGCTAGTAACGATTATTCTCAATAAATATGTTTTTTTGAACAGTGTATATATACACTATATTGCCCTATTGAACAACTTGGTTCTCAAAATTAATTTTTTATTAATTCACTCCAACTTTGATAAAAAAAAAAAAAAAAAGTATTTCTTTTTCAAATTTTCATCTTGAATCTTCCTTTAGTAAATATATTGGTATATGCTCTTTGAATTCATTTGATGCTTTCTTTAATTTTTGTTGCGAGACCATCTTATGACCATCGTATTTCTGCATTTTGAAATGCGAATCGATACTCTTCCAGCAAACGGCTTGTTGATAAAATGATACTGGATTGAAGGAATAAAGCAGTTTTACCGATGATCATGTCCTTCATACCAATCGATGGACAAGCTGTTCCATCTACACACTGTAAGGTAATATATATATATATATATATATAAAATCATCTCCTTGCAAAAATTTTATAATTATTTAGATAGCAAAGAAATAATTATGTGACATTTCTAAGACAATTTATTGAACATTCAATGCAACTAACTTTATAATATCTGAAAATAGAAACATGTCACTTGATTTAATTAAAATGCTACGTTAAATAAACTAATCACTGAAATCATCATCATTAGTGATTTCCTTTATAAAATTATAACAAAACTTAAATTTTTATTTTGAAGAATTTGAATACAGATACATAATGTTTTATTAACATTCACAAAGCTTATTTATTTTCAATATAAGCAAAACATCTTTCAAATTTATTTTCAAAGACCAAATTATTCAAATTAAAAGCTAAACAGAATTTTTCAATGTAATGACACAAATACAAATAAAATAAATACAGATACATTAATTAACACTAAATTCTAAAGCTCAATAATTAACATTAAATTATAATTTCTTTGTCGAATAAATATAAAAAGTTTATTAATACTCCAATATTCATGAGAAATTTCATGTTAAGTTAATTCTCCTTTTATAATAGATTTTTTTTTCAATTTAATAAATTAAAAACCAAATACATATTTTTTTTAAATGTAACTAATATCTTTTTATTTCTCACAATATTTTTTTGCTTATAATTTTTTTAAAGTTTATTATAAATGTCGAAATGTGTAAACCATTTTATTTAATTATTTATTAATTTTTTTTTTTATAAATTTTTTTAATTGTTACATTTTATTTTTGATATTGTGTTCATTAATATATTTGAAGTTTGATATTATAAGTATAAGCAGCTTACGAAGTTGTTAAAATAATTCATGTGAATTTAATTTGAGTAAGCTTATTTCATTAAAACTAATGACGACTAAATTAAATAAAATCGATACAAGCTACTATTAATGAAGCAAAGCACATGAATTTAATCAATTCCTTATGTTTACGATAATTTATATTACAACCAAATAAATGTTCAATCTTAATACTTATAAGTAAAATATCCATAACTGAACTTAAAATCCGTCATATTATTCTGTGGAAGAAGCAAGCTCCAGGCGGGAATCGAACCCGAGACATCCAGCATACTAGGACGAAATTATAATCTTCAAACAAATGCGATCACCAGTGTCGAAGGGAAGTTTCATGGTTTTGAAGTAACCACCACAATTCTATAAAAATATTATATAAATTTCTAATTACTTGTAACAGAAGCAACTTTATTATAAATATGGGCTTAATATATTTACTTTTTAATTCAGTTAAGTGATTATAAAATAAAATTAAAAACCAACAAGGACTGAAAAACTTGCATTTGAAAATTGTTTTTATCCATGATGTTCCAAAGCGATATATCTTATACGTATGTATTAAAAGTAATTAAAACAGTTCGTCTAGTGAGCAGTGAAATAACTGACACTGAGTCATTATTTAAGAGATGTACTTTATTAAGACATCATGGAAGAAAAAACTTATCTCCTCTCACAGAAGAATCAAACTACGCACTCACATATTCAAATTGAAATGCAAACTAAAACTAGGAAAATAACCCCCTTAGACTTACAGTTACCTTAAGAGATTAATGAAGCTATGCTATTCGCTTGAATATATTGTGCCACACAATTTGTTCTCTGACTGAAATACCTTTTTTATGCACAACAGTGTGGTTCTATTGATATTAATTTATGTATGATTTAATACAGAAATAATATGAAATATGAGGTTTTGTTTTATAATAAATATAAGTATATTTCAGATCGATCATAAAATAAACGAAAGTAACTTTAATTAAACGAATTTAGACTTACTTTTGTACATTGATAAAAAAAAACTTCATCAAGTTAAATTATTCGTCAACTTTTAAGAACTACTCTACTCGTGTTACATAATTTGAGATTTATTCAATCACATGAGAAACAGTCACATGATGTAAATTGATAAAAAAATAAAACTTTATCAAGTTAAATTATTCGTCAACTTTTAAGAACTACTCTAATCGTGTTGGATGATTTGAAATTTATTCCATCAATAAAACAATTATTTTCTCATCAGATTTATATATTAAATAAGATATCATGTATGTAGAAGAAATCAAGATTAAGCACAACTTCTCTAATTTTCAATTTTTGTTCAATTCGATTTTTGTTCAAGTCTTTAATGAGTAGGAAATTTAATTTGACTCCATACCATTTTGTAGTAAATTAGACAAAAAGAATTACCGAAACTAAACAACATAATATAATAACTGAAATACCTATGGTTCTCCGATTTTTACGCCCAAATAATTTAGTACTCTAATCATAGCTGTATTCTAAATACATTACTGTTTTAAGTCCTGACGTTTTCCCCAAATTTTTGTTATTGTCATTTGGCGTCTGATGTAGTTCGGATATCATGTTAAAACAGAAATAACTGAAATATTTCAAGTGTTCTAGCTGTGGAATTTTAATGAGACAATTAAGCAACGTCAGAAAATGCTTCGTAATGGATGCAGTTTCTACTAAAGTATTTGTTGGACATGTCTGGAAGTCACGTTTTGGATTTTAATTGGAATAGAAATTTCCTAGGTATGCTGACTGAAAAAGGCAAAATACTTCAGGAATCATGAAATATAAGCCTCGTTTTTCTATTTTCCACTTCGTTAAATTTAGAGTAAGACCAAAAATTCAATAGTAATGAAATTGAAAATATCCTGAATGACACTTCGATTTTCAATTATATATTGACAATGTATATTTTTTCCATTTTTATAATTTTCTTATTGAAAGAAAGTAAATATTTTTTTCCGTATAATCTGAGCTACAGCAATGTGGTGAGAAATGAAAGCGTCATGCTCTTTGCAAATTCAATTATAATCAGTGAATCCATTTATACATGAAAATTTGCTTTTTAAAGTTATTCTTAGTCAATTAAAATCTAAAATGGCTTTAAAACATTTCTAAAAATGCCGCGAAGTGATATCAAGTATCAGTAGAAAAAACGATGACCCACTTTGAAATATAGACTGATGACCAAAAAATAACCAAGAAGCATTGCCGATCTTAAGATTGGCGGTAAAAGTTTTTGGATTTTTAAAAAAAATAAATTATTTTTTAGATAATTAAAAAGTATGGTTTGTCATAATAAATTTGTATTATTTACGGTACACCCGGTTCAACTTGGTTTGATCAATTGTAAGTTATGAGCATGGTTCTTTTTACCCCCCCCCCTCCCTCCCCTATTTCATCAATATTTTAACAAAACAACGAAATGAAATTGTTTTTATGATATTTTGGATTAGTCAAGATAACTATTGACAAAAAATGGTTTAAATTGATTCAGTATAACTCAAGTTATGATTTCATTCGTAGGTCAAGCGTCCAAATTTCATAAAGATCGGAATTTTTTTTTTTACAATTATATATAAAGCTCCCACCCACTCACAGATACTCGGCTTCATATATATTGATTACATATTTACACATGTCCCGATTTTAGAGAAGAATGCCCTAAGTAACTATTAATTTAGAAAAGGATACGACAATTTTTTGTAATTTTTCGCATTTGTTTTTAAATTGCTGGTAATTTTTTCATCGTTTCAGAGAGGAATGCCCCGAGTAATTATAAACTTAGAAAAGAGTATGGCATTTTTAAAAAATTATTTGCAGTAATATAAGTTTGTAGCTTTAATTATGTGAAGATATTTGTTACTATGGTTGGTTGATTGAAGTTTAATGACGCAAGAGTAACACATGGATCATACTGTGTCAATTTGTTACAATGTAAATTCCTTGTTGATGAACTTCAAGCTGATCAAGCCCGTTAAGTTCCAGTTAAGCCCATTTTCGTTCGAATACTTAAAATGTCTTTGAATGAAATTTTAGTATTTTTAGTGTTTAAGTCAAAAAGTAAAAGCTTATCTTAATTAATCATTTTTATTTGTATTCATGAGATTGATGTTAAGTTAATCTGTAGTTTTCATTCTCAATTTTAAAATATACATATTTGGTTTAGTTTTTTATTCAACATCGTTATGTTATTCTAGTAGCGGACGGGTTGGGGAAGGGGGAGAAGGGGGGGGGGGGAGGGAGATAAGAATAAGATATATTTAGTAATAATTTCCAAAAATTGTCACAATTTGCAACTGGGAATGGCATGACAAATTCCATTGCATTTATTGTAAAATTTATTCGTATTTATAATGGAAAAACATATGCGTTATACAGGGTATCCCAAAAAGGATGTGGGGGGGATATATTTGTCCTTTTTTTAAAGAAAGGACATTAGAGTAGATTGCACAAATTTACTCAAAAAAACTTAAGAAATCATAGAATAGTTTTTATTGGTAATTTGATTTGGAAACCAATTTAAGTTTTTATACAGTCCCTGTAGAGGAAAATTTCAATTTCAAAAATGTTTCCGCGATTAAATTACATTTACTAACAAAAGTAACTATCCTTAAACATTTTCCTCCACATGTTTCTGCTAAAAATGCTATAAAATCAGTTCTGATATATTTTATTTTAAAAGTTTAATTAAAATTGTCTGTTGAATAAAAGACTAAAATATGTAAATACTTACTAAACTTTACAAAAATTAGTTTTTGAAATTTAGTGTTTCCGCTTACAGAAGTCCTCACAATCTATATTCCCTCATCACTAGACTCTTCTAAAATGGCGTTAGTCCTTCTTTGAATTCATTGTATTTCGGTTAATTTTGAAGCTATCGTGTTGATTTATTGCAATGTATATTATTTTACTGGTGAAACACTTCCGTAATTGACCGTTTCTTTTTATATAGGAGTTACTTCAAAATAAAATTATATTACTCTAAAAATAGACTACCAATGAAAATTACCCTTGCTTTATTTTTCTATCCAGAAAGAAAATCTATGATAATCGTATCTTATTTATTCCTTTTTTCTTACCTTATTTTAACCATTTGTGTTTTTTACACGGATACCCTACTTGGAAAAAAATCCAGTAAAAACTTTTTGAGATACCATCGCTGCATACGTGTATCTGCAGTGCAGCTAGACTCCTATGTCTGAGATTAAACATGGCTGTCATTGTCACATGTTGCCGATTTCTTTGTTGTCAGCTGGATTTCGAAAAGTTCAAATCAAATTCCAATTAATCGCCTTCAAGTTCTAGACGGAAGATTTCATTCAAAACAGTTGGATTTTGCATAGAATGATAATAGTTTATTTCTGAAAAAAATTACTTACGCCTGTTTTGACAATAAACGGTTCAATTACTTTGCCGTATACATTCGTCATCTTGTTTTGACAGATCCATTTCGATCAGGCCGATTATTTTGAAGATGAGACGCGTTCTTTGGAAATACAATAGGACTATCTTTAAAGAAAAAAAGAAAGGCACAAAAGGTGGCTTGCTTTTAAATATATTTAGCAAACTCCAATCTTGGAAGATGTAAAAGCAAGATTCATTCGTATTGTATAGTCACTTTAAAATCTAGAAATCTTAGTATTACGTAATGATTTGTCATTTTCGGATGCTGTAGGGTTACTTATATAAAGGCATTTTAAGATTTAATCATTAAAAAAAGAAGTAGAATACTCAAAGGAACTTCAATACAAACATTTCTTTCTATTATTTAATGAAATTCCATTCTGAAGAATTTAACCACGTTTTTTTTAATGACATTCCACAAATAATTTTCTTCATGGTATTTCGTTCAGTATAATTTAAACACTGCAGATATACAAGTGTCCCATTAAAGCGTAAATGAAAAGTGATTAATTTTATAAAAGTTTTTTTTATACAAACTACGATTAATTATAAGTTTGAAAAAGTAATAAAACAACCAGTGTTGAAATTATTAGGACTCAATAAGAAAATGCTTAATAAGTTTTTTTTTTTATAAATCAGGTAAGAAATCGTATCTGCGTATAATTTTTTGTATTATATACTTATAAATTTATTCCTTTTATTTGTTTTTTTTTTATTTAATGGAAACATTAAAAAATCCTTTCTTTTGACTTAAGCTTTACATAAGTTTCGACAAACAAATAAAATAACGTTACGAAAATATGATCGCATAAAAACATTGATCTTAAAAAAAAATCTTTATAATATCATCCTGCAATAATCAATTCCCAGACTAAAAAGACTAAAAACCACTCTGACAAAATTTTCGAAAATAATAATAAAAATCAACGTAAATATTATCTTAAGTTGAGATCTTTGAAGAAGTTTGCCCATTGCGAAAACAAGTTGTAGTTCTCTTCAACTATTTGAGTTATTTGGGTTGCTTTGTCAATATCTCCGTGCCTCGTACAGAAATGCAACCAGAAACTTTGCTCGTAGACTCTGAAGGAGCCACTCAAAAAAGTAGAGTTTTCTTCTCAAAGAAATAAGATAGCCCTGGGCAACAGAACATCAATAAACTCATAAAGAATTTTTTTTTATCCAATACCGTTCTAGATGCACAACTCTGAACTCTCATTAAATGATTACTTTTCTGACAGTTCGTATATCTTCTAAAAGGGAAAAAACTACTGAAAAGCGCTTTTCCTGATAAATACTTCACAATTTCTATTTAGAAATGGTAATGGAATACGGTTAATTAAATGAATTAACAGGTGTTAATTCTTTATTTCGAAGAAAGGTATTGATCTGGCATTCATATAAGTTGTTACTAACATTAAATTTGAAAGATTCAATTCACGTTGTTTCGAGGAATAACATTAAAAAAAAAAAAAAAAAAATTCTTCAAAGTGAATGGTTCTATGTTTTATTAATTATATATATATATTTTTTTTAATAAGCTTACATTTTCTTGTACGTCTTAAAAATTTCTTATATGTATATATAAAAAAAAAAGTCCATCTACGAGAGTAAACATTTCAGCTGATTATATAAAATGTATATTATATTTTAAATTTTTTTTAATCGATCTTAAAAGAAAAAAAAAAAAAAAAATGTTTTCTTAACTTTATTACACAATAAAGTATCACACGTAACAAACCATCGAAAAACCAATTTATTTCATGTGAATACTTTATTTAAGAATTCAAACTCCGATATACTTAAAACACCAAATTACGATTTCTAATATCAAAATTTCAAAATTAAATTAGGTTGTAATCTTATTTAGTTAAAAACATTAATAAGAAAGTTCCCCGTGAATAACAATAATATGTATCATAAATATATATTCCCTTGAAAAATATAAATGTAGAAGAGTGCTCACATGTATTTTTTTATAAGGAGCTACAGTTTTATTTCGATATTCACTTTTTATTTTCGAAACAAGAGAAAGATTCCTGGTAACTTGAAATTTCGAAAAACCCTTCCACTTTATTACCCCTTACTGGGCATTATAATTACTTTAAATATACAGTTTTATTCTGACCTTGGTGAAATGGAAAGTTAATTTCTACATGAGATTTTAAAAACCATCCCATTTGCTCTTTCCAACCCCTAACTGAGTATGATGATTTGAGATCTACTGAACCAATTTAAATATTTTTTTTTGCGCAAGTTTCTTTTCAATTGGGTTGTATGGGATAATGCCCGGCTTTTCAGTTTCTTAAAGAATATTTTTTAATCATACATTACTGGTGTATTACAACACTGGACAATATTTTATATTGGATTGCAAAACCATAAACAGGATTTTTTCGGGGTTGGGGGGGGGGGTATGGCCGAAGATTTGATTTAATATACATATAACTAGTTGCACAAAAAAGAAGGGGAAGTAGTGAAACAAGATTTCACATAATTTCGAGGGGGGGGGGGAGAGGGGGGGGGGTCTACAATTGAGGTTGCAAGTGATGAAGTCAAATTGAGTCTAAATAATCCGTTTCTATGCTAGATTCTATGAATATTTTGACTCACTCTCATTAAATGGAGTTAGATTCATAATTTTAATTAATCCAGCTAGAAAATCTAACCATTTAAAATATTGTAAACA
The DNA here is from genome assembly GCA_963978545.1 of Linyphia triangularis. Classification (NCBI taxonomy): domain Eukaryota; kingdom Metazoa; phylum Arthropoda; class Arachnida; order Araneae; family Linyphiidae; genus Linyphia; species Linyphia triangularis. The sequence goes on along the minus strand of OZ021721.1, from coordinate 80,733,735 downwards.
TAGAAATAATACCAAAATATGCCTGGTGCCTATAGAGCAGCTCTAGCCTCTGTTTTTAAAATAATCATGAAAATATATTGTACCAAGTTCTTAATTTTTGTTTTAAAATAAAACAAAATCTGAATCAAGAGATAAAATTAACAGGCATTGAAACGATAGTGTTATCTAATAAATTGTTCGCCAACTGAAAAATTATCGCCCAGTGGCATGGATATAAAGTAATAGTACGAGTATTGGTCAACGCTGGGCCACACAATACACCTAATGATATAAGTAGGTATTTCACATTTAATGGACTTCTTACATACGATCTTGTAATGGAAACATCCTGGAAAAAATTAATAATAAATTTATTGAGTTGACCAAAATCCGACTGAAAACATCCCATAACGACACCAACGTATTTGTGGTAAATTATGTTGGTTAACGAACTTTTAGATGTTAGATATTTATGACAACTGTATTGCAGAAGATATTTGCTAATAAAATACAAAGGAATTTAAAGAATTTATTTTGGTTAAATGTTATCAATACTCATTAAATGTAATCAAAATGTCAATACCCGCTCAGCACAATACATCTTTGACGATAATACAAAATGTAAACAAAAATAGGATGAATTTAAAACCTAGAAAAACAAAACGATGCATAAATAAATAAAGCTTTTAAAACTGCACATACGCAGAAGTTGTTAAAGGTATCGACTGACACTAAATATATTGAAATATTACAATAAAAATCGAACTGTTTATTGGACAGACGATTGTAATACATAAAAATAATCAGAAAAATAAGGAGGACGCATTAAAATAACTTTTGTTTTTATTCTGCTGTAATAAAAAAATATCGTTGCCATTCCAAGTTTTTTTTTTTGTGTCATTAAATTTTAATGAAAGCAATTTTTAATCGAATTTAAAAGTTTTTCTCTACAATCTCCATGTACTAAAGCTTCCATGTACCAAATTTCGCCCTTCTAGGTTCAAAACTATGGATTTGTATAAGGTTCATACGTACAGACAACTTAGTTTTATATATATAGATTTGTGTCTTTTCTTTTTTTCTGTGAATCCTTAATTTCAATTTAGTACCAAAATCATAAATTAAGAAAGTTGTATTTTTGGCAAATCTAAACTTCAACATTTTTAATACCAATTTTTTTGTTCACGTTTTATTTTACTACTGCGTGGGAAGAGTTTAGGTTATCTCTTTTAATTTTTGTTATAAAGGGCGGCAGTTATCTTTTTGCTCGGGGCGGCGAAACTACTAGAGCCAGTCCTGCAAATGGAAACATTGAATTTTTAACTGACATGGGGGTGTAACTATTCATCTCAATAAAAAAGGACCCTTTTATATGAAAAGGAGTAACTGTTTTTTTCCATAGGAATTTACAGTTTATTTCTATTTAATTAAATTTTGAAACCTTGACCTTAGAAACAAGAGAAAGGTTTTTGTTGACATGAGAATCCCCCCCATAAAACAAAAATTATACAACTCTCCTTTCTAACCCTAAGGGTGTGTGGTTATAATAAGCTAGATAATGTAAATACCAAATTTTAATTTGAAATCTTATCTAGTACAGGGCGATTCTAATCAAAGTTCAACTTTCAAAAGTTGTAAATAAATAGCTACTGGTCAGAATGACTTTAAATTTGACCTAAACATACGTGAAGAAAGAGGAAATAGTATGGCATAATTTTTTTTTCTTATTCCATACCATTCCCACCATCTTTTATATCCAGGTCAAATTTCAATTCATTCTGACCAGTGGTACTTTTTTCAGCTTTTTAAAAATGGAAATTTAATTAGAATCACCCTGATTTACTGCAAATAATGACTTATTCTAAAATTTAAATTGTGTTTCGAGAAAAATGTTTCGAATACATTGTTCCCTTCCTTTAAATTGAAATCATGATTAATATATAATGGAATGGAAACATACAACGTCCATGTATGTTTATTCAATATGAGGTACAATACATAATGATCCTAGTTCTATCTTTCCTAAAAAAGAGTCTTCTGATGTTTCCGTGCTGCTTTGTATGAGCTTCTATAAATATCTTTTCCAATGTATCGAATCTCTTCGATTTGATCGGTTTGTCGCTAGTAAGCAATCGGTGTTGTTGACGGTGAAAATGCCCCCCAGAGACCGATTTGCTCCTGCAGTTTGATGGCAAGCATAATGGCAGAATCTCGTGACAATTGTCATCACTCGTTCCTTTCCATTTCTTGCCCACTCTATCTACAATTAGTATTGATTGAGCGAACCACGAGACTCAATTTAGCGAGATTTTTCTTCGACGGAACTTTTGCAAGAAATTTGCATAAGAAATAATCGTACCGTCAGATGTTATCTACTTAAAAAAGCATTTGTTTGAGTGAAAATGGGTGTTTCATGCCCCCCTACTCTTAAAAATGGAATCTGCCTTTTTGGATACAGATGTTTTACTGTAACAGTTTAGCGAGATTTCTTCGAAATATTTTATTTTTATATTTTTATTACTTTGCATATATATATATGTATATATATTATCGAATTAGTTGCACGATAGTATTTAATATTTTGGTGACTGATAGCTGATCACATTGAACAGCTAGCTGGAAAATAAATGTTGTATATTCGTTGTAGAGTAATTACATAAGTTGTGGGTACTTAAATGAACTAGCTTAAGATACAAGCAGTCCAGACATCAAGCATTGATACACTTAGGATAAAATAGAATTATATCCATAAGAAGACTTTTCAGCACGCGAAAACAATTTTCCAACTACAAAGAAGAGGCTTCCAACTACAAAGAATTTGAAGAAATGCTTATTATTTTGAAAAAGAACAAGATTAAGCAAAATAACTCTAAAAAAGAATTTTTGGGAACCCATTGGATTCTGCATAATATTTTTAGAGATAAATGTTAACTCAAAAATAAAACCAAATAAAATCACAAACCATAATGAGAACATGCTATGTGGTATTTTCCAGCACTATCTAAGATAATTCACCTCACTTTCGAATTTCAGATAGATTAAGGGTAAATGAAAGAAAATCTCACATGTGAGTTTTCATATGCACCAATTGTTTCAGTGAGTTAACTCTGATTAAAATCCCCTTATTCTGTTCTGGTGTACAGTAGAGGTTTTTTTTTTTATCTAAACCATAGCTAACTTAATTGTGCTTAGAGATGGTCGTCATTTTATATCTGTAATATTTTAATACGTTATTTGTGATGCACATTACGATTGTTTTGAAAATAAGATATTTAACTGTAATACAAAAAATTATTTGAAAGTGAAACCCATATTTGTAAGCTTTAATATTGCTATAAATCAAATACTAAAATAGATATCTATAAATAATAAAAATCTACATCATAGGATTAATCTTTCATACATTTATTATTTTAGATTAGAAAATTGTCGTTTGTATCAGTCAAAAGTTTGAATCTGTTTAAGGAACTTTAATGGAATTTTTAAATGTATCGCCCACTTTTTTAAAAAGCAAACATTTCTTATAAGCTTGTCAAACATAAATTTAAAAAATATATCCGTGTAGTAAATTACACTAGAAAGAAGACTTAAGTTAATAAATATTTTTTTCAAAGAACTCTTATTAAAAAAAAAGAAAGAAAAAAAAGTGCGTTTTGCGACATGGTGGACAGCCGATGCAAACAGTACGCTAATATGCACAAAAATATCTCTAAAAACAACAAATTTTTGTTGTATGAACGTTATATTACCTTTATTTGTTACATTTTGTCAATATTTTGCATGTTAAAAATTTTGACTATTTTCGGTCATTTTTGCCAATTGTATGCCCGATTTTAGAATTTTCACTATCAATGTGGCAGGGATTAATTTTAACTTATTATACTGAAATTTAATACAATGTCAAAATTGGCCAAAAGGAAAAAGTTTCGGGTGTGTGCAATCGAATCCGAAGAAATTTCAATTTTCAATTTTTTTTTTTTGTAAATAGAGGATGAGGTTTAAAATCGGATGAAATTTCATTTTTGACACATATAAGGATCACCCTTATATGGGGTCAAAAATTTCACCCTTATACACATATATATATATATATACACACTAGCTGCTGGGGACCAGTAAAGGACATCCATCAGTTACTTGTTGCATAGACACTCGGAATTTTTCCGGAATAATTGTTGTTGGTGATCAGCTTCCAATCTTGTATTACAGATGCGTGGTTTCGTTAATTGTAATAGCGCGTTCGGTTATTCTCCAGCCGATGATGTCTTTGCAGACATCAATCGATTCCCTAGCTCGCTTGGCTGCAGATGCTCTATACTTTGAACTTAGACATATTGGCGACATATTGACAAATATTGAAATGATTTGAAAGTTTTCAGTGAATTTCAATAATCTTCGCTGAATGTTCGATTGAAGCTTCAAGTGATGAAGTCAAATTGAGTCTAAATATAATCTGTTGCTATGCTAAATTCTATGTATGTTTTGACTCACTCTCATCAAATGAAGTTAGATTTATAATTTAAATTAATTCAGTCAGAAAAATTTGACCATTAAGAATTTTGTAAACATCGAATCACTTCTATTAGTTTTTATGCTTAAAAGAATTTTGTATATTTTTTTAATATGTACTAAACATCGGTAAACATACTCAACAAAATATACCTGATGTCTCCAGTGCAGCTCTAGCCTCTATTTTAAAAATAATCATGAAAATATGTTGTGCCAAGTTCTTAATTTTTGTTTTAAAATAAAACAAAATCTGAACTAAGAGAAATATTAACAGGCATTGCAACGATAGCGTTATCTACTCAATAATTCGTCAACCGAAAAATTATCGCCAAGTGGTATGGATATAACGTAATTGTACCAATATTGGTCCTACGTGTTTCACATTAGACGGCCCTCTTACATTTGATCTTGTAATTGACACATCCTGAAAAAAATATGTTATAGATTTATTAAGCTGACCAAAATCCGACTGAAAACATCCCATTCCGAGCGTATAGTGGTAAATTAATTACGTTGGTAAACGAACTTACAGATATTAGATATATAATAACTGTAGTACAGTACCCCAAAAAAACAACAGAACGATGGCTATATCTTTTGTTCTAATTGTTGAAATAACAAACAAAAGGTACCGTTGTAAATCGTGAAAGGTTTTTAATAATTGTATGTAGTTTTTTTTATTATGAGGGGTCATCTACATATTAAAACAGAACCAAACTTTAAAAAGTTCAATAGCAACCTCATAATATTATTGATGATATGAATCCATATTTGGATTCAGCATTAAAAAAGAATGCGAAATACAAAAATTCGTAATTTTCTAATGAATGTTTTGTAATTTAAATGATAAAAAGAAAATGATAAATTAATGTTAAATAAAAAAGTTGGTTTTTTGGCAATAAATACTTAAATAATTAATATATTTCAGTATTTTTTTTTTCAAAAGGTAGTTTGTAAATGGCCAAACATAAATAGCAATCAGCTTTTGAATCAATTTCTTTTTTAATAATTAATTATTAATTAATAAAGCAATTAAATTTTTTTTTGAATAGAAACATATATGTTTTTTGCTTTCATTAGATTTACCATGGTCTAAAACCCTCCCATAATTTTTTTCTTTCCATTTTGACTATTAGTTCTCGATTTTTTAGAGAAAATGTAAAAAACGCTCACTTTAAGGGACGCTCACTTTGAAAACTATCAAAGATTAATTCAAGGTAAACTAGAGGTGTGGAAAATCGCATAACGTTCAATTATCGTATAACCGATAGTTTAAAAACTAAGAAACACGCTTTTATAGGAAAGTGAACTAAAAAGTAGAAGATAATTTTAAATAAGTTTGAAATAAGAATAGTGATTAACAAGAAATATTTATTTTATCGTAAAAAAGCGTGGGGTGCTTGATGTCAATTTTTGTAAATATTTAATGACAGATATTGGTAAAAGTAGAGCCATTATAAAAATATCTTAAAAAGCACCCCACGCTTTTGTATGATAAAATAAATATTTCTTGTTAATCACTCTATTCTTATTTCAAACTTATTTAAAATTATCTTCTACTTTTTAGTTCACTTTTCTATTAAAGCGTGTTTCTTAGTTTTTTAATCTATTGATTATTTTCTACTTTTTAGTTTGATTTTCTATTAAAGCGTGTTTTTTAGTTTTTTAAATTATTAATTATTTTTTCTGTAAACTATAATTTTTTTTTTTTTTTTAATTTGCTTTCTTCAATTCCATTGATTTAAAACAACATTTTTTAAGCAATTTCAATAAGTTATCCTTTAAAAATTTTACTGAATCTATTGACTTTTTCATTTTATAAATAATTTCAACGATCTAGTTACATTTGTGTTTATAGTGAAATATTTCTGTAAAATATTCATGCTTTGCTAAATACTGTTTACTAATGCCTACATTAACTATTTATTAATTTTCTAATCATCAGTAGTATTCGTTATATTTCTGCAATTACAGTTTTCGATATTTTATTTATTTCGTGTGAAGAATGCACATCTTTAATGTTGTAAATAAATTATGTTACTTTTGCGTTTACTTGCTATTTTTGTATTAATCTTAAACATGACACTATAAATCCAAGTAGTTTCTATGCAATTTTAAACTAATACTTGTATTTTTTAATCTTCGTGAAACGTGCCACATTGACCGTTCGATTTCTCCCGCTGTGAAGAAGAACCTTAAAAATACTTTTCGTTTTATGGAAATTCTCCCTGAAGATCGGTCAAAAAATGGTCGAAATATTTTCGCTCATAAGTGACGTGTTTTTCAACATAATGCATTGAAATTTGGTATATAGGGTAAATGATGTATTCTGAATCGAATGAAATGATAAAAAATAAGGGTTCGTATTGAAATTTTCGAAGATAGCGTTACTTTTACTTAGTAAACGGTCCCTCAAGAAAAAAAATTGCATCAGATATATAGAAAATCGTAAGCAAAACATTTTGGTGCAAACCTTAAGATTCTTCGATAATTAGAACCGAAGATATAGCCATCGTTCTGTTTTTTTTTTTTTGGGTACTGTACATAAGATATAAGTTAATAAAATAAAAAGGAATTTAAAGAATTTATTTTGTTTAGATGTTATTAATACTCATTAAATAAAATCAAAATGTCAATACTCGTTGAGCACAATACATCTTTGACGACAACACGAAATGTAAACAAAAACAGGACGAATTTAAAACGTAGAAAACAAAACAATGCACAAAAAAATTATGCTTTAAACCGCACATGTGCAGAAGTTGAATACTGTATTGACTGGCAGTAAATATATGGAAATATTACAATAAAATTCAATCACTTTATCGGAGAGATGATTGTAATAGATAAAAATAATCAGAAAAATAAGGGGGGACACTTTGAAATAACTTTTGGTTTTATTCTGATGCAATACAAAATATCGTTGCCATTCCAAGAATTTTTTGTATAAGGTTCAGAAGTACAGACAAATTAGTTTTATATATATAGATATATATACATATTAATTTCGTGTTAAATGAATAAAATAACGTTAAATTTTAAGTTCTGAGAACTGCTTTTACTTCGCGCTAAACGTGATTCTATGTTAAGCGATTTCGCGTTTAAGGGGTTTGACTGTATATATTTCACTATAAATACATATATATTAATATATTTCATTATAATATATCATGAATTATATAAATATATTTTTTATTTATATTTATTAAGAATGAATCCATTGCGGAAAGGAAAATAAGGTTAATATTTTATTTATTTAGAATATTATTCATGCTTTACTTAGCTTTTTGATCATCACAATCTAATTATTAGAAAACAAAATTGCCTCTTTTCAGAAAATTACCTTTTTTTTAGGTTAATCACATCAAAGTATTTAAAGAAAGAGTAAATAAGAACTGCTTATTTTAATCGATTAATCAGAAGTTAAGTTTTTTATTATTAGTTTGTCTCGGGTATTGGCCTGGGAGATGTCATTTTCTAAGAGATTTTCATTATTATAAGAAATTTTTTTTTTGCTTGAATTTCACATCTTTAAATATTGGCAAACGGATTTGTATATAATAGAAAATGAAACGGCTTTTCTCTATGTAAGGAATATCGATAGAAAATGTGAACTCTAATAATAGACAGCTAAGCTTCACTTTCAATAGACATGTATTTTTATATAATGTTTAGTGTTATTTTTTCAGAAGAAAAATGCATTTTCTGATGTTTTGTTATCAAGCTATATAACGTATGAATACTTTGGCTGAATGGAAAATACATTAGATAGAAGTTTAAAATCCTTTGGGATGAATTTTATTGGGGTATCGTCAACAAAAGTACGTGGTTTTTGCTTTTATATGTAGGCATTTACTTTTCCTATTAAATTGAACTTCGGATGGAAATATAAAACAAAATGGCGGTTTGTGCATGAAATACGAAGACCGGCGAGGATTTATTCTCAATTCAAGACCATTTGTATTAGTTATGTTATTTTTATCAATGAGAATTCCCTCCTTTAAAAAATATTAATTAATCTGGATTTAGATAATATATGACTTACACAATAAGGATCTATTTTCAGCAGCTTCTGCTACTTTTGTCTGTTGAACATTTAATCATTTTTTTTTATTTATTTCACAAAAGAAAACATTTATACTCTTACAGTTTTCCTAGATTAAAAATTTTTAGAAATGTGTTTTCAATTATAATAAAAAGTAATCTGAATCTAAATAATTAAAATGAACACATTTCTCGTTTATTTACTGTAAACTAAACTTTCAAAGATTCCTCAAAAATAAATTCAAAATTCTAGGATCTTTTTAAAGGGAGTTTTAATTTTCGAAGTTAAGTTCAGTCGATTTCTTGGTTGTCATGACAATAGCGCGTTTTACAATTAAACTGATTTCATAGACGTATCTGAAAATTAATTTAGCAATGTGTGGGACATATCTTGAAATAGTTCAATTGTTTCAATAGTTTTGTCCCTTCACGACAAAAAAAAAAAAAAGAAAAAAAAAAAAAAAGAATACCGTTTGGATGATTGTATTGACCATTAACTTCTCCCCCCCCCCCCCACCAAAAAAAAAAAAGCAGCTTGAGAATGCATTGTCATCGATAACGAGTCCATCTGCAGTTTCAGTTAGGTTCGATGACGACAGGTGGGTTAACTAATCCTCCGATTCGGTAATAGAAACGTGGCTATAAGCGGTTTTTTTCCCATTAACTCCGAAACTTGATAGAATTCATTTTCATCAACTATAAATCTGCCTGTCAAGTTTCAGCTTGATAAGCTAGATCCACAGTTCAATTCAATTCTATGTTCACCTTAATTTAAATGAAATGGAGGTGTTGTTAATTTTTGAGTTTTAGAAATGCAAGGAGAAAATGCATAAAATATATGCTCAGATGATGCCCCATTTATTTCAAAATTTTATTTAAATAACCAAATCTTGGTTACCTTAAGAAGTATATTTGATCTCTTATTGGAATACCTATGGAGCCCCAGATTTAATTGAATTTGTATGCTACCTAGATAGTACTTACGTATTGATTGACACAACTTTACATTTTTAAATGAAATTTTTATCGCCATTTTGTTGTTTCTGAAATTTTATTAATTTATTGAACAAACTATATCTATCTCATAATCTATAGTAAAATCTTCAATATCTAGCTGAATCCGAATATGAAATAATTTTTTATAAATGGGGAATGTGCACATGACTATATGTTTACTATCCATATTTTGTATACAAATAATCAAATTTAGCTGAATTAAGTATTTCGTGATGTACAAAACTGGTTTATAAACGGAAGCAGTTTTATTAGAAGGCCTGGTGGTAATTTACAATGTGTGTCACTAATATTTATATGACTCAAGTTTATAAATATATTATATAAATTATATAGGAAATTGGATGTTGGATTAAGTATTGCAAAATGAATTTCTTAGATAAGCCAAGCGTTTTTTATTGGTTCCTTCAGTTTGATTGAGAAATGCTGTACCAGTGATAGTGCTGTAGAGTAATATTAGTCTCCATACAGCATTGGTGAAGTAAATGAAAATAAATAATTGTTTATTGAATTACAGCTAAGAATTTAAGAGAAGTTTATGATTGTGCAGAGTTTTAGTTTCTTCTGTGAAAACTAGTTTTGAGTTTTCTTGTTAGTATAGTTCGAAAGATGTCAACAAAAGTAATTACAAAGGGCAGAATATTTCGTAATAAGATCAAATTTCAAATAAAAACTTTGTTCAGAGGGATTGATTTGAACGATTTCTTTCCACTAAATGTTTTAGTTCGGCTGCTAGTACCAATACTGTCTTCCAGAACATACAGTATAATAATAAATAGAAGTCATTAAAGAGACATCTTTTGTAATATAGACCTATTGGGAAAATGTTGTGCTTGGGGACTTCAAGTCACGAGAAGTCGTTTAAATCTTGTTATATAGGATACCGTTACTGACCGGTGGTCACGTGATCCATGTTAGCTCTCTGCGTGATTCGCTTTCAAAATGGCCACATCAAAATTTCGTCCACCTTTATTTGGCTGGGAAGCACGCACCCGTTCTATATTTAGACTAACAAAATACCTCATGTAGTGATTTCAATGGCAGTGATTGCAACAATAAGTATGTAATTTATTGGAGGAAACATGTAAGTGCTAAAGTGCTTTAACTTATGGGACGTAATGAAATGATTATTATTCATTCTCAATTGGAAATTATTATTAAAATAAATACACAGTGCGATTAAAATTAAAAAAATAAGTTACTGTTTAAATTAACAGCATGAACATACGACAAAAGAACTTTTTAAAATAGTTTTGCTTTGATGTGTGAAGAATACGTGGAGGATATGGTTAATAAAGAATAAGGTGTAAAATGGAAAATATCAGCGCATCTACAAAATTCGAACCGATTTCACAATTTTCTTATCTTAATTGTTACAGTTGAATTTTTGAGTTTGGCTTTTTTTTATAAAAATTTATTTGTAAATGTGTTTCTTATTATTTTGAATAGAAAGTGATTTAAATTTTATGTTTTAACATGTTTGACAGTTGAAAACAAAATGAATTGTTTAGAAAAATGTATAATAGGCACATTGAACTTAATACGGTATCTAATACTGTTAAGAATTCAAATGTTTGTCAGTTATCGAATACACTGGATCAACTGCAAATTAAAACATGAAATAATACACTGATAAGTGCGTGTTTTTAAGGTCTATCCTAGCTTAAAAACATTTATAATTCGACCTCTATATATACTATATTCAATCCCTAACAAATAACTTTAATTCTCACCAACATTTTAAAGCTTATTTTAATAACTAGCTGCATTTCTCGGTACACGAATAAGAATTAAGACACATCAATTTAAGATATTAAATGAAGAAGTTATTTCTAAATGGAACATTTAATTAGTTTTGAGAAAAAACAAATTCTTTTCTATAATTTGCTACAATATTTTTTACAAGAAACTAACATCAACAAGTGTGAGGTCTATAAGAGGCATCGCACGTAAAAATCAGGTAACGGCCGGCCATCACCGACTCAGAATTTCACGATTTTTTTTTAATGTTACCTTACCCTAGGAAAGAATAAATCTGAAATATTTTGGCTGTATATTTTTTATATTTGAATTATGGGGGTCATATATTCTTAAAAATATATTCTTATAATATATTCATAACTTGTTTTTCAAATGCTTGAAAATAAAGTCATTGAGTTATTTTAAAGTTAAACCAAGAAAATCGCAAACATCAGCAATCAAGAACTAGGAGGAAAACAATCGCGATGATGCTTTATCAAGATTCGATTCTACTTAGAAAAACTGTAATGAAAAGGGAAGTAGAACGCTGAAAATGTCCTACAAAAAGAAAGTGCGAAGTAAAAAATGTGAAAAAAACAGGAAATTAACAAAATATTTCTAGAGCAAGTGCTTTCAAAGAGTTTTGTTGACTTCACCAATAATTTTTTATTTCGCATTAAAATTATTGTAAATACAATTTTTAGTTTAACGATTGTTTCGAAGATTGATCATTAACGAACAAGAAATAGTTGAAACAAGAAATTTTTTTACAAAGTAAAAGAACATTTTTCTCATTAGTTTTCATAACAAGTAGAGTTTGGGGGGGGGGGGGAAGGGTAGATAATCGAATAGTTATATTTCACCAAAACAGTAAAAAGTACTTTTTGGACCGAATTGAGCTATTTTCATTGTGGATGGTACCAATCAAATATCTCCAACAGATATCCCTTCTTTTTACGCGTTCCATTTATGGCTAAATTGGATGAAAAAACGGACTGTTAAACTACACTCAAACGAAAAAAAAATAGAAGATTTTGCTTTCAAACTGGAGTTGAGTTTTATGATTTATCAAACTCCTTTCAATGCTCTGTTATTGATTTTTCCTTTAGCTGGACAATTCCAAAATTTCGTAATTTTTTTTAGCAAACAGGTACTTACACAGCATCTTCTCTATTTGACAGGATCTTCTATGCATTTCTTATTTTAACTCTTTCACCTTCAAGGCCATTTGGATGCAGATGCATTCTGCAACGATTACTTCACAAAGAAACCGTTGCCGACTCATGGCCTGCTTAGCATGCTTTAAGTCCCGGGTTTAAATTCCGATTGGAGCTATCACCGTTTAAAAATGAGTTGACACGACGACGATTTTCTTGCGCCGGGAGGAAGTTTCTCAAATCACATATTTTATCTCGTAATAACTTGTTTCTATAAATACCCTGGATACATTAAGTATGCCCTCTGAGAAAAATCATGAAACTTACAAGTTTAAAATTTTAATGGAGGTCATAAAAACAAACGCACAGGGATTTTGTAACATTCCTCTATTCAACCAACAAGAACTTATCATGGTTTGATGGACACGCCCTAGGAAAAGATATCGATATTTATTTTTTTGTTATCCTCCACCTTCCCCATTTTAAAGAAATGAGTTGGATATCCTAATCTTCCACCTCCTCTCTTTACCAGCATTAAAAATACAAGATAACTAGCTTAAGACCCAGAAGAGCCTTCTACCTGTCTATGACAATAACAGCTCCTACCGCAGAGTTCAGTCTGGTTTGTTCCCGTAGGAACAAGTCTTGCCCAATTTTCCACAGGGAATTTCAGGAGACAAAAAAAAAAAAAAAATGCCGTATTGTAACCTTTTTGGTTGCTAATATCATGCATGCACACACCTTTATCAAGTCTTGTTCTATAGCAACCACTACTAACCAGATTATCTGGAGGGAGCTATTCTCCTGATATGCAGACAGTACCATGGTCATCTGTTGTCTCAGAGATAGTTTTTGGTGGACATTTTTTTTAATTTTTAGGGACCTATCTATAAATTTGATGCTTATCTAAGTAGACGGCAGAATGGGCAAAGTGTCTCGTCTTTCTTTCCTTCAATGAATTTTACGATGCAGAACAAAGGCAGTATGGTCAAAAATTGATTGCAGTTAATTTGGGAAGACAGCATTCTGAAAGCAGATTTCAAAAAGAACTTTTAAATTATATATATAAAAAAATGCATGAGAGAGACGAAAAAATGTAAAATGAAATTATGGTAAATTGATTTGGAAGCTTCTGTACCTGTCACACAGTCTTTAAAACATATTCAAATGCGTCAAGGTACACACGCCAAGTCTTTGAGTTATGGTTCATTGGACAAGTGAGTGTTCGCACTTGAGCGTTTTTAAACGCGAATATTTTACCTCTATCTCACTTTTATTATCTTGTCAACAATTGTTCCACGGTTCTCAAAAGTTGACATAAAGTTAGAACAAAAATAATTTGCATTTAGCTACTGAAATTTAAAAAATGAAGAATTACAGCATCCATCAAAAGTTGCAAAACTATAAACAGGCGTGTTTCCATTAAATATATGGCTCCACTTAACTTTCAACCTAATAGATTGATCGCTTCTTTAACCCTAAGAATAAAGGCTACCTAAACCCTGGCTCATCTGAAGCGCTTTTTGGAAATTTTTTGTCGCCATGGAAGTAACAAGACATTAGATGAAGGCAATTTGTTAAAAGCACTTCCTTGCATGTGTCAATAATTGCAGACATTCATTAAAGTCTTGTCTTCTCTTTCTACTTGCCACGCGATGCCGAAAATAAATTGCGGCCTCTGTATGAGCACGCGACCGATAGATTCAAAGTGTTAAAATTCCCACGCTAAAAGATTGCTGCTAGAGGTGACTAAAGGTTGACTCTTTTTCATTCTGCTATAAATGGAATGTTAGAGCTATCTCAATTTCGTAGTTTATCTCACAACGGTTGTTGAAGGGGGTGGGGGGGGGGGGGTGAAGCATATTACGTCGATACTTCTACTTTATGAATAAGTTGTTGAATCTGTGGTTTCCTATGTTAAAGGGACTCATTATTTCCTATATCCGTAATGTTAAATTGCCTATTTACAATGTACCTTTCTTGAAAAGTTCTTAATAAATGATATAAACAGTATTATACAAGATACTAAGGTTAAAGTTTGGTAAAAAATATTATCAGAATTAAAAAACAAATTTTTAATCAATCCTCCAATTTTTTTTGAGAAAAACATCTTTTTTTTTACAAAGATTTTGGATTTAAAAAAATAATTATGAAAATATCAGGAAGATTTTCTGTATAGGTTATTTACTACAAATTCATAAAAATTAATGATATATCTCTACTAGTCAGTCAGGAAAGCTACAATAAAGTTTGAAATATCAGGTTTAGAGAAAATCAAAATTCAAGGTAAAAGTCTTATATATTTAATAATTTATTATTTGCTTTTTAAAAACAAAATATAACATACTTCTAATTTGAGTAGAAACTAAAGTAATACTACAATGGAAAGGAAAAAACATAAAATAAAAATTTAGAAATAGATTTTTTATTAAATTTCAAATATCATGTATTACATTCAATTCTGCATACATTTCAATTGAATTAGTGATATTAATCAACTAATAACTTGTTTTGGAAAAAGTTATATTAGGAAATCATTACTTCTGAAAGCGTATCTTAAAATTAAATCGCAAGGAAACAATATTCCTTTCCGTGGAGGTTTCAAGAATGTCTGCTCAACGATAATCATTTGTATCATCCATTGAAAATAAAATGTGATCTCAAGACATCTAAAAATAAACTAACTTCGCGAAATATTTTCTTTGCTGTCAATTACTTCCTCCTGAATAATACAAAATTCCTGGGGGAAATCTTCATCTTTAAATTCCACGAAACTCCTTTTCACAGTTTGCATATTTTTAGTTGGATATCGTGCGAAAGGTTGAATTAAACTCGCTTTGAAACTTTCATTTTGGTAGTTTATTTAACAAGTGGTATAAATCCCAAAAATATTTTATAAAAGAGAATTTCGTACGATAGTGCTGGGATGTTTTCCTTTATATAATGTATAGCACTAACTTCAGTAGTCATTGTTAGCTGCATAATTTTGTCTAAAGTAATTTGAAAAATTACTTATTAATAACATATTAAGTTAGACCATTTTAAATTTTTGATTTTGGACTAATACCCCTTCTGCATCAAGCTATCCAACGGAAAGAAATATTACGAAAATTTGAAAAAAAAAGAAAAAAAAAATACAGGAAATTGCTGGCAACAAAAAGAAAGTGAATGACATGAGTTTTTGTTTTTGTAGAATAATATTCACGATTCCAATTCTTTTGATAATTTGCAAAAATAAAAAATAATTTGGTTGAAACGCGTTGAATAAATATAATTAACGTTTTTGTACTTAATTGTTAAGTTATGGAAAGTTTAAAATTTAAAGTTCCCGATACTGGTATATTTACTTTGCTTTCAAATACAATAATGCATAAATAAGAGGAAAATCTCTAAAAGCGATTGATAAGGAATGATGAGATAACCTATTCTATGCACACAAGTGTTAACATTACCTTGTGTAAATGGTGCGGCGAAACTTATTATGTTGATACTGTACAAAATAGCATAATAACACAGAAGTTTAAGAGATGTATATAAAAATAGCATAATAAGAATTTAAGCTGAGAAATACGCAAAAATATTATTACAGTTTAAGAAAAATAGTGCTATGCTATTACTGCTAAATAAATGTTCCTAAAACAGATAATGGAGTGTGATTATTCAAGTATTCAATTTTAATATTAGTACATTCGGGTATTTATTAAGGTTGAAAAAAGAATTATCTTTCAATCAAACATGAGCGTCTCTTCATATAATAAATTTTGAAAGCGATTGATGGTGAATTATCAATCTAAGTTGAAATTAAGTGTGCGTCTTTGCTAAAGAGAAAAATTATCACTTTTCCGAAAAATGAGATCAATGTTTGAAATATAATACTTAAATTATTTACTGCGATAGAAAATACACATGCTGTATTTTTTAAAATTATAATTGTTATTAAATATTATAGCATCCATGCAGCATAAGCATTAACTTTGGGTTCTCGTTACAAATTGCTTTAAATTTCCGAACAAGGTATGGATGTCACTGTGGAAGAAAGTGATATGGAATGATTTGATTTATTTTAATAGCGTAGATAAGCTACAAAACTCAATTTCAATAATTTGACTAGCTCTTCAAACTAATGACAATATGTTTATAATTTGACTATCTTCTAATCTCCTCATCTGCCAAAAAAAAAAGAAACTTTATTTTAGGAGAAAAAATATTGTTTAAGATTTTTCTAAGTTTTTATGAAAACTGCATGACCTTTTTCTCAATTATAACAATTATCGATTCTCAAATTTGTAATAGATTATAAAGAATCATACAATCGATTCTCAATTGTATGATCATAGATCCTCAAATGTATCAATATTTCAATTAATCGTACTCAAAATTTTCTCTAACATTTCTTCCACCCTTTATATAATAGTTAAATGAATGATGTTACTATGTATCTGAATATATGAAGGATTTTAAAGTCAGATTGAACAAAATGACAGCCATTTTGACTTAAGTTCAGGCATACAATCTAGAAGAGCTAAACTGTCGAAAGATAAAGTGAACCAAGTCCCATCCTCAATAGTTTGGCTGCAACGCAATAGTGGACCAACAGACATGATTTGTTAAGAATACAACTTTTCGTGTCTCAAAAAGAAGAATAATCGACTTACATCAGTATGACTTTAACTCCCTCATATAAAACTGGCGTCGGTTGATAGCTTGCTGTCAGGTAGCTTTTTGGTACTTCACTGAATATAAATTATACTCTCATGCTTTAAGTTGTTCATTTTATTTTTGATTATTTATCTCTTTGATGTCTAAAAGACATTGTAAAGTTATATATAATTTCGACAAACAATGATAAGGCTCTGTAAAGCAATAGATGCTGGGTTTGATTTTTAATTAATAGAGTTTGATTGTATTTCTAACAAACTATGGACATTTTTATGACTGTTTTATCACAAGTTTTCGAGAAAGAAAACAAATTTTACTGTATATAAACCTATGTAGTGATCAGAACATGATTTGGGAATAAACCATTTCCACTTTTAAATTTGATAAGCTTGATGAAAATCTTTAATTTAAAAAAAAAAACACAACACTTTTTGTTGATTGTTTTAAGTTCCTTAGTTACATTGTTTAAGAAATGCCTTAGTTACAACCTTTTGTAATAGTGACTTTTGGGAAGATGTAGATTGTGAGATCATTATCGACCAGCTGTATTAATCAAGTGAAATATTTAAAGAACACATTTTGCAAATTACTCTTTTTTATGCTCTTTAAAAATTTTTCTTCCATCGTTTCCAGTATACAAAATAATCATTTACGCCACCTGGAATGCTTTGTTACTTTCCGACTAAAAACGAGAATTTGTAATTGCTGTTGGATCTATTTAATTATCTTTTTCTCTAAGTAGGACATTAAATGAAAGATGTTGCACGAAGCCAAGAATTGAAAATCTAATCAATGAGTTAGTTGCCTTTGGTTTAAAAGAATGATATAATTCATAATTTTAATGTATGCATCTTATATTTGTAAAAATAATTAATTAAAGAATTTTCCTCCAGAGAACCCGATATTGAGGCAGAATGTTTGACTATTTTTCAACAGTTCTCAGGATCAAGCCTCGCCATTGCTCTGCGATCTCTCTTTTCAAAATGAGTAGACATGGTTTTGATTGCGATAGATAATCTCGGGTTGATTGTCAAGTTGCCTAATGTGAGTTGTTGAAGATTTCTCCCATCGAGATGCAAATGCGGGGAAGCATTTCCCTTTAACACGAACCTTGATTTAACGATGATCCGAAGCAGTAAAGTCTTCGTGTATCTCTTGCGCCAGTAAATAACTGATGGAGTCAACCCTCTGCGAAACCTCTAGACAACTCTACGTTAAAAAAGTTTTTACATTGCTATTAATCTAGTGAACATAATTTTAAACTAAAAGTTTTAATTCTAGATTTCTAATTTTCCAACACATGAAGTTTTTTTACTTTCAATTACTCATATGTATTATACATAGGGTAATGAAAGTATAGCATTCAGTGAAAAAAAAATTTCGATTTTTTTTTGCATATCTCCACGTTTTGGAACACCCTGATTTCAAAAAAGTGAGCCAGAAAAAATGTCAGTATGTATGTGTGTCTGTGGTCAGCATAACTCTCGAACAAATTGACCTATGATGTTCAAATTTGGTATGCGTGTTGCTGGTGACCATGGGACCTACCATTAAGGTTTTCGTCAAAATCGCGCATGCGCATAAGGTAGCTGCCATGGAAAAAATCTTGTTTTTCAACGATTGCTAAAAAACGGCTCCAGCGATTTTGATAAAAATCGCTGTGCTAATTCCTCTTAAAGTATTCTAAACATCCCTACCTCTAAATTTCACGTAAAAATGCTTTAATGGCGTAAAAAGTTGAAAAACGAATGCCTTCAACACAGAGTTCTCTTTCCTTGTAGTCCGAGAGGCGACTGCAATTTTTGGACCCCATCGCACATCATTCTGAATTTTTTATAGAGATTAAAGAAAAGTGAGTAAATTAGGAATCCACTGGTCTGCCATGGCGAAAATGGCCGAAACTGATCAAAAATCGACTGAGAATGAGTTGAACTAAAATCCGATTGCCAAATATGTCACAACTTGCCAAAAAGAGAACAAACTTTTTCGTCTGGCTACGCTGCATTTTGATTTTCAATGAGAAAAAGCGCAAACAATTTCTGATCTCTTTCTTGGAAAATTTGTATCTTTTAAAAGTCAGCCAAATTGGCGACATCAGTTACGTCATCCGTGACGTAATGTTTATTGCCAACTTGGCTCCCTTTTAATAGATGCAAGTAGACCGTCGCCAGATATCAGAATTGTCTGCTACCTTCTTAACTGATAATTAAAGAGTGAGGGTTACCAATTAAAAAAAAATGCTCATTTTTTGGCAAGTTATGGCTCATTTGGCAATTGGATTTAGTTCAACTTATTAAAAGTCGATTTTTGACCAGTTTCGGCCATTTTTGCCACGGCAGACCAGTGGATTCGTAATCTATTCACTTTTCTCTAATTTCTATAAAAAAATCAGAATGATGTTCGATGGGGTCCAAAAATTGCAGTCGCCTCTCAGTCTATTGAGTATACCTCATCAGCGATCGTTTTTTCTTCTCCAAAAAAGTTTTTTCTACTCCAAAAAAAGTTTTTTCTTATCGCAAAAAAATAATATAGCCATACTGGCCTGTAATTGAAAGTTGTGCGATGTTCCCCATCCCTAGTTTTATTTCTTCAGTCACACTCATTTACTCCATATATAACATTACAAAAATTAGCAAAAATATTATTTTTATCACAAGTTATCAAAATAATATAATTTTATTCTATAATTTTAATAAATAAAATGCACAATTAAATGATAAATTGCAATCTCTTATAACACTCAAATTTTAGAAACTACTGAAAAGACGGAAAGAAAAGAAATACCATTAAAATTGTCATATTTTTCAAAATAGCTCTCAATTTTGTAAATGCAATTACTAAACTTTCCTTAACTTATATTCATTTCATATTATTAAGTAAAATAAAACATTATTTTCATTGCATCAACAAGCTTCAACCATCAAAGTTTTACACGGAAAATATAATAAAGAATGTTTAAAAATCTTTTGTGAAAAATACTATCTAAAAATACTAAAAATACTAGTATTTCAATATATTTGTCTTCTTAATGTGTTTCTGAAATCTATGCTAGATATATGAAAAGCAAAATATTTGACTAAGTTAAAAAAAATTACGTTTGCATAAAAAATAGATATTTTGTGTGTGATTATGATGTTTAAATTATGGAGATTTGATACAATTTAAAAAAAAAACATTTATTGACAATGTTTTTGAAATTTTTTTAACTATCATATTTTC
Organism: Linyphia triangularis; assembly: GCA_963978545.1. NCBI lineage: Eukaryota > Metazoa > Arthropoda > Arachnida > Araneae > Linyphiidae > Linyphia > Linyphia triangularis. The sequence goes on along the minus strand of OZ021721.1, from coordinate 80,713,414 downwards.
TTTTATGGCCAAAATGCAGACAACGATCAGAGTAGAGTGCAATGATAATTTTCAAGATTTATGTTCTAAATAAATTATTTTCAGTTAAAATAGTTTGTGCAATGCATACACAGATACACGATATTCTACAAAGTCGTGTTGGTCTAAAAATTTATTTTTGTGAATTAAAGCCCTTGAAAATATAAAAGAAAAATACTACCGATTGATGTTTTTTTTTTTAATTGATAAGTGCCGAATTCAATATTTTAATGAAGATCGTTTACTTTACTCGAAATCAATGTGTACCTTCTTTGAAGATTGAAGAATGTAAAGTCAGCAATCCTGTTCTCACGATTTGTTCTTGAAAATTTTCTCTGTAACACTTGACACGACTTCTGTTGTTTTGGGTTTTATGGTTTCAATATCAAGGAAGAATTCGAAGTCCAGAATAGTATACGCTTTATAAAGAGTTACATTGTAAAAGATTAGGAACAAGTAGCAATAAGTGGATATACTTCTTAACATATTTCGAGTTACCTAGAGGGCAAACATCGTATAAAAAACTCAAGAACTCCAACTACTAAGAATCGATGTAGACGATTCTGAAATTAAAGGGAAATTTCAGTCCCTGTGCTTTTACTGGCTTAATATTTATTCCTTTAAGTGAGGAAATTGGTATTAAATAGAGAAAATTTACATTTAATGTTTTCAGTCTTTATTTTACATATTTAAATATTATTATTAAAAAAAAAAAAAAAAAAAAAAAAATCCAAAGTATGGAAAATGTAACCTCTGTGGAATGTCCTCATCCCTGTTTTTTAAGTGTTAACTGAAGAAATGAATCTGATTAATAATATATTTGTGGAAAAATCAGGGTTAAACATCAATTTATTACATAAATAATTATCTAATCATAAAGAAATATAAGTTTTAATTTATTTTACCACTTTATTTTAAGCACATAAGTTGTCCTTGAGGTGCTGAGATAACATCCATGGAATATCTTTAACTTGATTAAAATTCTACTAGATAGCAGTATAGCCTTCTTTACCAGAGCTGAAGTGAATCTCAAGTCAACCATTTTGTCTGGTGATGTTGTTGGATGTGCATAGTTTTATAATGTTTGTGAAAAAGTTATCCAATTCTCAAAAATCTAGTGAGTTCTTTTTGTTCTTGTAACATCCATGTTCTGTAATGTTATTCCTTATAGCGTTAAGCATACTTTTGTAGTTAACTTTTATCAAAAATCCAATTTTTTCTCTAAAAGCAAAGCCAGTGAACGTATCCTTCGTCTATTAGGTTAGGTTTTAAACATGGCAATATACTTATTTATAACCTCCATGGGTTGTATTAATCATGGAAGTTACAAGCAAAATTAGATTTTTTTTTTTTTTTTTAGAAAATATATTTTTCCTTGACCCTTTTTGGAAGTGGTAAATGTATTAGTTTTGTTAATAAAATTCTAATAGCAAAATTTCAATTTTGTTACCTTTTTTTATTTTTATGTTTTTTTACCTCCTTAAATTTCCTTTAATTTCAGAATCATCCCTGTGCACGTTTATAGGAAAGTACATGCTGGTAACCACATTGTGGTTTTAAATCAACTTATAAAGATAAAATAAAACTGACTTTCAAAATGCACTAACTAAAAATAATTTACTACCGACAAATTTTAACTTTTTGAAGTGGGCGTTAAATCAATTATAAAATTTAGAATCAAACAAAACATTACCCACATACTGTTATACACAAAAAAGTTTTCTATGCTAACTAGGCAGAAAAATCAGAATTATAATAATTTGTCGTAGGAGGGGATTATTTGTGTCTTTTTAGTGCATTTTGAAATCCATTTAACTTTTTTAGTTTATTTCGTCATTATAAGTATGAAAAGAACAATCGTATGCTAAAATCCTTTGATAGATAAATATTAATTAGATTTCAAGCTTAATACAAAAAATACTTCTTCGAATTCGTTTCAGTGTTTTTCTTGAAAGTCACAAGAATTAATGAATTGTTAAAGTTGTACAGGTCACTTGATATGTGCTGTTGAGAGTTTTATATTAATTTACAAATGAAAACTTTTTATCTTCATTATTTCATTCAACTTCAAGAAAATAAAGTTCATGAAAAATGTATTGGCTGCATATGTCGTGTAGGTATGATAAAAAATTCTGGAAATAGCAAAAGAGAAATCACTTTATAATTACTAAGTTTGATTAAAAAAAAAATCTTGTTTCTTAACCAAAATTGTCTTTGCTTTAAAATGACTTGTATTAGTAATTTAATATTTTAATATTTTTATACTAAATTTCTAAATTTAATATAGTTTCATATTTAAAGATATTCTTCTTTATATACATAGGTGTTGTAAACATTTTTCTTGGTTAAGGATTTAGAAAAACCGATTAATACGTAAACAATTATTTTATATATGTAAAAAAGTAAATCAACTAAATAATAGTTGATTCCACTGTGTAATGTTATAGGCATATTCTATTAGATGAATAACTTCTCTCAAAGTTGATAGCTTGCTTTGTACCAATATTCTAAAATATGGATTTGAGTTTAGTTTATGGATTTAATCACTACTTTACTTGTTTGAATATATTGGGGATTTTCTTTCTGGGTATTAAAGTATTTCACAAGTCCTTATCAAACTTATTTAGTTAATAATAACTATTCACACTTTTATAACTGGTAAGATCCATAAACGTATAAAGTTTAATACTGCAATAAAATAATCAATACTTGTTTCTCTTGTTTACCTTTTCATGGTTCAACATTGACCTTATCTCAAAATATACTAACAATAAATGCTGGAAGAAATCAGCTACGCGTGTTTACTTCACTAAGTCCTCCAAATGTCGAGTAAATAACAGTTGTCAGGGTTTGATAAGGACAAGGGATTTGTGCTGCCCACGAGTCCCTTGGACGCTTAGAAAAACGCCACCTCAAGCGATGCCTAGAGATATTTCAACCCTCCCCCCCCCCTCACCCACCATAGCTCATTCCTTTCGATATTGAACTCGGGTGGACGTTAAGCCTTTATTTTCTGCCAAGTAGCATCTGGTTTCTTTTGGAGGCTGGAGCATCTATTCACTGTCAAATTTATAAAACATTTAACTCTCCTCCCTCACTTCTTCATTTTTATAGAAAAAATTAATTATGCTTTTTCGGGTTAAGATACATTGACTATTTGTTGATTTACTCTCTGCTGAAAATAATATTCCAATTGGATGGATGAACTTCGGGTATTATGGGATATAAATTGCAATATCAGTTTGCAATCATAAGGAATATAGACAAATTTTCAAGTTAGATGGCCTAAAATTTGTACTAGATGTAGTTGAAATACTTTGAAAGATGACTCTAAAACCTACGAGTTTGTGTTCATCTGTACCACACAATATTTGAAGTAAAAAGTTTAATATCTGGGAAAAACTGACAGAAGTGGAAATATTTGATATTTTCGTATCTGATTTTGGCTCATGAATAATGAGTTATTTTACTGCTAAAATTTCTTGAGTATATATCCTTTCTAAAGTTTTTTAGCATATCACTTCAAATTTGCTGTTTGAAAATTATCCCAGACAATGAGGGCAAAAAGTTTTCATATGCAGATAGCAGCATGATAGAAAAAAGAAAACTGTAATTTAAGTACGTTGAGGAAATGTAAGGAGGAATCTTTTCTTTCTCAACAATGAAATACAATATCCAACTCTGAAAAACTTCCAAAAAAAGTAAATTCTCCAAACAGTTTTAAATACGCAGTTGCCACTAGTTTAAATATATTTGTTAAACATAGTGATAGTTCTGAAATTTAATAAGCAACGTAACTTAGAGAGTATTGTAATTTTCTTGAGAACTCAAAAGCAATCTATTTATATGGTAACTTAATGGGTACTTTCATTTGTTTAATTATTCAATAAAACGAGAGTTATATAAATACAAACCCAGAGAATAAGCTCCTTTAAAAGAAGCTCAATGAATTATATAGAGAGTTCCAATCATCCCAATCTGTTTGTAAACATTCGAATACCTTCTTATTCCGACTCTTCCTTCAAATCAATTTTATCGACCGCATTTATCTCATCCCTTTCTCCATTTAATTTCCTTTTCATATAGCGGCTGCAGTTGATGATCTTTATTCAAGATAAGATCGAAAGTCATAAGCCTGAACCACTCCACTTTACCTGTGCTAGCATTGTGGTTTACATTTGGAATAATGAGCTTTATTGAAATTCCTAGTTGGGACTGTAGAAAAGATTGCAAATTACCCGCGGGCTTTCATTTTGAACGGAAGAAAGGATCTTGATTGATAGGAAAAAATAATAATGCTCCCATTTGGGAATTTGAACGGAAATTGAAGGTCAAAATCAAATCATCCCTAACATGTGTTATTGAAAAGCTTCTCCATATTCAAATACATAACGACGCTACAGATAAAAATTATCTTTTGGGTTAAAAATGTATGGTATGTGCAATGAAAGCTCAGATAGATATTTTATTTTGATACATAATTACTTATTTTTTAGTTCTGTATCGGACATCAATATTACCCTAGAAATATGCTATTGTACAATAATACTTAGTACTACTACCAAAACTGTTAGCTCCATAAGAATTGAGTAAATAGTTTTATAAAATTTGCAAAGGATTTCAAAAACAACACAAATGCATAATGAATAATTCATTCGATTTTTGATCAAATCACACGAATAAAAAGTTTTTAAATTGATATAATGGTTGGAATGAGGAACTCCAAGTTTTCTGCTATGGATTGAGATTGGCTTAAAAAAAAAAAAAAAAAAAAGGATTTGTATTGAATGTTGACAGAGCTGAGTTTCCCCGTTACGAAGTAAAATAAAAAATAAACCCAAAACACATATCTGACTTAAAATTTGAGAAAACATATTGGTATTAATGCTATGAAAGGAATAAACGGAATGGATAGCTTCAATAAAAACTAATGTCTTGAAATGTTCTCCATTTGCTATATATTTGCATACAGATGGTGTTTAGCATAGTACACAGAGAAAATCATAGTATTTAATTCTATTATAGTAAGAAATTATGATTTTTAGTTTTTATCCTTCAAACATAAATTTATCGAATATTGCGAAAATGACTCAATTCTGAAAAACAAATCACATGACTAAAGTAAATATTTTGATAGAATAAAACGCAACCATTTGTCTATTGTAGAACAAAACACAATTCTCTAAACAAAGCACTTTACTCCAGACATATAATAAATAGTATTGAAGAGAATTACAAATGTTTTTCACGTAGAAATGTGGCCTTGTAATGTTTCGAGTCGAGCCTTTTCGCAATAGTGGATTGAATTTAAATGTATTATTTTTTATAATAAGCATTTAACCAGAAATACATGTTAAAAAAAAACCTTTACTGTCGACGCTTCCGTATCTTTTTTATAAATACAATTATCATTGAAAAAGTATATTGGTCATCAATTCTAAATCGAGTTTTAAGCTACATTGACCCACACAGGTAATAGCAGTGCCAGGTAGTTAGTGTTTGTGTTCGTATTTCTGCTATCTTTTTTAAAAATCTGTATGACACAAATGTGGAATCCATTTCCTGTGTACTAGCACTCATTTGGTATAAAAGGATAGGTACTTAATATGTTTATCAATTTGAGTGGTTTCACTTACGTGTGTTTGTGTACTAGCTTGCTATATTGGAGGACAAAAAACAAGTAATTCAAGTTATTTTAAGATGTTTTTTGGAAAAAGAGCATAACGCAGGTGCAGAGATTAAGAAGAAATAAATGTCGTGTGAGACACTATAATGTATGTTCAGCCCTGGAATGATTAAAAGTTCCAGGGAAGGTGATACTAGCCTTGAAAATAAACCAATATATGTGTTAACTTCTGTTGAAAATTATGAAGTTCTTCTAGAAGTTAATGAACAGCAACCAAGCTGCAGCACCTGTGTATTATCGGTAGAAGTTGTTCCTTCTCAAACCACAACCAATCGATACCTCTGGTACCCATCAGTCTTACAGCATAGCGACTATACATCATATAACATAAAGCCCGATCGGCCCAGACAAAACTCGAACTGAGAGGATCAAAATATTGCCTAATCTTGCATACATCCCAGATTTTGCATGGACCGATTTTCATCTTCTTATGTAATTTCTGCACTGATGGAGATTCAATGTTGTGAATGATTTCAAGTTGGTGTGTTGTAAGTTCTTTGTCTCCAAGTCGACCGAATGGTTTCAGCGTGGAAAAGGAGTTTTGTCAAGGGGATAACAACACACCATACTTCTTGTCGAATTTACTTTGAGGAATAAAATACTTTCATTCCATCATTGTTGCCCATTTATATTATAGGTAAAATTCGAAAACATTCTTGACTCAATCTGGTAATTTTAAAACATATTTTGAATTCTTAAGCAGATTTTGTTAAAAATTTACTTAATCAAACCAAAGTTAGTTTAAAAATTGGCATACTTTTATGTTTAATTAATTTAAATAAAATCTATTTTTTTTACATCAGTAGTTATGAAAAATTATTTTTAAAAAATTGAAGAAGTTTATTAAATCACAATAAATTTTGGTATGTATGAAAAGAAAATAGATTACTCTAAAATTTAAAATATTTTTGTTTATTTTTAAATTGTCACTTCTACTTTTTATTTTGAAATACAAGTCTGCAGATTTTTTTGTTAAAAAAATTCTCCATCTTCTGCAATATCACGCATCAGTTCTCTGTTTTAATGGCTTAAAAGCTTACTAAATATTCCCAAATTCAAAATATAATATTTTTTTATCCGGAAATTGCAAACAGAAATTTTAGTTGAATTTTCTTTTTTTTTAGGTACCAGAACACATTGGAAATTGAGAAATTTGGTGAAAGTAACCATTTTTGTTTCTTTACTCTAATCTCGAGTTTGGTAGATTTAATAAGGTACAATGTTCTCTTTCTCTCGTTATGATATTAAAAATACTTTTTTAAACTATGCATATTTTTATGAAGAAACACAGTGGTCAAATGATCACTACCTCAAACTTTAAACTTGATATGTGAGGAACTTTTTTTTTTTTGTCAGTGTAAAACTTTTTTTCTCCAGAGATAACTTCAGTTTTAGTCAACCAATTAAAAAAAATAATGTAATTCTAGTGGATAATGCAGTGCAAGAAACTTACTAGGTTCTAATATATCCATGCAATAAACTATTTTGAATGTTGATCTTTTTATAAAAGGGGATAATTTTTAATACTTTCAAGACAAAATTCAATAAAAAAAGTTATTTAAGTTAAATTTTCAATTCTGGTAGGATCCGTGTAGTGAATCATTATGTTTCATTTGAAATTAAAATTAAAATTCTAAATAAATTACAAATTGAATTATGGCTGGTGCAATTAGACACTAATGAGTTATTTGAGCTTAAATTAATAAAATATCAAATGGAAAAATATTTTTATTCAAAAATGTTAGTTCCTTAATACTTGTTAAGTGTGAAAAAATTGCGTGTCTAGTTAAAAAATTAAAAACATTTTTTTCCAACTTATTCTGGCATCTTAAATTTAGATGGAGCTAAACACAAATTATAAGTTTTTTTTTATTCAGTAAGTATTTAAATTTATGTTTACTATTTGTTTTGATTAGGCATTGTTGAGGGTAAACTTTCCGAATTTCTAGTATAAACTTCGGGAAAAGTTAAAATAAGTCAATAAATTTTTTTACAAAACCTTTGTTCTTGATTTTCATTTTCAAAATTATTTTTAATTATCTACTTATAGTAAGCTAAAATTATACAGTTAAGAGTAACTCCTAGTACTGATAATTAATTCCCTATACTGTAAACTTCTTACCCACTTCATTTAGAAGCTATACTTTGCATTAAAGCTTGAAATTTGGGAAGTAGGTACGAAAATGCGAAATTGAAATGACAGAAATTAAAAACTCGAAAATAGATTCGATTGCAATTGACAATTAAAAAAAAAAAAAAGAAAGAAAAAAAAAAAAAAAAAAATACTATTATAGGTGGAGTCACTGCATAATAATTGCCATAAGTATTTAAAATATAAAATAAAATATATTAGATGCCATTTTAGAATAAATTTAGGTTTTAATTTATTGCATTTCACTAAGTGATTATTTTATTAAAGCTTGAAATTTGGGGAGTAGGTACGAAAATGCGAAATTGAAATGACAGAAATTAAATACTCGAAAATAGAGTCGATTGCAATTGACAATTAAAAAAAACAAAATACTATTATAGGTGGAGTCACAGCATAAGGATTGCCGTAAGTATTTAAAATATAAGATAAAATATATTAGATGCTATTTTAGAATAAATTTAGGTTTTACTTTATGCATTTCACTAAGTGATTATTTTAGTACCTACTCAGCAAATTTCAAGGATTTATACAAAGTAATTTCTAAATGAACTGGATGAGAAGATTGTAACATAGCGAGCATAGGGAAAGGATTCTTACTAAGATCCTTACTTTTAAATTACAGCAAACTGATAAATATTTGAAATGGAATGCATCTAAAAACTAAAAATAGGTGTTTTACTATATAAACCTATGCAATCAAGTTCATAAGAAAATAGAACATAATATTAATAAAACAGTTAGGTTGGTGCGTTAACTGTACTTTTATCTCATTCCTAAATTACAGCATTATACTGGAGAATTAGGATGGGTATTAAACAAGTTAGGATTGTGACAGTAACTGTCACTAAAAGACTGCTTACACATATCATCCAATTGCAGTACATCATGTACAAATACCGAACATGTACAATTTAGTGACATTTAATGATTTTTCTTTCTTATTAGGCTGTCAACATAAGATGCTATTGTTTAGGTCTAAACACTGACGTTAGGGTAAATCTTATCTGTTATTCAAGGTTGAGTTGTTTAATTCAACGCAAGGATGCATTTGTTCAACTGCTAATGGTACACCATTCATTTGCATATAACCATATTGAACAATTTGTGCTTCTTTTTACAACAGTGATGTATTGTTTATTTTTATGAAATGTTGGTTGGTTGTATTCAGATTATCTGGCGCCGTCAGCAACACGAGGGCTATAATGCGCCGAAACATTCTTCATTAGACAAGCCAACATACATTTACAAACACCCATGCCCAACACGGGACTCGAACCCGCAACCTCGCGGTCTAGAAGCTAGCACGCTAACCACTATACCATTTGGTCGGCTTTTTATGAAATATAATAATGTCTCTTTGATGTGAATTTCATGTATCTTAGCTACTCTCTTGAAAAGGTATTAGCAAGAAATTTACAGGTACCAACTTTTTACACACTAGTGTAAATTAGTGTTTAAGTATTTAGAGCTAAAATTAAAAACAGAAAATGCTTGCATTTAAAAATATTCTTAACAATATAACATGCTCGAACAGTCAGATTTCTTAAATTTGAAATCATATATCATTATTCAATTTAGGGTAAGCAAATTCGTTTTACTCAATAAAACTTAGAAGGAGCTAAAAATAACTTATTTATAAAATAAAATGAGCAAAATATTTCATTATTATTCACCTATTCAAAAGATAAATTTTATCGTGACAAGTTGAGGCTTTTCTCAAACAGATATATTTCGAGCGTTAGCAGATTATCTCCGAAAGAAACTTTAATCCTTTCTTTACAGTACGGTTAGTAAGATTTGTGCCAGTTTTGTCGAAGCTATACAACTGTATAAGAAATTGTACGTATAAGAAAACAGAAGTTTTAAGACGATTACTGAAAGCTGTGCTTAAGCGTATTTTATGAAAGGAAGCAAATAATCCATCTTTTCCGTTAGCTTTACATTGCCAGGGTTATAAAACATTAATCCAATTTAAAATGACAGTGTTTTTTGTGTCTATAAACCGAATAATAAAATATATTGACGAAAATAACTCTGAGATATATAAATTCTCACTCGGTTCCGAGAGGCATAATGATCGTCTAATACGAAAGAGGTCTCGGGATAGAGCCCCGTGTCACTCAGCAGTCTTTATTTTCAAAATGAATGGATGTTGAGGCAATTGTGACATATAAGATCGTCTCTTTAATTAATCTGTATAATTTTTTAACTTATTCAGTTGAATGAAAACATTTTTTCAATATATGTGGAACTATTTGAAACTGCTTAGTTGGATATACCCATGCAAAGGAGCTTGAGGCCATTAAAAATATTTGTCTAAATATTAATAATTATCGGATTATAAAAAGTTCTTGAATAAAAAATTATTATCCATTTATCTTTGGTCATTAAAAATTGTATGACTGTTCATTTGAAAATTGGAGACTATTCATATGTGCATCAAAGAAAAACTTTTTGGCCCAAGTGCTATACACGCTATGTTAACTAGGAACCTTCTTGTTCAGAAAATGAAACAACTCTAGTCGTATTCTAACCATAAATAAGTTTTTCACAACAATTGAACTTTTTCTTCTAATTTCAGACTTCGAAACAGAAAATCTTAAATTAAGCACTAATTTTTCTTCTAAAGAATGACATGATGAATTAAATCCGCCAGAAGAGGCCGCTAGTTGTTCTTGTTTTAAGACTGTTAGATGCGGGGCTAAGCGCCATATTATACAAGAAAATTGCATTTCATGAAACAATTCTGTAATTTGCCACAATGATAAAAATGTCATTCTGAACATTTTGAGATCGGGAGACACGCAGATTTTACTTCAGTCGAGGTTTTAGACATTTTCAAAGTTAGTCATTAAATATGCATTTTTATCAATAAAAATGTTAGATATGGGGTCACAGCCAAAACCATGACCTCTATAGACACGTGTAGTATTGTTGACCTTGAATAAAAAAAAAAATCAACCGGAAGACATTTGAGTTTCGACCGGAAGTCTAACTATATGAAAGATTACAACAGCTTGAATTACATATATTAAACATATTTTATAAATAAAAGAGAATTTTGGTAATTTTTTTGGTTGAATAAAAAAGAAAATTATGGCTGGAAGTTTTAGAAATTCCGATATTAAGTATAGCTTGTGCAAATATTCTTTTTGTACAGTGTAAATCCAATTCATATCGCGTTTCTAAAGTCAATGCTGTTTTTTCCATCTGTGAGTTTCAACTTCAAATTATTGCCCCTTCTATTATTCTTCATCTCCTCTGTTACTTTTTTTAATATTCACTTTATATATACTGTTTTTGTTCTTTAGTTTTCCTGTACGAGGGAGGGAAGGAAACTGAATATATAAGTATTTTCATTTGTTATACATCCAGTCATTGAATTGCATTAAAATTTTTTTTAAAGCTTTTTATAGACTCTACTACAAATACCGCTTTTATTTCACTTGCATGAGACCATTCAAATTAAAATCCATACATGCCTCTATATACGCAGAGGGCTATTATTTTATTATAATCTTCACAAGTTTATGTCTATGTAACTAAAATATTAGTATGGACAGTTTATTTTAGAAACTTAATAATAGACAACATTCTATAATAATAAGTCATTTTAGTTATTCACAATATTTTTTAGCTAAAAAATATTTAAGTTAGTCAGCACTGCTATTTACGAATTGGCTAGTGCAAATGTGCATAGTGTCAGAAGATAACTGACGACGAGCTGATGGTTCCGTTTGTGAATACGAATGCAACGTTTAAAATTTATGGTTAAGAATCTTTAGCAGGAAACAGCTCCAAAATTCATGATTTACAAACCTTATCAAATCTATAGATTTGAAAAATACTTTCTCATAAACTTTTAAAAGCAAATGCCTGATGACACACAAAATGTTCTCTTAAGTTTAATAACACGAAAGCTAAAAGGGATGAGTTCAGAACTAGGGACAAATCAGGCCTTATCACGTGCTTAATCAAGCTATTGGAAGCTGGTGAAAGTAAACTCAGAAGGCTTCTAATGCGCACAAAGAAGATAAAGATTACTCAGCAATTATCTATGATGTACCTGCTCTCACCAGCTTAGCCAGACATCGAACTTAAAATTCTTAGGTAGGCAATTTTTCACAAGGGTATTTTGAATACAGTATATTCAACCTATTGAAATATCAATTGTACTTCTAAAACTAAGACTTCCTGCTCTTTAAAGTCGAAATATAGGCGTGGGAAAACAACAGCGTAGTTTTAAAAATACTGCGTCTGGCAATGTTGGCTCTGAAGCACATTTTAGATTCTAATGCAAAATCCACATTCTCTAAATATTCCCTATTAATCTGGAAATTTCATTTCAATTAATGTGGAAATTTCTACATTCGTTTATCATGCGTACCATAATATGTTATTGTATATCTATATTGTGGTATCTCATTAATATAAATTTTATAATAGTAATAAATATATTTCTAAAACTGTGTATTGTATATTGGAATTTAAAACCCACGACTCCCCCTTTTTTATGATGTAATTGACTCAATTCAGTTTGAAATCTGGCCTCTGAGGGATTTAAAAATAGCCTATGGGATTAGATGATTGTGCCTAGGACCTGTAAGAGTAAGTGAAGATCTATTTGAAGTACTTGGGATTTTCATAACGTCATTCTATAGAGAGTTCTGCTTTGAGCTGATTAATTTTGACGGTTTAAAGACTTGATTATTATTTCTTCAAACCAAAACTAATTATTCGTAATCCAAATTAAAGTACAGTCTGAAGAACTTATTTTTCATGACCACCTTTCCCATTCTATCAGAATCCAATCGAAAAGAATAAAATACTATATGCAATTTAAAATAGTTATGCATTTTATGTGAAGTTTACTAACAAATGGATTATAGTTAATTTTTCAATAAAAAAATTAACCCATATAAAAAAAGTTTTTAATCTAAATTCTTTATATGCATTGCCAACTTTTATATGTAGTTGCAGTTCATTTAAGCAATTTTGAGCTCAGATTGAGTTTATATAGTGTTTGATCACTTTGAAAAAACTATAGATTCCACGCCATTGGTTAACATTGCTGAATATTTATCTACCACAAACAAAAACCCATTCACAAATTTGAAGTTAATATAAAGAATTTAAAAAAGGAGCCCTCCCCTATTCGATGATACTTCAAAAGACAATTTTCAAGTGTAATCAGAAGATTATAAAATACTTCAAAGCAGACAAAAATATTTTCTAAAGTTGTTAGTTAAATGATTTAAAGCTAATTTATAATTTTTTATTAAATATTCCGAATTTAAAGCTATCATATGGGAAAACATTATAAATAAATTATAGTTGGGTTGTAATTAGTCAGGAGAATAGGAATTCTATGTTCTAGCACTAAGAATCTGAATTGTCAAATGTACACCCTTGATTTTCTGTTGGCATTTTTTGGCTCATATAGTATATATGAAGTTTTTCTTTCATAATTAATTAAAATGTCGGCAAAAAGTGCTTCTCTTAAGCAAATACTTTTAAGTTTACTTAAAAACTAACTGTATTATTTTCAAATATTTGCTTTATGCTTAAAATACTTTTTCAGTAAATCTCATATTTCAGCATTTGTGCGGCGTTAATTACGTTGCCTGATGAATAAAAGGCCATTTGTAGACAAATCATATTTTTAATGAAAATTTAGGTATAAGCTTGGAAAAGACATTTTCGAGGGCTCCTACACATACTGACCCATATATTATACCAACATGCATGAAGTTTAAGAGTTCAGTGTTGCCATAAAAGTTACAACGTTTAAATGTATGCAGTGGATTGTTCCATTACATGAGGGAAGGTAATCTGAAATTAGTATTTGATTTACCATTTAAATGAATTAGCTCGTTAATTTTTTAAATGATTAAATAAAAATAGTTAAACTACAGATCTAAATTAGAATAAGGTAAATTATTTTTTTACCAACACTTTTAATGATCTTCCATTTCCTTAAATGTAGTATTTTATATGATAAAAGTTTAGTGAACCTTTATATTTTTCCCATCTAACTCAGGTATGGAGTTGACTGAGACATCAAAGAAAATGTATGGAAATGCATAAGTAACTATCAAAATAGAAAATTATTTTCAATTTCATTTTTTTAAGATTTAAACTTTTTAACATTCATCCTTGTGCATATTTAAGCAGATAAAAATCCTAAAGATTTTTCCAAGGAGCATAATAGTTTAACTTTCAAATAGCTATACGCTTTACAAACCAAAAAAAACCCCGGTTGAATAGAAGCAGCTTTGAATTTTAGTGTAATATTAAGACTTTTTTTAATGCACACTTAAAAATATGGTTAATGCCTTAAAATGTCGGTGACGGTCTTGTCTTTAGACTTTTATGGCTGAAGTTTCTTTTTTTCAATTTATAATTACGAGAGCAAATTTTTTAAAGCACTTCTATTAACCACCAAGCCGTTACGAATAGAAGCCACCTGTCTTTCATTCTGATTTGATTATGGTCTCTTGCCAAAGAAATTATCTTTTTAAATACCTTTCAGAGGTTTAAAAAAAACCCATTAAAATACCATCAATAAAAACTTTATTTAGGAGAAAAGGAAAAAATTAGTAACAACATCGTTTTCTTTTTACTTTAAATTTAAGAAGAATTAAATGCATGCATACAGTAGGCAAAACTATCTGTACGAAGGCTATATTTTTGGATAAAGGGGGATAAAGCTGTATGCACCCATGTGTCTCGCTTATGATATTCTATAGCTATGTGCAAAAACTAATTTTTTAAGGGGCCGTCTACTCATTTATTTATGCAAAATTGCTGGAAACTTCAATACAAACTCTATGTTTCACCATGTTATTCGAATTGAGTATAAATACTACATATACCCTAAATTCACAATTTAATTTCTGTATGTTAGAAAACTCACTATATATACGGCTTTTTTTCAAATAACAGGTAAGCTATAAAATATTTGAAATTGAATTTTTGGTACTTTTGGATTCAACTCTTCAATAATTAATTTTCTTCACTGATAATTACATTCAGTGATAATTTATCCAACGTATTATTTTACAAGTCCCAAAAAATTTCCGACGCTTTTTTTTCGATAAATTAGGCGATTGTCGCCTACTTAGGGTTTACATAAAGATATCAATGTCTGAGAAAAACTGTAGTTGTAGATTGTATTAACATTGAGAAGCCTAATTTATATTACAGTCTTGATTATAACTTAAAATAGATGAATGACCAAACCCTTAACTCGTTAAGGGTTTGGTTTCTTATATATACGTCCCCCACAATATGTTTTTACTTATCTTTTACGTCTTTAGTTTTAACTTAAAAATAATTCTCAAAACTAAATGGATCGATAGATGTTCATATAGTTATATTCAAATAATGGTTTTCCATGGCTCTATATTAAAATAATGCCACCATGAAAAATTAATATAATTTTAAATTGTTGTACAAAATGTTAACTTTTTATCGTGTATAAATTAATTTAGAAAAAATGGCTAATAGTACACCATTCATTATTCACAGAAATAATTGAGTAATAGTGAAAAAAATTAATTACCAGAAATAATTCATTATAACTGAAATTCAATTCGAGAATAATTAATTATCTCTGGAATAGTTTTAATTAATTTCATTTCTAAATTTTAAATAGAGAAATAAAATAATATTTCAAGAAATTAAATGACAGAAAACCGAGAGAGATGATAATTAAACAACGCATTTGCTTTCAGCTATTTATAAAAATATTTTATGAGATTTTTTGCCATTTTTAAAAAAATTAGATTTTAAAATGAACTGAAATGAATGGAGGAATTCTTAAAGTCGTGGTTTGTGGTTATGCATTTGATATGCAATTAAAAAAGTACCCACAGGCAATAGATTAGTCAGCAATATTAATTTCGGTTGAAAGTAGTAATTAATATTAATTACTTTATTATTTAGTGAAAAGATTAAAATACCTTTTTGTTAAAAAAAAAATTGATGCATGATGAATTTTGTCTGAAACCGTATAGGATTAAATATTTTTTTTTTTCATTTTGTAAATATTTGAACATTTTGGTTTCCTCTACGTTATTCATGACATTAATAATTAATCTCATTATCTTGAATTTTTTATTAATAACGTTCTAAAATGTTTTCGATCTTTCAAAATTAGAGTGACATTAATTTGTATCTTAACAGGACACTTTTTATCGGAGCACAACGTTACTATGTAAAAATATTTCATAGGAATAAATAATTGTCATGTGCAATATTTCTTTACTTAGAATGATTATAAATTTAAGTTTGATATTAACTTTAAATTTACTTCATTATTGATAGTGATTGATATCTTATGAGTGATACAAAAATTATAGATATTACGAGTGTATTTAATTTTTTTTTTGTGTTAACGATATTTTAACGATTGGATTTTTTAAATTATCTTTACTTATGGACAAATAATTCTTCAAAAAACAAACTTTTGGACACAATTAAGTTACTGCTAATACACCAAGAGAAATATGTTTGAAAAGTATTTGTTTTAAATACTTGAAACTTGCAGACATTTTACCACTTTATGAATAATTTAAAATATTATGCTTAGTTTTGTCCAATAATTTTGAAATATTTAATAACTTTTGACCTTAAAACTGTCAATGACATGTATTCATTTTTATGTTTGGTAATAAAAAGTAATCGCATGGCATGCGTCTTCTACACTTGGTTTACATTTGACACCTTTTAACTTCAAGTAGAGTTATTAAATTAAAGTACTTTTTAATTTTACGTCCAATATTTAAGATAACATTACAATTTTTGTGGGAACGAAAAAAATTAAAATGCGAAATCAAAGTAGATTATGGATAAAGTAGGCTAACCATCCGATGGCTGTATTTCTCAATTGATTACATTTTTAAGTAGACATGTTATTAAATTACTTCCTGACTAGGAAAGTACAAAATAAATGGCTACGATGAAAAATTAAAATAGTAAATTTGTCATCTATCGTAGTAAAATGTAATATTTTGGCCAATGTTAAATCGCTGATACACCTTCAAGTGAAAATCACTTCTTCTTCAAAGATGTTCAGGAAACTAATAATTTTTTTTCTCTGTTTTCCTTTTTCCCCTCCTTGACTTGTCTATCAACTTTATTTTCCTCTAACTTCAACTGCAAAGTAGACTAAGGTTTATCTTTTAAGAATGATCGTTAGACTGTCCCTGCTCTATAGACCTAATGCTTCATTTTTTTAGTCACAATATCTGCCTAAGTATTGCTTTAAAACTTGAATTTTTATACCAGGTATAACATCAGCAATAACAAAATATTAATAAAGTACGAAGGGAAAACAACTAGTGCTTTTTAAATTATTAATTTGTAAAACTTTTTATAAGCTAGTTTATGAAATTTTTTTACAGTATAAAAACAGTCAGTTATTTTCTTTTCAAAATTTGTTGTTAATCTTTTGTTACTATTGTTGTTCCTGGTGTAAAAATTCATATGTTTTAAAGTAATGCTTTGATAGACATTGTAGCCAAAAACTAAGCATTTGGTCCAGGAGCAAGGGAAAGGAAACTAGAGTGGCTTTTATCTTTTAAATATTACTAAAAGTTTAGTTTCCACCCCCTCCACAATTTTGTTTTAATCAACAGCACACACACACACACAAAAAAAAAAAAAACACGATTGAGGCAAATTTCAGCTAGCCTAATTGGACAATTGCGAGGCTACACCCTCAGAGATCAAGCAGTTTTGAAAATTTCGCCCGGAAAGCCCTTTTTCTAATACTCCAGAGACACTTCATTTTTTTTAGATACTTCATTTTTGGTTATTTTATTTGTAACCCGCTTGTAATTATTAGTTAATAGAATATATTACCAATTTTCATTAATTCAATTCGACCTAACAGTCTCATGATTACCAACTGCAATTGTAGATTGTAATCTCAAAAATATTATGAATCTATTAGTTATGTTCTTGTTTTATATAATATTAGTTGGTGGCAAAGTTATATGAAAACATAACTATTTTCACTAGGTAAAATATGCATTTATAATCCACTGAATCACCGACAAAATTTTGGCACTTTACTCTGATACGACAGCAAGTGCCACAGATAGAGTAAATGGTACATGTAAAAATCTTCAAAAGTTGTTCAATTGAGAGTTGCTGTACTTACCTAGCACATTTTTAGTTAACTTTGAGGAGTTGTTTTAACACACTGATGGGTGCAACTTCTGTTCCAGACATGGCACTTTCCTGGTTTCTGTCTTCAGAAGCAATTAAGCAAGGGTCTGATTGAGCCAAAATTTTGCATAAACCATTTTTGTTGTTGATTGGAACAAGATTAAGGAGAGGAGGCAGCGAATTCTTAACTTTCGGGAAATTGCCTATAGTTAAGGGCTACTCTAAGGAACAGTCTGACGAATCCTTCTTAACATATATAGTGGAAAAGAACAGTTACTCCAGTAGTGACGTCAGAGATCAATGTTAAATTCGTGTGTCTCTTTCTACGGAGTTAAAATCAAATTAAGTGTAATAAACTTAGTGTAGCTAAGAAATAATGTGCTGGAACTTACTAATTATAATTTAGTAAATAAAAATTATCCATAAAAAATAGTAAAACTGCAAATTTATCATAAAACGAATTGAAAAACGAAAAAAATTGTAAAATGAAACTTGAGAAATCTAGCCTGCCTTCTAAAAAGAGTTAACATCATTCTAATATAACATGTAAATGGACATCCACTCATTTAAAAACTTCTTTTAAGTAGACATTATATAAATAATGTAAAAAGTAAAAATTTTACTATATCTAAATTCAAACAATGAGTTAAATGTGTTTATAGTATGTATAGAATAAAATATGAATTAATTCGACAAAAATGGAAACTTTTGAAAAATTATAAAGTTACCAAATTTTGTAAATAGTTTCATAAGTGTATAAATTGAGAGTATGCAGCTTTAATTTACCTGAATTAACCTATAAAACCGAAAGGGGTTAAGGGGATTTTAACTTCAGTATAATGGGGTAAATAGATCAACAATAGTTACATCCAAGGTCCAACTATCTCAAACGTGATAGTTTTTTAAGTGAATTATTAGTTTTTCTGAAGAATAGAAACGTGTTATTAGTTTAACATTGACGAAAATCAAAAACAATTTCTTAATGTTATTGTTTCCTGTTTCAAACTAGTTTAAAAAAATTCTTTGATTTTTTAAAATTTTAGTTTGAAAGAAAAAAAAGAAAAATTATAGGTCTACCACTAAACACTAAAATGAGCTTTTGTATGGATATCAAATGCATAACTTTACAGAAACAATTTTCAAAAGATTTAGATTTCATTTAATTATGTCTCTTAAAAGTATTAGCATATTATAACTCATGGTTACGTAACGAGGTATTTACCTCTTAGCATAATTACACATGATTAGAACCTGGTGATTGATGATAAAATTTGCGTATAAGGATATTTTCTAGTCGGCATTTAATATATATTAAATTTCATTATAATACAGATTAATTCAATTATGTCAGGTACCCATATAGAGTGAATGGTTTTGACTGAATAACAAGAAAAAATTAAATGGTTGGCTCAAATTTTGATTGAGACGTTAATTTATAGTATAGAATTACATCTTTTAGGTCTGAAAGACATAGAAAGCTAGTAAATTTCGTATATTCACAATTTTACTATAAAATTAAAGAAAAAAAATAGTTCAATATTTAGTCATTGCGCTTTTTTAAATTTGGTTTGAAATTGCGTGGAATGCGGTTGTGATTGACATAATATTATAAACATTAATATAAAAGTGGTATTAGAAACTTTCTTTTTTAGTTCTAAAATATATTATGTAGGCATTTTATAATGAGGTGTTTATCTGATCAAATTTTTCGGACCATTTTTCGAAAAAACTAATGTCTACAAAATAATGTTCACTTTAAATTCAAACATTAGTTTTTAGTACTATCGTGAGGAAGAATTTAACGTGTTCCGATGGTCGTGTGAATAAAACAACAGACTGCGTATATGAAGTTTCTGAAATCAAAACAACCCATACCCATTAATTTTTTAAAAATATAATTGTAAAAATTAGTACTCATTTTCTCAACAATGAATAAAAATTTTTGTTGATATGATAAGTACTTAATAATGAGTATATTCTACTAATTTCCAAGTGTTAATTTTTTACATGTAAACAAAAACCGCTTAGTGTCAGAAATGTTAAATAGAAAATTTGAATTTTAAAATGCTCAATTCGGGCAGTTGTTAAGCGTTTTTTATTATTATAAAATACGCTTATTAAAATACAGGGTGTTTATAATTAACGTTCAAATTTTAAAAAGTTGCAAAAAAGAGTCAATCGTTAGAATGACCTGAAATTTGACCTGAATATATGCTTAGATGGGGGAACTGATACGACACAAGAAGTATTTCAAATAGTTTTTTTCCTCTATGATAAACAATTTCTCTCTTTTTTGAGTATATTCAGGTCAAATTTAAGGTCATTCTGAACAGTGGTTCTTTTTTACAGCTTTTTGAAAGTTGAACTTTAATCATAATCACCCTGCAAAACTACTTGTGTAGATATGACCGTGACCAGTCTAGTACTATCTGTTTTCAAGAAAATTACACCGAAAGCAAAGAAATTGACTGAAAAATACATAATTTCCACCAATCAAAAAAAGGAGCACGTTCATGGATGTTTCTAAATATACTCGAATATATGCTATTACAGTAAAATGATTAATACACATTGCACATCATTTTGATTTATAAATTATTTCAATGAGGGCAAGTTTTCGTTACACTTGATCGGCCAACCCCAATTTTTAGGCTTAGTTCTACACCTGCAAAGCAAAAGTCAGTGCAGTCATTTTTATTAAATACATGCCATTAAATTATTATAATATTTGTAAAATTTCAGCTGCCGATAAAGTGTTTGAAAGCCCTCCGTTAATGTTAAAATATTTTAAAAGTAAAACTCTTTACCCGTGTTTCAAGATTTCACGGTAACTCCACTTGTCATTACAAAGCGGAATGCATAAACTTTTAAAAACTTAAAGTATGGTTAAAACATTGTATCATTTGTGGTAGAACATAACATTCATTCTTTATTTTTAAGTATGCCAGGACCGATTTTTTCACCTGTGTCTTCTATTTCTAAATTTTAAAATTGAAAAGGTTTTATTGTGACAGGTCTCGAATTCTACTGGTTGGTCAATTCGAAAACGGTATATTTCGAGATCCACTGATTTCCTCACTAACCATCAATATTCCAAGGTACTTCTTGAAATCTAATGTTATGAAATTTGTCATACTTATAAGGATCAACACATCTACAAATAAAAAAATCGCAAAAATCGAGATTTTATCTCCCCCAAACCCCTGAAGAGGGCAATGTTAGAAAAATATAAATCTTAATTCTAAAATATTTTTATTGGGGCTAGAATTATAAAATTTAGTATATTAGTATTTAAATATACAAAAAAAAAAAAAAAAAAAAAAAACTCACCGCTCACAGCGGAGCTCCTAAAATTAAGAAATAATAATAATAACAAAGGAACTTTGTTTTCATACCTTTGACCATTGGCTACCTTTTTATGGAAATGTTTCCCAATAGGGTATTTGACAAATTTTCAAAATACGTTTTAAATAAAAGGTATGCACAAAATAAAAGACACGTATTTTTTCTTTTTTCAAAATAATGCCGCAAAACGCTAAAAATTGCATTTTAAAATGCAAGTAGAAGCCCCGCCCCTAAAACGCTGCTCAAAAACCCATCTGTCTGTGTGACGTCAATCTTGCATACGCAACATCGCAATCGCTAGTGAGTTTTTAGCGCGAAGTGTGTTTTTCTTTTGATTTCGTTCCAAGAAATGTCTCACCGGTATCGGTATTATGCAGTACCCCACTGTACAAGTACTTCAATTAAAACTCCAGAAAAGTTGTGTACACATGTGACCAGGAAAGCAGACATACCGTAAAATGGTGTGAATGGAACGAAACTTCATGAAATTACAAAGAAATTATTATTTTACACAAATAAAGCAGTTTTATTAATTATATATATATATTTCATTTGGTTGACATGTTTTTAATCTTGGAACATGTTTTGTGGATTTTTCAACACTGCCCTTTTTTTTAAAAAAAAATTCTGAAACAGCGTGCATACAATCCAATGAGTTTTAACCTCTCCAAAACTTATCCCGTAATTAATAACATGTACCAATTATAGACTTAACTAATATATTTTTAGATAAGTGTAAACATCCACAACAGCATGCCATACTTAACTTAACTTGGTTTTAAAAACTTTTTATTTTACGAATTTTTATGCTTTGCCTCGTCTCGATTTTGAGATTTGCGGAGTGAATCGGAACACTTGAAAAGTGATATTAAAAAGCTGTTTTTGGCAAGTTTATGTTCCCCACAAAATTCAACGACTGAAGAAGAGTCTAATTACTCCCTTCAAGACAGTAATCAAGATTGCAGGCTTGAATAAATGTTAGATGAGGAGCCTAGTTTCTGCATGGTAGAAAAACCGATTGTTCCAGTGTTTTTTTTCTCTAAATGACTTCGTTATCTTTAAGTTATATGGAAAAATGTATGAAGACTCTATGTGAGCAAAGTTTTACACCCACAAGATTATTGCTATATAAGTGTGTTTTACAAAAAGCGCTTATGAACGAAGAGATTTTCTGAAACAAATGAAGATGCTTTTCTCCTTTCTCAAGATATTTTAAAGAATTTGCAGTCATACGACACGCAAACATAGAGTAGATTAAAAAGTATTTTGAATTTTAACGACTATTTGGATGAGTTATAGGAGAGTTATATAAGAGTTGATACGCTTTCAAACATATGATTGTTTTGACAATAATTGACGAACACAAATTTTATCCGGCATATTAAATGATTTTTTAATGATAATTTTGTGTTCCTATTTACCACAATGCATTATTATTTGTTTTTTGCCACCCTGTAAACGTTTAAATAAGATCAGACATAAATTGTAACGAGTGTTCCGATTCACCTCTTTCTGCGGGGTGAATAGGAACAACACGAAAAAAATCAAAATCAATGTAAGTCACGTTTTTCCCAACATTTTTGGGCTTGAACATTATAGAAGAAGGTAAGACCCACGTTCCTAAATCAAAAATATGTTCGTTAACGATATTATTACACTCTATTTTTACTTTGAAAGTTGAAAATTGTTCCTTTTCACTACGTTTTAACAGTACTCAGCGAATTATATTAATTGCTATTTTTTTTATCCTAATGTTTTTATGATTATTAGAACTGTAAAAGAGTTGTTGTTGCTTTTCTAATTATAAGAACTATGAGAATTGTTGATACTTACACAAATGTTTTAACATTTCTAAACTCTACAGAATAAAATTCTGAGCTTGACTTGAAAAAGAACTCCAACATCAAAGCATCTATTTTGGGTAAATTCGAAATGTGTACCTTTACAAAACCGTCTTCCAATGTTCCAATAACACTTCTTTAAATAAATATTTCCTAAAAGTGACCTTCAATAGTCATAATTTATCATATAGTAAGAAAAGAGATGAACCAAGCTTTAAAATAAACGTATGAAGCTGTTTGCTTACAAATGTGGTCAACATTGACGTCACACTCTGGGAGGAGCTTATCCGAGCGTTTCTGATCACGTGACGAGGCGCCCAGAAAAGCAATTTTTAAAATTTGATTTATAAAAATTTGAGCAATTATTTCGAGTTAAAACTGCTTGCATTATTATTATTTCGTTAAATACTATAAATATGCCGCATTTGGTAATTATTTGTTGATGGTGTCAAATACCCTATTGTTGAATTTTTTTCCTGCTGCCAAAAATTCTGAAAATCTGAATAAATCATATATTGGAAATAATTTTATATCATCATCATCTTTCGCATTGAATACATAAATACTTCATGAATTGATATCTGGAAAAATTAAACTTTCTTAAAATATTCTGGTAATTAATTTAAATTCAAAGAATAAAGTAGTCGATTAATGCTTATGTTTCTTTGGTATGCTTTAAAGGAATTTATGGTTTTAAATCTCTGTTCTGAGTAATAAAACTACTGAGCCATATGTCAAATTTTTATTATCAATACAAATACACACATTTTCTAGCATTATCATTTTGAGCATTAATAATTATTAATATCAACGTGGTTACTAAGGCCTATTTTGCACATTTTTCTATTGCTGTATGTCAGATCCAGATGTCAATCCATGTTCAAGCACGCACAATTTGGCGATTAAATCTACCCTTGTTAAGGTTGGTGACATATGCTTAAAATAACCCAGCTATTTTGTTGCTTTTAAATCTTTTATAGTAACTTCGAATTTGTTTGTGGGGAGCGAAATCCTCAGAGGACTTATTAATCCCACTTGTCGTCATTCATTCAAACTGAAACTTGGCAGATAGACTCTGTATTGATGGCATTGCATTCTTTTATGTTTTTGGGGGGAAAAGTTATTCAATGGCATGAAATTAATACAATGAAAACTCTATCTGAGCTTAAAATTGCTTGAATAAGCTACAATTGCTCATAAAAGTTGGCAATTCACGTATAGGATTTAGAGTAAAACTTAGTTTTTAAGGGTAACTTTCCATTAATTACTTAGAAAGATTTAGTTAAAGATAAGCATATCATAATTTGCACTCAATATGATTCAGGAATTCTGATGAGTGTTTTGAATTTCTTTAATAGAAACAAAGTAATTCCTTTATATTGCAAATCTTTCTTAATCAACTTCTTACTTCTCACCAAAATTAAAATAACTTATTCACATTGCTTCATTTTCTAAATACTAACTTCCAGCTTACGTAACTTTGTTCAAAAATAAAGCAATCCTAAAAAAAATAAGAATTTAAGTAAGACTCCAAAGTAAAAAAAGGAGCACTTGATTAACAGCATGATTAAGAAAAAAAAAAGAAAAAAAAGATGCCTATTTTTTAATTTGAATGAGAATGTTATAAGATTCTTTATCTTTCATTTCACAAATGTTTCTTTTCTTTGTGGGAATTACAAGACTCTTTATAAGCTCGAGATTTCATTACTTTTTAATCTTCTTAAATGGTAACGACGTGGTATTAAAGAGTTTTAATTAATTAAAGAAGAAAACAGCGAATTTATAGCGTACGAACTAGAGATGACAAAATTAAGAAACATAAGTGTTTACTGTGTTAGCTATGATGGCCTAGAAGAAAAAATTAACAATGTTTGGGTATTGCTAGTGTTTTTTTTTTTTTCTTAAATTAAATTGAAAAAATTGGTAAAAATTTAAAATTATTTATAATTAAATATAAAATGAAGTTTCAAAAACATGAAATAAAGACAGAATTGTTGATAGTTTATCGTGAAAAGTAGTGTGTCTGAGGAATCAAGAACTAAAAGTTTTTTGACCTCGTTTCCCTAAATTTCCAGTTTTAAATCATGTATGGTTCTTGTTTGAAATATAGAGTAGGGAAAATACTTTACGGATGTCATGTATTTTTAAGAAAATAATCTTCTTAGGTATGTTGATGTTATATCTGTTTAATATTTGTGCTGTATAAATTAAGTTATTATATATAATATTATTTTAATTCCTTGTGAGCGCTTTCATTTTCTAATTTTAAAGGTAGATTAAAATCCCTTTAATCCCTTTATAGCTACCTTGGAAAAGGCGAGGATTCAGAACTTTTTCAAACTGTTAAACTATTTTTATTATTCTTATTTTCTATATTATTTCTGGATTGTGACTTTCGTGACGATGACTTTTTCTCTTTTTATCGAAAACTAAAATTGATAAATGACGTAACAATTTATAAGCTAAAACCTCCACTTCTGACGAATAGTTTATTAACAACTGTAAATGGTGTTATTTGTTTGAAAATTGAAGATATAGTCTACAAATTTTAGGAAGTTGTGATAGTATAGAGTAGAGGGTAGCAGTATAGAAAAAAGAAAATTACAATTAAAACACGTTAAATAAACGTAAGGAATTTTATATCCCTCAGCAATGGAATACAATATCTAACTCTGATGAACTTATGAACTACTCAAAAAAGTATTTCCTCTAAGCATTCTTAAATGGGCAGGCTGTTCACGGGTCTACTATTTTTTTTTTTATTTCAGAGTAGCGTGTCATGATCACATATTAAAGCAAAATCCCAAAAGATCATCGAGCATATTTTCCCCCCATCCTCAGTAGCGACACACTATTAAAACGAACCCATTACACCATTCCCAATCCTGTCATCTCATCCATTTGGCGAAGTGCGCCCTTGAAAGAAAGTGCGTTCCTTATAAGCAAACAAGGTGAAATAAAGTAGGTCGAATGACGGAATAATGAGAATATTCTGTTCGAATAAATGTGTGTGTGTGTGGGGGGGGGGGGGGGGGAGGGGGATTGCACATGGGAATTGCAAAAATATAGGCGATTAATACTCCACCCTCGCAGGCACCGTTTTGTAACTCCGTCCCATAAAAATCCAAAGACACCGCAATTATGGCGTCGAATTTGGGAAGCGTGCCAAAGGAAAAAGTGTAAAGCGCCCCCAATTCTCAAAAGTCCGCTTTCCGTCGAATCCACTGCCCCACCCACAACGTCATGACCTAATGATTAGACTTAAAAATAAACCCTGTTTCGTGATGAGTTACTCGAAATAGACTGCGAAAGCTAAGATTAGGGGATACATTTTTTTTGCCACACCCTTGATAATGAACATCGCTGCGAAACATTTCTATTTTTCTGACTGGAGAGTTTTGGACATTCGTGTGTGATTAATAACGCGTCTTTTCAAACTTTGAAACGAATTAATTAAATGTTTCACAGTAGGCGTCTTCAGGATGTCCAATTCGAAAGATAATATTCTATGGTATACCACTTGTGTTGTTGGATACGATATAATTTTTTCTTATTATTTTTTATGAATATTTTATTTTTACTTACTTACCAATAGAAAGTATAATGAATTAGTATAAACTATCTCTTTAAAGTTATTGGTATTTTTTAAAATTATTATTTATTGCAAATTAAAAGCACATGTTAAAAGTTAGTATTGATACTTATCTGTATTGAGAATTTTATTTTAATAAGTATAATTTGATATTAATTAAATTATAATTGTCATTAATTATATTATTGGAGTTTGTTCATGCATTGGATGACATTTCTTATAATTTAACACTCTGTGATTCCTTGCAATTATTCTTTTCCTATGTTTTAAATTTGAGCCATTTAAAAAAATACACCGAGCTCGACACAAATAAATAGCAAATATTGCTTGGCGTTTACAATGAAATAAAAAGAGTACAATTGATTCTAATTTTATTTCAACATTGTTTATTATTTAATTTTTAATTTAATTTTTTGGTTTATTGTTAATAAAATAACATCATCTACGATCTCTATATTAACTTTTCATCTTCATTTTAAAAAAATGTATAAAATTTATATATTTAAACAATTACAAATTATACTTCAGTCTGGTTTTATATAGATCAGCTTTACAACTTAAAACTTTTTAATCTGCAATACACAATAATATTACATATAAGGCCATCCAACGCTATCCTCATTCTTCGAAAGAGGTATCCTTGTAATTTTAAAAATATCAACATTAACCCCAAAGTATCAAGGCTTCTAAAGAGCAATTCAACATTATCTCAACTCCTATCATGAAGTTTTTTTTGCCGAAAAGTATGAAAAACTCCCCAACTTTGATTATCTCATTATTTCTAGTCATCTCAAACCGGATTATTAACCTTCCCTAGGAATAAATCCACAAGCAGTTTTCTTTGTTGCGTGTTTATACCTAGTCGTGTCACCATATTTTCTCTAGACCATCCTGATTCAAATTGAAACACTTCCTGCTCGAAACAATTGTGTCCCTCTAGAAGTCAGCTTTCGATTGATTGATGACATCCCAAGAGGAATTCGTCGCAAGACCAACAACGAGAAGCCATTTCTCTTTGGGAATGGGATGACGGCACCTCCTCTTAATTGAGATTCATGTTGGCCACTGTTATTGGAAAAGGGGACAAAAAGCAGAAGCCTTCCTTCACTTGTTCTTCTTAGAAACAAGTACATATTGCACCAGAATAGGGCAATCAAATTGGACTTTTCTAATGAAATTGGACTTGAGATTTTTAAATGAATTTTCAGTCTTCATGAAGTGTCATCAATGTTAATTAGATTATTGTTATTAAATATTGAGATTTTTTTAAAAGTCGAAAAGGGTAAGAAATTGTTATGCACTTTATAATTTTATCTGCGGATTATCTGTGGATTGTAAATTGGACTTTTCTAATCAAATTGGACTTGAGATTTTTAGATGAATTTTCAGTTTTCATGAAGTGTCATCAATGTTAATTGGATTATTGTTATTAAATATTGAGATTTTTTTAAAAATCAAAAATGGTAAGAAATTTTATACACTTTATAATTTTATCTTATATATTATCTTTGGATGGTGTTTTGTGACGATTT
Source organism: Linyphia triangularis (assembly GCA_963978545.1). NCBI lineage: Eukaryota > Metazoa > Arthropoda > Arachnida > Araneae > Linyphiidae > Linyphia > Linyphia triangularis. Next base: position 80,685,072 of record OZ021721.1, on the reverse strand, counting down.
CTTTTTCTTTCTTTATATCAGCCCAAAGTTGATAAATAGTGTATCAATTTAAAGGCAAAGACCTCTATATTTGACAAATAGTTTATTTACAACTGCACATTGTGTTATTTGTTTAAAAATCGAAGATAAAAATCCAAAAAATAGGTTAAACATTGTGGGAAGTTGTGATAGTATACAGTAGATGGTAGTTATCTAACTCTGATGACCTTCCAAAAAAGTAATTCCTCTAAGCTATCTTTAAAAGTTCGTGATTCCTAATATTCTATGCTTATCAGAATTTATAATTTAAATCATATTATGATCTTGTGTTTAAAATAAGATACATCCATTGCATAAACTTGCTGAAAACAATGTTACAAACACGTGCCCCAGTAATATTTGTCAGAAAATAATATTGCATTTTGTGTTATCATTCATAATTTCAGAAAAATGCCATCAAGTAAAGTTCTTGCAATAATGTGTGCTGAGTTTTACTATTTAATCTAAAAGGGTTTGAAATTTTTCCTCTACTTACATACAAAAACGTATGATTACTTATTTAATATTACATAAAAGCGTAATTAGGTAGGTTGTGTGGATAGAGCATAAGTTCTTGGAGCGCATAAGCACATTTTGTGTTTTAAACATAATTGTTTATTATTGCTTGCTTTAAGGTTAATGAGGATTTACAAAATTTACAAACAGAATGTTAGAAAATTATGTATTATTCTAAAAATATTTAAAAGTTGAAAAGAATAGTTTCATATACATTTTCAAAAGATTATGAAGAATCTGTTAATACTTTATAAACCACAAATAATTAAAATACAATATTTCACATTTGTTGTATAAATTATAATAACATCTAGGAATCATCAAGTGTTCCGCTCCCAAGTCCGATGTCAAAGCGGCAGAACATGTTAGTGTATATTATGTTGACCGAACTTAGACCCCTCACAAGTAAGCTTCTGTTGTAGCTAGATCCCTGATTTTTTTTGCCATCTTGTTTCCCCGCGTGCGTAGACGATATAACTTCTTAATTGTTAACATTGAACGAGGGGACATGGTATGAAACTTTTTTGAAAATCACTGAAGTCACAGGAATTTTGTTTTTCTTCTGATTTTTATTCTTCTGCTGTCATTCGTTAAATGGTCCTAAATCAGCCCCCCCCCCCAAAAAAAAAAAAATTAATCAATAATATTTTTACACTTTCTAATTAGTCTTTCAAATAATCATTTTATGACATTGAATGTCTCAAATTCTTAAGTCATACAACTCTATGCAATACTATAAAAATATGTAATTTCATATGAATGAACACAAATCGTCTGAATATATGCATTTGAATTGTTTTTTGGATTTAGAGCCTTTGAACTTAAGATAACAGTCTTATGGTTTTGAGCAAAAATTCAGCCAGATCAAAAGCTAAAGATATTCAATAAATGCTGCCTATTACTTTTTTTTTATTCTTCTTGGCTTGATTAGAAGTCCCTTTTGTATGACCTAATGCGTACAAGGGTCTGTATCTCCCGGTAATGATTCCGAAAGTTTGGAATCAGAGTTATGGTACGACTGATTAAAACGGGCTAACTGATTTTGGATATTCTTCTTTCACTCAATTTCAAGACCTGACTTATATATTTTAAGTTGAATTATGAAAACAATGCAATTAGAAGTAAGTAAAATGTATTCATTTTTTTCTCAATTAAATTGCATGTCTCTCACAGCTCTGAAAACATGTGCTTCATCTTTGAGTTAAAAAAAGCCTCTTTCATTTTAAAATAATGCATTAGCACATAAAGATGCCTGGTTTATTTTGAATTACGTACCTCTTGATCAGTAGCCTACCACCTCAATGACTGCACCACCAAATGTTGCTTAGTTTTCTCTGTAAATTATAAGAAATGTTATTTTTAAAACTTAAAGCGAAAGTTGTTATGAAACACATTTTTTTTTTAAATATTTATTCATATGTAAGGCTGGTAATCCTTAATTATTTCATATATAAAGCAAGTATTTATTTTTTAGCATGTAATACTTAAATTTTATTATTACATATTTTTTTAGTATGTACATGATTTGTACTCAATGTTTTTTTCAGGTTTTTGTACTCAAGTTAAAACAAATCGATAGCTATTTTTACTGATGAATAATTACTTTTTCTTGATGGAGTAAGGAGGATTCCAACTTGAAGGAAATGAACCGTATTTTGATTGCAAACCTAAATCTTTCTATAATATTGCACCATGATATTAATTGACGCTTTTAATACGAAGTATGTGAATTTTACGTTGTTGTCGCTTACTCCATTTTGCGTTTTGAGAGATGATATGATTATTCCCGCTAAATCAGCTATCGACAGTATCTTACTTATCTCGAACATAACAAACGCAACCAAAAAAAAAAAAAAGAAAAAAAAATTATTAAAAACAAACAAAAAAAAAACGCTGTAAAAAATAAAAAAAACTCCAAGTAAATTAGTCACCCAGAAAAAAGTTATGAAACCTAATGTTTATCACCAAGCGGCGGCGTTTAATTTCTTTGGGGTATTTCTAGATAGTGAACAAAATTAATATTATTGGGAATAGCTCCTATAGGTAATCTGTACTTGGTAGGTTTGGGTTTTTGTAGAATAAATCTCAATTCATTCCAATACAAAGTAGCTCACATACATGAAATGATGTTATTTAGAAATTACTCTAACCTGCCAAGTACTGATTGCCTATGGAGGAAGTACTGATTCCCAATAACCCCAATTTAGTTCATTGTGTACAAGTACCCCAAAGAAATTAAATGCTGCAGTTTGGCGGCAAACATTAGATGTCATAACTTCTTCTTTCTGACCATTTTACTTGAAATTTTCTTTTAATGAAGTCTAGTTTTTTTTTTTTTTTTTTTTTGTACTGCTTACTCGTATCGATTTATGGAATATTATTTGGTCAATAATAGTGTATTAGCTTTTCATAACAATACACTTATAATTGTATACATCCTGGAAATTAAAGTTGAAAAATAAAGTTAATGAATATTCTGCCGTCATTAGTTAAAAAGCCCTAAATCCTCCCAAAAAATTCAATACATATTTTGACCCTTTCTGATTATTCTTTAGAAAATAATATTTTTTATTTCATTGAATGACTAAAGTACTTAGGTCATACAAAACTATTTAAAAAAAATTAATTTCAAAGGACGAACACAAAAGCTTCAAAATATGCTTTTGATTTTTTTCTTTTAATTTGGATTTAGGGTATTTTAATTTATGAAGGCAGTATTGTTGTGAGGGACAAAACGTTTTTTTTTAAAGATGTTTTATTAAACGTCCAAAACTCATAATGTCAAAAGTCGAACTCCATTTTTTTAAGTATTGATTATTACTCAGAGAAAGTACGTTCTTATTTGAATCAGTAAATGTAAAAAGAGGTCATGGTCTATAGGTTTTCAATAAGACGTGACCCCTTTGAACATTTAACGACTCATTCAAATTTAGTACTACAATATAATTTTTTATATTTATTTCTGAGAATTTCTTCTCTGTTGAAAAAATGACATCAAAGAAAATTTTAAGGGAATGATTATGGAATTTTAGAAATCAGTTAAATTGAAAAGTCACAAATGGCAAATATAATATAACATAGATATGTTAAATCCAAATGCAAAAAATTAAGCTGAAACAAAAACTATTAAATACTGAGAATTATTTACTACATAGGAAAATTATTCCATTAACCGTGCGATAAAATTACTCAATAAATGAACACAAAAATAATTTTCATTGTTTTAAAGATTTAGCTTGATTTTTCTCTCAGCAGAATCTTTTAAACCATTATGATTTCTACAGCTTATAAATAAAATTAACCAAGTGAGGGCATTGGGAATTGGTAAGGTGATTTTTTTTCAAAATCCCAGGTTGATAAATTTTTTCACTGTAATCAAGCGAATAAAAAATTATTAATACCTTAAGATATCAGTATACATTGAAATATTTGTCTAATTTTTAGAATCAGCGTCACATTTTCCCCATACTTAACATATATGTTTAAAACCTAGCATATTTGAATAAAACATGTCTTCCTTTGATGATAGTGAATTGATTAATTAAAATTTAATAACTTAATTAGGGTCTAATTGTGTTAATCATAACTCGATTTGTAATTTATTTAGAATTTTAAATGCGAATGATACACAATGATTTGCTGCAAGGAACCTTCTAGAATTGTAAATAATTTAAATAGTTTCTCTCATAGAATTTTGTTTGGAAAGTTGGAAAGTATTTAAAATTACCCCCTTTTTGTAAAAGAATCAATATTCAAAATTAAATAAAAAATCAACTATTGAATGAATGCATTAGATCCTAGTAGGTGCCTGGCCTTATATTATACAGTTTAAATCACATTTTTTTATTGGTTGATTCAAATTGAAGGTATCTCCCTTGGTAAAAAAATGTTTTACACTGATGATAACAGGTTACTCACAAATCAAGTTTAAAGTTTGCAGCACTGATTAAAATGAAGTGGTTTAAAAAGTATTTTGAATATCATAAACAAGAAGTACTATTTAAAGCTACCAAGTTAAAAAATATTGTAGAGTAAATAATCCAAATGGGAAATTTAATGAAAACAACCATAAAATAATTATTTTCTCAAAATTTACCGATTTACCAATGTATACTGGTACCTTAAGTAGCTTCATAATATACTATGAACCAAACATATCCTTACAAAGAATATAGAGAAATGAAGGGTCAAAGATAAACTTTTATCCATGGGAATCGATTTAGAGAAAAACGCAAATTAAAGTTTATCATCTCATAAACAAGGCATGTTAAAATTTTTCATGTGGCTAATTTTATATAGATTGACATTGCTTTGGATAGAAAATGTTAGCATACCATTTAAGTTTTTCTCATTAGATATAAGATAACACCAACAGTTCAATATCATTAAAAAGTGGACTGTTGTAGTCCCCTGGACCTTCAAGTACTTAGGATGTTTTTAGTCTAACACGTAATGTAAACCAATAAGTAGTAATAACTATAATCATAAATTAGTAAATACGGTATTTATAAAGAAGTAACTAATGTAACTATAAAAATAACAATGATAGTAAGTACTGTTATAATAAAAAAGTAACTACTACAATCATAAAGTAGTAACTATTGTAATCATAAAAAGAACCAAAGAAATGAACTACTGTAATCTTAAAGTTGTAACTGCTTTTATCTTAAAATAGTATCTATTGCTATCATAAGTAACTATACTGTTATCATAAAACAATACCTACTTTAATAAACAAGGGGTGTGGAACATCGTACAACTTTCAATCACACTATAATACTGGTCAATACATTTAAATTTGACGTGAAATAATGTTATTACCATTTTCATATTTTTATTCATTTGAAAAAAAAAAAAAAAAAAAATGGCCAGTTATTCTTACATAGGTAAAAAACACACACCATAATGGTGAATTTGGAGATATACTTTTCAATAATCCTTACATTATCCTTTCGAGAAAAATGATCGTTGATAATTTAATCTGTGTTAAAGACTTTCACTTCCCAACTTTTTACAACTTGATAGCATTTTTATGGGAATTTTGGAGGTGGGGATGTTGAAAACACATTAAGAATTATTACCATAGAGAATTTGATCAAAATTGGTAGAACCGTACTTTAGCAATTGCTGAAAAACATGATTTTTTCATGTTTTGTCCATGCGCAATATTGACGAAACGTTAATGCCTGATCCCAAGGCCACTACTAACCCTTACTACATTAAATTTGAATATCATAGAACAATTCATTTGGGAGTTATGTTGGCCACGTACACATAGAGAAATTTTTTCTAGACCACTTTTTTGAAGTAAAAATTTTCCAAAACAAAAAAAAATCATTTTTTTTACCTGAAAGCAATACTTTCATTACCCTGGAAATGCTGAAATTAAAAAAAAAATTAAAGTAATGAATCAATCTATCGTAATTTCATATGCATTGCATGAAAACTACTTTAACTACGTTTATTTAGAATCTGATTTGTTCTAAAATAACTGCTTACAGCCAGCTATATGGAAGTTTTCTCTCTAACTCCATCGATTTATGCTCAACTTTCTTTTAATACTTTTAGAAAGATTTCTCGACTTTACGGAATAAGTTTATGGAACAAATTTATAAGCTGTTCTTCAGAAATAGTCGTAGGGTTTGTATTGATTTCACGACAAGACAATGTAAAATGAGCACTAGGAAGATTTTGGCAGAATGCCCAGCTTATCAGAAGCTCAAGTTGGTGCGTCGAGGATTTTTTATTTCATTTTTTCCCCTTCCTATTTGCAGTCTAGGAGAAGAGATTCGGACACAGATTGATAACTGGATTATCCCGGATTATATATTTAAATGAACTCATTTCGATTTGATACTTTTTAAAGTATTTCAATTGCTTTTATGTATTTGAATTAGCGTTAGTGAATAAACATGAGCGGGCAAGAATGTCAATAACAATTCATTTTCAATTTGGTTTTGGGAAGTCCTTTTTTTTGCAGTATACATTTAACTTAATGAGAAAAATGAAATAATTATTTTGCGAGAGAAAGATTAAAACTTTGTATCATTCAAATGAGATTATTATCTCTCAAATTAATTTAGTTTATGGATGAGGTAAAGAGAGTTAGACTGGTGATGTTTAAGAATTAGATTAATTTTTTTAATAGTAACTAACTTACAATGTTCCATTGTTTTTATTTATGTATTAAACTTGGGTTTCTTCTCTGTAAAGTAATAGCATTTACAACAAAAGAATGATAATATAATATAAATACCAACCAAATCAAACTGTGTGCACATTCTACCCTTCAATGGGCAATAATACAAAAATGTATACTTGGTAAAAACTATATTACATGTAATGTTAAACTAAAAATTATTCATCAGTATGAAAAATCTGATAACTACATATATTAAGTAGTGATCCTTTGAAAACATTCCTAGTATCTGATTTTGGAACTGTGTCGATACAATATGTCTTCAATTCAAAAGTTTTGTTTACTGGTCATAGTCAGAATTTTCTAAATCTAGGTACCAGAGGAAAACACCATCGCTTTTAGAAAATAATAGTATTGATATCCAGAGGATAATACCACCTCTCTTATCAATACTCTTTCTTATTTGCGACAAAAATTGTAATGATTGTAGTAAAGCTGGAAAAAACATAGTTAGTCTCATCTACCCTCTTAAAGAATACTTGTTTTCACTTTAAATTTTCCCTTTTAAGGCTGAAATTTTACAAAAATTCAATTTTTAAGAGAATAACAATGAAGATAATTTAGCCACTTCTGTTCCTTACTCATATAAGTCTTTCCTTATTGATCTTTTTCAAACCTTCAAAAAGCGTCTTGAGTAATTAAGTAAATTTACTCACTCAAAACAAGTTACCTTATTCTGTCTGCTTTCTTTTGTGTCGGCATATTGAGATGCAATTATAAATGTGTCTATCCTATCTTTCACGTAAATTTAGCAATTGCTTCTTTTACTTCTGAAAATACAATAAATAGGTAGTTTAAGGAAATCACCACATGGACACTTTATAGAAATATCTTAAGTATCCTGACTTTTTTAACATAAAACTGCATGATTCAGATGTTTCATCATGTGATCATCCTTTCTTCATAGTAAGAGAGGCGGATGAAAGTTTAGGTGCTCCCCATTGAGCATCATTCTGATTTTTTTTATAGAATACAGAGAAAAACTAGTAGATTAAGAATATACTGGTCTTCCGGGGAAAAAATGGCCAAAATAGTTCAAGACTCGACTTTGAATGAGTTGAGCTAAGTCCGATCGCCAAATAAATCTTAACTAGTCAAAAAATTTACACCATTTTTAGTTTAGCACATGCAATATAACGTTTCCTACATTTTCGAAGTATAATATTTTCCAAGTGGATCTTCAATGATTGTACCTCTGTTTTATTCAAATAGTTTCTCACGGATTGTTAATGGAGCAGGTAGCTTCCATAACTTATGAATTACTTAAGGAGGAGGAAATACCATATGCCATTGGTTTTGATTTGTGTCCATGTTTTCTGAAATATGATAAAAATAGTTCTAACAGTTTAAACATAAATGTGGTCTGTTATAAAATCGATGGAAAAATTAAAAGCTTTCAGTCATCAGTTTGTTAAATAATAAATTAAAAACGTTACTGATTGTCGTATCCTGAAAGAAACCAATTTTCCCCCAAACTTTTAAGTTATTTATTCTAGAAAGATGGAATTTTATTCGAGTTCGAAGCACTTTGCTTTTTCTTCAGTAAACTTTTAGCTTTTGTACTTTTCTGTTTTCCAATATACCGTTCTATTAATTGACACTCACTAAAATTACCAATTTTTAGTTGTAGTGAGGATTTTCTGGTGCAAGGATTACACGGGCTTTGGGAAATTGTTTGATAGATACATAGATAATGGAGGAAAAGGGATGGCGAGCCTTTCGCAAGGTCGTTCATAGGAAAGTTACTTCGTATTTGGTTCTCGAAAGCAAGATACCCCTAGAAAAAGTTCTCCATGCAGCCAGAGAACCAACATGAGACTACCTCACTTTGAAGAGTCTGCTGAGACGAGGATCGATCGGGGGACCTTTTGAATGCTAGCTGAACATTCATTCTGTATCCCTTAGTCGAGTGAAGTTTAAAAAAATCTGGAAGAAAATATTATAAAATATTTGTTTAAATGACTTAAGAGTTGCAGTTGGCTGTCATTGAGTTTCCAGTGATTGTCGTAGTTGTTTTATTTAGATTAATTTAATTTTTAGAAATATAAAAAGTGTAAATTGATCATTGAAAAATTTATATTTAATTCTTATTTTTGATCTCAGTTCTCTTCATGGATTGATGTATTTTAGCGATACATATAGATTTATTTGACTTTCATTTGGTTGAATTAAGTGTCGCTTTGTACTAGTTAAATTCAAAATTGTCTTTTATAATTAGGAATTTATTTTCAAAGTTTTATAGACTTTAAGTGCTGTCGTGTATGCGTTATCTAAAAAAATACTGGCGCAGTAAAACGTTGTACTGCTTTTAGTTATTTTGATAAAAATGAATTTGTTTCTCATAAACTTTTGACATAAATATCATATAAATTAGAGGAAAACGTCAATAAATGAATTTAAAATAAGTAAATTTGTAAGTGTTATGCATGTGGCTGTTGCATTATGTATGGGAGTTTTAGAAATATAATTATCTAAAAGGGTACGTGCAAATTGTGAATTTTTATGGTGGTGCCTTATTAATTATGAGACTATTTTTTATAACATCTAGTGTTCAACCACTGCAGCATCAATACATATCATCGATGCTCATTGGTTTCAATTTGTACTGATTAACTTAGAATTTATTTATTTATGTGTACTATTAAATAAATAAAGTGTTGTTTGGTTCTGAATTTTATAATTTTGCAATAACACTTTCATAGAGTAAGATATATTTTTTGGATTTCAAGCATTTGGTAGTCAATTTAATGTGTTTATTTTTTAAATAATGTTTTATTAAAATCAAATTAAATTTAACTTTCTGAAGTAATTGAAGAACATGCTCGTTCACAGTTACATAAAAGACACTGAAAATTGGAAGTTATAATTTGGTAATTTTTAATATGATAAATTCAGGAAGTTTGTTTATAAAGAAAGCCAGCAAAAAACGTGGCATCTTCAAAGAATTAATTTATTTAGTTCGAAACTGATAGTTGTATTCTGTTTTTGATTGATTATACATGAATTGTAAATTATAATGTAAATATGCGTAATTGTTTTTGAAGATGATAGTAACATATTTTAAGAAGCAATCTTTCACTAATTACAAATGAAAATAAAAACATTTCATTAATCTATATTTTTTTGGAAACATAAGATTAATATAAAATGTAGTAAGTATTTCAAAGTTGCTGTTGTTATAGCGTATACATTAGGTTTATTTCTCTTTTTAAATCCTTTATATTAACTTCGATTTTGTGTGTGTGTCGATGGGAGGCAGATCTGTGAACGCCTAACTAACCTCCTTGCCGTCATCCAATCGGGCTGAAACTTGTGAAATAGGTTCGATGTTGTCGCATTCTATCAAATTTTGGAGCTGTCACTGTCATTGAAAGGTAGTTTTTACGGAATACTAATAAACCAAGTTACCTTCATCTAATCGCAGTAAAATACCCTTTAATCGATCATTGTTGAAACTCTTTCCTGATGCCAAAATTATTTTTATAAGTAATAAAATTACTTTAATCAGAATAAATAAATAATATTTGGATGTGAGAGCGTAAATTCACATTAGTTTTTAATAAATAAATTTTGGAACTTAGTTGGCTTCACATTTTGCTGATAGAAATGTTTTTGATATTTAAAATTAGATCCAAACACTAAGCACACACTGTTTACAGAATCGGCGCTGTGTTAACGAATATAAAAATTGGCAGTGCATATAAAGGATTTATATGAAATGTTTTGTTTTAATGGGTTATAGTATTATAATACGATATAGTAATTAAGGGTCTAATACATTCTTATAAAAAACTCCGGTAGAGATCCAAACCACAAATAATTCCAGCTCGTAATTTGCAGCAGTCTCCATTTTTTAATATGTCGCCAAATCTTTCGACTTGAACAAGCCAGCTAGAAGATAGTTTCTATGCCCTAGCCACAAAACTTTTAAGAATGTTAGTTGATGAGTTAAACTTAGCTCGTCGACTTTAAATTAACGTCTCAACAATATACTTTCTTTAGATTTAACTAATTGAATAACAGTAGGTCCTCATTCATGGTACAGCGTTGACTACTACTTTCTCTGGAAAGAAGACCGCAGGTTTTTTTTTCGGTATGCTTTTCTTCGAATCTTTAATATTGTTAAAACATGCTTCACTACTGTCCATTTTCTATTAAAAGTTTAACGCTTACATTTTATGATTTTTTTTCAATATTATATATATATATATATATATATATATATATATATATATATATATATATATATATATATATATATATATATATATATATATATATATATATATACTGCTGCGTACTTAGTTTCTAGTTATTTTTATTGAATTTTTTTTTATTTTTTTTTTTATCACAATGTATTTACAGAAATTAATCTATTGACCTTACAACAATTCCCCATGCCTTTTTAGTTTATTTAAGCAATTGTTTTCATAATATAAGAACCTTGATTTTAAGAATATGTGTATTGTCTTTTAATACTTTTCGTAAGGAGAAAAATAAATGTAATTAAATTCCATTGTTGTTGAACATAGTTGAAGCTGGATTTGATTTTGATGAATTTGTTTTTAGAGGCACTAACATTGCCTAAAAGCAAATTTTATTTGGTATTACTTTTTGTTTATTTCAAATACTGCGACAGTCTCACATGCTTTTGGTTAGTAATATAGATTTAAGATATTGCCTTTTTAATAAATTATATTATTCTTATTTATTAAGAATTTTTTTTACTGTATATACTCATATATGATTCCTATCAATGGGAATCAGAATTGGGGACAAGCTCAGATAAATGTAGGGTAACTGTGTTCTCTGACGGTCCAGGGAATGGGCAAAATTCTACAGTTGTTTTCCCTGCAATAATTTTTAAATTATATTTCTAATTCAAATACATAATTTTTTTAAATTATTTTCTATTTTTTTAGATAGCCTATAAAATATCATAGTAATAAAAATATTTAAAAAATATTTTATTTTAAATTTTATTTATAAATATAAACATGTTCTGTATTGCTATAAAAACTGGGGATCAAATGACGCATACATATACATTAGTCCGGGGAATAGAGACTGAAAAAGGGGGTCTTACCTTGCAAAAGGTTATGTAGTTCTGATTTTTTAATATGTTATAAAGGTCGGTCCCGTGGTTTATAAACCAAGTTTTCAACCTCCTTACCCTTGTGCGTTCTCCGTGGTGCACCAAAAACTGAGCCGTTTTTCAGTTTATACGTCATAACTCTTTGCCAATGCATCTTCCAAATAAACATTATATTCAAAAGTTGTAGAATATTAAACTGTCTACAACTTTTGTATACTAAGTTTTTTTGTAGACCTATTATGTAAATAGTTATGTCGCATCAAAGTCAAAACTTTTTCGTAAAAATTGTACTTTTTTAAGATTTGTGTCAAGTTTTTGATTATATCTTCATAATGGTACGTTTTAGAGAAAAAGTTTGTGAATAAAAGTTATAGAGCAATAAATTTCCTACAAGTTTTCTATTTAAACTTATTTTCTAAGACTAATAACAAAGGAGTTACTCTGCTTTGTGTATTTTCCTTGGTGCACCACAAAAAAATACGCTTTTCAGTTTATAGATCATAACTCTTTCGCAATGCATTTTAAAAACAAACATTAAATTTAAAAGTTGTAGAACATTAAATTTTCTATAACTTTTGTGAACAATTTGCTTTTGTAAAGCTATTATGTAAAGAGTTACGTAGCATCAAAGTAAACACTTTTTCTTAAAAATGCTGCTTTTTTAAGTTTTTTGTCGAGTTTTTCAATTATATCTTCATAACAATAAGTTGCAGGGAAAAATATATTATACAAAAGTTGTAAATCTATAAATTTGCTATAAGTTTTATACAAAAAGTTACTATCTAGGACTAATAACTAAGGAGCTACTCTTCTTTGAAGGTTTAAGAGATGATAACCTATAATATTTTATGTATAGGTAGGGGTTTAAAATAGCTTCTTACTGCATAGTCTGACAATTTTAATAAAAAAATAAAACAATGTATACATAATACTAATTATAATGTAAATTAAAAAGTGGAAATCTATTAAATAATGTATATATCTATATACAATAACGGTTATATCAATTTACCATTTTCGCCATGGTGCACCAAAAACCTTCTGAATTCTGAAATTTTGAATTTTTTTCAGTATACCGATCATATCCTTTTTCCACTGCATTTTATAGGGAAAAAAATTATATTTTAGGTTGTAGTCTACCACTAATGTATGTGCAAAATTTGTTTTACAGAACTATTGTATGAAAAACAAATTGTATGAAAAGCATCAAAGCAAAAACTCTTTCGTAAAAATACCATTTTAAGATTCTTGTCTAGTTTTTAGATGATATCCATAAAAGTATATCATAAAAATTGTAGAACCCTAAATTTGCTAAGTTTTATATGCAAAGTTATTTTATAGGACTAATAACAATAGAGCTACTTGGAAAAGATCTAATATTAAAAACAGTTTCTTACTGCAAAGCCTGACAAGTTTGATAAAAAATAAAACAATATAGGTATTAAAATAATAGTATCATAAATCAAAAAATATAAATATTATAAAAATGTATATATCTATATATAATAATAGTAATATCAATAAAACTTACAATTTAGAAAATTTATAAATTCTTAAATTTAGTATCATATAGCCACGAAGGCTCGGCTAGTTCCTCCGCTACTTCTTGAATTAAGAGTTCTGTTGGGTCGTCTTCATCGTTGTCATCAATTATGATGTCTGCTTTATTGTCACAGGTATGTCCATGACAGTTTTTACATATTATGGAGCACTTGAGACCGGCCTTTATACAACCGCAGGCCTTAGTGCATCCTATATCGCACTGGCAAAAAATGAAGGTCAGACTGGATTGAGGAGCTGAATCCCTGGTGGTTGTAATAGAAAGATGTCCTTACTGTCCTCCTTCTTCCACACCCAGACCAGAGGATTTTTCATTTGCCCCCCCCCCCCCCCCCCCTCCGTCTTTACTTGATGGTATGTGCGAAAGACATGGCAGCTTCTTGGGTTGGTGGTAGCTTTGACAGATTTAACTTGCTCCCAGTTGCTGATTTGGAAAATTGCTTATAACGCAAAGTATTTCAAGTTGTTGCCCTGTGACCACCAAAGAGAGCAACAAGAATGCTTGATACTGCTTCGGTAATGCTTGAAACACTGGCATTAGTATCTAGGAAGATCTTTGCAAATTCCTGTAATATTGGATATGATGAAGCAGCCATCATTACAACGCATGTATTCCAATATTAAGTAACTACACTGAGTGGTTGATATTCTGTCGGGACAGTTAGTGGTGGGGAGGGTTGAAAATGGTTTTTCGGTTCTTCTAATCTTCTACCCTGAATTCGGCAGTCTCAATCAACAGTATATGGTGTATTCGCGGAAACTGTGCCCTTAAAAGAATTCCTTTACATGTCACTAATGCCACCCGACTTGTGATTTTTCTATTCTATCTCAAAAGATCTGTACCCCACGTAATTTAGAATCAGCCACTTGAATGCAGTCTATTTCTCATTTTTATTTCCGTATTCAGAAATTTTTGGTGCATCATGTTAATTTTTATTTTATGCAAAATGGTAAATTTTATATTACTATTATTATCTATAGATATATACATTATATAATATATTTCCACTTTTTAACTTACATTATAATTATTATTATATATATATTGTTTTATTTTTTTATTAAAATGGGCAGACTAGCAATGGTCAGAAGCTATTTTTAAACCCCTACCTATACATAAAATATTATTGGTTATCATCTCGTAAACCTTCAAAGAGTAGCTCCTTAGTTATTAGTCCTAGATAGTAACTTTTTGTATAAAACTTATAGCAAATTTATAGATCTACAACTTTTGTATAATATATTTTTCCCTGCAACTTATTGTTATGAAGATATAATCAAAAAACTTGACACAAATCTTAAAAAAGTAGCATTTTTACGAAAAAGTTTTGACTTTGATGAGACATAACTATTTACATAATAGGTCTACAAAAAAACTTAGTATACAAAAGTTGTAGATAATTTAATATTCTACAACTTTTGAAGATAATGTTTGTTTTTAAGATGCATTGGAAAAGAGTTATGACGTATAAACTGAAAAACGGCTCAGTTTTTGGTGCACCATGGAGAACGCACAAGGTTTAGGAGGTCGAAAACTCGGTTTATAAACCACGAGACCAACCTTTATAACATATTAAAAAATCAGAACTACATAACCTTTTGCAAGGCAAAATGTCTCTATTCCCTGGACTACATGACCGTCAGTGGATTAATAAAGACTTTAAGATACTGAGAGCCAATAAAAGAATATTTTCGCCAGTATTATTTTCTACTTTGAAACTAATTTCTTCTTAAATATATTCAGAATGAAATCTATATTTTATGGAATACTTCATTCACTAAAAATAATCAAGGAATTTTAGCAATTCTTTGTTTTGAATTTCGTATCAATTTTTCTAGTAGAAAACTTAAATGAAGTTAATAATTACTCAACCATATTTTTTTACTGACCAGCAGGCATCCGCCGAACATATCCTGGACTGCTTGGGTCTTTCCAAAGAGGACTTATACGCTACATCACTTCTTGTCATCGACTTTTTGAGGGTCAACAATTTGTTGGATCTTGTCTGATTTCGTCAGACAGGTGGAGGATAAGAAACAACAACAACCATATTTTTTTAAACTCCCAATAATAATTTAACCCTTACATTACTATTTAGAAATTACGAGACTATTTCACTTAAATTTAGGAACTACTAATTTTTTATAACACTGTATCATTAATATTAATACAAGAATTATGTTTTTACTATTTATTCCTGAAACGAAATAGTTTTCCACGTAATTTTAGTTGTTACATAAAATAATTTCTTCGTAAATGATGTTTAAATATAGCTACGTAGATCAGTTAAAATATATTTATCACTAAATTTAAAATAGGCATACACTTTTAAATGTAAAATCATTAAAGGTAATAAGTCTTAAAAACCCTGTTATTACTGCAGAAATAGACAAGAATATTTACGCATGTATAATCATAATTTAATTTATGGATATTTTAATAATCATTAATTATAAGTTATAGGCTTTCAAATATCTATTTAATGGTGTTTTAAGGTCGAAATAATAGTTTTATTGCTAGAAACTTAACACCACATGACTTTTTAATGGGTGTAAATTAATTGCGCCATCGCCAATAGTAAAATATTATTTTATTGATCGTAAAACTTAGCTTGATTTTTGTTTACGTAGATCAATTCTGTTTCTTAACAATCTTTT
This sequence comes from Linyphia triangularis, assembly GCA_963978545.1. Taxonomy (NCBI): domain Eukaryota; kingdom Metazoa; phylum Arthropoda; class Arachnida; order Araneae; family Linyphiidae; genus Linyphia; species Linyphia triangularis. The sequence goes on along the minus strand of OZ021721.1, from coordinate 80,669,026 downwards.
CTTATTTATTTAGCAATGAATGAAAAAAGGATGCAGTAGCGTTTTAGTATATGAAAAGTTATAAAACTTAAATTAAAGTTATATAAAAAAAACTTTGATTTGAAAGAGGATTAGAACTCGGGATTTAAAGAGTATTGGCACGATCTGAAACTTTTAAATTTCATATCCTACATTTGACTTTAATTCATACGACAGTTTATCTTTGAAATGTTTCTTTGTTCTAGTTTAAATGAAAATTTTAATTATTATCTTTACTGTGCTGCTAAAATACCGTGTACTCGTCTCATATGCATATCCTAAACCTTTCAGCAATAGGTGAGAAGTTTGCCAAGAGAATTTTTAACAACCCTTTTAGACCCGACAAGGGAAAATAGAAGTGAGAAATTCGTTGTGAAAGTTTCAACGTTTTAAGTATTTTACAGCGCAAATTTGTGATGAAACTTCAAATTGAATTTTCAACAACAGTAGCTATTTCAATAACACAGCTATTTCAAATGAAAATGTATGATACAATTTATAAAAGATGGGCATTAAACGTGATTGCTTACATGGTTTTTAAGATCAAATGTCTTTTAGTCCAGAATAAAAGCTAAATAGTTAGGGACATAAGACTTAACTTTGATTTCAAACTATGAAGAATATACAAATTTACTTGAGTTTTAAACCCAACACAGTTTGATATGGGAGAACACAACATGTTAATATCTACAATTACCCATGATATTGGAATGTTCTATCTATGTAAAAAGCAAAACTTTGTGAGATAAAACACTTCCTCTGGAAAAAAAGTAGTAAAATTGGAAAAAATACGTTTTTTAAATTATTGTAATATTAGCTCAACTCATGAAAAATTGTGAATTCGAAAGAGATAACTATTTTTTCCAAATTCTAATTTTAAGTCAAATATGATAAATTTATAAATTGTATATTAAAATAAATCCAACTTACGATACAGAATCCCATTAATACTAGGGTTTCAAAAGTTAAACGTTTACTTTGAACATGGTGGTTGTTTATAAGCAACTCAGCCAAGAATGAGTTACAATTTTACCATTAATCTGAAATATGCAGGTTACAAAAATCGGCAAGCTGGTCAACATGAAACTCTCTGAAATGCAGGGTAAACTATGTATTGTAACTAATTAAGTAGAAAGTTGTGTGCAAGACGAATAAACAACCAATGTAACTTGTTTATACTGAGAATTCCTTTTAACTGGATTTCAATGGAAGTTTTGTTTGAAAATAACTGCATTTATTAAATAGGAATATTCGGGATACCTATAACTCTCTTCTCTAATATTATTAGAAATGGAATAAATGTGGAACAAATAAGCATAACGATGAAACACTTGATTATAACGATAACCACTCGGGATTGGATAATATCATTTTCATAAATGCCTTAATCTCCATTGCGAGTTACATTTCTAAATATTTCATTTGGGAATATCTGAGACTCTTAATATTACTTTTAAATATTTTATTCGGGTAATACACAAAATCCGTTAAAAGAAGAATCATGGTTTCAAAAACCACTGAATTGACTTTGACAAAGCTTTTTAATTATGCCTAGGTATCTTTTTGTTAATTATTTTGATAGGAAAAAGAATTTAATGCAAAGCTTGGAATACTTTTATTTAATTAATTAAATAAAAATATTTAAAATAAATGGAAGTAACTTCAAAATGATCTAAAAGTAATATTATGCCAATCAAAGTACCTTAAAAAGTAATATTACCAATAACAGCGAAACCCATATGAATGTTCTTGCTTCAAAAGCAGGAAAATATACTGAGTTTTAACGCAGTTTAAATTTGATTTAGTTTTTTTTTTATTTCATATCACATAACAAATTGCAAATTCGTTATCTCTTTACAATCTTCCAACTACAAAACTGAAATAAAACATAAGTCCAAAAGTATAAATAAAACAACGGAGGAGAGGGCATAAAAATTGTTATAAACTTGTTTAAAAAACATAATCCCTTCTATCCAAATAAAGTATTCACCAAGTTATATTTGAAACGATTAGAAAAAATGGGTTTACACTTCTTTGTGATGAAATAAAGGTATTTAATAATATCAAGCAACGGATTTATGGAAATAACTTAAGCGTTTCCAAAGTTAAGAATCTGGTATGCGCATAAAAAACTTTTCGATTTTTTTCAAACCTAAAGTATCTTAGGGTTAAAAAAACACCTAATTACTGTGTTTTTTATAGAGCAAAATTTCTTTTGGCATGATATGAAAAAGAGAAATAGTCATTCTAATTTTTCTGCTACTGTAATTATTCGTCAAAAATACATCTTTTTCTAATCATGTAAGTAACTCGGAAGGGATTTCATTAAGAATCTTTTTTTTTTTTTTAAATGTGTTAATGATATTTGAATCAAGGAATTACTCACTCTAATTATTACAATATTAAGGACTTGGGATGGTTTAGTATGATCCCTATTGTATAATAAACAGTGCTTTATAAAATTTAGCAATGCAAATTGATTAGTCTCTAATCGAGATACACTAGACGAGCCTTCTCATCGTTATCCAATTATTATGCTATGCTTTGAGTGACACAATAATTAATGCGTCTAACTGAAAAGCGAAGATGCATGTCAGAATCTTATTACTTCATTAATATCCAATTGGGGAGTGGGAATAAAACTATCTGGTTCAATTTTTCAAAAAATAAAGTTAGTTTTAAAAAGGGAACTTTTGCGCTGAATAGTTAAAATTATGATGTAAGAAATCTCTATTAAATTAAAAATACATTTTCACTTATTTCAAAAACATTTTTCAGGACAGCTGATGGATCAAAAATATTGCTACTTTAATTTATCCTGTAAAGAGTTCTGCCTCATGATGAAACTTTCCAGTTTCATTTAGCCGTATATTTCAAGTTTTCTATTAATATTTTTTCCATAATAAAATACGTTCATAACCTATTGATTACAGAAAGTAGTGTATACTAAAATGGATTGTCCTCACACGCCATATTTTATTATGATATCTTGAATGAAGGAAAATAATGGTAAAGTTGTTATGAAATACATGCAAATTATTTATATAAGTTTGTGCAAAAAATAAGCAAATAATCAATAAAGCATTAATTAATGACAAATAAACACACGTTCATAGATTTTGTATTTGGCACATACATACTTAACACTTACTCTTACTTTTAAGTTTATAAAGAGTGTCATAAAATAAATGGAGTTTAGAGATTTTTTTTTATTTCGATATAAAAACTAATGTGTAAGGAAAGTGTTTGTCTAAAAGCCTATTTAATACTTACTTTCTCTTTTTTGAGGGGATCGAAAAGCTCTATCTAATCCATATTAAATGGTGCTTTTTTATGTGCCTTTTCCTCAGAAGCTACTCATAGCGTCGACGTCGGTTTAAAATTTTGCACAGTCAAGATTAGAACACTTTTCATTTTTTTTTACATAGACTGATATACGCTTTTAATATTTTTTTAATAAAATATTCAACAAAAATCATGTTTAAGAATTAAAAAAAAAAAAATCTAATTTATACATCGGTAAATTCATATGTCTGTTTATGTAAAAGTACAATATATGAAAAAAAAAATAAGTTTCCCAACAAAATATTAAGCAGATTCTGAGAAAAAGGTTTGTGTAAAAACAATTCAGCATTTTGAGAAAACAGCGTTTAAACTATAAAAATTGTGTATTTTTATTGTGATGTTTTTTTATCTAAGTTTTTTAAAAATACTTTTAATTGACGCATTTCCTATCTAAATATATCATTTTGTAGATAACATATCAAAGTTACAATACACAAAAAGTCTTAAAATGGATTTTGAAGTAAATTTTTTGTTTTTCAGTTCCCTCCAATTAATATTAAATAGATTTTTTTATCCGATGAAAAGCGAGTTTAACTTTAGTTATCAGTTTCCCTATAAATTAAGTACTTTTATACTAAAAATGTCATTGAATACAAAAATACGTGTTTATATAATTGTAGAATTGTTTTAATTCTCAAACATTTTTTTGCATATGTTAGATAAATCATTGTTTTATCTAGTAAAATAATGTATATTATTGACTACTATTTTGCTCTTTCATACAAAACAATTTTAATATTAACACTGGATTAGCTCAGATAAAAGCTATAAATTCCGTAAAAATATATTGTGTACAATGCACCACTAGATTATTTATTACATTACAAAATACACGACCAAATATTTGTCTCAAAACCCAAATTTGCACTTTTTTAAAATAATATTGACGTATTACAGGTTTCTGTAGTTTGGTTGTAGGCATCAATGATCTACTAGTTGACATAAAAAACCATGAAATAACGTTAAAGTCCATAAAAAAAAAACGTAACTTACAATAATAGTGTGAATACTCACACGCCAATTTTTCCGTCACCGATCGCTGCGTATGCAACTAATGGCTCATTTTTTCCCCTCAACATAACAAACGATTCGCAGTTCATAGAAGAGTTAATTTCAATTTTAAATGTTTAATCCTCAAGAATATTTGAATGCAGATTCGTTTATCAGTAATTAGTTTGCAAAGAAATCTTTAAATAAAAAGATTTGTATTGAAAAAAATAAATGATAAAATAAAAGTTTGGAAGGTGCCACTGATATCGAAAATATTAAACGTCTAATAACCCAATACGTTGTAACAGTAATCTCAGACGCTGCCATCTAAGTCAGAGCTTTAACGTTAAGGTAATAAACAACTAATTCTGTAGATCACAGCTATATTTACTGTTCGCTTCAATGCTAAACGTTTAAATTTACTTACCTTGATCTAAGCTGTTTTTATTAACCAAAATAATTTTCCTTGCTATTACCCGTAATTATTTAGTTTCCTGATTTAAAAAAAAAAAAAAATTCTACTAGTAAGTTTCAAAATTGAATGAGAGGCCATGTATTTTCCAGTATTCAATCAGATGATTCTTTCAAATCAGATAACTCTTTCAAAAAATTATAGCATGCCATACACATTATATTTTTGGAATTTTCTTATTTGTAGTTTTCATTTGTTATCAAACACAACTCTGTTGTCTAGAGGAAAAATTAATGAAATTTGTTTGACGCCTTTGGAGGGGGGGGGGGGGGGAATCCAGAAATCATAAATCTGATATTCTACTACATATATTTCTACTGAGCATTGACTATATTAAACCAACTAATTAAAACCATGCTCGTAAGAAGATTTTCTGTGTTTCTTTCTAAAACTAAGTAGAATGCACCATCTCAGTGTATTCTTGAAGACATTTGCATTGTAGCTGAATATACAATTGGAGTATATATTGAAGCACTGGTTATATAAAAACATTTTGGTCTCATGTGTCATTATTAATACGGATGTTACATTTTTCTAAGTATTTTAGTACTTAGATTTCAATGAATCTTAATTTATTATACGTGTAGGAATTGTTCTTGAATGATTTTCAGTACTACTTAGAAAATATCAAAACATATTTTAAGAATTTGAATTTCTAAATAAGTAAGCTTGGTCAAATGCTACCATCCCAACTATATATTTTTAACCTTTATTTACTGAATTTTTCAAAGTATATGTTAACTTTTTTAGATTTTCTTAATTTTTCCAAAAAGGAATAGGCTTGAGCCGCCATGTAACAATTGAAGAACGAAAGTAGTAGAAGTGGACTTCAAAGTCCCAATGGGACTTAAATCGTTTAAATTAATATAGTATCGTAATAAATACAAAACCACGATGAGACTTATAAAGTCAGTTCAGTAAATAAAGGGTTAATAAAATAAGTTTGTTATTTTTGTGTGGATAGATAATGCTGCATTTCTTGTACAAAAGTAAACGATATTTTATTGATAAAGGTGTTAGAAGTGGGAAATTCATCTCTCAATGGATTTTAAGTATATGTATGTCTTTTATTGAAATCGTTAAATTATTCTTAGAATACTCACATGCCTTTTCTTTAAACGAATATCCTGGCTTCACCCAGAAAAATTGTTTATCAACTGAACTTATATAAGCATAATGCAAAACGTTTCTGTACAAATTTTCTAGTGGATAGGGAAGTTGTAGCATTATTGATTTCACCAGATCTTTGGAATATTACTGAATGTAAAAATAGAATGCTTCTAAGAATTTATCAAATTTTTTTAATCTGTAGAAGTTCCAATTTTTCTCAAAGGCTTTTTGATCCGCTTACTAGATTTCTCGCAAGTTCTCGAAGAATAAAATGCATTTAACAATAGCTTCTAGGACAATTCTAAAAAAAAAAAAAAAAAAAAAAAAATTCTTTCTAAACAACACGTAATGGTTCTATAAATAAAAGTTTTTTTTTTTATCTGACTGATTTTTGGATGTTCACATATCTAGATGTTCGCAGAAAATTGTCTCTTATAGAATCTACTTTGAAAAACTTGGAATTTGGAGAGTAGGGAAAGAGATAAGAGCTTTGGATAAGTATTAAGAAAAAGAAAGCGCTGATTATTATATTGTCTCTGACGTCACTGAAAAAGAGTTACCGCAGGGGAAAGGAATTTTGTGTCTTATAAAAAGTTGAAAAGGCCATTTTTGAGAATATATCCAATAAATACTGTAACGACGATACTTATCCACTTAAGCCAGCTCGCAATACAAAAATTCCTCTCGGAATAATTCACTAGAAATTACTACAACTGTAATTAAGTTTATTTCATATAAATTAAAGTAATATTATTAAACTTATTTCTATAAATGTATTTTCTGGTTTCTTATTGTTACTAATCTTATTATCCTAAAAAAAAACATGCCCATCATTGTGCATGAAGCAATCGTTAACTGTAAATTGCTTGATTTAAATCCTATGATTGTAGATTTTAACCTATATTAGACAATATCTATTAAGTTTTAGACCCAATTATTAAGACCATAAACCTATCTCAGTAAAATATGTATCAATAAAAACACTATGCCAAATAACATTAATGAATTTATTAATGAATTCGGGAATGACATATGCTATGTAATTCTACTACTACATTTTTACTTATCTTTTCCATTGGATATTTCGGCGAATTAAAAAAATGAAGATTTTAGTTGCTTTTTTTTATTCTCTGATAAATAAAGTTTTTGAATTTTAATCCAATTTATTGTATTAAAAACACATATCAACGTCAGGGAGCTAAAACTATCACAATACGCTTACTCAACTCTAAAAGGATCAATTTCACAAAATTAATTCTCGAAAATGCATTACTTTGATTAAAAATATAGCTCCAAGGTGTTTTGATGCAACGTGGAATGCAAAAAATGCAATATTAAATGAACAGGGATTTAAAAAATGCAATGAAACAACTGGAAAACAAACAAATATAAAAGAATGTACTCAATGTGAAGCTGCATTCATAATGACAGAGAACCATGGAAAACACGTCCTAGTTAACTCTTCATTTAAGAAAGAATTGAATATTTAAAAGGACTTCTAATGAATTCTAAATAAGTTTAAACATAATTGGATGTATGATAACTGCAGCATTTAGAAATATGGCACTTTATACACCAATTATTTACTTAAACGAATTCTTATTGAGAAATCACAGCAGTTAAATTTAACGGTTGATAAGACAGACAAATATTGAGATATTACATTTGTGGTACTAAATAATAAAATTAATTTGAACAAAATATAATTGGTTCAGTTTTTAGAAGAACGAACCGTCTTTGACACAGGTAAAACATCATTATGTTCAATCTGAAAGCTGCATACGTCACAACACATTATCAATAATGGTGTGTTAATAAAGAGAGAGAGAAATAATTTACCAGTCTCATTTTCATCCATTACTTTTTTCTTCTTGCTGTTCTGAAATAAGTAAACTTTCCCATTAAGTTGTCATCTAAGCCGTGTCATAGTGCAAGACTCCAACTAACTGCTAATAAGTCCTTTTATGACAGCTTTATGTTTTGGTAATACCCTTTTTCATGAGAAGATAGAAATTTCATTGCTTAGTATATTTAGAAACTCATCAGGGATGATATATTTAGCTATAAAAAGCTATTAGTTTCTAGCTGACTAAACGCAGTCACTTATATTTGATAGTTATACGCTCAGACCGCACCCTGTTTCCGAGAGAATCTAAAGAATTATCGATATTGATTTAAGGCACCTCCCTTTATTTTATAGCTTATATCTCGACATTTTTATAGTGAAATGTCACGAACTATCACACATATTTCACATAAATTATGTGCATAAAAATCTCATGATTTAGAGATGCTTGTTGTTATCAAATGCTTTTTCATGAGTTTGCAATTTCAAACAAACTAACGGATTTTTTAGTTCGATTCTTTTGTAAGCATATGTACTGATAACTAAGATATCGACCAATCCTCATATAAAGTCATACTTCGGCATGAAAGGGACAAATAGTCTAGTTGAATACCAATACTTTCAAAATATGTCACGCATCCTTTGAAGTGGAAATTTTAACCGCTAGGTTTTGATTTTTCCATTCCACCTCTCATTGTTTTTAAATGATGGTTTTAAGTTAAATTTGACCATTTTCATATCAAGGTATGGAAATTATATAGCTTTTATAATAGCCTCTTTTCCACTCATGGTAGCAGTTACCCCCATTTTAAGATATTTCATTCGTTGACACTCTGCCTACGCAGTATACATCTACTGATATCTATGGGAATGATATTTTGCCATTCTCTTCCATTATCACGTGAAAAAACAGAAATTGTGAAGCACCGTAAAACACATAAATGAAAGGGACGAAACGTCCTCCGTTAATTATAGATACCTTCTCATCTACTTCTTTAATATTTTACTAAAAAATTAAGACTGAAATATAAGGATGCTAAGTAAAAAAATTGTACAGAACTATAAAACTCAATTTAATTTTGAAAAATGAGTCATTTTATTTCGGTTGACTATAAGTCGATAAAAGTGTTCTATACTTTAAGGTCCTGGACCCGATTTGTCAGCAACAAATTAAGGGAGCAAAACAAAAAATTAAAAGAAACATTAAAATCCCACCAACCATTGTTCTCCGCGCTTTATTGTGTTCCTACAACCAACACATAAAAATAACTACCTCCTACCTGGGCTTAAAAAGCAAGACATCCCAACTGAACCCACGGCTTAATACACGAACACCTTTTTATTAAAGAAAAGTCTCTTTCGAGCATTATAGCTTGTTTTCATTGTTCCCCTGAACCACTCCGAACCCGATATAAAAACTCACTCAGGAAATACGAGATTTTATTGTTTTTCGCCAAACCCAGCTGAAGCAGTTCACAGAAAAGACTTCAAATCTCCAAAGCCATTTCGAGAGACAACGGCTTAGGATTTAACGGTAGACGCAAAGAAATGGATTATTTTAAGACGGAAGCATAGTGGTAATAAGAGGCAAGCAGAAAGATTTTCCGTCTTTTTTTTCAAATAAATCTCTGAGGCGAAGCAGTTGTAAGAAATTAGGTTTTTATTTTATGGAGGGGGATTGTTCTGGCTGCTATTAAACAAAATATTAAATAAATTTGCGATTTTTTCTAAGAATTTTCTGGACTTAATCTTAATAGTTTCACCTAATAGCTGAAATTCATATAGCTGGTCAACGGTTATCTTTTTAAAATTATTTTTATGCTTAACTAAACTGACGCGATGTAGAATGTAGATATGTATCTATAGCCTATACAGTTTCATAAAGTTTTGTCTATTTCCTACTGATTATCTAGGGAGAATGAAAAAAAGTAAAACAAAAATGTAATTCAAATTTTCGTAAATGACGTCGTTTCAAGGACAACAATTATATTACAAACATTCAAAATATTATTGTATTGTTCTTTTTTTAAGTCTAAAACTTTATTCATAGTCCCATATTTCAATCAGATGGCGAAAATTTTCTCTTTTTCTCTTTAGGTTTTATTTTCCTATAGCGTTGCATGTATATCCAATTTTATGAAGATGTGTTTTTCAAAAGATCTTACAGAAATGCATTATAATTATGGCCATCCTTTATCAATATGAGAATTACACAAAGTTACAAAAGTTGGGGACTTTTGATAAGTAATTTGAAATTTAAGAATTCTGTACGAGTTTTTATTTTTTATTACTTTCAGATGTAGACAATCATGTGTGTTAATTTCTCTTAATGAGCTTACATTGATTTACTAGTCTTCTGAATCTGCAGTATATGTTTCGTTTATATTCGAATCAAAATTCGTTTCCTATTTTGATTATAAATTTTTTATAAGAATGTGAATAGATCCATTATATATTTCTTATCATACCAACTACTTTTCTTTGTTTATTCACGTATTTATTAAATCTTTATAAAAATTAAATATAACGTTTTTATTACCATCATATTTTGAGAAGACCGGCACCTTTATTTTTCATTTGCTGAAGGACCCGGTGTTTGTGAGTACTTAGGAAAGCCATTGGGGAGTATTTGGTGTAATTTAATAAAAAAAAATAAAAAAATGGCTAAGTTGTCTTTGTGTCATTCAAAAACATTAGATCTACTTTTGTTACTTCCCAAAGAAATATGTGGGTACTTGGAGAAATTTGAATTAATTGAAAGTTATGGAAGTCATAGAAAATTCAGTATTTTGAATCTTTCAACCTTTTTATTTTTCTAAGGAGGTAAGAAGAGAAGAGATCCCACAGTTAATTTCTAGTGCGCCAAAGTATATGTATGCCAAATTTGGTACGGACACATTAGATGAGAAAATCTGTACTTGGAACCTTTAACCCTTATTCGAACCATTTAGAGGTAGCGTTGAAAATATCGTTCAGTATCTTTTACTGTTTTAGTGTGTTGAAGCTTTTGTAAGTCAAACTTTCTATGGTTACATTTCATAGTAACTATATTGACTGTGTTGTTGGGATGAGGGGAAGAGGGTAGAGAGTATGCAAAATTAAGTGTATGTTACATGTTGCTTGGTAACACCGAACGAGATAAAGTCTTAAAGAACAAATATACACATTGGAGCTCTTACATAAATATTTAACTATACCTTTTCAACGTTTTCAATTATTTATTTCATAAACGTAAATTTATTAGAAGATAACTCTATATCATTTTAAATTACACATTTCAATAGAGTTCCATATCCTAAATTTTAAAAACAAAACTTTTATAGAATGAATCCTTTCGGTTGCTGTCTGCTAGTCCAAAACAATAAAAGTTGAATGAAGTGGGAAGTGGCTGGATTATTTAAATGAAATTTTGCTCCCAACTAACCCAGATATATTTAAAAATAGCCAAACAATATAATCTTAAGAAAACTATTTTTTATTTTTAAATCTAATTTTACCTATGAGAATTTTTTTTAAATTACATTATGTTAGGTACCAAATGAAAGCTAGTTACTAGAATTCTAAAATAAAGTTGCGTGCTCTGTTTGTTATGCATTACTTCATAGAAATTACGGGCTGAAAGAATCAGTGTTGAAAATAGCTTGTTGATGAACTGCTTGTAAACCTGATGTTGAGTACCTAAAAGTCATAATTTAGTATGACCTTGATTTTTTTACCATTGCGTCCCCCCCCAACTGTAAAATAAAAATAACAACTTAATTGAACAGTGAAGAAAGGAGCACGGAGAAAAATTAAATTTAAAATCATTGAAGTTACCGGAATTATTTTCTGATACTTTTTTTTTCTGACGAAGAACATTTTAGTCAGGTCTAGAACTTGAACGGTTGGAAGAATTTCCGTCAATCTTTTTAAATTTCTTTTCTTTCATTTTGATTATACGGTGTGCTTTTGTATATTTTATTGAGAATATGGGTTTCTAGCTCTAGAAATTGTTCATGGAACTTCAGATTTTTGCCAGTGTGATGATTAACAAAAATGAGACAGATTTTGGATATCCTTCTTTTGCTCCATGTAAAGAAATAAATGACTGAAGTTGCATTGTTAAAACAGCATACGTAGAAGCAAGTAAATTTTTTACTTTTTCAAGTAAATTGCGTACTGATCAAGCTTCTGAAAATAGATGTAAAACTTCGAGTAAGAAAAATCCATCACATTTTAGAATTAATTTTGTATACATTAATGCGCTTAGCTGGTTTTTAGCTACATGCATTCTCATCCTGTCAAAATGATGACATACATTGTTTATCGAAGCTTTCTTTGCAGTTTTTTTTTTTTTCGTAAGCATCCATATGCGAAGCAAGGTTTCTTGAAATGTTTCATAAGTAAGGAAATAGTGTTTTTAATAAATAATTGCTTGTTGTGTTCTCAAATTAAAAGAGTACGTGAATATTTTTATTTTTGAGTAAACAATTGTTTGTTGTGGTGGAGTGGACCCTAACCAAATATGGAAATTTAATTTCAAACCTGAAACGATTTGTCAAAAAGTAGTATCAAAAAGGTTTTGAAAATTACAAAACAAGATAAATATTTTCTCAAATTTTGTGACTAGTATTCCAGACACTCTTTATAGTTTTTCATCACGGTATGTTAGATTAATTCCTCTATAACAACCATTTTTCGTATCTTACTCATCGAATTTAAATAGCGTTTCAAAATGAAATGATATCTCATCCCCCTAAAAAACAAAATAAACAAATAGACTATGAAAAAGAACTCAATACGTAAAATGGTTCATTAGGAAAAGTTATGAAAAGTAACGGTTCCGAGCGGTTTTCTTTTTTTAGAGTGCTTTGCACACGAGGAGCTTAATTTAGTTTATTGGGAATGCATACGATGAATTTAATTTAGTTTATATGGAAGAACCACTGTAGGCAATCAGTACTTGGAAATCTAGAATTATTTTGAAATAATACTATTTAACATGCTTGGGTAACTTTGCACCCAATGCACTGAAATGATATTATTTCGAAAAAATACTCTAGCCTGCCAAATGACAATTGCACGTAGGGGTACTTCCCAATAATCCCGATTTAGTTCACTGTATTCCAAATATCCCAAAACAAGGCGGCCTGGCAGAAAATATTAGGTTTTAATAACTTTTTTTAGGTGGCCATTTTACTCGGCGTTTTTTTTTTTTTTTTTTTTCTTTACATCATCTATTTATTTTTGAAGGTATGGTGGATTTATAGGAGAGGTTTTTATGGGCATATTTTTAACAGTAAGAGAAAACTAAGTAACTTAGGCTGCAAAATATTTTCTATAAGTTTCTGTTAAATATAAAAATAAACTGATCCTTGTGAAAGAAATGAATAGATAACTCACATGAAATTTATTATACATAGGTAACACAAACGCTCCTTCAAAAGGTTTTCTCAAAGACACTTATTTACAAATGCATATGTATTTCTAAAATGATTTTTATGGATGAAAACTTTCCATTGTGGGCCGTATTAATGATGTTTTACTATGTATAAGCAGGAAAAGCACACCTATGCCTTTCCGTCTCAGTTCCCTCGATGCTCTTAAAAGGGAAACTTGTCATGTCTTAAGACCATGCGGCTGTTCTCCCCTTTGAAGGTCTGAATTATGAAGCACTAAATTTCCCACAAGGTTGGTAATGGTGCTGAGAAGCACTCTTACAGGAGGCCGACAAATAACTGCTCTCAGCTGAGGACGTGCAGTTCAATTCCAGGAGTTTGCTACGAGAGGATTGTTCAGTAATTAACAGGGAAATAATCCAGTTTCTCTCCTTCCTGAAAAAAAAAAAACTATCTAGGCTTGGGTGTATGCTTTGAGTGTAGACAATGAACATTATTTCAATACATTTCTGAATAGAAATTGGATATTCTATTATAAGTAGGGTAAGTTAATATTTGAAGAGGTTATCCTCTGTAAATATTCTCTCTCATTTATTCTTTATTGGAGCGCAGCGGTCCTGTGGAGATACAAACGGGTTCTAAGCTGAGAGGGGATATATATTTCAAGCATTACTGGTTTCACTCATCTTTTGGGCGATATTTTTGGTTGTCTGAGTGAATTTTCTATGATTTCTTAATCGTATAAATCCTTACTGTGTTTGAGTGAAGAAACACTTCCTTAAAGTCTAAATTGTGTCTGAAATGTAAAAGAGCAGTAGTATAAACAGTTATTTAATTATTGTCTATAAGGTACGCAAAGCTGATATTGGTTGAGGAGGGATACTACCAGAAACTAATGAATATGTCATTCAAAGAGAATATAATTTCAAATGCATTAAATAATAATATTATAGCCCACATTGTAAAAAATCTCCAACTTAGCAACTAAATTTCTGGATTCTTTTACATATCTAGATACAACTTTTTACTTATTTAATCGCTACTAAATATGTACATCAGTTGAAAAAGTATTGTTGTTTATAATTTATTGAATTCCTTCTTAATTAAAAATCTTTTATGTTTAAGATATAGCTTCAAGTTTTACATAAGATGTACAGTACGAAAAAAAAAAAAATCCGAACGATGGCTATATCTTGTATTCTAATTGATGAAATAGCAAGTGTCAAGTACCGTTGTAAATTATGGAAGGTCTTTATTAATTGTATATACTTTTTTCTACTATCATGAGGTTTCATCTACATATTAAAACTAAACCAAACTTCCAAGTCCAATGGCAACCCCATAATTTTATATCATATTTAGATTTAGAATACAAAAAAAGTCTAAATACCAAATTTCATAATTTTCCAATGAGTGGTTAGTAATTTAAATATATATATATATATATATATATATATATATATATATATATATATATATATATATATATATATATATATATATATATATATATATATATATATATATATATATATATATATATATATAGTATATATAAATGATAAATTGATGTTTAAAAGAAAATTTGTTTTTTTTTCGCCAGAAATTCTTATTTAGTTAATGTATTTTAGCAATTTTTATTTCAAAGGATAGTTTGTTTAAGGCCCAACATAAATAGCATGCAACTTTTGTGTTAAACAGTTTTTTAATAATTAATTATTAATTAATAAAACAAGTTTTAAATTTTTTTTAAATAAAAACGTTTTTTTTTTTGCTTCCATTAGAATTATCATGGTCGAAAACCCCTCCAGAATTTTTTCATTCCATTTTGACTTTTAGTTCTCGATATTTTAGCAAAAATGTAAAAAAGCTCACTTTAAGGGACTGCGTAATAGATTACGTCTTGAATCATGCAAAACGTTCGATTCAGCCCGCTATTAAGAAATTTGCCCTCAAGATAAGGCCAAAACCTTTTTGCTCAGAATAGACGTGTTTCTCAACATAATAAACTGAAATTTGTCATCTAAGGTAAACGAAGTATTCTAAATTGAATGAAAACATAAAAAATAGGGGTTCGTGTTGAAATTTTTAGAGATAGAGTAAAATTTACTTAGTATACAGCCCCCTAAGAATTTTTTTTCATTGGACATATAGAAAATCGTAAACAAAACATTTTGGTGCAAACCGCAAGATTCTACGATAATTAGAACCGAAGATATTGCCATCGTTCGGATTTTTTTTTGCGTACTGCACATATTTTTGTCCTTAAGATCGACTTCAAAAACTTTTTATGCCTTAAGAGAAAAAGTTGGCGCTGCCTATAATTTTTATAAATTATGAATTGAAAAATTTCTGAATTTAATTCCAATCGAATTTTATGTAAAACTTGAAGCTGGATCAAAAACAAGCATTGTGATAATAAGTATGTGAAAAATGATCTCTCGACCAAGCACTCTTTCTTAAAATGAATTTCCGTTGAATCATGTCCTTCAGTTTGATTACGAAAATTCCCTCTTAATGACTAGAAAGAGAATTTTTAACCTTCTATTAAGCGCATTAAGTTCATTACTGTAATTGAATACAGAACAGAAAAATCTCTAATTGATGTTCTAAATTAATTCCTTTTCACTTCAGACACAAAATAAAATGCGCGGCAATTTGACGCCACGAAAGATTTCAATAATATAATTCCCTAAATTTCATCAGCTTCATAAATTTTATTTTAATAGAAGTATGCTGGAGGAATTTCGGATGCGCTATCTTCACAGTTAATTTTTTTCCACCCTGAGTGTAGAAAAAAGCTGAAAAGTTTGCCGTTGAAGGGTTGCCCGGAAACCTACAAGCCTTATTTTTTCACAAGCCGTGGAAATGAATAAAATCAATAATTCTACGCATATTTCGTCGTTATTTTTGCTCCTCGACTTAAATTAGAGGTACAGGGGTCTTTCGCAAATTGAAAGAAGCTTTTTAAGGGGAGTTGATACCTTATAATTTATAAATAATCGATTTTGAGTTTATTATTGTTAATTCTCCCTTCTAAAAGGATACCTTATTCGTAATAATACCTCAACTACAAATATTTTTAATAATTTTTTGAAGACAAAATTGGTAACTATTAGTGTAAGTAAAGCATTCTTTAAAATGCGTTTTTCTCAAAACTGCATTTATCATTATTCATGTATCTTTTTCTCAGAAACTGCACAAACTATCTTCCAAATTAAATGCCAAATTAATGTTACTGGAATCTATGGGTACCTACTCCACTTAAAAATTTAAATTTACCTACTATTCAGTTACATATTTTGAATGGCATAGCTTGGTTTCTAATTCAATGTAAAGATGGTTTATTTTAGACTTCAGTGTTATTTATTTGTTTCAGGATTGAGAGATGTTCCAATGCTTATTATTTTTAATCGTGAGTGGCTAAGTATATTCTAAATATTCAATAGCCCAATAGCGCAAAGCTAAAGATGTACGAATATTATTACAACTTCAAGGACACGATTTTTAAGTAGAAAAAAAAATTCCAGTCAAAACAAACTAAAAAACATTTTTCTAAAATAGTACTGATATTGAAGTATGTGAGATAGTAGTTAAAAAGTAAATATGTCAGAAAATCAGTTCAAGCAATGTTTGTAATTTTTAAAATTTGATTAAAAGAAAATTATTCCGATTTAGGAAAATTTAATATGTTTTCCAATTTTTTATAATTTTTTTTTCAAAATTTTTAAAAAATATTATTCTATTTTCTATAACTTTATGAAACTATGAGAAAAAAAATTATATCACCTATATAGATAAAAACGGAGGTTTTTGTTTGCATTTTGTAAATTTTGATTTAAACTTTATAAATCTTTATTTAATAATTCTCCACAGTTTTTTCAAATAGGCATTTAGGATTATAACATACAAGTTCAAGTAATTTGATAAGTATTCGTTGCAGTTTTAGCATTTTGAGTTGATATATTGAAATGTCTTTAAGAACTTTATTTTTCGGCATTTATTGCCTTATAAGATTAAATTCTTGTCAAAGTACAGAAGACGTGTGAAAGTTAATTCTAAGGCAGAAATTGGAGAATCGATACTTTGACTTTTTCTTTTTAAATGAAGGGAAAATGGGGTGCCAAGTCCATTACAAAATAAATGAACGGAACTTCGAAAATATCCTTGAATTCACTGAATTTACTTACAACTGCAGATGTCAAGTAAATTGTAATGTACACCTGAATATATGTTGCCAGGATTTTATAGAATTCTAATCTTGTAAACTTGTTTAGAAGAATAAGGACCAAGTTTAAGGGACGTGTTATAGTCTCAAAAATAGTAACATTTAAAATAAACTAAAATTGAATTATTTATTTAATTTATATTTGAATCTTTAATTTAATCGAGTTTAATAATTTTGAAATCGAACAGAATAGACAAATGTTAAAAAATGGGTAGAAATCTGACTGCAATTCTAAAATCTCTCTTATTGAATATGTGTTTTACTGTACCACACAATATCTGGTGCAAAGAGTTTAATGTTTTTGAAAAACTAACGGAAGTGAAAATCTTTTATGGTTTTTATAACTGACATTGGTTTATGAATTGCCTCCATGTTGTGAAGACCCGTCATTTGTGTATCAGTCTTAAGTTTTGGCACTTCGAGAACAGACTAGCTTCTATCACTGAAATGTTCATTGACACACAAAACCAAGCTCGCTTCGTTCGTAAAAGTTTCATTGTAACGAAACACAGCTCGCTTAACTCACTGAAAAGTTCATTGACACATAAGGGAATATTAGTGACAATAAAATTTTATTTAAGAAAAAAAATTAATTAAAATTAAAACATTCTGTTTATGAAAAGTCAAAATAGAAGGTCAAAACTACTAATGTTGAAAATTTCAGAGTTCTACGCCTATTTAAGTGGCTTTCAATAGAAGGACAGACATACAAACACACAGACTCCTTGTTTTATTACTAAAGATAAGTTATTTTATTTCTAAAATTTCTTGATCGTATATCTTTTTCTTACCAATCTTTTTGTAACATCTCACTTCATTTTTTCTGTTTACAAATCATCCCAAGCAAATAAATCTAAAAATGAGCATACGTAAATGGCAGTACTATATAAAAGAGAAATTACAATTTAATCACGTTGAAGAAACATAAGGAATCTCATATTTCTCAGTAATAGAATACAATATCTTATACTGATAAACTTTCAAAAAAGTAATTCCTCCAAGCAAGATTAATTGCGTAGGCTGGGCACGGGTCCTCTAACAAGTAAAAATTTGAAATTTCACAAGTTCAGTTTCGTCTAGAAATAAGTTAATTTACAAAATGATTATGTCTCAGATAAAGTATGTTGCATATCAGTTCCTTAAACAGATAATCCAATGCGTTAAAATATACACTTATGTCTGATTAATTGTTGATACTTGGGTTGATTTGAATTTTATACACTAGTTGTGTAGTTTGTTAGTTATTACTACAGTATTATAGTACACTCAGTATTACAGTAGAATAATTGGCATCATAGTTAAACTTATAAGGTTAAAGTCAAACTGATTCAAAGTTTGAAAATAACTTGATAAATAAGCGAACATGCATGGATGAGCTGTCTTAAGAATTTAAAACTGTATCATAAAGTCAAGGATATTTTAAGATAACAAATGACAGATAAGTCTATTGGAAATGATGATGCGAATTCTTTTAATTTTTTATGAGAATTTTTTCATTCGCAAAGCATAATAAAAATTTGGTTTTTCAACAGTGGTTTGTGCACTCTACATGTCAACTCGTTGATTGGAGTACATTAAATCTACATGTTATTTGTATGTATGTAAGTTTTAAAATGTAAGCATATTTTTTAATCAAAAGCTTGAAATTTCTTTGCAACTGATATTATTATTCATTTTAACTATATTTCATTTTTAAATATAAATAAATACATTTTTATTTTACTTAGTTATTCATTTTTACTAAGTCACCATATACTGATTATATTTTACAGTTTATTGAAAGTAAAAGAAAAGCATGTTCATTAACGTTACATTCATGCATTTCCTTACTGCGACATTGCCCCGTACTTTTTATTCATAAAAAGCCGAACAAAAAAAAAAAAAAAATGTATTGTGAAAATTTCTTCGAATCCTTGCGGAGGACATTGTAATTCAATGAAAGAAAAGCAATAAATGCCCAATAACTTTTTATGTGCGCATTCTTTCATCGACATCACGATCTGATTGTATTTTCCGGTTTGTCGAAAGAAATGAAATGCCCACTATCATTTCATGTGTACATTCCCTTACTGGCATATGAGGATCTGATTCAATTTTACAGTTCATTGGAAGTAAAAGAAATAAATGTCCAATAACAGTGCACCAGCACAATCTCCACTGTAATAGCATCACGAACTTATCTAAGTAGCGAGTCGAAAGAACACAATCTCAGAGTGAAAGCTTCATCTAATCACGCACCAGACTGGATAGTATTTTACAGTTCTTCGAATGTCAGATAAATGAATACCCATGGAAATAAAATGAACTGTCGGGCAAGTATAAATTCATTAATTTTGACAGAAAACAAAGCGTCTGAGGGTTGAGTGTGGTTGACTGCAATAAGGAATTCCTTGTAACAATCGCAGGGTAATCAAGCTTATCAATATTTAATTAAATACTCACTTTACCCCCAACAGAAAGCATAGCAAAAACACACACCCTTCAGCTAATTTCACGCCTGGTGTCGAGGGGAACTTATTTTTCTCCCGGCTAAACAGTTCGAGTAATGGAATTGGGGAGCTGAAATTAATTACTTCTATCCAGGAGACACATTTCTTCTGGACTGAGGTAGATGACAATGAAAGACGAACCTTTTTTGGGAAGGGGAAGCGTGACTTTTTACTGATTCACGGCTGTTACTATAATAAGGAGAAGAAAGTCGATAAGAAAGAATCTCTTCCTGAAGAAATTTGAATTCCAGCATCATTTCACAGGGTTGGATGGAAATTGCAATGAGGCTTTATATATTTTTGGCGGTACAATTAGAATCAATATAGAGTTTTATTTGGCATAAGATATGCATAAAATACTATTCGGATATCTATTAGAGAATTAGATATCCGACCTGTATTATGATTTGCACGCATATATATAACACGAATTTCACTCTGATGATAGTTAATCTAGGAATTTTACTCACTCAAAAAAAGGTAAATTTATTTTATCGAGCCAGATGGAATAAGTCTTATAATAGTTATGAAATGAAACCAGAGTAAGTTTCTTCGTAGCAATTATTTATTAATAGTTTAAAAACAATAGTATGTTAAGCACCCTTGTATTTTAAGCAATAATTTTTTATTTATTGCATCGAATTTTTTATTAATATGTGTAAATTACTTTTTCGGAAGTTCATCAGAGATAGATATTCTATTCTACTGCTGAAAGATTTAAGAAAACTTTTTTTCAAAAACATAACTCGACATGGCATGGACATGTAAGTGGTCAATCTGGGGATAAATCTCATTCCGTAAATTCGTCATAGAATATCCAATGGAACTATTTTATTAACAATATTGAATACTGAAATATATAATGTGTCACAAAAGAAATATTTTATGATTTATTTTTTTAACACTTATAGATAAGTCATCTGTGACAATTGAAACAATGCTTAAAATAAGTTAAGGATTTTTTAAATAATAATGTGATTTCCATGGTAAATTTGTGTTTAAAGCTACAAAATACAAATTTGTAAATAATCCCTGTAGGCAAAAGGTTGATCTATAAAAGCGTTCATGTGATCAAATCACCTTAGTGTAAAAAACGTAAAATTCTTTCATTAAAATTGATTGCATTAGAAATTTTTTAAAACTTAATATACCATATCAGTTTAGAAAAGTGAATTCAAATGCTAGTGATATGAATGTTATAAAATAGTCCTGATACATCTGTTTTGAATGCTTAGTAGAAACCTCCTTTTTAAATAAAAGACTTTGCTTTCATAACTGCTTTCTTAGATTCAATGCTTCCACATATGCTTTCTTAGATTCAAATATTGTATAACCTTTAGAATATGTTGGAATTTGCAAAGTTTAAATAATCAATTTGGTTATATACCTTAATTTTTCTCATCACATAGCACTTCTGAAGTGGCATAATGCAAGTTTTTGAATGTGTTATAGATTTTGTCCAAATTTACAGGTAGAAGATAATTGTTTGCAACATGCAATTTTACATCAAGAACACTTTTATGATTGACTTTTATCATCAGCTGGAGCTGTATAAAAATTAAATTCTATAGATTTTTAAATATATTAGTCACGTATAAATACTAAAAAACACGTAGCTATCTTTTTGGAACACCCTGTACAAAATTAATTTTAATTACTGTATGTACTATAGATAAATGTTATCAACTAAAAGATACAGGGAATTATTCTTGAAAACAGGTATTGGTCCTAATAACAATAAAGGAATACAAAACGTAATTTAGACTTAATGAATTGTTAGCTTATTTAATGATGACTTAGCATGGTATAAGGGGTATACTTTAGCAGAGTGATATCGTTTTTTAATCTCGCATGATTCTTCATTTCAGTTCTTGCTTTCATTTGGTTAATGAAATAACAAACAACAAAATCTATATATTGTAGCACGTTAAACTAGAAAGAATAAAATTGCCGTGCGTTTCATTAATTTTTTGCCGAAAGTCGATGGGATGTCGGATAGCATTAGAGGTGCACAGCATAAAAGCTGATTAGGACATTTTTATTTCTCTCTTAAAATTAGTTTTAAAAAAGATTTCATTTGACGAAAATAGTGAAACGAAGTTAGTCGATGTATTTTCTCTTGCAAATGATTTATAAAAATGGGATATCTTACACGCCATCCACATTGCCCTGTCATTACTTTCAACTAGATTCTAATCCTTTTATTTCACTTTGTATTAGTGTTCTCAATTTGGAGTTTTAATCTTAGTCTATTCTTGTTCTGAAACAAAAAGTTACTTTTTGATATTAAAAATTGGCACTGCCCAAATTTTTATATTAAAAATTGCTACATGAATAGCTCCCGCCACAAAGTCTAGCGTTGTCTGTTGCCGTGGAAGCAAAACTAGCTCCATCTTAGACTGAGGACTGCATGAGAGTGACATATAAATTTGTTGTATTGTAACCTTTTAGAATGCCAATATGATACATGCACACACCTATTCTAAACCGACGAGTCTCTTATTCTATAGCGACCACCACCAACTAGACTATCTGGTGGGCTTGTTTTTCAAAGAACACAAGTTTTGTAGTAGGTTGTTGTAGGTTTTTGAGGACTGTACTATAGCTGCAAGTTTCTGTTGTATTTTAATTTCTTACTTGCCGGAATGGGATTTTTCTTTAAGAGAATAAGTTCAGAATTCTTAATTTAAAAACAAGTAAAATCAATTTGGAATATTGAAGTTTCCTACTTTTTTTTCTAATAATAATGTTTTATTTATTACAAGAAATTTTAAAATTAAATTTTTTATTATTATTTTTATTCTTTTTAAGACCTTTTATGACGATATTTTATTTTTCTGACTGCAGCATTTCCTTGGTTCTAAAGAGGTTATTGGTGTATTTTTAAGAATTACGTTAAGCCAACTTAACCAACTTTTGCATAGGATTTTCTATACAAGCAAAGAGTTGCAAAACGTGAGTGTTATATTTATGAAAAATATTGCTCCCAAAATTGATTTCGTATATAAAATGTTCTTTATATGCCTGAGATATATTAAAAAAAGAATTATATTACTTTTTTTTGGTTTAAAACAAAAGAAAATGCGTATAATAATTAATATTTAGCATAAATAAATTTTGCAAAAGTATAGATATACTATGGTAGATGATAAGAAAAAAAAAAGATTGCCGTACAGTGTTTTATGTAGTCATTTGCCAAGAAATGCTATATTTTCAAAACAAATACAAAAAATAAATTTGTGTAAGGACAATTTTATAGCTAAATTAAATTTATAAATGGAACATAAGGTGCAGAATGTAAGTCTCAAAATTATATGTAAGAAGACTACACATATTTTTTCAACAAAAAAATGCACTCCTAGAGTAATAAAATAAGAAAGTCATATCTTATAAATGGAAATTGATTTTATGAACAGAGCGAAGAAAAGGGAATTAAATAAAAAAAAGAATCCCGTTTCTAGCTTCTTTCTGTGTATTTCATTCCCCAAACATTCTTCAATATTGACAAATACTCCTCATACTTATAAATGAATGAATGAATGAAAAAAAAAAAATGAAAAAAAAAAAAAAAACATGTATCGATTCCAATCTTTAGACAAAATGAAATACCTTCATGAAAGAATAACGAACATTATCTTATACAACCAATCCCACACAATGCTTTTTTACAAAAGAATTTCATAACGACATTGTTGATACGGAAAATGAACTTTTATCTTGAAGCTTCGTAAACAAATAAAAATAAACATCCTAAAAGATAAATATTTCATGATATAGCATCCAATGATTTCAAATAAGAAATTTTTTCTATTTGAGTACTCTAAATCAAATAATCTATCGCAACAAAAATATTTATTAATAATCTATATAAAATACTTAAAGCTTCATTCCATGTCATGGATCAACTTGAGATAGTTTCTACGAAAGAATCCCTCTTGAATCTTGAGAGATGCGAACTAAAAGCAAATATATTCTCCACAACCAATTCAAACAAATAAAACATATACTTCCTACACTATCAAAACAAAAATGCATTCACAACATCTTTCCTTTCAGAACGAAAACACTTTAACTGCTTAAGCATTTTTATTCTAGGTTTATAGAAGGCTTGGGTATTTATTAGAATTATATTGAAATATTTCAGTTACCTTTATATGAAGAAGGTAATATGAAGGCAGATTGTTGGTTATATATCTCTATTCAAGAAATTATCAAAACTTAAAATGTCAATTTTCTTATTATTCCTCCTGTTGGCTCAAATTATATTTTAAAATGACTCTTTTATAGCTAAAATATACTATTTTAAAGTAAAGGTCTTTAAAATGCACGAAAAATGACTATCAGAAGAAGAAGCTTGAAAAAATCATGAAATATGAAGAAAATAAAACGATACAAATTAAAGTGGTGGAAAATTATGAATTTTATAAGAAAGTCATTGTATTTTTAAATTCGTCTTTGAAATAAGAGAGAAAAATCATTAAGTAAAATTATGGTCTACGTAGATGAATCAAAACTCTCATTAGTTAAAATAGAAGAAAACTATGACACATTACCATTAATACCAGAAGAATATTCTAGAAATAATTGGAATAAAAAGTAAGATAACCCCCACAGAAAGAAACAGTACACTTTTTACAATAAAACATAACTTTAACGTACCATCAGTTGTTGCCATTTGTGAATATTTGGATTTAAAGTGAATTTTTTAGAAAATGCTGTCTATAATTTGGATTCTCTAATTTAATTGAACATATAAAATTTCGTCGAGAAAATGTTTTGAATATTTCTGTTCTAATGTTTTTCCCGTATTCATATCATTTACAAAATTCTTCTGGCATCAATCGCCTAAGAAAAAAAAAAAAAAAAAAAAAAAAAAAATATTTACCCATTACCATTACAAAAATTTAACTTTAAATCTTTTATATACATTGCCAACTTTTATGTGCAATTGCAATTTATTTAACCTATTTTGACATCAGATCAAATTTCTTTAGTGTTTGACTACTACGTAGAATACATATCCATTCCATACCATAAACTAACTTTTTTTTTGCCCTCAAAATGTGATAGAATGCATTGTAAGCGACAATTAGTCTTTCTGCCAAGTATCAAATCGATTAGATGACTGCATCTGGCTTAATTAACCTTCTGAAGATTTTGCCCACTATGAACATACAAAAACAAAAGAATTACGAGTAAGTGTACTTTTTGGCAGTGCATTAGTTTTCTGTACGTATTCGAACGACATTTAATAAATATAAATATTATTGATACAAATAAATTAGTCTACCAATAGAATCTTTGCCTGTGAGATCGCTACTGAAGAAGTAGCACACGGAAGAAGTATAAGGCCATATTCTATTTCTAGGAATACTAAAATGGAATGAATGGAATAATGATCACTCAGGACAGAAAAGTACTTATTATATAAAATAAAATTTCATGTATTTCATGATAAGAAATGGTTGAAAAATCAACAACCCATATACGAGTAACAAAGGACATAAAATTTTCAAAGTTTATTTCTGTAGAAAATAAAAGACAAGAAGTTTAATGCCATCGAACTTTAGAATTAGATAAATTGAAGTATAACTTTTGTGTCTTCAACAGAAGTATATAAAATTAATAATGAATTTGTTATCCATTATGCTTATAAAATTTTATTGTGATGCTATTAGCTTGATACAGTAGACAAACCAAAATCATAATAATGGCTTTATTTTTTTAAATTATTGATGAGAGAAAAATGGAAAATGTCGTTGTAATTAGTGGGAACTTTTTTAATAAATAAATATTTTTCACAAATGTTTGTTAAACATAAAAATGGAATCAAACTTAAAAAGTTCAATGACAACAATTTCATGTTTCGATTTAGAACACTAAAAAATGTTGGAATTCCAAGTTTCATAAATTTTCAAAGAATCATTTTTGTTTTAAGTGACGACAAGAATATATATTTTATTAAATTTTGTGTCAAAAGATAGTTTGTATAATTTCAAGTACACATAATATGCAACTTTTTGATTCAACAGTTTTAATCATTAATAATTAGTTAATTTATAAATTAGTTATTTTCATAAATAAAAACATAATGTTTTCTTAGTTTACGTTTTCCATTGCCGATCCCCCCTCTCCTCCTCGTTATATTTTCTTTCTAACTTTCTGATGTAAAAATATTAGGAAATTTATAAAAATGCCATATTTTGAGGGACGTATAGCACACACCTGTAAGCAAAATTAATAAGAGTTCTTCATATATTTTCTTCGTTACCTATAAACTGGGCTTCTTAATATTGATACAAACACTAAATACTTTTTCACTCATATATGGCGAGTTTTTCAATAGAAAGTAATTGAATTCTGAATTTAGGGTATATGAACTATTGTGAATCAAATGACGTGAAGAAACAGTTCTTATTGAAGTTTTCAGGGAAGTTTCATAAACGAGTAGACGACCTTTTACGGAATAAATTTATACATTGAACTATAGAAAATTGCAAATGAGACACATGTATCCAACCGCTTTGTCCTAAGAGTTTTAGAGCTTAAGGCATAACCATCATTCGGAATTTACTTGCATGCTTATAAAGGAAGCAACGAAAACTTGTGCTTACAGAAGTAGTGGATGAAATAGATACTTCATTTTGTTAATTTAACCACTTATAGCTAAGGCGACAAACAGAATGTTATTTAAATTAAAATATTTTGTATTCTTTAATTATTAGGTCAAGTCTTGCTGCAACTAACTAAAAATTCCCTACAGTAGACTTGCAAAGGTGTGTACACGAGGGAGAACCCGTTAGACACCATAAGGTAAGTGCCTACAGGCGAACGGAAGTTGCAGCAAGACTTGCGCCGTCCGAAAATCCTCTCGTGGACACTAGTTCTGCAAGTTTTAATCCTTGATTCCAGCCATTAGGAAAATATTGCAGCTACTCTCTTTCTCGCCGCGAGATGACAATCGATTCCTATATCGCGGAGCTGATTTTATTTAAATAATTATTTTGAATTATTGGCACTGTATAGGACTTCTCATTATTAAATATGTTTAAAGGCAGGCTTTTAAAAAAATTACAAGATTGTAAATACAAACGCATGTCGATTTTCTATTTTTGAGAATCCGAATGACACATTCATTTGAAAATTTCAGAATTTTGAAGAAATTGGTAAAACTATCTTGGATTAAGTAAAAATAGCATGGATTGGATCAATTAAAAATACTAAGATACGTTTGAATCAAACATAAGGTTAAATATAGTTTAAAAATGCGCAGTTTGATTCATTCTTCTCATGTAGTGAAACAATTTCCTTCATGCGTTATTGTGCATAATTTTTTATATGCAGCGTAAGAAAATATACCATGAAGATGTTTTGACTAGATGTAATGAAAATTAATGTACATTGCTAGTGAAAACCATTTAATTTTAATTACATAAACTGAAAAAAGAAATTCTACAATATTTATACTTATAACGTTTTCATGTTGGCCCAATGGCGTGGTGTGTAGAGTCTTCTTTTTGCACTCGAAAAGCTCCTGGTTCGATTCACGTATACTTTTTTTTTTTAATACGCTTTTATTAGCTTCAGATGTATGTATGTAAAGGAATCTTTGAACATGATTTTGACCCCCTTCAAAACGTCGGATTAACTCGAAATTTGGCATACTTATTAAGGACCGATGACAATTCAATAATTCAATAAGTTTGTCGCTTTATCACAAGGATTAACTCGTGTTGCCCTTGCGCCGTTAAATTCCTACCAACCAACCTTCTCCGGAATCGAATCATGGTGTGCCGTTTGAACGACAGTTATACAAAGCGTGTTTTTTTTAGTCGCTTTATCCTTACCAGGATCTTCAGGTTTAGTGATTTTTCATATTCAGAGACACGATAGTGTTTTGTGCCAAGTAATACGGTGAGTACTAAGGCATACACATAACTTAAATTTGAGACAAGCATGTGACTATTGGCAGAAACAACTGGAGAGTTTTATATACTAACTAAAAAAAAATTATAGTTTACAGAAAAAATAATTAATAGTTTAAAAACTAAAAAAACACGCTTTAATAGAAAACCAAACTAAAAAGTAGAAAATAATTAATAGTTTAAAAAACTAAAAAAATAAGCTTTTATAGAAAAGTGAACTAAAAAGTAGAAAATAATTTTAAATAAGTTTGAAATAAGAATAGAGTGATTAACAAGAAATATTTATTTTATCGTAAAAAAGCGTGGGGTGCTTGATGTCAATTGTTGAAAATATCTTAAAAAGCACTCCACGCTTTTTTACGATAAAATAAATATTTCTTGTTAATCACTCTATTCTTATTTCAAACTTATTTAAAATTATTTTCTACTTTTTAGTTCACTTTTCTATAAAAGCGTATTTTTTTAGTTTTTTAAACTATTAATTAGTTTTCAATTTGAAATTTTTTATTATTACGTCGATTAAATTAATTTTATTGTTATAGTAGTATAACAACTATTGATTCTTATTTTGACTTTTTAGATTTATTTTACTCAACGTTCTCAAATTCATATTCACTATTTAATCAGAAAATAACTTCTTCATAAGAGTTTTTTTCCGGTCCCTATAGAATTACAGAAAATTATTAAAATATGTTACAAAATATAACAGTTACATAATATATACAGCAAAATTACAAAATTAATTGCAGATTTTCCTCAGATAATCCATTTTCTTCTTGGAGTTGTATGCCGCCGTCGTGGACACACCTATGCAAGATTTCTATTAGGAGAAAATTGCAACTACCCCTCCGCGAGCAAAATTGCATATGCAGTGGAAACAGTGCAGCAAGTTCATCGCATGGAACTTGTGCGAGTTTTCTTCCTCGTGGACACTTACCTTTATGGATTATCACTTTAAGTTGTCCAAAATTCATAAGAAATATAAACTAAGTTTTATTCATTTGCTTTAGTATGGTGGGATTGAGTTTCTTATACAAAACGCATTGCCTTGTAACTGTTGAAGTTGGCAAAAAGAGTTAATAGATTTTTACATAAAAGTTTTACATTAGGGTGGTTCGAAAAAAAAAAATTATTTTTAAAACGCATGAGGTGAAAAAAGTTGATACACATCTTGATAAGAAAAACTAAAAAAAAATTTGAAAAAAATAATAATAATAATAATAATATCTTCCGATCACGCATTCACCTCAAAGTTTGGAAAAAATACAAAAAAAAACTATTTTTCCTAAATTTTTTAAAATTTCTAAACGTTATATATTTGAAAGGCAATTGCTTGCAATGTATAGTGAAAGGGTGGTATAACACAGGAAAACACTCTTCTATACATTTTTAAAACATATACTAATAATTAAAAATATTCAAAAATAATTTGTTTTGTTAAAAAAAATTATTTTCTATAAAATGGATACAAAGTTACTTTTTACATATTTTTGTTAAAATTATTTTATTTACTTCAAGTATTCACTTTGAAGTTTTGAATAAATATAACCAATACCCTTTTTCCAGCAATTTGTAGAATACACCAATCACTAAATTATCAAGGTACATTAGTTTGTATTCTGTGGAATGAAGTAGATAGAACTTGAAAAAAAATAAATCAAATTAGTAATTATTCAATAATAATCTTTCGCGCATAAGCTTTGAAACATTAATAAAAACTGTTTTGGTGGGTTTCAGTCTGGGTGACCTTTCTCGTGGTGCACTTTCTTCCTTTGAAGCTCATAAACTTGCTTCTATCAAAACGCATCTTAACTTATTAATTGGATCATAACGCACGTGGCTGTGATTGGGACTGCCATGAATACTGGCTGGAAATAATCTGACAGATCCAATTGTACTTTTGGAGACCACTGCATTGGAATATATGCCTCCTATACTCCAATGAACTACCATTAAGACACCTATTTAAACACGTAGATAGTACTACAACAGAACAACATCTTTCAGCGAGATAAAAAAAATTAAAGAACCTTGAAAACATTCCACTGACTGATTTTTTACGTGTTGAATGTTTAATTCCTCAAGTTGAGATGAAAGTACTGAACACAGATCAGCTATATCTTCTTGATATTATTACATTAAAAAAAAGTTAATTTTCTGAAGGACCTTAAGAACATATATGTGGCAATTCGATTGTCTCGATACCTCCCTGAATATTTACTGGAAGTTTTAAACTCAGTTATTGGATGAAATTGTTTCCTTCCCTCACCCAAAAAATTTGATTTCGGCAATGAGCTTGTACGCAAGGAGAGATGTAAGAGAACTGAGGCTTCGGGTTCTGAAATCTCGAGAACTTTCCTAGAGAAAGACAATCAGGCATTTCAAGGCAACCAAACTTTATTGCCACTGATTACGTGGACATAATTAATTGGAATGCTTGTAACAGGTAATCTCCTTGTTAAGAGTAACAAACGAATATTAGTTAGTAAAGACTGGCACATCCGAGGTAGCACAGCTGTATAGGGGAAGACTGGAAGATAGACTAGTCTGACTGAGCATAGTTCCAAAATACACGATTTTTCTACAAACAAGTAAATACCACCCCATAGTTATGTTTCTCATAAATACAATATCCCTAGTTTAAAACTGTACATCGGCGTATCAAAACCTTTTCTATATTTTATCCAGAATTGGGCGAGATTGGCTAATATTGTTTCCAACTACCGATTCACAACATTCTACATCGGGATTGGCATATTGTCTGGCGAAATCGGCCAGCGTATCTATGCTACTAGGGACCATTGAAATCAGACATCAACTCGTTTCCTTGTCACTCACATGCTGTGGAACATTTATGTAGAGAGATAAGACAAAAAGTGGGTGGCGGTGACGCAAAAGACGTTAGGACAACACTTTTTTTTAAAGATCCATAATATCCGACTTTTCTAAAAAAGTTTCCTTCAAAGTGCATTACTGGGATAGAAAGCTCGAGAAAAAAGTGAACTAAATGAATAATAACAAGTTTTTTAAAAAAAATTTAAGAAATAACATTCGTACCAATTTTACAGAAAAATCATTATTTCTTACAAAAAAAAAGTTACTTTTGAGTATTTTTAATTATTAATATATGTTTTAAAAATGCATAAAATAGTGTTTTCCTGTGTTATACCACCCTTTCACTACACATTGCAAACTATTGCCTTTCAAATATATAACGTAAATTTTTTTTAAATTTAGGAAAAATAGTTATTTTTTGTATTTTCTTCAAACTTAGAGGTGATTGCGTGATCGGAAAATCTTATTTTTTTCAAATTTTTTTGCAGTTTTTCTTATCAAGATGTGTATCAAATATTTTTATCTTATGCGTTTCAAAAATATTTTTTTTTTGAGCCACCCTATTGTACATCAAATTATGTGAAAAATTCTTAAGTTGCATTATAATTTATTTAGTCTAGTATTGAATAATTTAAATCTTGTCATTAATTTTTTGCAGTACAAATACAAGCTAGTGATTTATAGTTAAATTGAAAAGCTTTGAAATCGTATGTATACAAAAAATTATTTCCATATTTTAATTATCTTTTTGTTAAATTAAGCTCTTCTTTCTTGAGACTGATGATTGTAATAGTGAGTTCCGTATTGTTTCGTGTTTTTTTTTCCTATGTGTTAAATGGGTGTTTTCTATCTTTCAATGTATTTTATACTTAAGCTTAAATTTAAGAAATTCCTTTACATTGTCAAAGGAGTTATTAATCAATAATTCAGAGCTGTGAAGTAAATCCTCCTACCTTTGAAGGAGAGAGCACATTACTAAACACTTATCAACAATTTCAACCTATCAACCCACTTAGCTACGAAACGGGTATTGACTATCCACGAGTAGATAATTAAATCTGAAGTGTTTTCATACCATCGCACACCAACAAGTCTCACTACAACTTACTCTACTGCTAACTATTCTCTCTCTAACTACAACATATTCTAATGCTAATGTTTGTCATTCTAATGCTTGGGGGAATTTTAAAACAGCACCTACAGTTTAAGAAACCTCGCTTAATGAATCTTTCAGAGTATAAAGACATTGCTCTATGCACTTCTATGGAATTAATGGATCAGTGAATTTGTTACTAATTAAATAGCAAAAACAAACTAAAAAATAAATTGAATGCCCCCATTCAATATACTACTTTAGAATGCATCACCGCACTTTCTATGTCAAATGGGAATGTGAGCGCATATCTAATTGAATAGCTTAATTATAAAAGGGGTGCAAGTCAATTTCAAAGAAAATCGAGATCCAATTTTAAAATATTTCTTCTTGCGTATTTTTATTGAGCAATAAATTACATTTAACATTAACTAAATATTTTACAAATCAAGAAAATTAAATATAGATAGTCTAATGTAGCAAGATAAATTTTGTGGACTGCATTAAAAATATTTTTAATGAAAATAGAAAACTGACTTATTCCATTTTGACCTGAATGCCAATTAAGTGCGTAGGATTTGTTGAAAGGTCACTGCTGAGCATATAAATTTTAGAAGCTGGTAGAATCTTAAAGATCATTATAAATGTATGGTAATATTGTTTTTCTACATTTTTGAAGAATTTATTTGATAAAGAAAAGCTTTGTAGGCGTCTGTTTCCTTGTTGTTTGAGGAAACTTATCAATAAGTTACTTCTGGAGAATGAGATAAATAGCAGACATTGGATATTTATGAGATTTCACGAAACATTAAAATTCACTAAAGCATTAATGGAATGTTTAAGAGATAAATTACAATCTCTTCAAATTGTTAGAAAGAATTCTATAGTTTAATATTTATAGTCAAGTTCTTCTATTTTCCATATTTTCTATTGACATTTTAATATACATTCGCTATTTATATAGTTATAGTGCCATTAATACCCATAAAAATACGAATAATTAAATACACTATATACTTCTAAAATCTCCTAATCAATGAATATTTTTTTATTTTTTCCATTAAGCCGTATAATAGTGTTAGAATTAATTATGTTATTTAAAAAATAAGTTTATCAAACAACTATGTATAAGAAAACTCTTTTTTAAAAAATAATTTTACTATTTGAGTGTTTTAATAATATTTTTCAAGAGCCAATGTGGCTATGTTGTTGTATTGAGCTAATACCATCATAACTGATCAAATAATGTTTTAATTAAAAAATAATTATTACTAAAAAAAACTAAATTCTTAAAATATATTAATTAATGAGATCCTTTAGTTAAATATAAAAAGTATTAAATAATCACAATTTTTGAAATTTGGAAATTTTAATGATTTTTGATGTCCATATGATATTGAAAATTACTTTTAGTGTTATACTAAATAATATTCCAAAATTACTGTACGAGAAATTGAAAATTCTTTTAGTGTCATTTTTTTTTAAAGTATGTTATGGAATTCTTACTCTTTTTAATTACTGTATAATTGAATTTTACTCCCCAATTTTCTGAAAATGCGTAAGTGTATACATTTTATAAAATAATTCAGAAGCATCCCGTACATTTTCTATTAATACATTACCTAAAATATATTTATTTGTTAATTTAAGGATTTCAATTTTCTAAAAAGTTATTTTGTTTGTTAAAAGTTGAAAATAATTGAAAATAATAAGTTTTCTTCTTAGTTATAACATATAAAATGTATAGCTCTTGTTATGTAATTTTTTATTTGAATTTGTCAATTTTAATGGCAACGTTTTTTTAAAAATAAATATACAAATTAAAAAACAAAAATCATTTTTTTACTTTATTAATCCTATCAAGGAATGAATTCCTTTGCCATTTTATCATTAGTACAGTAACGTTGTGGGCAAGAACATTTATTTTTAAATATTTTTTTAGGATAATCTTCCATCGTTATATAATGAAAAACAAATGTGTTTTTCAAGTACAATAAACAATGATTTATTAAGACAATCTTCCACTGCTATTGAAATTCAGTAAGTATTGATTCTGCTAAAATCCTCTGAGTAAAAAAAAATATTTCTGTATGCTTTTCACAATAAAAAGAGTATTTAAGAGTTAAAACATTTAAATATTGTATCTAGATGCAATATCTTAAAGTAATTATTTAATATCAAATAAAATATTATACATATGAGACTAAATGACTTGGGGCATTTGAAACGGTTTAGTAACACAACTTAAGATTGCAATGCATTTTATTTGATTATATGGTAAAATAGTCTTAGTAATCGCTTTTAAATTTGACATAGTCTTATTATCATATACTACACCTAATCTCTAAATTTTCAAGAAAAACTTGCAAAACAAATGTAACATGTTAGTGTTAGAGAAACAGAGTATAAAAATTTAGAAATTTAAAAGTATTACAAAAATTGTTTTAAAATAAAGTATTGCAATTAAGGAAACTAACTTTATTTTTGAATAAACGTATGTTGTAATAATAAGCGTAAATGTTTCGAAAATTATATCGACTCGGGCTTTTTGTAATAAGTAATTAAAAACAATTTAATTTGTTTCACATTTTATTAAGGTTGTAATACATACGATTATAAGTGTACTTTTGTTGAAAGGGTTTTCTGTACAAGATTATTATTTTGCCTACCACTTGAAACTAATCCAAGAATTATTTTACAAACTTATTATTTTAATTAAGTGCAATACAAAAATTCATTGGTATATTTTCTATCAAGATAAGAATCTTTAAAAATAAGAACAAATAACTAGAAGAATATATTTGCTCTCAACTATATCCTATGCATAACATGGCTAATTGTAAATCTCACTATAAATGTCACCATTCTTTTGAAGTATGTCTACTTAAAGTGTCTTAAAGTTATAATTTTTTTTTAGGGTTGAGCAGCCACTTAACTTTATGAGGTCTCAGAGGGAAAATTACAAAAGTTTTGTGTAATTGTATGAAATCATAAATCTAGTGACTCATTTCTTTCAGAGCCTTTATAAATTGCATTGTGACCAAGCCAAAAAATATTTATTTTTTGGCTTGGTCATAATAAAATGTATTTATATTTTTTTCGTGTGATTCTCTAAGAAAATTAAGAAGTTAAAAGAAATTCACTAAAAAGTCCAATCTGTCCTTTTTGAAATAATTTGATTAATTAACCTAAATATTAGTAAAGTTGTTTATATGTTAGCAGGCATATATTTTCCAGTTTTTAATTGACTTATAATTTCGAATATTAGTTTTTATGGATTCGTTTATATATATATATATATATATATATATATATATATATATATATATATATATATATATATATATATATATATATATATATATATATATATATATATATATATATATATATATATATATATATATATATATATATCAAGGAATTGGCCCCATGTAACATTTTAGAATTTAGCTTGGCATGTGAAACTATAAATGTAGATGTTTTTTCTTTTAATTTATGTAACATTCGCAAGTATTATTTATTAAAAAGTATTGGATTTTAGTTTAATAATTTGAAAAATTATCATTCAATTCAATCCATGCCAAAGTTCTACTTTAAAACGACACACGATACATGCTCGTATATATCGCAAAACAAAATTTTGAATTGTCGTTGAATTAGAGTTAATCTTAACAGAATTTCTGTTAAATGTGATAAATATTTCGTGAAGCAATATTAAGGTAGATAGT
Source organism: Linyphia triangularis (assembly GCA_963978545.1). Taxonomy (NCBI): domain Eukaryota; kingdom Metazoa; phylum Arthropoda; class Arachnida; order Araneae; family Linyphiidae; genus Linyphia; species Linyphia triangularis. Next base: position 80,633,566 of record OZ021721.1, on the reverse strand, counting down.
CAAGTCTATGATCGAAAAATATGATGTCTTATGATTAGGGCCGGGTTTCGTAAAATAGAGTTTTTTCATTTTTATAAATGTAATGTATTTCCATTAGTACTTCTCTTTTCGTTTAAGTATTTTCTATAGTATTCCGGAATTAGTGAGATGGGCTTTGAATCTTGTCGGATCTCGCTTAAACCGGTTTAGACCAGTAATGTTTCGCATCTCCAATCTATAAAAGCCCCAGATTTCTGTTCGACTAGACTTTTTGTACTTAACACACAATTTGAAACTTCGCTCTTTTTCCTGTCATCCAAGCGTCACTCCGTCGTCTTCGTTTCTGGAAGTAATTTCTTGTTTTCACTCCGAAATGACTTGCTTCTTAAGACGCTCTACACTTCTGCACCGTTTTATAAATTACTCTAGTCAGTGATTACACAAATGTTCAACTGTTTTATAATTTGATTTTGTTATTTTACAATAAGAGAGGTCACAAGAAAAAGTTTTGCTAAAATAATATTAATACATTTTGCTGAATTTGTAGGTCAATTTTGCCTCACAATGGAATAAAATAAGTACTAACACCCCAAAAAATAAAACCTTAGTTAAAATATTCATAGTGTTCAAATTGATTTGTTTTCAAAATGAAAATAAAAATGACTGCAGCTATTATGTTTAGAATCATCGAAAACCATTACTTTTTGATTTTGTAGCAATGTCTGTACAATACTTTTAGCAATATATAATAATCCCCACTTCCAGATATTGTCAAAAGTTTTGTTCATTCATGGTTTTCATAATTTGAAACTGGTACAATAAATTTAGACTCCCAAAAAACAACTAGGCATTGTAAGAAAATCCTCCAAGTAAAATGGTCAGCCTGAAAAGTTATGAAATCTAAAGTTTACAGCCAAGCTGCCGCATATAAGCTTTTTAGGTTACTTGTACATAATAAATTAAATTGGTATTAATTTAAGGAATCCCCATAAGCAATCAGAGCTTTTCAGGCTAGAGTTTTTTCGGTAGAATCTCATTTCATAGGTTTCAACTACTTTGTACCCATTGCACTGAATTGATATTAATTTTATAAAAACTCTAGCCTGCCAAGTACTTATTGTCTATGGAGATTCCTTCCAATTATCCAAATTAAGTCAAATTTAGTTTATTGTGTGCTAGTGATCAGAAAGTGCTTGGTTCCAATCTAACCAGTAACCTAGAAAACTTAATTTTATACTGAAAGTGGTTTTCTAACTAAACAGTTGAAACACGTGTAAATAAGTAATTTTATTTTTTTAATTATACTTAAATTAATAGTTAAACTTAAAGTATCAAAGTCACTTCTTGAAAGTGATCGAAAGATGAATATCCGAAATCCATTGACCCGCTTTAATCAGTCACTATCCTGGCTAAATTTCCCAGCTACCTGGATCATTTCTGGGGGGGGGGGGGGTACAAACCCTCGAACTCATTAATTCATACAAAAGGCACTTCCTCTAATCAAGCTGAGATGAATAAAAAATTAATGGCATGATTATATTTAAGCGTTTAAGCTGTAGTTCTGGTTAAAATTCCCAAGTATCGGGATCATTTCCGGGGGATATAGATCCTCCTACCCATCAAATCATACAAAAAGGCACTTCCTCTAATGAAACTGAAAAGAATAAAAAAAAAAGAATTTAAAAAAATCATCCAGTAGTTTTTACTGTAGCCCTGGCTAAAGTTTTGGTAGTAACCAGAAGAAGAATCAGAAGAACAAAATTCCGGTAACATCGGTGATTTCCAAAAGATTTTTTAGCCTTGTTCCCCTTGTTCAATGTTAACAATTACGTTGTTATTTTTCGTCTACTCACCCTGGGCAATACGATGAAAAAAAAATCAGGGTTCTAGCTTTAATAGAAGCTGGGATGGGAGGGGTCAAAAACGGACCTTAGCTCGGTCAACATAATATACATTTGCATGTCTGCCGCTTTGACATCGGACTTGGCTGCGGAACACTGCAGCGTTCCTGGATAAAGTTTCACTATTTAATATAAACGAATGTATGTCTGTCTGTTTGTCCATTGTGCATTACTACACCATTCATCCGATCGCCATGAAACTTTGGGAAGTTGTTGAGTATACTCCCGCGAAGGTTTCTAAGATATTTTTTTTTTAAATTAGTTTTTTTTCAATTAATTTTTTTCATTAATTAATAAATATTTTACAAAACAGTTTTTAATAGGGTTACAGCACTGAAATTTTCAACGTAAGTAGTTTTGGCCTTCTAATTGGTCTTTTGAAAAACATAATTTCTTCTAATAGGCCTAGAGCTCTGAAAGTTTCAACGTAAGTAGTTATGGCCTTCTAATTTTGCTTTTCTCAAACACGTGCTAAAATATTCTCAAAGGGGTGTTATATTATTGTATTATCGGGGAAATTTTTTTTCGCTTCTCGACAAGCTAGGGACTTCAAATATTAAGAGTTTACGTAGCAATAAGTTTTTAGTGAGTGAAGCGAGCTTATGCTTCAGCTGCAATGAACCTTTCAGCGAGGGCAGTGAACCCATGCTTGCATAGCAATGAACCTTTCAACGTGTGTAATAAGCCTGTGCTTATGTGTCAATGAACTTTTCAGCGAGCAAAGCGAGCTTGATTTTGAGTCGCAATTATCCATCCTGCGAGCGAAGCACCAAAAGCTGCGACCTATACACCAATGACGGATCTCCACAAAGCAGGGTCACGCAACTTTAGCTAAAAAATGGCACATGTTATAATTTCGTAGAGAAGCAGGGGTATTTGGCTAAAATTCAATAAATCAGATGGTTGTGCAAACCAGCCAAAAAGTCAAGCGAATTTGCATATGTTAAAATGTTTTTTTTATAAATTCAGAATTCATATTGAAGTTTTGCAAAATTTATTATTTTGTATTTGCTTTAATATTTTTCATTTTTATTAACTTGTTGGCATTATATATATTAAAAAGAAGGTGATTTGTTGTCTATTAGAATTGTTTCGATAGAATTAATTCTAACTCGTATAAAACCTTTGTTGAGAATCTGTTTTAAAATCTTCAGAAAAGGTGTTTGTGCAAATAGGTATCTTTAAATACTAAAACAAACTCACCTAATTCATCTCCTAACACATTAGTCTAATAAAATAATGCTCAATACCTTATATTAATTAGTAAAATACTTTTTTAATCTTAACTTAGTCAATACCCATTTTATCTCAGATTTCATTAAACTTAATAAAATAAAAAATGATGGCTATAAAAACTCCATATTTATCTTGACCTGAAGTTTATAATATCGTTAAGCACAAACCCAAGAAAAATTGCCAGATATGTTTAATAACTCTGGAAATTTTACGATCACTATTAAATTTGATTTCATCTGAAGAACAATAGCAACGAGCTGTGTTTTTCCTTTTTTTATTAAACATCTTTTTTTTGCTATAGGAAAAGGTTGACAATTCCTAGTTAAAATATTAAAAAATTGATAAATCGGAAAATAATCAGAAGTTTCTTAATTGGAAATAAAAATTACCGTCGATTTACCCCCTCCCTCATTCCATTTCCCATACACTACTCTTAGACAAAAAAAAAAAAAAAAAAAAAAAAAGACTACCGATCATCGATGTTATTTTTTTAATCGATTTTCAAACATTATTTAACATTACTTGTTATCCTTAATAAACTTTATGTTTAAACATACTCGTATCCTAGCTTATCCCTAAAATTATAATGCATGCATCCCTATGTCCACTAATATAGGTAAATGCAAAGTATCAATATAAAAATACTTTTAAAAAATGCCTTTTTTATGGAGTATACTTATAGCCATCATCAAGACAAACTAATATTCACTTCACACGCTGAGTGTTCCGTATCACTGAACACATTACCATCTTTTGAAGCTCAATATTAGATTCATAAGACGTTCATGATCAATCACTTTTCAGAATTAACTTTTTTATCATTCTAATTGGATGCAGGTTTGTTTACTAGTAACTATTTCATATAGAAATCATCAAATGTCGTTTCTAGTGATAGAAACTGGCAGTGTACTTCTTTCTCAATATAATTTTTAAACATACTTGTAAGTTTAAAAAAAATTAGATACAAAAAATTACAGAAAATCATTACACTATAAACTAAAAATTAAAGAGGACTGTTCACGTGAAGAATGTTAATATACAACTTAGTTTTAGACAGTAGCCATTTACGGATTCAGAGTAATTATAGTTACTATTAATTATAAATAATTAGTTATCATGATGAGTTATTGTACTATTAACGGGATTAGGCATCTATGCCTTTTAAAGTTGTTAGAGCATTGTGTACCCTGTTAGGAAAGAGTTAAAGATTTGAGATGGCATAACATATAGAGCACGTTTAGAAGCAAAGAGTATTAAATAATAATAAATGACTATGTTTCAGATGTCTTGAATTGCATGAAGGTATGCGTTTTTTGCTAAGCTTGCTACAATTGAACTTCTCTGAAATCTACTACAAATCCAGCTCAACTGTGCCAATATACATACGAAAAGTTCGAACAATAACTGAGCGTAAAATTTATGAAGGAAATGAAAGCAGTAACGAAAGAAAACAAGTCAAATCCCGATTTCGTTTTCAAAAGAAGAAAAACATATTTTTCAAATTTTCTTTTCATTCATCATAATAGACGGGTCTTCTCAAAATAAACCCCAGATGGAAGCGGCTTCTTCAGAAAGCTCTTACCCCATATTAGAATTTGGTATTTGATGCGACCAGGAATGCGAAGAGAATGGCATGACATTCCCGGCTGTCTTGAACAAAGGAATGAAAGGAGGGCTGTCGATATTTGATTAGGAAATAACTCTCATCCAGAGGAATTTCTTCGAGAAACGGAGTTGCGCGGGCATATTTGCACTTAATTCAATGTTGATGAATGAAAAATTACGAAAAAAAAGATCAGTTTTACACTTCGATAAAGATGCTAAAATCATTCAATAAAAAAAAAAATGTTGACTCGTGTTTTAAAATTAAAATAAAATGCACCAGTAGCGGTCGGATAGTCGATGTCTTTTTTAGTGTAAAACATAAGAAATATTATAATATGGAATTTTATTTATATGATAGTTTTATTACTCAGTCTATAAATATTTTTCTTTCAAAACATATAGAATCGTTAGAAAATGTTTAACATACAGGGTGTCCACAAATTAGTCGGGCAATGGAATTCAAATACATCTGCATAACTCTTAATAACTAGGCCTTACAAACTATTCTTTTTCCCCAATTAATTAATGTTCACCATGTCATTCTATATGCAAAATTTTGTTTTGGCTTGTTATTAAGAGTAATACAGATCTAATTGAACTCCATTGCCCAACTAATTTGTGGACACCCTGTATTAAGAAAAAAATTGTTAATCAAAACTGGCGATTTAAACTGTTCAAATTTTTAAAAATTGATGCAATCGTAATTGAAAAACTTGGTGAATAACTGTTAAAAGTAACAATTTCCTGAATTTCAAAAATCAGCTTTAACTGATCTTTTTAAAACACCTTATATTAATTTTAACTCTGTTTGTGGCGGGGAATTTATTTGGAGGACTTATTAATAAACTTGCCGTCATCCAATCGAACTGAAACGTGGCAGACTCACTGTCGATGACAATGCATTATATCAGGCTTTTGGGGCTGTTAAAAGGTTTCCTTTATACACGTTTCTAGAGCTTTACGCCAGATCCAGATACCAAGCCATATTTCAGCATGTACAATTTGGCGATATTTAATGGCGATAGCCCTTCTCTTGTAAGGTTTGACTACATATGATAAAACAAAACTTGTCATATTGATGTTTCTAAATCCTTTATTTTATCTTCAATTGTATTTGTGGTGAGCAACATTTTCGGAAGTTTGATTAACCACTTGCAGTCTACCAAACGAGCTAAAACTTGGCTGATGGACTCGTTATAGGTGACAATGTATTATATCAATTATTAGAGGCCCATCCACACATATGTATGAATCCCATCACCTTTCATCACAAACTGCCCAGTTTCTGAAATATTGCCACATTTGGCCCAAATGCGAATAATAATAACAACATCAACAACAACAATAATGATAATAATAATAATAATTTATTTTTGTAAGTCTGAAAAATGGCGATGACAGAAAGTAAAACATTATTATAATGCTTGCAATTCTCATAATATATCCTCCAAATCTGAAAATGATAAATGCCATATCTCATTGGTGATTTTGCAGTGGAGTTAAAAGTAGGAGGTTGTCATATAAATGTGATTGGACGGTATATAACGTGAAGCAAAAAGCTCTTTCTCTAAAAAATATTAAATTCTTAATTAGCAAATGATGATCACTATTGCGTGACTTATTCTACATTAACTTCACCGATAACGATCACTGATCGATTTTTGAGAGCACGGGTAAGGAAAGAAGACTTATAATATAACTAAAAATACTTTTTTAACAAATAAAAGCTTGCCCATCAAATTTTTTTACTTAACGGATTTAGAACAAAAGATTAAACGACTTGCAAGATTGACAAGAACATATCGCCAAAGAAACCTTTAAAAAAATGAAGCCAAAGGTATGCAAGAGGCCTTTTGTCCGTTTTCTCTTTAATCTAGCCTTGTGAGAAACAACTCGTTTTGGCTCTTTGCTTATTTTCAGGTATCTCTTTCTAGCTGGGTTGTTTCAGATTGAATCAAACACAGTCGTTTGAAGATAAGGCTTGCTACACATTTGCTTCCGAGATTGCATAAGATCCAATCTCCTTTGCGAAACACTGCCTAGAACATTATTGAGTCCAACGAGAATTGAATGATTTTGGGTATCGAGATACTTCCAGGTACTTTCGAGAAGAGGAAATTGTTCTTCCATTAAGAATTTTTTCACTCTACTATATTTACTTTTCGATTTATTTTAGAATTGTATTGGGAATTTTTTATATTTGTTACATCCACTACTGTTTTTCTTTAAATGCAGTATGGCTGAGTAAATATTCTATTTCAATTTTGAAATCAATTTGAATATGCAAAACAAACATTATTTTGATTAAAAAACGATGTGCTTATATCTCCATGAGTCGACGTAAATTTGATCACATACATGGTCTGCCGTATTTTAGCATAGTGGTGGCAAAACGTTCGTGAATATACACATTTTTCAAATACATACTTTTAGTTATACAATGATATACTTTTAATATTTTGGGGATATACGTATAAGTTATTTTACAAGTGACTTGAAATAAATATTTGAAACTTGTAATGTTGAAAGTTATTTTAGATAACAAGGAATAAAATTATAATTTTTACTTTGTTGCTTTTTACAAATATATATTGTCACTTATAAGAATTTATAAATGAATTTTTTTAAAAAATCGCAATTATTTATATGTGTTCTTTTGGAAGGGCTAAAGTGCAGCGCTTGCCCAATATATTGTTTAAATTAAGCAACCAATAAATTAAAGTTTTTAAATGCAAGACACCAAAGACTTTTCTTTAATATAATTTTTATGTAACATCAGTTGTTTCGATTAAATATATAAAAAAAAAAACTTTCTTGGAAACAATGCCTGTCACATTCCCCACTATCTAGTTCTGCATTCGTAAATTAGAACTTTATTTTATCTTCATTATCATGCATACGCTTACTTTAACAATTAGCCTGTTTCGCCTGAAGCAGAACCATAGTGAATAGCTTTTACGAGAACAGTTTGAAACGCGATGTATTTTAAGACTGAATATGTGGTTCTAGCGTAGCCCACTACACAATTAGTTGTGATCAAGAGTGGTAGTTGGTTATTCACCAAGCCTTTTCTACAGGGTGTTTCATAAAATCAAAATTAAATTACAAAAATTTAAAGGCAGGTAGAGGGGGATCGAAATAAGCACATTTTCAGATGGAATGCTTGAGTGGAAATGGCGCATCTTAAGTAGTAAGAAAGGAGATTCTTGCGTCATTTGGAGGTGTGCGGTGCAAGGGTGCGTGGTAAGAGCACGTGGAAAGGGTGGTTGTTAATTGACAGATGATTGACAGGTATGCGTTTACATTTTTGACAATAATGTGGGTGAAGAAATGGAGTGTACCGCTTTCAGCTATGATCCAAACCATAGACTTAAAATACTAGCTAGACAACGTGTTTAGGTTTGCCATGTCTAACGAAGATCAAACCACGTGACGTAAGTATCCATAAATGAAGAAGAAATAATTTTTTTAAAGGCAAATATAGAAGTGTGTCATTGGGAAGTTACTAACTCATGTAAAAATGGTCATATTTTGTTCTGCATTTGGTTGTTATCGGAAATTCAAGAAAGGGGGCCCAATAACCTTTCACTGTTACTTGCTACTTTTGAAAATATCTCTATAATTAAAATTTTAGCCCCTTTGAAAGTTTGTTTTTGTTTCGTATTCGCAGAAAGCTATCTTTAATTGGTTTGTTATGGATCTTATTTAGTGACTAATTTCTGAAAATTGTAGTTTATATTGAAATTGAAATACAGACTAAGGTTGTGACTTTTTTTTAGTAAGTAGTGGCTGTTTAATGTTTTTAATTTCACTATAAACTGAAGAAAGAAAATATTGCTTGTTTGGTTCAATTGCTGTAATTCGGCGCATAACGGAATTAGATATAAACACATATAAAAAATTAAGATTGTCATGCTTTATTTAATTTTTAGATTTTACTCATTTTTAAATATTCGAAATCCTCAAAGTAGATAAAGGACATTTATAATATAGTTTCGATATTTGCCTATCGATTTGCCTAGTGAGTTTTTTAAATAAAACTTATGTGTCTTATTCTTCACTTATTTATGGAGTGTATTCTATTTTATGAGTACATAATATTATCAAACATTTAATAATATTTAAATTTATTTTTTGTTTTTGTTTGAGATATAAATAATTTTTTTTTGTTTAAAATTATCAAAAAAGCAACTTTTCTTTAAAGTGGACACTGGAAGCACAAGTTATTTTATACATTTTAAAATCCTTTATATTGACATCGATTTTGTTTGTATGTGTGGGTGTGGTTGAAAATTTACGGAGGAGTTACTAAAGTTATTCAATTGAGTTGAAACTTGGCAGATAGATTTGTTGTTGATAAACAATGAAGTCTATTAAGTTTTGCTTCTGTCATTAAAAGGCAGCTTTTGCACTGCCAATTTTGAAGTCGCAAAGTAACTGTATTTTTTTACATTTTTTTATGAATTCTTCTCTCTCAGATCGCATTTTTTGCGCAATGTGGTTGAGATTTCTGTCAAAGTCTTCACTGCACTTTTAAAAAATGTGTGACATGGAAGGAGTAGTAAAAACAGTTCTCCTTCTGCTTTTTCAGTGAACAATTGAATGTCTTCGTCAGGAATGGATTTCAATATTTGTTTAATCTGATTATATCATCCTGCCAGTCAATGAGATCGGTGTAAGTTGATGCATCAAGTTTTAGAGTAGAGTTAAAACATTCGGAGTTTATTTTCACAAATGCTGTGGACGTTCAAAATGCGCCTGGCTGCTATTTCATGAATTCATGAATGTGTGGTTTAGAGATGGTCAGTATTATGATCTGCATATTTTAAGAATGAGCGAAATTTTTTTTTTTTTTTTAATTACTGGATATATTTCAGCTTTCAGTTCCGTGGGCAAATACCTAATTGTAGTGATGAGCTTGAACAGATGCCATGCTCCATCCATACAAGAAGGGTGAGTTTTCGATTGTAAACCAGGTTGGAACGTAAACACTTATCAAAATGTAGACACGTAGAGATAGACATCGGGCATGAGCAAGGGCGAATCAAGAGTATTAACGGAGGGGACGGAAATTTTTTTAGTTTTTATCTGTTGAATAGTTTAGATAAAATGTGTTGTTTTTAAGTTAGGCGACTATACCATGGGATTTTAAAACAATAATTTCCAAGGTATTTAATAGAACAAGTTTATATCTTAACTACAAAAGTGTTATAATTTTTTTTTTATAACAAGCAACTTTTTAAACAAAAAGTGCAAAGTAAAAGAATTCTAAGACTTTGGCGTGTGCTTTTTTTACGAAAACGTTCTTCCAAAACATATACCAAACTTCATATTTTCCTTTAAGTGCACTATTGAACTAATTTCTACTTTCATGTTCCATGATCATCAAAAATTAAAACAAATTTGTCTTAAATATTTTGCAGAGCACTTTGTTGTGTTGCTTTGTCCTCGGCATTTTCATCTTCAATAACATGTTCAGTACGGATTCGTTAAATATTGATTGACTAAATACATAGCCTGAGAAAAGCGCGCTTTAAACCTTGAGCGATAAAAACCATGTAGTTCATTGGTTTTATTTTTAATTCATATCATTCACATGTTCATCCACTTATTAGGTATATAAATTAAATAATTGTGCTACTTTTGGACACCTATGTTAGCCTTTTGTTTATTACACTCATGATAAACAACACATAAGATATTCTTTGTCGCCTTTATTATTTTCTTCCCTTCTATTTAATTCTAAATAACGGAGGGGGCGATCGCCCTCTCCTCCCCTCGCTGTATCCGCCATTGGGCATGAGGCATTTTACCGGGTAGATTTGTTTGCTAATTCCTTAGGAAATATGCTTTCTAAAATCACTGAGGCCATTCTGTACAAATATGTTTGGTCTGTGATAACACCTTTAAAAGAAAACTCGGGTAAATCTGTTAAAACCAATCAACGAACCTTTTCTTTTTTTTACACATTTCTAGATCTTTGCCGATTCTCCCTGAAAATTTCTTTGGATTTGATACGCTGCCATCCATATGTAGAAACAAGTGTTGAAAGAATAATTCATTCATATGCAGTAACGATTTATTTAACCTTATTTAACCTCAATATATACCATCATACACGTTAGTTCCACCACACACGACTGCCACCAGGACTCCATAGATATTTCTGATTCCAGGAAGAAATCGGTTATTGCTTGTTCCATACATTCATATGATGCCAGAAGATGGTGTAATATAACATAAGAACATCGACTCTGATTCCATTATAATGAAATATGCTATTCAAGAATGCTTTATTTATTCATTTTGCCAATCTTTTTTTATCGTTTCGTTCGTTGAAGTATAAAGCAGGTATTTGTATAACTTCATCTTCTTCCGTAGTTAATTTTCATGCTATCTTGCTTTTCCGGCGAACCTTATTTTTATCAATAATTTTCGAAGTGGATATGTGAAGAACTGCTGAATCAATAACTGCTCCAGCCCTATCCGATACTTTCATATATATCACACGTTCTTGCAAGTAAAGGATAATAGTCTATTGCACTGTTTGTAGAGTTAGGCTAATCGAGAGGATCCTCCGAAGTTGAGGCTTGTAACTGTACCTGGAATACATCTTCACTGTCCGAATGACTAGTTTAAGATGAAGTCGACATATTAAGCTTCTTTGTCCCTTCTTTTTCAAGCTAAAACTATGATTTTTGCCTCAGTATTTCCCTTGAAAAAGTGTTCATTATTTTATTCGCTTTAACAATATCTACGGCTTCGATCTCTATTCTTCTAGTGACTCTTTGGTTAGATTGAGAATGATTTTTCTCTGACAGGTAAATTTTTGTGTCTGTTACAAATGCCCTCATTAATTTTCTCACACTTGCAGAATAAAATGTTAAACAAAAACTTTACTGGTAACGAGAACATTTCTTCTTCTGTATTTTAGGGTGAGATTTAAAAAAAAAAAGAAAAAAAGGTGGTTCAGATGATACGCCTTCAGCGTCGCTTTCACTTGTTTGACAGTAAGAATGAAAGCTCTTGATATAGTATGTTTTCGATTATTTACATGACAATGTCCTCTACTACCTTACAAGAGGATTTTTTATTAGTTTAATTATCACCTTTTACTTTATGCTGGTTTCACTCATAGAACTTCAAAATATTTTCATAGTAAGTTGGTGACATATTGAATTTAATGTCACTTGAACCATCAAACAACGGACATTTCCACTTTGAGCGAATTCGATCAACAACAACAACAACAATAATAATAATAATAATAATAATAATAATAATAATAATAATAATAATAATAATAATAATAATAATAATAATAATAATAATAATAATAATAATAATAATAATAATAATAATAATAACAACACTACTACTACTGCTACTACTACTACTACTACTACTACTACTACTACTACTACAACTACAACTAATAATAATAATAATAATAATAATAATAATAATGATAATAACAACACTACTACTACTGCTACTACTACTACTACTACTACTACTACTACTACTACTACTACTACTACTACTACTACAACTACAACTAATAATAATAATAATAATAATAATGATAACAATAACAGTAGCAATAACAACAACCACAACAACAACAACAGCAACAATAGTAATAATAAAAAAAGGCCCAACATTATCTCACCTTTTTGCACCCGGAGCTATTCTGGAGACTGCACTCACGCAAGAGCTAGTGTTTCTCGACTCTTTACACTCGAACCACTCCTTTACTGGCAATCGTGACACATTGTCCGTATATGTATGAAGAAAGTAACATTTATTATTTGAAATCCCAACTGGAACTTTCCTCGAAAAAATATTGAAAATATGGAGAGGAAAAAAATCGAAAAATCGATATCAATCCGAAAGCAGTTAGACTTATCAGGATGCAATCATATTTCACACTGGTTATTTTGAGACCATTTAGCACCTTTTATCGCAGTATGCCTTAAAAAAGGAGAATATTTTGACCCATAACACATGTTCACATATTATGCTATGTTGGTGAATTATTTTATCAATGCTTTTGTGAAAACAGTATCCATCATACTCCATCAACGGTATATTTAACTTCAAACTAATACGTGCGGGGATACGAAATGCCATGGACATTGTTTGCTTGTTAGAATTTGTTGGCATTCTTCTCCGGAATTGAAAGTCCAACAGCTTCTTTTAGTGCACAGTCCCAGAGAGGGTCGTTATTTAGTAGTCCTAGTTGTGTGCCTTCAAAAGTCATAAGGTGTTTGGGCCATTGAAATTATAAAGCACTCATAATAGTTAGGGTGAATGGTGTAGACGCAACCGAGGGTGTTACTTCTATTTACATCTGGATACTAATATATTTGTGCATCTTTCCTTCTTTGAAACTTAATGTTTGAAAAAGTATAATATAAAGTTGTTTCATTAAATAATAGAGTGAGTAAAAGAACTCACCCTCCCCACAAAGTTTAAAGAATCTACTTAGTATTGTTTCCCTTGGATTAACAAAAAAATCTGCCTCATTTCCAGTAGTTACTGTTGCTATTTGTTAAGAGGCCCTAAAAAAAAAAAAACATAAAAAAAAAAAAAAAAAAAATCAAATATAAATTTCTGATAATCCTTTAAATAATCTTTTTATTCAATTGAATGTCTCAAATTCTTAGGTCATAGGTCTTAGGTTTCACACTATAAAAATATGCAACTTCAGAAGACAAATGCAAAAGCGTCAAAATAAGCATTTGAATGGCTTTAGATTTAGAGCTTTTTAATTTATGACTGCAGTGAAGAGAACATGTGTCCGTTTTCAGGATGAACAACAAAGTGTATTTCAGCTGGTGATCGCTCAGCTCATTGATGCTGCATTGCTGATACCAAATACACATGTCTTGAATTACTGGCAGCAAGCCTTCTGAAGGAGATTCATTGGCTGGCTGAGATACATTTTTGTTTACATTTTCAAACCACGTGATTGTCTTTCAGCGGAGCTTGCATTGTTTCTTATTGCTCGAAGCTATTTAAAATCAGCTGTATTCCACCATAATAATTTTTCTTTTCGAGGCATTGTAAATACGTTATAAATTTCTATTATAAAAAGCTCATTTGTTTACATTGCAACTGTGGACAAATATGTTTCGCTTCTGATCATCAGTCTCTATGCAAGAGGTTTCACCAAGAGGATTGGCAGTTGTAACGTTCTTGAAACATTCTGAAAGAGTTTTTTGTTGAAATCTCTCAGCTACATTAGTTTAAACCAAAAAAGAGGTGAAACGTTGAATTAATTTTTTCACTGAGCAATAGAATGGCTGATAGTTTTCAAATGTATGAACACTTATTTGTGCTTGATCAAGTTCCAATGCATTGGTCAAGTTCCTCCTTATATCACCATCACAGCAAGGTGTTAAATTAAATATGCAGTGTTTTTAGAAAATTTTATTTTAGAAATTAAGAGTTATTTTACAGTAGTTATTAATTGTTTTCTGGTAAATTAATTGCGAGGAAATATTAAAGACAGTTTTTTTTTGTCAAGGTACATTTAAAATATTGTGTAGATGTGTATTTAAACATCATTAGATATGAGCTGAACAAAAATTCTAATGAAAAAGTCCGTTTAAAATAAAAAATAAATAAAATAATATTTTTTACTTTTTAAGTTTACTATATGGTAGATAATTTGTTTGCTTTAAGACACATTTTATTTCTATCTTTTCATTACCAAGCCTTGTATTTTCAAGTATTCCTTGAGAATTCTTCAAAAACTGAGCCCACCTTATGGCTGTGTGGTTAGAGCTCTGGCCTCACATGCCAAAGGTGTCTGGTTCGAATCCTGGTCTAGGCATGGATGTTCGTTGTGGTTTGAAATTCAAACTAAGCTGTAGGTCCAGGCCTGATTAGCTGTTATTGTGCACGAAACTAGGTCATTGAATGTAGTAACCAATTTTTAAGGTTTGATCAGACTGAAACATATTTCTCCAATGTTGACGTGGCAAGGAACAGGTGATTGATTTCTGCGAAATATCATTTAATCATGTCCTGTCGTTAATGTTTGGATATCCCCTTTTCTAAGCCTTACATTTTGATTCAAGGGGACTTGGTACCCTTCAAACTTTTTTTTTATTTAAGCCTTTAAAATTATAATTTTTACGTATTTGATCACTAAGTAAAAACAAAATTTTAGGCATCCAATTGAGAATAAGTAAAATAGTTTTCGAGAAAAACGATAATTACTGTACCTATAAGTAAAAAAACCGATAAAAAAAGGGTATTTTTCAACATTTAAATTTGTAAAAATTTTTTTTTTACTTTTTTCTAAAATTCATGCCTATTTTTGCATATTAAGAATAATGCAAAAAAAAAAAAAATGTCAAGTCATTTCATTCATATTTGCTGAAGTTTTAGCATCTTTAGTAAGGTGGGAATTTCAAACATCACGAACTGAGAAAAATGCGTTCAAAACATCGAAGGAGCTATTGCAGCAATGCTAAATTATCCATAAAAATATAGTTTTTCTGGAATTTCAGTTATCAATCTTGCCAGAATAAGGAGAAGGTTTCAAAGATTATAAACACGCAAAAAATAGAAAATTTATATTTTTATTATGTGAAAACAAGGGGTACCAAGTCCCCTTAAGGCAATGAATGGATCCAGCTCTTGGGAATGAATATCTGTCTATCACAAGAACAACTACATTGTCTAGCATTGTATGTCGCCGTGGAAACAAGACTAGCTCAATTTTTCAAGGGGTATTCCAGGAGAAAGGCATCTATTGAAACCTTTTTGGACACCAATTTCTTGTATGCATTATCCCTATTCTTAGTTAATGGGTCTTGTTTCTATTGGTACCATCGCCATCCCGGTTATCTGGTAGGAACTATTCTCTTGATAGAGAGTATTATATAATAATTTAACTGCTTTTGCTCCACGCATTTCTTTAAATGTGTAGTATGGGATAGGGAAATTTGAAGGGGCATATATGTATTAACTGAAAACTTGATACACAAATACACTGGTAAAAAAAAAATTAAAGGATAACCAGTTTTTCCCCTAATAACTTCTCAGTAGAGCAGTATAAACACATGAAATTCACTTTAAAGAGGCATCTTTATGTAACATAACGATAAGTAAAACAACTCAGTCGCAAATTTAAAAGCAAAGTGTACAGTGGGGGCATATGTAAAAGAATGAAGTACCATTAGTGTGCAGTTGTGCATGTACAGATGTATCCACATTGAAAATCATGTAACTCAAGGAGTTGACCTTTAGTGTGAGATATGATCTCCCCTGTCATCACTGTTTACTATTCTCAGTATTCTCATACTTAACATAAGTTTCATGATGAATTCTAGATGGCAAACTGCTCGTACCACCTTTTGAACTGTTTGTAAGTGAGGGAAAGTTCCCAGTTCATTATATTTTTCCACAATGGATATCGTACAAGCTTCTCACGCGTGCTTGAAGAAATTTGGATTAGAGGAATGATCTCGTTTATGCATAGCAAAAGTGAGATAAAATATGCCACAAGTATCAATAAAAGCGATTTAGAATCTGATATTTCACCATTAAAGTTTTGTCTAGATCACAATAACATAATTACGGTAAAAAAAAAAGTCGAATTTAGTTGTCTTTAACGCTCCTGGGGAACTTAATAAAGCAATCATAACATATTGCATCAATAGATCAAAACTCTTTTCTTATCAAATCGTTATCTTGAATTGGCATCTACCATGTAATATCATATTTCCATTTTTCTACAGATCCTTCTGCTATACAATATTACTCATGAGACTGAAAACATTATTTTAAGTAAGAAGTATCTGATGTTGAAACGTTTTCATCTTGGTTGCAAAATGTTGTATTGCTTTATTAAGCTCCCCAAGAGCGCAAAACATAACTAAATTCGATTATTTTACTGTATTGACGTTTACTTTATCTAGCAAGTCTTTAATGGTGAAATATTGGTTTCTAAATCATGTTTATTGATACTTATGGCATATTTTATCCCCCTTTTGCTTTGTATAGACGATTAAAAAATATGAATTTCGCCCCTATACACAAGTCAGATCATTCCTCTAATCTAAATTTCATCAATCACGTGTGAGACTCTTCTATGATATCCATTGTGTTAAGATGTAATCTATTAGGAACTTTCCATCACTTGAAAACAGTTCAAAAGGTGGGACGAGCAATTTAGCCACTAGAATTCATCAAGAAACTCACGTTATGTATGAGAATACAATACCTAGTAAGCCTGATGACAGGAGAGATCATATCTCACACTAAAGGTCAACTCGTTGAGTTGCGTGATTTTTAATGTGGATGTATCTGTACAACTGCTCCATTCTTTTCTATATGCCCCCACAGTACACTTTGCATTTTAATTTTGTTTTGCTTATGGTTATGTCACATAAAGATGCTTCTTTGATGTGAATTTCATGCGTTTATGCTGCTCCACAGAGAAGTTATTAAGGGAAAAACTGGTTACCCTTTTATTTTGTTTTCAACAGTTAGAAAGAAAAGAAACATGTTATAAACAGTAATAAGCCTATATACCGAATATCCATATAATGCAGAATTTCAAGCCGCAGATTGCAAACAATTACACTAAGTATATGAATATTTACAGGATTTAGACGCCCGGTTCTTAGCACATAAACGTTGACGTAAGATGTCAGTCCGAATAATATTATTTTTGCGTTCGGCGGTAAAACAGCATAGTGTCACAATATGTGACGCAGAGAGTCGCAATATGTTTCCACAGACTTCATTTATAACATTAGGGCAGCAGTCACGAAACCCCTCAACGTTAACTTATACAGAGGACTGTTGCTAACAAGAAGCTATCTTCATACGGTGAGTGTCTGAGAATGACTACTGATTAACTTTTGGAAGGCACTATTATGTAGTAGGCTAATTTGTAAGAAGGTGTGAGCCAGTATTTGATAGTTAGACATCGCATAAAAATAGCGTTTTTTTTTAATAACACAACAGTGACGTGATTTCTACTCTTGTGCAACATGCGAAATCTGTGATGATTTCCTCAAAGATTTTGTTTTTAGCGCAGTAGCCATCTTGGGCAAACAAAGGCAAACAAAGCATTTTCTTAAAATGGCATAGCATAAACTGAAAAATACCATAAAATAATTTCTAAAATGCGACAAATATGAATAAATTCTAAAGCACTTCTAAACGAAACATAGCTAGTTTAAAAAAAAAATATCCAAGCTATTATCTAGAACATGTCTGTAAATTTAGATCAGCGTTTCCAGCTTAATAGATTAAAAGAATCCAGAGTCCGGACATAAGGCAAAACGCAAGCACAGTTTTCAACTAAGTAGCTTGTCATTAAATGGTCGATTTAGCATGAATCTCCAACCCGCATCACAGTCGCATTTCTAGATAGATTTCTCTTTCCACCTCAGTTGAGGCGGTTCTGATTGAGTCTGCGAATGACCTCTTTTCCGAAATTCGGGGCGCTTGAATCGTGTCTTCTGTTTTGGTCCCATCGATCTGATGCAGGTAATGAGTCTGTTTGTAGCTCCCTGGATAGTCCCCTACTCTTTGCTTCAGAGTTACTGCACTGGAAATACTTTCAAATCGATCACATGAGCTGCCTTCAAATAGTAAATTGTGCACAATTAGTGTTTATCTTAGCTTCATTCTTCTTTCACTTCTAAAATATTCTTGGTACATATGATAAAATAGGAAAGAGAAGAAACAGTTGGCTACGGTTAGTTATTTTTAAACACTTTATAAGGTAGTCAAAGGAAGATTGGAGGAATTTTGTTCAGTAGAAAAATATTAAGGCTGATTTACATGCTGCTAGTGCTTGGAATGCCAACCGGTAAGTTGATTGAGAGGTCACTGTTATGCGTTGATTTTTTCGTTCACACGTTGCCAGGAGCTTGTTCAATACAGCTATTGAGCGAGCGTTACACTACCTGTCGGTGGCACATAGAAGAGAGCAGGTGATTGGAAGATGAAAGTTGACGCTCCAGTAAATAGAAAATGTTTGGTATTCTGGAGACGTTAGCCAGAGGCGATCCTTTGGGACTGGAATGTTGTGTTTACACGGTACTAGAGCTGAAGTCACATGACTGGCAATCTCAACTGGTATGCTGACTGATAACGTGTAAATCAGCCTTTATTAGAATTATATCCAATAATTACACATTTAATGTACTCATTATTGACAACTGAGAAATGCCAAATACATAAGAAGTACACCATAACATATGCTATGTGTTTAGAATTGTTATGTTGCTTGAAACATATGAATGTTAATGGTCATCGGAGTAACACTCGGGCTGTAGCTTTATCAAGCATTTCTGGTCGATCTCGATCGGAAAGTTTTCTGGATAAGGTTTATTCGACACATTGTTTGAAAAAATAAATTCAAATTATGTTGGGCATTTTAGTTCGGAAAAGGCCACTTGAAAACAAATTGAATTTGGGACACTGTCAACTGTAATTTCATTTCTCTTAAGAGAAAAACCAGGAAAAGTGGGTTGAAACAAAAACAGGGTATCTCTGGAAGTTTGAAAAGCGCTTTATTTCTTTTCTTGTAGGATAGCGGTAAGCAAAATAAATTGTATAAATGTTTGAAATAAATTAAGGAGTCGTTATAGGATTGAAAGAAATTCTTATGAAAAATACTTAATATTAAAAATGGTCTCTCTAGGACTAAGTAATTAAATTATGTTTTCTTGGTTGGCAATAATCAAAATATTCAGAAATTTCTATTTTAATTATCAATTTAGACTTATGGTGGATGTGTTCATAATCTCAGTTTTAATATACGTTTTGATAATTTAAAATATTTAGATTTTTTTTAATAAAGTTATAGGTAATGCAAGTGCTTCTTAAATGCGTTTGAAAGCTTTTAAATTATTAACGAGGCAGAATATTAAACTTGAAAATAATATTTCAGTTGGAAACTATTTCTTATTTTAATAGTCAAACACTTGTGCTTATTTTAGCATGCATAACTCTTTAATGCTTCATTAATTATGCCGATTCTTCACTTTTATTATATAGAAGGTTAAAAATAAATATAATTTTAAACTAAAAGTTAAAAAACGGGATAAAATACTATTGGAAATCAGTTTTTCAAATGATAAAAAATGTACGAATTGCAATATTATATAGCTTGCTGTTTATTAGTTTCTTAGTACATTTAATGGGTGAACAGTAAAGTGCCTGTAAAATCGTATCCTACATAGGACATTACAATCACTGTGTTCAAAAATTAGTTGAAGATTTGTTCGTTTTACAGATTATCAGGAATTAATTGTAAGTCAACTTAAGGTTTTCTTCTTAGGCCAAAATAAGAGATGGTTTCTCCTTGAAAATTTCTTCTTAGACCTTAAAAGAGATGGTTTCTCCTTGAAAAACCTCCAAGATGGCATCGCTTTTGAATTTCAAACTATACTTTGTAGTCCAGAAGTTACGATGTTTTGGATTACCACGGTTCTCTAGTAGCCCTTACAATCCAATACAACATAACCAATTATCGCAGTGATTCATTTTAATATGCTATTATAAAATTAACTTAATATAATTTTAGGAAGTAAGGCAAATGTTTTTCATGCCTCTCTTATGAAGCTGTGAATTTCAAAATAAAGGTGTTTGGTTCCAATTTTAAGTAGATTTAAAGTATTTAAATCCAAAAAATAAGGAAATATAGCTTCATAGATACTTAACTCTTAAGATTTAAATCTTATCTCTGAAACTTAGATTATCTCGAATGTTTTGATTTTTCTTACAAAAGATTAGATTGTACGGTTTTTTTTCAAAGCTTATATTCCAATTACGTTTTAACAGCAACAACAACAACAACAAAAAAAACTTAGTTCCTTAGTTAAAACCTTACTTAAAGTTCCTTAAACTTTTACTCTTGATAAATATAGAAATCTATGTATTTTATGGTCGTATCCTACAATATTTTACCATGTTCATGTGAAGAAATATTTTATAACATTAAATATACTCATACGAAAGAGGTTTTATATTTCCTCCTCGTTCATAAACTATTTGCATCGCAATACTTGATCCATAAACTATAAAGATAAAAGTAAACTGTCTACCGCATCAAATCAGCAGGTAGAAAGATTTATCTGTGGGTTATTTTTTGTATTCTTGATTTGCTTTCCTCCATATGAAATATATTATGAGAAAAGATCGTTCTTGAATCTTATTTCTTACACGACACCATTTGTTGAACGCATTTCGTAAGTTCTAGTCAAGATTAAAGAATATTTCCTCACAAAAAGTTATTTTACATTTTTGACATCAATTATCTCCCCACTTTTACTATTGCTTGCTTTGCCTTTTTGAGTTTTTGATGTTATAATATATTCCACTTAATAGCAAGAAGTAATATATATGTAAAATTTTCAAAAACTTGGTTTTAAATTATCACCCCATTGGTCAGAGTTACAATTTGGCCAAAGATTGTTGTCTTTTGACCGTTTTGTTAAAAATATTGAAAAATTAAAGAAAATACTGAAATAGTATTTTTAATCTTCAAAACTATTTAATTAAATTATGTATAGTAACAGTGATTGTTTGGTAATATTACACTTTTGAACTTTAGTAAAAATAATTGTTACACATAATGAAATTTTAACAATGAACTCGTGTCCTTAACGAACTTGAAATAATGATCAACTAAAAATAATAATTTAAATGTTAAAAAATGGAATTGCAGCTTGAAGTATCTTCTGTTAAATGAAAAAAATATACATGTATACGGAGTGATGATGACTATTGTACTTTTGACTGGTCCAAGGTCCAACACTTGGATTTAAATGATGAATTAACTTTTCCGACCTTAATATTGTTATATTTATAAAATTATGGCTCTGTAAAATTCTTTAGGATATATTCAGTGGGTCTGTAGAATTATTTCTTTTAAGAAAGCTGTTTTCAATGATTAAATATAAAAAATTACTTACAATTGTTGTACATTATATCCCACCCCTATTGAGTCCTACACTAACCATAATTTTGAGTATTTTAAGCTAAATGTTTTGAAAAAATTATGGTCAAAGGAATAACATGTCAAAGGTAAAACAGGTCTTTATTGCATTTTCATAATCCTTTATGATACACAAGTAGTTTAAAAATGAAAAAAATTAAATCATAAAAACAAAGTTTTTACTGTGAATCCTCTATAGGAAATGTCAACTTTTATATGGAATTACAACTTAATTAAGCAAACTTTGAGCTCAGATCGAGTTTTCATAGTATTGATCACTGTGAAAAAACCCATCAATTCCGTATCATTAACTTGCATTTTCCCTCAAAAACTTGAGAATGCATTCGCATTGACAACGAGTCTATATGCCAAGTATCAGCTCGATTGGATGACGAAAAATAGAGTATTTAGTCATTTGATGCTTTGTAGAAATGTGTTTAAAAGCGACCTTCTAGTGGCAGTGGCTCGTTGTCGATGACTATTCATTTTAACTGCCAAGTTTCAAATTAATTGGATGACTGCAAATGTAAATTATTCCTCCGCAGATTTGTTCACCAAAAGCAAACACTCAAACAATATCGAAATTAATATAAAAGATTTAAAAATAAATTTTAGAAACTAGTTTTTAGCATTTTTGTTGGTATAGAATAACTATAATGCTGTTCATGAATGTTTCCAAACTTGATTTAAACCAATGTAATCTTCATCTTTTAATAAATTGTGTAATAAGTTTAGTTTGGAAAATAGTTTCCCAGTATGGTCTAGTTTCTAGTGTTACACTTCACAGTTATTGTAATATAATATCCTCTAGATTAGCGCTTAATGACAGGAAAATATAACGTTCTGATGAGTTATCTATTCTTTGACAGGTTTTGAATTGGACCGCAACGCTCAGAGAGTTATTAAATTATTAGATCGTGCTCTCTAGTAGTTTATCCATCAAACTTAATAAGCCTGGAATCGGGTGACTTTCTGTGTTCAAATTCGATTCTTGTTTAGAACTGATTTAAATGTTTGGATGAAAGACTAAGATTTGTTAGGGCTTTTATTTTGTGGTCATTTGAATCTGAAAAATGTCAAAATGCAGTGAAAATAGCCTCCTTGTTCATGGTTGTTTAATTGATTTTTATGTTCAACTACTAAATTAGTATATAAAGACACAAAACCACCCGCTCAAAACTCTGAAACTGTCTCATCTCAAGCTTTACTACCCATTCAAACAGGAGAAAAATTAGAATTAGATTGCGCTTCTGAGTACGCGAAAGAATTTAAATTTCTATTGTACAAATTACACAACCTACATGTGTAATTTAACTCCCCACATCATAGATATACAACGTAGATAAAATATAAATGAAATGGATATTGAAGTAACTCTAGGAAAACAAAAATCAAAGTTAAAAAAGTATATTACAATTACACATGCTAAAGTATACTTCAAAAGTCTTAGTATATATCAAAACAGGAAAAAAAATCAAATTTGAGACATTTTACTGTAAAGACTTGCATTAAAAAAACTATTTTCTAGCAAATGAGCTAATTCAAATACGTAGATCAAGAATATTACGCCCTTTGAAGACAATTGAAAATAGACACACACACAATGGACAGTAGACGCTAGACTATCAAATTGAAAATAGATGCGAGTCTGTAACAATCGATAATACTCAGGACGGGTACAATCGCGCTGGTAGTGGCATCTACTTTGAGAAACCAATGGATAAATTGTCCATCTGCCTCCGCAACCCTGATTCCTCTTCAGTCTTCAAAAACGAACTAATCGCAATTGAACAAGACCTTGAGGCTATTCTCAACGAAAACGACTTCGAGGGCCTCTGGAACATATCTTCAACACCTCCACAATTGGATTGCAGTTGGAGATTAAACTAGTATTTCTAACAATCTCAAACTCAAGCTTATTTCAGAGTTCCATGATGTTTATTTTCAGTGGATTCCATATAAAGTTGACATATACGGCAATGAGCAAGCAGATTGGCCAAGGAGGATTGTAGTCACTCTAATCCTTTTTCTTCAACCCGTACCTTTTAGAACATCAATCCATAGTTAATTCTGAAATTTCGAAGGAGTGAAGGATCTCTCCCATCCATCACTGGTTTGCGGGCAAAGAGCCGGGCTCCTCGTTCGTTCTCAATTGTGACAGAGCCTCTCGAACTGCAATATCCAGACTAGCAAGTGGTCACACAAAAAGTATCTCGTTTTTCAAAGGCAGTAGGATCTTTGCAGTCTGCTCTAAATGTCAAGTTCAGCAGGCTTCTCCTGAACACATCCCGGACTGTCTGGGACTTTCCAGAGCCGACATATACTTTGTCCCCCATCTGGTCCTCGACTTCCTTTGGGTCAATGGTCTAATGGACCTTGTTTGACGTGAAACTTCTACAATTAACGTGCGAATTAACGTTTTATTGCGAAATCAATAAAAACTAGGGGGTTGGGGGTGGAACAGTGGTGCATGAAACAGCAAAAATTCAATCTTTGGTGGGCGATGCTCAAAAGCAGAGAGTCCTGTGTTAAAGGCACTCGTTTTTCAACTTTTTACACTTTTATCGCATTTATACGGGAATTTCGGGGGTGGGGATGTTTAGAACACCTTAAAAGAGGCATTACCACAGCAATTTTGATGAATATCGTTTGACCCGTTTTTTAGCAATTGTTAAAAAAACGATTTCTTCATGATTTCAACCTAATGCGCATGAGTGATGTTAACGAAAACCTTAATGGTAGTTCCCATGGCCATCACTAACTCGCACACCAAATTTGAATATTGTAGGTCAATTTGTTCGGGAGTTACACTGATCACGTACATTCAGACATATATTTTTTCTAGACCACTTTTTTGAAATCAGCATGTTCCAAAACGCGGAGAAATGCAAAAAAAAAAAAAAAAAAAAAAAAAAATGCTCTACTTTCATTACCCTATGTAAACATATGGGTAATTGAAAATAAATGTACGACTCTGAATTTATAATAGACGTGTGACTGTCACAATCGGAAATAGATAGCTGACACAATCGACATTAGACATGATCGTCACAATCGACAATACACGCTTACACTATTTTACCAAATTAAAATAGACATCAATAAAAGTTAGACTCAATATACTGAAGATTAATTTTCCTGCGAACTGATTCAATAAAAAGAAAAGTAAATCCTAATGTTATAGTATATAATATTTTTCTTTTATGATTCAAAATTGTTTTTAAGCTATATGTTTTAACTCACAATCAAATGGAAACTAGAGACATACGTTAGTAATCTTTAAGATATCAACAATACAATTAAATTTGCATTTAGATGCGATCGACAGATATTACTGATACATTCTACAGGAAGTAGTGTAGTGGTTTAGATGGTTTGATGAGGAGAAAATACCAATTTTATTTCCTGTCGGCAACTTTTTACCTAAAGATGCTAATACTACTACTAAATCGATGCAGGGTAAAGTATTTTTAGTCTCAACTTTACTTGTGATTTGCATGAATTTTCTATGTTTTACACGAACGTTGTCATAACGAAATTCATTCATCGAATTAAGATCATATAGGTAAAAAAAATTCTGAAAAACATTTTTTAATTAAATGTATTAAAGTAACTTAATTTTTTTTAACTACTTTGAAATCATATAAACAGAATTTACTGTTGTTGAAAATTAAAGTATAATATTTTATAAAAAGTTTTATATATTACCAGTTCCTATTTGAATTCTCTTACAAGACCATCATACTCAATAGGTATTTAAATGTAATTGAATATATTCTATTATTTTAGGACATTAAATGTCCTTCTTAATATTATCTATGTTAACTATAATGCATTTCTTTTAATTATATATATATTTCGACTTGGTACCAGTTTAAAAACAGTAAGACTCATCTTAATTTTGCCTTTTAAAACAAGTTTTTAAGTCGATTTTCTGAAAAAATATTTTTAGATAAATCTGAGGCAGCAATTTTTTTACTTTTCAGTTTCCTTATAAATAATATCGTTACTTTTTGTAATGTGAATTTTATTAAGTTATAATCTTTTATGCACCACTCTTGCTGTTTGACGAAGGATATGATTTTTAGAAAACAGTATAACATTTTCTACGAAATACAAAACGATACAATTTCCTTGCATTTTTCTATCTCTAAGAAACCTAAAAAGTTTTGATTTTTAACTAAAAGAATTTCTTTTGGGAAACACATTTGTTTTAAAAATTATTTTATTAAAATAAAAAGAGCTAGTGTATATACGGAAATTAAAGCGAACTAAAATATTCAAGTTTTCATATTTGCACAGAATCTTAGAGTACGAAAATGATGTTCTTGTTTCCGTATTCTGATGAAAGGCATAACTCTTGGGGGTTTAATTTAAAAATAAAATTTGCAGATCTAGCTGAAATATATCTTGACTCTATTTCTTCTGATGTACTTCTGAAAGAAGGAAAAATAAATCGTATTTGCATTTCACAAATATCTGACTTAAGTATTCTTATTCTCCTTATGTTGAAAGTCAAAATTTTAGATTCAGTTTTATGTTGAAGTTCTATGTATACTCAAATATGTGCCCTATTGAATTCCTTTTCAGATGAATGTTTATTTTCTAATATTTATTTTATACCATTTATGGTGCATTTTTGAACCCTTAATATTTTTAAAGAAAATGTTTTACCTCCCTGAAAAGAATTCACTTCCGTTTCTGCAAAAGTTGAGCCGTTAAAAAAATGTTAAAATGGTTCCAAGTATTTTCTGGTAGAAAGGAAATATATTCCTAGCCGCGTGTCTCGAAAGGCAGTTGAATTTCATTCAAGAGGCAAATGTTCGACGGCATATAAAGTGCCCTTTCAAGGATGTTAAAGATTTTTACAATGCCTTTCACATTTTAACCCATAGCCAATTTTATTGAACAGTGTTTGACACTTTTACGAATAAACGCAGCGAAACTACAGAGTTCAATGTCATGTAGAGACAAGAATAGATTAGCTTAACTTTCATTTAAAACTATTTTTTTGCACAGTTGATAGTATAAAATATTTTTACAATAAAAATATACACTCACTAAATAATTGCAATGTTTTGTACAGTTATTACAGAAATAATTGTCAAAATCCTCATTACACGCAATTGTGTTGATATAACAGCTTGCATTTAGGTGAATTGTTTTGCTTGATTAATTTTCTCGTGCTTTTTTTATCTGAAATTTAACAAATAAGTTGTTTTTTTTTATTGTAAAGGTATTTTTCTAAGTGAATAAATCAAATTTGTGATACATTCTTTTTCAGATATTTAGAGTGTACAAAACACTTTCTTAAATAATAAATATTCTAGGCAAAACTCCTTGAAATTTATAAGCTGTCAAGATTTTTTTTATATCGTAGTGTTATCTGAAAGATAGATAAGAAGGTTATTTTATGTAATAGTTTTAACAATTCCATCAATTTTACAAACATCTTAAGTTACGTATCACTATTTTTTTTTTTTTTTTTTTATCCGAAACACTTTGTTACTCTCATTCATATACTAAGACCAGCGTAGACATTTATGGAACCTTTTATGCTCCTTAATTTCTTCAATTAAAATAGTTTAATCAAAAGTATATCAGAAAGGTGTAACTCTGTTTCTATGTAATGAATGTTTCAAATTCTTTCATAATTTATTTCTTTACCATTGCAAAATGTGTGAAAATGCGAATTAGGAATTATACAGAATTTTTTCATCATTTAATAATTTAAATATTTTAATTACAATATTAAACACTTTTTAATATTTTGTAAATTTTTAAAGTTTCTCTATGTTTATGTAATTAGTTTTTAAAATTTTTTGTGTCGTTGTAAGTACAACTTGAGTATTTTTTGTTTTAACATTCATTGAGTTACCAACTACATTTCAATTACTAATGCTAATTAAATAAATTTTCTAGAAGAGATTGAAAATTATGTTAAAAAGTTGTGTGAGCTTCTCCGACAAAACACAGTCAACTATAGATTTTAAAAATTGAAATTGTTTAGGCATTAAGTGTAGCATATTACATTTTTTTAACATTTTATACCACACTTTTATTCATAAATTATTTAGTCTTTGTTTACTGTTGCATCTTTTAAATTTGGGTGTGATGTATGATTTAATTTTAATCGCCTTTATTTTAAAAATGTGTATAACTGTAGGTTTAACTGAATCCGGATTCAAGAATAATTGTCGAGATTTTGTTTCTAGTTACTATTAGATATACACACTTATGAACATAGTTATATTAAAACGATTAAGATTAAGTCATTCTAATATCGACAATAACTGTAAGAGCAATTACAAGAATTTTTAAACGATAAAATGTTTCATTCGTGAAATAAAAACTAATACGTTGTTGAAAATAATCCTTGAAATACAGCAATTTAAATGCAAACAGAAGAATCGTTAGCAAATGTTGTCGAAACAATTTGCAATAAAACATTAGTTTTGAATAAAACGTTTCGTATTAAAATAATTGGCAGTGAGGAATGATATCAATTAAAAAAGAGAAGTTGCTCTAAAAGGCCAAGAACAATATTAAAATATTAAAAACTGTAAAGTGAACACCAAGAATTTTTCATGGATATTGGATATAGCATAGCATCTGAATGTAAATAACGTGAAAGTGGCGATCTAGTTTTTGATCTTCGAATGAGAGACCAAAGTCATTAAGTCGTATTTTCGTCAAGATATTTTTTTCGATTCGCGCACAATCCTTAGCTGTCTTCAAAAGAAGAAGCGAAATCATTGAAATGGAAGAAGCAGCAGGTGTTATTGGCAACAGTATCCGAATGTGAAGATCCTTTCTAAAGGAATTGTGTCTAATTCAGAAATAAATCCATGCTACGTGTCATACAATGGAAAAGCTCGATGCGGTGACATCTGTCACTTTTTAATAAACTGGAATTCCTCAAGATTTGGAGTTTCATTTTCGGGTGTGATTAATACTTGAGGAAAGGAATAGAATAGATAGACTAAAGATGACACCGTTATTCGATAAAGTTTGGCAGTGGATAGGGAGATTTAGATTTTTTTTTACTTGTCGTGCTTTTCTTTTAGCTATGGGAAAATAGGCGGTTGTCATGAGGCTAGTCTAATATCAGGGCAATAAATAACTCTTGGTGAAAGTTTGAAGTTTTAGAAAATGAATGGGATTATCATTGGGGTTCTGGCACTTCAATGGGAGCCTATGAGAATTTCATTGAATTTTGGAAAGATAATCTTGAAAATGGATTTAATAATAGATATTTTATAATATTAATCAGTTAGCATTAAAAAAACACATGGATGGTGTTTGATAATTCATAAAATAATTTAATTAAAAATAACACACTTAAAAATTTAATCAAACATTTTTTCCCCTTTTTCTCTCAAAAATTTAAATATACAGTGGCATTTAGTGTGAATTTGAACATGTGTATAATATGAATGTTTGTCTCCAAACATAAAACTTTTTTCTGGACAACATTGCTACTAAATTGGAAGCAATAATTCTTATAATAAGTAAATTAAATATTACTTATCACTTTAAAATTGAACATCACCCTGACTTTCTACTGGTTCTATGAAAAATGGAGGGTATATTGTTTTTAAGTTGTGTTGTACAATTACTATCGTTGTACAATTACAATTGTTGTACAATGACGTGGACATTTGTATGTAAATCTATTTATTGTCGAAATTAAATGGTGTGTTTTAACAGCAAATGATTTATCAAATGTCCACGAGTGCTATTTTTATGACATAAATCAGATATGGAGTGCAACAAGCATCTTTATGTATGCTCTGATTAAAAATATTTTTCAAATCTTTAATGATTAGTATTAGGTAAAAGTAACTATCAAGGAGACATTAAACATACAGAGTTATACATTTCAAAGTAAATAATTACTTTTTTAAAATCATTTACTTAATAAACCCTTTACATCCCAATAAAAATTTACTTTTCCTAACCAAAAGTATTTTGAACAGAAAAAATGTACGAACTATCATGTTGGAAAAAATATAACATTTTAAGAAGCTTGTAAATGCTCTATACCCACTCTAATTTAATCCTGCGTGTATTGTTCCTTATTCAAATTAAAAGAAAATAGACAAATTAACTTTGGAGCAATAAGAAAACATTTCCCTAAAGCTGAAAAACATAATAAGCATTCAAATCACGAAGTTGATGATTTCAATTGAACAATTAGTGATACACTTAACCATAATGACATTTTGTTTATGCTACACTCAACCAGTCTCCTATTCATTCTTACACTTTTATTTATCTCCTAATTAACTAACACGACTGGACTTAAATGAAGAAATGAATTAAATCAAATGATTTAATGTAAATGTAATGTGATTTAATGATTTAATGTAAATGTATTTAGAAAATTAAAATGTTGAATTTGGAAAGAAAAACATGCACGGTCTTCACTGGGAACACAGCATTAAGTTAAAAAGCGATCAAACCTTTTACGAAAAAGTACTATAACTATTAACGTAAAAGAAAAGACAATAACTAGATAACTATTATCGAAGAAGGAAAGAGGGCTATGAAATCTAGAAATGATAAAAGGGTAGATGAATACAATATAAAAAGCTTGTAAGCAATATCACATTATCTGCTCCTTTTATAGCTTTTCTGAAAACTACCTACTCAGGTTGCTTTTAAGAAATTACGCATTGCATCAAAAAGAACTTTTGTGATAACACTTCCAACTACACTTTACTAAAATAATCTACCTTATCTTATAACACTTAGGAGTGGTTTGTTTTTCAATGTTTTCTTTGTCTTGAGAATTTGCACACATAGAATCGCTATGAACAAGTTGTTTTAATTTAATTTTGAACCTATTTAGTTAAAAAAATGAAAGCTAAATTCTTGTTTTAGAGAAGTTGACAACAGGAAGTAAGTTTTATCATCTTTGCACTATATTTCTAGATATTTTTTAATTTTAAATTTTGATATGTGTTGCTTTATGTTATTTTTTACCTATGCAACTGATCTGAAAAGTTTGGCGTTATCATAAATCAGTATTGTTACCACATGTAAACGCGTTAGTGGGTGCTATAATTTATTGTATGCCTGATATGTATATATAGTGCGTTCTAAAAAGATTGTGACGAGATTTATTTGGGTTATTATTGTTTTTATTTTTATTTTAAATATTAATTATTAAATAGACTTAAAATAAGGTAAGGAGCAATAAAAACGATAGTGGGGTAATATATTTTAAAAGTTACAGAATTTTAAGTTTTATGCAATTACTGTAGAGTAAAACGGTAAATTATAAAAATATTTCTGAGGTCAAATTAAATAAATGAGAGAAATTTTTTTTTAACTTACAAATGAAATGAAATGATACACATTACTTAAGAAAAACTATGTGAAGATGAAAAATAGGGTCTATAAGCAAATTTATTGTTTTAATTTTCATATCTAATGTACTCTAAACGATATAAATAATTTGCATATAAGAAAGCAAAGTATTTTCTTCAATATAATGTTATAATACTTATCAGAAAATTCAGAATGTCCAAAGGATTTTATAAGAAAAAGATATTAGAACTTTGCTATCAGCAACATTTAAATTTAATTTTCCAAATAAAAACGACCCAATCCATTTAAAAATAATTTTAATTGAATCCATTTAAAGATAAAAGGTAATTTTTAATTAAATAGAATTTGACATCAAGAACATTTTAATTAACCTTTAGCCTTGTGTAGTATAAAAAGTAAAATTCTGTAAGTTTAAAAATAAATTATTCACAAACATCTCACTATCGAATTATGATTCCTATTTTTTAATATTTTTAATTTACAGCTCACTTACAAATAGTTAATCATTAAATTAAGAAATAAACCTTGTAACTACTTTTTCAGGACATTTTTATATGCTGACTCTTATAAGTGATGGAGCTCTTGTAATGTTCACAATAATCACTTGCAAAGCAACTTAAAATTAGGAAATGGAATCTAATCTTTTATTATTTTCATTTTATGCATTTTAAAATAGCATTACTTGCTAGAAAATATAAAAACTTCTGGAAAATGTAGACTGTTGGAAGATGGATACTATTGAAAGATAAAGCCTATTGGAAAATAAAGAAATGCTGCTGAGAGTTAAATACTTGGAAGCTAAAGAATGTTCGAAGATAAATACTGATCGAATACCTTATAAACCATAAGGAATACAAATCAACGGTCAACAATAAAAAACGAATATTCTGAAAACAGTCGTGAAAAATATACGTTAAAGTTATTATAACAATATATTAAACGTAAAAGATTAGTTATTAAATTTATATAAATTAAATTGTAGCTTGTGGAATAATCAACTGGTCAATTTTTTTTGGCTGTGAGTAGTAATAGGACAAAGATTTGCTTTCGTGATGCAGAACATTTGTGAAAGGAAATGCAAATACTGCCACATCATCAATTATTTTGTGCCTGACATGCAATATCCTTTTACTACATAAATCTTTTTATATATTTTTAAAATCCATTTATGTTGCAATCGTTTTCGGATGTCAGTGATTTGCATTTTTAAACTGATTCCTCTAAAAATAATATTTATACTTTCAGGAAAATTATACGTATTTTGTATAAGTAATAATGGTATCGGAGAAATAAACTCAACAAATTCAAAATATTTCCAATAAGTTACCTTTATCTATAATTCGACAATTTTCTCGCAAGCTATCAAGCATTGTATGCACTGAAAATAATGTTTACAGAGTGTCAACTGCAATTAGTAAATGAGAAATGTGTCAATAATAGAAATGCAAACTTCAATGGATTCTTACAATGCATTAGTAAAATTACTATTATGCAAGATTGAGTTAGAAAGGTGAATTCAAACTAATATCAAATACATTAATGATCGTATGAAAATTTCTGGTTTTGAAGAATTTACAACTGTACTTTTTAGAAACGAGCACACATGTCAATCATTATGACTGTTGGTCTTTTGTTGATTATCGTACTGTCAACCGGAATCTTATCGGATTTTCCCTTCTACAAGACAATGTAAAACATCCCCATAATAAGGCGTCTCTTTTCTTGAATTTTGAATTTTTTTTAATATTATGTGGTTTTACCACAGTATGATCCTTGTGTAGTGAAGATCTAAAAAATTCAACTTTACAACAAAAAAATACACCATTTTAATTAATTGTCTTATGCTATTCAGTAGAGCCTCCAATTATAGGTAATCTGTTATAATAATTGTTAAAATTAAATAATATATTTTTATAAGTACTCTTCTTTTTCGTCCCAAATTTGAGAAAATTAGTTTTTCTGAAAGGATATTGATGTATCACCTGAATCAATTTGTGTCTGCTCAATCAAACTCAAAGAAAAAACAAGGTAATTAATATCTAGTGTCGTTTGGAGCTCCTGTAACCAGTAATTAAGCCAATTTTTAGCTAATTGGCATTAGTTGATAACCTAGATATATCAAATGCAGGGGTATTACAAAAAATCATAAACATTAAACTAATTAGTACCCTAATTAAATTCCAAAATAACTACTCTTCCATTAATGAGTATATTTTAATTGCATTTTTTTATATTATCTCTCCGGGGATTTCTTGCATCACTCGAATGAAGAGTAAGAAAAAAATATCTAGATTTTTAATTAAGTTCTTCAAAATAGAATAATCACTTATCGTGCTTGTATAGCAGATAAATTTTATAGGAATGGCCACACCATGCAGTTTTCTTCATACTTTTATTATTTTATATTTATTGTTGCGAATGTTTTATATTTCAAATTTTTTTTCTAGTAGATTTTTTCTATGATCTTAGTTATTGAAATCTTTTGCAATTAAAAATATGGGAATTGTATGAAAAATGCAATTTGTTTTTTGAAAGATGGTTTATTTAAGCATTTATATGCAATAATGAGTCTAAATTAACTATGATGTGTACTGGAAAGCACACATGTGTAACAAAGAAAAACATAAAAAATAGGGCATTTAGATTTTATTTACATACTTTAACACAAACTTCAACCGTGTTAATATTTTCAAGTTATTTACATTGATTTTAGTGCTTTTTTTGTAAGATACTCTAAGTAATAATTTCTCATGCAAATTTTTACCGGATTTTTTTTAAATGTTTAAAAACGTCATCTAACTACCACAGTAAAGATTTAGAATTATGTATTTAATTCTTAAATTAATTAGGCAACATTTTTGGGAATTAACAAGTAGTTTGTCGGGTGCTTTATAAATATAAAGTGTTCAAGTTGTAAGAATATAGAAGAGCTCTATTATTAAGGATTTAGTGGAGCTGTATGCTCAAATATATATGGGGCTATAATTTAATGAGATGAAAACGCTGTCGAAACAGCTTAAAATACTAAGTACAATTTATTTATATTTTTAAACTAAAACATTCCTTTATGCACGTATCAACATATAATTTTGCTTTCATAATGATTTTATAACAATGTCTTAATTTGAAAGATGTCACATAATTTATGATTTTGGTATAAAACTAAAACTTTATAGCAATTTTAATTTTTATTTTAGTAAAATCCATAAAATCCTCCTCATAATTAGTACGTACCTAAACTGAAATTCAATATTCATAAAATGAATCAATATTTATGACACATTGTACAATGTTGAAACTATATAATTTTGTAAGTATATTTGCGCCTTTGAGAGAGTGACAGTTTCGATCTCTTTCGCGAGATTTTGACAAACTTTCATCGACATTTTAAACTTGAAGTTGAGTGTAATTGCTAGCTTGATCAGTCATCTTCGCCGTGCAATGAGATAGTTGACTACTAAGTACACACTATCCTAAAAATGCATGTACAATAGTATACTGTAACCCTGCCATCGTGTAATACGTATTCGATAAATACTAATATTGCGTTGCATTGAGAGGCGATTGCAAGTTTAGATATACTACCGAACATCATTCTGAATCTCTTATGGAATATATAGAAATGTCATAAGATTATGAACTTACTGGTCTGCTGGGACAAAAATGGCAGAAATTGTACAAAAATTTACTTTGAATGAGTTGAACCAGTTCCGATAGCCACATGTGTTACACCTTGCCAAATAATGAGCTTTCTTTTTTTTTATATGATAGCCCATTGCTCTTTAATTTTCAATGAGGAAGAGAACAGGGGATATATATTCTCTGGCAAAAAATACTTCCATATTTTAAAGGTAAGCCAAGTTGGAGATTAATTTTACGTCATTGAAGACGTACTATTTATTGCCAAGATGGCTCACTTTTAAAAGATGAAAGATCTTGGCGACACGAAACACAAATTGTCTGAAACCTTCCTAATTGCAAAATTAAATATTGAAGGGTTATCAGACCAAAAATGATGTTAATTTTTTGGCAAGGTATGACCTATTTGGCAATCGCATTTAGTTCAAATCGTTAAAAGTCAATTTTTGTACTGTTTCGGTCATTTTTGCCCCAGCAGACCAGTGTATTTATAATAAACTAGAAATTCTCTTAATAAAAATTCAGAATTAATGCACAGAATGAGTGCCTAAACTTTCAGTTGCCTCTTGCATTAAATGCCCTATACTCGAAGAGCTAGTGGTTAGTGTAGGAATAAAAAACTTGCTGTATTTATCTTTCACCATCCATCACTATAAAAACGATTACGTAGGAAATAATCATAAAAGACTAATGATCGTAACGTATTTACATGTACTGTGACTATATCAGAAGAAGAAATGTCCGAATAAATCCATTGGACAAAATAATACTGCAAATTCATAGTTGGTTAAGAATTTGTTGTAAGTATCGTAGAGTTATCAGATTGATACTTTTATTTTAAATTCTGTTTAATATATCCATGATAGAAATAAGAATATCACGAAACATGTTGGTTTGTTGAATATGAGACTGCTCATGGCCCATTATGGGTCAGTCCATGTGAGGTGACCGAGGGGTTCCGGCTCGACCAACTATGGTTTTGAAGAAACTTTAACACAATATAAAAAAAAAAAAAAACCTCTGAAAGAATATTTGGTGGAGTGCCATCTTAATATATTGCCAATCTACAATCATTACAGGTGAGAATCTACAACCATCAAAGGTCACATCACAAAATCTAAAAAGGTTGGGAAAAAATTGTCAACAATGGTCAATAATAAAAAAAGGGTAAAAAAATAAAATTTTGTTTCACTGTTTTAACTTTGGTACTAAATGGTGCATACAGTATTCAATTCCTAATAAATATTTCAAAAATAGTTATCAAAGTAGGCACCCCCCCCCAAAAAAAAAAAACCATGCATTTATGAATTTTCCCCAAATTTTATTAAAAAAATCTGTATTAAATGGGTTTGAGCTGATAAATAACTGTCGCTATAAACGTGGACCTGAGCACTGCAAGTAGCATATTTGTTTTATATTAATAGTTTTTATGTTAAAAAGCTTTAATTTTAATCAAAATGTTAAAAAAAATCAAATTTAACTCTTTTTTCGGAGGCATTTATCACAAAATAGGAGATCTTTATTTTTTTCTTTTTTACACCACTGGAAGAAAGACATTTCAATCTTTAAAAATTTCTAGTTTTATTTTGTTGTCTTTCGTGCATAAAATTAAAAAATATTTGGTTCGTACAGTAAGATTAAAGAAAAAATGCATTTTTGAGAAGTTCAACTTGCAAAACTTGACATTGCAGTGAAAATAATCAAATTTCTTACATTATAACTTTTGAATAAAGAAAGATAATAAACGGAAAATTGGTTCCCATATTTAACTTTTGCTATTTCTTATAGAAATGGTGCGGAGAATATTTAGCAAGTGATATACGTTTCACAAATAAGCCACAAACTTGCAAAAATATCATGCAATTACGAATTTTCTACAAAATTTCTCGAATTTTAAATCAATATTAAATAAATTTGAAATGTTAATAATAGGACAGTTGCTAGATTATTAATTTTTTGACTGAATACTGCATTATCTTATCTGTATTTCTTTTATTCATAGCTTTTATGTTACATGCCTTTATCCAAAATGCCAAAAAAGATGAATTGAACCCTTTTTTTAAAAGCATTTATCTGAAAATGAGCCATCTTTAAAATTGTTGTGTTTTGTGCCATTTTAAAGAATACATTTCCATCTTTAAAATACGGTACACTTAATTTTGGAGTCATTTCTCATAAAAAAGCAAGGGCAAAAAGTACTGTTTTTAGTACAGTTGGTTACCATTAGAAGTATGTTTTGGAATGGTAGTATTAAAATATTGATAAGTATATTTTATAGAGGGGAAATGAGTTTTCATTGCAATAAGCTACAATTTTAATTTAATTGATGACTTTAGTATAAAAATCTGTTAATGTTTAATCTGTATTGTATACCATTAAAAGTAAAATTTTAATTTTTATTACTTTATTAATTTCATCCATTATAAAATCCATTTACTTAACCAACCACTTTTCAACTATGAAATTAGTTGAAAAAGTAATAAAACCTTCCAATTTCTTTTTGGTCTTTGGAGTAGAATATTTGGAAGCAGACGAAAGGAGAAATACTAATGACAATTTCTTCCCAAGTTCTAATGGCTTTCAGTGGTGATGAAAATAGGAAATTATAACTTGGAAGTTCTGCCGGGAGTTGGATTTTGGAGAAGGAGGTAAAAGTGTTTACTACCAATTTTTAATACTAAATGGTACTAGGTACTGGAAAAATAATTTTATGTCTATGCTAGAACATGTTATCCAATTTATTATTTAATGAAACGTACTTAATTTGTACATAATATAACATTGATTGGTCAAAATTTAAGAAATGCCTATATACGTACTAATATCGTTGTGCCTGCTGCAAGGGTGATCAGACATTAGGATTGGAAATTGCTCTTAGGAGGACTATTTGGCTATTTACTCAGAGAAGGAATTTTCATAGATAATGACTTTTTTAAGTGCTTTTCAACATTTAAGCTGATAAATTTTTATTTAAATTTGTACTCCTAGATTTATGGTTCTATGGGTTCCTATTTATAATTCTATGGTTCTCTTCCAGTGGTAACCCTAGATTTGTTCCCTTGATAACTCTTTCCGTGGTAATCCTAGACTTATGGTTCTAACAGTTCCCATGATAACTCTCTTTTACTTCTTAATCTGTTAGTAGGTTTTTTCAGATGCTTTTCATGCTGACCAGAATGCATTGTTGACATAACTTATTTCTAATAAGAAAGTCAATTAGTATACTAAGCTTCAGTTAAAACTTAAACTTAGAATACTACTTGCTTTAAATAATTGTTTAGTTAAACATAGATTTCCCTTTCATTTCATGTACTTTCTTAACCTCTTCCCTATTGAGTCTTAAATTAGAAGCTGAAAAAGTATATCTGAAGTAACTTGAACCTCTTCTGCCTTACAGAGTTTAAAGTCACTAAAATCTGTTGTTTTCCTAATAAACAGGAATATCTCAAATAACAGGGCATTCTAAGCAATGAAAATTTTTAATAAAAAATTAAAATTTATTATCTTACTGTATGTGCTACATGCAAGATTCGAAATTTGAGT
The DNA here is from genome assembly GCA_963978545.1 of Linyphia triangularis. NCBI lineage: Eukaryota > Metazoa > Arthropoda > Arachnida > Araneae > Linyphiidae > Linyphia > Linyphia triangularis. The sequence continues at coordinate 80,595,349 of OZ021721.1, read as the reverse complement.
ACAGATTGTTCTTAATGACTATTCAGAGTATGTGTTTAATGAAATTTAAGTTTGATCATACTTAAACGTTTAATTATACTTTGTAAAGACAATCACGATGTTTAAAGTAAAAAATATGACTATGTTAACGCACTTGCCTGCAAATTTTGTTGTCAAACATTCAGTCTAACTAATTTGGAGTCTAAAATAAATTTTTTAAGAAAAAGAACTATGTAAGAGTGCACTTCATTCGAATACCTGGTTTAATGACTGAAAACTTTTCACACCAAGATCTATGAAACATGTTTATTTCACTTTTGTTTATGCTGAATGAATTGTTTTATGTACTTGGGGGTAGTTGCTTATTTCCTGTACTTATAGTTGAAGTTGGAATTATAAAATCAATTTCGAGAAGAATTTTAATTTGACATAATAAGTTGCAAGTATAGTTCAGCTGAAAAAAATCCACGTCAAATAATAAACGCACATAACCTTTGTGCAAGTATGTCACTTAAGGTTAGTGAAGAAAGGTAAAATTATCAAAAATTTAATGTTTGATTATTTTTATCTAAGCGTTTAATTTTGTTATCGTTCAGACCATTGTTACTTAAAATAGTTTTATTTTAGTTTATAATAGTTTTATAATAGTTTTATTAAAATAGTACAATTTCTTCAATATACGCTTGAACAGTTCGCATCTTTTCGGGGATAACTCTATTGATTTTAGTACTAAATTAAACATAACTCTATATCACAGTTAAAAATTTCCTATTTAAGGATCACCCCATGAATGGAAATAATTTTTTGTCGTCCTATTAGGAGGATAAACCACACAAAAGCAGTATTGAATAATCTGCTAGGTGCTCTTTTTTTTTGTTGTTGTTGTTGTTGTCATTTTTGTATTATCGATGACGTAGTTGAGGCAAGCAAGAGAAATGTTTCATCGCAGTTGAGCCTGAGGAGATTACATTGCAGAAGTGCATTCAACACGAAAACCTGCGAGTGTACCGAATAAAAAGAAAACTGCATTGCTTGTCAGCTTCAAACTACACCACAAAAGCATGCGTTGCTTTTATGATAAAATAATTATTTCACAATTTTTTTCTAACAAATACATATTATTTTGTAGCTTGAATTTAATTTTTTTTAAACTCATTTCGTGAATTCTGATAAAAAAAATTGTTCATCAATGGCTTCTTTTTTCTGTTTGTTATGACTATTTTTAACATCATAATAAATAGTGAATTACAGCTATATTTTTAAAGACGTAGAGTATTGTACTCCTATTTCAATAATTTCGTATTGTGTTAACTATTCTACGTGTGTTGAAATCTTGTACAAGGTTTTTCTTTGAGGATTTTCCACCTATTTGTGAACCATAAAAATTTACAAACCAGAATGTATTTCTCATGAGACATATTCAATTAAAGAAGTTTTTATTTTAGAGTTACTGAAGAACTAATTTCTTCAAATACAAATCAAATCTCAAACGAATAATTTTCTAATAGCTTTATAATTTCTTAATACGTCGAAATTTTTTTTATTTAACAGATTTTTATGTATATCTAATTGACACTGGTAAAACTGGGTCCCTAAACTCAAAGAGCAAAAAAAAAAGAAGAAAAAAAAGTGATAATACACGACATGGCAAAATAACTTAGTAAAAGAAACTGACTTGTTATATAATTGTTAAGCTCGAAAATAATTTAGGAATAGTTACAGACTAGTAGTTTAGTAAAAAAAGAAACAAATTTAATAATTTTTCATTTATTTTCAGGTGTCAAAGTAGCTTTTCTAACTGTTGTCCTTGACTTAACTTTATAACTTATACTCAATAATGAAGAATTGCCGCATCTTCTTAAAGATACATGTCATATAATTTATTATGTGTAAAGTAACAGGGATTCTTACGAGATCTATCTGGTAGTCAACGGACGTGTCGTTCATTAATATTTTTTAGCCTACAGGAATTCCGTTGACCTGTCCTTACATCTTTTCAAACCCGTAGAATGAGATAAGGAAACCATGGAGTAGGGTAAACCACAAACCCCTCATGCCCAATACAATGAAAGGAATGCGTCGTTTTTAAAAACTTCACCACTTCTTGAGCAGCAGCATATTTTACTATTTCTCTGACTAAATAACTGGTTTGCGACCATGATTTCCTCTTCAAATATTGAACAATTGTTTGTCCTGAAATCCTTTTATTTTGGAGTTTAAGGATGATCTATGTGGCATTACAAACGATTGTTTCAAAAGTATCCTAAACTTATTTCTTCTATGTGTCTACTTTAGTTGAGAAATGTGTTCATATGCAAACATGAATGCAATTCAATATTCTATCAATTTAATGAATCAATACTAATACTACTAATAATGAATTATTCTTAATTTGCTCTTGCTTGGCATGATGATCCTCTTTGAAATAAGTATTTCCCTCTAAATATGCTAATTTTTTAATGTCATATAAATAGAAGTAAGGTCTGGCTGTAAATTAATGTAATTTTATACGTGCTTTACTATATTGTGCAGCGTTTGTAAAAAAAAAGCTTGTATAAGTAAATAAATTTACGCTTACTTAATAAATGACAAATGCATTATTTTTCCAGTAAAGAAAACGAACACATGAAAGTACATTTTAAAAACACGTTTCTAATTAATGCATTAAATTGCCAAAAAAATATCTTAAACTTCTTTAAATATATGTTGAATATATTCTTTTTGCCACTAACTAAAATTAAAATCAAGTGGTAGTCACAAAACTAACACTAAAATAAGAATGGTCTACGATATAATCTACGATATAAATGTTGTCACTTTTAAAAACAGTAATATCATTATATATTTAAAAAAAAAAAAAAAAAAAAAAAAAAAACACGATAAGAAATATGCATTTTTTACATTTTCTAGCGCTTTTTTTAAAACTATTTATAGCTTTTAAACTAGATTTTGTAATTTTATTAGCTGTGTTATTTTTCTCAATAATACATAGTTTGTATATTTCAAGCTTCTCAATTCAGAATTATTAAGTTCATTAATTAAGCTTTGAATTTGATTGAGTGTTTCTCAGATAAACCTTGTTTTAAGAAATTAACACAGGTATACTGTGCTATAGGAGTTAAATTCAATTTCTGGAAATGTTAGATATTCGCTACGGTGAGGTTACGAAACGAAACATAAGATATTTGTCTGGCTATTAAACACATTTATGTGCATAAACATGGTTGGGAGTACAAAACATACCAACCTGTTCTGAATATCATTATTAAGCACTTACTGTACGTTTAAAAATTTGCAATACCAATACTTTGTCTAATTATATCCATCTTATATTGTTTCTGAACTGTGTTTTTTTTTGTGACGATAACTTTTTCTCCCTATACATAAAGCCAACATTGATAAATGACTTTAAATTGGTTATATCAATCAGTTTAAAGTCTAAGATAGCTGCTTCTGACGAATAGTTTATTTACATTTTTACATTGTGTTTTTGTTTGAAAATGGAAGTTATTATTATTATTATTATTATTATTGGTTCTCTGTGAGAAGGGTTACTCTATGTACGGAATGCTTTGACTCGGCTCGGCAATGCTCCCCCCCCCCCCTTTCCATCGTAATTTAAACAATAATAAATAAATGTATTACTGTTTTAAAGGTTCAATTTCCACTTTAACCCAAGATAACTAAACATTCGTTTAATAGACTAATCACCTCTTCCAGTTTTGCGAATTCGAGACATTCACGTTGCACTTTTAATGTCTTCTAAGAGTGTAAATTCTAATTATAACCACCTTTCTTTTTTTTAATTGAAATATCATGATACTTCTCTTAAGATACATTAAATTGTTTGAAATAAATAAATTAAATATAAAAAAAAAAAATTACTTGTTTTTCATTCGTAGTCTATGAGTAAAAGTAACACCGATTTAAGTTTAGTTATCTAGAGTAAAACTATTTCCTTCATTCTTCGTTGTAAATCAAACCTAAATGTTAAAGAAGCTCCATTGGTTTTATAATTTATGTACGGAGTATGATTTATCACCAGACCGCCCCAGAGGCGTACTGGGATGCTGCAATGTCGGCCCGGTGATTTAAGATTTTTGCCGGTCCAAATTTTCAATATAATTATTAATCAAATATAAGTAAATATAGTTAATAATAAAATAATTTCAACAATTAAATAATTGTAATAATCATTATATTTTATTATTTAAATATTTATATTTAATAAATATTTTCAATAATTAGTCTTATTATGGTTTTCAATAATTTTAAAGTTTTATTGATTTTAATAATTGAATTGTTTTAATAATTAGTTAAATTACATCAAATTATCTCTACTATTTATAACATCTTTGAGTGAACTTGGTTTCTATAAATCATTTATTGTTTGTTGAAGAAACAAAATAAAAGAAATCTAAATTGCAAAATAAAGAATGTCTTGGTTATTAGAAAATTGCATCCAAAATGATAAGATACATTTTACCTTAAAAGTTAGAAAATATATAAAAGCTTGTAAAACTATAATTCATAAATCCTGGTTCATCAATTTTCTAAATATATAATTGAATGCATTGGGTGTTTTTTAAAAAAAGTTAAGGAAAGTCACTATTTATATTGAAAAAAAGAAGAAAAAAAAATAGTAGCTTTTATACCCGACCGGCCCATTTTTTACAGACACTGATCGGACCGGTGATTGCCGTTGAAGACCAGTACGCCTCTGGACAGACTAGCATACACTCGTCGTAGTACTGCACGATCCGTGCAGTTGGAAAGCGGAACTCGCCATGACACGAGCCGTGCAGTGCCATGGAGAGTTTCGCTTTCCAAACCAAATTTCATTATACCTTTCAGCAATAGAATGCATTATCTAACACTGATGACTTTCCATAAAAGTGTAATTCTACTAAGTAATCTTGGATACGCAGGTCCCCGAATATATTCTTATTACCATATTCCCAATGTTGGTGCTATTTGTCACCCATGCCACTCAAAATAACAGTGCTTGTGGCTTTGATTGCCAATGCAATTCAATTCCTGTCATCCGCCGATGAGAGTTTCTTTTTTCTGTGCTTGATCGCTTTAATAATGCCCTCTCTATGAGTCGCAGTTGTCATTTAAAGGCTATAAATAACCTCTTCCTCTGTTAGCCACGTGACCACGCGAAGGACACCTTCATTTCCTGCCTGGATGACACACGCCCCCCCCCCCCTCTACACAACGAGTTGTCGCCTAAAGGCACGCCACTTGCCTTGTCACCTTCGCCACTGAACTGACAGCTCGAAATGAGTTCAAATACAATTCACATGAGACAAAAGTTTCTTCAAATTAGCTCAAAGAAAGAGTTTGGGAGCAGTTTTTGGAAAGTTGATTTTCTACCCATACCTTTCGTTTGAGTGATTTTTTAACTGGTGTGAAATTTTAACGTAACACCGGAAAAGACATTTGTAAGCGACAAAAAATGCAATTTGAGGTGATATCAGTGGGCTATTTAAAACTTGTCTTTGTCACGAAATTTGGTAATAAATATACGAGAATCACTTTAGTTCTTAGTAAAAACATTTCAAATTTCTATATTTGAATATAAATGAAAGCAAATTTATTTTAGAAAAAGTAAAACATTAGGCATGAGTATTTCATAATTTTTAATTGAAAAGCAAAGTTAATCGATGAAAAGAATATGACTGAAAAATCGGTGAAGGATAAAGAATCGAATAAAAGAAAAAAAGATCGTGTTTTACTTACTGAGATTGTTTTGCTAATTTGTATCGCATTTTCCTAAAATATATATTAAACTATAATCTAAAGAAAAAATGAATACCAACACTCTCGATATCTTGTGACGTTCTAAAGATACCAAACATTTAAAAAATTCATCTTATACAAAAAAATTTTAGGCAGAAACATTAGCTTTATCAATTCATGCAAGTTGAAAGACGTTCAAATAAATTTCTTTAGATTAAATTTCTTCGAAATTAAAAAAGTCATTTATTATATAGTTATTCTAAAAATAGATAATGCCATTAATTATTTCCACATTTGAAAAACTTTACTAGTTATATGTTTAGAAATAGGGTAACTTGGCTATTAAATAAAGATTTCATAGCATTGTTTGTACTAATGTTTGAAAATTTTATCAAGAGCTTTCTTTGATATCCTGTTTAATAGTATGTACTAAATGTAGGAAATAAATATAAGACCAATTTATAAAATCTCACTTTAAATGCAATATTTATATGCAATGTCTTAAATATACATTGAGTATTGAGTAACTGATCAAAGCTAAAGTTTTTGAAACATTCTCAAAATCGATTTAGAAAAAAGTGCCCACGCTTTGATTTTTAATTAGTTGTTACAATACTGTAGTCGACTCCTTTTTAAAAGTAGTTAAAGGGAAAATATATTTTACTTTTTAATTTATTTATTACAAGCATGTTTATTAAAAGGTGATATTTTTTTAATTTTTATTAAACTGCATAATTTATTGAACAAAGGTTGGTTAATTTTTTCAATCATGGTTATCAATGTATGTATGGTTAATTTTTTCCAAAATTAATCTAAAAGAAAAATGTAATAAGAGTATTATTAACGCTCGTTAGATATACCTTATTATTCTACAATTTTTTTATTTTCAATTTAAATACCAAAAGTTCTAAGAAATAATATAAATATAGATACAAGTTACTTTTTATACATTTGCTTTGTATACTCATGTTTAGTCAATTCCCAAGTACGATTTTATAATTATCTTTCGATAGCATATTACTAGATTAGTTCAGAAAAAGAATGTTTATGGGTGGTTTACTCATTTTGTTGATAAAATTCTTAGACATCCACAAAAAAAAAATTCCTCACCTTTGCTCAGAAGTTATCTATTAACTCCTTTCACCAATCACACGCCTTTTACATGCATTCATTTCACCATTTCGAAATAACATTCTCATCATAAATTTGTATACAAGCCCTTTAAATTCTATAAACGGAAAGAAATTTGTTTATTCACGAAAAAAAAATGTGTGTTTTTTTCGTATATTGAGACCTCTATGGAACCATTGACCTCATTCTTAGGCTTTTTCTTAAAAAAATCCTTTTAAGTCTTCTCTTAAAGTTCAAAGAAGTTTTGAATTTCGGAACCTAATGTGCCCTGACAAAACGTCAGCATGTCAAGATGTCACCAGAAAAGCAGGGCGAAGAGACATTTGAAAAGGAGTTTACTAGATCAATCATACGAGCTACTCAAATGTGGGATGACTTTTCCAGTAGAATTATCACCAAGTTATAAAAGCGAATGCATTATTAAAATTACTCTTATCATTTTATATATTTATTATAAATGAAACTTATAGAAAATGTAAAATGAAAATTAAAGCTTCTTAGGATATAAAATGAATCAGTTACAAATGTCATGAAATTAAACAATATCATCATTTTTTATAATTACAAGTTTGATCATATCTAGGAGTATTTTACTATTTTAAAAAGTTAATGAATATAAAAAATGGCTACCTGATAGCCTGGCATCCTTTTTTCTTTTATTATTTACTATAACAAAAATGCTTGTAACGCACTGCATATATTGATGACCGAAAATTAATTAGGTTTTCTGTTTGTAAATTTTTTATTTTACAGCTCAGAATTCTCTGAATACAATTTAAAATCGTACATTATATTATTTTCATGTATATTCTTAGAATATTCAGAAAACTTTTTAAAAACTATCTATAGGGCAGATTTCCTGTTGCAGATATAAATATTTTTGAAATGTTTCGAATATCCTTTATGAACTCCAATTAAACAAATAATAATTTATTTGAAAACTAATACCCTTACATTTATCTCCATTTTATGAAACCAGGATTAGAGTTTTAGTATATCTTATATTATTTTATTTTAGTATATCTATATATTTAGTATCTTATATATTTTGAAATAGGTAAATTATCTGTACCCTTTTAATTAATAATATCCAACACAAAAATTATATGCTGTAAAATAATGATGATAATTCTTTGAATCTGATCTAAAAGTTTTCCGAAACAAATTTTCAATCATTAGTTTTCAGATTTCAGAATCAGATAGCAATTACTGACTAATTTTGGTTGTTAGTCGTATCGAAGGTAATGAGGAAAGTTAATTCTTTCTAAGACAGTTCAACTATCTAAGAGTTATCTTACCAATATAATGATATCACTTTTAGGTGGTATATGTTACAGTTAAGTTTCATTTTTTGAATAGGAAACTTGGGCTTCGGTATAGAAGGTAATTAAGATATATTGAAAGAGAGAATAGAAGGAAGTAAGGAATTATTCATGAGTACTGAATATTCTTGTCCTGTAAAAATTCCGAAACGTGGTAGTTTTAATGATATCATTACAAATGATATGTATATATATATATATATATATATATATATATATATATATATATATATATATATATATATATATATATATATATAATGTTGTACTGTATGTGTAATATTTTGAAGTTCAAGAGTAGTTAACAGGTTGAATTTGTATGTGCTTATACAAATAAAGTGAACTATAAAACACATACAAATGTATTTTTATTTTCGTTTGTAAGTAGTATTCTCATTCAATTTTTTTTATTGGTGTTTAACTTATTTTTCTCATGTTAGGTGCATTTGATTTGTAAACATGTTTTAATTGTGACAAAACTGTTGCCTGTTTTAGAAATATTCCATTATTACACAACGACTATGAAAGCAATATCACGATCACTATTTCAAAAATATGAAGAAAAAATTTCCTCGATTTTTGAAACAAATATATAATTTTGTATCGATACAATCGTTACTTCATTAATCTTGCCTTATCTTAAAATAACTAAAAGTCAACACAATTGTTTGTTTTACTAAAAATGCTTTTATTTGAAATAAAATAAGAAAAAGGAACGACTTCAACTTAAGTTTTAATTATGAAGCACATTATTGTACACAAAAAATATCCATCTCAAAGAATAATAATATGCATATTTTTAATTCTATCAATTGTGGAACTTAAACACAAATAAAATACCTTTCCAATTTTTTGCAGACACTGTTTTCATCTTTATTAGCAAAATGTTAAGAGAAATGTGAAGACAAAGTCCCTGTCTATATGTTCCACACGCATGCTAGAAATTCTTGTGGGGGGACATTCTATTGATATCAAACTCACCCCTGGAGAAAAACGTCTTATGATAACATTGATACTAGGATGGCAAATAGAGATATTAAGAACGTTGTGCAGACGTTTGAAGTCATACGTCACAGCCTTCGAAGTTTCCCAGGTAATTAATTTTTCTCGGTGAATAACGTGTTTTTCTATCATCATCGCTTAGATTGGGGCTCATTCTGAAAATGTCTCTTTCGAACGACAACGACTTGTACGAAAGAAGTGTCAATTTAAACGAAGAAATCCCCGAAGCTACGTTGACTCAGATACTTGTGGCTTCGCAAATTAAACAGTGGTGGGTTTGTTTTTACAGTTTGCCTAGGAAAAGAGGTATCTTTAACTTTCAAAAGTTTCTGGATAAAATTGGGTTTAAACCTTAAATTATCAATTTTTTGGAGTTATTTTTTAAGGAGATATTAGTTACTCGAATGTGTTCACACGAATGTAGCAATAGTTTATAAAAGAAAGACAAATTTAATTTTCTTTCTAGTAGTGTTGCTCTAATTTATTCAGTTGGTTAAGTTATAGCAATTAGTATTAAAATATAAATGGAATTTCCAACCTTTTACAGTATCGAACTCTCTGGGATTCGGAATAATTCTGTAAAATTAATTGGTGAAGAAACTATATTTAGAAAAATTATACTAAAATTTAAAGTGTGGAAATGTAATTAGAGGGTAAAAAGTAACAAATCAAGCCACATAGTTTTAGATAATAGGCCTACTAATTATTTGAAAAATAGCTTTAACGTGTGCTTAAAAGGTCATTCAATTTTTTACGAATGTCAACATACTGTTTTTAAGTTTTTTTTAACTATGGTAATTGTCCCATAACTTGCCAACTTTAGGCAGTTTTGAAATCCCATTTTATTTTTAATGAGCTTGTTCTGTTTCATGAAAAGTTACTGATAAAGATGCATTGTAATCCTCATAATGGTTGGCTTTTTCTCTCATCAAAAATTGTCTGCATATAGTATGAAGTATAAGCTTCTAACAATGAGGCAAAAGTCGATTCACCTGCAGTGGGGGACATTTTTTCCTTTTCATAATGATAAAATATTTACTTAACTACTGTTTCATAAGTACGCGTATATTGTTTGGGTTATTATAAAGTTTGATTCTAGGAATCGTATTTGTTTTAAGATTTTGGTTAGCGTATGAAATTTTTTAGTTTTGTGTTTTGGTTTGAAATTTTTATTTACGTACTGTTTTAGAATTTAAAAAAGGGCTCATCTTGAATGTATGAAAATTTTCAGAAGTACTAAAAACCTAATTTCCTTCAAACAGCTTGAAATAAGAAGGAATTCAACACTCAAAACTAACGTTCAAAGTTTACCCATTTTATTGGCTCTAAAATTTGTGAATTAAAGTATAATAACAGTTGTTTTGTAAGGAACAAAAACAAGTAAAATGCCATTTAATGTAGTCATCATAATCCAGTACAATTATACTAATCCAATTATATTGCACTGAAGTAAATAGTTTTGAAACTAAATTCGAAGTTAAAATCCTTCCACTTGTTTCATAATATTAAAATAATTAAAATTAAATTTCCGTAAAACATCAGATATTTTTTTTTCAATCACATAATGTTATGCAATTTCTTACAAAAATAAAAATAAAAAAAAATATTAAAAGGTTCCAAAATTGCGGTTACTATGAAAATCCTTAGTATAATGTACCTATAGTAAATGTCTAATTAAATATATAATTCTAGAAATATCAACTCTAGAAATATCACTGTTTTTCACACACAAAAATAGTTAATCAGATTTGTTTGAATGTTCCATACATCGGGCCACTTTTTGTTTATTATCCTCACACAAAAAACTTCTCCAATTATATTATGATACGATACATCTAGAATTTTTAGCATCTGTGTGGAATTTTTTTAATTGGCCTAAAGCGGCCGCCAGCTCTTTAAAAATACTAAATCATATTTTGAGAATGTAATTTTTCATAGTCACCTAAAATGCTTTGTATCTTTCATAATTTTGTTTCAAATAATAATAATTTTTTTTTTCAGTTTTATTTTAAATTCAGAAGAAATGAAATATCATTTGGATAACGTGTTGCTCTATAAAAAACTCTGAGCTACTTTTTAAGATAGTCTGAGGCCATCTAGACCTTAGAAAATAGCATAGTTATACATGTAAAGACTTTTTAGTGCGTTTTGTAACATTTTCAGTTAACATATTTTTTATTTGGCTGTTTTATGCGTATCGTCGAATTTTCTGTGAATTGAGTGACACCGATTGCCGAATTTCCGAAATGGCCCTACGATATTTTAGTGCACTTTAAAACTGCTTATCAATAGCTGAGAATATTATTCACAAGCTCAAATCCGTTCCGCTGCAAATTGACATTGAAAAGAAAATAGTGAGAAATTCAAGCAAAACCTGTCAATCAACCGACGCCTCGTTTTCAAAAAATATTAATAGGGTAAATGTTTTCTATTTTTCATTTTTATTATCCTCATGCTAACTAAGTATAAATAAAAGAAAAAAACATGTGTAAGTTGTTGGTAACCCGTAATAAACTTTTGTTTACGTTTTATCATCTGGCAGACGCTTTTGGAATTTCTTGTTAGGAAGTTTATAAATAAAGTACCCAGATAGCCCTTTATTATTAGTTTTGTTTAAGTTTATATGGCTTTTACAGAAATTAAAAACTTTTTCCTGACAAAAATCGACGTTTTATTTTGGTTGCTTTATTACTTTTACTTTTCTATTAAAAATATTTAAGTTTATACGGTTATATATTATTTCTTTCATATATTTTATTTATACTATGCATAACTTTCACACTAACTGAAAAAAAATTAAATCGATGATAATTTGAGTTTTAAACAGTAAATCAAATAGTACTACAAGAACGACATTTTCTGACAGTTGCTGTGTAACAAAAATCCAAATAGAGTATGTCCATATAAAAATATAGCTCCAATTCTAGTGAAATATTATTCTAGATTTATCCATGTTACAGATTTTATAAATAGATAAATAATTATCTTAATTTTTTTTTATTTTTTGAATTATAAATTCTCAATTTGGCCAGTTTAAAAAAATCCACCCATTTACCTAAATGTACCATGTATTGCATAATTTTAGTACTAAGTAAATCAGAGAAAATTGAAATTTTTCTGTATAAAGTAAAGTTTGGTGTCTCCCCGAGTTCCATGCATCAGCATGTTATTAATGTATATTTGCTCCAGTTAAAATACTTTTTGCCATATAACTTTATCCCCAACTATTATTTAAGAGAACAAAAGCATAAGTAGTAGATGCGTCATAATTGAAGACAAAATGGTCGTAAAATGCACCTGGACATACGGAAACCAAAAACATAATTTTCTAAGTTCTCCAGTTCTTTTTCATTCTGAAAAATCTTTTAATAGATTTTCATTATAAGCTTCATACTTATACTCAATCCACAACTTGTTGTTTTAAGAGATTTTCATTATAAGCTTCATACTTATACTCAATCAACAACTTGTTGTTTTAAGAGATTTTCATTATAAGCTTCATACTCAAACCACTATTAGTTATTCAAAATTTGAGATAGCGCTTCACTTTCCTTATGCCTACTTTACGTCAGAATAAGTACTTCTAAGGCACAACTGTGTTTAAATGTAGGAGCAGCTTCATAATACTATATGTTCTTTAGCTTTATTCACTTTCGAATTCAATCCACTAGTTAAGAAAAAGTTATCACCTCCTAACTTCAATACCAAATAAACTTATTGCAAACAATCCGATTCGAGGTATCATGCAAATGATTAAACAATTTATATTGCATAATAAGCTTAAATCATAAAAGTATGCACTTGGGATTCAAACATTGTTTAGTGAGATCTGAATACATTTATTTAATGTTCGAAAATGATTGTCCTCACAATAACATATTAAATGCCACTAGAGGATTTTCGATTCTAGTATAATTTTCAGAAGGTTGAATTATAGAATAACCCCTCTTTTATGAAACAAATTTAACTCAGTTTTAAGCCTTCACACAACTTTCAATAAAATATTTTAGCATTTGGTTAAATGCTTAACGGGACAATGCTAAATCAATTGAAGTTTGCATCAATTAGTACCCTTTTGAATATGCACTATTATACACGTTTTGCTTAGATTAATGAGTTTAGTATTACAAGTTTCATGTAATGAGCTAAAAAAGTAGTGAAAATAAGATAAATATTATTTCTAACAAACTCAAAACAAAAAATCCATTCATAAAAACAAAGTTTTAAAAATAAATCCATTATATGAATTTCTTATTTTTATGTGCAATTGTAATTTATTTAAGCAATTTTGAGCTCAGAGATTTTTTGTTGTTGTTGATATTCAACAAGTGAGAAGTAAAATTCGAGACCAGGGACTATTTGATTCCCCCCTCCCCACTCACACACGCACACCTGATAGAATGCATTGTCCTTGACAACGAATCAATCTGCCAAATTTCAGATCGATTGGATGATGACAAGTAGGTCAATTACCCCTTCAAAGCTTTCTCCACCACAAAACAAACACAAAGACTAAGTTAATATATAACATTTAGAAATAATTTTATTTTTGTTAATATCTTGATAAATGAATGCTAATTTTAATTTCAGTAAAATAAATATATAATTGCATTAGAAAACATTTAAGTTAGCTAACACTTGATGCAAATTTGAATTGATTCCAAATTGAATATCTTGAGACGAATTCCATTAAATACGTTCGCGTCAAAGCGACAAAGATGTCTAACAGCAGCCTTTCGCTTGCCTGAATCAATGGTAGAAGACGTAACAACGTTTGGAGACAATGGTCAGTTATTCAAGCTACGAGTATTACGCACCCACGAACATTACACTTGAGTTTGCTCCACGGCTTTTGTTTATGATTTATTGTAAGGGACTATTGTTTGATTCGAATGTTATTTGAAGAATTCCGAAGAGACCTCGTCTGTTAAGGTGCTCGTAAAATACAGGGAATGTTGAAACTTTTCCAACAGTTTAAAATGATACTCAAACTTTAGGGATATTCTTTCACCGTTTATTTTCTATTTATTTTTTATGCTGATTTGTAGTGTCAAGATGCTTTATATTTATCTGTCATACAACTGTCAAAGTATTGGTGTTGCAAGATGCCTCTGTTCTACAATCATTGATGGATCACCAAGACTTTTACAAAATTGAATAACAGTCTAATTGTAAACTGTGACGATTGATTTCAGTTAGTATTCAAATTAAATATAATTTTTAAATTATTACAGTGGGCCGCTTAGTCCAGTAGGGAGAGTATCGTTCTCGCAACCAGAAGGTTGCGAGTTCGGGCCTGGGACCGACTTAAGATCGCCGTGTCCGCTAATGGTGACTGGGGCACGTTAAATCAGTCGTAATCGTCAAGTCCTATAAGTTCCCATACAAATCAATACCTCTGAGGGTGGCGAAGTCAAGTCTTCTGCTTGGTAATGCCTCTAAATTAAGAAGTTTCACTTACTGTTGGTATACTGCCATCTACCGGGTAGCTACCGAACGAGGTAGAAATGAACTCTTCGGTGGTTATAGGAAAACTTGCGCACTCCCTCTCACGAGCAAGTGTGTGCTTACATACTGTGCAGCACTGCCCACTACCAACCTGTACTGGAAATGGGGTTGGTACAAAATGCTTGAAAGAGGCAAAAGTGCCTTAATCCCCATAGTCCTTGATAAGAAGAAGAAGACTATTACGTATAATTTTTACAATTGAAATAATAATCATTGCCTTTCCATTTGCAACGCTGGTAAGCATTGTTTGAATTTAAAGGATTTCATAATAATTACACTTCATTGATTTTTAGGCAGATTGTTTGATAAGCAAAATTTCAAAGTTTTCATAATCCGTTTTTTTTCTTTTATTAACATTTAAGAATGGATTTTATTGTTTTAATTGATATTGAATATTATAATGAAATTCAGATGTTTAAAGCTTGTGATAAAAGAAAACTACGTAATTACTAATCTCAATATAATTAAAGCAGAGTAACTTTAGAAAGAACTTATAAGTCAATAAAAAATAAATATTTTCATTGTATTTTCTGCTAAGTCTGAATTTTAAAAAATGTATTTTGTCCCAATTTCTCTCGAAACAGATAATAGAAAAATCATTATGAAATATATCTTCGTTAAATATAACTTTAATGTGTGAAAAATATCTTAGTTACATTGTTTCTTAACTTAATACTAGTCTTTTAATGAAAACTGCCTCTATCTTCCCCACGCAAGTGGCGTAGTGAAAATCCATTATTCTTAAATATAATAAAAACAATAAAAAAAAGTGTGCCTATAATCAGACTCTTTTGTGTCTTTAAATTATCGCTTGCTTCAGAAAGCACAAACTCGCCTCGAGCAGTTTATCTTTTACTAAAATGAGATTATGAAATAAGAGGAAAAAACGACAAAGTAGAATAATTCCAAGCATTTAAAACAAAAGCATTTGCACTGAATAAATTTAAAACTCGTCTACTTGTCTTGAAGGGAAACAATTTGTTTCCCTCCGAGACAAGTAATAATAGGAGCTTAAAGGAAGTTTATAAAGGAATTTCTTTTTATCATTGCAATGAAATGCTATAGAAAGGAATTCTTTAATTAATATATATAAATTATTAAGGGCTTTTAAACTTCGAGAATTCGCAATTTAAGTGCGAAAAAAAAATCCCTAACAATACAATTCTCATTTATATATCACTTTAATTATTTCCCAAAGGTATTTGAGTTGGTTTGCCCCAAAGGTATTATACGTCTTTAATAATAAATAATATCGTTTACTTTATGTAGTTTCAATATTATTTCGTAAATTTATCGTGACATTCGATTGGTTTCCCGAATCAACGAATTAAAATAATAGTTACGTTCAATTGAAGTCACTAAATTTATATAAAATTGGTTATCTTTACAATATACGCGTATCAAAGAAAAATTGTTAGAAGTGCATAACATAAATATGTATTTTTATACCTTGAAACAAGAACAGGCAATCTGAGTATCTTTAATTTTGATAAACAAGACAAAGAAAAATGGGAATATCATTTGCTAATACGATGCTAATAATTCCCAATATTCGAAATATCTCGAAAAATAATACAACTTGTTATAATTATGAATATTAAGAACCGAGGTAATTTTTCTTGGTGGATAATACATAATTTCTTTCGTTTATGTACCAATGCAATAGTTGCTTTCATTTCACAAGAAAGTAACTTAACAATACCATTCAATTCTTTGGAGTGTGATTAAAAGGCCAAAAGAAAAATTTGCTGGAAACTTTAAGTAGTTAAACATAGAAGCTTCAACGCAACTAGATTGTCTTGCATAAAATTTCAATAATATTAATAATTATCTAAGGTCTGAATAACTGTTAAATATTTTATGAAATGTTCCAATGGGGACGGGGATGGGGAAGGGGGGAAGGAATTGTTCGACGTAACAAGAAATATATAATTATCTTCTGAATCAATAAACCAATAAGTGATGAACTTTGTTATATAAATATATTATTAATTTTAAATGTCCCATGTCTATAAATTCTTTTTACAAGAATTATTGTAAAACACGTGGTTTTAACTATAATCGAATGCAAGTCAGAAATGCATGTAACGCATGATTGTAATCGAATGCAACAGAGTAAAATACAAAATACAGAATTTTATTTAAGTGGCTCATTCATCTGATACAAGTTTTTCTGGAATACTTAGTAAACTGTGTACTTAAAATAGAGTAGCAATGGGTTGAACTTCTCTTAATAAATTATTTTTGAATTTAGAATGATTTTAAGATTTTTATTTTATAACCACTACTGAAGCTTTTATTTCTACAATGTTTCCGAAGTGGCCACCTATGAATACTGTAGAAACCATGGGCTTAGTAGTGAACAATGGTGTAAATTAATATTTAAATATTCTTTTATGAAAAAATATTTGTGTAAACTCATGAAAGTCAATTCATGTTTATTTATTCATTAATATTTTTATATTTTACTGTTTTATTGAACATTAAAAAAAAAAATGATTTTATGCAATTTTTTTTTCTTTGAAAAATGTGATTATTTCTCAACTAAGTCAACATTTAATCTAGTGTCTGATTGTTTCATTTGAAAAAGTAATAAAAAATACATTTTATGTAAATATGGTTGCTTAGAATATTCATCTCTCTTTGAAGTTTTAATGATAAAAAATACCTCGTTTGATATATTATCATGCTATAAGTTCTGTTATTTTGGATTGTTTTAAGTTTCGAATTTTTAAATAAATACATTTATCTGATAATATTAATCTTAAAAAATTCAGTCTTTGTTAAAATATTTACAATTTTGAAGAATTGGGAACAATATGTGTCTAAATGAAGTACATTTTATATTTGTAATACTTTTAAATACGAATTAAGTACAAATCTAAAAGTTGATCTAAGGAAGTATATTTATTTTTTAACTGAGAGCATTTCTTATGCATATAAATAAAAAAAGGGTTAAGTAAATATATATAGAACATTGAATATTTTTTGTTTGGGCCTTCAAAATACCCTTCTCTATCACTAAGTAAATTGCTTAAATACAAAGTTAGATTTTAGACAATAGTAGTTTCTTTTGCTTTGAAAGAAAGATTATTTATGGAGTTGAAAACAGTTTCTATATTGTTTGGGGTTAATGGGTCTGTAATTAATCAAAGTTCAAAACAAAGTGATGTCAGATTAATGTAACTCAAAACTTCAATATAAATTTTTTAAATAAAAAATAAATTTTAAAATGAAATGCTTTCATTTTGATTAAAAGAAATACATTTATTTTTTCTTATTATTCTAGTAAACATTTAACACAACATAAAATCTGAAAGTATAGAAATACCAAGCTGCCCACTACTAGATCCTACTAACATTTTCAAGACAGCTGACTCTGAAGGTTAGGTATGGAATATGTTTCCAAATAAAAAATATTTTAGTTTTAACCCACCCATACTTATCTTTGCATAGTGTGTGGGACAACTAATATTATCCAAAAGATTTCATATATAATGTTTGCAACATTGATGTTCCTGATAATCAACGCCTTCCCGAAAAAACAAATCACCAGTGCATCGACAATCTAGCCTAGTTTTTGACCAATGTTTTATAACAATCGATTATTTTATTTATTAGTAATATGCTAGTAACACCAAAAATCTGTAGTGACTTAAGCTGGGGAGCCGATGTCACTGTTTCGCAATTGTCGACACTACCAATGCCTTCATTGATTGAGGAATATATTTTTGCAGGCCAAACCCTGGATCAACACACTAATTTTGGATAATTTCAACAGAATTGTGTAGTGACACTAATATTTTTACTTGTTAGCTTAAGTTTATGTTCAGTTTGTGTTCTTTCATCTCAATAAGTCATGAGTATAAGTCTGACGTTTAGATTTTTGGAATTTAATCTAAAATTTGCAATAGCAAATTTTAGATTATATTTTCGACAACCAAATACTTTCTAACTTTATATATTTTTTTCTAAAAGCATGAAATAAAGCTTAATAAATTGAATATATTAGATGAGTCTTACATTATACTGTGCATTTTTTCTTTTTCGGAAGAACTTACAATTAAGATAATTAAGCGAAAATTCGCTGAGATCTGAGGGATTGCGCTTAAATTCTTCCTTTTTCCGTTGATTTGATAAATGATCCTACAATTTTTATTTTATTTATATACAATATTACAACCTGGTTTTAAATTGTTAAGAGTATTTATGTAAAACATAATTAGGAGAAGGGGGGGGGGTGAATATGTTCTTATCTGCATGTGGTTGCTTTCTTTCTTCCCACATATGGAAAAACATATTGCCGCGAAGCTGAACGGGTCCAAGGCTCTGTGGCTTTTAGTGGTAGAAAACGAGTCTACGAAGCCACGGGTCGCGGTCCTTGCCGGCGCGCAACATTTGAGTTTATTATTTACTTCCGTTATAATTTCCAGAAGCTTCTGGAGTGTTCAGTTTAACTTCCGTTTCCTCTTTAGTTATTTCTAGGAAGTTTCTAGAGCATTCTTTGCTATGTATATATAAGTTATAAGTGGTTGTTCTAGTTCAGTCTTATGACATGTGCTTTGTAATCTGGTCGTCTCAATAAACCTGCTTTTGAACTTTAGCTAGGCACATTTATTAAGCGTCTTAAACGTGACAGGGCACAGGGGAAGATCTGAGGGATTGCGCTTAAATTCTTCCATTTTCCTTTGATTTGATAAATGACCCCATAATTTGAATTTTACTAATGTACAATATTGCAACCTGGTTTTAAATTGTTAAGAGTATTTATAAAAAACATAATTAGGAGGGAGGGGTGTGTGTGTGAATATGTTCTTATCTGCATGTGGTTGTTTTTTTTCTGCCAACAATAAGGAAAAGCATATACATCAGATTGTCATTTTTAATAGTTAGTTCTAAGCAGTTTTTATGGAGTTGTTTCGCTGTTTTAGAAGCACCTAAGTTGGTGTATGTGGTGGAAACTAAAATATTAATAACACACTGAGTAATGTTACCCTATTTTTTCCGATTTTAATATTTGAAATAAAAAAAATATCAATCTAATGATACTCAACACCTTAAAATAGAACATCCTCAAAAACTTATCATATTGGAAGGAAATTTAAGACGTTCCGTAAAAAAATTAATTACTGAGAACTAGAATTTCTTTAAGTATTTTGTTTTCTCACTTACATCCGACGCTTTACTTTTTTGTCTTGAGGAGTCATTGGCGTAGAAACTTAGTGGTCAAATAAACCGCAGCATCTTTTAAGATAGTTGCTTTTCGAGAAATAAAAGAACGGATGGTTGGAGTAGAAAGATTTCAACTTCTGTAAGAATTCGCAAGTTAACAACTACTTATTTTTTTATTCTTTCAGACAGGAAAAAGTTTTTTGTCCTTGGGGATTTCAGTAAAAACTCTGGACAAGAGATGCAGTGAAGGAGCAGAAACTAATCTGGACGGAGACTAGAGTTTAAGTAAAAACATTATCTAGCTACAACGTTAATAGGGACATATTATTCAATAAAATGTCTCCTTATCATTTTTAAACCATCTTAAAAGTATTCTATCTACATGAAGTTGTGCTTTTTTGTTATTCTGTTGCTGTATTTAAGGGTTTGTATTTCAGATTATGTTTGGAATATTTTAAAAGGTCATTGACTCCATATTAGTTTAATTTAATTTTTGTAATTGACACTTTTAAAAGATACCTTTATATGTAATTAGGATATTGCAATGTGAAATGCAATATAGTTATCTCTAAAGTACAATTGAATTCAACTAAACATTCTCAATTTGCTTTTGTTATTGAAAGTTTTTTTTAATCGATCTACTAAAACATATTGGTTTCTCGAGTGACAAATGTTTTCAAAACAACAATGTGTTGATATTAAATATTGTACTATTTTACTCTTGAATTGACAAATAAAATGGCGTAGTTTTACTTCATTCTTATTTCTCTACCATTGATACCATCTCCCATAAGACAACTAAACAGGGTAAAAACTCGCTAAGTATAAAATCTATAAAAAGTTATGTGTTCTAATAGCCATGCGGCTGCGTATAATAATTTATTTGGGGTACTTTTTCACCATGAACTAAATTATATTTAATGAATTAATTGGATTGAGATATTACACGAGCTATAACAGAAGCTGAGATGTAAGAGGTCTGAAGCCGGCCTAAGCTCGCTCCACATAATATACACTTGCATGTTTTAACGCTTTGACATTGAAGTTGGCGGCAAAACACTGCCACGTTCCTATATACTTCTATTTTTAAAGTTTTTAAGTTTTTTTTAAATTAAAATCAAGTTTAATGCGTTTTTGTTATTTATACGTTAAAATCAAAATTAGCTGTTTTATAAGGTATAGATGTACTTACTTGCTTTTAAAAGATATCCGTTAAACTTCATGGAAGATAAAATTCTATATCAAAGGTAAACATATTGACGCGTTGATCTTTTCCAGCACTTACCCATAAACTAGACAGCAACACAATCATAACTTTCCAGCTGATAACTTATATAATATAGAGAGTAGCATGAAAACGGGATTACTTTACTCTCAACTATATTTCTGCCCTGTGTTATTCAGTAAAAATACAAATGGCATGCGACTGTCAGAGTTTTAGGTAAGGAAAAAGCGATCCTTTGTTAAAATAAGTGGGTGATTAGCTTTTTCAAATTTAATATTAAAATATAGAACTATGTGTTTGGATAAAAGTTAATTGTATTTTTCAACATTTTGAAATTGAGAAATGCAAACTAGCCTTTTAATTGAAAATAAAACCTCGATTTCTTTATTAAATCGTCTTCACTTGGAAGTAGCACACTTGGATAAAGTAAACATTTATGTTTTTAAGCAGATAAGAGTTATTTTTGCTATAATTTTAGCCAATAGCATTTACCTCATTCAAGTTGTAATTGGCAAACATTATCGGAGCTTATATACGGTTAAAAAATTACAATGTTTAAAATTGTTGTAATTGAATTAATTTGATTTGAAAACAGCTAAAGAAAATTTGCATTTTATATTCGTCTTCCAAATTAATCATCGAAATGGGAGATACTGATTAGTTTATCGTAGCAGCCCTTAAGTACAACAAAGCTTCTTCCAGTGACAAAATGAGTGTTCCCTGTAGAGAACCTCTTCAACGCATCTTAAGATTTGTTGAAGACTGGAGGCGTCCTATTTAAATAAACCAGAGATCCAAAATCCTACTTTGCTTAAGTTCTTCAGTAGATTATCTCGAGAGAGGGGTAGAATTAATGCAATACATAGTTTGCTTCATTTAATTTAATTCAATTCAGTGAAGTAGCTCTTAAAAGCTTTGTTGTTTTAACGTGTCCATTTAAAGATGTCATCAGAAGTTTGTGAAGGGTTGACATTGTTTTAAACACAGATTAGTTTACAATGTAATTGTTGGTCTTATTTAACAAATGAAACTATCAGCTGGGTATGGAATCTTTATTTCTCACGAATATGTCACGTTAATACAAATTGTTTTACATTTATCATAATGATAACCCAAATTCAGGTAAATTTTGCAACTCTAATTTCAGAAATGAAATTAGTGGACAACATAAACACTATATATTCTATTACACTACTAACACTCAGTTTTACAATAGTTAGTATGTTTTGACATTTATTCTGAGGGACGCAACACAACATTATACACAATAGTTTGCAAACACTTCGAGTGGCTAATAGACAAAAAGTGGATTTTGATTTCGATATCAAATTATTTACATTGGGGACTGCAATCGTGTTTCAAATCGCTTCTTTCCAGTGTTTTAGATTCAATTAACCTTTGAATTAAAAATACTCATTCAGTTTTATGTGAAAATTTAGCTTCAGACTTATTATTGTGGTAAATAGATTTCAATGTCCAAACCCTGGATTTTACCTGGATACTGAATACAAATATTCAAATATCCAAATAAATATATTCCTGAACAATTGCAAATCCCCTACAGTTGGAAATATTGAAAATAAAGTTGCTTTTTTATAAAATGATATAAAAGCAATAAATACATAAGGATTGTTTTAAGAAAAATACTTTTATTTATAGCAATAAAACACAAGTACTACTGTAATTTCCTAAATGCGAATTATGTACTTCAGGAAGAGTGAAAGCAGCCATTATTGAGTGAAATGCCTTCTTTAATAGATAAGCATAGTATACCATTAACCTCAATCATTAAAAAAATGAGTTGATGGTTCAATAATGAAAATTCCTTATCTATAATAATAATGATAATATAATATAAAACTAATAAAAGATATAATACTCATGGAAAAAATATCAACCGTTTCCAATTAGTTTTAAATATTCATGCTAGTATTTGGCATGAAACATATTAAAAAAAAATTAATTATGAGAATGAAGATTATGCCATTTCAATGTTACAGACAATTACAAAAAGAACTGTTTAACATTTTTATGTGGATGACAATTTTCCATATACAAGTTATATAGAGAAATACACATTCTGAGGAACGTTGCAAATTGAGTGAATAATAAAGTCGCTTATTAATATGGCAATATTTTGAATTGCTCAGTCTATTGACTTTCAAACACTAAAAATAAATTACAGGTGAAAACACTACACATTTGATTAAAGGCGTTGGTGCGTACTGTTCATATATTCCTAGTAGTTATATACTCTAAACATCGATTTCTACATCTATATTCTACTCTAAATGTTTACTGTAATGCCACTTACAAAAGTCAATCCTCAAATTAATTTTCACTCATTTGCAACTGGCTTTACACTTTTGGCTCATGTTTCACTCTTCCAACTTCACTTCGTAAAGTAAAAATTAAGTATTCCAATATATAATTATTCAGTTAGTAAATAGGATGAAAAAGTTCTTCATCTCTTCTCAGTTCTTCACAACAATACGGCTATACAAGACAAAAATATACACAATATTTAGAGATCATGCTATTGGGGATTTACAAGAGGCAGAAAAAATGACAATTCTATCCTCTTAACATTAAGTAGGTGCATGATTAAGATATCACATTGAGTAGGCACAAAATCCCACAAACATTCTGGAAATATGCATCCCACATTATTATAATTTGTATTTTCTAATTATATATACATACTGAATCATGTTCAGAAACACTAGTGCCTTGAGGTGTTATTACATCTACATCAAATTTACACAGCATGCAAACGTGAATCAACTAAAAATGACACGTCCAATAGCCCACGACAAGCAGCTAAAAACGGACAAGTGCAGTGCTTTGAAAGATCACATCAGGAAAGTCTACATACTCTGATGCAGTCGGCAGCCGCTCAGTTTGCTTTCAATTCCGCTTCAAGCAAAATTCTTTGCATTCCGGCTGAATTAGATGTTCCTGAAAGAGAAGAAAAAGAAGGTTCACTTATCCATTCCAAATACCCGTTCTATTTCTATAATATTTCGATAAAATTCAAATATAACTGACTAGTCCATCGCAATACCTCGCGATTCATTGATCTATGAAAGTGAGATGCAGCGTGAAATTTCCGTTCACTCTACAGGCTAAGAAGGAATGCTCCAAGAAGATAAAATGGTATTTTTAGTATTTTTCTATAACTCTTTTGGATAGAATCAGATAAGTTGATTTTACAAATTAAAAACACTACTTTCACGAATTTTTGGTATTTATCAATGTGGGAGTTGAGTTTTTAATCTGTTGTAAATTATAAATATCACATCTTAAAAATTTAACCAGAGAAATTGTACTCGAAAAATATTTTTCATTAAAAAAGAAACGCCGGATGTCTGCGAACTTTTTTTTTAAATCCTGAACAGGTAAAATAGGATAGACAGGTTTTTTTCTAAACAAAATAATAAATAAATGATATTTGATTGAGCATGGTGAATTTTTGTTGTCATTATTTTATACTTTAGAGAAAAGGCTACATCACAATATGAATACCAAGAGGTCTTTAACTATTATTTCTCCAAAGACTTACTTAGCAAACTAACATATATTTTCTATTACCTACTTAAGAGTTAAGAATCTTTTGAAACAAATATTCGATGAAAGTATGACGTGAAAAACTTTTACAGCTTTTGCACATAAAATAATGTAATTAGTAGTAAATTTTGTCCATTAACGAAATGTTCAATCTGCAAAGTTTTACCATTTGTATATCTAAACATCCAATTTCTTTCAAAGCTGTGTAACTGAACTGAAGAATTCTAAACGACTAAGTACAAATCTTTACATATTTAAACGACTAGGCACAAATCTCTACATATTTAAAAATACTATTTGACAAGTGCCTTGTGCAATCTCCAGAATTGCGTTGTCAGTAGGAATGTCATGAATACTTGTTCGAATTCAGTTTTGTTTCTTTTGCCATGCGTCTTGTGCAATCTCCAGAAATCGGTTACTTAAGCATTGTTAAGTATTTTCTGAAAAAAAATCACAATTCGTTTTTTTATACAATTGTTTTATAGGTTTAAGTTTTAGACAAGCTCCAATTTCTAGATTTATATTTGGAATGCATTTAGCGCATTATAAACTTAAATAAATAATTTTATTTTTGATTACAATTAAGGATAAAACCGTTTATGTTATGCAACGCTTTTCCAATAAGCTAACTATTCAAATAACTGGAATAAACAAGTAGTTTTACATTTATTTTATTCAGAAAACTTGCATTAAATTAAATGTACTTCAAAAATACAAATAAGAACGAAGTGGAAAAACCAATTACTCAATCTTTTAGAACACTAGTCATTTTAAAGGATTGAACACGTTATGCATATTGTGTTTCAAATTACTTTCCAAAACTGATGCATTATTCAGTTTAGAATTCACATGCTAAATTCTATTTTCGTAGCATTCACGTAAATATTTTATTAGGAAAATGTATGCATTCAACTTAAATACGTAGAAAACTAATCCGTGAGAGCTATTAAAATGCTAATATTTCATAAGAGTTTAAGAAAATTGACATTTGTTTTTAATATATAAGAATCGGGTTGAATATTGTGTCATAAATACTTAATGCTTCAAAAATAATGTAGTATGGAAAATAAACTATGCAAAATGGTTATTTTTTAGTGGCAGAATTATTATTATTATTATTATTATTTTTTTTTTATTCTTTTGTGATGTCTGTTTCTGTGCGTCTCCATGTAAAGCGTTAAAATATGAAGTGATTAAGTCATATTTAGTTTATTTAAATACCAAATGCGTTTAATTTTGTTCCAAAAACCTATTATTTATGCATAAACGTAAGCTCCTAGACCTTTTATACTTTAACAGGAATTGTCTGTTATAAAATTAAGAAAGATGCCAAAAAATTACTTTTATTTATAATGACTATTGTGGTTTTAATTTTATTTTTTACTTTACATTAATATTATTACTTTGAGCAATCTTTTTATTTGACAGTATACGCTTTTTGCCATTTGAAACGTAAATGCAAGAAAGATAACTAAACTTTTCTTTGAAGGTATTCCGCTTATATTGGGGGAGATTTCTTTTTATATGTTAGGCTCAATATTGACCATACTTGTGTTTCCACCCTGTCAATCTAACACGACCAACTCGTTTACTTCATAACTAGACTTATGCTTATTTTAATTAAATTGTGTTATAACTTATTAACCAAATTTTTTTAATTTATTACAGTAATTATAATTTTAATTACCACTTGTCCACATTTTAATATTTTAAATAAAGGGAATAATTTTATTAAAATTTTTTGAATGATCGTAAATAATTATTTGAAAAACTACCTTATGAGGTTAAAATCTTTACTTAAAGTAATTTATGTTTAAGTAAATCTATCTAAACACATTTTTTTAAAAATCCTGGATTAGTTTTCCATTTGCTCTAGTATAACCTACGAAATAATTTATTCCTTTAAATAAACTAATACAGTTCATCTTCCTTATTTCTAGAATGTATACTATTTCAGTACAGAAATGTGATAAACTATTTTATAGTCAACATATAATTGATAAAAGTTCTAACTGGAACTCCTTCAACCGATCCTGAGATCCACCTCAATTTCATCAACGCAAGTAAAGGTATATTACGTGATTTATTTCTTAACTAAGTATTAATTTATTTGGAGTATTTTCCGATTTGAATGGAATATTTCCCGACTAATCACGGCACCTGGCATCCTTTGCAATTTCAATGCATCCTTATAAAGGGCGTGTGATGTGTGTGTGACATGGGAGCGCGTACCTCAATTCATTAGCTTGAAGGGGGAATGGTGGAAAATTCGGGTGACCGCTCTTTCTCTATACCATGATTGGAACTAGTCGAATGCTGGTGACGCTTTGCACAATAAGCAGACCCTTAACACTTTGAATCTCTAGCTGTATTGACAAAATGAGATTTCAACTTCATCCCACGGTTTCATTGTATTTCAGATAATATCTGTTCGCGTTTCATAAGATTTTATTTGCCTTTGAAAAAAGTTTATCGAATGTGTGAGAATTTCATGCTTTACTTCCCAGGGATAGTTGAATCTGAATTTTAAGAAATCATTTACATAAATGAAACTGGAAGTTCTCACTATCAAGTTGTAAAAATCATATTTTCATCCGTTTTGAATTGTTGCATACGTTATATCTTAAAATAGGTTAAAAGAGTAAAATACAAAGTGGCGTTGGAAAGTAACAGATATAACTTCCCATTTAAACCAGCTACATAATGCAATTTATTTCTTTATGAATTATATTAAGTGCACTAATTGTAAAAAGAGATAGAGACTTTCAGTAACAAAAAAAAGAACAATTATCTGAATTATTTGTATCAAATCGTTTGTAAAAATTAAATGGAATGTCTCTTTAAGAAACAAGTCCTTTATTCATATAGTTTAAGGAAAAAGTTCATGTCTTGCACTGTTTCCAGTAACCCTTAACTTCTAATTTAATCTTCTGCGAAATTCTTTGATCCTTGTTCCACGGAAAAAACATGTATAAAATACTACATTAGAATTTTCCTATACAAATATAGTGATGCAATAATGTATAGTGATACATTTTTGTTTACACACATACGAATGTGTCCCAAGGTACATTTTCATTAATAAGATACCAAACGATTTAGAGAAATAAAGCATAATTGAGTACATAAATCAGTCAAACTCGTATGTCAAGCTCACTAATACGGAATTCTCAAATATTATTATAAACGAATTAAAATAAATGAGCCCTTTCAAATTAAGTATGAATATAAATGCAAATGTGACTCTGTGAATAATATATTATTGATATATATTACTACTTGATACGCTTTTTTCTCTAAATATGATAGTAAATTAAACTTTATAAATGTGTTCTACAATGATAGGTCGATTTAAATTTTATATTAGTGCTGATTTTCCTTAGTTTATAAATCTAACAGTAGTTGAAAGAAATTGTAATCTTATGACTTTACTTCAGATAAAGGTATTACAAGAACCATACATGTTTGATAAATAATGTGCTTAATATAATGTATAATTAGAGAATTGAAATATTGTGATAAAAATAATATGGAATAACATATCATGGTTTATAGGGTAAGAGAATAATAGAACTTTAGTTTTTATTATTAATATTTGCTTATTTTTTTAAAGCCGTTGAGCTTATTGACTTTTCTATTCAAATATAGACTAAACGAACCACCACTCTATTTTTAGTAACGAGTAATAATTTATATAGTGATTTGAAAAAAAAAAATAATTTAATACCTAATTTGTATGTTAAAATAAAAAAAAATCTGAACAGTGTCTATATCTTGTATGCTAATTGATAAAAAAATGATCGGACAGTACATATATGATTCGCGGAAGGCTTTTTGTAAATATAAATAGTTTTACAGTTTTAGTTTTAGTAATAGTTACAAGTTTTAGTTAATAGTTCACGCCTTAAAATATTCAATGGAATTGGTATTGGTACTCCATTTTGGGATTTAACACTAAAAAATTTTGAAATCAAAAAATAATAAATAATCTATTAATTGTTTGTAATGAAAAGAAAATAACGATATACTGTTAAAAAAAACATTAGTTTTCAAGTTATAATGCTAAAATAATCTATTTATTTGTTTGAAACAAAAGTTTGTTAAGGTACGTATAAATAACATTCAGCTTGGGGATTAAATATTTTTTTAATTATTACTAATAGTACAATTTATAAATTTTCATAAATATAATTTTTTTTTACTCCATTAGATTCACTACTGCTATCTCCCCCTCCCCCATCCCCTTCTTCTCCAGATATTGTTGTATTCTGTTCTTACTTTTGGTTTCACAAAATACTAGGAATGTGTAAAAAGGCCTTACCTTGGAGACATTTACTCACAAGTAAAAGCCTTGAAATGAGTTAGGCGAACGGTCATTAATTTTTTTTTCACTACCTATAAAAATTGCTTTTCGATATTGATACAAACCACAAATACGTGTTTGGTAAATATGATAATTTTTCAATACATGATAAGGGCGCATTTTAAATTTAGT
Organism: Linyphia triangularis; assembly: GCA_963978545.1. NCBI lineage: Eukaryota > Metazoa > Arthropoda > Arachnida > Araneae > Linyphiidae > Linyphia > Linyphia triangularis. The sequence continues at coordinate 80,566,203 of OZ021721.1, read as the reverse complement.
ATACATGAAGTATTCTTAATAAAATTACGTAGTAAAAGTTCTCAGAGAGTTTGTATGACTAAACAATATAAGGAATTAATTAGTACACAGAACTATAAAAAACCATAAAACTGTTGCAAACTGTTTTATCCTAAGACTTTTAGAACCAAAAATACAACCCTGGTATGGATTTGTATACACCGTATAACTCTCACTATTATATTCCAAATATTTTTATGGAATCTTCAATAAAAGAAAATGAAGAAGTAATCAGAAATTTGTAATAAATGAGCAATAAGACAATTTAAAAATTAATTAAAAAAGGATAATGGTCTCTTTTTTTAAAATTTGCTATCTTTATAACCCCATTTTGTTTCGTGAAACATAACACAGAAAAGGGAAAATATTAATTTGAGTTTCAACGTACACGCGATGAGTTAATGAAAGCTATGAACATTCGTAGTTTTTGCAATTAGTACTTATTTCTTAGTGTACGGTAAGCATTTGTGTATATTATCAGACGACTAATTAAAATGTAAATTCAGTTGAGGTGAAGACGATAAAAAATATTGATTATATAAAACAACATCGACTCGAAAGCTTTGGATTCTCACACGCAATCAAACGCAACACGCAATCAAAAAGTAAAAAGCAAATATTTGGAGCAATTTAAGTATTTTACATATTTCATTTTTGATTAATCATAGTTAAGTTTAATTAATATAAATTGTAACTATATATTTTAACAATTTAAAATGAAAACTTTTAGCCTTGTGACAAAGATTTTATCAATGAAAACATTTTTCTCTATTTTAATCACAAATGCAAAAAATACACGATTGGTATCTAAATAAATTTAAATCGTCGTTTTCTCTAAATGGATTTATAGTGCAAAGTACAATTTAAACTGGTTGATACGAAATTCGATGTGTAAAATTTCGAATATAATTTTTTTATGCACACATAGAGATCAATAACTTATACTCCATTTAACATAAAGATATTTTTTTAAATTATATGACTTTTTTAAAATTAATACACTAATTTTGGAAAGATAATTTAAAAATGTCTTGATTAAGGTAAATACACTTTAGAAAATTAACGAATAACTTGAAAGGAATTCCATACATATTTTACAATTGAATTACTAATTTAAAGAGCATATTTTTTAAAGGGAAAAATGTAATATATTTGCAGTAAGACAAAAGCAAAAATTTACAAAGAAAACCTTCATTTGACTCAAAATCTACAGACGAGAAAAGGGCAATGAATATCCATTAAATAACTAGCCATATACAAGAAACGATTGTCTTAAAAGTTGGATCCTTTTTGCTTCTCTACTCATTTATGCCGTAAAATACTTATCGCTTTATGAAACATTTCCTTTTAACTGCAGAACTAAACTTCTCCAGAAATGCATTCCCAAAGTAAATAAACCATTGAAGTCCTCAGCTCAAGGGAAACGCGAGCATAATCCTGTTCCCAAAATCGCTTTTGTATTTATTCTCCGATTCCCTTTCATCGGAGAATCCTTGCAACAATGATGAAACATTAGTTTATTCTCCCCTTAGCATCTTCCCGTCTAATGTTAGTTGATCCCGTATTGTCCAACAAATTCATTTCCTCATCTATGGAATATTCCGTTTGAAATGAATTTCGTAGATAGATTTGTTCGGGATGACGTGAAGTTTGGCGCAATGTGGCCCACATGCAGGATTATATTTAGAGTCCCGTAGCGTGAAGGACGGAGCGAGCACGGTGCCAAATAAATTTGGCTCTCGAACTCTATAAGATTGCGTCTGTTTACTTCCTCTACCTATCACGTGCTTTGGAGACAGTTATTGCAAGATTGTTTCTGTTCTGTTTTCGGATTTTTAAATGAAATGGTTGATAGGTTTTCTATTTGGATGTATAATTATTTATGTTCACCATCTATCTGATACTTTGATGCTTTTCAAATATAACCTATTGTGGATCTGAAAAAAAGCCCACGTAGAATTGTTATATATTTTAAATCATATATGATCATTTAGATTATTTAAGTTAGCTAAAAATTTTCTTTTGTCTAAACAGTTTAGGATCATACAAAAGTAGTTATTGCTGAAGTTTGATATCATATAGATTATCAAATATTAATTTTATTAATTATTTCTCAGTCAGTCAAGTAATGTGATTTTTTAAGTAGTAAGTAAGGAACCAACATCTTAAACGGAATAATATTTAAGTAGTGTTATCACGTTTGTTTATAGTACTCGATTGGTCATGGTAAAATGTCTGCACCAGAGCTGCACTATGTTGAAGTATCAAAACAAAATCTGGACTACTTATAATTATCAAAATGTCAGACGGGGAGGGGGGGGGGACCTTTGGGAGGTGTTTGATCACTGATGAGTGTTCATAAGTGGTTTCTACTCTGCGAGCATATTATCCCATTTGAATAGTGGCCATACTGTACCACATATTATGATGTGAAATAGGTTGCTCTTGGTTACTAGCAGCTGCTAATTAGTTTAGGAGAGAATTGTTACTATAGGTCATTAATGGTGATTGATAAGCATTCTCCGGTTTCGTCGATAGCAAAGCATGCCTATCTAGAAGTTTCAGTAAGAGATCAGTGTTTCAGCTTCTACTCTGTATTATTGTAGTAGGACCCTTATACAAAGGCTCTCTACATCTGAGGTCAATACTTCCAGATAAAACTAGAAATGCTACAGAAATGAAAGATATGTTACAGGAAAGGATGTATCGAGACGATTCCCCGTAGAAAAATTTGACGGAAAGTCATTTTGCAGTTCGATCATCGTAATTGTAAATTCTATAATCATATGTCATAGAATGCTTCCAGATAGAAATATTAGATTTCAATTTTGAAATTGAGTGACAAGTTTTCTCTCCACTGTCTTAAATTTGGTCATATTTTTGTTTAATAAAAAAAATCGAATTTGGCAGAGTTTTTTTACTGTATATTGTCAACTTTAATAGGGAAAGATTCAAGTCATTAAATGTAGCCAAGTTGTACATGTTTGGTATCTGGATCTGATGTAGAATGGAGTTTTGATTTAATAGCCCGTAAATTAGCCCATGTCAACCGGTTTGGACCAGAAATCAAAATAAGTAAAAAAATGAGTCAAAATAAGTCGATTGTTAAACATTCAAATTCATCTTACGCTACATTATTTATCGTTAATGCTTAAATTTAATGTCCCCTTAATACTGATGTTTCGTACACATTTTTTGTTTATGTCCAGTTAGCTAAATTTCTCAAAAAAAAGAAAGAAAAAAAAAGCCGGCTTATTTTTTAAACTCCTCTGCTAAGGACTTGAAAAAAGATCATTATTATTTGATGAATGTTTTCTCCCATCGATGCACAAAAAAGCATTTGTAAATGGCTTTAGCTTAGCTACGATTTTTTTATTTTTACGCTTTAGTTGATAGTGTTGCCACTTTTTCCCCTAAAAATACCTGAAGTGAAGATTAAATATATTTACAATTTTTTTGCTTAGTACGTTAAACAATTTGGACATTTAAAATAATTAAAAAATTTTGTGGTCTATATCTGTTTTTAGAAAAGTAAATTCACACATTGCTAATAGAAAATTTAATAAAATCTGTTCTGATACAAAATGTATTTAATGTGTAATTAAAACTTTCTGTTTCATAAAAGAGATTACCTCCACACATTTTTTCTTCGATGCAAATAATTCATAACCATTACAATACATTGAATTTGAGAATTGAAATGATCAATTTGGGTAGAACCGTTGTATTCCCTCATCACGTAGCTCTTTAAAATGGTAAAAGTCACGTTTTTTTAATTTCCGTTGTATTCCAGTTAATTTTAAAAATAAGGTTAGTACTTTTTGCAATTTTTTTTTTATTGTGATTTGATCTCGAGACTAGTTATTGACATTTTCTCCCCTACAGGGGACGCATAAAAATTAAAATTTTATATATTTTTTAATAACTGAACCATCTAAATCACGTTTATTTTTTAGGAGTTCTTGATTTATTTTGAGTATTTCTCAATTCTCGCTGATGCTCTATATCTAATACTATGAGAAATCAACCACGTAATAACCTTGTTGATATATCTTGTATGTATAAAAGAAAGGGCAGATTAAAAGATAATGAACGCAGTATATTGAAATTGTAATCAATCTACTGATTCTGCAGTAACTCTATTCAGAATATAATTACTGGATAATTACGTTTTGAGTCAGCTCATCTGGTCAACTGCTTCTATTTGCATATTGCATTTCCAAATCACCTCTGGAATGATTCATGAAGTTTCGTACAATAATCCTCATAATGTTTGAAGAGGTGCAAGGCTAAAGATTATTGCTAGAAGTAATCTCAAATAAATATTTCAAAGTTAATTTGTTCTCTGAACGGTTTTGAACAAACCTTGGCAATGTTAAAACTAACAAAATAATGAGAATGAACAAATTTCATTCATCGAACCAATGTTGTTCTTGATATACGAAATACTTTAAGATATGGAATTAGAAAATAAAACTACTATAAAAAATATTACTTAACAAAATTAATAAAAAAACATTGCCTCTCTTTTACTATTCATTCCCTGTTTTTTTTTAAATACTTGGCTTAATACAATATAAGTTTTACTAAAAATGCTCCCTTTTCTTCCAATGTATAAATATGTATCATCCTCAAGTTAGCATTACATTTGTTTAACTTTTAATTAATTGTAATGTTAACTTGGAACGATACTATTATTGGCTTAATTTCTATGAAGAGTTGTATTAAACTGCAATCCTGTACCAAAGCGTTTCATTTTAACGAATATTTACTTATCCAAAGAATTTAATTTAAAACTTAAGTCATCCGTCACATTTAATTAAAAATAACTTTTCTATTCGACAGGCCGTCTGCGTATTACGATTAGTATTTTGATACTATAACCATACATTTTTATAAAGTAATTTTTTTAAACTAGTCTCAGAGTAAAAATAACATGTAATCAAACGTAACAACAAACCCTGCAATTTTTTCAAATGGAAAATATCTGAACATTGACTGCGACGTATTTTTTTAATGTTGAAATATTCTTCGTGAATATATTTTAGGAAAAGGAATTTGGGGAAAATACAATAAAGTAAATAATGAAAACCATTGATGTTTCTAAATTCACAAGAGGAAAATATGTGGTATTTGGGACTGAAAACAATATTCTTGTCTACTAGTGTTCAAAATAGTTGTCTCCCCCTCATTTGGCACGATGCACTACAGATCTGAAATAGGTTTAGTGGGTTATGTTCAAAACGTTTTTCCTTTTCCCCTCCATTTCAATTTGCAATTAACTTGTTTATACATACAATAAAGAAATAATCATTTACAATTGCATCGTTAACAGCAATTTATAATAGATTAATATGTATTTAATAATGATTCTTTATCGTAATTGTCTACATTGGAAAACTTCGTTAATAAAAACATTGATTCTCTATCACTTGATTTATACTTATGCGAAATATCCATAGAAGATGAGTAAAATGAATATAACTTAAATGGTCATGCTTTTCATAATGCTAAAAATACTCACTTATAAGGAAAGGCTGGCATAAAAAATTTGATCGGACTCATACAATGAAGACTAATAATTAAAAAAAAAAAACTATTTTTAAATTTATATATGTCAAACCAGTAGCAATTAGTTCTCAGAATTTTCGGTGTGTGCAGATATTATAATTTTTTTTTTTTTAAATTTATATTTTATGTATTATATATATGAACAGTGTTTTTTTTTTTTTTTTTTTTTTTTTGACAATCCCTTTTTTTCCTTTATACAAAACCAAAGTTGATAAATGATATACCTATTTAATGGCTAATACCTCCATTTCTGATTTTAGTTTATTTACAATTGCACCTGTTGTAATTTGTTTGAAAATCGAAGTTCAAAAAAATTATTTTGTTACTCTATTAGAGGGGACTCTTAAAGGGTATTTTTTAACTCTATGAAGACACTCCATGTAGCAGATGCGTCGACTCGGCCTGGCAACGATCACCTCCTTTCAAGTCATACTTTAAACTGCAGTATATAAATGCATTACTGTTTAAGAGACGTAGTTTTTCGCTTTAAACAATTTACTTCATTATTTGTTTATAAATCGAACTTAAATGTAAAAAAAATTCCACCAGATACTTTATAATGGATGTATAGGATACGATTTATCCCCAAATTGATTAGTTACACGAGCCATGGCGTGCTGACTTCTGCTTTCCAAATAAAGTTTCATGAAACCTCTCAGCAATAGAATGCAATAAATAACTCTGATTAATCTCCAAACTAATAATTTTTCAAAACTATCTTAAATGCACAGGCAACACATAATAATGTGATCAAAATGTTCGAATCAAGAGATGTTTATTTCATAAAACACCTTGGAATAAAATTTAAAAGTTTATTTTCCAAAACACTAACGTTTAAGAAGCATTATTACCTGAGTGTTAGTAATTTATAAATTAACTTTCCAATTTTTTCCAAATCGTTTTAATTTAAATGATATACATCCCTTGTAGCGAATGTGTTTTTTACAAAGTATTGCTAAACTTCTCTGGATTTGGTAACATCTTTTCTCTAAGGGTACAAATTACATTTTGATTCAAATTTACCTCTCCTCTTCTCTTCTAAAACCCGTCTGTTATCTATAAATTTGTACTTCTCAAGACAGCACAAGCCCTAATGGATACCGTCTAATATCTCCGTCAGTGAAACATGAAACTGCTTTATAGCCTCACAAGGACGTGAGCTTTATGATTTTGCCACTTAGCCGAAGGCTATCCATAACACTGCACTTAAATGCACATTTTATGCAAGAGCCAAGAGTTTCTCGCTTAGTCCTATTTTCTGCTGAGAACGAAAATGGGTAATGCCTCCCCTGAACAAGAGTGAGGCAGCGCAACTCCTGCGTTTTATTGATTTGGACAGATGACAAATCAATTTATCTGTGCGGGGGTGGAAACCGACTCATGGTGGAAGAGAGTGTGGATGCCAAAACTAAGATCTACCTCTTTTCGTGCAATATGGTGGAGCGCTCTCTTTCAAATATTCAAATGAGACTATGAGGCACTTTTTGACTAAGTAGGTAATACTCTTATTACATGATGACAATATTCTGAGTTTGGTTTTACGGCAGGTTTGTGTTGTGTTTCATAGAACACGCTAAGTTATATATATATATATAAAGTTTATTTGTGTAGATTTAATAAGCAAAAATGTGAACTGACGCACGGGACATTTGAACCCGATGCACGGGACATTCTGTAAGCGATGCACGAGAGATACTATTTTTGGGAGTGGGAAACAGTGATATTTTTACTGTTAAAATTTGTGTATGTTTTGTTAGACAAATTATACATACTTTACACTACTTGTTAATCAAAGTGGGCATAATTTTGGAACATTCTGCTAGATAAGTTTGTTATTAGACGATTCTCAGGCTGATAAACGGGGACAGTTTGCGTTCTTTTTTCTACTCTTAAAAAATTTAAAATAACAAAAATATGATGAATTTCCTAGTTATGTTTTAGTTTTCTATAATTTTTGTTCGTCGTAAAGTTGTATAGAAAAATAATTGTTTTTGTAGGTCAAATATGCATTGATAAGTAATCGACGCACGGGACACGGAGAAACAAAAGAAAATTACACCCAAGACAAAAGTTTACATTTTCTCTGAATTTATAAGGATTAAATTATCAAATGCATAGGCACATTTGGGTAAATGTTATTAATACTATATCTATTAAAATTTTTGCAAAAAGATTATTTTTGTGGATTTAAAAAAAAAAGAAAAATGTAAACCTACGCACAGGACATTCGGAAACTGATGCACGGGACATACTATTTTAGAGTGGAATACGGTGATATTTTTACAGTTACAATTGTTGTTATTTTTTTAGACAAATTATACATACTTTATACTACTTGTTACTCAAAGTGGACACAATTTTGGACTATTTTGGTAGATGTATTTGCTATTTTCATTCAGAGGAGGTGTACCTTTCTGCTGCTTAGTAAATTATGCTTTAAAAAATTTAGATTCCTAATGAATTTTTTGGTACTACAAATTTACCGAGACACTTTAAAATTGTCGTATATATTAATTTGTTATCCCGTTAGTGAATGGAGTTTTTTTTTTTCTCTTTTTTTTCTTTAAACAACCTCAATTATTGATAACAAAGAAATGCTTAAAATTAAAGAATTATTTTTATAATTATTATTTATTAATTTATAAAAATAAATTTGAAAACAAGAATATTTTTAAAAATTCATTTCAAGTTAGAATGAGAGTTGCACAACTTCAAATACAAACACGTTTCCATAACATCTGATAATTTTTCACCCGTTGTTTTTTTCTTCACTGATTTAGAGACAGCTGCATAATATTTGTAAAAGCGCGAAAAATGATTTTTTTTTTTTTTGCCTGTGTCTTTAAAGGATAAATTCGTCTTATTCAAAGAAAGAAAACTCACAAGTCAAGTTTTTTTTTTCTATATTTTGCAAAATTCGGCCTAAGAATTTTATACTCTTAAGTCAAATTCCTTCTGACCAATGCTATGATTTGTGAACATTTCTTTATTGAATAAATAGTTTACAAATTCATTACAATTAATATGTTTTTATAAAAAAAAAATCATGTTTCACTCTGACGCATAGGACATGTGTAAGGACTTGAACTTTGAACTTAGTTTCATAACTTTTTCTACCTAGAATGTAATATTATTGAACTTTAGTATTTCTACTAATTATAATGACTATATTAAGTAAAATTTTTTTTTTAATTTGTTCCTTTAATATATATATATTTAAATTTTCTTAATACACTTAAACATTTTCACTTTACACTTTAATACACTTAAACACTTTAAACATTTAATTTAAAAAATTGTTAAAAGGTTTGAAATCACCTTCTAAAAGTTATTTGATTTTGGGAGGAAATTGTTCTCAAAAATAGGAATATTAAAATATATTAAGTCCTTAAATTTTGAAATAAAGAATTTTATTGAAAAACTTATTTAAATTTGGTTAAAGTTTTTCTTCTCATTTAAATTGTCAATAAAAAATTATATGATTGATGCAATTTTTATTTGATAAAACAAGCTGTATGCAATATTTCACTTAAGCATTTAAATTAACCAACCAAAAGTATTATCCCCATACATCATTTTTAAAGTTTACAGTATACTCTTGGGGTATGTTAAAAGTGATCAAATTCGATTACTCAAACTATTCTAACGCTTCGAAAAAACACTCTTTCATATTTTGAGTCTGAGCTCACTTTGAGTTATCCGCGATAATAAGAGCCATAAAAAGAGACATGAAAGAAAAAAGTTTTTGTCTCGGTACTTTTTTTTTCTTGCAGTCAATATTTTTTGTCTCAACATCTACCCGTGATACGACGCATATAAATAAATAGCGTACCTGTTCTTGTTATACCGAGAAAAAAAAAATCTATCCCTTCATTGCTCCTGACCTCGAAAACTTTCTCCGTCTCCCAAACCGACTGGATCCTAAGTCGTAGTTTATTTTGTTGAAACTCTCGGTGACAGGAATGTATTGTGTTTTGACAAATGGGAAGAATTATCTTTCTGTTCAGATATGCGCGTAATAATCACTGCCATATCCAGCAAGCACTCACTCAATGATATTCTTCCCGCAATACGCTCCATTTATTTCAATATTATTCATTAAACTTACTCATTTTACGAAAAGAAATGAGAGATTATCCTATAAATTGACATTTTTGAATTTATAATTAACAATTTCCACTGTTGCGTAATTTTTTATTGCAAGAAATTATTGTAGCCGGCATAAAATAGCAAATACATTACAAAATCATAAAATAACTACAGACATTACAAAATCCCATAACACTTAACACGGACACTGACTTATACACTTAAACACGGACATTAAAATTCGTCGGAATTCTTTTTGCTAAAATTATCTAAATTAGTCTCAATGTTTATCTAACACATTGACTAATGAGATTTCTCTTGTTAGTCAATGTGTTAAGTGCAATAATAAGGTAATTAAAATTTAAACCAATAGTATGTTTAGATTTGCAGTCCATCTATACTTTTTTTAAATTTTATAAATTCACTTAAACAAAATTCTTTATATTTTGAAAGATAATATCGCAGAAAGAAATCTGTGCAGTCCTCATACACAAAATTTCTTAACGTAAAATACGTTCAAACGTAACAGTAACATTTATAATTTTTAATAAAATAAATTAATTTATTGTCTTCTTCAGAAGTGGTAAAGCAATTATCAAAAGATTTAATTCCATAAAAAGATTGTATATTTGTACAATTTCAATATTCAAGTGATTTAGCAATTAAATTCTCACACACAAATTGTCATTGTATTTTAAAATCAACCTATTATCTCGGTGCAATAGAAAATTTTGTACTTACACTTTTAAGTATTTTTATTTTATAATATGCTTGAATGAGAGGTATATCTAAATTACTAAAATGTAATTATGAGAAATGAATAATGTAATTGCTTTCACCCAAATCTTTAAAAGATATCTGATTTTTTCGACTTGTTTTAAATCATATTTATAAATTTATTTGTCACAATTATCGTTGATATTTATTTCTTTTTTTTTCCAACTAACTGTATACAAAATTTTATAGAATCAGAAACATGGTGGTGTATCTTCAAAGATGGCCGTTTGTAGTTAAAAGAAAATGCGGTGACCGAAAATTCATTTGATACTGTGCCAAAATTTGAATCTTGGCTCCTGACTTCATTTAACAATTTCTCAGGAATCCATGGGAAAAATTTCCATGAATCAAATCTATAGACGGTTTTTATTATGCAGTTTATATAACTCATTAGTTCAGTAGTTAGGGGTGTCGTGTCGAAGTTGCTGACATCGTATATATTTTTATGTTTTTTAAGCTCATATGCAGGTTAATCTGTAAATCACTGACTGAATTTTCGTAAATAAACTAAACTTCTGTAAATAAAATTTATTACGGAAGTATTATAAATTATATAAGAAAGTAATATAACTTATACTACTTCCGTAATAAAACAATCTAGAAAACTTCTAAAAATTGCTGCTTATCTGTTTATTTTCCTCCTGGATAGGACGTATTTGATTGAAGTAATTATATGATAGTTTTGTAATTAAATTATCTACACAATAAAAATATAAAACGTGCTAAAGATGCTGCGTTCGAATCCGGAGTTAGGCATGGATGTTCGTTGTGGTTTGGAATCTGCGTTTAAATGTAGGTCCCGGCCTGACTATACTAAACTTCAACTTAACTAGACATCACTTAGACGGTAGATCGTGACAGTGCTCATAGGTATTTAATCCATTTTGACGGCGTTAAAGCATAATGTTCGCCAAACCACAACCCTATAGAGAACAAAAGCCAATAAGGTTTGGAGAGAATTATGTCTTCACTCCGCCAAAATGGATTAAATACCTATGAGCACTGTGACGATTTATCGTCTAAGTGATGTCTAGTTAAGTTGAAGTTTAGTATAGCCGTTGTTGAGCATAAAAATAGGTCGTTGAGCATACAAACCAAACCAAAAATACAGCAATTTTTAGAAGTGTCAAAAACGTTTGTGTTATACGCGTTACTGTATCTATGTTTTTATAATATTTATAAAATTACAAAGACGATTCTGGAAACGTTATATTAACGCATACTTTAAGAGCTCTTAAATAAATCTCTATTCATTGAAACTAAACTCGACAAAGCGCAATTTCTTGAATAGTAATTAGCATGATTTGCTCCTTATTTTCTTTTAATATTTAATACTGATGACTAAAAAGGGAAATCTCGTAGCTTGAAATCTATCAATTTAAAGATATTGATAAAAAAAAATTAGAAGGAAACATGCTCTGTCTTCTAGATGTACCTCGCATCTCGTTTGGAGTTTATGTATTTGTAATTTTAAATGTAGTGGTACGTAGCATCACACCATAGCACTTTCTCCCATGTGATATCTCTAAAGTTGTTAAACAGATTGCAGAAGTAGGATTTTAAGTTACGAAGTTACACTGTTTGATCATTCATACATTGGATATTCTTACATAATTGCTCTGTTTTGTTTGTTTGTTTAAGATTAGATATGAAGAAACGAATTACTCGAATTTATTTTTCAAAAACAACAATAGCTAATTTACCCACCACTTTTAATATCAAAAACATCCTAGGGAATCAACATTTTATTTAAAATATTTAACTACCATACTTAAGTATAAAATTTGAAATTCACAAAATAACATCCTTCGGTCACTTGCGCGCGAATTTGAGACTTACAAGCGGATATTACAATTAATAACTTACATATACGAATTAAGATTCCCAAGCTAAACTAAAAACACATTTTATAAAACATTAAATAATCTTGTTATTATATACATTTAGAAGAAAACAAGAGCTATCTATTTCGCTATCCCAAATACACAGAGATCCCTTTCTTATTTTCTAGTATGTAACTCCATTGATATTCCATGCAAAAATGCTTGTGTTCTCTCTAAGGGCGAGTAAATCTGCGCTCGTAAACAGACTTCTACAATCGGGCCCTACTGATTCGCGGCTTTCGTCGAAACGTGCTGGGAGTACCTGTTCCTCTGCGACTCTCGAGGCCATATTTGGCCGTTTCTTATCGATTTTCTTAGGGCCTTGTCGTTTGGCTGTCCCGGAGAACTAAGAAGGATGGACGACCGTACACTATATATACATCTCGGCGCCTCACAAATTGGCTCTCGCCCAGCTAGCTCCATTTTAATTTCAGCCATATATTAGAGACGGACATAAAAATTGTCTCAAAAAAGAAATCCTGATTTTTTTTTTTTTTTTTTTTTTTGTGGCGTAAAAGGAATTTTTGAAAAGGAATTTCGAAGATTTAAAATTCCTAACTTGCGATTTTGCGTTTGGAAATGATAATAAATAGATTCTGCAATAGCAAAATAGTTCAAAGCTAGTCTGTAATTTTATTTTTCAGGTGTTATTACTGGTTAAATATAATCATTAATACGTAATTTGGCTTTTTAGTGAGAACCAAAAATTACATTTTCTACTTTTTCTAGTAAACAACAATAATCCTTTTTTTGTATACAACAGTCCAATTTATTTATTAAAAGTTTTTATTTCTTAGAAATATTATTAAGGTGTAAGTACCTTTTACGGGATTGAAATTTAATTTCACATGATGTGCAAACTTTGTATTGTACATAATAATATAATTGAATTTGCCATAAATTTAATAATGGACTGAATCCAACATAAATTTTCAAATAAAATCACTTTTGAATAGTTGATTATTCAAGATTTCAAGAATATCTGCACAGTCTCAATAAGAATACTTAACTTAAAAGATAATTGCTATTACATTTTGCATAAAATTAAATTATTATACTACGTTTTCACTACCTTCTTAAATAAATTTCTTGTATTTCATTTCTAGTTCTTATTTGTGACGTATTGGAAAATAAGATATTTAAAAATATTGAAGACAAAATTGGAATTATCTAAGATACAAATTTAGGTAACTTTATTGCTAGACATAACTTTTACTTTTCATCTTTAAAAATATAAGTCTAGAAGATAATTTTAAAGCTATAGTTATTTCAATTTAAACAGGCTAATTATTTCTAATCCAACAGTGTATCAATTACATTTTACTAACAGTGCAACATATCTTCCAAACTATTTTAATTTATAATTTTACATTTGAATCCATTAGTTTAATTCCAAAAATTTAAATTAATCAAACTTCTTATTTATTAACTTGAATAGAGTAAAAATACAAACTAATGTCAAATTTACTTTTGAAAAACCATGTTTATATTTTTAAAAACCATATACATCAGGTAAACATTTACCGAAGAACGTTAATTTCAAATGTATAAATTTTACAAAAAAATTAAGTATTATATTAACTGAAGTAAATACTCAAGGCACTTTAAAATTTCATTGAATACTATCTTAGAGCTGGTCTTATCTAGAAGAGCACTTCTTCACTTTCTACGAGAATAATACATTCTTACATAGTGAATTATGCAACTGTTATTGTTTGCAATACAACCACTTCAAAACTTCATTCTAGATGAATGAATGCATCGAATCATTTCAATAAAATTAGAAAAAAAAATTAATTTATATGACATTGAGAACTCCACCTGAATGGGTTAGTTGTCAATGAATATTTTTTTATTAAAAAAGAAAGATTAAAAATATTGAAGTAAAAAAATGTTTATCTTTAAAAACTGCTATGTTTTAAAAATTTACGATGGTTATACTGTTTACATCGAGTCTTGTTGACGCACGTTTGATTTTTTTAAACGGATTAAGAAGTTTCAATTCATAATTTTGAATAACTTATTAGAACGAATTTTTACAAGTAAAACAATAAGTTTGAATTACGAATGAATAATGTAAAATGACTGTATGAAAGAAAGATTAGAAATGGATGGTAAATTATGAAAGTGACAAAATTCTTAATCTCTGGTTTAAAGCTAATTGGATATGAACCTTGTTTACATGATATTTCTTTTTTATTTCTTTATATAACTAGAAAAATACTCTACAGTTGTCTTTAGTTTTCTTTGTACTAAGAAAGTTAATTTGGTAATTATTATTAGATTTTGATTTATTTTCAAAGTGTACAGTATATTTTTTTTTATTACGATTGCCTGGATATAGACACATACGTTTAACCCCTAAATAAGAGAAAAAATTATAGTATGTATTTAATAAATGTATTGGGGTATAAAATCATACGATTAAGTGTGTACTGTATTTCTGCAAGAAATTATTTTCATTGGTTAACATAAATATTTATTTTAAATGAATAAATATATTTTAATACAACGGGGACATTTAGAAGAATTGTTTATGGTTGATTTAGTAAGCTATGCTATCATTTAATGAATAAAACATCTAAATCAGGCGGTAAGGCATAGCAAGGAAATTTATGATTAAAAGTAAACATCTATATCTATTTGAGATGAGAAACCACAACCTTTGATGTAAAAGACTTGAGCAGTTACGACACACCAGATGTATGAGTTTGACTTAATGCGCTCATTTATCATCGTGTGCATGTTAACGACTAAACACAGGTTAAGGTGGAATCCAAAACACTCAGATCAATCAAGCTAATTTGGGGTTCTGGTCCTTTTAGTATAAAATTAAATTTGCTATTTATTTAGTCATTTCGTAATAGAACTTAAATTAAATTCTAATCAATTTGGAGTGATTTTGTGGGTCATAAACCTATTAGTGTTTAGATTTTTAAAATGTTATTTTTTAAATTGAAGATTTTAGTAAGTTTCAAAATAAACCATTCGAAAATAAAGGTTGTATCTTTATTTTCTGATAACTTTCATATACAATGCAGTTGCTTTCAAACTAATTGGAACTTAAATATCTATAAATTTTAATAAAATTAATGAAACTAGAAAAGCCTTTGTAACAAATGGACCTATCTATATATATTATTCTAACTTTCTATTCATTACCATATAAAGACTCTGCAACAAGTGCTTACTGACTGAATGAATAAATTTAAAATTTTTCTGTACAACTTGTACAAATAAAAATGTAAGTACCCTGTATTAGCAAAAAAATATAACAGTGCTTGAAAAATACAAACAATTCAATGTGATTATTTCAGATTGATAGTCAACGTCCACCATATTTTAAAATACAATTATAGGTTTTCGATTACTATTTATATTCCATGTGCTTTCATAGATGCTTTATTGGGGAAGTAATGATGCGCTGAATATCTTTAGACTGCTAAAATTATTTATACGCGATTATTTTTAAAAAAATCATTCAGAAATCAAACAATGGGACAATCTAATAAATTATCCGATAATTTGAACTCGTTGAAATCCAGAGTTTTAAAGTCCTACTGTATGCCTGAAATTGATGTATGAAATAGGTATATTCTTAAAGTGAATGGTTGGGTCCGCAAGCGCGTGCTACTATTACTTATTGTAATAGTCTTTTCTCTCCGAATGCCGGCTGTTATTGTTTTTGAAGTCCGCACCGTTTTAAAAAGAATAGCTTTTAAATCTCTTTTGAAGGTCACAAATCCTTTGATTTTACCGCCACTCTGGTGAAGACGGTAATTGTACTATGTTGAATTATATAAGATACATGGAGGAAATTTAAGTCCCCTTACAAAAAAAATTTAAGTGCATCATTTCGTTTAATTTCTATGTATTAAAAAAAGTGCATCGGAGCTATTATTGTTCGCACAATAAATATTTCAGTAGGAAACCTTTATTTTTTATCATAATATATTTTTCTAGAAATATAAAAATCGACAAGATATTTTGGAGTTATAGTTTTGAATTTGGTATGTTACTATTTTGCATTTACCTTGTTAACACATTCTGCACCTTAATAATAGATAATTTATACTACTCTGCTTTTTCGAAAAAAGAAATTACTTTTTAAAACCTATTAAAATTAATGGTTGTATATCAAATTTCAAAACTAGAACATACATTTTATCAGTGGTCCAGTTTCATTATACATTAAATATTGTCGAATTTTTAATTTCAACCCAGGAAACTAAGTTTTATTGACAGATGAGTTTTACTAACTTAATAATGACATCGTCTCTCAAAGCAAACTAATTTTAAATCTTAAAAATAAATAGATTGTAAAAAGAAAAATTATGTAATATATCTTGTATGCATGTTAAAGTAAAACCTACCTTAATAGATTTATGGAAAACCGATTGCATTTGTGTTATATTGTATCGGATCATTTAATTATGTTTTTTCATTTATAATAGGATGAATTTTTTAAGTTTTCAAGTACACTGATGAACTTCTTAATAAATATTATATTGAATAGAATCGTAGACAAGTGCATTTACGAAAGTGTATGTTCCTTTTCCCGCTGAAGATGAGAAGAAAAATGTGCTAACTCTAGATTAATTATTTAAACAGTTTGAAACCGTCACTCGACTGACACAAGGTGGCAGAATATTTTAACGTGGTCGGTTATGGTTCGTAATGCAGTTTCGAGAAGTTTTTTCTTTGGAAAATACTTTCAATTTTTAATTTTTTTTACAATAATGCGTTTTATTGTAAATTGTCAAAGTTCATAAGAATGTTTGTTATGTTTTAATCATACTTTTGTGCATGGTTAATTATAAACAGTTATTGGAACCATATAAAACTAATTGATATTTGCATTATCACAATTCATCTGAAATTTTCTATTAATAAATATACAAAATAACATTAATAAACTTGGATATATTTGAAATGTATGATTTACAACTTGAAATTTTGGCTACGATATAATTTTATTGTAATATAAAAAGCGCAAATTTTATACTTTTGTATTATATTATTAAAAAAATATTCTGAAAAACAACACATCTTTTTAAGTGTGTTCAAAGAAAATATTTTTGCGTTTCAAATTAATAAATATTTTACTTATAAATTCAAAACTACAATATTTATCTGTGAAATTACAAATATTCTTATCACTGAAGTAATTCAGAATGTCCCCTTTTGCAAAGTATTTTTGTGGTTGCATCTCAATTAAAAAGTAAAAGCGTAGCATATGCTTTACAGTAGCCTTCAAAATTCTGATTTATACTCAGCACCTTATAAGGTAATTTACATCGAAGTCTATTTATGAAATATAAATTGAATTTATTTGGTCGTTTCTTAATACAAAAGTGATGTTTCAATGAAATTACATCAAAAGTTTATTTCACGATAGATACTGACATGGATATACAAGGAAAATTTAAAATTAAGAAAGTATACAGAGGGCATTTTAGAAGAAAAAAATGCATTCGGAAAAAGCATTTTAGAAAAAACGGTGGAGTATTTAATGCACCAAAATCGATATCGGAAAGAATTTTATAACAATGAACTAATTGAAGGTCAACTATTTATAATAAATTTTTCAAGATCTAAGTTATCTAATATTTATCAGTTTCGCCATTTTTGAATCAACTGAATGTCTTAATTTAGCTCCTAACCCTTACTGGATTTCAACTCCCCAAAATACTTCACTTGTGTTAAAAAATTGGCATTTGCAGCAGCATATTTTAACACAGTTTTATCGGCAACATTTATAAGCATTTGCACCATGATGTTCCATTTAAATCGTGTCATAGATCAATAGCGATTTAATATTCGATTAAGTGGGTTGTACCTCCGTGCCAGTATAATATTTCCGTTGTAAAAAAATAAAAAAAAAAAATAAAATTATTTCCATCTTCCGTAGAAAAGATTTTCATTGCAGATACAGTTGCACCTACTGAATATGCAAAACATGTCGCCAGTTGTATTTAAAAATAGTCCGGAATAGGTGTGTGTTGGGACCATAGAAACAAAACAAAAGAATCCGGTATTGAACGGCTTAGAAGTGAACACGCATATTTCTCTTTTGAGACAGAAATAGATCCTCTGCGATCAATACTCCCGGTATTTTAGTGATCGGTATATTCAAAGCAAAACGATTTCAAATTGGTCCCGAAATCGTTAATCTACTTTAAACGATCCAACATTTAAACTACAAATGAATATTTTTTAACTTAGCTACACTGCTTTATTGTAGTTTTTATGTTAATATTTGTGTTTTGTTTTGTTGTCGCAACATTTTTTGCACACTTGACTTAATATTTAATTTATATTACCATACTTCAATTAGTTAACGTTAGTTAATTTAAAATGTTGTCGCATTTCAAAATTACTTAATTATGAGGTTATATTTTGTCATATATTAGTAGCATGTTGCAATGAATAATTTCAGTTTTAAGCTATGGGATATAATACCTACATATTTGCTGCAAATAATCTACATATTTATATGATCCTCAAATAAAATTAATTACGTGCCCAATAACTTTTATTTTATAGTGAACGTTTATTATTTTTCAGTATTCTTGCAAAACATACGTAAAAACATAACTATAAACATAAAAATCACCACATTACATAATTAAAGTGTTTTATTTTGACTATAATATACTTCTGAAGCACATACTGCATTCACATACGAGTCTATAAAATCGATAGAGGTAAAATATTCTTAAATTTTATTCAAGAACTATTAATGTCTCAAAAACAACAAAAATAGATTTAAATATATCGACTTATGGATTTACTCAAATGGTTCAAATATATTCAATGCCTTCAATGCATGCAGTCTTAAGGTATTCAGTTCAAGCTAAATCTTGATAAATTATTTGCTTAAATTCTTTTTTAATTATTTGGTGTAAATAAAATTTTCTAATTTTAGAGGATATTACAGATGAAATATTAAGCTTAACTACAAAAAATTACAGTGGGCTCTATTATCCTCAATAATATTTCAAGGTACGTATATAGTTTTACATTTCAACAGGCTTAGTAACGATTTGTTAAATTTTTTATTAATCATCCAAATTCCATCATTATGAATCTGCATGGTCAATAATAAATCTCTTTTTTGTTAACAAAAACAGATTTGAAGGCATTCTCCATAATTCAATAATCTAATATGATGTATCGTAAAAAAATATAATTTTCGCTTAATCTTTAAGTGTTAATATAATATGAAGAATTTATATTGTACATAGTAGGAAATAATATTAGGTTAGTTCTCTGACATTGTAAATAGTAAGCTTAAATGTCTTTTTAGCGTATAGTCACTAACTCTACTTGCTCAAAGAAAATTTGGCCTCCAATGACGAAAATAATCATTAATTATGCAATTTTACAATTTTTTTCTTTAATACAAGTAAGTTTATGCCACCAATTTCAACAGATATTTAAAGTTCTTTCTACTGTAGACTAATATTATGAGAATTGGAATTTAGTATTCAGAATTTTAATTTTCATGACATTTGCTTAAAAATGACATTCTATTCCATTCCAACATATAAAGACATATGTGTCTCTTACATACAAATACCTGCAGTAAAATTAACGTGCGTCTGAAACCCCATAACAATCTATGGCGCATCCTGGATATTAAGCAGTATCATTGACCCTAGAATTCCAATGTTGTATGGTGGCCATTATATTCCTATGGTATGGTGAGAAAAATTAAACCCATCAACTGAAGTATAGTTAAAATGTGCATGTGACGTTTTTCGTTGAACTTGCACAAAAGTTTTGTATCCCCTCTTTTAAATATTGGAATAAAGAAACTTAGGTGTCTGGATTTATGATTATTTTACCAATAAACCTTATCGTCTCTTTGAAAGTATCAAAAATATTATTTCTTAGTAAAATTAAAATTTTAAAATAAAAATGCATTTTAATTTAATATATTTTTTAAGTTCAAGCTTAATTTAAACACCAAAAACTCTAATATAATTAAAATGTTAACCCCAATTTACAAAATATATAGAACCAAATTACTTTATACCTTAGTTCAATCATATAAATGGCTAATATAAAATCTATGAGCTATGCAATGTTTGCGTAACATCATCCTGCTTTATGTTCTATGAGAATGTAGTTCTCATTGTACGCTTCAACGTTTTGAACGTCTTTATATCATTCAAGACCTCTACGAAATTATTTTATATTTACATACGATTGCGCACACTTGTTTGAAGATTGTGATCACATATTAGAAATTTACAATAGTTAATAACGTTTCCTATACTCCAACTTTTTATTCACTTACCACATAAAGCAAGATGTTTTTAATACCAAAGTTTTAAGTTTCCACAGACGAAAGCAGTGACGGGTTTTCGAATACATTGTGGCGAGATGATATAGGTTTAAGGAGTTTCCCGTAAACAAATATTCACTTATAACCTTCTTATACAATTTGTTTAGAAATTCATTAAATACAATTGATCTTTCGAAATCAACAACTGGAAAGTTTTTAAATACACGTTACAAAGGGAGCAGATTTTACATCAGAGAACACAACATTACCATATTTCAAGATTTATACAATTGAGCATTGAATAAACGTAACTTATATTGTTGCATAATTTAATTAAAATTTGAATCAAACATTTACAGTCGCAAATATTTGGTATGACATTTATTTCCGTGGTAGAATAGTAACAGATAGTGGTGGCTCCAGTTAGTGGTTTCAGTTAAAAAGATTGGTCAATAATCAGTGCTTCACATAATCTCTATCAAAACCAAAAACACTGTCAACCAAATTGAAACTCTTTAGAGGGTTAAAGATTATTTAACAAGGTCAATTATTTTAGACATTTATGTTTTTGATTAGTTATTATATAACGAGATGTCTTGAGTTATTAATAATAAGAATCGGTTAAAGTAATACTTAGAGGAACAAAATGTCTCAAACGCACAAATAATTCATATGATGAATATGATATATATGATATATTATGCAACTCAAGTAAAATTGAAACATCAAACTTAAAAAAAAAAAGCATATTCATTTTATTAAACTCAATAAACATTTGCAGCATTTGATTGAAATACATCATAAAACAGAAATATATTTAAAAGTTAAATTTATAAAAAATACATTGACTGCAGAAGCTCAATTGTTAAAACACATCAATCTGTATTGTGTTGCGTATTTATACATACAGGAAATGTAGTTACATCTAGTTTTTATCACAGGTTACATCTTGGACAATGACACTTGCGTCTACTATGATTTCAAATTGTTAATTATGATTTTGTAGTTAAAATTTTTTGGATTCAACCTTTGATTAAAAATGTGTAAAGTTAATTATTATGCTACCATTGATCATAAAAGTTCATCAAAGAAAGATTCTTCGTATTTGTCAATTTTGTTTAGGTTCAAGAAAATGAATTCAAGTTTTTTCACGTTAAGAAATTAAAGAAATCTCAGAGCAATAGCATTATAGTACTTTTCACCTACTGTTAACTCAGGCAGAATGAGTCGCTATTTACTATACAAAAACTCCAGTGCTTATCGATAAATCCAAAGATTTAAGTGAAACATCCTTAAAAACTCACTTTAGATAATTCAAGCACAAAAACTTTATCATAATCATCATTAAAATCCTTTTAAAATCACTTATTTATCACCAATGAACCTTCCAAACCCAATCAACAGCTCTTCTTTCTCAAAACTTTTGACTTCTCACAAAGGTCTTTCAGATTAAAATAAACGCAATTAATATGGCAGCGTTTTAAATCTTTCTTATTTGACTGCTTGATAGTCACAACTGAATTTTGCGTATTGGCACAGTATCATTATTTTGCACTTTCAATTGAAAGGTCGGATGCATATTTTGAGATTCTCTCCAAATAATGTAATCGAGCGTCCATATCCACAGAAGGGAAAACGTGCCTAGTACAACAGATCTTTCAATTGAAAAGATTTAATTCATTAAATGATTCTTTTTCGCAAATGACGATAAATGCCAGAAACGCTGTATCCAAAATAGTAAAATCGAGTTTTACATTGTACTTCTCAATTGAAAAAGACTTTGTTGATCAATACTTTCTAGTAGTCGATGATAAATAAGTGTGTCTTTACAAAGCATTCTCCCAGTCAATAAACATTTTCTGTACAGTTAAAACTTTCATTGAAAGAATTTCAATTAATAATAGAGGCTTTTTAACAAACGATGGCTAACAAGTTTTCCCTTAAGAACTTCTATACAGAATGACAAAAGTACTCTTAATTATAAATGCTTCATTTAATTTTTCACTGTTACAACATAAAATTCATTTTGGTTAAATTTGACGATAATGATAAGACTTATCACTAAGCAGCGGTTAAAAGTTAAATAACTTTAAATGTTCACTTTTCAATAAATAATGATGAGTACGCATGTCCTGAAGTACAATGCATCTTTAACTTTTTCACTTGTTGAAAAGCTCCTATAAACCATGGCTACTTAATCTTCAGTTTTTGATTTTCATAACTCGATGATTCATCAATGATAACTGATGACTGTGGGGTTAGCTCTCTGGCCTCGCATACCAAAAGTGCTGAGTTCGAATCCTGGGTTAGGCATGGATGTTCGTTGTGGTTCGAAGTCCACGTTAAGCTGTAGGTCCCGGCCTGATTAGTCGTTATTGTGCACAAAAATAGGTCGTTGACCGTACAAACAAACCAAACAAAAAACCAAACCATTAATGATAACTTACCCTTGCACCCACGTATTCGAAGATCAGAGTACTTACCGATGGCTTCAATAATCCTAATATGCTTGTTCCCAATCAGCCATCCTTGTTCCGACCTACAAAACGGAGATTATGTCATGACTTTGTACACATTTACAACATACATCTAAATTAGTGTAAGTGTTTAAATAAAAATTATTATATTAACCCTTTTAGACGCGTTTTTTTGTTTTAGTTTACTCATAAAAATACTTATAATGCGTTCAAATATAAAAACAGAAAAAAGTTAAAGTTCTCGATTAATAAACTTTATGAATTAGTAAAGTTATCATTTTACGGTAATATGTTTTTGTTAACATATAAATTGATGTGAAATTGGATGTAATTGGCAAAATAATGCAACTAAAATGTTAAACTAATTTTAACGATGGAAATTTAAGCATCGGCATTGTATGATCTGACTACATTTTTTAAAACTTTTCAATCTTAATGCATTTAGGAAACATCTTATATCAATAGTTCAGTTGTGACCACAAAATCTAAAAAAGTTAATATAATAAGCTATACATTTCTAACCACTGTTCATTTGAACACTTATACATAATAAATAATAATAAAATTTTACAGTGTAATAAAAGATGTCGTAGTATTCCGAAAATCACATTTAAGAAACACATTTTCAGTTAACATTTAAAATTACTATAACTCGTTAAGTAGTTAATAAATAATTTAATTTGTATAATATTTAACTTAACCCTTCAATTCATTTTCATGGTCTGTGTTCTCGGAATAATATCTTCCAAATTTTGATTTTCGCATTTATGATTTTTTGAATTTTCCTAAACATTCAGTTATTCCGTCTAAATAGAATAAATTCAAAAAGTAATATTACCTTTTTAATAATTTACTCACTCCTATTTTATGAACTTATTTTTAAAGATTTCTAACTAAATTTTAGGATGCAAAAGTATTTAAAATCCACAAGAATATCTAAATTTTAGCAAAGCAAGAGATTAGGGGGACTTGACAGTCACCGACACAAGCTAAAAGCCGAATTTACAACTAACTTCAATGTCCTATAAAGTATTTGTTTCCTAACGTATATACTAACTTTTTTCACATAATTTGTAGTTCGATATTTGCAAATATAGTAATAAAGCAAAAATAATAAGAACAAAATTAATACTTTTAGTTTGTAAGAATTTTTTACAATTAACTCAAAACAGTGATTTTCAACACATAGGTACACTCTTAAATAAATCTATTCTATATTTTGATATAATTTTCGAGTAAAATATTATATAAAAGTGATTTCCATATTGATGACCTAAAATTTTTATTTTAAATATGTGTATATTTTTTTAATTTGAATTTTATGAAAAAAAAATTCTTCTAGTTCATACAAAACATATAATTTTTTTTCATAAACATTAAAAGAAATATTCTCTAAAAGTAGGTTATCATCGCTAATCGAAATGTTAACTTAGCATTAGTAATCTTTAAAAGAACGTTTATAAGCTATTTCGTCTGGAAAGTGTACCAAGGTGTTAAAAATCACTATTTTAAGATAATTAAAAAAAAAAAGCTTCTAAACACAAAATATTAATTCTTTGCACAATTACTATGTTTATAAATATCTAACAACACTTTGAGTGAAAAAAGTTTGTAAATTCCTTGAGAAATAAATAATTTATAGGACATTGAAGTTGGATTAAAATACAACTTTTGAATTTTGTCGGTGACTGTCAAGTCCCCTTAATAGCTTATATAATTACTCAACAGCACTACATATATTGCGCTAGAAATAGTCCCACACAAAAAAATGTAATCCTACCTTTACTCCATGGTATCGTTAACTCTATGACTTGGGACATAATTATAATTTCTGCAGTGAGAGTAAGTAGTGCGTCTTATGTTGAATTAAGTATACTGTTCTTGGCATCTTACATACCTGCGTCCCTCAGTATAGTTAATCTTGGATATTATCCAAATGTACTAATATAGTTCATAAGAAGTGTATATAAAGGCTGAGTGATATCAAAATTCATTGGATGTTGTATTACCCAAATCAAGCTTATATCAGCAGTGTTGCTATCTTACCTCTCACAAAATATGAAAATAATTTAGTACCTGTAAGTGGGACTTAAAATGACCAATTAATTTTCAAAAGTAAATTGCAAAGTAACTAAAAGTTTAAAATTAATTTTTAAATGTATGTTTTGATAAATGTTTACTTATTAAGTTTAATGTTTGAAATTTGATATTTTCGCATTTTGGATGAACAAGCTATTGATATCTGCACCCTTTTAATATCGGTGCATAACAAAATTTATACGGCTTTTATTTTTAATATTTTTCCCTTTTAGTGTTTCGTACCCCTACTTTAAAAAACGGTGCAATTGCAAAATCATTTTAATGTCTCTCTGCCTGTCCGAAGCAATTAAAGTTAAGTAACGCGTGAACTAATGAGACAATATCAACAAAATTTTCAAGAACGCATATCTAAACATTGACAAATAAGAAAATAAAATTAACTTAACTTTTTTTAAGTTTATAACAGCCTTATTTTTAAAAAACTTTTTAAACGTTGTGTTAGGCATCAAGTAAATGCTACAGATGATATTATTTCAAAAAAGTATAAAGTGTGTGTAGTTGGGTATTAATTTTCAAACAAAATTCTAATCACTTGCCAAACTATACATTATGTATGACCCTTCCCCCCCCCCTCTTCCTCTCCTGTTCTTAACACTGAAACTTACCAGCGGAAAAATAATAATTATAATTAAATATTAGATGAGTATTCACAATTTTAAGGGAAATTGTTTTAGTTCATCAAAACGTCTTGGGTTCAAAGAAATAATTTAAAAAGTTTTTAATATTTGAGTTAATCAGAGGTCTAAAGAAAGCTGTATATTTTAAATCTTTATGAGAAAATATTAGATTATGATAACATTTTGGATTGCAATTCATATGGTACAGGTACCAATACCACTCGATCCATTCAACTCTTTTGGGGATCAGTATAGTGTCATCCATATTTTCGTTAATTTTTCAAATCTAAATATTTCAAATATGTTTTGAAATTTATTTTGAGAATCAAATGTCCACATCACTAGAAATTTTGTTTGTAAAATAATTATTGACAAATGAAAATGTATCCATATAGCCTCAGGGATTAAAGATTTAAGGCTGAAGTCAGTTTGTTTATGAAATGTCTACTAATCTTCTGTTATGATAAAAAAAAAAGATTAATGAGTGAGTAATCACATGCGAAACAATAGGGTACGGAACACTAGGCATCTGAGTATTGGCCCTTAGCCAATTATTTTTAAAAAAAATGTTTTTTCTTTCTTTTTTTTTACATCAAGACCAGGTATTTTTCTTTGAGAAACGAGATAGACTTTTTTATTTAGATATTCCCTAGTGTTTGTTTTACATGCCATTTTCTTTGTGTTTTTCTATAAGTCATTTTTCTTTGAAGTGGCAATATGACTTTTCAAAGAGTTAATCTTTTAAGAGATTTAATGTTGGGTAATGCATTACCTTTTGTTTTAACGTAAGGTTATTATCTTACTATAATTCGAAACTTATTTTTTATCAACCTCTAGTCTTCAATGTGAAATTCTAAAACGAATGGCTTGCCATATATTCTGTTCATTCAGAAATACTTTAATTTAAAATCAAATGGATAAAAATGGATTTCTTAATGCATTATTCGTTTTTATCTTTTTATTGCATAGTAATTTTTCTTACTATATTACAATGAAATTATATTATAACTAATCTTCGTTATTAGTGTACTAATTCGCTTGTGATGCTAACTTAAATATATTTAAATTAGACATAATTTGCAAACTTTAGTTCTGACAGTTGTTTCAATTAATTAGTTTATAGTATTTAAGTTACTCTAATTGAAATGTCATGAATTTAAAATTAATTTTTAGGTCAATTTTAATTTAATATTTTAATGAAATTTTATATTTTAAGAACAATTCAATATATTTCAGTCGTTTCCTAGTAATTATAAAGAAGACAATTAAGAAGGAGGGAAAAAGCAAGGTTTAAGGAAATGTTAAATTTTTTTTAGCTCCATTAAAATAGGCTTGTCAAACATCCAAAATGATCATACCAATTTTTTAATGCGACTATTTTAAGAAATGTGAATTTACCAATAACTTTGGAAATTATATTTCCTTATCTTTTTTAAAATTAAGGGACACGAATTTTTTCGACCCGTTTTAAGATGTTTATAAAAAAAATTCAAGAAACGTTTTCAAATATACATTTTACTAGATAATATAAATATAAATAATACATATTTATCGCTAATTTGAATATACATAGAAAAAAACTGAACTTACCTTTGTTTTTGAATGATGCGTTATTCTCATCTAAATGATGGCAGCATGTTCTCGACGTCGTTCCATCAAAGTTTTAAGCGCTACTGATCATAGTAATGAAAATAAGGTTGGTTACTTTACTTTTCATTAACAGAAAATATTGTATTATTTTTACCTTTTTGGTGATATATTACCATATATCAGTCAGTTACATGGAATGAGTTGACTTATATAAATGCATAGTTTGTAATTTTATAATATTACAATAATTTTGATGTTTCAATTAGTTCAAATAAATTCACAAAATTCCTAAAAAAATGACTTCATTTCTAATTATTTCACCTTTCTTTTTTCCCACAAGTATAAAGTTATGTATAGTTAGTATAATTTTACAAAAAAAAAAAAAAAATAATACTAACACCATACACATTGCAAAACTTAATTAAAATATTTGAATTATAAATATAACAAAATAAAACCTCTAAGACTCTTGCTGTAAAGTGATCAATTCATTCCTCTGTTATATAGTTGGTTGTTTTGTACACTCAACGACTTATATTTTTTGCACAATAACGGCTAATCAGGCTGGGAACTACAGCTTAACGTGGATTCCGAGCCAGAACGAACATCCAAACCTAAGCCAGGATTCGAACCCGGAACTTTTGGCATGCAAGGCTAGAGAGTAACCCCACAGCCATCAAGTGGACCCTCTGTTGTATAGGTCATAAATTACTGCTAAATATTTTAACTACTATTGTTCTAATAATTTTAACCATTTATTCAATGTCAGTTCATTTTGGAAAGTATATGCGCTCTGATGTACTTAATCTAAATTAACTCACGATTATTTTTCAGACACTTTATAAATTATAAGTGAAAATCATATTACTATATGTATATATGATATATTTAATAATACTATATTGGCAAATAGATGATAAAATGTGATGTCTCATATTTATTGACATATATTGCATTTTTGGAGTAGAATGAAATGAATAAATGTTCAATGGCTACATAAATTACAGCTTCGTGGAAGAGCTTGAGTGTATTCCAAACAAAATCCATTTTCGTTAAAAAAAACAAAAAAAAAACATCAAAGCATATTCTATTTCATTATTTATTCTAGTTTTCAAATTAGATTCAACAATTCCTCATTGTATTTTTATTCAGTGCTTCAAATTAAAGCTTTAAAAATAAATTACTCCTCTTAAAATGAATTTTTTGCAACTTTTTATTTTTTATAAAAAGGGAATGTCGAATGTCCTAATTAGAAACACTGAAACACTCCATAAAGCATCTAAAAAATAGAATTTGATGCGTGGGAAGAATTCTCCTACTTATTTAAAAAGATAATTATTTCTATCGCTTTCAATTTTCTTCAGTCCATTTAAATGTCAGTAAAAATCTCTGATGCAGATTTTAAAATGAATATTAAACGTAGTTGATACACCTTTAAAAGAAAAAGATAAACAACTGAAAGGTTCGCTTTAATATTTTTCCTCAAACCAATTACGTCATCTAATTGGTAATTCATATTTAGTCAAACAGCTATCAAATACTGTCGTCAAGAAACTATTTTGTTACAGAACAATAAAGTACAATTTATTTATAGATAAAAATGGAAAAATTGTGAAATTAATTTCAAATATAACTGAGATAATATTTTCTTAGAGTCATGAGAGAGGATTTGTTGAATGAATTTTATATTTATTTTACTGTTACACATCATAGATTTAGAATGGAGTACAAAATTGAGAAAAATTTTGATTGAGAAAATATGTCAAAAGTAAAATTTGAATTAAAAACTATGTGAAAAGTTAAATGAAAATAGAAAATTCGTTTTCAGTCTGATAATTTGTAATGCAGAACAAGTCAACTTTTTTTACTGATAATTCCTTTATTTTCTTTCTTTCATTTATTTTCTTTCTTTCATTTATTTTCTTTTCATTCTATTTTCAAGAAGCTTTATTTATTCGTGAGGATATGTTTGGTTCAAATATTGCATAACAATGAAAATAAAAAAAATCGTAATTAGAATCGTTAGATTGGTTTTTAAAATATATTTTTAAATGGAGGTTGATTAAAATTGAAGATAAATATTCAAAAATCTGTAAGAAAAGAAACACTGGTAAGAATGACTTGAAATTTGACCTGAATATACGCTAAAGCGAGATGGTATTGCATAAGAAATAAACTATTTCGATTTTTTTTTCCTTCTTATATCAAACCATTTCCCCTTTCTTCGTGTATATTCATGTCAAATTTTATGTAATTCTTCCCATTATTTTTCTAGAGCTTTTTGAATGTTGATCTTTAATTATAATCATCCCGTAAATAAAATTATGACAAAACTTAAAGCTTTGTTACTCATAAAGTGCAACGCTTTATATTTAAACTTCTTGAATGGACTTTACAAAACTATCATTTAAAAAATAACATTAAATTACTCTTTTAGTATTAAACTTTAATAGATTTAAAATAATTGGCATGCGTATTATTTGTCTTTATATATTTTCTCTATATGTTTTTTATAGTAAAATAACTTACATGGGTATTAGTTTTCTCCATATTTCAGATATATTTCTCTCGTATCTGTCTTGCCACCAGTTTATATAAGCTCTAAAAATATTTTATTCACATTATTTTGTTTTATTTCCATACTTTTTTTTTCTGAAATCAAATATTGTTGGTTCTAAATTCTTTGATGTCTATATCTTTTTCATTATTTCTTCATTTCTTAAGGGATTTTTCATTTCCTTTAGTTCACGAATAGAATATTTTCAGTGAATTTATAATAAAAAATATCCATAATCATTTTATGGATGCTTTCTAAACAAACAATTTTTAATACTGTTTCCAGTCTCTTGTTAAAATAATTTTAATCAGCCTCGATTACCTAGTTTAATAAAATAAAATTAAAATTATCAACACCGTAACAAACACTATCTAGTTGTATTAA
The DNA here is from genome assembly GCA_963978545.1 of Linyphia triangularis. Taxonomy (NCBI): domain Eukaryota; kingdom Metazoa; phylum Arthropoda; class Arachnida; order Araneae; family Linyphiidae; genus Linyphia; species Linyphia triangularis. The sequence goes on along the minus strand of OZ021721.1, from coordinate 80,535,847 downwards.
ACTCTGCATAAAATAATTAAGCTTTAACACTGTTTAACATTGTAACAAACACTATCTAGTTGAATTAAACTCTGCATAAAGTAATTAAGCATTAACACTGTTTAGCACTGTAACAAACACTATCTAGTTGTATTACACTGGTATTAGGAAATAAACTTACATATTATACATAATTTAAAGCATTTGAGAATGTTAATTTTGAGAATTGAACATTTATCAAAGTAAATTAATTTTCATGATTGTGTTTGGTTGTTAAAGTACAAAAAGTTAGTCTACATTTTAAAATAACTCAAAAGTGATTCTTCAAGAAAGAAAAGAATATATAATGATGATGAGAATTTCGAGTGAGCCTAAGGACTTATTTTAATATGTAGATACACCCTTTAGGGCACTACCACAAATATAAAAGGGTATATTCAATTTTGATAAAGTTAGTATTTAAGAAACTTTAATTTACGAGAAGTTTTTTCTCTGCATTTTCTAAAGCAGAATATACATTGTTCTTATTTTGGATTGTTCTTAAATCAATTTTCAGTTGTTTAAGTATGGTGTCATTGTCAGCCATTTTTTGCATGGTGTAAAATTATTTTTTAAAACATTTAATTAAGCCATCAGGTTTTTTTTAGTGATTTTTTTTTCCTTGCAAAAAGTGATAATTTAATAATATTACAAAAATCAGAAATTAAATTGCCATTTTTTTTATAAATTATTATAATTAAATAAAATTAATCACAGAAATATAAAGGGACAGTCTTTGATTGACAATAGTAACAATAATCTTTCGTGAGATTTGGAATTGTTTCTTATTTAAAAATTGGTAATAAACCACCGTTTATGTATACGTGAAATCTTACGTCTTCCTTCTTTCTTCTTTTTAGTCTACCTTAACACATAAAAAATTTAACACCTAAAATTGAAGTTTATAGTTAAAATCCTTAAAATGCATTGCCAACTTTTTGTGCAATTACAACATATTTAAGCTATTTAGAGTTAAGATTGAGTATGCATAGTGTTTGACAACTATCTAGAAAATGATCAATTAAATGTGCCATTGACAAACTTTTTTTTACCCCAAAACTTGATAGAAGGCAATGTCATCGACAACGAGTCTATCTGCCAAATTATTTTTGATCGCTTGGATGACGCCAAGTGGGTTAATTAGCCCACCGAATATTTTCCCGCAAACAAATAAAAAAAATTTAAAAAATAATAATTATAAAGGATTTAAAAACTATTATTTTTTTATATTTTCATGTTTCAAAAGTCACAATGTCATTTTTTTTAATTTTTTTTTGGCATTTCGAGGATAAATAGTTATGTTCCGTCCTGAGAGCTAAATGCTTCACCAGCTTAAATTTATTCAATTTCAATCATTCTATTTTTAAATCCGTTATATTAACTTCGATTTTGTGTGATGTGTATGGATGTGTATCTCGAAAGCTTACAAATCTGCGGTGGTCTAATTAACTCACTTGAAGTCATCCAATCGGGTTGAAACTTGGCAGATAGATTTGATGTCGATAACAATGTATTCTATCAAATTTTGGGGGCTGTCACTGTGTCACTGAAAGATCGCTTTTACAGAGAACTATATATATATATATATATATATATATATATATATATATACATATACATATATTTCAAAATGATTGATTTCGGATGTTCTTATTGAAATATTGAAATAAATTTAAATTAAACAAAAAGTTACAAGTTATTTCTATGATAAGTTTGAATGATTATATAGTCAATCATTTACAGTTTTAAATATCCTAAACGAAAATTTATAATTTTTTAAATGTCTAGATTTTGGAACGTATTCTTGGGGGAAAATATGGGATATTCTACCATAAATTTTACTCGAGGCTTAACTTTTAGAATAAAGCATACTTCTCTTGTTTTTTTCTTTTTTCTTAAACTATGAATCTAATTGTTATAAAGCTACACAATAGTATTTATTAAGTAAGCTAGCGTAAAATGTTTTTTTAGAATAAAAAATGTTGTAGAAAATTCCTTACCGTCCCTTGTCCCTAACGACAATTTTTATGTTTGGGGCCAAAATTGATAGATTTATTTCTTGAGAATCAGATCTAATCATATTTATTATTGAACTTGCACTATTTTTAAACATAAATACTTAAAAAAGTGTAGGCTTTTGACAATTTCAATATTAATTTCTCTTTTTTAAACTTTGTCCCTGGATTTTGATATCCTTACCATCCCTCATGTTAACGTGATAAGTAGAGACAATAGAAGCTACAGTATCAGTATAATAAAAAAAAAACTGCACACTAGAAATCTCACATTTTATTTAATAGCAACCATTTTATTCCATCATACCGCTTTGGAAAGAACAAGCTGAAACAACACAGTGCATCGACTGGGTGGCTTTATTGGTCGGCTTACCGTCACCAAGGATCATTTTGAAACTTTAACAGTTAAGTTGAAACTTTTTATGTTGTATGGTTTAATGTAGGTGAAAGGTGTAAAAGAATAATGTACCATGTGGTTGTAGTTAGATCTAACATGGTGAAGGCCTAGAATTCAGGACAATTTTCCTTACCGTCCCTATTACATTTTACAATTGAAAGGGACGGTAAGGATCACATTGGGGACATTCATGAATTATGAATTAATAGAATTGGTGGGGGAGGGGGATAAATGACTTTATATTTAAAATGAATTTTTAAAAATATAAAAATATAAATTATTTAATTTTTTTTCACTACTTTACAATTTTTATTTATTATAGGTAAAATAAAAAAAATTTAATGCAAAATTTGCAATAACTCTAAAAAAAAAAAAAAAAAAAAAAAACTTTATTGCATAGTAACTATTTACTGTTTTGTGTATAACAAACTTCCTTCCTATATTTTGCTTTTAATTGTAATCTTGTAGATTATTCAAAACAACATTAGGAACATTTAAAATTATCAATATTAGATGGATGATTAATGGATACTGTAACTTCAAAAACAACATCTTAATCTGAAATCTATTGGTTTAAATTTCATTTTTAGCAGAGTGCTTGTATCTTTACTAAAATTTTGATTTTTGTTTACTAATAAGTTGCGTTTCCTTATATTTAGATTAAGCAATGGAGATCAGTTTGAAATCAGGTGATGCCTTAACTACTCCTGGTACATCACAGGTATAAAGATGTAACAAAGAATTAAAACTTAGACAAAGAACAAAACAAAGTAGCATTGGAATTAAGGCAGCAGGCAATAGATAATAAGGAAAAAGAATTTAGAATACAAAAAGAGCCAGTGTAAAAGAGTAAAGAAGACAAAACTTATTGAAGTTGATCTATTAAATTCTCAACAATATAAGAAATCTGCGTCAAGACTCTAATGCTGTTTGGGCACATCTTATGTCAGTTTTAGATATGATATAAAAGACATGTCCACGTATTAATAACTTTCATTTCCAAAGCGACTGCCCAACAACATAGTACAAAAATAAAAATAAACTTGTACTTGCTTACACATTTTGCTCAAGAACTGGGTTTTAAAGAAGCCACCTTGAACTTCACTGAGTTCTAAAGTTCTGCCGATTGTTTTGTAGGGTAGCTCAAAGCAATGGCAGACTAGTTTATAGCACATGTCACATATATTACGGATGCTCATATTTTATACAAAGTTTTGAAAAATTCGCAATTTAAAGTTTAATTGTTTCAAATATTCATTAAAGACATTGAAACTGTTGATGTATAAGTTACACAAAATTTGAAACCAATACCAAATACAATGAAGTTAAGGCAGGTTGTATGGAGTTTCACATCTCCAAATGATCTTGGTCTAAGCCCTCTTTCATGTTTTGCTTGTGAAGGAGTAAAATGCAAACATTATCCATCAAATTCCAGCATATGGGACTTTACCAGCATTTCAACTTATCATAAGAAAACATTCTCTTCTCAGAAAGATGATGGGCCACAAAATGGTAGTCTTAACACTTCCACTAAGCGAGAAACTGGAAAACATGATAAAGTTATAAAAGGAGACTGGGTTGCTGTTTGTTACGACAACTCATGGTATCCAAGAATTCTAGAAAAATTGGAAACTGACGCAATAACTGGTATGTAAATGCATCGCTCTGGCGACGAGTTCTTTTATCTACTAACAGAAGATCGCCACAGCCTGCCAGTAACAGAAATAATGTCTAGAATTGAGGATCCGCTGCAACCAATATCAACCAGATTTTTGTGCATAAACAATGTCAAGGGCCACGACAAACTATTTCAACAGCTATTCTAAGAAGGAAACTTTGTTTTTACAATACATTTGGATCCGAATACTTAACTAAATCTAATTTAGTGATTATTTTTCTATTACTTGTAACTTAACTCTGTGTTGTCCTTACCGTCCCTTCACTTTCATTACCATCCCCGACAGTAAAACTTTCATTAAATGGCTTCAAATTTGTCTGCTGATATAATTAATACATTTTCTGAATGCCCAGCATGTATATTTCAAAATTATTGTACCTTCAGTCTATTTTCCATAGGCATATATAGGTGTAAAGTTAAAAGTATGAACGCAAAATACAAAAAATAGTTCAATTGTAACATTTCGGAAAAGCTTACAGAAAAAATCCTTTCACAATGCTGTTTATTAAAGGTTTGCTGTGTCTTAGCATTGTATGGTCACCAATATTAGGCATAATAAGTGCAAATTTTACATAATGTAACCTTTCATTGAATATAAACACGATGGGGACGGTAAGGAAAATTAGACAAAAACTCAATATATTTAGTCATTATAATAAAATTCCTTTAAAAACGATCACTGCTGACTATTTTTTAGTAATCTTGAAACATTAATAAACATTTTCATACACATTTTATGTTAATTTGTTACGTTTTGTTTTCCAAAGTTTTCCTTACCTAAAAGTTAAAGTTATGGTTGAATTGCCCAAATATGAACTAGCCATTGAACCATTTTTACATCCAAATTACACAATTTACAACTACATTTTTATCAGTTATACAAGTTGCACTCATACAAGTGTTTTTAAAACAATCAAATTTTATTGCGAAAAGCATTTGTAGCGAAAAATACAAAGTAAAATATGAAAACAAGAAATAAAAATGTTATAATGCAAAATTAGAATTGAAATTATTTTTGTAGAAGTCTAACTTAATATTAGTCTGGCAAACTCAGTAATCCTATATACGATATTTCTTTTCTCACGTTGTCAAATTTTGCTAATTCGTGAAATTTCCCACAACTTCAAAAATTATAGTTCATGATGCGAACAATCATGTATACTAAGTTTGAATACTACGTACCTATTTACGTTACAAAAATATGTTTATAATGTTTAAAGCTATTTGGCATTTCGGACTAATTTTTATTATAAATAATTTTTCCTTCGTTTTATTTTAAAATCATAGTAACAGTTTATAGAGAAATGTTGACCAAGCTTATGGAAATTTGTAGGAGTAAACGAATAAGTAAATACAGTTTGTGAGAGTGTTAAATATAATTCATTGGATGCATTTCAGACGTCTTATTTTAACATTAGTTTCGATAAGAAATGCAGGGTAATTATAATTAAAATTTATATTTCAAAAATCTATAAAAAAGAACCACTTAGCAGAATGACCAAAAAATATGTGAAAGAGAAAATAGCATGACATAAGAAAAAAAAGAGTTTCAAATAGGTTTTATTCTTATACCACCCTTTCTTCGAGTATATTCAGGTCAAATTTCAGGTCGTTCAGGTGAGTGCTTCTATTTTTTTTACAGCTTTTGAAAAGTTGTACTTTAATTGTAATCAAATGGGTTACTAATCGATGGGTGCTCGCCAGGGTGTTCTTTTCAGGCCGGTTTTACGTAGTAAGTACCAAAACATAGTTTTCGCTGGATGGTAGTTGGGTGATACCTCCCCACCGTTGGCCTTTAGGTGAACGTAAACCCTTATTTGGTCAGTAGGTGGGGTAATTCTGTTCTGTCCGTGATACACTATCAATAAAGATATTCTTTCTTTCTTTAAATACCGTAAACTTAAAGATAATTCTGATAAAACGTTATTTTTAATATATAATTTAATTTCTTCTAATTACGTTTTTATCTTATAGTTATTTTTTAAAATATATGGTACATACAACGTAATATTCCAGTTTCAACTTCGTTTAATTTCTTTTTTTTTTAAATAACCTCAAAGAAATATATAAACATATTCGTTAAAAGTTGAAATTCCTATAATAATGCGTTTACTTTTTAACTTGTTAGAAATGTTGCTAATGGGAACAATTGACACATTTATAAATTGTGTAGGAATTAAGAACCTTTATGATGTGTTAGGTTGATGCAAAGCTAATATCTAAATAGATTTTAAAAAATTAAAAAAAAAAACTTTCACCAACTATCACTACTAGTATTTAGCAATATCATATGTTTGAAATAATCCTTGAAAAAAATAATCGTAATCAAGGCCACCGTATATTAATGCACATTAGTGCAAATTGAAAATACAAATAGAAAATTAAAAAAATAATTGGTCTTAACTATTAACTACTACTTAATTTTTATGTATTTAAATTAATTGTTTAGAATGATAATCGAAGACAAGGCTACCTGTATCTAATAGAATTTAACGTATGTCAGTATATTGAGGTTTAGCGATAAATTATCTTCATGTCGATTACAGTGTTGTCATCTGTTTATAAATTACTCTGATCAGAATTCAAGAGGTTTATCATTACACGATTACTCTGAACGCATTTGTAATTTGTCAGTTACCATGATTGCATTACGCTTGAGTTTGCGTAATGGCTATTCTGGTTAGAGTCCAATATAATTTCTCTGTCAATATATCTGCATACTATATAACATTAAAGTCAAATTTCAGAGTAATGAGATCGTAGTTATTTTTACTTTTCAACTATATAACTCTTGATCATTATCTATCGAGAAAAAAAAATTGAAATGTGAACTCTTATCTTTCAATTTTAAATCCCATGTAATTGCAGTTATTTTCCAGCAATTTAGAATTTAAAAGCGAACTTAAAATAAAGCGGGTTTATAAAAAAAAATTGACAAAATAATCTAAATTGAAAGTGAAAAATAAAAATAAAACATGACCTCTTTAAACAAATTTAAGTTAAAATCAACCGACTAATTATTGGCGCTAAAGCCACACGACAAATTGCAGCAGAGAATTATTAAATAATAAATGGAAAAACAACTGGGAAAGGCATATTTGTCGCTTATAGTAACTTCGTTTTAAAGTTCTTTTATAGTTTACTATAATCGAACAAAATGCATTTTTCAGTTGTTTTTCCATTTGTTATTTATTAATTCCATGCTGTAATATCTTATAAAAAACTAACTGAAACGTAAATCGTCTTGATTATAGTATCTTTATTTATATACATTTAAATTGCATGTTTTTTATTACAAATTTATTTTAAATTATTCGATTATATTAGAAAAATATATATTTTTTTAAATTAATTTTAATTTGCCTTTTAGTTTTTCGTAATAACGATCCAAATTAATATCATATTTTGTTTTTGACATAAAATTATTATAATATACTTTAACAAGTTCCATCTAGTCTGCATTAATAACAAAGGTTAAACTATCCCCTACATTAACTGCTTAAGATGATCTAGTACACTACACTTTAACAAACTACCTATGAGACAACAGTTTCCATACAGACAATCATTAAACATTGTAATTTACTTAATATCTTCAGTTTTTAAAATCCACTTTTAAAAAGAATTCAAACTACGTTACTTGACATTACATGCTTATATTCAATAAAATGTTTTGAATGCTCCTTACCTCATTATATGTATGCTCCGTTATTTTGAGAAAACACACTCCATTACGTTTATCTATCAAGAACGATCCTTTGCATCTTTAATGCTAAACGAAGTTTAAAGAGTGGCCCACAAGTTGGATTCATTCAAGGAAAATACACTGCCATTTTTATTCTAATGTTGCCTTTTATATTTAAGGACAATTCACTTTTTAAAGTAAATTGCAAATGTTTCTACCATTTGCAGGTAGGGCCCGATCATGACAAGTTGGGGCCCAATGCCCGGGGCCCTTTTTTCAAACGGGTGATTTATTGGAAATGGACTCGACGCAAAGTCGAATGAATTAACATGAAATACAGAAAAAGTTGACGAATTAATGTTAATATTGTTTTTTAAAAGTTTTTTTTATCACAATTAAAGAACATTATTCACAACTTCAGAGTCGACATTTGCTGATCTCACTATAAATTCGTCATGACTTCCTTTCATTTTTTTTCCTTTATCTTTCAAAAAGCTTGTGTTTCACGCTTTTAAATGGTTTATTTGAATAAATGCACTCTGGGATACTAAAGAAGATTCAAGATCAATACGAAATAATTTGTGTGTAAAAATTATTTTATACAGGTTATAAAAGATATTCATATAGCTTTTGTGAAACAAAAATGGTTTACAGCCAATTTTGGGGCCCAAGGCCCGGGCCTTGTAGGCCTAGGCGATGATCAGGCCCTGTTTGCAGGTTTATATTTTGTTAAAGTGCATTGTTTGATTGAATTTGCTTTAAAATCTTATCACTTTCGGCAAGTGGCAGTATCAAACGAAATGCAACGATTAGCGTTACGAGGTTGTTGGATTCTTTGAAAAAGTAAACACTATTACCTTAAACACAGCTACAATTACAGTGAATATTGTTAGACTTTTTGACATCATAAGAGCTTTATTTCGGTGGCAAAACAATTTTAGATTATTCATATATTGGTCAGATTTGACGTTTAGAGTTTTCTATTTTTATATGAGGTTGTATTAAAAGTAGTAGTTAAAAAATTTCTATATGATCTAAAACTGAAATCCAACTAAGAAAACTCCAAAAATTAAATAATATTTAACTTTTATGTATGTGTCTACTAAAATGAAAATACATGTACCTAATATTAGATTTATTTCTGTGATGAAACTATTTTAATCATTACCTCGACACCATATCCACAGTGAATATTCTACACAGTTTAATTTTATATTTCTCTATATTTTATAATCAGAAACATAATAGGTGTTTCTGTAAAAGTCAAATTGTTTCGTGTTTTAGTGCAATTCGTTCTTATAATCAATTGATCTCGCTTTCAGATTTACCAAGTTTATGAGCTACTAAGTTCTCCCTCCGTTTTTGTTATGACCTCCCAATTCTTTTCTCTGGTTTCAATTTCGACAAAAAGGACAATACCTGGACCCTAGGCAATTGTTTCTCGTCCTCTTTATATCCCAAATTTACGATGCCACCTTTGATCTGACGACACATTACTTCAGATCAAAACAGAAGCTGACAGCATGAATTTACAGCGTTCCTTATATGAACTGGCCATGTAATAAAAAACCCGCTTTGCTGTTGCTTTAAATTGTTTGCAACGAGATTCTCTCAGTATTGCTTTGAAACTGGAATGCTTTAATCAAAAGAAAGGACCGACGATCACTAGTAAGGATTTGCACAAGCTTTAAGATATACTATGTTTAGCTTTACGAAAGAATACTAGCAACGTTAAAAACTAAACAATGTTTTATTTGCTTTGAAACAAAAAATTTGCGTCATATACCCTACCATTTTTCGTTCCTAAATGTCCTCTGTGGGAATCTTTTTATCAATTCTTAGGTGATTTATTTCTGTCTGAACATACCAAATCCCTGCAATTCGACTGGTGCTTTTCTAACTTTTCCAGAAAGAATAATGTGGCATTATAACACTAAATTCACATGGTGAAATAAAACCGAGCAATAGAACACGGACAAATAGACGTCTTTATTTTGATAAAACTAACTTAAAAAGTATTGTATTCTTTCTGCTGAACAATATTTACATTGATTTCCAGGAGAAACAATTTTTTTTTTTTTTTTTTTTTTTTTTTAGAGAAATACTTAGTTTGTCTTTGAAAAATTAGAAAGTATTAAAATAAATTAGAATTAGAAAGCATTAGAAATGATAAAACAATATTCGAGAAATTTATGCATTTTTAAAAATAAATTGAAATTTTTTCCGTGGTAAAAGGTAACACATTAAAACATACGTGTATATGTGAATTTTATAATACAAGATACAAATTGAATTCTAGTTACATGCAAAGTAATTTATAAGTACCATGAATAAAGATAATATTTGTATTGGAAAGTAAAACTAGTTTATTGTGTTATAAAGTAAAAAAAGTAACAATTAAAACAATTTGTTACTCAAAAAAAAAAAAAAAATTTAAAAAATATTTCTGTAGCCTTCCCAATGCTTCTTCAGAGTATAAGGCTTTTCATATGTAAATTCATTACAAATATTACAGTGAGAACATTTGAAATTTTCCTGTATTTTTGATGAAATTTTTTAATTTTCAAACTATAAAAAAATTGGTATTGTTCTGATTTTAAAATATTAGATGTTTTGCAAACACCAAAGACATATAATTAAACTTATCATGTTCTTGAAAACAGTGAAAACCGTGTTATAAAAATCTGAAATTCTGTAGTCGAAATAGGAAACACATTTCACCATCCTTACATACGTTCATTTTATCGTATTACGGAAAACTATAAACATATCTATAGTAAAAATTTACTTCAAACGTTATTCTGTGTTAGGCCTCTCAGAAATTGTACTCTTTCATCCATTCAACTCTTACTAAATTACGATTGCTAAAGTGACAGCTATAATTTTTGTGATTGAAACTTGAAATGATAAAAGCATAACTAATAATTTACAACAACAAGAATTTGAACATTTGCAAACTCCTATTTTGCGAACATAACATTCCAAAACACCCTGTTACAAAACATAAGAGCTCTTATTTCTCCAAAATCGACAGTTGAGTATGAATAATGTAGCAGTCGAGCTCCCCAGCATGTATTCTGAAAGATAATTTCTGTAAATGACAACACAAAAACGGCATTACTTTGTTTCCAATTTATTATTTCCCAGGCAATTGGATACCGGAGGTTTTTAAATCTACGATAATCTCCGTAATTGCGGAAGAAAAGCGTCTCGCTGTGCGGAAACGATGTTTTGAATGCGAGAGTAACATAGCCAATTAGTCTCTGTGCATATTCCAGTCTAAATGATATCGCATGCAAAGCACTGTCTTCATGAATGGTATCGTCATTTGCAGTTCTCGCTTGATATGGCTCCAAAGGGATTAAGAGCCTTGCCAATGTATCTAGTGGGCCTACTCTGGACGACACAAGTTGTAGAGGGAAGGATTATCTTTAGAAATGATAGGGATCAGTCACAAAATATAGGGTTAGAAGGACACAATTTATTTAGGAAAACATACATTTTTACTAAGTTGTAATACTCGTGAAGCTTTCCTGTAAAATTGCATGAAACTAGAGAAATTTCCTTAACTTTTTTCGCAACTTAACATTCTTAAAGTTAATATATAATCATTTACTTGCATTTGTAACTAAGATAAAAAAGAGATTATAATATTTAAAAATGCGCACAAACCTATTATAAATAATTCATTTCTTGAGGTTAAATTCGAAAAGAAGTTTTATTCAATTTTTCTAGTTGGTGCACATTAAGTTTAGTTGGATTTTGCAAATTGTTCTTTTTCTATAAATCATAAATTGCACATTTGTTCTGTTTGTGTAAATCCAAAAATGATGAAATGTTAGTTAGAGGATTATAAAATTGCTAAATTATAATAGATAAATCCTTAATTTTAAAATTGCTTGGTTAAATCATAAATTGAACAATTCTTCTGTTTGTATAAATATTAAAGTGTACTAATTTATTTTAATTTTCAATACGATACATATCAACTGTATTAAAAAGAAATACACAACTGTTTATTCATAGCATTTCAAATATTTTCCCCAGCCCAATATCGTTATCGTATATACCTCATGCATAAAATCATTCAAACGGTGCATACTAAAAATTCGCTTTATATTATTTTAAGGGTTTCGTAAACATATTGCATTGAATCTTTATCTAAATTTAACACTTAAATATTAAAAGGTATTGAAATATAAATATTAAAAGTAAAACACTTCACTCTTTAAATGTGTTTTGAGAAAAATGCATAAATCAGGAAAGTTACGTTTACTTAAAATGTATATATAACCGTTGGCATGCAACTATAAAAACGCATCACAATAAAAATAATACAATACAACCCTTTTCTTAAAAATATACATTCATTAAATTCCTATACCAGATGAAAATTAACATTCTTACGTAAGCCGTGAGGTAACAAAGAATAAAAATAAAAGATCGTATCAGTCGAATAACGTCTACTTTCTTATGTAACCTTGTTTAGATTTAGATTGTTTACACAACCGCAGATGATTCAAATGTCACACAAGTGTAGAATATATTTAAATTCAAGATTATTTTGAAGACGCGAAGGTAGAAAACAAGATAAAAAAAAACCCAAACAAAGTTATTTCCCTTTTATTTATTTCACGGTCATTATCATATCCCAAACACGTAGAAAAAAATTACCATCGACTGTAGAAAAAAATTACCATTTTTCGTGGATGCAACCGTTCTCTTATATCACCGCATTCCAAATGCAATTGGACAAGAGAGGATGGCATGTACATGAGACCGCATGTCGTGTGCAAGGTGTAAAAAATGTTAGCACAAAGCATATGTTTCAACCAAAATTAAGACAAAGAAATGCGGTCTAATAGATGGAAAAAAACACAAATGTAGAACCCCCGTAGGCACAGGTAAAAGAAAAAAAAATAAACGACAGAAAAAAAAAATCCTGTGCAGTCATGACTCTTCAAGGCTCAACCGCATACAAAAGTTTCAACGTTATTTATTAATATTTCCCCAGAAGTTTACGACCCTGCGCTTGCTGTTACTGCATATAAAGTTATTGAATTATTGAAGACAAAGAAATGCTTAATTTACGTGATTGCGTGCAATGCTTCTGCCCGTTCACTTCGTAATGGAGAAGATTTAGAATAGAAAATGACTTTGAATCAATGGATTAGTTGGTGATGCTGAGCTGGTAGATGGACAAAATTAGGAGCTAACGTATTGTTTCCCATTACGACTGCTCTTTACAGAAAACTGACCTGTAGGAATTTCATTGAATAGGATTCATTGTTGACATTCCACTTATTTAAAGATGAGAAATTGAATTTTTTTTTTTATTGCAGCTGGTCTTATCTCACTAAAATATGATCCAATCACTTTTTTTAACAGGGAAACAATTCAGACTTATTTGAATATGAGTTGGTGCTTGGTTTTCTTCGGTATGCTATAAGTCTGACTAACAAGCTAAATATTTGCTGCGTAAAAAAGAATGAATCAATACTTATTTTATAATGAATAGTTTCTTGTTAAAATTTTAAAATTACTACGTCAGATTATGTAATGGGAGGCAACTAGTTAACATACACATTCGGACCATAATTATAACTTCACATCGTGTATTAGTAAAAAAAAAAAATGATTTCGTGCAATCATTGAGTAACAGAGCTCATGACGTTGAAATTATAAAAAAGGTAAGGTATTAAACAAATCAAGATAAATACCATTAAAAAATTGTTTTTTCTTCATGATACATTTTCTAATAAATTTTTCTTCAACGTGCAAGTTATATGTTTTAGTCTTACAGATCATCTTTGTAAAACATTTTGTTGGAAAATACGAATGTATTTCTAATAATCAAATCATTAAAAAAAGTTTATAGTTGCTGACAATATTAGTATTTTAGAATTTAAGAAGAAATATGAGATTATTTTTTTCTAACAATCACCCCAGAGAAATCAGCTTCTCACCAATTGATAATACCAATTCCACCTCTATTCCTTCTAGGTCAAATGCTGAAACACTTCTAGAAGCCAACTCTATCCCCGATCTCCCGTTATGTGAAATCAAACATGCGTCTATCTATCATCCATAGCCGGGGCTTGTATCCTAGTGTCGCCGTCCCGACGCTGAGGTTCGGCGGCCAAGAATCGATAATTTCCCATTCCCTCCACGCCGAGAAAGGGGCGGTTCAACTGCACAGAAACGCCGTCTTTGATGGCGAATGTTGCACTCGAGATGGTAACAATTTAACCCATTTTTCCTTCACATTTCTTTCATTTGGGGGTAGGAGGGGCTTTTTAGATAGAAGAAACCGCTTAATTTATTCGATAGATGTCCTGTTTTTAGAAACCACTGATTGGTTACTTCAAGACGCTGTTTAGTAGGTACTTCCGAATGTATTGCTTATATCCGGAAGTTGAGGATTCATTCACAAATTTGAGTTAAAAGAGCAGTATTATTGATTTATATGAATAGAAGAGTATAGTCCCACGTTATTCACTAGTGATTTTTTAAGGGAGAATCGATTGATTACTTCAAGTTGTCTATTATTTCCGAATTTTCTCTTCAAGTATTGGAACACTATTATCTAAAACGTTTATTCTTGAATTCTAATAATACATTATATTAATAAAGGAAATGAGCTAATAGATTTCTAAACAATATATCATTGATGTCATCGACAGAGTTAAGATTTTTTACTCTGAAGTTACGTCAAATTTATATCACCATTTCTTAAATTCTATTTCCCAAATAACAATCTTAAAACGTTTCACTTATAGTTAAATGTTTACTGAAAATTAAAAAAAATAATTTTGCCAAGTAGTTCCGAGGACATAACGTGCTATGAATTTTTATTCTCAATTTCAACCTTTTTATTCCAAAAATTTCGCCTAAGTCTATAAGCTTAGTAATACAGGGTGGCCATAAAGTAACTTTACCTGTTTGGCGGCATCTGCAGCTAAATCGAATGAACTAAATGAAACCTTATTTGATATGTAGACTATGGAAGGCACGGGGAGATGAATTCCACCAGAAAAAAATTTAGTTCCAAAAGTTGCTGATAGGGGGAAATTTTGCGTTGTCGGAACTGAAACACGTGAATAACTACAATAAACTTACGGAAAATGGATTATTCAGAATACCAATAATGATTCAGTGGATAAAAAAGAATAACATAACATACAGTTATGAATTAATGAAACACAGAATATAAGCGCAACATTTCAGTATGCTGATCTTCCTGGAGTACAACATATTGCATTCGGTGTATGCAGCCGCTCTTAAATTGTCAGTTTGAATGTTCGCAAAGGCCCGTCTTATGTTCCGCTTCAAGTTATGCAACTTTATATTGCCATCATTTTACTTAATGGATTTTAGGTACCCCCATACTCAAAAGTCATATGAGGTGATGGGGTGAAGAAGTGGTAGACAATGAACATTTACGCAAGTTATGAAGACTTCGAAATTCCCTAAGAGTCGCCGCAGCTTTACACGGTCTAGTGTAGAACAGTTTTACCAGAAAAGCACGTTGCGGTAGGTCGCATACTAACTAGCACACATCAACAGACAATGAACGAATTGCTAACTGAACGTTCGCTCTTTTCTTTTTAAAGGGAATCTTTGCGCTGCTAACATATACATACTAGAAATAATACAAAATTACGATCACGATGTGTAAATTTCCTCATACATACGTGAGAGCAGCGCCCAAATCTCATCTCCCGGCAATTTTCGGAACTAATTTTTTTTTCGGTGGAATTCGTCTCCTCGTGCCTTGTACAATCTGCATGTAAAATATGGTTTCATTTCGTTCATAGCTGCAGATGCCACCAAACAGGGAAAGTAATTGTATGGGCACCCTGTTGATTTGTACGCTCAATGACTTATTTTTGCTCACAATTACTTATAATTAGGCCAAGCCCTACACACAGTTTACAGTTTAACGTGGATTTCGAACCACAATGAACATCCATCTTAGCCCAGGATTAAAAACTGTACCTTTGGCATATGAGACCAGAGTTCTAACCACACACTCATCAAGTGGGTCGTAATAATAGGCATGATCAAATTAGTATCTGCTAATTTATGCGTATACTTAATTTGTTAAACAAACGAATTGTTGTTGATTTTAACTGTCGTTATTACTTATTTATCAATCCAATTACAAGAAAATTGATCTCAAAAGTATTCGATTGATATTGTCCTTATTATACCACACTGAATCACATTTCAATAGTAATGTAAATAGTCAACATACATTATACAGGGTTACAACAAAAGAATCATCGTTAGGATAACTGAAAGATCCTGAACTAGTGCTGCCACGCCACCTGTTGATAAAACTTGAGCACCAAGAAACTTGAATATTTTGTGGTTATTTTCATATATCAATCATATTTGTAAGTATAATACTTTTGAATAAATTGGGTTTTGAAAATGAATGATTCTTTTGTAGTAACCGTGTATTTAACTTTTTAAAGAAACTTTCTGACTTCACACATTTTTGATGTTTTTTAATGAAATTTACAGATTGCTTTATTTTTTTAAGTGTGCTCCAATTAAACTGATTTAAAGATTTCTTTATTTAAGTGTGTTTCACTTAAACTTTTGTGTATTTTGAATACAAGTAAAGAAGGAAAAAACTTGTTCAAAAAAATTTCAATTTCAATTCCTTTTCTTATAAACTAAAACATGCTTGAATAGATATTTCTTAAATGTCTCAATGTTGCACTCTTTAAAAATAAAATCATAAATAAAAGTGATGCGCTTATATTATTGTGTTTTGATATTTTAATGTTATTTCCATCTGAAACTTATTTGAATATTCGATGAATAACATAAAATTATTTCTAAAAATACAACAGTTACGATACACTCATACTAAGCAACTTAAGCTCTAAACAACTTAATTAACAAAAGCATGCAGTAACAT
The DNA here is from genome assembly GCA_963978545.1 of Linyphia triangularis. NCBI lineage: Eukaryota > Metazoa > Arthropoda > Arachnida > Araneae > Linyphiidae > Linyphia > Linyphia triangularis. The sequence continues at coordinate 80,519,122 of OZ021721.1, read as the reverse complement.
ATTTTTCACAAATATTTAAGCATCAGATTTCAATGAAATATATTTGAATAAATAGCACGTCTCTTTTTTTTTATGCAATCAATAAGGGAAGCCCACAAAAATAGCGATCCTTTCTATATACAAACGACTAATGAAGCGAACTAATGAACTTTTCACTTCACAAATAAACAAACATTCACCATTTCAGAATATTCATCACACTAAAAACGTATTACAAAGATAAAACTTAATATTATTTTAAAACATAGTAAAGTAACGATGCAAACTTATAGCACTTTTCTCACACACAAACCTAACACAATTTTCACAAAAATGTTAACTAATCAGCTCCAAATCCAATTTGACTTACAAATGTCACTTTTAACTAAATCTAGTATTCGAATCCCAATAGTTTAGCTTCGAAATAATACAGTATCTATTCGTAAAAAATATTTTGATGTCCCTGTGATGTGTTCTCCGTTGTCATAGGCATGTCTGCATAAAGTAGCAAAGCACAGAGACACTATTTAAAGCACCACATTTCAACGCATTTTATAGACGTTCCCAAATCCAAAGATGCCAGCAGGGTGTAAAAAATTTCGACATCACAAAACGGTTTTCAGCAAGAGTTAGGCCAAGAAGGATGCGAACATTCAAATTGTATAGAATAGTTTGCAAGAGACAGGCGGGGTGTTGTTGACAGTTGCGAAAGAAATTCAGTTAGCGATTCTTTTATTCCGAAAGTATTCCTTTGGAAAAGTTATTTTCGAAGACTAGGAACAGTCGATTTTCTTCAAATCAGACCATCGTTTAAAGTGTGACTCAATATTATTTTTTGACATTCTGTAAATAGAAATAAGTAACTTTGGTCGTACGCTCGGTTGCATCTGCATCCAACTCTCCTACTCCAATTATTTTAATTGAAGTCGATACATTTGTTTTTCATATTTTAAAAATAAATTGCCGAGTTTTTCTTAAGTGTGGTTTTGCGGGATTGAATCTTATCTTGATTATGTCTTCAAAAATCTATTCTTAGTTTTCGTTAGATTGGTTGTATTCAGATTATCTGGCGCCGTCAGCAACGCGAGGGTTATAATGCGCCGAAACTTTCGTCATTAGACAAGCCAACATACATTTACAAACACCCATGCCAACACGGGACTCGAACCCGCAACCTCGCGGTCTAGAAGCTAGTACGCTAACCACTATACCGTTTGGTCGGCTAGTTTTCGTTAGAATAAAATATTTAAAAGTTATCTCAAAATTATGAAATTAATTAAATAATATTAAGTAAATAGTTCTAACTTTACTTTTATTATCCATTATTAAATTTTCTATGGTTTCTTCCAAATGATTAAAGGAAACATCTCTGTAGACAACGCTTCCCTTTTATGTATTAAAAAAATCGTACTAATAGAAAATCTTCTGGAAGGTAATGCTTTTGGCTCTACTCAGCAATACTCGGTATCACATTTTCAGATCCAATTTATGAGTCGTTACGCGTTGCATAATACTTCTAATGATACTTATTCTGTACCGAATGATTGAAATCCCTTCCTAATAGCACCCTGCCTATTAGCTGGGGGGAAGATGCCTGTCCCTTGTTTTAATCTTGTTCGCCCTGTATAAATCAATCGATACAACCCCGCTTCCAGGCAAAAGATTTAGAAATTATGGGTGGCTTTTACGCCGCACTTAAAGAGACTCGAATATGTTACAATCGGAAAGACTGCTGAAATTGCTTTTCTCTAAATAAATCTCCTGTATTGTGGCAGTTCTATCTTTATCTCTTGCAGCACTATTCAACTAAACAGTTTGATCACTGAGGAGGTAGTTTAGAATGATCGATTCAATTCCTTAAATCGTTGGGTATTGTTCAGTAGTTAAGCTATTTGGAACACACTTCTCTTGTTTGTCTACTTAAGTTCTTTGCTAGAAAACACTCTCGTTGCTAAGTTGTGATTGGTTTGAACTTTTTCATTCTATCTAAGATGCGTTTTATAATTGACATTTGTTACGCAATTTTTTCTTTAAAATAGCCGAAAATTGGTGTGTAAAATAATGGGGGCTGGTGCGCATTTAATAGGCTGCGACCTCAATGTCTTCTCGTTGGTGTGGTGGGGATGGAGAAAGAGAGTTTTGCATAATAAGACTTTGACCTCGTAGTCTTATCGCAGTTCAATATAACGAGGCACACTTGGCTGCGATTATCACTTCATAGTGGCAGAAATATATAGCTGGAAACGTGCTATCTAAAGTAAACTTCAAAAGCTATTCCATTAACTACGATGGTTTATCCTCACTGTGTAGTATGATGAGACTTTGGAGATGCCTTGGTATGTAATACATAGACTTTTTAAGTGAAACGTATTTGAATTAAAGTATAATGACCACATTTTAGTTCAACTAAAATATTGAATTTTCATGAATTTCAAACTTCCAAACATGAATCATAATGAAATCTGTATTTTTAATACATCAACATATGCAGTTATTTGGAAGTTGTATATTAACTATTTTTGGAGTGAAAAAGGTACATTGTTGATTACGCAGATTGAATAAAATTTCTATTAATGATTGAGGAGATTTCAATTTATGAGTATTCAAGGATATAGCTTTTTAGGACAAATTTAAATAAAATTCAGTTAAATAATTTTGTGAAATGAAGTAAATATAATGTTTGTTTTTTTCAATTTGAAGTAATAAAGGCATAAAATGTAGCTTTGTGTTTAAAAATAAAGATGAACGTATTAATTTCCTGTATAAGGCTTCAAGGACACTTTTTAGAAAAATGCGTAAAGTTAATAAAGTTGATTGGTTCATAAATACCAGCTCATCAAAAGATGATAGAAAAAAACGCAAGACACTAATTATGAATTCAAACTTACGGTTTGACACCAAATTAATAATTCAATTGCATTTGTATTTTCAATAACTATTCCCTTTTTGCAATATGATTGACAATTAATACTAAGCCCTCATAGCGTGTCATACCAAACAATCTACAAGATTTTGACAAGAACCCTATTGAAAGCTTAAAATATGTTAGTTATTTGAAAAATAATTTAAGTTACAGATTGAATTGCAAAATGGTTATTTCAAGTATAAATAGTAAAAATGGATATTCTTTGTTTTGTTATTAACAATACTAAAGCCTTATAACAAGACTTACTTTTCTATTAGAGTGGAGAAATCTTCATTCAATTTAAAGTACATATTAATCATTGTGTCGTAAACTATGAATACTTGATTATACTTGCAAACAGATGTCAAGGAAAAACTAACATGTCTTATTTTAAGTTGGTAAATTAAGTTGTTGACGAAAAATCAAAAGCCTTACTCTTCGATCGAATATTGCATATTAGTTTATATATATTCACATTACAAGAAACTCCCCACTCCTACTTAAATATTCTTGGTTTTCTTTGCTCTTACAATGGAAATCTTATGCAAAATAAAGACTAGACATGCCGGGAAGTGTAACTAAAAGAAAATTCACGTTCACTTAAGAATAGTACCTTGGCATCAAAGAATAACGTAACACTCCGTCACGAAGCAGGCAACAAATGCAAAACTAAACAACAACAAGGGCTGAGCAAGTCCATATTAAAACTAGATATCAAATCTCAGTGAGTTTGTTCTGTCGGAAGTTTCTAGATAAAATCAATTCACGCAAAAATAGTCTTGTAGATTTGAAGTGAATACTTCTATATGTACGACTCCCTGAATAAATTTCAATTTGAATCTGGATGCCTTAAAACTACATAAAGCTCCTTCCGCTTTCTACACCACTTTAAATTCAGTTACGGCTCGAGGTTCAAGTTATGAATGCGTATTTTTTTTTCTGTCTGTGCATGTTTATTTCTTTATCTGAAAGGTCCCATTCGCGTTCCCAGATCTCTTGTAATTCCAGCCTTTCACTCCTCTTTTTGTTCGACTCGCTTCGAATTTTTTGATTATACGAGATGGGATTCCTTCAGATATTTCAAGAAATGAGAATTAGCAAAGGGAAATTGGATACCAGAACTCGGATATTTGTCTGCCTAACAAAAGAAAAAAATGATAGTGAGTTTTCAAAAAAATGTAGTTATCCAGAAATATAGTGCGTCAATCAATGTTTGAGATAAGCTATGCATATTTTTCCTTGGTTATTTTCGTCAAAATAGAAAATAGTAAGACATATACATCATAATTTTAGTTTATCTTTTTTTAGTTCTTCTCTATGCAATACTAATAGCAGCGGGTATTTCAATTAACGAATTTAATTTGTATGTATAAGTTATTGTATTATAAAATTAAAATAGAAGTTTAAGCTATTCAATGAAATTAAATGGAAACGTTTCTTCACAATTGGTATTCTTAATTCACATTTCAATGCAACTGTAATTTTCTTTAATTTCATTTCCTTGTTACCTCATTTTCGTTTTACCGCATTTTCGTGTTATCTCATTTTGTTGTAAGCTCATTTTTCTTGTTACTTCATTTAGATTCTCACCAATATATTAGCTGTTTGTTTGAACTTCAAAATTAAATACTAAGACATTCTTAACAAGTAGAATTTTATAACAAAATTGAAAAATAGTTTCAATGTTTAAAGGAATTTCATAATTATTTAAATAAACGTTGTAAGAGAAGAAAAAAAACTTAATCAACCCAACAGATATTAATGAAATTAGTTACTCAACTGAAGTCTTCACACGTTTTCTCCTGTTTTGGTTGGTTGTTTTCAGATTATCTGGCGCCGTCAGCAACACGAGGGCTATAACGCGCCTAAACATTCGTCATTAGACAAGCCAACATACATTTACAAACACCTATGCCTAACACAGGACTTGAACCCGCAACCTCGCGGTCTAGAAGCTAGCACGCTAACCACTATACCGTTTGGTCGGCTTTTCTCCTGTTTTAAATCGGGGAATAGACTATCTTTAGCATTTGGCCCACGAGTATGAAACTGTATAGTGCATCTCATTAGCGGCAAAACAACAAATCGGGAAATGCAACTGAGTTTTGATTTGATTTCAATTATGCATTGGGATTAAATTTGTCTGTAAAAGAATCGTGATTCAATTGTATAAACATTATACAATTATACAGAATCATGTTGAGTTCTTACTAGATAGTTTATTTGAATATCATAGGACGTAAATGCTACAAAAATGCGTTTGTAATCGGATAACAACTATATATATATATGTCTATACCGAATACAATACTTCAGGAGCTTGTCCATATCTGATATAATATTATTTAAATTCACGAAATGTTTGATCAATTCTTTTTCAACAAATATAAGTGTTGTTATTTAACCCGTGAGTTCATGTGATGGATCTTAAAGGCTTGGTTGTAAATAGAAACACACCAGGGTGCTTTCTAGCGATTTAATATTTTAAATATTGCATACAGGGTGATTATTATTGAAGTTCGCCTTTTAAAAATTTGTAAAATTAACCACTGGTCAGAATGACTTGAAATTTGACCTGATTATACGCAAAGAAAAGGAAAATGGTATAGTATAAAAAAACTATTTCGGCTATTTTTTATTTTTTTATTTTTTATTCTTGTGACAAAATACCACTTCCCAATTTTGTGCGTATATTCACGTCAAATCTCATGTCAATCTGATTTGTGATCCTTTTTTTAGAGCTGTTTGAAAGTCTAACTTTAATTATAATCACCCTGTATTTCAGTTGAGAATCGTTGTCGCCTAACCAAGTAATTTCCGGTAGCGTCATTTCTTCATACACGCAGAATGCCTTAAATTCGAGAATTAAGTTCTGTACAATGTCAATTAGTTTCGAAGTTAATTAAAAACAGTACACCAAAGAATTTTACTCACTTTTAACTTTAAGAGGTGAATTTATATTGAATTGACTATTATCCGAGACTCAAAAGAATTTACATTATAAGTTATAAATGAGTAAGCCTTCAAATCCATATAGCTTATTCTTACCAATGTCATTCATTGGACTATGTTTTATCCTTTACCTTTTATGATGGAATAATTCCAAGAAAATTCAAAAACATAAAAATTAAGTTCAATAGAAGTTCCAAGAAATTCTAGTTTAACAGCAGAAACGAATCTTTTTATGCCATGCAAGTCACTAGCGAATTCCAAAAAAAAATCTAGTTGTTCCTTTTAAAATTTTTTTTTTCTTCCTCTGAAACTGTCCTCGCCATCTCTACATGTAAATGAATCACCAAAACAATTCAATTTTTGTTTTGGATATATTTTATTTGTTCTCATTGATGCAGTTTGTTATACCCCTAATTACTCAATTAGCAAATCTGACTGGTCTCTTTTCAAAGAACAGCCTTTCTTTATTTCTCTGGAATGCCTCTCCATCGATAATCTCCTTTTTTGTATCAAGGAGTTGCATACGCGAAGCAGCAAAGTAATTGGACGAGTACTCTGTTTCAAATTAACTCTATTAACAAGTTTCGAACATTCTTTAAGCAAGAATTCCTTATCTATGTATTCAGTATTTAAACTCTTTAAGCTTCGATTAGTTTCCGATTAATTAATACTTTCTTACATTGCATATAGTAAAATGTTGTCTTGGTATGACAGTGATATCTAGGTAAATATATAAGTCTAAATTAACATTGAATCAGGGTTTTATTTCCCAATTACAAATGTTATATAGTTAAAATATATAAAACACTAGATTCACCAATTGGATTAAGATATAAAGGACGAACCTCATTATTTTATAAAAAGCAAATCTTTAGCAAAAATAACTCATAATTATACTTTCCATCTAAGTGACTGAAACTGAAAATGATTATTCAATTTGTGATTGTTATTTTTCTTTTTCCAACTCCTGCTATTTATGAGGTTAATTATGATTTTATTGAGTTGCAAGTTTAGATTAAAATGAAAGCATACCAATGAGTGTTATTCATTAAAGTATATATTGATGAAAATAAGTATGCATATAATTGATGTATGCATGAAAAAAGATGCTAAAGAATAATTTATAAATAACAGTAATTTATCTGCGAGTTTCAAGGGAAATAAACGATTCATTTGAGACTAAGTCATGTTCGTTGCATTTTTATTGCAAAAAGATATATTTACAAATGTATATCCAAGGAATCTGAAGTATTTTTATAATATATTCCTAATTCTGATCTTATTTGCCGCATAGTTCATTGTTTCAGGAAATACTCAAATGTTTGGTTCTTGTCGTCTAGTTCGATAGCCTGCTAATGTCCTTTCCTTTTGTTTTGATAACGATTCGGTTCATTCTCATACAAGATTCCTCTCTCCCTGATTACGAAAGCATGTTTGAAATGAAAGTTCGTAAGCCTCTTAAACGAAACTTACATGTCTTAGGTTCTGGAAATAGAAAATGACAGTGAATGAACTCAATGGATACATACACACGAAGTAACCCTTTCCAAAGGTCATCAAAATGCAGTTGGCAATTTGCCACAAGGTTTTTGACATCCAGGTAGAGATGGTCTTGAAGAAAATTTTGAATACATAGTCTCTCACTATACGATGGTTAATTCATAAGCGCCAGTCATCGGAAAGATACGACTCCATTAACATTACATCACACGTTTTGAAATTCAGACTTAAAGAAGATTCGTTAGACAACAAATATCGTGGCAAATTTACAGCTTCAAGTCATTCAAATCAGGAAATCGTGTGTGTGTTTTATTTTGAATGTTATGAGAATGAATACATCAACAGGTGATTGACTTTTGAAGCCTTCAGAAAGGCGCAAAGGAATATTACTTAATGCAAGTCGCAAAACTACCGCAACAAACTTGTGGTCAGTGGACTCACACTGCACCGATTCAGGAAATAAAAATATTTCGTATATGCTCGCGTAATGTATTATGATCTGATGTAATTCTTTATAGATGTATATTCTAGTATCTATCTTCACATCGGCTAATGACCGCAGAACCTCAAAATAGCGTTAAAATTTGGAATTTCCAGCTGTCGCAACACTGCCGCAACAAACCTGTGGTTAAAGAACTCTACTTGATTCAATTCAGGAAATAAGATTCTCGAATGTTTGAGTTACTGTAATATTATTGTTTGATTGAGGTGTTTTCTTTCAAAGAGATTTCTTTAACAGTTTAAGGTTGTGGACATTTAAACGTATGACTGTTTGTAGATTATAATTATTTTTAAAAGATTTCAATTTACTTACAATAGATGAGTGTTTAAAGTTTAGTATTCCTTCTTAATGGTGATGAATTTTCTGGAATCAATTAACTGAAGCATTATATTTGTATAAAACAATTCTTAAAAATGTATTACATTAACAATTATTTTTTGTAGTTTCTAAATCAATATTAGTTTTTCTAGTTGGCATTCATACCAAGAGCATCAGACAATCGTTTGAAATATATTTTTGTATTTTTATGTGCTCTCATTAGCGCCACCTATCACTATATTATAGATATATATTTATATTTAAACTGTTGAATATTTCAAATTAGTATAAAAAAGAAGTTTTAGTTTCCTTTATATCATTAGGTATAGTGGTTAGCGTGCTAGCTTCTAGACCGCGAGGTTGCGGGTTCGAGTCCCGTGTAAGGCATGGGTGTTTGTAAATGTATGTTGGCTTACCTAATGACGAATGTTTCGGCGCATTATAGCCCTCGTGTTGCTGACGGCGCCAGATAATCTGAAAACAACCAACCAACTTTTATATCATTAAATTAAAAAAAAAAAAGAGGGGGAAAAAAAGGGGGGGAAAAAAACTACCTTATCAATAAGCGTAACTTTAGAAATCACAAATCGTATTTTAACTACACACTTCACAATATCTGGAGTCTTATAAATCTAATTATTTTTCTAATTAGCTTATCTGAAATTTGATTGAAATGTCTACATCTTTTTCTGTATTTTTGTTTGATCCTATCGGGCATTTAGTAGGTATTGCTTTGACTGAGGCGAAGTCTAAAATTAAAAAGTAAAACTTAATTTCCTGTTACCATTTCCACTTTATAATCCTGCATGTAGTCAATAAGTAATGAATTGGCTAATAATAGTTTTGTGAAATGAATCACTTCAGTGAACATAAATTTCTCACTATAATGATCTTAGCATTAGCGCAACGTCCATTCCTCATTCAGAATTAATATCCGTGCTCATCAGGAATAAGGAACGGCTAGTCATTTCCCAAAATATCTATACGAGCCAGTGATATAGGTAGGTCGTAATCTCTTGCGCGTAAAAAATAGTGCAGTGGGCAAATAAATCGCCTCTTAGTGGAATTGTACAATTTGTTATTGCTAAAAATAGCAACCACATGTGTAGCATGAGGGAATGAATACGTGAGAATGCTTCGACTAGCTCCGAAACAATTATTCCGGAACTTTTGTACCTCAGGTTTAGTAGGTTGTAGATGTACAGGATATGATTAAGTAATTGAACTGTTAAGGAAATATAGCTCTGGTTACCAAACTTTACAGTGCAATTTTAGACGAAATAATATTGCTTAAAGTGTAGTTATCCTAATTGATGATTAACTAAATAATATTAATATTTTCAGTCTATTTTTACAAAAAACTTATCCGTTTATTAGTTTATAGCTTCTTTCTTTATTTTTTAATTCGGGAATAAATGCTTAAAAAAATTGATATTATATAAATTTAATGTGATTTCTTGTATTTTATGTATTAAATCGTTAAAGAACAAAGCATGTGTAATGGGAGATCTTGAATACTAACTAAGCATCTCAGAATCATACCTGTCAGTCAGTATGATACGATGCTTACAACCGTTGGGCCTGAGTTGGAATCCCGCTTAAGGTATTAATGTTTGTCCCGTTGTTCGATGTGCTTTTGCATGACCATTCCCCTCGATGACCAATGGGCAATTATGAAATTACCGATTGTTGTTCAGACGATGACATGATAGACTATAGAAGTGTCAATTTATTTGTAAAAGAGTTATTAAATTGCGTTTTTATGAATGTGTTGGAATTATTCAGCCTAAATAGCCTAGCAGCCTAATGATGAATTCAATAATTTCAGTGAGAATAACTGGTTTAATCATTTATATTTAAGAGACGTATAGTTAGTAACATGCAGTATTTATTTTAGTTAGTATTTTAGGGCTAATACTAACTTCTCTAATAATATTTATTAAAAAATATCTGCACATTAAAAATGTGGTGATTTTCAAAAATAATACTCATTAGTATCCAAGTATTGAAGTAGTAATAAAAACTGTCCGTACAGTTATACAAATAATACCGTTTCATCTAGCATTTATAAATACATATCCGACAGTGGTCTCGTTGAAATTGGGTTTCTCCCATTCCAGAAGCAAGGGGGAAGTTCCCTTTTGAAAAATCTCTAAGAAGGCATTCTCTCCTTCTGTATAATCACCGTTTAGTTCTTGCGGCAGAAAATTTTGTGTAGAATAAAAAAAACTAATTTGCATTATTTTAGCTTATTTTACATCACTCTTTCAGTGCAATCTGCTATTTAACTCCAACATTTAATTACATAGCTAAAATATAAATATTTATTTTAATATTACCAAAATATTTCATCTTCAATTTGAAATTCTTAATAAATATGATTCGATGAGAAATATGTAAAATACAATTCCAACAAAAATAAAAATGAGCATTCCATATTAACCTTTATTACAACATTTAAGTTGTACCTATTATAAACGTTCCTATTCACTGTGCCCTCCCTGTTAACGGGGATCTCTCACCAGAATCGGTTGTTTTTCTCTTAATTTTGTGTCCTTGTTATCTTTGGCAGCTCTTTGGCAGAAGACAAGTTTTTTTTTACGGACATGGATACATAAAGCAGCTGTTATCGCTACTTGAAACCTCCATCGTTGAACAACCTCGCATATAAACTAAAGAAGAAAGAATTGACAACACTAAATTTTGACGAAGTTTTTGCTGTCTTTAGCCTTGCTTGTTTTTCGACGCTAAAACGCTTCTTAAATTGTTTTTCTTCAAGCCTTTTTAGCGATGCTTTTCACTTTGATGCTTCTCCAAAAGTGCAATTTCGTTAAGTGCGACGAAATGAGTTTTGAAAAGTTAAGAGTATGGAATTGGATGGAAGATCATTGTATTAATATTACAGTATTTTTACTCTTTTTTAATTATCTTTAATGTATTAAACGTCATTTCCCTTCTTTTAGATTATAACGTAAAATGTTAGGACATTAATCGTTTGTTGGTTAGTTAGTTTTGTACGCCCAGCTAACATAATACAAATGAATGCTCATACATGAATTCACTAACTTGTACCGCTTGGTAATATTGTCAGTAAAGTAAATATTTTTTTTTTCTTTTAAGTATCATTTCTCAAACTTACGATCAACTTTCCGACATGAATCTTATAGGCAGAATCTTCAAATAAAATATGTAGTCTGGTTACTGTTTACATCTATATTTGTCAGAAATGGAGTATATGTAATGACTTTCGAGAGAGGGTCAGTTTTAACTTTATTATGGTATATATTCCAACGATCATCTTATGGTTAGAACCATATAACAAATTATACACCCAAATACACTTTACATTGCATTAATATTAGTCAGAATTCACATAAGTGTAGATTGTAATGCCAGATTGTGGAGCACGTTATTGGCTCCATAAAGGATTCTCTGAACCACAAAAAGCAATCAATTCCACCTGCAATTCAAACCCAACATGGGTGGCAGGTAATATCAAAGCTCTAGTCTCTTGGATATAAGGATAAAAGATTGTCATGAGAGTATGGAATGCATATGTGGATGTGATAATTAGGTAATCAATTTGTAATTCTTAAAAACTTGATTACAATATTTATCTTCAATATGACAATGATCGAGAATCAATTTTAACTATTGCTCTATGTAAAATAAACTATATAATGAACAATGATTTTAAAATATTTTTGAAATTAATTTAATATGTATCCATTGTTTCTCTAGCTTCTCACTCTCTCTCATTATATAAAGTGTACATCGTGACTAACAAATTGGACTATATCAGATCAACTTGTATAAATTGTAGTTTAAGCGCTAATTTAGCATTTAGTTAACTAGCATTTATAGATCTTTTTGTTTTACAATTTGGGCTATTTGAAGAAATAAATTATAAAGATTATCGATTGTTTGTTGAGTTAAAGAGTGTGTTTTCGTAACTGAACTAAGCAACTAAAACAGTTTTATCCCTAGGACTTTGCAAATGTTATGGTGTTCTAAGCAAAAACTCCAATTAGCGCATTAAATTTTAAAATTTGCAACACGTTGTTTGGAATGCAACAATACCTTAGATAAATATTGTATACAGCTTAAATTCAAAAAGTAAAAGAAATGGGACAAAACTAACTGTAGAAGTGAAACAAACCTCTAAGAATAGGCGTCTTTCTACTTTTAACTTGGGAGCAGGAACTGTAAGACTGGGGATTTACAATGTCCTTGGCAGCGATTACTGCGATGTCAAGACCAAACGAAAAAGAAATTCCTGGCTAAGTCACTATTCTACACTTATACGCAACTTTCCAATTTTGGAATTTAGTTTGAAGCGCTAGATTACTTCCAAAAGTTATTTTCAAGAGGAATAAAATTTTATTTCGTTTGACAATGTATTAATCACTTTATATCACAAAATAGCAGTTGGCATTTTTAATTAATCATAGTAGTTTTTCCATTTTAAGTAATCATAGTAGTTTTTCATTTTTAATTAATCATCGTAGTTTTTATTTTTAATCGATATTTCTTAATAGCAATTTTTTATTATATTCACGTGCTAATTATATCACCAGGGTAACGTAAAGTATGTGATAGATTTAAATCGAAGATCAAACATATAAAAATGTAAAGGATTATTTGTTTCATAAAGGGAGGGTAAAACAATCTCGTAGTTATATAAAAAGCTAAATCAGAAAATATACTTTTTTTCAAACTTCAATAGTTTGCCAATTTCAAATAAACGGCTACTTGCAAATCGAATCTACTATATACTGAAACTTTCGTCTTTGAATAATATATTAATATGAAGTTGAAGAAAATAGTCCATTTCTCAATTGTTGGGATAAAACTTTTATTCGAATAAGTTCTTTTGTCTCTGTGTGTCGCATTATTGTCAAGTCTACCATAAAAGTATTATTTTGCGAATTCATTCCTTTTTTCGAGAACGTGGATGCATCATGGAATAAAAGTTGATTGATAAAGGATTTATCTTGATTTGTATACAAAATTCTTCTCTATGGGAGTCCCGATTCCTTCAGTGATACCGACAAAATAATCATAATGTCTTGAATAAGCAAAGTAGTTTGCTGGATCCAATTTATAGCCGAAAATAAACTATTGCATATGATTTTAAATATTTCAATATATTTTTTTTCATATTCTATATAACGTAAGTCAGTAAGGTAAAACTTCAAAATATTCGAAATCTAAACTTTTCTACTTTAAAATTTTTTATGAATATAGTAAATGCAATTTTGTTGCTTTTTTTTTTAATACAAAATGAACTAATATTTTATACATTATTTTTAAAGAGAAAATTAATTTAACCAAGCAAAAAACATGTCATCACACTGAAATAATTTTTTATACATTTTTTGTTCTAAAAGTATAGAATAAAATATATAATAAAACTCTTCCGAGACTGAATTATTAATCGCATAATTACACCTACTTTTATGAAATAAAATAAGGTAATTCCAACTAAATGAGCAATATAGAAAGTGTTTCAATTAATTTATGGTGTGTTAATAAAATATATTGTATACATTAGAATTATTGAATTGTTTGTATATTTATCGAAGTAATATTAGTATTTTCACCTAATGCTTCCAAGAAATTAGACCTGTAACCTGAAACAATTCGTATTACAATATTTAAAATTCAGTTTAATATTGAGAGATAAGTTTTTTATTTTTTTGGTAAAAGGCAACGCGTTCTAGACAGCCTTTCAAAACTGCCCAAGGTCGGTCTCTTTCAAATAAGTATTTGCATGTAGAGTAATCCATCAAATAAACAATATGTTTAAGATTAACTTAAGTAGTGCAGACCGGTTTATTTTGCACTATAAATGAATTTTCAACAGCCTAGCGCACCAAGCAATATTCCTTTATGCAATCCAGAGCCAGTCAAAGCATCATAAGAATCAAATTAGGGATCGCTCCAGCGAAAAGACTTGGTTGGCAATTTGCCACATACTGGAAATAAAAAATAAAAAAACACGATCAAAATGAATACCAATTTCTAGATCTGAGCCCATGCCAGTTTCTCCCTGCCAGACAGTCATTCTTGGAGCGTAGTGAGCATAATCCCATATCATACAACATTTAGCAGATGATACAACACTTCACTAGGACAATGATTATCGTTAACCTGATCTTAAAAACTATAGCCTTTTTGAGATCCTAGTATGGTGAAGTACAGAATGTACAAGTCAATCTAAATTTCAATTCAAAGACATATAATTAGTATTTTACTCTCACTTTTCTAAAAACAAGAAAACGACTATGTTTTGAAAAAGAATTTGTAGATAATATAGACAAAATGTTAATACTTTATGTTTGAAACTATGCTTGAAATGTATTTATTACAGTCAAAACTCTATAACATTGCAAAGCTTATATTTAGAACAATAACTTAACAAGATATTCACACAAAAAAGTAAATATATTTATCAGTAACTTATTATTTATATGACTTATTAAGAAGTCTGTTAACGTTTTTTTTTTTTTTTTGTTTTTTTTTTTAATGTGTCTACCTCTTCAAAATTATTTAAAGCACAGATATTGTCTTGCTACTTTAGAAAACGTTGCGAGGTTTCATCTAAAAAAAGTGGTTTAAAGGGTAAATATTTTTTATTTTTTTTGTCTTAAGTGGGATTTCGTTATGTGATATTTTGTCTTAAATTAATCAATTAACGTTAAGTTTTAGCTTCGTCATATAGAGAACTGCTATTACTTCACGTTAAATGAGATTTCGTGTTAAGCGGTTTCGCATTAACGAGGTTTGACTGTACTTTTTACAAATCACATAGTATTCATTTGCTAGATTAAGCTTATGCACTAAAGTATTATAGCGAGAAGATTATTCAAATGGCTCTTTGGTCTGTTTTTCTGGAAATAACATTTACAATTATAACTATAAATAATACAGGCATGTTTTAATTTCAATTTATTCTTCGATGCGATGAATTCTTATATCAACTTCAACCATAATTTATAACAGAAGTATCGAAAGTTCTGATCGGAGGTCCACTCTCATTTTGCGCAGTTTACAACTAGAAAATAGTTCTACTAAATATGATGTATATAAAATTATTGATTAGTAAGAATACTAAAATTCAACCGGAAGTACCTAATATAATGAGCGAAATTATTCTTCAATAGTAACGATCAGGATATTTCGTATTTTGATGATGATTAGGAATATTGGATTAAATATTTGGTAACTAACTTTGTCGTCAAATTTGACTTCAAACTTTTCAAATAAAGTTTTTCTTAATAACCCTTTATTGGTATTTTCATGATAGTTATCTTAGCTTCATTGAGCAAAAGAATACAATTTGCAAAATTTGATTTTTTTTTTAAATTCTTTTACGTTTCCTTTTTATAAATACCAGCATTCAGTTGAGGAATTTGTTAGGATTCAATTGTGTGGGCAGAAGCACTGAAGCACAGTGCCACTAAAGGCTGTTTTTTTTATTAGAAACTAGCTACATGTCCCCGCGCTGCTGGGGACCCGTTGAAGGGCATCTATCAGTTCTGTGTTTCAAGACTCGGAATTTCTCCGGATTAATAATTGTTGGTTATCAGCTTGCAATCTAATATAGCAGGCTCGGTCATTCTCCAGTCGATGCTACCTTTGCAGGAGTGATTCCCTTGCTCTCTTAGTGGCAGATGCTCTTATACACTTAGCATTTATATTCGTTCTTTTCTTTGGCAACATATTAACAAACATCGAAATGACTTTAAAGTTTTTAGTGAATTTCAAAAATCTTCACCGAATATACGATTGAGACTGCAAGTGATGAAATCAAATTGAGTTTAAATAATCCGTTGCTATGCTTGAGTCTATGTGTATTTTGGTTCACTCTCATCAAATGAAGTTCGATTCATAATTTAAATTAATCCATTCAAACAAATTTTACCTATTAAAATTATGTGAACATAGAAAAAATATAACCGCTATTAGTTTTTATGTTTAATAGAATTTTGTATTTATTTAACATGTACAAAACACCAGTAAACATACTCAACAAAATATGCCTGGTGTTTATAGGGCAGCTCTAGCCTCTGCTTTGAAAATAATCATAAAAATATATTGTACCAAGTTCTTAATTTTTGTTTTTAAATAAACATAATCTGAACTAAGAGAAAAAAAAATTAACAGGCATTGAAACGATAGCTTTATCTACCAAGTTGTTCGCCAACTGAAAAAGTATCGCCAAATGGCATGGATATAATTCAATAGTACCAATATTGGTTAACTTGGTGCCACAGAACATATCTTATGATATACGTAGGTGTTTCACTTTAGACAACTTTCTTACATTTCATCTTGTAATGCACATATCCTTGAAAAAATGATATAAAAGATTTATTAAGTTGACCAAAACATTCCATAGTGGCACGAATGTATAGTATTTATTAATTATAGTGCATATTAATTATGTTGGTAAACGAACTTTTAGATATATGAGAGCTATAGCGCAGAAGATATTTACTAACACAATCCAAATAATTTAAAGAATTTATTTTGTTTCAACATTATTAATACTCATTAAATACAATCTAAATGTGTCTCGCTGAGCACAATACATCTTTGACACCGACACAAAATGTAGACATAAACAGGATGAGTATGAAACGTAGAAAAACAAAACGTTGCATTAAAAAAAAATGCATGCGCAGATTTTGTTTACAATATGAATTGTGAGTAAATATATGAACATATTACGATAACTTTCAAACTGCTTATCGGATAGACAATTCTAATACATGGAAATAATCAGAAAAATAAGGGGGATACATGAAAATAACTTTTGTTTTTATTCAGATGCATTAAAAATATATCGTTGTCATTCCAAGATTTTTTTTTCCATGCCATTAAATTTTAATAAAAGAAACTTGTAATCGAATTTAAAAGTTGTTCTCTACAATCTCCATGTACTAAAGCTTCTATTCACCAAATTTCGTACCTTTAGGTGCAAAAATGTGGATTTGTATAAGGTTCAGACGTACAGACAACTCACTTGTATATAAATAGATTAAAACAAATTTTAAAATTGTTACTAATCTTTTGAAATTGTAAGGAAAAAAAAAAGCGTTATCTATATACTTTGGTACAATAACATTAAAATTATTTATTGATGCATATATTGCATGATTTAATGAAACAGAAATTTTGTGTGCTATCATATATTAATATGTTAGTTTACATTTTAACTAATGAAAAAAATATTATAGATGATGTTCTCTGACCGGACCGATGTAACGATCGGAAAAATCGCAAAAAATCAAAAACACGGTAATTAAAAGAAAATTGAAGCATACATAATAATAAAATTAAGTTAAAATATAAATATTAAGGGTTCTATTAATATTTATTACGAGACTCTTAATATTAGTATTCTGCATTAGGTGGTTACCAGTTGGCGCCAAGCTTAAATATTTACCCGTTTAAATGACGCGTAAATGTATCGTCAACTCTAAATACAGACATTATAAATTATTTTAAAGTTGTTGGCTTGGATAGTTTAAGTCTTCAATTTGGTGATTTTTATATGGTACACTGCTAACGGATCAGTACCAACTTAAGTTAAAATAAAAATAATAATAAAAACTGAAAATAAAAACCTTTGCTAGAAACCGCATTTATCAGTGAAAAAGCACCAAATAAAATCGCGCCAAAGAAATCTTTTATACTACATCTAAACCAAAAAAGTTTTGTATTCTTCAAAATTTTTTTAGTTTACAGATGAAAAAGAAGTCCCATTCTTACCAACTTAATAATCATGTCCAAAGAAACAAAATCGCAAATGAAATACTACGTTTCTGGTGTAAATTTTAAAATAGTCTAGTGTAAATAGTAAAGCATGTATAATACAAAAAATGTATTGAAATCTATAATAAATAATATGGAACTGGGATTGACAGTACAAAAACACTATACTAAAATAAAAACTAACTAAAACAATCAAAAGAAGGATTTTTGATATTCTGGATAAAGGAAATGAATGAATATTTACTTGAAAATAAAAAGTAATATTAGCAAACGTCGAAATGATTTGAAAGTTTTCGGTGGATTTCAATAATCTTAGTTGTTATCTTTATTTATGTTTACGTACAATTACGTTTTAAAACAGCGCATGCGCAGAGCGTCGTTGGACTGTAAAAATATGGAAAATTATAATAAAATTCGAACCGCTCATAGGACGGACGATTGTAATACATAAAAATAATCAGAAAAATAAGAGAGACACATTAAAATAACTTTTGATTTTATTCTGATGTAATACAAAAATATCATTGCCATTCCAAGATTTTTTTTTCATGTCATTAATTTTTAATGAAAGCAACTTTTAAACGGATTTAAAAGTTATCTACAATATATATGTAGTGAAGCTTCTTTATACCAAATTTCGTTACTCTAGGTGCAAAAATGCAGATTTGTATAAGGTTCAGACGTACAGACAACTCATTCTTATATTTATAGATATAGCTTCGTGCTACGTTATTAGTACATACCATTAAAAATATTTATGACGAAGATCCTTCACAAGTGTGATCCTATTATTATTTAAATATAGCTTGAGTGTTCCAATGAATAAAAAAAAAACTTTTTGATTTTTACGACCATCTACTGATACGTTGCTTTCATATTATAGTTTAACTTCAAACATTGCTCCTGAGGACTGAATTACAAATACAGCTTGTAATTTGTACCCTGTAATTACTGATACCGGATACGTAGACTATAATTATTACCTTGTCGCTTGAAAATTCAATTTCCTTTCACTCACTGAGTTATTTTTTAGAAAAAAAACTTCCTAGAGCTACTTTTCTAAGCTTCCAAAAATGTTACACTAAGTCTATTAACCTTTATTTATATTAGACTAAGTCGATTCACCCGAACATTTAAAATCGAAGTTTTATGATTAATTTAAGAATATGTGTAGTCTGCAGTAATTAAGACTTAGTGCCTCCATTCCAGCAAGAGTGGATGCGTTAATGCATTTGGCCAAAAGCCGTATTACAAGTGCATCCCAACCTTAATGGAGTTGGATGAGTAGGATTTGGAAGAGGGCTCTTCTAAAATTCAGCCTAATGTTTGTCCGGAAAATGTCGAACTCGGAGCCATTTTGAGTTGATTCAAGAGAAACACTCCCGCCGAAACTACTTAAGTGTGTAAACGTGCAATTGATGAACTGGCTTCGTTTTAAGTAAATACCCATTATTAATAAACATAAGAGAAGTTGGGCATGTTTTCATGTTTTGTAACCTTACCATTCATTCTGTCAGCCATGCACATGCTGGATTTCAAAAGGGAAAAGTGGAGGCTTAGGAAAAGGTAGATAAGAGAACAGTGCAACAGTCTGCGTTAATATTACACGATTTTTAAAATGAGCAGAATAATTTGCTATTTAACGCAGTTACTGTAAAGTACTTTTGAGAAGACTGATAATTTTGCAGATTTTATATTAAAAAATGTAGGACTTCTTAGTTGAAATTTGAATAAATTTATCATTATCACAGCCTGATTATTTATTTTCATCCAAATACGTAGATGATTTTTTGTGAATAATTAATTTGGTATATCGGCACACTAGAGAGTTCAGCAAGTACACATATTTTACAGGACGTGTTGTGACTTCAAAATATTGCTTAA
The DNA here is from genome assembly GCA_963978545.1 of Linyphia triangularis. Classification (NCBI taxonomy): domain Eukaryota; kingdom Metazoa; phylum Arthropoda; class Arachnida; order Araneae; family Linyphiidae; genus Linyphia; species Linyphia triangularis. The sequence continues at coordinate 80,499,299 of OZ021721.1, read as the reverse complement.
TATTTGAAGATAAGGGTGCCTAAATATTTTTCTAAAAGAATACGCTTATAAAAAACCTGGAAAATGCTATGCTCATAATCTTTTTATTATGGATCTAAAATATTCTTAAGTTTAAGTACATATAAAGTAAGCAAAATGATGCATTCTAATTCAATTTCTGGAATGGTGGTATTATTAAGTTATAATGCTATTAGAAACTAAGTTTAGTTTTTTAACTAATTAGAAAACTAAACGAACTTGTCTTAGGAAATGTATCAACAACATGTATCTTCAATTCGAATGTACCTAATTTTAATTTAATGTTCCGATGGTATGTAGTTTCTATTAAGTTGAATGATTCGATCTATTTAGCTATTGGGAAAAATTAGTTGAGTAAACATGCTGCACCAGACCCATGCACGTCAATCAAACATGGTGTTTTCCTTATTGTAGAATCACGAAAGTCTCTACATTATTTTTTTGTAAAAATCAGCACATTTTTACCAAACTGATTTATTTGTAAAAATAATATGTAATGATTTGTGTTGTAATAAACCTTCTCAACCTCATCATATTTAATTTTGCATCTATTCATTTTACCAAACGAAAATTTAGCCAAACAATTATGCTACTTATTTAATATATTTACTTATGTTATATATTAGTACGTTATAATGGTATGGTAGGCAATAAATTTTTTAAAATAGAGTGCCGTAATGTAAATTTGGCGAGTTCAACTGTTGCATTGTTTAAAAATTTATAAATTTCTGTTACTCATTAAAAATTCACAAACATTCTAAGTAGTTTGATTATTAAAATATTACATATGAATATTTCTAAAATTGTTAATTCCAACTAAAAATTTAAATTTTGTTTCATACATTACATTCCTTAAAAGATGCGACATAAAAGTTTTCAAAATTGAATAGGAACCCCTACTACAGACGTCATATGCAGTGAGATTCTCTAACAGTGATTTCTCGCCTATTGTGTGATAATGAAGTGTTTTCTTTTTCTTTATGTCTCAAACCAGACAAACTTTTCAAGTTGGAAGAAGATTTTCAATCACACTACTCTGAATATGAATACGAATACTAGACTGCATTAATTTTTCGAACTCAAGATAACCTGAGAAGTATGTACACTTCCAATCACAAGTTAACTCGTTAAATTTAAGAAACAAATATTCCTAATTACATTTTTCGAAACTACTTCTACAGAAGTATTTTTAATTTTTATATAACACTAAATATGAAATTATATGATTTTTATTAACATATTTTAATAAATAAAACAATAAACCTATTTACATCACAATGCAATCTTTTCTAAGATTATTAAATACTTGACGACCGTGATTAAAGTCGATTTTTAAAAACTTCTAGAAATATTTGAGAATTACAAAAAAATCTTCTGGACAAAACTGCCATTCTATACTTTAATAAAGAAAATTAATGGGAAGCATCATTTTAGCTTTTTTAATTGCTAATTCTTAACTCGAAAATTATGTTCCACATTTAAACTTGGATATGTATGAGTGTATTTAATAATTTTTACGCGCTATTAAAATGTGCTTACATTAATAATTTTTTAAAGATATTTTTATTAGAATACTGAATTTAAAAAATGTGCATATATTTTCTATTGTTTACTTGAATTTAGAAAGATTTGGAAAGATCAATTGAAAATACGCAAGCAATACACGAATATTTAGTTTAACATATTATATGATAAAAACTACATGACTATCTCATTAACAGCTCTGTTAATCATTTACAATAAACAAATTTTCCGAGAAAAAAACACGTAACTATCTTAAACGATGAAAAACGCAATCGCGTTTCATACGTTAGAAAGAAAATTATATTAATTGCCAACAATATGGGTAATTTTGAGATACAAATTGAATCTGTGAGTAGAAAAATATTTTTCCCTAGGATTAAACATTTCAAATTTTGAGCTATTCTATAAAAAAAATGGAAATGAAATTAGCAATACTTATAGGATTACATTAACAAAAGAAAAAACCCTTCTAGACTGATCGAGGGAAAAATCTACTTTTTCTTAGAAATTTAATCATTTTTTCACATTTCAGACTGGGCAGTCTCGTGATAAAAAATACTTGATGCAATTTCTCTCGTTAAAAAGTAATTTTCCAGTGCTATGAATTTCGAGAGCAGGGGATTTATTGAACATAACGCTTTATTTGGTTGACAAGTTTTGGTATATCGCTTTTTTTAGTAGCTGATAAATCGTTATATTTTTTACTTTATGTCACAATATCTTATAAAAGATACTTTTTTTTTTTAAGCAGCTTTTAAAGTTAAAGTTGTGAATAAGTTTTTGTAATCAAAATCAATGGAATTTCAAACTGTAGCGGTTGATTTGCATAGCTACATTAATTACATTGATATATTAGGAAAACACTTACGTAGTTGCATCTTCACTCACATAATTAATAAGTTCACGAATTCAGAAGTTTTTAAAGAAGTATATTCTCACTGTAGTTCATTGAATATTGTTTCTTATAAGTAGATCACACTTGCAAAAGATGATTATGAAATTTTGCTTTAACGATCCAATGTTTTTCATTAATAAAAATTCAAATTATAAAATATTTCTAAATTATAAATTTAAGAAACAGGAGAGAATGAGCATTCCAAAGGAATTTTTATCCTTGTAGTTTTAGATGTTTGAGCCATTTTAGCTTATCTACGAATTATAAATACCGTTAATCAACTAATACATAAAACAGGACACAACTCTTTGACAAAAGTAAAACAAAAATTGTAGTTTAAAAGGATATTTTTAAAAGTACCTTGCCAGCTTATGAATCATAACAAAGAATTTGTTTTATTCTTTTACTATTTGATATAGTAAAGATATTTTAGAAGTTAAGTGACTTGTTGATGTTGTTTAAACATTCCTTTTTTTTAAAAAAAAAAAAAAAAAAAATCACTCTTAGCAAAAGTTGCGGTTTAACACATTTCTTTTAAGATTTAAAAATAAATAATGCATTGCTGTCCCAAATCTTCCTCGAAATAAATGACCATTTCCAATTTAGCGAATAGTATGCATCTTCTAATCCAAAATTCTTATCTACAGGATGCCAATATCTATATAAATACGAGATATTCTCCGAAAAAGGAGCTACTAAATCCCCCAACAAGAAGCGAAGTCTCTTTTTTGCTTTTGTATTGTTTGCTTCAGAGGGGGAACGAAAAAAGAATTCGATCGCAACAGATTCATCGATCTTACCCGCGAAAAGGACCCTGCGCCTCCATTAGAGAAATCCAGGGCTCAATCCATGGATTACAACTATAACATCTAAAAAGTGACTACCTGCCCTTATCCGATTATTCCTGGGATTCGAAGAAGTACTCTTTATAAGTAGATTCGCCGTATTCTTATTTCTTCTAACACGCCAACTCAATTTGATATATTATATAGGATATAAGTATAAAAACGAATAATAGCAGTGTTAATTATTTCGAAGCCATTTATGTTTTTTTTTTTTTTTTTTTGCTTGGACTGAACTTGTATTTATTTTTCTTGCTACAAAATGAATTATTGCACAATAGCCATTTAATTATTTTTATTAATTGTTTTTTGAATCTATGTCTGCTATCTAATAACCTTCAATTCAGTAAAATCTAACATCGTCTACCCTTCCTACAAGCTACAGGTTTTTAACCCTGAAAATGTACAAGCAATGTAACTAAATACGGAAAATTTAATGGTTTTGTTTACAAATAGCAATTGGAACTCACAATAATAACCTTATAAATTTACTTGTATATTTTATCCCAATAAGTGTAGCCAGACGATCAGTTCATTGCTTATCACGATTTCCAATTTTTGAAAGCTGCTTTTATAAAATACCGTCTGAGAAACTAACTTCCCAATAGACTGTATTTCCAGTCACACACCTTATCACAACACCCTCGCTAGGTAACGATTATTCCAAAAGTATGAATACTATTTTGCCATATGTTCTTCTGGATAATATTTTGTTTCTGTCAAACTTTTCTTCTTTAAAATGTCTCCGTTACTTCTTACAAAATATCTTCCTTACATGGAATCCGTACCTTTCTTAAAAAACTAATTGTGGTTATTATTAAGTGTGAATCACTTCTAAGAATGCTACAAAATTTTAGAAACTTTACTGTTCTTAGAAGTAGAGAGAGAGTGATAATTTTCCGAGCAAAACATATATAACTAGCAATGGAAGCACAGTCTTATATGTGATAGGTTAATAATACAGAATTTTGCATCTTAGTCCCATTATTCAGGGAGAAATTATGAAACTGAATACGCATTTCATACTGATATCTAAATTAACTTGTTAAATTTATAACCACAAGTTATTAAAGATTTTCACCTCCAAAACACTATTAAGGAAATTGTTAAATGTAAGGAATTGTCTTCCTCTAATTAAACAAGTTTTCGATAACTCGTATATAAATTTTTCGTTAACAACCGAGTTTTTGCTCCTATGTTTGTTTTATGATCTATAAACAGATTTGTGTACTATTTTCTGAAGGAAGATGTAATTCATACGTAAAATTCTCTTTGTATCAACACACATTTTCAAATAGTTTAAAAAAAGATCCTAGACATTTAGGCTAGGCATTTATCAAGACTAATATCAATATTAATTAAATTTTATTTTCCTATTTTTGTTCGTGCATATAGATTTATAAATTAATAACTCTATATATTTATATTAAAAACTTCAAAAAGTGGAAATAATTTCGCTATTTGTAGTTCTACATGAAATCGAATCAAGAACTAAAATTATACAAATACTTTGCTGCAACACATACGACTTAAAATAGTTTGGCAACATGAATTTTGAAATTCAATACATGAGACATATCGATTCAATATTTAGCCGTTTAAAAAACTGTGACCATTGTCTTCAATTTTGTGATTACGTGTTCAACATTTATTTTTTATACTCTATTTAACTATATCGTATCAAACTAATTCACTACTGACAAATTATACTTCTTTTACAATATATATAATGTATAATTGTAATTTTACTTATGAGTATTTATTCTATTAAATCAATGGTGGAAAATGAACACACCGAAAAATTAGCTTTCAGGTTGTTAAATTATTTCGATTATGATGTGAATTTTTGGAGCTGCTTATGCATTAAGTGGTTTATGTACAAAGTGCATACGATTTCCCTTTAAATATTTACCTTCATCAATGAATATTTAGAGCAATAGAATCTACCTTAAATAATTTTAATGAACTATAAAAATGAAAACTGGATTTGAGTTATAAATAAAAAAAACATATTTCTTTTGAATAAGAAATCTTATGTAGTTAAGAGTATTGTTGAGTTTAACTTGTATGTTTTGTTTTCTCCTTTATGTCTTGTAAAACATGTTTAGTTTATTAAAAACCATGCAATAGGAACTTGGAAAATACATATGGCTAAAGACTAAATTTTCCATATTTTGAGATTTCTAAAGAAAATATTGTGAATTCATAAGAGTTCAAATCATAACCCATTGAAGCAAACAAAACACAATGGATATGAGAGTTCAGAGGAAATATTTAAAACAGTCATAATGATTGAAGTGAGAGATACAATCATGATATCGTATAAACTAAAATAGCAAAAACGAATTATATCAAATAGACAAAATATTTTGGCAATATTTGTTATTTATGTACAGCCCATTATCCATGTCAAATTTAACGTGCAACACCTTTGCAGCTTGTAGTATCTAAATTCGGTAATCTAATTCTCATGACGTGTATTTTCTCTGTGACACTTGACACAGCATTATCCTGTACTTGAAAGTTTCACTATCAAGAACAGGGTATTTGTCTATTAGAACGTGATATTGAAAGGAGGCCAGGATAACAAATGCTCTGTCAAGTACCACAGTGAAAACGCAGAAGAACGCGTTGCCAGGACTGGACTACCGACTTTGCATACTCAAAGGTACAAAGAAGACGCATGCTGAATTAGACTGAAGTAATTGCTTTTCATAAAAAACAAGCAAAAAACAAGTACTGAGCACACCTTTTTCCAAATACCATATATCGATCAGTATAATAATTTTCGCAAAATATTTTTTTTTAGCTGGACATGACTTTTTTTCAACGTGTATTTGAAGTTAGATGTTGGGACTAATGCAAGTTCGCTTAATGCAATAAGATTGTAATTAATGTCAACTTATACATTTTCTAAATGTATATATTATACAAGTTTTGAAGTTAAATATTTAAAAGTTTTCAAATATATATGGTATAGTAAGTTTATTTTGTAAATTGCAAAGTTTCGCTTCATAAACGAAGGTTAATGAGGTAAAATTTCGAAACTCTCAAAATAAACTTACTATAGTATTTATTTTCTTTATTTCCTATTTTAAGTTAAACCTTACATATTTATACAAAGAAACTAACAAGTTATTCAGTTGCAATATTTGTAAAAAACAACATTTTGTTTTTCAAAAATACATTAACCTGAATTAGAAGACATTCCTATTTTTAAGAGTCATTTTAGAATCAACATGCAAGAACATTATTATATTTAAATTGTTATTTTGTGTAAGTAAGATAGCTTTGCATAAAAAAATCAATGTTTTTAGGATATTTAACATTTATTATAACTTAAAATGAAAAAAATATAACTCTTGAATTCTTAAACACCAGAGAAAAATCCTTTTAATACATCTCGTCAATTGTAAGTTTTCACCTATTTAGCTCAATTGATCGATTTTTGAAAATATTTCCGAATGGTATATTTCAATTATTTTTAATGTCTTTGTGAAAAAATAATTAAAATTTCTTGGTATTAATTGATTTTAAATTTTGACAGCTATTTACGGAATTTTTTATATACCAACTTTGGAACCTGACACTTTTTATTCCGATTTGATGATGTCATCTCGTAACAAAGAGATAGTTTACTGCATAATATTGTTTAATTTTAATAACCTAGTCATAAAATTTCTACAGAATATCCAGAAAGTCTTTCGAGTTGTCGAAAATATTTCCAAACAATTTTAAAAATATTTTTGTAAAAATATTGATAAAAATAGTAATTGTTAATAGTTTTATCCAAGTTACCTCTAATTAGTATTTATATTTACATCACTTAGATTTAATTTGAACTTGGGAAATGGATTAAAAATGGCATTTATCCATAATATTAAATTCAAGCATTACTAGTATCTTCAAATATTGGGTTACATTAGACTGTTTCGTTGTATTAGATTTTTTCACGACGCAAAAAATACTCGATGAATTTTAATGTGCACCAAAACCTTATAACAACAGTTGAACTTCTGAGACTAGTAAAAATTTCAAGGAATTGACGCGTTTTGAGAAGTCTTTCCAGGGGGGGGGGGATCTTGTTTAGAGTTTTAATCTTGAATTGGAGAAAAACCAGAAAATTCCCACAAGGCAGTGTTGAAGATTTGAATTATAAACAGAATTGGTTTTTCGTTTTTTTGACTAGATCTTTTTAACTACAACACGTAAAAAATAGGTATTTTGTAACATAATCATATCACCTACTTGCGTAAGCAAGAGGTTTTGTGTTGTGATTATTTAGAAGAATCTCTCTCTGATATCCAATTCAAGAATCAACATAGAAAGTGACTTACCCAGCCAAACGAGCAGTATCTTCATAATATATGTTCATCTCTCTTTCTGCAATTTCAGTCTCTGACATAGCGATTCTCGACGAGTCCAATGTCCTGGGTGGAGCGGTAGGCGCAGTTGAAGTGCATCGCCTTGGCCCTCTCGTTCTGGAGACATGGAACCTTGCAACAGCAGCAAATGAAGGTTTGGATGGTCTCCTTGAAAGCCTCACGGAAATCTCGGTTGAAGTAGGCATAAATGATAGGATTCAAAGAAGAGTTGAAGTAGCCGATCCAGAAGAGAACTTGGACAACAATCTCCGGGCAATAGCAGTAGTCGCCACACATGCTGATCGAAACATACCAGAGGAAAAAGGGTAGCCAGCAGAGGATGAAGGCTCCCATTATGATTCCAAGAGTCTTCGCCGCTTTGTGCTCACGCTTCATCTTGTTGATTGATCTCTTGGTGGGAGTGGACTGACCACTCTCTGGGTCATCACCGTGAGAATTGCGGTGAGGTGGGGCGTGGACATTGGGGGCAATTGAGTGGTCAGTGCTGTTTCGAGCACTATTATGCATCATAGCTGGGCCCACCTGCGACTTGCACATGAATTTCTCCTGACGAACAGCTTCCTTGTAGATCTTATAGTAAGTGAACAACATGATGAAGCAGGGGATCCAGAACGAGACGCTTGAGGAGATGATGGCATACGGCTTGTTCACCCTGAAGTCACAGACATCGGGGTTGAGGTCTCGGGACTGCAGGTACTCGTCAGTAGTGTACCAGCCCAAGAAAATGGGAATGAAGCTGATCAGTGCAGAGCTGATCCATACGCTTGCGATCATGATGCCAACTAATTTAGTCGTGATTTTGGTCGGGTATTCGAGCGGCTTGATGATAGCGTAGTATCTATCTACACTAATGCAACACAGGTGCATAATGGAGGCTGTTGAAAACAGCACGTCACAAGAGTTCCAGAAGTCACAGACTGTCTGGTTGAAGACCCATTTTCCAGCAATCATGTGGCTTGCGTTGAAAGTCATGGCCAGAAGGGCTACCAATGTGTCAGCAAAGGCTAGTGACACCACAAAAAAGTTGGTGGTAATCTGTAACTTGTGGTAGCGATACACACTGGATATCACAAGAATATTACCAAATATGGCACAGACTATGATTGTAATCACTACCATAGACTTGAGGGCCAGGCTCACTTGAGATTCCCATGTTAATCTCTCGTCTTGATCTGTAATGTTACTAGAGAGGGGTAACATCGACTCATTAGTTGGATCATCAAGCAGGGTCATTGCAGTTTGAAAAGTATCATTCCAAAACATTGTAGCGTAGTCGTTATCGAGAGGTGATTCAGTCATCTTGATTGTAAAGTTCAAAACACTGGATAATGGCGGAATGGAATGTCTATTCTAGTTAAATTTAAAGATGAGAATAACCCATTGCCTATTTGACAGTTAATGTCTAAATTCGAGTTCTCACTGGTTGACACTAGCAGTTTCACCAAAGGAGAATACTCGAAGATAGGAAATCAAATCAGTATCCAAATCGTTTCAAATAAGTACCACGACTTTCATTCAAATTAATTTTCTTTTGAGATAGTCTGCAATCTCAAATTATATTTTCAATCACTGAAATAAGTCCAAAATAAAGTTTTTAGAAACAATACTTTAAAGAAAGATAAATATATTGATATACACTAATGTAGATTTTTTAAAACTTATAATCCCACGTATGAATGATAGAAATTTTATGCACCCTAACTACTGAGCCACTATAGATTTAGCGGTGTTTCTGACTAAAACTTTTGAACAAGTCCTTTTCTACTACAGAAACCGGAGACACGTTTTTAAACTAAACATTATTTTTTTTTCAACTCCAAAGTTCTCCAATAGTCACAGTTCTTCGAGATCTGTCGGGATGGTCCGAAAATATCCAATCTCAAAAACTTCCCGCACTTTTAGATTCGTAGTTTCTTATAGAAACTTCTGACTGGGCTTTTCCACATCCGAAAACAATCGTTTCTCTCAACCAAATCACATTGTTCTCAGTTCCTTCCAACAAAGTTTCGACCGCACTGTACCGAGTCCAAGTTCTGTGAGTAGAGAAAAGAGATGTAGCGAAGAGAAGAGCGAGATAGCGGAGAGCAGGATAGTCAATGAGTGAAGAAGCGGAGGCAATGGAGGTATGCCTGTAGAGCAGGGTTGCCAAATGGCGTGCAGCTCCCAAAAAGTCAGCCAAAGCGGCCAAGGAAAAGGGCGGTTCTTTCAGCCCTCGCTTTTATGGATTCGGAATGTGATAGGCCAGTCGCGTTCCTGTACTATGGATGATGCACTAATTGGTTTTGTTCAACTTAACTTCCTTCGTTGAGTTTCGCCAAAGATTTGTTTGTTTTTCTCCTCTTGAAATCCGCGTCTAATATTTCCGCCTTTGGATTTCGAATATCTTTTTTGTGTGATTCTCTTACGAAAGCGAATTTGTATATAATCTCTTTTGCTTTAATTCGAGAGAGTTGCAATCTAGCTATTGTGTAGTAAAAAAGTTCAATGTTTATTTTATCCATGTTTGATAAACTAATAGGATAATTATTTCTAAAGCGAGTTTGAAAGATACTGTTTGGGATAGTTCAATTCAATAGTTTCCTCTTCGTTTAAATTACGATTAATTTTAAATTTATTCGTAAGCCATTTTCAAACAAAGAATTTGTGTTGTTGGAAACCGCGGACAGATATGTATATCTAACCTTTAATATCTTTAATTGCTGTTTTAGAAATATTGTTTTTATTTTCTTCGATTATTCCATATTAAAGGCATTTAAAGAAGATATTAAAAATATATGTTTGAAATATTATAATGTTTTTATCTGAACTACTGCACTATAAACAATAATTTTAAACAGTAATAACTAAAAACATTATTTAGAACAATCATATACCAAAAACAGAACTGTAATCGATCCCGATCTCAAAACACAAACCTCATCTAGTATTGTCATTTTTTTCCCAATGAGGTTTATGACCAATTCTAAAGAATATCGCAGAGACACCACTGAGATTTTAATAAAGTTTTTTTTTTTTATCTTTAATTTGTTTGTAATTTTTATTTTAATAAATATCTATTTATGGAACTCACTATTAATTACAATGATACATTTCTCTTTCTACTTCAAATTTCTAATTTTATTATTTTTCTGATGGTATTCCTAAATGTAGTTCCTTATTATTTATAAGTAAAAATTAAACTCACTAGCAGTATATCATTGACGTTTCAATGAGGTAAGTTTAAGTTAGCGTAAAAGTATTGAGTTTGGGTATGGCTTTGAAACTTACTCATAAAATAATTTTTACTTGTGAGTTAAAAGCAAAATATTTATGTTTGTAGATAAAAGGTGGAACTTGCAAGCTGACTTTACGTAATTTTTGTTGCAGACAATTTATATTTTTCCAATTTTTCCTTCTGATTACCACTGTAATAAGTTCTGATAAATTTTGAGATTTTTATTAATATGTATTTATTTTACAATATAAGGCATTTGTAGTCATTTAAATTTAAGGTTTCAGAATATATTAGATTTTTTTTTTCAACTAAACTCACGATTTTTTTCACAGCTGCATTAAAAAATGCCTTCATGTTTGATATTTAATTGATACATTCAAATTAATTATCTTATTAGAGTCTAATGGAACAAGTCATCACTCAATTTGTAATTTATTTAAAATTTTAATTATAATTACATCTAATACCTAATAACTTGCCACAATTGGGTTTTTTTTCTATTGGGTTGAAGGATATTGGGTTTTTTGGGGTTTTTAACCTATTGGTGTTTTTTTCTACGGAATTTCCTTAAGTATAAAATCAATTAGTGCTTGGACGTATTAAATACTATAAGGTTCCTTGCCCTGATTTATAAATTTAAAATACATACATTTTTTTAAATTGGTTGATTCAAACTGAAATTTTCTCGGATGAAGTAAGTTTTACACTAACAAGAACTTGTTCGTCACAAATCAAATTTCAAAGTAGTGATCTTTAACAGTGTGAACCTTCATAAAAATGAATGTAGTTTATAAAATATTTTTAATATCGTAAAGAACATAGTATTATTTTAATGATACCAACTTCAAGAAAATTTAGAGTAAAAACACACAAATAGTTCTTTTCACCGAAATTACTCCAATGCATACTGGTACCTTAAATTTTACTTTTAATTCGGTTTCTTGTTTGTTATTTTTTTAACTTTACCCATTTAACCAATATTATCCTTCAATTCAAACTTATAGATTCTCAACTTAAAAATGAACAAGATTGTATAAATTTCATAAAAACATATGGCTTACATATCCTTCGAAAACTAGTTTTCTTAGTGATCTTTTAACACGTTATTGAACTCAATCTATTGGGCAAACATTTATTTGAGAAGTATCACGCAAATTGAACATTAAGGTTAGTTGTATAACGTGTTAGAAGTATTTCCGATTATGCTTTAAAAAGTCTATCATAAAAGTAATTATTGATGGATCAAGGAACAAGTAAATAAGAACTCGAGTTGATTTAATGGAGAACGAATTAAAAAAAAAAAAAAACTCTTTCATATTAATATTTAAACTTTTCTTCATTTGATGGACAAATATATCAGGTTTATGTATAAAGATTTCTGAATACCACAGTCATTTTAAATTGTGTAACAGTAATTATGTACATTCTCTCTTGGGGTTCTTATTGTAAACAAAGCTTAGATATGATACAAACTACTTTTCTTTTCAAAATATTTCAACTTGGTATTTGAATTAAAATAAAAATTTATTCTTTTTAAAATAGCTTTTTGAAGCACAACGTTATTAAAATTTATTTTTAAACTTTTTAAATTACTAAGTAAATTAAACTCTAACTTAAAAATTTTTAATGCCTATCCCTATTTTTTTGCCTTTTTATTCAATCTAAAATACTTCGCCTAGTCAAAATATTAAATTTCATTTCATTATGCAGAATAACACGCCACTTATGAGCTAAGGGCAAATTTCATTATTGAGAAGCGCAATTTTAAGGTCCCCCGTACGAAAGCAAGCGAACCGACTCGTTTTTCGGGACGCAACAGGTATTAGTCTAAAACATAGTTAATAGGAGAACAAAAAGCTAATACAAAATTAGTAAAGTTACTCAATCGGAAATGAATTTGTGTTGAAGTTGTGCTTACTTCCTACGCAGTCCAATTAAGATCGAAGATAAAAAGTAACAATTATTAGTGTCGATATAATAAAATTGACTAATATAAAATTCTTTTGGCGTAAGAGTTATCGGCAAAAATATCGCCTAATTATTATTAGTGTACCATTATTAGTGTTGATAAAATAAAATTGACTAATATAAAATTGTTACGTCAGGGTTTTATCCGACATTGATCAAATACTTGATGCTAATTAGGTCTCTCTTATTTCTGTATGTTTTACTAACCTAAGGAAAAAAGATTTTGTCTGTCTGTCAACACATTTTTTTAGACTGTGTATATTTTCAAAGTAATGAAACATTGATGCTAATTCATTGCCTATGAATACACATTTTTAAAATTACTATAATATCCTAGAATGATCAAACAATTTATGTAAATCATAAAAATCCCGTAAAAAGTAATGAATATTCGCTATATTTTTGCTTTCAACAACCCATATGTTAACATAAGATAATGAAAGCATTGTTTTTGGCAAATTTTGTTATTATTTTTTTTTATTATTATTATTTCCCCACATTTTGGAACAGCATGACTTCAAAAAAGTGGTCTAAAAAATGTCTCTTTCTGTGTCCGTATATGTGTGAGTACGTAGTCAACATAACTCTCGAGCAAAATGACCTACGATGTTCAAATTTGGTGTATGGGTTAGTAATAGCCATGGGACCAACCACTAAGTTTTTCACCAAAATTGTGCATGCGCATAAGGTTGAAATCATGAAAAATCATGTTTTTCAGCAATTTATAAAAAACAGCGTTAACGATTTTGATTAAATCTCTGGGCTAATGCCTCTTAAGGTGCTTTTAACGTCACCGCCTCCAAAATTCCCGTAGAAAAGTGATAAAAACTCAAAAGGTTAAAGAACGAGTACTTTTAATACATAGTTCTCAGCCCTTGAGCATCAACCATTAATTTTTTCTGTTTTACTCACAAGAAAGGGCAAAGTAATGTCTATAGAACAACATCGCCAATTTCACCGTTTTGGCTTAACAATTATGGGCAAAAATATCATCAAACTGGCCCTTTTTTTTCAAATGAATGAATATATGAAAATGGCAATAACACTATTCCCCGTCAAATTTATATGTAGCTATAAATGGTATAGTTTAATTGAAAGTTGTACGATATTCCACACCTCGAGTTTACTTAAGGCTGTTATCTAGTAAATAATTGTCTAATATGTGTGTTTTTCGTGTCTTTTTGAACTGTTTATAAGTTTTCCAAAGACTGATGAGGCTAAATTTTTTGTAATCTTATTATAGTTTCTAACATAATTTGGTTGCAACATTATCTTTTTCATGGGGTAAAAAGATCTAAATGAGGGCATACTAGGGGAGACCGGGTCTAGAAGTAACAGGGTTTAGTTGTAAGAAACCAAATAACTTTTGCCATATGGTGCCAGAATGCATATTATTATAGGTACGATGTAGTGTTGAAATATCACACGAAACGACAGGAGCAAATTCTGAAGGCAGCTTAAAATTTTTGAACTTTTTTTTTTTTTTTTTGACGAAGTAAGTAATTTTTTGACTTTCAAGAATTTTGAATGTATTTGTAGATGATAACAATTACACGCCCAAACAAAATACTATTTTTAACTACTGGTAAATAAAATATAGAATGCAACGCGTTACAAGGAAAATAGAGTTAAATAAACTCATAGTATAGCGTTTTCAAAATGAAGGTTACTTTTATGTTCAGTTGTAACAAAAATATTGAGTCTAGTTGTAACATTAGAAATAGGCATATAGAAAAACATATTTTTTATCATCATGAACTCGTCAATGAATCTGAAGTGAACGAAATGTGTGTCATGCTGCGGCCATTTTTGGAAGAGGCAACCAAAAGAAAAGTGAATTAAGTACAAAAATTGTAAATGGTGGGCTCATGAAGTCTGTACTCGTGGAGAATCACTATTTGCGTGTCAAAATTTTGATTCTGATGGCTAGTTGTAAATGAAGATATAAAATTGATATAATAGTTGCCCATCCAAGTAGGTAAATAAAGTAATTTTTCTGATTTTTAACCCTTTGTTACGACTTGCCCCTATAACAGTTATAACTTGCCCCATAAAGCGGGGTTAGTTGTAAAAATTTTCTTGAATCTGAAAAGTACTTCACCTAAAAATTCTACTCGTAGAAAATTATACTCAAATATATCAGTAGAAAAAGGTAAATCCTTCACTCATCAAATACTCAAACCATAATAAAATTAGCTGTATTTCACAGATGCTTCAATTAAATATGTAAAAAGTGTTAATTCTATACCCGGTGTCCTCTACACCAAAATTTCGTAACGTCTTCACGTTTATATTGATCCCGATTTCAAGGGAGAATGCATCAAAGAATGGTCTTCCAAAGGGAACTTTTTAGCATTTTAAATATCAAATGAAAGAAACTTTGAATTGAGAACTCATATATGAGACGCACGCATCAGTTTCTGTTGTGTCTACTTATCTTTGAATGCAGAAATCACGTAGTAAAGACGCGGAGAATCGATCCCGGGTCGTTTTGCATCCTAGGCGCGTGTTTTGCCTCTGATCCAGGAGTGTGGCTCTATCACTGAATATAACTTACACAGGAAGGAATTTGATGTATATCTTATGAAACTTCCAGGCTGTAAAATTTATAGCACATTTCAGTATTCATTTGTGGATGGTTGGTTTGTACGCTCAACTACCTAATTTTATGCACAATGACGGCTAATCAGGCCGAGACCTACAGCTTAAAGTGGATTCTGAACCACAACGAACATCCATGCCTAATCCGGTATTCGAGCCCGGCACCTTTGGCATGTGAGGCCAGAACGCTAACCCCACAGCCATCAGGTGGACAATCTTCATTTGTGACTATCTGAATCTACTGGTGAAACATAAAAAAATGTTTACCACCGTTGCTTACAACAGTTTGAAAAGTAATTTTTTGCATTGAAATATTTGTTAACTTTAATTAATTTCAAAGTAATCCAGTATACAGTCCCTAAAAGTAGGCTTTTTTTTTTTTAAAAAAAATTTTAAAATTTGGAACGTCCAAATGGTAAAAAAAAATTCTGAAAAATTTTTGACCATGATAAATCTATGAAAGCAAAGAAAAAATATGTTTCGATTTAAAAAAATGTAAAAATTACTTTTTTAATAAAATTAATAAATCTTTTTAATTTAAAAGTTGTGTGCGCATTTATGTTTGTCCTTTTCCAAACTGTCTTTAAAAAAAAATTAATAAAATATGTTAATTATTTAACAATTTATAGCTGAAAAATTCATTTTTCTTATTAATATTAATCTGTTCTTCCCTTGTCATCATTTAAATTACTAACCACTTCTTGGAAAATTATGGAATTTGGCGTTTCGCCTATTTTCGGATACTGGATCTAAATATCGTATAATATTATGGAGTTGTCGTTGACCATTTCAAAGTTTGGTTTAGTTTTAATATGTGGCGGGACACCACTTGACAAAAAAACTTTATACAATCATTAAAAACCTTCCACGAAAGACAACCGTATTTTTTTTTTATGAATTAAAATACAAGATATGGCAATCGTTCGGATATTTTTTGCATTCTGTACATAGAACTTTTAGAGGTATTTTAAGAACATAACTATTAAGAAACTTGGTTAAAATGAATTCTTAATTAAACTATTTAATAAATCAAAGGTTGCATATCATGAAAATGCATGCTTGTTCAATATTGTTTTAAAAATGGGATAATTTACTAAGGGATAAATATTTACAAGGAATCTATAACAAGTAACCAGTGAAATGTATAATAATTTTACCATGATTTCAAAAAAGTTCAATATTTTTTTTTTTTTTTTTAAAGCACGTTCACTTCTTCAAGATGATTTTTTGTGAAGTGTTACATATATTCATGAAAACGTTTACAAAGATCACGTTGGGTCTTCCAATTTTTTTTGTATGGATAGAAAGAGTGAATAATTGTGTTTTAGAAACAGTTTTATACAGCGTGTCCCCGTATAACCTGGCCAACCTTTATTTTCGACACCATTGGTCCTAGATGCATAGTCACCAATTGAAGAAATGTTTTAAATCGTTAAAATATTTTTATTGAATAGTTTTTAAGTTAGAAAAGGGGATGGTATAAAAATTACGGATTGTAAATTTTTATACGGTCCCCAGTTCCCCCAACTCATATTTAGAAAAATGTTGCCCATGAAAAAACATTTCAAACAACAAAAAAAATTGAAATTTGAACGACCAATATTCATGGAGATATGAGAAATGGAATTTAGTGACTTATACCACTTTACACCCGTGGTCATTAACATATTTTAAGGGCATGTACACAAAATGAAATACAGAGAAAAAGGAATTACGTTCGGAAAATTATTCTGTAATCAAATGCATGAATACGATCTATCAATGTCTCTAGTGAATTGTGGATGCTGAACTCGTTTGCAAGAGATACTCCCTAAAACTAACAAAAATCTTTCGACCACGTAGGATGGAAAAAAAAAAATTAAATCTGTGGTGGCCGAACAAATTCACACTCTTGTGTTGTGCATGGGTCGCATTCGCCCTAAAATTCCTATAATTCCTTAAATTTTCGTTTCTCCCTAAAATAGTACTTAAACTTTTCGTCTATCCCTAAAATTTTAGAAATAACGAAAAAAAATTCCCGTTAGTGGTCAAAAAAAAAAAAAAAAAAGGAATACAAAATTCCCGACCCTTATGTGTAAATTAGCATGTAGTACTGTGGGATTTGCAGGTTCCTAGGCAAATTTTAGTGGCAGATTATTGATTGGTAGGTAGAAAACCAATAATGTATGTTCATCACTTCAGAATACAAGTAGGTCATACTGATACCAGATGTATTTAGCTACTTTGTCAATCCTCGTAGTTAAAATGCACACTGCGGAACAGTACGCAGAAATGCTATTTCTGTACTGCCAGTGTAATCGAAATGGGCGAGAATCTGCAAGACAATATGAAATTAAATTATTTCCAAATGGCATACATCCATCTAAATCTACGATTTTAAATATTGTAAAGCGTTTGCGAGAAACAGGTAGCATAGGAAGACGTCCTCGATCCGGAAATACAAGAGTGGTTGTCTCTGACGAAGAAATTTTGGGCCATGCTCTTGCTTTCCCTCAGTCTAGTGTCAGGGACATTAGTGAAGCATGTGGATACTCAAAAGCCCATGTGTGGAGAGTCTTAAACCGACACGGTGCACATCCTTATCGCCCGTGATTGGTGCAAGAGTTTTTGCCCGGGGATGAAAATAGACGGTTTGATTTCTACAATTTCATCATGAACAAACTAGAATTGGATTCATCATTTGTGAATAACATTCCATTTTCTGATGAGTGTACGTTTTCAAGAACTGGGGTAGTAAATAGGCAAAACACACACTTTTGGTCCCTGCAAAATCCTCATGTGATCCGACCAAACAAGCATCAAGTGCGATGGTCCGTTTGTCTGGCATATGGAAGGGAGCGTTAATAGGACCTTTCTTTTTTGCTGATACATTAACAGGTTAAAAAGTATGCGAACCTGTTACAGGGACCTTTATCTGATTTTCTGGATGACTATGTCGTGTTAGCAGACATTAAAATGATGTGGTTTCAAGGATGGTGCACCACCCCTTGTGGGGTGAGTTTCAAGACAACATTATCGGCTATGGAGGTCTGGTAGAATAGCCTCCTAGATTTCCAAATCTAAATCCTTTAGAATTCTTTCTTTGAGGATTTTTGAAAAGCAAGATATATGAAAAAGAATCGACGAGTCTATTAGATATGCAGAATCGAGTTTTATCCGCTGCCAGGTGTATTACGCCTTTAATGCTGAAAAATATTGAAGATGAATTTGAATGACGTGTGCGCTTAGGTATTTTAGTCGAAGGAAAACACTTCGAGAATATGAAATTAAGAAAGAGGTTATTTATCCTTTTCATTTTGTTTATTTCTCTCACCTTTTATTTTTGTTTGTGTAACAAAAAGCGCTGCTTTCTGATTATGTTATCATTTAAAATTACTTAATTAAAATTGTTTATAAGTTTGTTTGCTTTTGCGTTGTATCATTTTTTTTTTTTCAAAGCAGTTTCTAGTAAAAAATTATAATGTTTTAGGTGATGAACAACAACTTGTTTGCCATAGTCAAACCTAGTCTAGAAGCTCGTTGTTATTCCAATAAGACGATATTTCCTCATTTCAATTTATGTACGGGCCCCCCAAATAGTGTTAAAACTTTAAACTCCAATAACACCGTTGCTATTGGTCTAACAAATTTCAATTTTTTTTTATTTGAAATGTTTTTTCATGGGCTACATTTTTCTAAATATGAGTTGGGGGAACTGGGGACCGTATAAAAATTTACAATTCGTAATTTTTATACCAACCCCTTTGCTAACTTAAAAACCCTTCTGTAAAAATATTTTAACGATTTAAAACATTTCTTCAATTGGGACTATGCATCTAGGACCAACGGTGTCAAAAATAAAGGTCGGCCAGGTTATACGGGGACGCGCTGTATATTACCGAAATTTGCTTATTTGGCAAAAAATTTACAATATGTAAAATCAAAAAAAACTTTTGTTTTACCTTATCATTAGCGGCAAGGGTGACCAACATCGATAAAGGAATTACAAAAAAAAATAAAATATTTGTGTTTGTTGATATTTTAAACTAAACATGAAAAATTAATAAACGTTTTCACTCTTTGGAAACATTAGCAGCTTTTTTAAATATTTTTATAAAATAACATTAAAAAAATTATAAACTAATGTTGTGTCCTAAGAAATCTGAAAGAATATGTAGAAAAAAACCAAAATACGAAAAGAAAGAAGTCTTCTGAAGCAACTGATTAATGAAAAAGGAAAAATTTGCTACTATAAGGTGAAATTAATGTCGGAAAGGTGGGATAACGTAATAATGGAGACATGTTTTTGGAGATGAGATATTGTCGGCGTTTATGAAAAAATATATAATTCGAGTAAAGAAACGGAATTAAAACAACACAAATTTTTTAATTTAAGTAAATTACGTTTTCTCTATAAAAATTAGTACACTTACAGTAAAGTGTTATCCTAGAAATGCATCTCCGCGTTGCGAGTTGTAGAAAGTAGAAATGACTTTAAAGTCTATTGCCTCAACGAGATAGGCTTACTGGAAAAGCTAAATAGGGTGATATTAATTATTAGTATTGATATGAAATGCAAAGTTTCTAGCTAAGAAAATATGTGGTGAAAGATCAAAATAAAAAAATACACAAGTTCATTCCAATACATAGTTTTCCTGATTGTAAAATATTTCTTGTGAAACGTGTACTTAAAATGTTTGATAAAACAAAAGATATGTTAACTACGAAGCCCTTATAACAGCCACTCTTCGCTTCTACCATTCAATTGCCAATGTAATTTTATTCTGAATAGAAAGAAATGAAAGGAAAATATTGCAGAATCCTTTTAAATATCAAACTGAATACTAATTTCTAAAATAACAACACGTTCCAGTGTAAACATTCACTTAGTTTATGATCTTTTGTTCATATTCGTTTTGGAAAAGTTAGACATATTTTTGCATCTACTTTTTAGAAATGTTCAGCTTGAAATATAATTAGAAAAAAAAAATTCCAAAAAAACTTCATTAATATAAATATTTTTAAAAAAGTTTTAAAAAGTAAATTTTGATTTAAATTTAAAATACTAAGCGATAAGATCCACATTTTTTAATGTTTGCTCCATATTCCAGAATAGCCATTTATAAAACAGCAAATTTGGAGTGATGTTTTAAAAATATCTTTAAGAAAAAAATATACAGATACTGAAGAGATTTTAGAAACAAAAGATTAGTATTAAAGATTTCAAAGATTAATTTCTGTCGGTATTTTGGAAACTGTTAACTTTCTACAACACATTTTATTGCTATAAATAAACGCATGCTCGAACATTTTAAAGTGGTTTCAAGTTATTTCAACCTCACCAATCAGAATTTTAGGTTCATTGTTTTAATATACTGAACTTGTAAATTTGGCTGTATTCCTGATACTCAGCAACGAATAATGAATTCATGAACTGACAGTAGAGAATGGAAACTATATTAGTTCTCATCAGAATATTTTGAAAGTATACCATCTAATTCCTTAAAAGTTATATATTTTTAGGGCACTTGGTACCCTTCAAACTTTTTTATTCAAGCCTTTAAAATTATAATTTTTACACATTTGGAAGTATTATAAAGTAAAGCTAAATTTTATTTCACATTTCACATAGTACTTTAAATTTTCAAAATTTTAAAATATTTAATTAAAAAAAATTCATCAAATTTCAAATTCTATCTTCTTTTTGAATTTTCAATATTTTTTCCTGATTTAAAAAAAAAAAAAAAATGTTCGTAGTAATATACTTTCACTTTTTAGGCATCGGATTTAGAATAAGTAAAATAGCTTTCGAGAAAAACGATACTTACTGTACCTATATGTAAAAAAAGCGTAAAAAACAGACTATTTTTCAACATCTAAATTTGTGAAAAAAAAGTTTTTATTTTATTCAAAAATCCGTGCCTATTTTTGTCAAATACATATTGAGAATGACACACAAAAATTTCAAGTCATTTCATTTATATTTGCTGAAGTTATAGCATTTTGAGTAAGGTGAGAATTTCAAAAGTCACGAACTGAGAAAAAAGTCTCGAAATATCGAAGGAGCTATTGCAGCAATGCTAAATTCCCCATAAAAACATAGTTTTTCTGTAATTGCAGTTATCGGATCATCTCAAAAACTTGCCAGAATAAGGAGAACACTTCAAAGATTATAAACATTCAAAAAATGGAAAATTTATATTTTTATTATTTTTTGTGAAAACAACGGGTACCAAGTCCCCTTAAAACTTTTTACACATTTTTCCTATTGTGCCTTGAAAGACTGCCTAGAAAGCATTTCCTCCTTACTCAGATCTTTAATAAACGATGTTCTGATGCAGTTTAGCTTCTGTAAAGTCTTTACTCCAGAGAATCTCCAATACGACCAATAAAGCTTGATAATGCTTTGGAGAGAGACTTATTGGGAACTTGAACACTTATCAATATTATAAAATTGTTTTATTGTCTTTAAGTCTTATTAAGAATTTTTTATTGTTTTATGAATAATTTTTACTTTCAATCAATCAAAGTTTAATAAAAATTGTAGTTCTGATAATAAATTTTGTATTTACGGGTTTTTCATTGATAATATGAGTAATTTCAGCCAAAAAACTGAATTTTTTTTCTTCTTTTTTTTTTTTCCAATAATAAGTTTCATACAATTCTAAAAATAATTAATAAATGCTATTAAGAAGATTTTGATTTAATAATTGAATTTGTGAGTTTTGGCTAGGTTTTCACTCTTTTTGCTCCATTGTTCGGTGTGCTATTCAACATTTTTGAACTGCATGGAAACACCCGATGTAGTTTGGCTAGGTCCATTTCTGATATCGCTACATTTTTGGGCTGAAAACGGGACTCTTTTTAGCGGAGTTTTTTTTTAGTCACCATAAAGATTTTTTTTATTTACATCTCCTTCTTTTTGTGAGATTTTCTTACTTTTTATTGGATTCCGAGTCGTATTTAATGCGTGGGAAAATTCCTAAATTCTTTCAGTATTCCGAAAACAATAAAACATTTGATTATCGGCAATCGAAATCGAGTTCTTACACTCTAATTCCCTATTTTAAAACTTGATTATCTTGCATTTGTAAAAGTTCCTTAATAAAGGAAAAAAAATCTGAAGTAGAACTTTTCCATTCATATTAGATTTTTTTTTTTAATGAAAATGGTAAAACATATTTTTAAAAAATATTTATAAAAGTTTATAGTCAACGAATATGAGCAAAATGAGATTTTGTGCTGTAGTTGATCTTGTAGCTTCGTCAATGCTCAGGAAAAAGAAGAAATTCTTAAAATTTGAAAAACCAGCCCTTTTCACACGTTTTTTTGTCCCACTTTTAATACTGTGATTTTTTTTAAAATTTTTTTTTATCTTTATTTCATCTCAATTATAGCTAATATTTACAGCTGAAAATTACTTAAGTCGCTAACTTGTAATGTTGAGTAACATATGCACTTCAGCTACGTGGTATTGACAGTTAGTGGGTTTGGTGTGTTGGTGGTCTTTGTTATAACGGAAATGTGCCGTGATACTAGATATTGCCATTTGAGCATTAAAAGGTTTGGTGATAAACTTTTTTTGTAGTTGACCTTATGCTCAGAGTTATTAAAAGTGTGATTGCATGGAATGAGGATGCTTGTGACCAATTACAACACATCTATAAAAAGGAAATCGAATTTTCATATTCCTTTACATAACCACAATACTTGTTTCATTTATTCCCCGCAAATAAATTAACTGCGTCCTCATGCATAACCTCCATGGTTATAATTGTTGCAATGTTAAAAGAAAGCATAATTTACCACACAAAATTCTAAACAGAAACCATAACAAACCAGCATGGTCGCCGAGACGCCAGATAGTAGATAGTTGACTGTGGCATCACATGTAAGATCATCTTTATTACTGGCACATCGGTTACAATGAATTACTTACCTTAAATTGTAAGTAATTCGAAATTATTTTTAATGATTTATATGGGGAACATAATGGAAAAATAAAAACTTTGTAAAGTATTGTATTGAGATAATAGGCGTGCAGTTTCGCGTTCATTATCAACTAGAGGCAAGGAACATAGCACAACTTTCAATTACATTATATTACTGATGTGGATTGTGTCATTTACCGTTTTATTATTTTCCTCATTCGTTTAGAAAAAGTGATCAGTTTGGCGATATTTTTTGCGGTAATTCTTATATGGGTATCTTTAAAAAAATAAAAAAAATAAAAAAATAAGCCAAAATGTTTATTTTGGTGATATACTTTTCGATAATTTTAATATTATCCTTTCTTATAAGTGAAACTGTGGAGAGGAGAAAAAACGATCGTTGATGAGCTATGTTCAAGAAAAGAGAACTCTGTGTTGAAGGCATTCGTTTTTCAACTTCTTAAGCCATTAAAGCATTTTTACGGAAATTTCGGAGGTGTGGATGCTTCGATCACCTTAAGAGGCATTATCACAGCGAATTGGATCACAATCGTTAGAGACGTTTTATAGGAATCATTGAAAAACATGATTTTTTCAACGGCAGCTACCTTATGCGCATGCGCGATTTTGACGAAAACCTTAATGGTAGTCCCATATCCACTACCTATCCGTACTCCAAATTTGAACATCGTAAGTCACTTTTGTTCGGGAGTTATGCTGACCACAGACACACAGCCAGACATTTTTTTTTTTTAGATCACTTTTTTGAAATCAGGATGTTCCAAAACGTGTAGAAATGCAAAAAAAAAAAAAAAAAAAAAAAAAAAAAAAAAAAAAAAAAAAAAAATTAACCGAATGCTATACGTTCATTACCCTATGTATACTATTGGGTAATTGAAAGTAAAAATATACTTTTTTAAAAATTCAAGTCCCATAAAAATATTTTTACTAAGCCACCTATAAAGTATTTCACTTTATTATATCGATTCATCAGTTTTGTGTTAAACATTTTTATTCCAATATCATAAAAAAATGCGTTCCTCAAATATGTTTTATTGTATATTTTACATATTGCATCGTATATTTAAAAGGTTAGATAAAAAAATCTATTGCTCCTATTGACTAGGAACGTCGATATCCACTTTTAGCCATTTTGGTTGTTTGAAGAAATGCAAAAATGTGAAACTTTTGTGTGACTTTTGTGAAATTTATTCTTAAATACCAAACCGAACACTGGAGTTTCAGTGTGTATCTCTCACTTAATATTTTCTATCTTTTATTTTTATTTTACGTTGTGTGTAGTATATTTTCAGAATTTTGAACTGCTGGAAATATCCTGAAATGTAGATCTTTCGTGCAGTTTGTATTAACATGAAGTTCAATAAGTTATTTTGAAGTAATAGGTACATAATCAGTTGTCACGGGATGTGTGGTTCAAAAGTTAAAGCAAAATGTATAAAAGCCTGTTCAAACTTTTAAAAACTTTGCTGATACTGTTGATTTTGGTAGAGTTTAATGGACAACCTTTCGACGTTCCGTAAAATATTAATGTTGTAGCATTAACAAAAGAATATTAATAGATTCCTTATAAATATGGATAAGTTTTTGACCCTCTATTAATAACTTATTATAAATACTTTTTCGCGTTACGCATAAACGTTATTATTTTTGTGTACTTCATTACTAGGAGATAAAATAAAGAAAACACTTTAATAGTGCTTCATAATAAATATATTTCTAAATATTCTATTAGTATACATAATTGTCTTTTAAAAAATATTCCTGAAACTTTTTTTCACGGAAATTTCAGATTACTAACATAAGGCTTGATTTTACGTTCAGAAAATATGCGTTCGTTAAAAAATGTTAAATTTTTTCTAATTAATTAATTCAGAATGTGGCTGATAATTACTTACATCGCATCAGAGAGAATTTTATACTACTTTAAATCAAGCATGTGGCTTTAACTGACATCCATTTATTTAGCTTATGTCTTTAACATCTCTTATTTTGTATGCAAACGTATACCCATTACCTGCAGATTTTCCCAGATACCAATGTTCTTACAAGAGTTAAAACATTTTCATCAAAACATTTCCCCATACAGAATTGGTATTGGTATCTATATTGGTATAAATTGGTATAGCATAAATTGATATAGCATAACTGGCATTGGTATAAATAAAACACTAAGCCATAATTTCTTTCTGTACTTAATATTATACTTCTAACCTGACTAATTGTGTATGTAGTTTTTAAATAACTTTTGAAAAGCTACAAGCAAAAAAATTTTATGGCAAGACAATGATAAAAAATACTTTATCATGTGTTGAAAAGAAAGATTTTTTTTACTTGTTTGTGTAACAGAAGATAGTCTTACTAATATAGTTTGCTAAGTATAACTTGGTAGATAAATTATTTAGTTCATGTTGCATACTTCCAAGTTAGTTACCTGAATTTTTTCATGTAACAAAAATTGAATATTTTGTTGTAATTACCCAAAAGTATCTGCAAATGTAGATATATTTTTTATCTCAATTTTCAGATATCATTGTTTAGTGTTGTTTGTTTTGTTTATATTAGTTTCAATCTATTTCTAACTTTATTCGCATTAGTTCATTCTAAACACAAGCAAGCGTATGTTAGTGATTTAATGCCAGCATAAACTGATTTCCCTTTTCTTTTTTTTCATTCGTGTATAAACGTTTATTTATGGCATGTGCTTTTTATATAAATTATTTTTGTAGTAATATGTAGTTTATCTTTAACAGTATGAGATAATTTCATTATTTTATATTTACATTTTGACTTAAAATTTAAAAACTATAATATTTTCTTTAGCATCAAAATTTAATTTGCAATACTCTGCACCATATTTAAATTTCCATTCCAAAGATTTTTCTCAAACTAATTTAGACCCTGAACAAAAAGAAATGCTTAAATTGTAACATGTGGTCCAATTAAACAAAAATATTTTACAATTAGTTTTTACAACTTTTATTAATAAAATATATTACGTATTAAAGATTTTTAATCTCCAAATAAGTTTAAGAGTGCAAATTTATTTGAAAATTTTTAATAGAAAATATTTTCGTGTGTTTTAATGAAGCTATAGTGTTCATTTTATGAAATAGTTTATTTCCTAATGGGATAATAATTATAAAGATACATATTTTTTTTGTTATTTAAGGTATCCAAATATTCAAGCATGACAAAGAAGTTTAGTTGGGTGGTACCTCAGATGTCTATTTCATTATATTTCTAAGTTCAAAATATGAGGCACACTTTGGGTGTTAATGCGGTGTTTCTCCTCAGTATAAATAGCGTGAGATGTGAAAGATATATGAGAGTCAACCAGATATTATATTAAAAAGGAGATAGTAGTTTTTAAATGTGAAAGATTTTAAATCAAAATTGTTGGTGCCCTACACTCTTGAATATTGGCTTGAAAATTACTTTCAATTATATTCATAGGTCTACTGTATTTTCAAACAATATTTTCAAGGACATCTCATTGCTCAGAAAATATTGGATGGAGTTTACAATCAGCAGATTAACTTATTCACTAAACACACAGTCAACCAATTTATTTTTAAAAATATTGAAGCTATATAATGCTTCTATACGCTAAAGCAAAAAGATTGAATAATATTCAATAAGACTGTCATGTTCGTAGGGTGCATACATGATATTTTAACATGCAAAATCATTTTAAGTGGGTAATAATTTTTAAGTAATTAAAAAAACTTTTTTGTAATCATGCGGTCCAATGTAAAACTATGAAACTAAGAAAAATGAGCCTAAAGTAGACTGTCGAATAATAAACTAGTGCCAATAGCATTTTTTATTGCTGTATGTTTAATTTTAATTCGATTTTGAAGAGATTTGCTTGGAATTTGTCTTAATAAATCATCATTTTTTTAAAATAAATTTCAAAAGTCCTCTTTTTTCTCTTTTTTTTTTTTAAGTTTAAAACTACCAACTCCTATTAAACGCCATTCCTATATCTAAAATAAAAGTGTGATGACTTTAGCTGATTCATTTCCAATACACTTTTTTAAATTATAGTATACAATCTAATGTATTGACTTCTAAGCAAAATCAAACACTAAATATTATTGACACAAAACTATAAATAAAACTAACTAAACTATATAAAAAAAGCACTAAAAATCACAAATTAAGAGTGAAAATTCAACTGCTTCGATTCCTTTATCACATCTCTAAATTATATTACATAATCTAATGTAATGCATTCCAAACAAGAATAAAATGCTAAGTGTCATCGACAGAAATTATAATTTTAAATTATTTGTACAGTTACAAATATTTCATATTTTCCTATAAAATTCAAAGAATATCTAAAATTCAATTGCTATTATTATTTACAAATTAAAAATAGGTCATTGAGCTTACAAACCAACCAAATGTTATGACCAAAAATGTCAAACAACTTTTTTTTTGTCAAATTTTTCTACTATTTACGAAGTATTGTCTTTCTCTTAGCTGGTATTGACAGTTGTCTAAAGGTTATACCCTGGAATTGCAATATCTGGACTTCGATTGAAATCTATTATTGCACATCTGTCATTAACCTCTGAAAAAGAATCAGAAAATCTTCTGAACAAAAAATTTATTTCATACTTTTGTTGAAACCTTGTTTGTGTGAAATGTCTTCTTGTCTAAATCAACATTTATTCAAAATTTTGATTTATTATCGAATATATAGTAATGAATATACTTGAGTAATATATTAGTGAAATATTTTAAACTTGCTCAAAATATCTTTATTTATTATATACAAGAACAAAATTATTTGATGGAATGTAGATGAAACTGATTTTATTTTTCTTGAAATATAATACTTTATAAAATATAATTATATCAGAATTATAAATCTCTTTTAAGAATAATAATTATCTTAATTAAGGTTGAATGATGTATAGCTTGTGAATAAAAATTAAGAACACAAAATATTTTTTATTTTCCGATTTTATATTTAAAAATGTTTTCAATTTTAAACTAGAATGCAATACTATTTACTTAAATAAAACCGATCGTCAATTTCTTCACAATTATCATCTTCGTTAAACATTTTATTTTCCTGTGACTATTTAAACAATATGATACTTGGTACATGTTAACACTGCTTCGTATGAAATCATATTTAAATTTTTCCAGTTCATCATAAAATGCCTCTTAGTAAATTAATCTCTATTTCAGAAATTTAATGAGGTAAAGTATGATATTTGGTTTATGAAAATGATTTGTAAGAAATACATTAAAATAGAAAACATTAGTAAAAAAGTCGATTAATAAAAAAAAAAGGGTTTTTTTTTCCGGGATATAAATTGTTTTAAAATTTGATGTTTTAAAACTAAAAATCTGATGTTAGTTCAGTATGATGTTAAAACATATATATATATATATATATATATATATATATATATATATATATATATATATATATATATATATATATATATATATATATATATATATATATATATATATATATATATATGTTTTAACAAAATAAAAGACAAATTATAAACTTACTAAGAAATAAAAATATTACAAAGCTGGTAAAAACTTTTAAACAGTTGCGAATGCAAAAAATAACAAGATAAAATGTTTAAAAATAACATAAGGGAAAAGTCGATATGTGGAAAACGCTTAGAAAACATTTACGTTATAGTGTATTAGTCTAATAAAAAGATTAAATAAATATATAGGTTATCTAAATTAAGTAAAAAATTGTACTTCCTTTCTTGTAATCAATAATAACATACAATTTATGAAAACTATTTTAAAAACATATTTCAGTTATTATATTATGATGACAGTATTCGATATTTCTTTAACTTTTCTACAATATGACACACAAAAACAATTTAAAAAGATTTTCATCAAGTCCTCCAAATTTTTTTTCGATTCGTTTTAAATTCGTAAAATAACTTTAAAAGAATGATGTGTAGTTGCAATTGATGGATGACTCTAAACAACCATTTCTTTTAAACATCGCTTAGGAGTTTTTCAAGCTTATTTCAAGGCGTGTTGTTTTTGGATAAGAACCACACGTATTTTTCCCCTTCCAACTTACAAGAAGTCATTTAATGTTTCCGTCCTTATTCAAACGAATCTTCTGTAAATAAACTTAATAGATACATACACTACTTTTAGAAGTCCAAGCCAAAATTAGTTCTGACTTTTATGAGACGCTGAAGAAACAAAGTACACATTTAGGCTTTGCATCAAAGTCTATTTCAAAATATAAGGACTTAAAGGTTGTAAAATTGAATTGCAAAGATGAGGTTACAAGTTGGTATTTTATGGGTGAATGCATACTTCTTACATTTAAGCGATGCCAGAAAGTTTTATTTTGGTTCAAGATATATTAGTCGATCAATTTCTTCATTCTAATTATGCCACTTGAAACCTTTCAAATATTACCTACTTTTCTCATTTTTTTTTATTTTTTATTTTACTAATTGCATCAAAATTATTTCAATTTTGAAAGACACAAGAATTAGAAACTTGAATAAATTGAAGACGAATTGATTATATATAACACTGGAAGAAAGTTATATGTGGCCAAATTGTATAAACAACGGTTTGATATAACCTAAAGTTTAAGTAAATTACGTCAAACCTCTTAAACGTAAACTTGAAAGTGAACTAAAAATAAATGTGGTCAAATTATACAACATATAGGTTATTAGAACAGGCTACTTAAATACTCCTACAAAATTAAGATAAAACTTACTACTTTTAAAATGTCCATAAATGAGAATTTAATTAAAAAATTAGATTATATAGTTAAAAAATTAGGTTAATAATTAAAGTTTGGTTATATTATTAAAAAATTAGGTTATATAATTAAAAAGAAATTAAATAATTAGACTTTTAAAATGACTAATTAAAAAATTAAATTTATTTTTGTTTCGATTATATATTTGAATAAGCTATAGAAATAATAAGAAGGAATATATATCATTTTGATAATTTTTAATACTTAAACAGTCAAGTTTTAAAAACCCAACTGCGCTATCATGTGCATTACAAGCCCTCTGTAGTTATTATAACAAATATCATATCATTTTTCTCATTTATAAAAGGAATTGGCCAACTTTTAGTGAATAATCCCGAGTTTTTGGTGAGCGTGGAATTTGCATTTTATGTTATATAAATACAATCTGATGACCCAGCATTGACAACACAATACATAAACAGTTTTTTTTTTTTTTTTTTTTTTAAATCGTGATCTTTTAAGGAGTCCGGCACCTCCATAAGAGCCCATGTTAAATTCAACAACTTTGGAGGCATCTCATTTAATAACCGATTCTTTAATCATTATGAAACTTTCACGGTATAATATTTGGATACTTTTGAATGCTTTAACACAAGATTTTAAATTTTTTTGAAAATTAAAATTATTATGACTTTCTAAAAATATGTTTAAGAAAATTGTTAAAATTTTGACTGATTATTTTTTTTTATTTAAAGTATGCTACTTACTATTTATTCCTCATGATAGGGTACTTAAATAAATTACAGAAACATCATGTATAAAAAATTTCAAGCATTTTTGCCGAATAGATTTTAAGCTATGTGCCCCCAAACATGAAAAAAAAACGGTATTTTGAGAAATTCGGCTTTGAAGTTAAAAAACATGCGATAAATACCTATGGATTTTGTTTAATTCAAAAAGTTCTCAAAAATACTTCAAAATTATGTATAATTACAAATGTGGCATCATTTTAAAGAAAATAATTTAAATTTTAATAAACATTAATAAACTCAGAATTAATAATCTGAAAAATTTTCAAGTGCCAGACACCCTGAACATTTCGCTTAAGGTGAACTGAAAACATTAACTCTCATTTGATTTGATGACAACTGAAACAGTTCATGTAAAAAGATGTGAATGTTAAATGTGTTCATTTAAACTACAACGTTTTCGTTCAATACAGCAGGATAAAGCTGTTGTATTAAATTAAAGTGCTACATAATATGCTATGTAAGTGGCTCATGCACACACACCCAGCCTTATACATTTTTTTTTATTTTCTCAAAACATTTTTCTGAAAATCTTAATTGCCTTATATTTTCATATATACATTCACCTATAATTATTAATCACACAGGATGTGAAGTCTTCTTGCAAACTAAAAGTTTAATTTAACTCATATCATCATAAAATAAAATCAAAAGATAATTTAACAATTTTCAGCATCAATTTAAAACGTTAATTTCGAATCTTATTCCTCTAAATATGAAATAATTTTATTGTAAGAAAGAGGTTCAGATTGAAAAGTTTAAAAAAGGAGTCATTTTGAAATAAAGCAACTTCTAATAAAAGGGTAGTCTTCTATACATAAATCATTAACTAAACAAAATATTCCACATTTTTCATAGCACTGGACAAAATGCATCGTATTCTTTTGTATCCTTAGCCCCAGTCTCTTTTTCGGAAAACGTCTTTCTCTTCCATCTCTATATACACTTAATTCTAGCAAGAAATGGGCTGACTCGAAATCCCTCAATCTGCTCCTTAAACATGCACCTCCAATGCAATCCCTCTTAAGATGGAAGCTTAGCGGGAGAGAAAAGCCCATCTCTGCTAATCTGCTAACACTTTACTCCTAATCTCTCCAAGTGCGTCTTCTCTCCTTTGCTACATTTTTCGTGGCAAGTAGACCACTTCGATCTACCCACCAGTACATTCATTTAAAAGGAAAATCGCCAAAGCCGAATGAAAAACGCCAAGCTGCACCAAACATTAAAGCGTGGAAAGAAGATTAAAGAGTGTCATTTGCACTAGTCAGGCTTGTAGGAGTTAGTCTGTAAGGTGCAGAGAAACAGCTTTTGTTTGGGATTTTTAACAGTACCTTGAAAAATGATTATTGTATCCTGAGTGACTTGAAAGTTATAAATACAGTTTTATTTATTTAAGAGGGTTCAGTAGGCCCTATACCTCTAATGTTAAAAAGCCGATTTTCTATGTACCTTTTCTAAGTAACTAAAGAACGGATACTTTTGAAATTTTTCCTGAATATTACTTGAACCTTCTTTTTTAATCTGAGTTTAACATTAAGAGAGTATGTTTGCTTGTATTTTTTTTAAATCTCAAATGATAAAATACAAAAAATCGCTGAAAATTGTATTTTTATAAAACAAAACAATTTTTTAAAAAAATAATCAGCATTTTTCTTAACCTAAGATTAATATTTGATTTAAGGTAAATATATGGTAAACATTTTATAAAGAAGCAAGGCGCCTTTTTTTTTTTTTTCTTTCTTTCAAAAAGGTACATAGAAGTTTTAAAAGTGACATTTGAAGATAAATACATTTTTATGGGAAATTGTGGCATGGCAAACGTATGTTTGCGTTTTTGAAAACTAACTTTTCTCTGGAACAAGAAGAGTACAGGCTAAAACTATGTCTTTAAAGAAGCAGAATAGTTTGAAATTTAAAGATATGCAAAAATCACGAAATCGATAATTTTGAAATTTTAAGCTACTAAACCCCCTTAAATGGTTTGCAAGTATATTTTAGCTTTATTTCATTTTAAAAAGTACAATAAAAACCAATAAGTGTAATTTATTGAAAGATTTTTTTCAATTTACAATTGATAATTGTATTTTAATTACAAATAAGATGACAATTTTGTCTTGTTTATTATGCAAATGAAAAAGTGTGTCTCCAAAGCTCTCTATAAATGAAAGAAAGGAATTTATGAAAATAAGAAAGAAAAAAGAAAGAACAGAAAAACAAAAGGAATAAGAAAAATTAAAAGTATTTAATTGAAATAAAAAAAAAATGAAAAATTAAAAGTATTTAATTGAAATAAAAAAAAAATGAAAATTTAAAAAAAACTTCAATGAATAAAATATTCAATTGAGAACAGAATGAAGAGAGTATATAAAAGTGAAAAGAGAAAGAAAATGAAGAATAAAAAAGAAATAAAACAAAGAAATTATGGTAAAAATGAATAGAGTGGAAGAAAAATTTGGAAAAAAGGAAATAAAATCACATAACTGGAAAAGATCTAAGAGATGAAAAGAAAAGGAGAATGAAAAATGAAGTGGGAAAAGAAATAGAAAAGATAATACAAAATTAAAAGAAATTTAAAAAATGAATAAAAAGTAAAAATAAATAAAAGAAGAAAAAAAATAAAAAAAGATTAATTGGAAAAAAAGATTTAAAAATACGAAAATAATATTAATGTAAAATGGTTTAAAATGAGAAAATATAAAAATATGTGAATAAATAAAAGGTAAAAAGATAAGAATGCTAGGAAAATTATAATGGAAAAAGCTATTATCAGTAGAAAAATGAATGATAAAATGAAAAGAGACGAAAATGTGAAAATAGACCAAATATGAAAAGAAACGACACTATTAGAATTGGCGAAAAGGTAATAACACGTAGAAAAGTGAGGAAAGAGACGAAAGTGTGATGAAAATTAAAATTAATGTAGAACTTTACTACACCAACAGCCACGTTTTATAAAGTGTAAAAATGTTCTATTAAAGTTTAGGAACGTTCCAGATTTCTAGAATACAAAAGTTTGATTTTTAAAAATTAGCTTAGTTTTTTTTTTTTTTTTTTTTTTTTTTTTTTTTTTGCTAATATACCCAGAAATTCTTCTTAGAACTTCATAATTTCAACTGATTTCGAATGTAGGTCCTATTATTTTTCCATATCTTCCATGACATTGCAATTACAGAACTTAAATGTTTATGATCTTCATTATGCATGATCTACTAAAAGTTTTATACAGATAAAAAAAATATTGACTAATATATAACTCACTGATTAATATTTTTTTTTAATTGAAGATACACTAATTAACTTTTTTATGAAATCGATTTCTTATGAATTACTTTAGCATGTGCCCCCTTTATAGCTCGGTGAATGTGAATTCGGTAATCCAGTTCTCGCAACTTGTTGACCAGGGAAACTACCGAAAGCAAGCAAAACATATCCTGTTTTAAGTGTCACGTAGTGAAATCGAAGATTACCGACTTCCCGTTCTCAAAGCTAAAAAGGTATTCCAAGCTAAGACAATTGTTGCTCATAAATCCTTCACCTTCAATTTTCAAAACACCGTACATTAATCACTATTATTGTTTTCTAGCTTTTTTTCTCTTTTTCTGAGCATCATGCGCACATTATAATCTGCTTGTTAAAAAGCTGCGTTGAAAGTATGTGTAAATTACAAATTACAAAACATCTGACATGTTCCAATACACATGATACCAATTATAGTAGTATTTTGAAATATATATGTTAATACACGAGAAAAAGCACGGAACGTCACCAAAGAATAATATTGTAAAGTGTAACATGAAGAATAACATGAAAGACACTACTTTATCAATAATTAATTTCTCTCTTTTGGTATACCAGTTCCAGCAATATTAAAAATATATATATAATAGGTTATTTTGCTATAGTCAGAACAAATTTAGTTTGTATGTTTAGAAATTTGTTTCCTGGATATCACCACTTTTTTAATAACTCCTGAAACTCTAATCCCTAGTACAACAGACTGATTTAATTCGAAACTGTCCATAATTTCAGTATGTTAATAACGGACGTCTATACTCTCCTGAAAATGGGTACATAGCTTAGGTATGCCATTGTAATCTATAGAAAGTAAGACAATAAAGCTATACTAAATTTGTGTATAAAAATAAATTCATGTGTATTTTTTTTGTCATATGTATTTGCAAGAAAAATAATACCTAATCTATCCATACCTAAATTCATACATTTGTGTTCATAATTTAAGATAGCGTGATCGACTGCTTTTTCAACCGGTTGGTTTACCAATAGTTAAGTCACATATATAAGAACATTAATTTCACGCGTGCGGCTGATGATACCATTGCTTTTTCAGCCGCATAGAGTTCTTTCTGAACACACTATTATCTAAGACGAAGTGGGCTCGCGGGCGGACGGCTTAAAACCGGTACACTGCAGGGAAAACAACCACACCGAAAGCAACGGTCGTTGGCGCTAACCTAATTTATTAGTGTCACCAAAAGGCATTAGTTTGGTAGGAATCAAATTATCTTCGGGAATATAACATCAAACCACTACATAAGAATATCAATTAAATATTAAAAGAATAATAAATAAAGTAACCAAGAAATAAAATTAAAAATGTTTCATCATCTTCAAAAAATATTAAATAATCTTAACAACTACATTTTCAGATAACACACCAAATAGTAATTTGAAAAATCTTATGTATCGATAGCTAAATGAGTAATCGACATAAATAATATTTAAGCTGTCATGTCGTACATTTCATGAGATACCCATATCGTAGCTTGAGAACCACTGATTTAACTAATGCAATACTTCGGGTTAGCGTTCTCTTGGTAGTATTTCTGATTATGTGCCAAATGTGGCAAACTCGACCGTTGGTTCCCATCGACTTTTTCGTGAAAGTTTCTCTTGGTGCACTCTTCTCGCCAAATGTAGCACCCATCTTCAGTGCAGAGATTGGTGCGCAACCGTTCGGTCACGTGGGCACAGTCCGTGGGTGAATGAGCGACAGACCTAGCCCGCCTCTAAGCACACAAACAACACTTTGCCACCGAAATCCTCTTTTTTATATATATATATGATATCAATACCAGAGAAAGATGAAACCAAATCTCGAGAGTTTTATATTAGAATTCTGGATTCTTTTGAAAGTGTCTAGACAACACCACCTTGATAGGAAAAGGGGTAAGCAGCGTAGTAAGATTCAAAAAAGGAACTAAAAGACATTTCAATAGAATAGTCTTACTCTGTTAAAAACAGTATGTACTTGTGTTTGAGTAAACTTAATTAGTATCTCTATGAGGTGCAAAGTAAAATCCATCACCCACTCAATTTTGAATTGGAATTGAAAATGCATGTTTTCGTTGAATAGAGTACTATCACTTTACAAATTACCAATCAGTTGGTTTGTTGGTTTGTACGCTCAACGACCTATTTTTATTCACAATGACGACTAATCAGACCGGAATCTACAGATTAACGTGGATTCCTTACTACAACGAACATCCGTGCCTAATCTGGGATTCGAACCTGGCACTTTTGGCATGCGAGGCCAGAGCGCTAACCGTACAGCCATCAGAGGTGGGCAATTACCAATCAGACTTTATTTACCTTATCGATTTGGTTTACAAATCTGACTGCATAATCTAATTAGTATTTTCTTCTCTAAAGCTTTTCTATTCAATTTTAATCATAAATACCATTATAGATAGTACGTGCGCCGTTTATATCAGCATTAAAATACTATATTCTTAAGAGAATAAACACTTTTCGGGGGGGGGGGGGTAATGTTGATACGACGTATATCAGAATTCAAATTGCAAGTTTCGTTAGATAAAATTTATTGATATCTAGGCACTATCTGAAGTTGCCCTTAGTATGTTCTTTATTCAAATAAATCTATTTTAAATCAAGGTCTATGATATGCCTTTCTTCATTCTAATCTTCTATTTCTTCTCTGCAATTCTGAATACGTATAAACGAGTAGATGATAGTCCACATGTTGGAATAGCCGACCAAACGGTATAGTGGTTAGCGTGCTAGCTTCTAGACCGCGAGGTTGCGGGTTCGAGTCCCGTGTTAGCATGGGTGTTTGTAAATGTATGTTGGCTTGTCTAATGACGAATGTTTCGGCGCATTATAGCCATCGTGTTGCGCCAGATAATCTGAAAACAACCAACCAACCATGTTGGAATAATTTGTACGCTATCGACGAAGACTTTTATACTGCTGTGTTCAAGTAAATCAAGGATATTAAAGACTTTAGGTGTAATAGGGGTTTAGTTCCCTCTTATGTATAAGCGAGGATATTCCCAGAGCAGATAAGGGGTTGGGTCATCATCAAACCCTTGTGGGAGGCGACCACGTAACTAAGAGCCCCTGAAGCTGAGTCATTCTTAGTATTCGAACACACTGTTAGAGGCAAGAAATATATTTAATACTCTATCGTTGGTGACCATTCAGTTGGTTTAGTTGGATATTTCATTCATAAGAGCTATACGACGGCTATACTGACGTGTTAAGCATAGAAGTCTTATCTGCAATCGAACTCAAAACGATATATGGCAGTATAGCTTTTAACAACATTTAGTTGATTTTAACTTTTTTAATATTTCCCGTGTAGATATAATCATTAAACCACACTATTACATAGAACAAATTGCAGAGACCTGGAAGAGATGGAATCAATTACTGACCATTTATTGACCAGGTAATAATAATTCAGTTTTACCAGAAAATGCACAAACGACCTCTGGGCTTAGTGCGCAGTACACTGCTCCCAATGACTTTTTCAGTAATATCTGAGTTCTTCAAAAAGAAAGAATGACATTCGCCCTATTAAAATATTATCGTATTCCAATGTTAAACTCAAAGCTTTACGCAATAATGATTTTTTCAAAATTTGGCTAAATTGTGTTTCAAGCTAATTTATGCCAAATTTAATTATTTTGATTAAGATAAAAGGGTTTATGGTTGTATTACTAGTACGGAATTCAATGGTTGTCACTATGTACGATATCAAGAGAGGGGGGGGGGGGAAGCACTCAAATTATTGTATATGGTATACTAAGAAGAATGCTTTTAAACATAAGATATTTTAATGTAGACATTTTCAGAGTTATTGAATACCTAAACTCATCAGTATGGCCACTGGAGTTAATGATGTTAACTCATTAAATTGCACTATCTCTTGATTTAAAGAAGGAATATTGTTTAAAACTTTTAATTTAATTTTTTAATTTTGTCTTTGTTTGTCATAATTAAAATTTCCCGACAAAAATTTCATTGTGTTTCAATACATTAACATATTTACAAGACATAAAATCAATGGTTAAAATCACACGTCTAGCAGATATAACATATGCCATTATAACATTTATGAGGTAAGACATCGATGTAATAGTTTACCAAGAAATATAATGTCCAATAATTTATAATTGGTTTGAAATGAACCTAGTGGAGGCATCAGTAAATTAATATACTATTTCATGAACAAAAAAGTGGTAGAACTTACGTCTGAAGTTGGTAGTATGTATGCTTATCCACAAGGCATTAATTATCTCTGTAAATAATACTAAAAATATTAACATCTTAAAATATTAAACACTATATCATCACAGACTTAAGTATATTTTATGTTTGCTTTTAAAACAAGTTTCAAGAAACAAATTCGATTATAATTGCTTTTTTTCTCTGTCATCCAGTAAATT
The DNA here is from genome assembly GCA_963978545.1 of Linyphia triangularis. Classification (NCBI taxonomy): domain Eukaryota; kingdom Metazoa; phylum Arthropoda; class Arachnida; order Araneae; family Linyphiidae; genus Linyphia; species Linyphia triangularis. Next base: position 80,460,670 of record OZ021721.1, on the reverse strand, counting down.
AGATTATTATTGCCATAGAAATAAGTATTTTTTTTTATCTCCAATTCTTTGAGATATGTTGATCAAAAATGCCTTTTTGCTAAAAGTTTATCTTTATTAACTTTTTTAACTGCTATATAGCAATACTTTAATCAATTTTGTTTTTCTTCGAATAAACTTTCCTGATGCAAAGTTTAGCCCCCAAAAGTTGCTCAAAATAAGAAACTAATAAAAAAAGTGTTGGAGATTAAAGTGTCAAGAAATGTCAAAAGTGAGGGGAAAAGCTTACAAATTCGGAGAAAATTGCTGTTACAAGTTTACAAATTTTGAGAATATTACTGTCAAAAATTCAAACTTAAAAGAAAAAGGGCCTCTACCCCCGTCGCCATGTTTGAATCTCCACTAATGAATAAATGCATATCTATAGTTATGAATCATTTATTGGAATAAAAACACAAATTTTATTTTAACCACTCAAACCTTATAATCCAAACTCCTTAACTAAAGCTGAAAGAACATCTGCCTACTTGAAATATTATTTTTTCTTTTATTTTAAAATCCAACATGAAAAGAGTACTCTGTATAAGAGATATACCAAATGGAAATTGGAATGTGAAATAAAATCCCAATATTTGAAAAACATCTTTGCTGTTGAGAAATTTAGAGATTTTATGACTAACTGGATTCATTGTACAGTACGCAAAAAAAATCCGAACGATGGCTATATCTTCGGTTTTGAACATAGTAGAATATTGCGGTTTGCAACAAATTTCTATATGTCTGATGCAAAAAAATTTCTTATACGGCTGTTTACAAAGTAAATTTAACTCTTTTAAAGTAATTTTAATATAAACCTTATTTTTTATGTTCTCATTCGATTGAGAGAATACTTCATTTACCCTATATACCGAATTTCAGTTCATTATGTTGAAAAACACGTCATTTATGAGGGAAAGTTTTTGACCGATCTTCAAGGCAAATTTCAATATTAAGAAGCGTATTTTTAAGTTCCTGCTTTAAAGCTGTGAAGAATTGAACGTTTGCCTGCTATAGGACAGCATGTTTCTGAATGTCATAAAAATACAGGTATTAGTCTAAAATTTCACGTAAACTACTTGGATTTATAGTGTCATGTTTAACAACTCATTAATACAAAATCAGCAAAGTAATTCAAAATTAAGATAATTTATTTAAAAGGTTAAAGATGTGCTAACTTCGCACGAAGTAAATTAAATATCGCAAACTATAGAGTGGTTAGCATAAAAGAAGCCCCAGATTATTTTCAAAACATAAATATGAAATTAAGTTTAACAATATGAAACCTTGGGCCTCTTATACGCTGGCCATCCTGTATAGTTATAGAAATATAACGTATGCTACTGTTGATTATAAAATTGATAAATATAAAATTTAGGCAGTTGTAAACAGTAATCTTTTTTTTTTTTTCTTTTTCAGAAACGTTACAACGTAAATATGATTATTGAAATAATCAATTAAATATAATTTAATTTGCAATTATTTATAAAATTTAAATTAATTTCTAATATCAGAATTCATCTCTTTTTAAAATGCAGGACATTTTGCATGTAACAGTCTCGTTCTATCCCTATAACCTTCATCAATAACTTTCAGAAAAAAAAAATTTGACTAACTTTTAAGAAATAATAAAACTTGTTTTTAAATATGTATATTTTTTTAATATAAATATTGTCCATCAATACAAAATTGTTAGTTTACTAGAGTATTATCTGAGATTGTTTATTTTATGTTTAATTAGACCACGCATATTTTTATACGTTTTTCCTAATCTAATGAAGATTGGCTGAATAGATAATTTTTTTTAAGTAAATATTAAAACTTATAGTTTGAAACTTTTTGTATATTTTCAACTTAATGGAATGTTATGTAAAAATATACAAACTTGTTTAATCGCTATAGTATCTGATATTGATGAAATATCCCATGAGGCTGAACTTTTGTAAATTTACTATGGTTTTAAAATTAGTTGGTTTACATTGCTTTTTTTCTTTGTGACTATTTGATCTACTACAGAAAATTTGATGCTTTTAAGTTTGCCATCTATGCTTCTAACACTTAGTGAAGATACTATAAATACATACAAATTTTTACAATTAAATATTTTGCTTCTATTAACCTTTGTTTTCAAAGATAATCTACTATACGGGCCCTTAAAGTAAGCTTTTTTACATATTTGCTAAAATATTGAGAACCAAAAGTCAAAATTGAGCGAAAAAAATTCTGGAGCAGTTTTTGATCATGATAAATCAAATGAAAGTAAAAAAAAAATATATCTTTTTTTTTTTAATTGAAACTTGTTTTGTTAATTAATAATTAATTATTACAAACTGTTTGGTACAAAAGTTGATTGCTATTTATGTTTGGCATTTAATAAACAAATCGTTTGAAAGAAAAATTACTAAAATATATTAATTATTTAAGAATTTATGGTTAAAAAAGTAACTTTTTCTTTTTAACATTAATTTATCGTTGCTTTTCATCATTTAACCCTTTTGCACTCGTAATTATGCTTTAGAAAGTTAGCAAATAACTCGGAATTTTTTTTATGTTCGATCAAGAAGAATTTTTTTTATGGAAATGTGTTCCAATTTAACTAGGTTTACCATCCTTAAATCAAAAATTTATAAATATAGCCCCTGAGTACACCCCTTGACCTAGGATGGGAGTGTGGCTACATAATATTTTATTTTTCAACGTGTCAAAATATGTATTCTTAGTAGTTTCAATAAATTAAGTATATTACACTACACCACTTAACCTTTGCACTCCGCTGTCCCCTCTCAGGGGACATCGTGGTTGGTTGTATTCAGATTATCTGGCGCCGTCAGCAACACGAGGGCTATAATGCGCCGAAACATTTCGTCATTTAACAAACCAACATACATTTACAAACACCCATGCCTACACGGGACTCGAACCCTCAACCTCGCGCAGGGGACATCGTGATTCTAGCATATCACTCGGATGTGCCCTCTCAGGTGACATTAAAGTTTATTAGTGATTTCGGAGAATTAACTTTTTCCTGCACAACTTTTTGAGAAATACATGTTTTCCTGAAGTTTTCTCTTAAAATGTCACAAGAAATCAAATCAAAATATGGTAAAATTACCATGATGTATAAAAAAACATTTGAACGGGGTTTTGTGTCAAAAGAGAACGTGAGAAGTGTTGGTTCACGACGGTCCGAGCACTTCTCTGCGCCACTTGAAAGGAGCAATAAGGAGAGTTTGTCGATGGTTGGGTTTGTTGAAATTTACTAGAGCAAGGGCAAGATGCGATGTCCCCTGTACGGGGACATACGAGCGCGATGGTAAAACGAGTGATGTCCCCCATACGGGGACATACGAGTGAAAAGGGTTGAATTTCTAACCATTCATTGTAAAATTATAAAATTTTGTATTTTGACGGTATTTTTTATTCCAAATCTAAATATGGCATAATATTATAGGGTTACCATTGAACTTTTCAAAGTTTGGTTCAGTTTAAATATGTAGAAGATCCTTTATGACAAAAGACAAAAAACTATACAGAATTATTAAAATATTCCGACGATTTACAATGGTACTTGTCTTTTTTCATTTCATTAATTAAAAATCAAGATATAGCCATCATTCTGATTTTTTTTTTTCTTTTGCTATTGTACCTAAAAGCTTAGAGCAACCAAAATTCTGTGCTCCTAGGTAACCCTAAAATATTTTTTAATATTTCTATATATTTAAAATCCCTTACATCATCTTCACTTTTGTTTATTTGTGTGATTGTTTGCTTGGCGAGAAAATCTTCGGATGGCTAATTAACTCACTTGCTGTCATCCAATTCAACTGAAATTTGGCAAGTAAACTCGTTGACAATGACAATATATTCTATAAATTTTTGCGGACAAAAAAGTTGGTCAATTGTATGGAATCCATGGTTCTTCGTAGTGAGCAAACACTATACAAATTCGATCTGAGCTCAAAATCGCTTAAATAATTTGCCATTACACACAAAAGTTGGATATAAATTTATCATGAAAAATTTGTTTTTATGGGTTAATTTTTTGAAATCTAATTTAATGATAAGAATTAACAATTGACAGTTTACAAAATTATTTTTTACTTTCCAGTTTCTTAGGAAGTCTATTTTTAATACTATAAAGTGAAGCAGTATAGCAATTAAGAGCACTCTGATTTTACGAACTGAATTTTTTTTAAATTTGTTTTTTAATCGTAAAATAAAAAAAATTCGTGTAACATATGTCTCCGTGCATAGCCTAGCAGTACTTTACTAGATGTCTTATTAAACTTCATAACAAACCCCCTAAGAAATATCATTTTTAAATACTATCATATGTAGCTATTATGTAAAACCAAAAAAAAGAATTAAGGACATTTATTACATAGAATTATTAAGGACATAGAATTAAGCTCTATTAAAGTTGAACAAATATTTCTCGCCTGGGAACAATTTCTATTTATCCAAAGTTGGGCTGTCGCGTCATTAATATATTAGCCCATTTTCTCTTAAATTGTGTCTCTACATGTTATACCTAGCGTGACACTTTGTCATGCAAATTGACTACAATGTGATAAGGAATTAGCATGTTTTGTCATGTCAACCGATGTCTGATTTGGTAACATTTAAGCTAATCTTAAACACACATTATCTAACTGTTGTATAATTAAGGTAAAATTCTGATTATTAGTCTTCTTTTTGAGTAGGTTGTTTTCCATTTTGCTCCGAATATATTATAATAGTCTGGAGTTTTTTTTATGTTGTTCCGAATGCGTTAAAAGTGTTTAAGTTGTCCTCCATGTTTCCCCGAGTAGATTATAATAGTTATCTTTTAATAGGTTGTTTTCCATGTTGCGTTTAGTGCTACATAGTGAAGTAAAACCATTTCATTTAGAGAAAAAAAATGCCTCTACAATTTGTGTTAAAATATTCAAGATTTTAGTGCGTCGTGCGACTATAGGTTAAAAAAAGAAGAAAAGAAACACATTTATAGAATAACTTCTATGCCTGTCTATAGTTTGAAATATTAAAATTTAATAACTCGGGTTTCATAATTAAAAATAAATTGCAGTATGATGCATATAGCTCATAAATACTCAAGAATAGACGACTAAGACACTGTTTTTTTAAGAATTCGTTCTACTCTTTTATATTTACAAATGCAATTTTAAAAAATTGTGTTTTATGTAATATTCGAAGCTTAAGGGAACATTTTGAAGAACTTAAGTGTTTATTAAATTCCTACTTAAAATAGATTAATGTTATAGTTTTGTCTGAAATGTGGATTTCTGATTCTGAAACTCAATTATATTTAATTGATGATTATAAGGGCATTTGCATGTTTTCGAACCTCAAACAAATCGAGTGGTATTATAGTTTATGTCAAAGAAAATAGTGATTTTGTTAATAATTTAGAATGACAAATATCCTCCGCAGAAGGAATGTTATTACACCGCTATAGTTTAAATTTATATATACTTGCACTATATAGATCTCATGCATTCTTAATTGATTACTTTAATACAAAATTTAGTAATCTTTTGAGAAATAAAACTCTAAAAACTCTCTTCTAATTAAAGAATTAAATATAAATATATTGGGGAAAAGTATGTCATTCAGTAATTATTTGAGTATTCTATTGGAGAATGGATTTAATCCATGTTAATCCTACCAACCAGAGTAGCTGACATGTCAGAATCCTGTATTGATCATATCTTCATTAAAGGGTTTTTAAACATGCATGGTGAAACAGTTCGCTTCAACTATGAGGTAACTAATCACTTTCCTATCTTATGTAAAATTAGTGTACAGTACCCAAAAAAAAAACAGAACGATGGCTATATCTTCGGTTCTAATTATCGTAGAATCTTACGGTTTGCACCAAAATGATTTGCTTACGATTTTCTATATATCTGATGCAAAATTTTTTTCTTAAAGGACCGTTTTCTAAGTAAAAGTAGCGCTATCTTCGAAAATTTCAATACGAACCCCTATTTTTTAATCATTTCATTCGATTTAGAATACATCATTTACTCTAAATACGAAATTTCAATGTAATATGTTGAAAAACACGTCATTTATGAGCGAAAATGTTTCGACCATTTTTTGACCGATCTTCAGGGAGAATTTCCATAAAACGAAAGGTATTTTTAAGGTTCTACTTCACATCGGGAGAAATCGAACGGTCAGTGCGGCGTTTCACCCGAAGTTAAAAAATACCAATATTAGTCTAAAACTGCATAGAAACTACTTGGATTTATAGTGTCATGTTTAAGATTAATACAAAAATAGCAAGTAAACGCAAAAGTAACATAATTTATTTACAACATTAAAGATGTGCATTGTTCACACGAAATAAATAAAATATCGAAAACTGTAATTGCAGAAGTATAACGTATACTACTGATAATTAGAAAATTAATAAATATAAAATGTAGGCATTAGTAAACAGTATTCAGCAAAGCGTGATTATTTTACAGAAACATTTCACTGTAAACACAAATGTAACTTGATCGTTGAAATCATTTATAAAATGAAAAAATCACCTGATTCAGTAAAATTTTAAAAGGATATCTTATTGAAATTGCTTAAAAAATGTGGTTTTAAATAAATGTAATTTAAGAAAGTAATTTTTTTTTAAAAAAAGGACACTGTTGAAAACCACACAAAACACATGTTCCACGATTCCAAACTCGTTAGATAGATTAAAAATGCATATACAAAAAATAAAACTGCTTTGTATAAAATATTTTTTGTAATTTCAAGAAATTCTGTTCTTATTCACCCCATTTTACGATAATTGAACGTTGTGCGATTTTCTACTCCTCTAGTTTACCTTAAATTAATCTTTGATAGTTTTCAAAAGTCGTCTACTATACGGTAACTTAAAGTGAGCGTTTTTTACATTTTCGCTAAAAAATCGAGAACTAAAAGTCAAAATGGAAAGAAAAAAATTGTGTGGGGGTTTTAGACCATAGTAAATCTAATAAAAGCAAAAAAATATATATATGTTTCCATTCAAAAAATTTTTTTAATTGTTTTATTAATAATTAATTATTAAAAAAGAAATGGATGCAAAAGTTTATTGATATTTATGTTTGACAATTTACAAACTATCTTTTGAAAAAAAAATTACTGAAATATATTAATTATTTAAGTATTTATGACCAAAAAACCAACTTTTTTATTTAACATTAATTTATCATTTTCTTTTGATCATTTAAATTACAAACCATTCATTAGAAAATTACGAATTTTTGTATTTCGCATTCTTTTTTAATGCTGAATCCAAATATGGAATAATATTATGAGGTTGCTATTGAACTTTTTAAAGTTTGGTTCTGTTCTAATATGTAGATGACCCCTCATGATAAAAAAAAACTACATACAATTATTAAAAACCTTTCACGATTTACAACGGTACCTTTTGTTTGTTATTTCAACAATTAGAACAAAAGATATAGCCATCGTTCTGTTTTTTTTTTGGGTACTGTACCTGGAATCGCTTTAAGATCTAATTTCCTCTCTTAACCGAACGCTAAAAAACTAGATTACTAAAAATTGGAACAAGAAATGGCTTCTTTTTAAGTCCCAAATATAACTGATGTTAACGGATATTATAATGATATTCAAATTAAAATCCAAAGGACAATGACTCAAAGAGCTATTATTCTTAAAAAGGGAAAGGGAAATAAAGGGAACAAATATATATAAATGATTATTTAATAAAACTTATAAATGATAAACAAAAATTATACATGAAAACAAAACAAAAATTTCCCCATGACATGAATTATAAATCTAGGTATAAAAAACTTTAACTAAAAGTAAAGTGTGAAATTAAAATTGCTAGAAAAAGCTGCATCAAAGTGAATTTCTAAAGCTGAAAGGAAATCATAGAAAGCAATGGGATTTTGTTAATTCTTTAAACGGTAAAAATTAGAAGAAAAATAAACATGTCTCTAAACAATAATAATAATATAGAAAACTTTGTAAGTGCTTTTAATGAATTTTTTGTAAATTGCATATCTTCAATAAAAAACGTTTTGTCCAATGGAGAAGTTGCGTATTTTTTAAAAATGCTAAAAAAACAATAAATTTTAATAAAGAAAGCAAAGCTGATTCCAAATATGAAAGTTATATTGTGGTTAAAAATTTATTTAATTAAATATCGAAAGAAAAAAAATCGTAAAAACAGTGAAATCGTGACGTAACCGAAAAACGTTTCATCGTTAGCTGGTGAGATATGACGTCATAATCCGATGGAAAATTTTATCATTCATTTTGTTTACCTACGATGACCTACGAATTTAATAGGAGCTGATATTCGTGGTAAAATCTGAAAGGTATGTACCCATTTTACAAACAGTTTTTCATTTGTCTTTAGCTTGATTGAATATGACTTATTTTTATTGTAAGTTTTTATTTTCAATTATCATTGCAGTCTCCAATTTTTTTTACAATATTTTCGGAGCTCAAAATTTTACATACTTTACGAACTATTCAAAACGAAACACATATTTATCAAGAAACTGTATATTAGATTAAAATTCACGTTCAAGAATCTTCATTTTAATCTTATACAAGTCATTCTTATACAAGTTAATTTGATTCTTATACAAGAACCAAATGACTTTTTTGTTGTTCATAAAATTTTTGGTGCTATTTCGAAAACTTTAAGTCCGTTTTTCAACAACTCTTCACTGCTAAAAAAGTTATAAAAACACTATCTGTATCCAGTAGTATTTTTTAAATCAAATTTTCAAATTGATGGATTCAAATAGTAGAAGTTTCCACATTTTTTACTAATAAGTGAAATGTCTGTAACTTGGCATGCTATGTAAACAACTGCCATGAAAATCCAATAAAGTAAAAAAAGAAGTTTGCCATTATTTTCAATACAGCATTTTTTTTTTTTTCATTAAAAGCATTTTTTTTTTCAGTTCAGATTAATTTATATTCTGCTAGAAATTTTACTTTCTTATTTTCAAGAACACTTGTTACCTCTTTGAACAACTTGTACACCTGTTATTCACAAAGTTGGCGACATTTATTACTAAAGAAAATAAATGGATTGTTTTAACAAATTCTTCCAAATTGTCAAAGCAGAATAGAAACCAAATAGAATTTAATTTTGTTTATACATTTCATTTAATTGTGTTTGTATATTTCTGTTCAATTAAAACGCTGATCCAATTTTCTTTGACCTACTTTTTAAAATAAGAACAGTCGGGCGGCGATGTTTGCATACAGACCGCTAAGACAAATTCGTATTAACTTGAAAGGCCTAAAAAGCTTTTATTATTATTTTTTTCTCATATTTATTTCATGCCCTGCTGTAGATGTGTTTTTATTTTGCATTCGTCTTCAACAAATTACATATACTCAAGCTCACAAGCATAGGCAATGATTTAGTTTCTGTTGAAGTAAATATAGATTCTGCCATTACATAGTTAATACAATATTTATATTTTATTCGGGATGATTTTAAATAACAAATGGATTATAAGAATTGTAAAATCAAATATTACAGACAAATGATTTTTTACATGTTTCCACAATGCAAAAAAAGAGCCAGAAAATTATTCTATTACTGTGAATTTATCAGAAAATGTTAAGTCGAACGAACGTCATTCTGGTATTTTTTGTCCTTAGCTCAATCAATTTATATTTTCATAAAAATAAAACGATTCAATACTTTTATAAGTATTAGGTTTCATTCAGAATTAATATAAAAAAAAATATCGGAATTAATATTCAAATTCAATTCCAAACTTAAGAACTATTTTTTCTACACATTTTTAAGCTGTACGAACACTTTTGGGAACCACTGTATATATGTTATATATATATGTTATATCGTAAATCGTGTTATGTTATATCGTATATATGTTATATCGTAGAATTTCAAAATAATTAGGTCATTATATAAAAACAAGAGTAATAGGCGGTCCTACGCTATATTAGTAAAGAATTCTTTGCAAATCCAGGGTGTTTCCATTATTTTGGTAACCACTTGTATTTGTAAAGCAGGAGATATAGTTTAGGTAATTATAGGCCTATTTCAGTTTTACAAAATTTCTGAAAAAGTTGGTTGGTTGTATTCAGATTATCTGGCGCCGTCAGCAACATGAGGGCTATAATGCGCCGAAACATTCGTCATTAGACAAGCCAACATACATTTACAAACACCCATGCCAACACGGGACTCGAACCCGCAACCTCGCGGTCTAGAAGCTAGCACGCTAACCACTATACCGTTTGATCGGCTTCTGAAAAAGATATGACTTATAAGACAACAACATTTGAACAGATAATATAAAATAAAATTTTAATTATTGAAGAAAAATGCCTTAAAATAAAAGGGAATTTAGCTTTTTTCAAAATGCTCCTTGCGACACAATATTTTAACGAACATGAAAGAAAAATTTGAAGTTGTTTATCAATATATTATAAACACTTTCACACATGCTTTTATCTTTAGGTGCTATAGTTGAACACAAATAAAATTTCTAACTTGGCGCTAGTGATTTTTCATTAAAAAATGCACATATTTCAACTTTCCAACATGAAACAAAATAGAAAAAAATTTGCAACATAAATAAGCGCGTGTGTATCTCTATATAATACATAAAAAATTATTTTTTCAAAAAATTATGTGGATTTATTGAAAAATGAATCGCAAGAAGCTTTTCGAACATACGTAAAATATGAAAAAAGCGAAGCTGAGAAAAATGAATTTTTAACTTTTGACAACAAGTATGCAATACGTTAAAATAGTTGGTTAAAATAAAGATTTTGCCACTTAATAATCATCAGATTTCAAAAATTCAAACACAAGAAATTAAAGCTAGTCAAGTCAGCAGTTTTTATTAAACAGAAACAAAAAACGTCATTTTTGGGGATATTTTTATACATTTCAGTGTCCCCTTAATTAAAAGAAGGTAATTTGTAAAATTACAAAATATTTTGAGTAGTATTTCTATAAACAAAGGGGTTCTTCATGGCTCAGTTTTGGGTTCTCTACTATTTATAATATTGATAAGTGATTTGTGCAATCCTCTTTTATTTGGTAAAATTATTTTTGTAGATGATACTGTAATGATATATTCAGCAAAATCCTACAATTTATTACAACCTTTAATAATATCAGACTTCGACATTTTGATACAAATCATTAATCATTGTCATTGATTTTAAGTTCACCACCACATAAAAATCTATTTGCATTTTTTGAAAGAAATTGGTTTTTATTGTTTGATATAGACTTTTCACAATTTTATAATTTTTACTGCCGTTTTTATTGTTTAAATTTTTTTTAAAGATTTTATTAATTAAAATACATATACAATAGTTTGGTGCAGTATCACCCTAGACAACCAACCAACCTACAATTTATTAAAAGAAATAACCAATTCAAATTTACTAAAAACTAAGACTTGGCTTAAACAAAGCGACTTAATTATCAACAATAATAAAAATAAATATATCAACTGTGTGTGTGCGTGTACGTGTGTGCGTGCGTGCTTATGTGTGTGTGTGTAATTTCTGAAGATCTAATCCTCAAATTTCATACTTTTAATCAAGGTAATATTATTATTTGTAACTGTTCGAATATAAATAGAGTAGAAAGTATAAAATACCTTGGTTTGCATGTGCATCAATCTTTTAAATGAAAATTGCATGTAAAAAACCTAATTGATAAACTCCGTTCCGTTTTAGGCCGACCAAACGGTATAGTGGTTAGCGTACTAGCTTCGAGACGGCGAGGTTGCGGATTCGAGTCCTGTGTAAGTCATGGGTGTTTGCAAATGTATGTTGGCTTGTCAGATGACGAATGTTTCGCCGAATTATAACCCTCGTGTTGCTGACGGCGCCAGATAACCTGAAAACAACCAATCGTTCCGTTTTTGTTACTTATTCATTTTATCACTTAAAAAATTATTTCGGTAACTTATTTTCAAAACAATTTATTTTGTTTGGGTTTAATCGATAATACAATATGGCATAATTTCTTACGGTGAATATTATTTAAATAATATTCGACCATTGATATATACTCAAAACAAATTGATTCGGATGGTAGGTGGTAGCTCACTAGAAAATTTAGTAAATCCAATTTTAAATACTAAATAACTTTATATATACTATAAATAATGCTCTTACAAAAAAACCGAATCAGTTTGTATTTTTAATGACTCCGTAATCTTTAGTCTTAGAAAAACACCCATTTATAGTATTTCTAGAGCAAATAAAGACATTTTTCAAATAATTTTATAATACTTAGCACCAAAATTTTTTAATTCACTTCCTAATTATATTCAAACTGATGTTAATAGAAATCTTTTTAAAAAAGAAATTGAAAGTTTTTTATTAAATATGGATGTAGAAAAGTTGCTAAAACCAACTATATAATTAAAAAAAAAAAAGAATAATCATCCAGAAATAAAAATTTTAGTAATGGTTGAACTAATCTTTCGCTTTATTGTTATATTGAGAATTAAACTGTAAAAAAATGCGTTGTTTCATAAATCAAGTATCTTACAGTTGCCTGTATCTGATATTGTTGCCAGACTTTCATTTCTTTGGTTTTCCTCTGTGTGTTTCTCAATTTTTTTGTAATTTATCTTGCTCTGATTTTTCATTATAAATTTGTGTGACTTATTTTATGGATAGGCATGTGCCCCTTGACATCCAATGACTCATAATGTTTAATAAGTTCTTACATTACTCAAAGCAAATCTCATCCAACCTACACTTGAACCAAAAAGTTTTGGTTTACTTTGATGAATTCCGAAACATTATGCTCTCTTAGATTCCTTAGTAAACTCATGATATATTTCACACATCGCCGCTTTGAAACCTATGACTCCAAAAATGAACAGATTGCGACGGTGATTGTGAAATAGTCTGTCATAGATTGTCGATCTGCCAGGTGGGAGTTTTCAAAGTACTCTCCCATTCGAGGCACAAATTTTGGGTAGTTTCTCCTTGATATTCAGTATTATAGATTCCCTGAAACTATGTTCCGGTGCAGTGTAGCCTTTGGCCGGAAAATATCCAGTACAATCAAATAAAAAGAAAGTAGGTTTGGTTGGTTTGTACGCTCAACGACCTATTTTTATGCACAATGACGGCTAATCAGGCCGGGACCTACAGTTAGTGGATTTCGAACCACAACGAACATCCATGCCTAGCTCAGGTTTCGAACTCGGCACCTTTGGCATGTGAGGCTAGAACGCTAACCACAGAACCATCAGGTGGGCGAAAATACGTTTGGAAACAAATCGATAGAACTTGTATCGTCTTTCCTTTACAATATTTAGAACTAGAACTAGTTTTGAAAATGACCAATTCAATTTTAACACTCCATCATTTAATTTTGAATAATTTGGAAAAAAGACGAACGTGGCAAATGGAATTTTCCATTTTGAAATAAAATTGTATTTTCTTCCACCATTTCTTCCTGACCGCCAGAGTGCAGTTTTGACATTTCTTTCTTTTCTTATTTATCTAATAAATAAAACTCCTCGTTTCGAAGCCCGCGGTAGAACAGTTGTTCTTTATTGATCGCCTTGTTATACAGGCATTTCAATTCACTGCTCGAATCTTTTTCTCTTCCTTTCCGAACGGATTCCGATAGTTTCTGAAATAATCCGAGGGCCTTCTCTTTGGTTAAGGCATCCGAAGGGCACTTGGAACGCGAATAATTGTGCAAATCAGCACTTTTGCAGTGACTAGGGAACGTCCTACAAAATAGGTGATTAAAATGCCCCGCTGTGTCATTCAATAGAAATTCTATTGCGTTGCTATTTGTTGCAGATCGTAAAAATGGTGGTAATTAAGTTACAACTTCTTTCAATGTATTTACAGTGAGAAATCTTAGTTGAATTTACTAAGCACTAAAAACAATGTTTATGTTACAAAAGTCAAGACAAGAATTTATAATTTATAATTGGAAGGAAGTATGCCCAGATAAAATAACGGGACATTTTATGATCAACCAGCATTCGGGAAAATAAATTAATTTTCAAAATGCATAAATTGGTTTATTTATGAACTTAGTCATTTATTCACTATATATCGACACAATAATTTTTTTTTCAAAATACTAATAAAGCTAAAGAAAATCTAAATTTTTCTAGAATTTATTGCCTTTTTAAATAAAATTTCAAGACTTAGACATAATACTACATGTCCGGTAAGAGATTTATTACCTCAAAAATGCTTATTTTGAAATCCATGTTTTTATATTAATTATACTTGAATAGCTCATTTTATTTAGAATTTTAAAAAATATTTTTCACTCGAACAAATGATGCTTGCATTTTTTTCTGGTCTAGCTGGAGTCTAAAATTTGAAAGTTACTGCAATAATTGTATTCTTTTCAAGAAACTGAAATATAGATGGGAATTAAACAGTTCCTATTTTGAGACTTTTTACTGAATCACACATTTTTTACCAAATTAAAATTACAAACCTTCCAGACAATACACAAATTTCCACCCATACTGCATAACAAAAATTGTCGAGTGACGAAAAGCAATGTTATGCATATTCAATTGGATTTGCTCTAAGAAAATATTATGTTCTGTTTTATCTTCTCATTTATCTAGATGCTCAGAAGTGCACATGGAGCAAGGCCAAAATAATTCAGAATTGCCAACACCTATTTGCGTGCAGAAACTTTGGTTGTTTTATCATTCTTACTTCTGCATTTGACAATGAAAAAAATTTTATATAATGAAAAAAATATATGCATAATGAAAAAGCTAATGTAATGAAAAAACCGATACTTCAAACCTCAATCATTTTTCCAAATTAAATCACGAGTTGACTATAACAAATCTAAAAAGATTACAAAAATCTAGTAAGAAGTATCTAAAATATACAAAAAAATATAAAATAACGTGTAAAAAACGTGTCCTTATTTACGAAAAATTTACATATAATAAGTCAAATAAACAAGGAATGGAGAATTAGATTCTTGAAAACTATTTAGTTGGCTAAACTATCATATATTCTATTAAATGAATAACATTCAGATTATTTGAAGCTTTGCATAGAGTAACTGTAAAAAAAATCAGTTACCTTCATTTTACTTGTATGTTTGAGCCGAAATATTTTTCTAATGCAAATTCACACAAGTCCTGCATTCGTGTATGGAATCATCAGAGTATAAGTTAATCACTCATCCTATATTGAAATATATTCTAATGGTACAATGCTCAATTCAAAATCTATAAAACTGTTACTCTTTACAAATTACTTATATCATATCAAAACAACAGTATATACAAATATTTTTTATTAATCAATCATATTACGGAGTGAGATTTAAAAAGTCTGAGGTTCCACTTTGTACTTTTAAACGAATAATATGTTAAAATATATATGGTATAAATGTTCGTGCTAATCGATGTTGTTGAACACAGCGAGTGAATTTTTATATGAATGGTTAAAAACATAATAGTTAAATGTCCATGTTTTGCCCCTGATACTGGTATCAATATAAAGCAAAATTCTAGCTCTTTCCACCTGCATGAACGTTATATATCTGTTCTGAATAATATTTTGGTGGTGCACATTCAAGAATGGGTTGATTGCATACTCCAGTAGCACAAATTCACTGACCAATATCGTTCAACACTGGCCAATCCCGATGTGGACCATTGTAAATTGGCCTTTGCTACGGACATGGTCAACCTCTCCCAGTGCTGTGTAAAATATACTGGCAGTATTGAAATGTCAATGCAGAGTTTTAAAATTGAAATATATTTTTATAAGAAAGGAAGGAGGGGTAAAAATATGTTTTGTGAGAGTTTTGACATGTTTATTCTTTTAAAAATCATATATTTTGAAATGATGCTCGAGTTTGGGCATGGACTGGCCAATCTTCCCAGAACACCTATTTCCGACATTTGCCAATACACTGTGCTTATCTGGGTAAATTTCTCCCAGGTTCGAAATCTTGTTCTTGCGTTTCCCGAAAGTTAGCAAAAGTAAACATACCATGATTGTGCTTTTAACCATCGATATAAAAGCTACAAGTCCTATACTTCCCAAATTTAATTCCATTCTAGTACCATTCAATTTTATAGTTTCAGAAAAGAATTTCACTTGGTTAATTACTATAAGGTTTTAAAGGCCTTATTGATTTCAATTTTCAAAATGAAAAGATAAATGATGAAAAGAAAAATTACGTTGGCATAAAATTCTTTTTAAAAAGAAGAATGACGCTGACATTAAATTCTGTTTTGTTGACAATGAATGAAAAAAAAAAAAGAGTCGTAATACCTTAATGTTCCTCATTCCACTACAGTAATTGAGTACGCCCATAATGAAATTACTTCAAAACTTTATTTCTCTCTTTTTTCAAAAACTTTATACTTCTCTCTGTTTCTCTAGAAACCTTTTCACCTCTCTCCAAAATACAACATTCCTTTTAATAAATGGGTACGCCATTGCTGCGGAATCACTTTAGTTATCAAGCACATGAGGCCAATAAAGCGTGCGATAAAATAGGCCATGTTGCTTTGTGTAAGACAATATTTAATAAAAGTTAATCTACAATTAAATAGATTTCTAAAACCTTTTTACTACCGTCCAAGCATTTAAATGCATGTAGGTGACTATATTTAAAAAAAGGTAAATAATTAATAGTTTCTTAAAAATAGTTATGCAATAAAAATTATTACCAAACACTGAATATATGATCAATGTAGTTAAAAAATAATATGTACAATTTCAAGATTTTAAATCTTAATAATATCAAATAAACTAGAATAAAATTGCTAATTATCTGCAAACCTCTCTCAGAAACTGTCGAAAAACATTTATGCTGACAATTTTCACAAAGAAATTCATATTTGTCAAAAACAATAATACTGAACATCATAATTATGAATATTGTTACATTTATTTAAAAACTTTTGATCTGATTGACTGGTTCGGTATAAACCCGATAAATAAGGCATCTCTAGACGTCAATATACATTCCCGTTGCCAATATTACTAGAGAAATTTATCCGTGTTGAGATGTATTAAATTAATTATTTTGTCTACTGATGTCAAAAGTAGCCGAATTTCTATTGCAGTGATATTGATCGCATCATTTTCCCGAAAAGAAAAAAAACCACGACCATTTGCAATCTGTACAGAAATAACGTAGTTTTGTTACACAGAAATAATACGTGATTAATTTCCTGTTCTGTCTTATACGAGCTTAAGAGAGTTCTGTAGATTCTTATCAAAGGAAGATATTGGTTCCGAAGAGACAAAGTAGTGTCAGAGGACACTAATAATATTAGTCCCCAATTCCAGACATTGACAGCGCCATCTATTAAGCAAGTTTTACACTTATTTACAGATAATGCAACTTTTCGGAAATCTTCAGACTTACAATCAATAGGCCGATTTTTTTTATTTTTTTTTTATCTCACTAGGAAATTTTGTAAATGGTGTTTCTTTTATTGAAAAAATATAGGTATTATCATAAGTGATGCTCAGACATTTAATGCGATAAAAATAATTTGCGTTTCCTTATTTATATTTTGTGCAATATACAGAGGTACAAATTAAGGAGGAGATAAAATTGACAGGGGATTGGACTTATTACTTCCCCTGTCAACAGCACAAAATCGAGAATGGCGGGACCTGTCGACAATGTGTTAATAACATAGCTTCAATAGAAATGGAGTAGTTGTACAAATATTGTATATTACAGAATATTTCTTGGCTGTATGGATTTGTACAATGGGTGTTCTCCATTATTCCGACTTAAAATAAAAAGATGCTAACTCCACTTTTGGTCTCAAATATAATTTTTTGGGTATATTTGGAAATAGAAAGAGAAGATCCATCGATTACTAAAAGCTGTAACTTGATTACTGAAATTCGTGATAAATGAACGATACGCAAATGCGTTAAGTTCGTGTTTAATAAGAACTTAATAAAAAAAAATTTGCTCTCCTAACAACTTTGATAAATTGGAGTTAGCACCTATTAATTGTAAGTCAACGATATATTTTTAAATTCTATTTGAAGTTATTAAAACAATGTAGTTTAAATTAACTTCTTATTAAACTCTATAATAGGGAAATATTTTTCCATCACTACCGAAAAAAAATACCTCATTTTATAAAAAATATGTTATAAGCTTTGTTTTAAAGTTTTTCTAATAGTATTTAATACAATGATATTAATAAGTTAAACTTTCCGGCAATTAGTGCTTAAACGTTGAGCTTAAGTGATGTCTTATCTTTAACCTATATTTTATTAATTTCCCCTTTTACTTTATTTTATTTTTCCGATATGCTATAAATTGTTTTATATCCAGATAAGAGAGGTTAATTAACTCTCATTATATACTATAATTATAGAAGAAAATTACTGGATATAAAGTATTCTTGTGTAATATTAAAATCCAAAAAGTTTTCGAAGTCAAATTTATTAAGTTAATACCTTTAACAAACTGTAATTTATAACAGCTAAAGCTATAGCAGTTCCACAAAAACTCGTTACAAATGATAATTCAAAGTTACATATTTTCTTTTAATGAGGTCTGACTAGGAATAAAAAAAATTCTGATGAATGTAATGAGTAAATTTTAGTTGGAATCTTTTCTTTAGAATACAATTATTAATTATAGAAGTTGAAGTTTTATGAAGTTTTACTTAGAATGTGGTTTATTTGAATACTGTTAATTTATTAAATTTAAATATGCTTTTAATTTTTAAGTTTTTATAAAATACAAAAAATACACTTATTGTAGGACATATTGAAATAAGTTTTCATTAAAAAACGAAGTCTATATAAGCTGTAACAAAGCAATATTCAAGGCATAAAAAAGTTTGTAAAAAAACTTATATTTATAGCTTAAAGTTGAAACAAATTAAAGCCAATTATACAAAGGCTCTTTAACCTATCAAACGTACGTAAACAAGTAATTTTTGGTAATGTTCTTTTAAATAGGCTTAAATGTTATTAAAAACAAATTTGTTTGGTATTAGAAAAATTGAATGAAAAGTAATAGATATTCTCACAGATGTAATATTTTAAATGACTTTTTAGGAAAGACAAATTTGACATCGAGGCTTTGAACTTTTTCCTCAAAAGATACAAGAGGGAGAGATGGGTGTGCAAGGTATAGGATAGGAATAAAACGCATTGACAAATTAATGAATGTAGTAATATTTTGACTGTTTTTCTTTTTTGTTTTTTTACTTTTAGCAAAAAATATTGAGAAACAAAAAGGGCTTGGCTACAAAAGTATTTGTAAATTTCTAGTATTAGCTAAAAATGTTTAACTCGTACATGGCAGAGAAATTACAGCTTTTGTGTAGCTTATCATTACAATAGTGTGCAAACAAAAATTAGAAAAAAAAATTACATTAATGAAGTGAATTTCAATTGTTCAATCAATTATTTCAACAACATTTAATCAACAGAAAATAAAATTAGAACTGAATTTTTTTTATAACATTGAAACGAATCGTTGTAAATCTCTTCGACAATAATTTAGTGTTGGAATGATTAAAATTAACGAAACCTTGATTTCTCAGCTTGCAGGCATTCGCGCATTTCTAAATTTTTGTTAGGGCACAATTGACCTTCAAACGCAGATACCCTTCTAGTTTCATTACTTACTTACTGAGTTTTTCGATTTATGGAAGGCACATTTTGTGCTTCTGGAATCAGCCTATCATGTTAAGACGATATACGTCAAAAAATTTAAGTCGATTTATTTGTATGAGTTTCATGATTTTTACATCTAATGGATAACAATTTATATTGATTCGAAGTAGAAACTCATGGTTTTAAAATGTGTTATTTGGCGATAGTTTATTGCACTCAGGTTTTTTTTTTTTTACTTTTAGCAATTTCTTAGTACCTTCGAGCTAAGTAATTGAGGATTTAATGTTAAACACTTTTTAAAAATAAAACTTTTTTATGAAAAAAAAAAGAAACTTTCATAATTGAAAAGTTTATTTACTTCATTACTACAATTATATTTCCATGCGTTCCATCAGTCATTTGTGTTTCACTAACATATTTTAACGCGCTTAGAAAATTTCACTTTTTAAAAGCATTAAAATAAAAAAATAAAAAATAAAAAAATAGTATTACGCATATTCTAATTATCTGACAAGAAAGCAATTACTTATTTTTGAGAGTAATCCACCCGGTTCTTTAAAAATATTTCCAGGGTTCTTAAATGTAACACAACATACAAAAACGTTTCTATCCATAAAAACATCCTTAAAATTTTGCAATTTCTAATTTACATCTAGAAGATATAAAGAAGGATAGAGAAATGGATTTAATTAGCTGCCGAAAACTTAAACCCATAATCGCTCCAAATTAGTGAAAAAAACAAGCATTAAGGATTTTGTAATTTGTTTTCTTTGTTAAAATAACACGATGAACGAACTTTGAAAGAACTCTTTAGTATAAAATATTGATAAAGGCTATTATATTAATTATAGTAAGATGTAAATTCAAAATGGCAATTTTACCAAAAGTTATGAATATGAAAATATATATATACAGGTAACTATAATTAAAATTCAACTTTCAAAATACTATAACATAAGAACCTCTTGTCAGAATAACCTGAAATTTGACCTGAATATACAAAAGAATAGGGAAATAGTATGGTATAAGAACAAAATATATCAAATTATATTTTTCTTTATTCCATGGCATTGTTTCTTGAAACCATAGCAGAGCATAAAAAAATTTTAAACCATGCTTTTTGAAAGTTGAACTATATTTAAAATCACCCGGTATATAGATTAAACATGTTTTACTTTTCTTCCTTTTCATCAAACCCACCCAGCAAAAACAATTAAAAAAATTAAATGATTGATTTTGCGTTTTATAACTTTCATTTTATTGAAATTTCATTCAAAAGTTTTAGATCAACAACACTATCATCCGGTTTCTAAAAATAGCAATGTTTATAGAATGGTTCTAATATTTAATTGCAATTTAATTTTCTTTGAAATGAACGCTTAGGTAAAATAGTATTTCAGGTTGACCAAATCTGCTGATACAAATAATTCATGCTAATATAAAATTATAAAGATCATAACATATACTTTAAAATTGAAGTATGCTATTTGTATGGTACGGTGAACATGATTTGTGGATTAGTTTGGCTTTAAATTTAGTTTTTATAGATTTAGTTTGGCGGGGATCTTATACTTTGATATTGAAAACGATACTTTGATATTGAAAATATGAAAAAAGTGTCACAAAAATACTGTTACTGACTTTATTTCTTTAATTGTAAGATATAAGGCATTAAATTAAATTGCAAAAATTCTTAGTGAAAGGTAAAGAATCTAAAACGATACTTTGATTTTCAAGGGTAATTTAGCTTAAAAGTCAATGAATTTAAATTTCTGCGCAGTACTTTTATAGGGAAAAGGTCAATCGCAAAATTGTTCCTGAGGTTAAATCACATTAGTACCAAAAATTAACCTTTTCAATTTTAAATGTCAGAATTAAAAGGATTTTATAATTAAACAGTCCGTATCTTTATTTCAAAAAGTATAATCACTTGAACCTAATAGCAATGGTATAAAATTTCTTATGATAGTCTGTTTCAAATGTCCAATTAACATTTTCTATTCAATAAAAATATGTTGTTATAATTACTCATTCAAATCTTATAAAATTTTGTAAAACTTCTAAATTGACTAAAGAAAACTATAAAAATCGATAATCCATCTAAATCCCTCCAATCATACACTGTTAAAAATTCGGTTTGACCCTGTACCAAAAATTGGTTCCCATTTAGTTGCAACCAACATTTGGTGTTTAATTTCACGATTTAATGATGCTACCTCGGACACTATATAATGGTGATAGGTTGAACTAAAATTTGCGTTTTCGCCGCACCATTTTGTGGTGAAAGGTTGAGCCAAGATTCGCGTTTTCGCTGCCCCATTTTACGGTGCATGGTTGAACCAATATTAGTGTTTTTGCTACTCCATTTTATGGTGAAAATTTAAACCAATATTCTCGTTTTTGTTACACCATTTTATGGGGTCAGAGTGAATCAAGTTTTATTTTTATTTTCTGTTTGTTATAGCTGTCAATTGAATATGTATTTTTAAATTAAATATTTTTTATATTAAATTATTATTTTCCTATATAATGCTGTTATTTATTTTTGTAAATATTTTTATATAAGTTATTTTAATAAATATATTTTGTATAATAAATTAATTATATTTTTTTATTTTATTACAGCAAATAAAAATAGTTATCATTTGAGCATTTAATGAGGATATAACTGCATAAATTCCTCAGATAGAACTATGAAGTATAACCATGTAATAATTAAAAGTATATCCATTTGGAAACAATCTAATATTTAAGTATTTATTTTGTTCAATAAATAAAATATTATCCACATATAAGTAGCAATGGAAAGAAAAAATTATATTTTACAATTTATTTTAAAATAATTCTCTAAATTTACTCTTACCAATAATAGCTTAAAATGATTTACTTTTTAAATAATTAAATTATGATAAGATCAACAATTCTCATATTTTAGTAAACTATTTTAATAGCTCTGTATACTTCATTTTTTTCCCACAGAATATTGGAACATGAAAATATTGTTTACTTATTCAATCAGATCTGAAATGTAATAAAAATTCACCTCAATTTCATATATATATATATATATATAAATTATTCAAAATTAAGTAATATAGATATTTCAAATTTAAATTATATATATATATATATAAATTATTCAAAATTAAGTAATATACATATTTCAAATTTAAATTATATATATATATAAATTATTCAAAATTAAGTAATATACATATTTCAAATTTAAATTTTTTTTTTAATTTCACACTATAAATTAAAATACAAAATATTTTATTAATTGCTAATTACAAAAAAAGCAAACAGAACAGGTGTACATTGCATAACACTTCATGAATAGCAATATAATTTGGAGAATTAGCATCAATCCAGCAGGATGATAACTAACAGCAGCTCACTTTCCTAACTTCTAAGTCACAACCAATTGAAACTTGTGTTAAGGCAACCATAGTTTCAGAATACCAATATATTTTGCACCGTTGGGCATGTGTCTAAATTATACTATAAAACAAATTTTATTTAAATATATTTGTGAAAAGTAGTATTTTATAAATATAAACTTTTAATACAATAGAGGCTTCTTAAAACTGTTTGTTGATTTAAGGTCTGTATTTGAACTCTCAATTGGCTCATTACTTTAGAGATTATATTTTTTTATTTTATAACAACAACCTTTCGTTATACAATGGCATCATGTAGCTTAAAATGGAACGTATATATTTTTTAAATATGATTTAAAGCCACATTCAGAGCAAGTCATTTTACTGTTGTTTGTACTAAATGCAAGTTATTCGTGTTGAAATAGACGAATTCTTAATGAATAATAGCTAAAACAAGCCAAGGGACAATAATTAATACAACAAAGGTACCGAAAAGATAGCTCATGACTATATATATATGAGCGACGTAGAAATGAAGCTTTAAAAATCTTTACTTCATATAGCACACAAAAGCATTGTTTTAAATCAGGGTTCCCACACTTTTCACAAAATAAGAAGCTATTAGAGACCATTAGGTTTTTTTAACATAAGAACAAATCATAACTAGTAAACATGAATTAAAAATCAAACCAGTACAAGAATTTTTTGCGATAAATTTGCATAAACTATTTTATTTAAAATAAACACATTTGAAATCTATATAAAAATTAGTCAAATCTTGTTAGCTAGTGAACAACCTGGAATTTTAAATTACTATTAGTGAAAAATAAGAATTATTTAAGACTTTTTTAAATGAAAACCAAAAAGAGGGGTTCTTAATGAACAAGGCCCAGTAGAAAAGCAGAAAAGTCCCAGTAGAAATATCTGAAAAGTAATTATTTTCTTTGGTATACCAAAGAAAATAATTATTTTTCAAAAACAAGTAAATCCATAAATTCAAATGATATTCTTTAAAGTATAAGAATTGTTTTTACCAAAAACCTACATTTACAAAAAAAGTATATAATTTCATTTAAAAAGAGTTTATAACAATTTTTGATGGTCTTTTTTATTGTCCCTTTTACGGAACAAACAAAGTCGACAAAGCGCAGTTAAAGGTTATGAAGTGTGACAGTACAAGTAATTCGAGCCTTATAAACTTTTATAAACCATATATTTATCTTATAAAACTGAATTAATTCATATTTGGAATTAATCAATTTTATAAATATCAAGTAATTGAAGTATCAAGTTATATGTCAAAGTAGAGGTAAAAATATCTTCTCTGTGTATATAGGATGGTTATGAATAAAGTGAGTTTGTTTATAGCCACGTAGAACCTGTTCAATTGATTATATCTCCATTTAAATATAGTATACATGCTTATGAAACCATAAAGAAATTATATCGGAAGAATAAAAACCGAGTTAAAATTTCTTCCCCCTCCATCTCCCCTTTTCCCTCCCAGGTGGAAATGTGGCGTTTTAAATATTTATATGGACGTTAACTTAAGGGCCTAATAAGGTTATAACTCAATTTTTAAACGAAATTGAAAAAGAATTCGATGAAAGTTTAAAGAGATGCCATGTACTTTTAGTCAATGAAGCATCATTTGCATAAATTTGAACTATTTTTTTTTTAAATATATTTTCAAATTTTTTATTTGTGGGGATTATTTTCCATAGTTTCATTAGAATGTATATAACATTTTTGGAAGATCTGTGGCTCAATAAAATTTCCAGGCGTCTAAACACGTGACCTGTCAATTATAACCACCCTATATACTATCAATACAAAGTTAGTCAATTCGAATAAAAATACTAGTTTGAAACATAGAAATGTATAAGAAAACAAAAAGTTAGTGAATACAGTTTTCGAAAATGTCAGAAATACATCCAGTAAAAAAACACGATCAAATTGGAAATTCGATATTTTTAAATAATAATAGCGATGTTTTGATTGAAATTTCATATATAGACTTTTGAACTGTGTAGAATTGAATATATATATATATATATATATATATATATATATATATATATATATATATATATATATATATATATATATATATATATATATATATATATATATATATATATATATATATATATATATATATATATTAAGTACGTTCTCCGAAAATATCAGGACGCATTTTCATCTCGAATGGAAGGAAATAGAGAACATTCTTGTCAAAAAACACAATAACCAAAACAAAACCATTGAAATTCACAAAATCAACAAAAAAAAAGTAATAATAATAATAATTTTCAGTTCCCCTTTAAAAGACCTCACGGAAGGTAGTCCCCATTCCATATGAATAACCTAATAATGAACTGCTCATGTTTTACGATGTTTCCTTGCAGTATAGTCCTCTTGTTTTGTAGCTGTTGCTAACGTTTAACTTGTTGGTTTATGTGATTATCTGAATTTTATTACGATCGCGTTCAAATAAATGTGCTACTTGATAAGAGTTTTTCGTATTTCCTTCCATTCAAGACGAAAATGTGTTCCAGTTTCCGCTTGAAAGACCTCCCGGAAGGCGTTCCACTTTATAGTATGGATAATCCAATAAGGAGTTGCCCATGTTTGATCATTCAATACAGTACAGTCCTCTTGTATCTGTTGCTAAAAAATCACATTCAATGAATTCAGTTCAATACTTTCTCGAAGCGAATACAGCGCAATCTAACAGTAACAAATTGAAGTTAGTAGTTTATTTTATTATCTGAATTTTGTTATGATTTCTTACTGATTAATTTTACGCTTGATGGAAGTTTTCCATGTCTTCCCTTTCAAAACGAAAACGCGTGTAACTTTCCCCTTGAAAGTCCTCCTAGAAGGCGTTTCATTAAATTTCGATATCTTTGAGCTGTCCAATGTTACACTGTCTTAATGAAGTGTAGCCCTCTTGCTAAAAAAAATCAAATACAATTTATACGATTAAGTACATTCAGAAACGACTGCAGCGTCGTTTACCAGTATTTTCTTTCAGCATTGGCTAGAGATTTTATAGCCTAATAGCTATATGGAGGCAATACTTCACCGGAATGTCGTTAAATCGATACCTGTTTGAAGGTGGTGCCTTCTGGGAGGTCTATCAATGGAAACTGTCCTAGTTTTTTTCAGTCTGTAGAGTTAAGAAATTGATAACTCCCTAATGTAACCAAACAATTAACACAACACTACCTGCCACGATCACTTCCGTGTATACTCATTTTAAAGAAAGACTGAAGAGCGTCGGCGAGGTTTGATCGCGGGACCTTTTCCATGTGACCAAACATTTTGCATTTTAACAACTTATTTAATTATAGTAAGATAAGCTTCTACATGTATTTATGATAATTTTTTCTTATTTTATATTTAAAAAAAAAAAAAATTCTTATAGTATATACGAACGAAGATTATTAATTAAATGATAACATTCAAATTAAAAATTATCTGCTATTTATTGCAACTCAAATTTCCAAATATAAATTATTTCTTATGAAAAGTTAGGGTTTCCAAATCATATGCTCACTTCAAATTCGAGCATTAAAAATTGTAAATATTTTCAAATCAACTGTTAGCCAAAAGGTGATAAAAAGAAAGAAAAAAAAAAAACTTTAAACTTCAATTTTTCTTGCTATATGGTTCACCAGGCCCACTTAAATATTTTTTTCCCAATCAGCGAACGATTAAAATTCTGGTAACCTCCAAAGAAAAACGGACGAATAAAGAGGTTTCCAGAAAGGATTGAAATGATTTAAGTGGTTAAAATTGATTAAACTTTGATTGCGAATATCTCGATAAATATTGATTTGGCGTCCCTAGTTCAAATTACAAATATTCATTTTTGCTCATAATTATGAAAATATATATGAAGTGCGGTGGTTTTTGAACACCCTGTAAGTTTAATTATACCTTAAACTTTGCACTGCCTTGTTAGAAAATAAGAAGGTTTCAAATATTATAATGAAGTTAAATTTCTACATTAATAAAAAATATGTGAAGTTATACTATCCATACTACTTGACTTACTCAGTTGAATTGAAGACTTTACTCATAAAGTCAAATGAACTTGAAATGGAACTCCTATGTTAGTTATTAAAAACAATACTAATAGTCACTCCATTCACTTATAAGGTTCTACATTACAGTTGATATACAAAGTATTAGAAACTCACTGACTCTTAGGAGGAAAAATACTCGACATGTATGCAAGAAGCATTGCCATCGAGACTCTCTGGAGCAGTCTTACTTTTCAAAATGAGTAGACACGACAGCGATCGTGGCAGATGGCGATCGCGGCGATGCGAAACAGTTTCACATTGAAATGCTTTTCCAATGGCATTACCCCTTCAAACAAATAGTGAGTTTACGATATTTCACCGCAGCATAGCCCTAGTATAGCTGTTCGCCAGATAATCTCCTATAAATTCAAATAAAATGCTTGAAATATGTAAAAGCTTAATAAATTTTCTTTCTCGATTAATAACCAATCTAGACTGATCATTTTTAATGACACTATTAAACATCAAAGTTCGACCAGAAAGTGTGGTATGGAGGTACTATCACTATTTCATCAAATTCTACCAAATTAAAGGATCAAGTACACCGTTTTCAAATATTCCTATGCTTGCACAATTTTAATTCTTAAGTAAAGAAAGTACTTCTTAGTTCTGCTTCCTTTTTTTATTCAAGAAAATTCTGAACATAATTGTTTTTTCATTTCTTATAATAATTTCCAAAAAAACAAAACAAAAATATGCATTCAATGCTAATTTTCTAATTCTCTAGACACCAGCATATGGATTCATTGTACGTGTTCTGGCACCGCGATATTTCCCATGCAGTTTCGAACTTTGTGTTTGATTCTCACTTAACATAACATGTGATTTACTCCTAGTATTTGATAATAAACGATCATTGAATGCGAAGTTTAAATTTAAATAAGAAAACAAATACTGCAAAAAGAAAATCAAATTCCATCTCTTTTTCTTTCTTTAGGTGCAAATACTTTTTTTTTTTTTTTTTACCGTAGCGGGAAGTTCCAGAGACCAAGTCTGTAAATCCTACTGATAATAATCATTTCATGGCATAAATACATCTTTACGAAAAACAATATCTTTAGTTTTATCTACTAGATGGCGACACGAAGTATAATACACAAACGCTAAATTGGGTTAATTTCTAAAGCCTCAGATATGCACACTATTTATTCCCCATTTGTGCGTACTGTTTGAAATACCATTTTAATGTTACTGTGCAAAACAGGATCGATCTACAGAACCACAGCAATTCGCACAACATCCGTAGTTCAATATTTTTTTTCTTCCGAATAAATTATCAACAAATATATGCCTTTTAAAATATAGAGGATATCATTGAAAGAAAAAATTAATAAAAACGAGAAAAAAAAACGAAAAAATTATAATATAATACATTTCAGCAACTTAAGTCCTAATGTAATGAATGGTTATTGAAATATTCTGTTATGAAAAAATATTGAAATCCATACGTGAATGTATTGCTTAATAGATCAAATTCACTATTTTCGATCGTGGTAAGTTAGTGATAAATTTCAACTCATATTTTTACAACGATGTCTTCTAGTGTTTTATAGCCCAATGTGTTCACATAAATCAGTAGACATAAAACTATTATAAAGAAATCATACCAGGAATCGCTTGTTGTGCTGTAGACAGTTTTCCATATTTTTTCCCATTTGGGACACTTGTCTTGATTAAAAATTGCTACATCATATTAGTATTAAATATCATTTTACAATCAATTTAAAATATGAACATCTTGGGTAAAAATTCAATAAATTATCGCGTTTCGAAATTATAACATCTTAATGTAGAAATAACACTTAAAAATATCGTTATGTGCACTAAAAATAGACCAGAAAACTTGCGTGGGAAAAAATTTATCAGAAGGAAAAACACTGAACTTGCCCAATACCATGTTAATTGAATCTAGCATTTTGTTATGTTTGTCATAAAATGGATCTTGAACATTTAATAAATTACAATTTAATAATTAGTATCTCTATATAATTCTGAATGAAACTTAAAATTTTAAAAGAAATATTGAATCGTTTTATTTTTATAAATATATAAATTCATAGAACCAGAGAGAAAACTAGGGTTTTGGGAACATCGCACAAGTTTCAATTACATGATAAATACTGATCACTACATTTAAATTTAACGTGGACTGGTGTTATTACATTTTTAATATTTTCAATCATTTGAAAAAATGCCAGTTTGACGATATTTTTGACTAAAAGTTTTACAAAGGCAAAAAAAAACAAAAAAAAACGCCAAAATGGAGAGTTTGGCGATGTACTTCTCGATAATTCTTACGTTCTTCTTTCTTGTATGTGAAACAATGGAGAGGAGAAAAACGGTTGTTGATGAGTTATGCTTAAGGAAAGAGAACTCTGTGTTAAAGACATTCGTTTTTCTACTTTATACACTTTTATTGCATTTTTAAGGGAATTTCAGAGGTGTGGATTATTAGGACACCTTTAGAGGAATTACAATAACGATTTTGATCAAAATCTTTAGAGCCGTTTTTTAGCAATTGCTGAAAACATAATTTTTCCATGTTTTACGCATGCGCAGTAATATCGAAAACCTTAATGACAGGTCCCATGGCCACCACTAACCCGTACACCAAATTTGAACATCGTAAGTCAATTCTTTCGAGAGTTATGCTGACTACGTAAACACAGGCATACATTTTTTCTAGACCACCTTTTTTTTTTTTAACTCAGGATGATCTAAAACGCGAATATGCAAAAAAAAAATGATTTTTTTTTAATATTTTTTTTGACCGCAAACAATACTTTCACTACCTTAAGTTAACATATGGGTAATTGAAAGTAAAAATATCACAAAAGTGTTCGTACGTCGTAACATTTTCTGATAAATTTATTAATAAAATTATTTTCTAACGCTTTTTTTTTTTTTAAACTAATTTTTGCATTGTGGTGACATTTAAAAATATCGATTGCCTGTAGTATTTGCTTTCTCTATTTATTATAATCTATTATTTTAAATGGCTCGTAGTCGTAAAGAATCAATAAACAGAAATTTAAAATCAATCAGATTTCATCATAATAGCAATAAATTCATTCGAATTATTGTTAATAAATAAAAATTTATTCCATCCAACAGTTTAGTATGCTATAAACGTTTAAACAAGAAAATAGAATCCAAAACCAGCCTTAAATATCTTCACGATGTAGAGAAAAAAAAATTGACTTCAATTCTCTTCAATTTTCTAGTAAAACAAACTATTTGAAAAGCAGTAAGATCAGCCGAACTACATGGATGTTTTGTCCTAAGAAATTTTTTGTAAATGCTAAAAACAGAAAGTTTCACCTTTCTTTTATAAAAGCAATGATAAATAAGTCAAAAACGTATTGGAATCGTATCTCAGCTGAAAATGAAAACAAATTTAATATTTTTGGTTTCGATGGGTGCATATTTGTGCGGAGAAGAAAAAATTATGAACTTAATCCCAAGAATTTTGTTGGAACAATAAAACATAGCGGTGAAAATGCCCTCGTGTGTGGGTGCTTGTCAGCATCAGGACTTGGTAATATGGAGTTTTATGATGGAATAAGGTGCCATTAACTTTATTTGAATATTTTGAACGATCAATTAAATTTGTCAGTCGTCTAAGATTTGGGTATTACAAATAACTTCATTTTTTATCAAGATAATGATCCAAGCACACAGCATTTAGTGATTGCCTCCGTTGGCTCTATAATTGTCCACAAAATCTAAAAACACCACCTCAATCGACAGATTTGGAGAGAAATGAAAGCCAAAGGAAGACGACACAACATTAAAACAAAAAGCCAACTAAAAATTGTAGTGATCGAAGAATGGAGGAACATTAATGCAGAAATTACAAAAACAAAAAATAATTAGTGAAATCTATGGCCAGACGCTTAAAAGTGTTGCGAATGCTAAATGATGCCCTATGAAGTACTAATTTACCAAAATATTACTATAAATATTAATACGTAAAAAGAATGTATGTGTATAAAGACTTGTGGAAGATATTTTATGTGTTACTTGTATGTTAATGATTTTTCTAAAAAAAGTTTTACTATGCATTAAAAATATTTTACATAGTTTTATTAAGATTAAATTACAGAATTTTTTTTTTAAAAAAATCTTATTCTGAAATATTAATTTTCGAAATGGATAAAGAAGTATTTGATTGAAATTTGTAAGTGTGCGAACACTTTTGGGAGCCACTTTATATCGTTATACATGTGTTTTAAGTGAAAGAATACTTAAAATAAACAATATATATATATATATATATATATATATATTTAAAATTTAAAATAATTGGCTTAAGGCCGATCTAAAGTTTGTAATGGGATTGGGCTTAAGGCCCAAAGTAATTTTTTTTTTTTTTAGTTTGACTTTTATAAAACATTGAAACATCAATTCGACAGAACAAAATCAGCATACATCTCTTTTTATACAAACAGTTGGAGCGGGCGCATGCCCACACAATGCCTTTCCTGCTCATGCCCAAACATTAAGTGAGGACGGACACCGGACCACACTCGTTTTTCTCCTCACACTACTTTGAGAAGTTTGAAGGTATCTCTTTTGTAAATATTTACTTTGTGTGTTTGTATCCCTTTTTGTAGAGAATTTTGGTGACATGCCATTCACAACATTTTTAAATTTGCTTTATTTTTTCTACTGCCCTTATTATAAGTGGATTTTTTTTTTACCTCATTATAACCAAAATTCACTTCTTAACTAAAATCCTTACTCGTTTTACACCAATCACGTAACATATTTATAACATTGGCTTTCAGAAAGGGCGCCTAAACTTTGAAATTAGCTAAGTGCGAAACAGTGAGAGGCAGAACGAAAAAAACACGAGTGACAAATCGGATAGACCGGTATGGAATTTTTAATACAACGTCGGTTAGCAAAATTAATTTCAATATTGAAATGTGGAAACAAATTGTTGTAAATATGAATATAGAGGAATGAGTTTATCGTTTTCCTCGTGAAAAAGTTCCCTATGATATCTTTCCTGGATATTGCAGACCAAATGGTCACTTTTACAAAATGCAGAGGATTTGCAAGACACACAGATTGGTTTTCAGTGCCCCATATTCACCAGTCTTGTTTATTGACAAATCCGTTCAAATGAAAACGGGCTTCATCGGTAATCAGCCAGTAATCAATCGGTAGCAACCGTCATCAGATTTACTCACATCACTAAATTTTGAAAACCGGTGTCAATCCAACATACCACCCATCTCTTCTTTCTGTCTCTCATTGTTTCGCAGTTATATCATTTTAAAGTCATGGATTTTTTTCTGAAAGGCCTGGTATAGTACTGTACATATCATCGACAAACTGCATTTCTTATTTCTAAGCTATTACCCATGTCTGTTAGCGTTTCTTGAACTTGGATACTTTGAAAACACGATAACAAAATGTATCAAACTACTTGACAGTTTGACACAACAGAAGCATACAAAATGTTCACCCCCTAAAGAACAACAAGGCGGAGATCCCCGAAATAACGGATGGAATAATAACATTCAAAAAGAACCTGCAACGGAACATAAAGTGTAGAGGACCACTTCATACATGACACGATAGCGCGTATTTATCCATACGTCGAAAGATAAGCCTGTGTAAATCGTATACCTTAGATAAAGATAATATGTCAAAACGGAAGCCGAACTATGCCTGATTTTGAATGCAATTTCATTCTGCTTCCGTTGACAAAAGCATTTAGCAAATTGATCCATGGAGGAAAGTTGTGAAACATGATAAACATTTTGTTGTGCTCTCTGACGGATCTTAACCCCATACACCAACTACATATATATAAATATAACATTTGAAATAATTTCATAAAATTTTTATAATACAATTATCACCAAATGGCAAATTTGTGTATGCAAGAATATGATTTCAACTATAAGATATTATGGTTTCTCAATTTGCATGTTATGGTTTCTCAATATAAGCACAGCGGCGGTGTCCATTACGTGCTAAAAGTGGAGGTTTGCCTCTGGAACCTCCTTAGTTTCTGGAGGTCTAAAACTGAATGTAAGATCAATAAAGATTTGATGATAGAATTATCATCAACTGACAAATTTGTTTATGCAAGAATCTGATTTCAACTATGAGATATTATGGTTTCTCAATATAAACACAGTGGCTTCGATTACGTGCTAAAAGTGGAAGTCAGCCTCTGAAGCCTCCTTAGTTTCTGGAGGTCTAGAGGTAACTATATATTATACAAAATTGCTATTAAAAATGCAAAAAATTAGATTGATAAAAGAACTGTATTTAATTTTTCTTAATATATTTTAGGGGTCTTGCTCTGGAAAGCGAGAATTCAATGTCATTTTTAGATAATCTAAATTCTAAACAGGCACAGAATCGTCTGAAATGAAGAGCATAGTAACTTATATTAGAGAAACGTTTTGGAACCAAACAAATTTCACTCATGTAGATATATATTTCTATAAATTTCTTTGTTGTATTTATATAAAGTAATTCTTAAGCCAAATTATGTCCTATTAGGTAAAGTTATTTAAATACACTAGCTCGTGTGTTTATAATTGACGAAAATACTGTTTGTGTACACATCAGTAACATTACTAATAACCACAACATGAAAATAAATAAAAACAAGCCATAATTTATAAATATCTCGCTTTTATGAACATAGCACACTTTTTATATTGCTTTTTTTAACGTTTCGGACATTTCCTCTTAGTCTAACACAGTAAGAATTGGATAAGAATCATTTTTATCGGTAGAAAAGTAATTAAGATAAAGTCGGCGTCTTTGAAAAATTTGGCACATAAATGGCTTTGAACATTTTTTTAGATTGTTACTCGTATACAAGTTTGTTAAAATCATTTTATCAAAATTGTCCTTGTTTCAAATCTGTCTTCAATCATTTAATTGCTTAGGATCCCCCTAAACTATTTTATGTTATATAAGACTTTATATAACCGCAGGAAATTATTTTGTATCGTTCTAATGTGGTTGTATTGGTAGACAGGGTTTATTTAATCGTAATTCCATAATAACTTGTATTTAGCGCAATATTATAGTTTTTGAACACAGATTTTCAAAATTTCAAAATGCCTTTTTAAAATAATGCGAAGACTTATTATTATCTGAGTAGATTTCGTTTCTCTTTCTAGGGGGAAGTAACAAATGAAAATAATGTGATGATATTTCGTACATTTTAAACTTTACTCAAATGAATAAAAGAAATGCACTAATTATTACTTTCAATTACTCATACGTATACATTAGAGTGGTTGAAAATAAAAAAATTCTGCTAAAGACCAAGACACCCCCTAATTTTTTTACATTTACCCATACTATTACTCTCCTAAAATGTTAGTTTCC
This sequence comes from Linyphia triangularis, assembly GCA_963978545.1. Lineage (NCBI taxonomy): Eukaryota > Metazoa > Arthropoda > Arachnida > Araneae > Linyphiidae > Linyphia > Linyphia triangularis. The sequence continues at coordinate 80,426,178 of OZ021721.1, read as the reverse complement.
TTCTCCTGCAAGAAGGTGGCGCTCAATGACCATACATTTATACACTTTTTTGAAATTTCGTATAATTTTTTAGTTTTATGCTCAAAAGAACGCATGCCTACATTTCTTTTTTTTTTTTTTTTTAAAGTTTTTTATGGTTTTTCAATACATGCAATTTAGTTTAGCTACAGTTCTTTTACTTACTGTATCTGGCAACATCCATTCACTACAAACTGCCAAAATCTTTTGGATTAAGAAATATTGATCGTTTGCCCGTATATGTTTCGGAAGATGGTATCGAAAAACTTCTTAGTGTCTCAAAGTTGAGCGGTGAAAGACCAGCGAAATATATTTAAAAAATTGTTTTTATGCTAATAAGGCAATGGAAAGTTGAGAAGAAAATTCAGATTAAGTTTTGATACTAGGAGTGTAATTACTGGTTGTGTATTAGAGGCATGCATTAATTTGAAGAAAAAATCAAAAGTCATAGAATTATTATTGGCAAGGTTATTTAAGTTGTACTATAGGCCATCATGCTCCCCAAAGGTTTCCCTCTGTAACACACTTATTACCGCTTGAAAAAGAATTGCACAGATAAACTTTCAGGGTTTAGAACTGAAAGAAGGCGTTAAAGAGTTTATATTTCAACTGCAGCCTTCCTTTAAACTGTGGATAAATATATGATAATTAGAGAGGATTAAAAAGAAGTAATCGAGTTGACATTAATCGTTTTGGGCAATCCACCAGAAAAAATCCTTTGGAGAGCTGAAGGTGCTATTCATTACCCACTGTGGATAGCTAAACTCCTATACATTTTAAAATCTTTCTATTCAGAGATCAGCAGATTTTCCATTTAACTAAAAAAGAAAAGAAATGCAGTTCCAGCAATTTGTACAGTTTAATGCTCTTTTGTATAATAAAACATGGATAAAAGCCCCACTTGCTTATGAAGCTTCTGGAGGTGACCTGAACTTGTGGAAAACGTTAAAAAGTATAAAGTAATTGATTCTGAAATTGGAATTACAGCTAGAAAAGTTTTGAAAAATCTTATATAGTATCTTTCAGAGGAATTGGTTAGTTATGTCATATTTTCAGAGTTCCAACAAAAGAAAAATTAAAAATGTTGCAGTATGAATAACTCAAAAGATCTGAGAAACATAAGAGTACGAGCTATTAAAAATGTTGAAAGATAATGCCAGTCTTGAAGATTTTGGGACAAAAAGAATATTTCAATAATCTGAATGGCAACATCTACAGGATTTATGTTGTTTACAATTTTCATACCTAACCCTTATGTTTTAGGTATTATTAACTGTTCATTCGATTAATTTCAATTCAATGTTGTTCTTGGTAGGAGATTGAGTGCCGTTTGAAAATGTTCATTAAGTACAACTGACATTTAGAAATTTTGAATAGAGCTGAAACTTAGGTACTATTTATACTCACTTGTCCACTCTTTATTGAGTGAGAATTTAATTATTTGAAATTATATTATGGTACTTATATATTTTCCAATCGACCATTTTCGGCTTACAAAAACTGTAGCCAAGTAGTGCTGTAATGCTTGGTTAAATGACGAAATAAAAAAATCCTTTTGATCTACATAAACTACACTATTAATTAATTTCATATTTAGGTTTACTAATCTCTTATTTTTAATGCTTTTCAGGATTTATAGAGGCAATTTTATCAGAATTTCAAACGTTTAATGGAGTTATACGGGAGATTAACGAGCGTTTGTGAGCAGGGGCAGTGCCCTCTAGTGTTTAATTATTTCATAAACTTTTACTAACTTATTTAACATTTTTTTAATTATTGTATAAATAAAAACTTTCTTTAAGAAAATTGCTTTCAATTATACTGATTACCAAATCCTCTGCAAATACCCCAAAACACACAAAATACAAAGTTTTACTGCTCATTGAGTGCCATCTTTTAATTGGGGTAAGATTAAATTTTGCTAGAACATTTGTATGGGTAGATGTAAAAAAAATGAGGGGGCCCTGCTCTCTATGTTAAAAAAAATCCTCATATGTTTTTGAATCACTCTAGTATACATAGGGGAAAGTATAGTTTTCGGTCAAAACAAATTTTTGATTTTCTTGCATTTCTCCACGTTTGGAACATCCCGATTTCAAAAAAGTTTTCTAGAAAAAATGTCTGTCTGTGGTCATCATAATTCCCGAACAAATTGACCAAGGATGTTTAAATTTGGTGTGCGGATTAGTGGTGACTATAATTAAGGTTTTTGTCAAAATCGCACATGTTCATAAGGTAGCTGCCTTTAAAAAAATCTTGTTTTTCAATGATTGCTAAACGAGTGCACAGGCTCTGTGCCCTTGAGCACCGCCCATCAACGATTGATATTTTTCTGTTACACGAACAAGGACAATGTTATGTCTATCGAATAATATCGCCGATTTTGCCATCTTGGCATGTTTTTTTAAGTCCATGTAAAAATTATTGCCAAAAATATCGCCAAACTGGCCATTTTTATCTATATGAGTGAAAACATGAAAACTGTAAATAATGCCATAAATTTCGAGTATAATGCAAACAACGGGGTACTCTACTTTTGTTATTTCATCATGTAGAATACAAGATATAGCCATCGTTCGGTTAGATTTATATTTCTGGCGCAAGGGCTTCACGTGGGCCATACTGCTAGTCATCGTTCGGATTTTGATTATTTTTTTTGCGTACTGTACAAGCATTCTCCACTCCGGTAAACGCCCAACGAAGTACACATGTCATTTAAATGTTTCACTGTTAAATTCAATTGATAAATTTTATGTGCTAACTCATTAAGATTTTTTTTTAAAAACTTGTTTATAGCAATGAATAGAAAAACAGGTAAAAGTATAAGTTACTTAAAAATCTAAATTTTTCATAAGTGATTTTGCATTTTATTTTGACAAGAAAAAAATTAACAATTTTGACCAACAGTTTTTATAAGGAAAATAATTTATTTCCTCTTGCATTTTTAGAAATTGAAATATATATATATATATATATATATATATATATATTTATGAAATGTGTAACTTAAAATAAAACCACATTGAATAACTTTTATATCAAACAAGTTCCCTCCTTATTTTAATGATTGCTATTTAAAGAGTGAACTTCAAACACAACTAGGGCAACAAAAACATATATTTAATACTTAAAAATTTTATAAATATATTTGCATTTAATGGCAAAAGACTTCTTACTTGAGGTGATTCAGATTTGAAAAAATCCACAATAGAAGATTTACAATAGCCGTTCTAAACTCATTGTCATCAGAATTAAACCTTGTGTAACCCCTTGCGCAAGAAAAATCTCAATCAACTGAACAACCTAAGATCATTTCTGAGAACTTATGTATGTTATAAGATTTATTTCAATTTAATGGTATACTTTGTAAACCGACTTTTAAAGAAATACCGTAGTTGCGAAACAAAAACAAAAATGTATCTTTTACGTTCATAATGACCTGCATTTCTTTCCAAAATTACTCCGAATTCACTACTTGTAAACGTAATGGGGAGTTGTTACTGACAACACACTGCTTTAAAAATTTCTCTACAATATTACGAATTGTGAAACAAATTTAACGATTTTTTTCTTCTTCTAAATCTGTAAAAATGTTACAAATAACAACCTGTAAAAACATTCGTTCAAATTTATTATTAAACTCTGGATCGATACATATTCACTACTGACTAGTTTGAACTCCTCAATGTCATTTGCTTGGGATTAAACATTTAATTGAAGGCTTTCTAAGTAATCGTGTAATTTAAAATATTTTTTCATTTGTATTGTTAAAATAAGTCAACGCCGTAAAAACTATTGGATTGCAAGGAGGAGGAAAGCAGTTTCATTAAATTGTCCTCCCTCATGAGTAAGATGTTCCATGGTTCCAAGGAGATACTAGGTTCCAATCAAAGGACGTTACTTACATACGGCATTTCTCCATTGTGAATTAAGTAGTGCCATTTCAGACTCCTTTGTGGAATATGTCTTTCTGAAAACATCGCACGTATGATTCTTTTCATCTGTGTGTACAACCTAATGTCTATTGAGTGCACTCCTTCTGGAAAACAACTTTGCGCACTCACCCCATACATACGGCTTTTCTCCAGTGTGAACACGAAGATGTTTATTAAAAAGGCTTCTTGAGTAATCGTGAAATTTAAAATATTTTTTCATTTGCATTTTCAAAATAAGTCAACGCCGTAAAAACAATTGGATTGAAAGGACGAGGAAAGCAGTTTCATTAAATTGTCCTCTTTCATGAGCGAGATGTTCCATGGTTCCAATGAGATACTGGTTTCCAATGAAAGAACGTTACTTACATACGGCATTTCTCCATTGTGAGTTAAGTAGTGCCGTTTCAGACTGCTCTTTGTGGAAAATGCCTTTTTGCAAACATCGCACGCATGATTCTTTTCACCTGTGTGTACAACCGAATGTCTATTGAGTGTACTTCTTCTGGAAAACAACTTTGCGCACTCGCCGCACACATATGGCTTTACTCCAGTGTGGATACGACGATGTTTATTGAGATTGCTCTTTTTGGAAAACTGTTTCTCACACTCGTCGCATGCATACAGCTTTTCTTCATTGTGGGCGGAGAGGCGTATCGAAAGAAAGTGTTTTTGGGTAAATACCTCTTTGCATACGGGGCATGTATGCTGCTTTGCAGTGACGGATAACCAGTTTGGAGTAGTATCTTTATTTACAAGAAATTCGTCAAACATAGAGATTTCGCTTAGAGACATAATGCAAATAAATAAGATATCGTGATGAACTGGCAATGCAAGTTTTCCACTCAACTGTTGACTGAATTGAAATTAAACTGCTATCATTTGTTATTGATGTTATATTAGAGGCTGATAATCTCTTCCTGTAGCACACCATTACATTCTTGGGTAGCGCAAATTCTGTATACACTTATCTGAAAGTAAAGCAAGTATATTTAATAACTTGAAATTGTAACTAATAGAATCTATTCTAGAACTATTTCCTCTACATTCATTTGTTAATATTGAATAAGTGATGTTTAATATAATAGTTTTATTTCGTTCTTGTTTAATTTTATTCAAAAAAGTGCAATTACCTAATTTCATTACTATATTTTTATTTCAATGAAGCCGATAAACAAACAAATCTCAAGTTTAAATGTAAATATTATTTGCTGCCATAATGTGTCAGTCAAATTAAGTCATAAAAAGGACATGCTCCCTTCCCAAAACATAAAAACTAAAAATATATTTATATATAAAAAAAAAACAAAAAAAACACCTCTTAGATTACTTTCCAAACGCGTGGGGGATAAATGTCAACCAAATAGGTTCTGTTTCGCCTGAGTACACGTATGGAACCGAATGAATACACGTAGGCTAACTTCGAGGTTAGATAGAAAGGTAGTGGGACGGGCTTTGATCATGGGCTGCAATCTTTTGGGAAATTGACAAAACAATTTCGGTGAGGGACATTTGTCAAACGCGCAACTAACCAAGGGTTAAATCCCTTTGAACCCCCAACCTCTACCCACTTCTACACATCAAATTTCAGACAATAGCAAAGCAGACTTGCAAGCTATTGCTAATAAAGGTGACAGGGTTCAAGAAGTCGCTGATGGTAAAATAAGATTTTGTTGAGCAATTAACCACACAATGGGCAAGATCGCATTAGAGGAAAAGGCTAAAAAGTGAGGCAAACCAAGTTTGTTCCGGGAAACTATAAACTAACAGCACCTGCATTTAACTTCGCCAGTGAAATATCAGGTCAATATGTGCAAAGGTTATGTCCTTTATAAAGTTTTTCAGGGTTAAAAAAAAAAATGGTTTTTATGCATACGTTGACTGTTTGGTTCTACTTTTAAATCAAAGAAATAAGCTCAAACACTCGACGAATTGAAATTGTATGGTGTAAATGAAACAGAGATCCCAACCTACATTGTGAAGATTTTATCCTTTGGTTTAAACCTAAGAAAATGCAGATTCTTATTGTTGCAAATGTTAATCGATTAACTCTAAGTACTATTATTTTACTATCTTTAGTGTATCTGACATAACGTTACCATATAATCACTCCATGATTATCTTGGAGAAGATAAAAAAAATTTAAGACCCGGTTATTTGGGCAGAACAGGCTTTTGAAAAGTTTAGAAAGAATTAGTGGTTACGGGTATTTTCCAGTATGCGGGTATTCTTTAGATTTACGAATTTTCCTGTATCAACAAGCCTCGGATTCAACAATGGTTGCTTTGTGAAGAAAGTTTCGTAGATATTTCTCCAAAGACATTTACACTTGCTCAGTGAAATTACAGTACGTCGATCGAGAATTGTTGGCTGCATATTTTGATGTAAAACATTTTCGTTAGATCATGTGTTCACTAACAATAAAAAGGTGCGACAATTTTGTCGCCTACGGCGACAGAAGAGAGACAAAAAGTATTTTCCCTGGGTAGTGTCCACTTGGACACAAAACTGATGCTAGGGAGAGGTAGACTCTGAAGTATAAACTGTTTATGTTAATTGATTAATTGTTTTAATAGATAATTTAACCGAATATATAACATTTATTTCTTAAAATAATCACGTGAAAATAACCCGTGAAATTTTCTACATAATTTGTAATGGGGCCAGATTGTATTTTTAACGAAATATTTATTAGGTTGAAATTAATATTTTATTTACTAGGTTTATTGAGTATCACCCCTAAATCTGTCCTAAATCTATTCTGACATAAGCCAATACCGCTGTGCTATCTGGACTATCAGATAATTCCATAACTAAATTTTTTTTATAACTATTATATAGTAAATTATTATAAAGTTAATTATTATTAAGTTAAAATATTATTAAGTATTTTAATAAACTATTATTTAGTTTTTGTAATGTTTCATTACTTTGGTGATGTTTTATTTTCATTTTTTATTTAGTAAACAACATTCAGTTGCGGATCCAAGAATCATCTAATAGCCCATGTAGCACAGTGGTATTGACCAACGTCTGAACCGGAGCTCTGAGAATATTGGTCGTTCAGCATCGTTCCAAAATGCACGATTTTTTAAAAAATAAACAAGTCTAAAACCATCACAAAAGCATTTACGTCTTCGTCATTTCATATAAAAATATATTTCAGTTTTAAAACTCTGCATCTACATTTCAAAACTTTCAGGATATTTTACCCAGCACCGGGCGAGATTGGCCAAGATCCGTAACAACAGTGCACATCGGTATTGGCCAATGTTAAGCGATATTGGCCAACGTATTTATGCTACTGAGGAGTATACTGTTTCGAGACATATTGTGCCTTTTAAAAAAAAAAAAACATTTTCGTACTTGATTTAAAAATTCCGGAATTGGGTTTTCTTTAACAACTATTTGACGTATTACAGCTTTTTAATATTTGTAAGCTATGATATCTCACAGAGCGGAATGAAAAACCGCAGAATGTTTTAAATTAACAGATCTGCCTTAAGCAAATATCCAATACAGAAAAAAACCACGAGAACAAGAAGCCATAGACATATGTAGATCTGAAATATATAAATGGCAGATTACAAATTAAGAGACATAATAACATTTTGTTCGAATTTTAAACTCCAAAATAATTACTAATCTTTTTTCAACTTACAAGTATGGATTTACAAACACTTCTGCAGAATCGTTATGTCGCAACTTTAAGAATGTAAGAAATTTATCCCATGACGAAAGTAAACATTGTAATTTTTAAAAAGAAAAATTTATAAAAAAAATAATGGAAAAATATTACTTAACACATTTGCTAAATACATGAGAACTCATACGTGTTATTAAAATAACTTATTAGTTTTACCATGTACTTTAAATTAGAAAGACGTTACTTACCACCAGGAGTAGCCGAATAACTTTTAACGCAGACCAATGAAATGTCTAACCATGAAGTCATGTAACTTTCTGACTAACAACTTGAATTTGGTTGGTTGGTTGAACTCCCGGCTGGGAGTGGAAAGGAAGGACTTTGTGAACTAGCACCTGCCTCCGCGTACATATGTGAGAAAACCACCTCTCTGGAACAGGTTGAAGTATAAAAAGAACTAATAAAAAAAAGGGGGGGGGGGGATATCAAACCATTTCGGTGCAGAAGGAATTTTGTGAAGTGTACATTTCAATGCTTTCTCCGGACGACTTGAATATGCAAACTCATATTTATTATTGAAAGTATGTTTTGATTGAATACTTTTTTGTGGTGACGTCACACATTTTAAAAGGTAGTCAGCAACATCATCATGCATAAAAACAATAAGCAATATTTACGAAATTGAAAAATATTGGTTATCATAAAATATTTCAAACACTTTTTGAATATCACAAAATAGTGTCAAGTGTTTGAAAGCAGTTTCAGAATCAAATCGATTGTTCAATTTTAATGATTCCTGGAAATTTTTAATCTAGTATAGCTGTGAACTCAAATCGAGTTCTAACACAATGATCATATGTGCAGTGTTAAAAGTGCGGGTAGACGTTGGGTGACGCGTCCCCCCCCCCCCTTCTAGAACCACTGAAATCTATCCCGCCACTTTTAAAATTACTCAATCCACCTAAAAACTACTGACTAAAAATAACATTAACGATTAAATGTAGTGAAAATGTGATTCAAACTTTTTAAATGTAAAAAAAAAACTAATTATGGTATAATGTACACATACACTTTTATAAAAATGTATTACATTACTTTGCATAAAGATATAAGTATTTAGGCAGATACGGTTACATTTGGTCAACTTTTATCTTTGGAGGAACTACTTCTTTTTAAGTTAAATTTCTATTCTTGTTAATATAAAGACAAGCTATTTTTTTAAAGCATTTTAGAGTTCTCTATTAATTTAATTTCATGAAAGTATGCTCATTTAAAAGCACTATTTAAATGTAACTATTAAATGTAATGTTTATAATGTTGGATTATTACTTCACTTAATCTCTTACTTCCAAGTAAAAAACTAAATCCCAGAATATTGATTAAAATAACAATACATTTTTACCCTTGTTCAATGTTAGTGTTAGAAAGTATAAATTATTTCCCTACTAATTAATATTTTTATTATAAAATACAAAAATTATAAAATGTATCGTTATGGGTGGGGGGATTGCACTTCTCAACAACTTTTGGGCATCCTCTCACTTTTTTTACCCACTTCTACCTCTGGATAGATGTGAATTATTGTACTTATTTATGATATTTAATTTGGCTATCATTGAGTTTAGGTAATACACGGGAACAATTATTTTGTTACCTAAACAAATTCATAACCTAGTGTTCTTACTGAGCTAGTATTTATACTTAAAAAGTATTCACTGCAAAACATATAACACAAATCAATATAGTTTCATTCAATATTTGTTGGGTTATACTTAAAAATAAGTGCTTAAGGAAATTCGAAAAAACATTGCAAAATTTAAACATAATATAATAACCTCTCCGTGCTTTTTCTTTGATCATGTAACAAACTAAAAAAAAAAATATATAAATTTATAGTGTTTGTTCCTTATTATTAACCAGTACAAAGAACGCTTTTTCCAGCTTTTTAGTTCATAATATAATTAATTTCAAGTTTCTTTTTATGTGATTTAAGTTTCAAATGGCTTAACCCCCTTTTATTCATACTTTTTAAGTATAATACAAAAATCACTGTTTACTTTATAGGTTCAAATCTTCATAAATTAATCAAAATCATTAACAATTCCTATATTAGCCAGACCATGTCGATGTGGTCTGATTCCCAAAACAAAACTCTTTAACTCACAAAGAGACAAAGGAATGACGAAATTCGGTGAACTTAGATTTTCAATTAACAAAAACGAAATTTACGTACAGAGAATATTACATGTGTTTCTTGATAGCTAACAGCCAAGGTTATGATGGATCAGTCTCAATGAAAGGAAATTATAAAGGTGTACAGGCTGGGATACGAGAACAACCCTACTAATATGACTAATTTGGATATTATACATAATAAAAGGTTATTATGTATAGTATTTAAATTAATCATATTAACTATAGCATATATGAGAAGAAAATAAGGTTGATGGTTTCATGAGGCGGATCTAATGTTTATATAAAATTGGTAAGTTATGTAGAATGGCTGAGAAATTGTATTATAATTATAAAATTACGTTTGTTTCCGAGACTCTCCCAGACCCTCTTTTAAGATTTTTCATTCACTCCAAAGCACTCCCCCACCCCCCGCTCCAAGCAAACGAAAAAAAAATAATGGATACGGCCTTGTATACATTTAAATTGAATATGAATTGTCTAGTTTTCTAAATGAATTGTATGGTGAATGTTTTCATCTTGGTTCTTTCTTTCGTAATCTATGTATATATATACAAGTTTCCAGATTTTTAAATTGTGTTTTCCCAGTTTTCTGATAAGGGGACTTGATAGACACCGACACCAGCCAAAAGCCAAAATTACATCTAACTTCAATGTTATAAATTTATTTTTTTATTAACGTATTTACAAAAAAAAATTCACAGAATTTATAGTTCGATATTTGCAAATATAGCAATAAGACAAATATAATAAAAAACATTAATAATTTTAGTTTGTAAGATTTTTTGCAATTAACTCAAAACAGTGATTTTCAACACCTAGGTACACTTTTTAAAAAACTCTATGCAATATTTTGCTCTAAACTTTGAGTAGAATATTATATAAAAGTGAGTTTTATCCTGATGACCTAAAATTTTTATTTTAAATATGTGCATATTTTTCTTAATGTGAATTTTATGAAAAAAAAAGTTTCTTCTACAAAACATATAATTTTTTTTCATAAATATCAAAAGCAATAATGTCTAAAAAATAGATTATCAGCGTTAATCGAAATGTTAACTTAACATTAGTAATTTTTTTAAAAATATTTATAAGCTATTTTGTCTGGAAAGTGTACCAAGGAGTTAAAAAACACTATTTTGTGATGATTTCAAAAACTGCTTGTAAACTTAAAGTATTCAATTTGTTTTTATAATTTTTGCACAATTACTATGTTCATAAATAACTAACAACACTTTGAGTGAAAAAAGTTTATAAATTCAAAATAAATTCGAAATAAATAATTTATAGGACATTGAAGTTAGATGAAAATTCAACATTTTAATTTTGCAGTTGACTGTCAAGTCCCCTTCAAAGTAATGTTTTGATAGGGACAAGCAGAACACATACTGTCTGTGTTTGTCATTTTCATGAAAATATGAAACTAAAGCTGATAGGATGTCATTTGTAGGTATTAAGTAAAGGAATGGAACTTCAAATTCCTATTAAACCTGCATATCTACAATTGTTTGTAATCCTCTTCAAACAATACAATGTGTTACGTGTGACAGAGTAGCAATCCAATCGTCCAAAATTCGATTACTTAGGGAAGTATATGATAAGTATATTAATTCTCTACAAAATTATGTTGTTTCATTTGGGCAATGGTGTTCTTAGTAATAAATTTAAATTCAAACCCTTCAAACCATTCAAACCTTATCATTAACTTTGCCCAATAATCAACTTTGGGTGCAATCTGAAGATTCCCATATTCACGAAACCTAATGAAAAAAATGTTCAAGGAATAAAATTGAATAATTTAGTTTTCTAATGAATTAAATGGTGATTATGCCCCCTTATAAATTTAAAGCAAAACAAAAGTCCACTCTTATCATATATACTTTCTCCTTTTACAATCTCCTTATAAATATATAATACAAAGATAACTTTTAACTATTATTACTCACTAAAAATGAATATGATTAGTACCTGCTTATCGTTCATAATTACCTAAATATTTGTTACTATAAAACTAATAACATGCGCATGAATAGAATTTTGTGAACATTCTTATTAAAAGAACATTGCAAAAAATCGGAATAATTTGTTTGTACATATTACTTAGCAAAAGGCATATCGCAAAAATAGAAACACGTTTTTCTATTGATCGTATTATCATAGAGATATCGTTGAAATTGGCATGCAGATCACTTCATCATATTCACCTTTAACTTCTTTTTTTTTTTCTTTTTTTTTTTTCTTCTTTTTTTTCATTTGCTGAAATAGAATATATTGTGAACAGAAGTTGGCGGTTGAAATGAGTTTTAATGCATGTAATTTTTGAGTGCCATAGATAATTGTGGAGGACAAGAAGAATTTCTGTAGAAAGATTTTTTCGCTTTCATCATGGACCAAACGGTATAGTGGTTAGCGTGCTAGCTTCTAGACCATGAGGTTGCGGGTTAGAGTCCCGTGTTAGGCATGGGTGTTTGTAAATGTATGTTGGCTTGTCTAATGACGAATATTTCGGCGCATTATAGTCCACGCGTTGCTGACGGTGCCAGATAATCTGAAAACAACTAGCCAACCAACGCTTTCATCATGCATGGAAGTTAGTTACAGATGCAAACTGCATCTCTGCAACTTCACCAATTGCTCATTCAAATATCTGAAGAGCAGTGATTATTTTATCTTTATTTGGGCGTTGCAATCTGGGACAAGCGTCTATCGAGTTATTGTATATCTAATGCCATTTGAAACTCTTTTACTAGTGGCAAAAAATTTCCAATCTGCTTGAATCCCAAAATCTTTTTTTTTATGTAAATACATGTAATTCTATTTTTAATTTTTTTGTAGAAAGAAGCTGCACCATCAGAAAAATACAAAGTCTTTTCCAGTTTCAAATTAATTTCTTACTATCGTTTCGATCAAATGCTTTTGAAACAAGTTAACTAATTGTTGTGTCATGATGGTTGGTTGTATTCAGATTATCTGGCCCCGTCAGCAACACGAGGGCTATAATGCGGCGAAACATTCGTCATTAGACAAGCCAACATACATTTACAAACACCCATGCCTAACACGGGACTCGAACCCGCAACCTCGCAGTCTAGAAGCTAGCACGCTAACCACTATACCGTTTGGTCGGCTGTGTCATGATGGAGACAGAAGAACAATTACGAAACTGAAGGTATCCATGACTACATCATAGTCTCTTCTTTACATGTACATATATATATTCACATTTAATGAAGCATTTGTTTCTTGTTTCTTTCGATTTCATTATTCCTTTTCAAAATTTAGAAACAAATAATTATTATTCGATTCAATCTAGGATTTTTGGAGTAAAATGCAGTAACTTTTTTCAAAGGTAAATTTTTACCTTAATCTTTAGGGTACTTGAGTTACCTAATAAATCATGCAAACATCTTTAAAAAAAAAGTTTTGTCTTAAAAAAACTACCGTTAAATTCTATAAAAAACGGAAAAAATTATGCCGTAGAATTAAAAAAAAAAAGTGGAGGCGCGGCTTCATTGGAAGTGTTTCAAGACTTATCAGCGGAGAGCAAGAGATAATAGTCTTCAGAGAATGTTTACCTCTTCTCTTAGGTGACCAGTTACTCAATTTAACTTCAAGAGAAGCCGACATCATTTGAACAAACATACCTTCCACTTGAAGCCGCGATACAGGCGCTTATTCGTTTTTTTAATGTCTGGATATTTTATGTTGCATTCCTAATGCAGTCGATTATCAATGCATAGAACCTCAATTATAAATTATTGCAGAAATTTCCCACTACAGCCAATCAATATGTTGTGCACTCCCAACATATATGATAGCTGCGACTATGTAAAGTAGTTTTGATTGCAATACTAAATGCTTCAGAAAATACTGCAACTCAATTGTGCATTTGGGGATATATTTATTTTTGAATTCAATTGAAAAAATTATACAATACGGTCGAAGCTGGAATAATAGCCACTTCGTGAATTGCATAACCCCTTCATGCTTTGTAAATGGACATTTCAATTTGGCGCAAGTACAGTGGCACACTAATTAGTCAGAACAAAATAAATACTTGTATAGAATTAATTAATAACTGTACTAAAGTTATTGTACCTTTGCAAATGTTAAGAGTTTGTAATTACTGAAATGTATGGGATTTGTTAATATTTAAATGTATTGAATTTTTTATGATTTAAATGTAATGAATTTTTATGATTTAAATGTATAAAATTTGTAATTACATAAAATTATATTTTAGTTTCATCCAACATGAATGATCGGGCCGACCGAAATGCAAAATATTGATGATATATAAATGCATTAATTGTAATTAAGGCCTCGTATATCTGACATTTTATGTATGAGCAAACCATTTCGGGAGAGTTATTAGAATTCTAGTTTAAATCTTTTTTATTTGTATAGTAAGTTTTAATCATCTTTGATTGCTGTTCTTATGCATACATACATTTGTAAAATCTTAATTCGATAAGACAATTGTAAAAATCTAACCATAATTATTAAGCAACAAATTAAAACATAGTGTATGTGAGTTGTTATTTTGTGCTTTTAACTTGATTAATGCTTCATTGTGTGTTCATGTAGTTTGATTTCAATAAACAAATTGTGGCTGCTAATGTTTTATCTAGAATAAAATCAAACTAGTATAATGCGCATTAAACTCTATTACAATATCCCAATATTTTAAATAATTTCTGATTTTTTAACTGCGATATCCAAATAAATAAATCAATGTGCAATTGTAAATAAACTATTGGTCAGAAGCTGAGGTCTTGGCCTTTAAAATAGTACATCATTTATCAATTTTGATTTTGTTTAAAAGATAAAAAAAGATCGTCCTAAAATATCGCTGTCCAGAAATCATATAAAAAATGTGTTCAAATAGAGTTTCCAAACATAAATTATGCTTTATTTTCTTTAATTTGTTCAACTGATTTATTTCTTTACTGTATACATTTTATACCACACGTCTTTCTAATAACATTATGCAAAATAACTCATTTAAGTATGCATACTGTTTAGGAAAAGAAGTCGTAATTTCTTTTTTGGTTCAGAGTTGAGAATCTTCTGGTTAACTGATGTTTCGGTTGATCGGTATTCGGATAATCGATGCTTTCCTGTATTGTTCAATTGACTCTACCAACTTTTGTTTTTCTTAAAACGTTTTTAAGGTGTTAATTTCATTTGCTTTTTCAAAAAAAAAAAAGTAATTGCTTAAACATATTTCTATATTTGAGTAGAGATTTGGCTAGTGTTACGAACTACTGCAAGAATTTTTTATGAATTCAAATAACTTTAAACAAAAATGGCTAACTCTCTTCCAACGCGTCTCTTATCAGAAAAATGACTCATGTGGTTGTCGAATTTGTTATCGCGACCTAAACCGAGATAATATCTAAACATACTTTTTTACAACACAACCGCTGTTTATGTTTAAGGAATATTCAAAACGCATTTCGTAAAAAAAAAACTATATAATTACTGTTGGTAATGTTATATTTGTTTTATTGTAAATATCGTAGTTTCTATAGTTTTTGTTCTGTAAAATTTGTACATTTAATTCAGGTATTGAAATAGGTAACAATGAAATATGATGCTGATAAATCCCTCATAAGTGCTAATTATTAATAGATTTCCTACTAATAATTTTTTTTTAAATGATAAGTTAATTTTTTTATGATTGGAAAGTGACATTTTCTCGCTTTATTTTTTTATTAGTTTCGTAATCTCTTATTATTTATGATTTTTATGAGAATGCTTTTTGTAAAATATAAATATATGTCAAATCTTAAAAACCATTTTAAGTATGTTTTACGTTACAAAAACTTAAATGTAACAATTCGTTGACTTAAACTGTGCATCTCATCAGTTTTTCGATGATGTGATAATAAGATCTGAACAGAAAAATTGATGCCTAATGTGATTTTTTTTTATTTAAACTTTGTATGATGAATATTGAACCTAAATATACTATTAAAATGAATAAATGGGCTGTTTTATGGATATACCAGGTAACCACCATGTGCTATTCCTATAAGGTTATCGGCCTTTTAACTAAAACCATCAAATAAAGAGTTTTTCTGCATGAAAAATAATTCTCTATAATCAAAAAATAAACTATGTTCATCTTCTTATAAGATAATACCTTGTTGAAACTTGAATGCGTTATCGCTTAGTTGTTAGGCAATGTTTTCGGAAACTAACTTTGGTTTTTATTTCGATACAAGGTTATACTGCTCTTTCATTATCCAACAACAACAATAACACAACAAAAAATCCCAATACTAGCATTATCTTGCAATCTAAATGATGAAAAAAAAAAAAAAAAATACAGTTGTAATTCATGGCACGTTTTTAATAAATATATAGTTGTTTTATGTCAAAAGAGATCACCTACGTATTGAAACTAAACTAAACTATAAAAATTTCAATGGCAACTCGATTAGTAATCCATATTTTGATTTAGCATCCTAAGAAACATAGAAATACCAAGTTTCTAATTTGTCAGTGAATGATTAGTGATTTAAAGGATAAAATTCGTGAAATATTTAAAAAAAAAAAAAATTCAATAAAAACATATATTTCTTATGGTCGTTAGGTTTAGCATGGACAAAAACCTCTAGAATTCTTTTCTTTCAACTTTTGATATTTGATTGTCATTATTTTTGTAAATGTAAAAATGTAACTAAAATGTAAAAAACATACTTTTAGGTACCGTATACAATATTATATTTGGAATTAATTAACCCTTTGCCTGTGGAATATATTTGAAAAAACGTGCCAAAAATTGAATTTTTTTTTCTCTTGAATTTTGTTCGTAATTATCATCAAAATGTTAGAAATAGTTTATTTTTGAAAAAAGAAAAAAAAATTGAACGAAATAACTACTATATTCAATGGTTTCAAATTTATGGGAAATGTTAATGGATTACAGTAATTTTTGTTCAAATTATAGCAAAATAAATCAAATGACATAATTTTCAAGATAAATATAATAAACTAATACAACAATATTTTGTTTATATAAGCTGTCATGAATTCCATGTCCCTCAGATTACTTTGAATCTCACAAATCCTTTGTTGGTTGGTTTAGGTTGTTTGGTTTTTTGATGTTTAACTGCGCAAGGGTAACACAAGGGCCATGCTGCCAAACTGAGTTCAGGCCTCAAGGAATTGAAGCACCGATTTTTCTCTTGCCCGAACTCAGGTCGGGCATTCCAAAATTGGCGTACTTGAGTTGCCTGAATTGAGTTCGGGTGTCACAGGCAAGGGGTTAAAGTATAAATAGAAGGAAAAGAAATCAATGTAATATATATATATATATATATATATATATATATATATATATATATATATATATATATATATATATATATATATATATATATATATTTTTTTTAATTTCCATACAAAGTTTGGATTGGCGGAAAATGTAACAATTTATTTTTGTTGTTATAGTTATAGTATATGCAGATAGTCGCAAATGAATATTGAATTGCGCTATACATTTTACAACACAGAAGTTTTGGGAGATGTGCATCATATACGTCCTTAGTATATTCTACCCAGTGATCGAATCCAAACTCCTGGATCGGAGGAAAACACACGACTAGCATGTGAGACAGTTCCGGTTCAATTCCCGGCATCGGTGCTATGTAATATCTTGCTTGCTTGAATGGGGGATTGTTTGATCAGTTGCATGGTTTTAAGGAGTTCTCAATTCAAGGCTTCTCTCATTCAATACTGAAAAGCAAAGAAGTTCTCTTTGAAATGACCTTTCCTAAGGCTTTTCACTTTAAAGTGAAAAGGTGTTACTGTTACCGCTAAAGTGCCGAAATCAGTTATTCTACAGATTATCTAGATAATGTGATGATTACTTAGGGGATCTGTTAAAGTGCTACAAATTGTTTCATTTATCAAATTACTTCGGTATTCTGCAAATTACCAACTAGACACTCGTTAAAGTGAAAATAAGATCTTTTGCTGGAACAATAGCAACGTTTCTGTAAAGCTTAAACTAACAAATAATGTTATTTATTTATTTTTCAATATCCAAAGAATCAAGTTAATATAATCAATAAATTAGTAGATAGAATCAATCATCAATCAATTAAAACACTATAAATATCAAAACACTAAAATATCATATTTTTATCAAAGAATCATACGGTTTAAAATATTATTACAATTAAGGAAATTAACATAATGTTATTTATTTATTTTTTGATACCTAAAGAATCAAGTTAATACAATCAAGCAATCAATAAATTAGTTCGTTAGAATCAATCTTTGAGAAACAAACTTTTGAACTTCAACGATGCCGTTGATGTGTACATTAAATAGGTAAAATTCGGATAATTCCTCACGTTAATGGAGCAAATCAATTAATATGCAAATTAGATAGGTAATATGCGCATTAACGTCTTTTGAGCTTTAGAGGTAACATTGCAGTATTTTGGTGTATTATAGCCTTTGTTTAGATATTTTTGCACTAAGAAAAAACTGATGCAACCGACTTGTGTTGGAAAAAAACAGAAAAGCATATAATAATTAACTATTTCATACAGGGTTTTTCAAAGAGGAATCCCTTACTTTGAAATGAACAACATTGAAAGCGCAAACAGTGAGTGACCGAAAGAAGAGACAATTGGTATAATAGTAGTTATACAGGTATGGAATTGTATATACACATGTGTGCAATATTAATTGAGGAGAGTAAATTTGATGACGGCTGCATGCGAATTACTGATGATGCCCATTTTCATTTGGTTGGATTTGTCAGTAAAAGAAAACTGTTAAATATGGGCTACTGAAAAATCGTCTGTGTCTCTTGCAAAACTTATTATTACAGCTTTACGACATTCTTCAAGAGTGACGTGCAGTTTAACTCTAGAGTTGTCCTTGCGCCAGGAAATCAAATTCAAATTCTGCAAGAGTGACTGTTTGGGCTGCATTAACTAATAAGGGCCCTTTTCATGAAGGGAAGCGACTCATTCTGCAATATTCAGATTTTAAAACAATTTGTTGCCACACTTCAATATTGTAACTAATTTTACAAATCGTTGTATTTAAAATTCCATACCTTACTATCCAACGAACCACTTGTATCTCCTTTATATATCTCATTGCTTTACAGTTATTTCATTTTAAAGTTGGGAAAAGTCCTTTAGATTACAATCTTAACCTTATCGATTGCAATCTTAAATGACATAGCTTTACGAAGTGATAGGTCCACCCTATATTTACTAAATTTCTATTGTAAAGAAGAAGAAAAATGTTTGTTGTATTAACATTTTAATCGATGCATAAAATTAACAACACACTCTTTATACATCAATTTTATCGTACAAGGTGTATTTAAACAAAAAACAGAAATAATAGAAAAATTACCGTTTCAAGGAAAATTACCGTGATAGGTCCACTGATAGAAAACAACAATTAAAGTAGGATCAATAAAAAACTTCCCCACCTTCTTTCAAAATTAGTTCATTACACTTCTTTGGCATGCTTTCTGCAAGCTTTTACATACAGTTTTTGAAAATTTCTACCATTTAACCTATGAAACTGTCTGCACATCCACGTTTTGAAAATGTCCACCCACGTATCTTCCGATCACTAAAATGTACTTATTTTTCTATTAAATTGCGTGGTTTTCAAAGCTCTGAAAACACACTTTCAACTTTGAGTTAGAAAACCATTTTCATTTTAAAATAAAGTTTCCACACATTAAGATGCCAGGTTGGTTTTCAGCCTCATACCTTCGGATCATTTTCCTGCTACCTTAATGACTGCACTACTGAAGATTGCTAAAGTTTCTTTCACTATCTTAAAATCTTATTTTTTACACTTAAAACGAAAGTTATTTTGAAATATTTTTGTATATATACTTGTATTTAATGCTGGTAATCCTCTATTTCGTATGTATAGCAAGTACACCTAAGTTACAACCAGACTTGAGTGTTTGTAAATTAGGTTAGATTTAGCTTTTCCTCAATCGTATAAATAGTTTTTTTCCTTTAATTCATTATGTTAAAACTTTCCAAAGCTCTTCGAATTGGCGATCTTTTATTAATAATAGTAAGAACCTTTAATTTTTTTTTCACTTTTAATATATTATTTAATATAACAGAAAGAAAATATTTCAATTTTAAATCTTATTTGTTAGTATGTCATACTTACTTTTCATTATTACTTATTTTGAGTATGTATTTGTATGTTTTTGTATTCAAGTTAAAATTAGTAGGTGCATATTTTTATTTATGAATACTTTTTCTTTTTTTAGTAAGAAGAATTTATACTTGGAAAGAAACAAAGAGGATTTGGATTGCAAACCTAAATCTCTCTACATTATTGAGTCTTGATATTGTCACTCACAATACAAAAAGTCATATGTGAATCTAATGTTGTTGCAGCTTATGCCATTTTGAATTTGGAGCGACGATATGATAATTCAAGCTAAAACATTCATCGACCGTATCTTACTTATTCATAACATAACAAAAACAACAAAAAGAATTGATCTCTTCCAAACAACAACTTAATGTTGTAAAAAAAACACCATGTAAAATTGTCAGCCAGAAAAAGTTATGGTTGGTTGTTTTCAGATTATCTGGTGCCATCAGCAACACGAGGGCTATAGTGCGCCGAAACATTCGTCATTTGGCAAGCCAACATACATCTACAAACACCCATGCCTTACACGGGACTCGAATCCGCAACCTCGCGGTTTAGAAGCTAGTATGCTAACCACTATACCGTTTGGTCGGCGAAGAAAGTTATGAAATCTAACGTTTGCCACCAAGCGACCGTGTTTAATTTCTTTGGGGTACCGTAAAATGGGATGAATCGGAACACTTTTCAGATTTCAACGTAAATAATGGGTGTAATAAGATCGGTTATAAAAAACAAATTGACTTTAAATATTGGGTCTTACCTTCTTCTTTGAGGATCAACAACAAAAATTTTGAAAAAAAGAAAAGAAAAAAAAACATTGATCGTATTTATTTTGTTTTTTTCCTGGTGTTTCGATTCATCCCACAGAAATGAGCGAATGAGAACACTCGTTACAATATATCCTCCTGAGACGCCGTGTACATTTAAATGCAAATCGGATTTTGGGGGCATAATTTTTATTTGCATGAAATAGCCGAATTCAGTCCTACAGCTGATGATAGTTCCGAAGTAGAGCCTGAACAGAAACGGCAAAAAACAATTCTTAAGCCAGTAAAGGCGTCACCAAAAGTTGGTGAGATGCACATGCCAGCATTGGACACAAAGACTTTTTCTTCACGTTGTCGGATGTCTGGATGTTCAGTGCGAACAAAATTTTTTTGCACTAACTTAAAAGAATTTTTATTTGCCATGTCCTCACGAAATTGTTTTGAAGCCTTTCATAATTAAACTTCACATCTAAACAATTAAATTTCAGAATTTTTGCAAGCTTAAGGAGGTAGTCATTTTGTGTCCCATCTTTATAGTTGAAACCCAATAACTTTAAAAGTACCTTACATAGACCCAAAAGAATAATATACATAAAAATTAGCTTTAAATCATGTTTCAAACAGTTGTGGGTCTCAAGAGGATATGTTTGCTCTTATTTAAACATTTACAGGGAAAAGAATAACTAATAATGCATTGGGGTGAATAGAAACACAACGTTATCACAAAGAACCTTTAGTATAACAGACAACAAATTGTTTTTGTTTATTAAAATAGTTGCCAAAACAAATCATATGTTTGAAAATGTATCAACTCCTAATCGAACACACAAAAGAACATCATCCAAATAGTCTGTAAAACTAATAATATTTTTTAATCTACTTGATGATTGTGTGCCGTAAATTGTCTACAACTTCTTTAAAATATCTTGAAGAAGGAATAAAGCATCATCACTTTCAGAAAATCTCGTTCCTGGATGCTTTTGTAAAACATGCTTACGTAGCCGTAATCTTGTGGATGTAAAACTTTGCTCACATTAAGTCTACATATGGATTGTGTTTTTCCGTATATCTTACAGTTGACGAAGCCTGGCTCGGCATTGATGGATGGTATTTCCAAAACAGATTAAAGCGAAATACAAAGCATACGATTATTCTCCAACAGTGGTGCCGAACTAATGGGCTCACATCAGCTTCAAACATCGCTTTTAGGTTGCAATAGATTCTAAAAATATCTACCATTACCTTCAAATTGTAGTCTACCATTTAAAAGGGGTCTAAAATACTTATCATACCTTCAATATCTATATAAGTTGTGGCATTAACTAAAATAAACTTACATAATTTGGGGTATTTTTTCTCATATTATTTTTAAGCTTCCTTTCTAACTTCCTACTTTTGAAGTGCCAAACTCATGGTTTGGAGGCTGAATGCTTGCTTGGCATGGTAGAGGACTCGGATTCAATTTCCCATGAGAGCAATTTTTGATTTCGAAAATTGAGTTGGTTAGATTTGCCAACTAAATGATGGGAGTTTTCCTAGGTTATTCCCATTGGAGACGCAAATGCGGGGCAGTTTCCCCTTCAAAGACCATCCAGAGGGCGCTCTATTCTTAACATTTTAACTGTTCTCGGAAGACTAGATTATCTTCGTATAGTTCTTGCGCTCAAAACGCATGCTTTAGTTATTCTACATAAGATGTATCGCCGATACACAAAGCGATAGATGAAATGCGAAAGAAAAGTAACCGCCGATACATTCCTCATCTTGAGGTGTTTCGGCAGACTTTGGTCTTCCGATTAGCCACCTCCTACAACTGATAAGCAGTGTCTGATAGGCGAAAAGAGCCTGTCACTCATGCTTCTTTAACTTCAAAGTGAAATCAAATGGATTTGATGTCCCGACATCGTAAATCATTCCACTGAGACAGGTAAGACACAAGCTATAAAATCTTTATGTTTAGATTGTAGAGATGTGTATAATATTTTTATGGTATGGGGATTTTACCTGGAGATTTACTTACAAAGACTTATCAGATTTACAATCTAAAAAGTCCGATACTGTAATGTCGCTTAGATGTTTGTTTGGTATTCAGAAAACGTGCTCAGTTTCTGTTTTCGAATGCCACGTGCCTGAACTTATGTCCATTTCCCACCAGGATACCAGGGGGGTAACGGACAGTAACCTTATGACTTTTGATGGCGACCTATTTTCGGACAGGAAAAGGGATTTTATAAAAAGTATTAGCATAGTTGAATTGTTTTGAATTGCTTTATTTAGTTAATTTTACAAAATTAAAATTTTAGTCACAATATTTGAATTATGTTTCAAGTAGAATTCAAGAAAAAGCTCATTGGGGAAACTTCTTTTTAACGTCAAACTTTATGTGAAATATGTATTATACAGCGTCCCGTCATATATTTTTGAATGGGTCTATATTAAAAATGTAAATATTTGCGCTACTAAAGAAAATTTTTAGTAAAATTGTGAACATATCAGATGAGGAATGGATTTCAATTGTTTTTGCATTCGCATATTTCTATCACTACTGCTACATTGACACTGATGACATCTTCAACGCTCTAAAATAAATTGTCGCACTTTCCGTTCTTTAAGGAACTGTGAATTTCCCAATAGTACATGAAATTATGAAATGATTCACACATACATCAACTGTGACTAGAAAAAATTGCTCGAGTTTTCTAATAAGACTGATGATTTTTTTAAACAAGCGTGTAATTCATTTCTGGTATGATATAACAGAAAAAATTCATTTTTAAATACATGTTATTTTTTTTCTATTTAAAATATCTTGAAAGGCTACTAAGGCATTGATTTATTTCAGCAAAATCTTTTTTTAAATACTGGATGTACATTGGTGTTATAGTGTTAGAACTTTTTAAATTGTTCAGTCAAATTTCTGTCATTCTGCTGTCAAGAAAAAAAACATACTCTCTCTATTTGTAAAATACTTGACAGTGTTATATAAAAATTCCTTCATGTATATAAACATCTATAAAATATTGTCACTTTATTTCGATAAATATATATATCAGTATTATACGATTGTGAAATCATTAAATATTTTGGTGGAAATTTTTTATGCTTTTTGCCTACCTGTTTTTTATACCTATTTGATACGTACTTGTTTTTTGATACTTTTTGAATTGTGTTTTAAAAGTTAACTTTAAAGTTTTGGACAAAAAAATGTAAGTGTTGTCATTTCCTTTCTTATCAGTCTCCAGAGCCAGGGAATGTCATTTCGAAAAAATAAAAAGATTTTATTCAAAATTTCCTGTAATTCAGAAAAATATTTATAGCTTTGCGAACGAAATAAAATTTAATTATAAATGTGCACTTTTTACCATCATTAAAATAAATTAAAGTAATGTTAATATTAAATTAATGTCAGTAAATTAAGTTGTATAACTATGTGTCTCGTAACTAGCTTAATATTATTTCCATCGTCATCTCTGTTGTTCATCTGAGTGGCTCAAATTAAATTCTGGGTATTTTTAAAAAATAGATACTAATTTAAGTTAATAATATTACTTATAAGTCAATACAAATAGATTATAATATAAAATTTAAGAGATAAATATTTTTTGAAAAATAACTGAAGACTGCAAATGGCATATTGAAACATTGAGGAAAGGTGGTTTTATGCGGATCAATTAGGATAAAATTGCCCATAAATGGTTTAATGTTAGGATACCCTTAAACAAGGCTTTGGTTGCTTCACAAAAGGATTAGATAAAAGGCTTTTATTCTGTAGACCATTGTTTTCTGAAAATTCAGGGTATTCATAATATAGTCTGTAACCGTATGAAGCTCAATCAAGCAACCTGAACAACATTTTCTTAAGACTAATACTGAACGTGATATTAAAAATTGCTATTTTAATTAATCAATATTTATTTAATTCCTTTAATTGCCTTGTAAATATATCTAAAATCTTTATTATAAAATTAACTAAATATGTATTTTACGTTGTATTATAATTTAATGAAAATTTTGTATATGTTTAAAAAAGGGAACCAAACATTGTGATCCGAGTTACATTATAATATTACTCAAGGTATATATTGTGTGATCACCAAAGGTCGAGAGTTAAAACTGTTGGAACTTCTCGTCATAATTGTCATTTAGAACAAATGGAAAACATAAAAGACGTAATCCCAATATCCCTCGTGCCTGTCCATTTCTTAAAGAATTATTATTATTTGTTTTAATCTCTGTGCACTTTCCAGTGTATTATACTATCACTAGAGGTCGAGGGTTAATGTGGTTGGAAATTTCCCATGATCAATCATCGTTAAGAACAATCAGAAACAGAAAAGATAAAACCTCAAAATCCATCACGTTTACCGATTTTCAAAAGCAACGTTTGTAAAGCGCTAATACCGCTTTACAAACCAAAGAGGAGTGGGAGCGAAGTGTTAACTTTACCTCAAAGCATCAATGGGGGGGGGGGGAGTCATTTTACTATTTTCTTAGCTGTACATCAACTTTTTATTACACCAATTATAAAAAGTTTTGTTGAATTAGACCTATGGTAAATGCAAGATATCAATTTAGCATCAGAAATACAATAATCCCAATGGACCTGTATAATGTTGTATAATTACGAATAATAAACCATTCTCTAGTCTAATTAATTCCTATCCAACATGTGATTATGTATGCAAGAAGAAGGATTTGATTTGTTAATACTTAGTTCTATATAGAGTTATACAGTTGAATCTTTAATTGTAAAAAAGGGTCATGTCAATTAGTTTTAAATTAGACATAACGCTTTTTTACATTTAGAGATTCGGTTACATTGAGATTCCTTTGCCAAAAACTATTGCATCCTGTACTTTGAGATTATAGGATAAGAATACAGTAATCTTCTTCCTCTTTGCAAAATATATAAAATATATTTCATTAGTTAGTTAGTTAGTTAGTTAGTTAGTTAGTTAGTTAGTTAGTTAGTTAGTTAGTTAGTTAGTTAGTTAGTTAGTTAGTTAGTTAGTTAGTTAGTTAGTTAGTTAGTTAGTTAGTTAGTTAGTTAGTTAGTTAGTTAGTTAGTTAGTTAGTTAGTTAGTTAGTTAGTTAGTTAGTTAGTTAGTTAGTTAGTTAGTTAGTTAGTTAGTTAGTTAGTTAGTTAGTTAGTTAGTTAGTTAGTTAGTTAGTTAGTTAGTTAGTTAGTTAGTTAGTTAGTTAGTTAGTTAGTTAGTTAGTTAGTTAGTTAGTTAGTTAGTTAGTTAGTTAGTTAGTTAGTTAGTTAGTTAGTTAGTTAGTTAGTTAGTTAGTTAGTTAGTTAGTTAGTTAGTTAGTTAGTTAGTTAGTTAGTTAGTTAGTTAGTTAGTTAGTTAGTTAGTTAGTTAGTTAGTTAGTTAGTTAGTTAGTTAGTTAGTTAGTTAGTTAGTTAGTTAGTTAGTTAGTTAGTTAGTTAGTTAGTTAGTTAGTTAGTTAGTTAGTTAGTTAGTTAGTTAGTTAGTTAGTTAGTTAGTTAGTTAGTTAGTTAGTTAGTTAGTTAGTTAGTTAGTTAGTTAGTTAGTTAGTTAGTTAGTTAGTTAGTTAGTTAGTTAGTTAGTTAGTTAGTTAGTTAGTTAGTTAGTTAGTTAGTTAGTTAGTTAGTTAGTTAGTTAGTTAGTTAGTTAGTTAGTTAGTTAGTTAGTTAGTTAGTTAGTTAGTTAGTTAGTTAGTTAGTTAGTTAGTTAGTTAGTTAGTTAGTTAGTTAGTTAGTTAGTTAGTTAGTTAGTTAGTTAGTTAGTTAGTTAGTTAGTTAGTTAGTTAGTTAGTTAGTTAGTTAGTTAGTTAGTTAGTTAGTTAGTTAGTTAGTTAGTTAGTTAGTTAGTTAGTTAGTTAGTTAGTTATCAGGCTCAAGTTAATGGTAAAGTGCAACTCATCAATGTTTTGAGCAGAGCATTCGATAAGTAAAATTTTTATGTTCGCACACTCTCCAGAAGCTGTATAGGACACCCAATGGTGAAGATCTATTGTATATTTCTTACATCAAAACTTACAGTGCGTTGTTAAAAATGTTTTATTATTCTATAATCATTTACTTTCTTCAAGATTCAGTTGATGCTGATTAAAGATGAGTGTCAAAATTGTTCAACAGAAGATGGCCAACTTACCAATATGCTTACCAATATGGTTTATTTTGGCGAATTTCCTCTTTCTTCACCAAGTAATATCTGGAGGTAAATCCTATTTTTTATTGCAATTGTCAAAGCAATTCATTTAAATAAAACAATATTACCTATAAATTTAAATAATGTTTGTCTTATGTTCAATCAACCGTACTGAACCCTACACTATACATCCTATCAATTCCATTTCGCATTATTCCTGTTATTAACTTATTGTATTTCAACCCTCATCACTTATTTGTTATTCCTACATGTTTGTGTGTAAATCCCGTTCTTGTAACATTACCCATAAATACAATTAAGGTACTTACACAAAAGTAATATATAGTTTTAAACATTTTGTTATTTTTGAGTATAATGTAGACGATGAGTTAATCAGATTAAGTTAAGAAAATAAATTAATGCGATGGAACTCTTTTCCAATTAATTACAATCTGAACTAGGAGCGGAATTAAGGGGAGAGGGAGGCTTTATACAATTTTTTATAAAATTCTACTAAATATTAGTTTACCAATATATTTATATAAAATATTGTTTAAGGACTAATTATTGAGGAGTCATTGCGAAATTAAACGCGATAAATACAAGCATTCGAGAGAAACAAAGAGATTAAACTATATTTTTTTTACAATATTTGACATCAAAACTCTTGCCAAGTTGGTGAGTCTAGGATAATTTTGACAACAAAAGTAATTGACAAGTATTGGCTATGAATGTTAACTTCGATTGAACGGAATACCACTCGTTGACAAGTTATATTTTATAAAGGGAGAGGAGGGTCGAACTTTGAGAAATCGGTCGAGGAGGGTCGAACTTTGAGGAACCACGAGGAGATGAATCCATTTGAACTCATTCCTCAATTCTAAAAATGCTGGTATTTTGCGGGTTTTTTGCCTATCTCCGTATTGTTTTCATATCTGTATCCCGAAAGAAAAGCGCACTATGTCCAAATTTTTTGAAATTGAGGTTTTGGCACCATCTTACATAACACTTTCAGCTCTTTCTTGTGGAATGAAGCACCAAGTCCTAGGTTAAATAATAACCGATTTAGACGTTATGTTCCATCATAAAAAAGAGAGAAAAGATCGTAACTGTAATATTCATTTGGCTCTCTTGTAAAATTAGCCTTTGTGGCAAGTGCTCTTTTCTTTCGGGCTACAGATATTATATGTTATTTGATATTTTTAAATAAAAAGCAATTAAATCTGTTTATTGCATAATTATGTTTTCATAATCGCTTTGTAATTTCTTGAAGGTGCTCCCAGAAAACTGTCCCTTACTGACGAGCAAAGAATAATTTTTACGCACGTTCGGCAGCCCTTGGAGCTAAAGTGTCCGATTGAAATGCCGGAAGCAGATGAAATCTATGTGGACTGGTATCGTGGTTTTGAATCTCTCTATATGGAGCCAGGGTACGACACATTAGAGAGAGAAGGAATTCTGAAGATCGAGTCGGTTACCAAAGAGCATTCAGGCACTTATACTTGCGAAGCTATCAACGGATATGGAGCTGTCCAAGTTAACATTACGGTTATTGTAGACAGTAAGTGTGGCTACAGATTTATATCTGCAATATAATAATTTTTTTATAAACGCAATTATTAACCAGTGGACCTGTGGGCAGCTTCCACTTTAAAGGTATCTTAGAAGATTTACTTTTTTAGAAGTTCATTAGAATTAGATATTGTATTCTATTGCTGAGAGATATGATTGAATTGGATTTGAAAAGCAGAACTCGGTCCGGCACGGCTCGTATAGCCCATCGATCTGGTCATAAATCATAGCATATCAATCATAGAGTATCCAATTGAACTTTTTTAACATTTAAGTTTGATTTATCAACAAATAGGGATGGGAATTGTTTAAAGACGAGAGCTATATTTTTAAAACAGAAATACGTTTATTTATTGTAGTTTAAAGTACGAAGAAAAAGGGTGACAAGAGACTCCATTTCCAGGCCGAGCCGACGTATCCTTTACATAGAGTCTCCTCACATAGAGTACCAAAATAAGAAAAAAATTGACTTCGACTTATAAAAAAATAATAAAATGTGCAATTGTAAATAACCAATTAGTCAGTAGAAGTGAACTAAACCTTTAAACTGGTACATGATTTATCAAATTTGGTTTTGTATAAACCACCGTCCAGAAATAGTAATCGCACACACAAAAAGGAAAAATAATGCACACTTAGAACTCTTTTAAGACTGTTAATCGCCTATTAAAAATAAGAGATTATCAATTCGATCTGCGTGTATGAATACATGCCCTGGTATTTATCCAGAATCGCAAGAAATAATGCATTGACACATGCCTTTTCCATGTGGGGATAAACTTCCACTGCAATATTCAAATAATTTATGGCTTTACCCGAGCTCTAATAGCTATGGCCCGGTATTATCCGGTTTTAATTGATTCTGTCAAATGCAAAGGATAAGCATCCTCCCCCCCCCCCCTTCCCCTTAACTCCCTATCCTCGATTTCACTTACTTAGCAAGAAAACATCTTAATGAAATTGAGTTCCCAATAATCTGGATTAGTCAAGGTACTTATGCGGAAAAAAAAACTCCGGTTCATGTTTTTTGAGTAGACATTAAATATCTTATCACACCTCTTAAGGGGTGAAAAAAGAAAAGGAGGAGTGGTTTTCGAAATTTCAAGTTTTCAGTTACCTTCCATTTCGAAAATCAAGTTGTTGTTTCTAATCTCCACGTTTAGCCTCAGCTAGACGAGATCCACGAGATTATTCACTTGCAAAAAATCATGAACCATTAAGAGGAGATCAAACAAGTTATCACGGGACAGCCCCAGATACCCTAGGATGTAAAAATCAAGTGTGCAAAATTTCATCAAGATCAGAATAAAACTGTAGGTTCCAAGTTATGATAGTACCCCTTATAGTGTGAAAAGGTGGGAGGGGGAGATTTTTTCTAAATGTCAAATATCCAAGGATCTTTAAATCTGTGTAAGGTATTTTCTATGGACAGGATATTTTAGTATTCTACGAAAGGGGACTCTATGAACAGGATATTTTAGTATTCTATGAGAGGGGACTCTATGTAAAGGGTACTCATGGTAGGGGATGGAGACCCGGCAATGCTCCCTTCTTCTCCAGTAGCATTTTAAACTAAATACTTGCATTACTATTTTCAAGATGCGGTTCTTCGCTTTAAACAGTTCCCTTGCTTATATGTTAATAAATCTTACTTAAATGTTAAACTACTCCATTGGAAAATCTAAGGGGAATGTACATGATATGATTTATGACCAGATCGACCAGTTACACGAGCAGTGACAAGCCGAATTCTGCTTTCTAATTCAAGTTTCATTGTCTTTCAGCAATAGAATGCAATATCTAACTCTGATGCACTTCAATAAAGTAATTCCTCTGAGAAATCTTAAATGCACAGGCTGCTCACGTGCCCACTAGTATAATAAACTAGAAAGCGTATATTTCCTATTTATAGAGCTAAATTGTATGTATCTAACTTAAAATCAGTTTTAAATGGTAAATTGATTTAATGTTCATTGGTAATTTATAGGATTATGGTTTTATTTCACTAAGCATCAATATTTTTTGATACTTGAAAAAATGGGAAGCTTTGCTTACAGATTACATGAACAATAATGATGATTTTTGTTTTTATTTAAATTACACGCATGTCAATTTAAATTTGAATTGTTTATATGCAGAGATCCACAGAATTTGAGGTAATATTCTTATTTTGATGGGTACAATACAAATTGAGGTTTTAAAATATATTTAGAAAATATATAAATATCAAGTGATATTCATAAAAGTAAATGTTTTAACTATACATAGATATAGGGTTACAGTTTATGCTGTGAATTCAAAATGAATGAAAAAATATATGTACATATCGCAGGGAGATGATAAAAGTGAGGATTTGATCAAATCCCTAATGTAGATTATCAATTCACGGAAGATGTTAAAATTACAATTCTGTGGGGTGATTTCCCAAAAGAAAGTAAGGTATTTGATCAAATCCTTTAAATGTTTTAGTGAAAAAGGGAAAAAATATTGTTTAGGAATTAAAGGTATTTATTTTGTAAACCATGCTTTATTAATGGAGAGTAGGTAATGCAACTATAGTCCTTGAAACACAAATTATTTATTTGAAACTAACAAAAGAAATAGGTTCTTAAGCTGATATTTTAAAAACAAAAAGGATATTTTTGGTGACATTTTAAGAAATTTTAGTGAATGTAAGTAATAAATAATAATGTTCATTCTCATTTTTATTAAAACACGTTGTTGATTTGTGGCATCTCGAGTTACAAAATACGTTACTTTTTTTTACATGCACATCTTTTTGTTTTGCATTGTATTTTGGATTGTTCACAGGAACATTTCTTAAATCCTTGATCTCCAAATAAGGATAATTTTCCTGCAATCTCAAGCAGACTTAGGTTAGTTTATGGAACTGTTTCTGGAAATGTTGTAGTAGCTATTTGAAGAACGTTTCTAGGTAGCCAATCTCTTATAATTTCAACCCACGTTCCAATTTGGTATATATTATTTTGTTACATCTAATACGAATTTTTTACATCTAGTAATGAAGTAAAGGGGAGTGGTAACAAGTGAAACATAGAGCTGTGTGAATCCTGACTTGTTTATTTCATCTTTTCACTAAAACAGTTAAGGGATCAAATCACTGACTTTCTTTAAGGTAATCACCCCACAGAGTTGTAATTTTAACATCTTCAGTTGATTGATTACCTACCTTAGGGTACTTATATAGTGGAGCCGGGATGGGTGCTTACTCGCATAATGCGAGGTAAAATAAAACCATATTCTCTATGGAAACGCACACAGTGGAGACTGGTAGGTTTACTGTTTAACTTTAACTCGCACTATGCGAGTAATATGTGAGTAAGCACCCATCCCGGCTCCAATGTGTAAGTACCCTTAGGGATTTGATCAAATCTCCGTTTTAGTCATTTCGAATAGCAACACCTACTTTTTCCTGTCGCAAAATGCTCAGCGCAGGCGAAAACCCAAAAGAGCGTTGGAACGGTACGTATATCCCAAAAAACGGGTGCGTTATACACGCACAAAAAACAGCTTTGTGAATGACCATCAGAAACACGATTGGGGCGCACGGTGGAAATTTGCATGTGATATAGATTGCATGTGATAGCGGCCAAAGTTCACATGGGTGCCATCACAAGCAATTTTATCGGTTTTCTACACTGAATATCTGTCAAACGGCCTCCTTGTGTCCTGATTCCAAATTGTCAAAGTTTATTTTAAATTTTGTTGTAAACACAATAACAAAGGACTCAAACACATTCTTCATAACTTGAGGCATACTATAGCAACGTACTTCATATTCTAGGTTACGCCATGCCTCTGATAATTTATACGGGCAAAGGGAAAGCACATTACTTTAGCACAACACAGGGATACTCAAAAGTTTTTCTAAACAGCTTTTAACCATTTTACCACTTTTAAGTTAACCTCTCCCACTGACGTTATTCATTCTGATAGAGTATGCAAATTTGTCAAAATATTTACAATTTTTTAGATCAAAATGATTTTATTGCATATGTTCAACAATTTAACTTATACACCAAGAATGAAAGAGGTTAAGTGTAGTCCTAAAGTGACATTTCCCCGAACAACTTGAGTTCGTATTCATTTGGTCTGTTTCTGAGATTTAATTGTTGACCCATCGTTTGTAATATTCTAAGTTACAATTCTTAAGTTTTGAATATAATATTGCAGTTCCTGAGATTGAGAACTCAAACAACACGCCGATCAATCCGAATTCAGTGAACAAAGTAAATGTGTGTAAGTATATATTTCATATTTTTTAATCCTTCACTTCTATATCATATTCGGTCAAGTCATAATTTACTCTTTCACACCAGGTATTCATACATTTTTATGCATTTAGGAAATAATATTTTTTTTTTTAAATTGGTTAAGCTAATAATATTTTTTAAGAACTTTTATTAATTGTGCATGTCAATGATTTTTTGATTTTTTTTTGCAAATTTTTTTTTGGCTAATTTAAATTGATGTAAAATCAATCCCGTTTTCCAATTTCATATTTGTACCTATTTGCTTATGTATATCGTTTTGAATTTATATTGCCACTCTAATTAAATTCTGGTGTGGAAGGGAGGATTTTTAAAATAAAAACTATTAACATACTGATTGTTTAGCCTTCATTCAAATTATTAAATCCACTTTTCAGGAATTTACCTCTCAATTATATTACCTTGTATATCATCCTCGAAGATTATTTTTTTACCTTCTTTATATTCGAAATATAAAATAATGTAGAATTGACTGTTGTTAGCAGAAATTAAAGTTAATTAAGAAGTTATTTAATTGCATAGTAGCAAGGTTGTTACTCATTAGATGCAAACAGTAGCATAACGATGTTGATTAGGGCCCCATCGAACAAAAAAAAATCGCCGTCTTCTCCTCTTCTCCCCATTTTTTTATCGAAATAATTCATTGTTATTTTAACGAAGGGATACCTCCTCCTATACTATTTAAACTAAGAATTGTTATTTTAAGTCAGAATTGCACTTCCCTTCACATTGTAGACGTGAGTAAAATAAATAACGTGGTGGAAATGCTTCAAAATATAGCCGTACATGGTTTTTAGCAAACTTCCCTATATCACCTTACAAAAACTATAATGAGCTCACACAAAATAACTTTCATTTGGCAGGATTGTTAGGAACTATTATGGTTATAAAACGTGCTCCCGATAAAAATTCGTCTAAAAATATTTATTTATTCAATCAGTACTCGCCTTTTCTGTTATCCCAGAAAGAAGGGTAAAACACCTTTGTTTATGGAAAATTTTCTTCCAGTTGTTTTTGAGGTAATTTAAAAGTAACAAAACTCCATACTAAAATGTGCAAGGACAAAATTCAACCAATATTCTAGAAAAATGGAATCACTCAATCAATCTCCAAAAAATTAATCCTTGGATGGGAAGTGCGAATGAAAAATTTAACACTTAACAAAGACCTAATAAATCCACCAAAGAATTATGCAAAAAATACTTTTATTTTCTATCATTCTGTTAAAGATAATAAATAGCAATATATATTTCATAAAATACTATACACTTACTTCTGAATCTAATCTTTATGAATTTGCCTATTTAATATATTTGCTAAAAATGATTTTTAATGAATTTGTAAGGATTGCATTGAAACTAAGTATGTGGAACATCGCACAACTTTCAGTTACACTATGATAATGGACATTGTATTCACATTTGATATGGAATGGTGTTATTTACCAATTTCATATTTTCATGGCAATCATTTTTAAATGGGCCCAAAAAAAATTTACAATGTTATTATCCTTTCTTGTGCATGCAACAGAGGAAAATCAATCGTTGATGGGTTATGCTCAAGGGTAGAGAACTCTGTGTTAAATGCATTCATATTCAACCTTTTACGCTTTTATCGCATTTCTACGGGAATTTCAGAGGGGGGGATGTTTAAAACACCTTAAGAGGCATTAGCAAAGATATTTAATCAAAATTGTTAGAGTCGTTTTTTAACAATTGCTGAAAATTTTTCATGATGTCAACCTTATACTTATGCGCAATTTTGACGAAAACCTTAATGGTAGGTCCCATGGCTACCACTAACCCGTACACTAAATTTGGACATCGTAGAGTTCGGGAGTTATGCCAACCACAGAGAAACATACAGAGAGACATTTTTCTAAGGCCACATTTTTTAACTCAGTATGTACTAAAACATGGAGAAATACAAAAAAAAAAAAAAAATCGATTTTTTTTTTTTTTTTGACCGAAAACAATCTTTTTTATTACCCTATATCAACACATGGGAAATGGGAAGTAAAAATGGGATTTTTTCCCGTTATGTTCTCGCAAAAAAAAATTTAAGCATTTTTATAAAAGTTTTCAATTTTTGATTCAAGTCTTATATTTCAAAATGAATTTTTCAGTTCCACCCACTATCAGAAAGCGTCCAGCCAAAAACTTCATTGACGAAGTGGGAGGTCAAGCTATCTTCCACTGTGTAGCCTCTGGTCAGCCTACACCTCACATCTTTTGGTTAAAGAATGGAGAACTTATTCAAAACGTTGAAACGGAGACCCTACGAGGAAAGGTTCACTCAACTCTCAAAATAAGAGGGCTGAAAAATACTGATGCTGGAACATATAAGTGTATTGCCCGGAATAAGGTGGGAGAAGATCAAACAGAATTCAATCTGGAAATCACTGGTGAGTCTTGATTTTTGTCACGATATCAGCAGGTATGCCTTATTAAGGCTACTGTTTAACAAATGAGAGATTCCAATATATTTTTGAGTTAATTGATTAGAATTTAGTGGCCCAAGGGCTATAAATGGCAAAACTGCACCAAAATAGTTTTGAGAAAAACGGCGATTAAAACTTTACAACAGAAAATGAACTCGATTAATTCTGTTCAAAACATAACTTTCATTCAATTAGCTTTGGGCTAAATATAGTAAATGTAACACAATTATTACAGAAAGCAGTGGGTCAAGAAAAACAACTAGACTTTATTAAAAGAAACACGTCAAGTAAAATAATCAGTCAGGAAAATGTATAAAATATAATAGTTAAGCCTAAGCTTTCCCATGCGCCGACGTTCCATTTCTTTGGGGTACTATTCACGTAATGAACTAAATTGGGACTATTGTGAGGAACCCCGATAGACAATCAGTACAATAACAAGCTAGAAAGTTTTTTATTATTAAATTTCATTTCTGGTGTTGATTATTTCTATGAAAACTCTAGCCTGCAAAGCGCTGACCAAACGGTATAGTAATTAGCGTGCTAGCTTCTAGACTGCGAGGTTGCGGGTTCGAGTCCCATGTAAGGCATGAGTGTTTGTAAATGTATGTTGGCTTGTCAAATGACGAATGTTTCGGCGCATTATAGCTCTCCTGTTGCTGACGGCGCCAGATAATCTGAAAACAACCAACCTAGCCTGCAAAGTACTGATTTCCTATAGGGTTTCCGCCGACCAAACGGTATAGTGATTAGCGTGCTAGCTTCTAGACTGCGAGGTTGCGGGTTCGAGTCCCATGTAAGGCATGAGTGTTTGTAAATGTATGTTGGCTTGTCTAATGACGAATGTTTCGGCGCATTATAGCTCTTGTGTTGCTGACGGCGCCAGATAATCTGAAAACAACCAACCAACCTACAGGGTTTCCTCCCAATGATCCCAATTGTGTAACAATTGCCCTAAAGATATGAAACGTGGTCGCTTGGAGGCAACAATTAGATTTCATAACTTCTTTTGGCTAACCATTTTACTTGGCAGGTGATTTTTTTTTTTTTAACAACGCTTAGTTGTTTCTTAAAGATATCAATTTTTTGTAGAGTTTGTTAACTTCGAGATGACTGATACGGTCGATGGATGTTTTAAAATGAATAATATTGTCACTCACAACACAAATTTGCGTAAGCGACAGCTACGTTAACTTCCCATGCAATTTTTTCGGTGGAGAGCAACAGCAAATACCTTGATGCAATATTGTAGAGAATATCAGTGATATTCTTTTCAAAATTTTAGAATTTATTTATTCACTTTGTCAGTTTCAAAACTCTTTTGCATCGAGACTTGAAGCGGCGAGAATGCCGCTTCAGGTTATTTCACTTGAAATAGTCACTCTTCTTACGCAAAGAAAACAATTTTACTCAAAAATAAAAACCTATTCGTTTTAAACATGCAATAGCATATCAAAAATGTAAATGTTTATAAAACATACAATGGTATACTAAAAATATAAGAACTAGTTTTACTTATGAATTGCTTCCGGAATACCATCTTTGTTTATAAATGCATACGGAAAGAATACATCTGCAAAACGAGGTTCGTTTTCAGTTCGAAAAATAACGTAATTACTATAATTTTAATGAAAGTTTAAGCGATCTTCAGTTGTGTACCTATTAAGATGGTAGGCTAGTGACTGGTTTCAAACCAACCAGACAGACTCATTGATATATTTAAAAAAAAAAATTAAATGTGAGTGGTTGTATAACTCAAAGTTGAAACGCTTTTTTTCAGAGCTTTGTGATAAGCATACAATTTACTTGAAAAAATATGTAAATAATAAATTATTTCTAAGTACACTGTTTTAATAGTGCGACTTAAGATATCAAAGTCACGCGTTTCGTTACATTGAACAAAAGAAGGATATCCGAAATCGGTCAACTAATTTCAGTCATTGATAATTACACTGGTTGAAATCCCTGATTTCAGGAACCAATTCCTATAGAGGTAAAAACCCTAGTTCTTAATGGAACATATACAGAAAGGTCACTCTCAATCAGCTGAGAAAAATAAAAATAATGACCAAAATTCGTCAAACCATTTCAGCTGCCAGACTCAAATTTTGGTCAAAACTAGAAAAAGATGGAACATAACAAAACTCCATTGACTGAAGTAATCTCTGGGCATTTTCCCTCTTATTCAGAACTTACAGTTATATTGGTATTTTTCATCTACAGGGCAACACGATGGCAAAAATAATAATAATCAGGATTCTATCTATAGTGGAGCTAAGTTGTGGGATCGAAAACTGACCTGAGCCCCCTTGGTCAATATAATCTACACTTGCAGGTTCTACTGCTTTAACATTGGGCCGCATTCCTAGACACATTTTGCAACCACACTTAATTTGATATCTTTGGTGCATGCATATATTCGATCTTTTTCCATAATATCAAAGAATATTCTCCTCGGTCAACCATATGCAGTTGTCATCAAATTTACTCTCATCGATCAATTTTGGTTGGTTAATTGTTTTCAGATTATCTGGCACCGTCAGCAACACGAGGGCTATAATGCTCCGAAACATTCGTCATTAGACAAGCCAATATACATTTACAAACACCCATGCCTAACACGGGACTCGAACCCGCAACCTCGTGGTCTAGAAGCTAGTAAGCTAACCACTATACCGTTTGGTCTGCTCGATCAATTTCGGAAACCTGTGTATTTAAAATTCTGTACCTGTCTATCCAACATACAATTCATCTCTTTTTTCTGTCTCTCATTGTTTCACAATTACAACTTTTAAAAGTTAGAGAGTTCTTTCTGAAAAACCCTGCAGATGCTGATAATTTTGAGATTTTTTACATACATTCGATCTTTTTCTATTATGTCAAAGAATAATCTCCTTGGTCAACCATATGCATTTGTTATCAAATTTACTCTCATCGATCAATTTTGGAAACATTTGTATTTAAAATTCTGTACCTGTCTATCCAACATACAACTGATCTCTTTTTTCTGTCTCTCATTGTTTCACAATTACAACTTTTAAAAGTTAGATCTTTCTGAAAGACCCTACAGATGCTGATAATTTTGAGATTTTTGTTCTGCGTTGATGAGTTGTTTTCCCTCACAATTACACAAGCAATTGTGTTACAAAAAATAATAATAATAAACTGTAATCAATAGTTAATGAAGAACTTTTTTTTTTTGTTTTTTAGAATGCCATGTTATCAATTTGATAAATTAATGAAGTTGAAAGAACTGCAAAATTTGAACTGGCAAGTATGTAAAAAAATTTATGTAGAGAGATACCCTTTTTCATCAATAAGGATTCACAGTAGTTTTCATAAAAATCATCGGGAATGCTGGGTATCATGGCCTTGTTCAACTTGCGCCTTTGATTTGTTGTGATTCGTTGGATTGTATATTTTAGGGTGTAAGTTACACATATGACATACTGAAGCGGAACTTCATTACAACAAGATCTAGAGAATCGTCATTCTTTTTTTTCCAAGAAGATAGTGAATTACAATTATTGTTATTATTATTTCAGAAAACCCCAAGCCCCCACGAATTGTTTCGTTACAGCCTCCAACTGCAACAATCAAAGAAGGAGAAGCAGTTGTTTTCTGGTGTGAAGTAAATAGCAAACCAGGATTGAAGTTGCACATAAAGGTATCTATACAAACTATTAAATTTGTCTTTGTAAAATCATAAAATGCATTTAACAAACGGTCCAAAATATCAATAATTTCAAGAGTGACAAGAAAAAATAAAAGATGAATGGAAAAATTAAATGCACCTATTAACACAAAAGTTTTAGTGAATATGGTAGTTAAGTGAAATTTTTTAAAAATTTAAAATGTGCATCTGATGAAAATGCAAAAGAATTGACTAGAGTCGAAGTTCTAAAGCATCAAATCAAGCAAATTGATATTGTATTTTGTAATAAAGTATTCTGAAGTTGTGACTGAAACAAAGTGTTAGACAGTAAATTATAATTTTTGTACAATACTATACAAAATTATAAGCAAGACATACGTATGCAAAGAGCTTAATTTAAGGACTTGAAACTGAAAAAAAAAATAGCCACAGTGTGGAAAAAATAACAATTTCGTAAATTGCATCTTTTTCAGTGACTCAGAAATTACCGGAACTTGATATTGAATCAGCTCTATTTTAATAAATACATTAACTTAATGCAATCAATTCAATCGGAATATTTTTATAATAGTAATAGTTTAACCTTTTAATTGGGGTTATATCAGGGTTCCACATGTTCAATATGAGGTTAGCTTTACATTTGAGAGCCTGAGAAACAAAGGGGTCCAAGTGACTTTTCTTAACTTTTGAGAAAATACACTTTGAAGTTTTTTATTTATATTAAATTTGTATGGAAATTATTTGTTGTTCAAATACTAACCTCTGGAATGAAGATATCACTAGTTTTCATAGATTTAAATATAAATAAGAAACTTTAAAGTGTATTTTCTTGAAAGTTCAGAAAAGTCACTTACACCCCTTTGTTTTTCAGTCCCTCAATTCTTATAAGATTGCAATATCTTAACATTTCAAACTTTCTTGACATTGTATTGAAGACTTTGGCTTCAATATCCATTTTATAAACCCCATAACAATGCCCTAAGTATTTATTTTAACGGATTGGATTAGGATATTCTACAAAATAAGCACCAACCTATATTAGTTTTGCAATAAATATTTCATCTTAACGAAATTTTTTATCAAAAGGAATTAAAGTAACACTTATTTTCTTAATTTGATTTCCTTCATATAGTGGCTTAAACGACTAAATAAGGAAGAAATCGGAGATTCCTTAAATTTGGACCACACACTTTTTCGCTTGGGAAACACTTTCTATCGACCTCTGAATTTGTCTGATGAAACCAGCACCAACATAGGAGTTGACAAATCGAAACTGTTGATACGAAATTCATGCAAAGAGGATTCTGGAACTTATGTGTGCCTAGCACTTAACGATAAGGGTTTCAATTTCAAAAATGTTACTCTGACTGTCATTAGCACAGGTAATTTCTTCACAATCTTATTATTTGATTTTTTAGTCGTCTAATTGCAAAATCAGTTATGCGCATACAGAAATGAAATTGGTCTGAGGCCGCCATTTTGTTCTAAATTTTCTCTTCTGAAACCTTACCTTAAAAAGATTTTGAAAAAAAATAAAAAATAGTTGTTATTTATGAGGCCTCAAAAATAACGTTATTGAGAAACCAATGGTGAAGGAGAAATGTTTCGTCTCACAGAAGTGCACATAGTTGGATTTGAAAATGCACTGTTAAATTGTTAATTCCTAATAGTATACTCAAAAATTGCATAACAATATTCCAAGTAAAATAATTATTGACCAAAGTAGAAATACATGCTGAAAAGAATGAGGTTTATGGGCAAATTTATATTTGCATTGGAAAGCAACTAATGCCCCGCATATTTGATAGTAAATATCTACTACTCTTGATATGTAAATCTATAACCAATCAATAAAATCTATAATCTATATAAACGATCTTTAATAACTCTTGATTTGTAAATGTTCGACAAGAAAAGTGAACTAGTAGAAAAAAATGCGTGTCTGCACATAATTTTTTTTTAATTAACGAAAAAAATGGAAAGTAACCTATAGCAGCATATACCATACGTACTCTTAAAATGTTTAAATATTAATTATGTTTCTCTTCCGCAGTCAAATCCTTCTCAGCTCCTTCCTACTTCTCCTCAAGGGATACCTCATTCATTGTGACTGCACTAATTGCTATAGGGATTGTGTTGCTCGCAGTCGTCTTGGTTTTATTTTTCTGCTGTAGAGGCAAGTCCCAAAAGCGAGCCCGTACGAGGCCCGCGACTGGTGCAGAATATATTAAACAAAAGGCTCCACCAGTTCTAAAACCAGGGAAAGAGGCATACGCTGAACTTGGCGATCTGCAATCCAAGTCAAAACTTTTGTACCCGGAATCCATTTACAGTTTCGAGACCGAAAATCATATTTCGAAATCGGAGCTTGTGAAAACATCGTTTCATTGACACAAACTTGAATCTGTAAAAGAGACGGTGAAGGCATTTAAAAACTTGAGACAGATTCAAATGAGAGGCGAGAGATGACAAAGACTTTCGATGCAGTTTCTACATTTGACGAGATAGGACGAGAAGTCCAAGTTGGCTGACTCTTGATCTTAAAGCAGTATCAACCGAAGGAAAAGCAGTATTAGTTCCTAAACTCTTATCTAGACTAGCATAATCCATGATATCATCTCTCTACTGGATTTGGTCCTCAATTACACGGTCAACAGACTAGAAGAAAATAACTAGCAATTGATCCCTTGAAGGCGTTTGATTTTGTGCTACATGCAGCCGAGGTAGCCAATAGAACAACTACTTCAAGGTTTTGTATTCATTGTTTATCATACATGAGGCAGGGAGCAGGGGGGGGGGGGGGCACGTCTCTCATTTAAACTGTAGCTCTGCTTCTTTATTACGCTACTTTCTTATTGTGAAGTAAAACAAGCAAAATCATGTTTAAAATTCACAATGCATTTTATTGCACCTGTAGATATTCATATATTGATGGTTTTAAATATAAAATCCACTAAAATTGTGTACCTTTATTTTTTAAAAAAAATTACATCTTGTGACGCTAGAAGTAAGAAAGATTACAGGAATAAACTGAAAAAATCAAATTATTGAGCAGTTATAAAATATTTTTGCATTTTTACAGAATCATTGAAAGCATTGAAAACAAAGACACCAAAGAAAGTCACCACTAAGATCTCCTTCCCAAAGATTTTAACTGTATAGTCTATTTTATTTAAGATTTTTCATACATCCACTATTTAGCTCAGAAGCCTTGCGGTATGCTGTAAAAAACTAGAGACCCTTTATTGGATTGGATGTTTAGGGTTTAATTTGATACCTACATCAGAATACAATAGCAAACATCTTAACATCTAAAATGAGTCGCAATTTTAAGGGGAGGCACTTTCTAGCTAGGAGGTCATTCAAATTAACAAAGTACTCTGTATATAATAGTGGGTCGGATTTTTATTTACATTTTTTAAACACTATAGTGCGGAAAACTTGCCTCTAAGACTAAGGATAATGCGAAAAAAAAAATTCGTTTACATTTGTGGTAGCGCATTGACCCCAAACTTCGAAGAAATATACGATTTTCATAATTTTCCTAATAAATGTAAAACCATCATGTAACTTCTTTAAAAAATAAATATATGCATATGATAGTAGAACAAAGTATAGGAAATATAAATAATGGAAAAAAGAGTACATTTTAGAAATTATTAATAGCGTATTACACTAAAAAAAAAATATTTTTTCAAAAAAATTGACAAATTTCAATTGAAACTAAAATATTTTTCTGGATGTGGAAAATTTAAGTTTGTAATAAAATATGAATGTATTTCATTACTAACTGAAATTTTGCACTATCAGAAAAAAGTTTTGTTTCAATTGAAATTTGTAAATTTTTGTAAAACAAAATGTGTTTTTTTATGTGTAATACGCTACTAATATCTTTAAGACCTTTTCTTGTCTATCATTTCTTTTGCAAGCTTGAAATGAGATTTGCTTGAAAAACTTGGCATTGTATGACACTTGAGAGATGTGTTGTTCTTATAAAGCCATCTTTGGAATTGGAATCGACGACTTTTTGTGACGGTTACCTTCGGTTACCAACTTAACGCATCGTTCCACTGCTTGGGTGATACATTGGGGTTTGTCAAAATTCCACTCAATCACAGTTCCATCCGTTTCGACTTTAGACCAAATCTCTTGATCGATGACTCTTAGCAGAAAAGGTGGTGGTGAAAGTGGAGTAGTGTCCAAGTGAATTAATTTGATGTCATCTGTAGCTAAGAAATTGATTTGGGTGATTTTACACTCCTGATTGAACTTGTTTTAAAAGCTAAGAACCAGATTCCGTGGTCGTGGATCATGTTTCACCCTCATCTGGATCTGTTCAAAACAATGCCATAATAGCATTGTTCTTAATTGACTCAAGTTAGACTTTTACCTCATGAACTGGATGTGATAGCACCATTACTAATACGGGGTGGAAAACGGTATTCTTAGCCAAATTGAAAAACAAGTTAAAAGACCACTACAGTGGGGTGGGCACCTCTTATACTTAAATGAATTGACGTTCTGGCATTTGTTTAAATGTTTAAATGACTAAACTCATACTGTGCGGCGCAAAAGTTTATGCACAAGCTAAATGTTTTAATAAAATGAAAAATATTCTCCGGAATGCATTGAAATTTGTACTGTATCTAAATAATTGGAGTACAAATTCTTGTTTAAAATTCGGAAACAATTCTTTGAATTGAAAATAATAAATTATAAAAAATCTAAATTGTGATGCCGCAAAAGTTTATGCACAAAAACGAAATATTTACATTTCACAAAGCATAAAAGTCCTTTAGTAGTCTATGGTGTTTATATTGCACCTGATGAGATCGAATAAACGATTTTCCATTGATAACACGAGATTATGAAAGGTTTCGAGTAAGAGTCTGTACCAGACTTCCTCGATCGCTGATTTGAGCTTTTGCATTGAGTAATGCTGCTTCTCATTCTTGTAGACGTCACTTTAGAGGATACCCCAGATATTCTCTATCAGATTGAGATCTGGGCTGAGTGCTGACCTGCTGACCAGTACATCACACTGATTTTTTGAGATCTAAGCCATGCTTTTGCACAGTACCCCCCAAAAAAAATCCGAACGATGGCTATATCTTGGTTCTAATTATCGTAGAATCTTACGGTTTGCACCAAAATGATTTGCTTACGATTTTCTATATATCTGATGCAAAATTTTTTTCTTAAAGGACCATTTACTAAGTAAAAGTAGCGCTATCTTCGAAAATTTCAATACGAACCCCTATTTTTTAATCATTTCATTCGATTTAGAATACATCATTTACTCTAAATACGAAATTTCAATGTAATATGTTGAAAAACACGTCATTTATGAGCGAAAATGTTTCGACCATTTTTTGACCGATCTTCAGGGAGAATTTCCATAAAACGAAAGGTATTTTTAAGGTTCTACTTCACATCGGGA
Organism: Linyphia triangularis; assembly: GCA_963978545.1. Lineage (NCBI taxonomy): Eukaryota > Metazoa > Arthropoda > Arachnida > Araneae > Linyphiidae > Linyphia > Linyphia triangularis. Next base: position 80,381,928 of record OZ021721.1, on the reverse strand, counting down.
GAAATCGAACGGTCAGTGCGGCGTTTCACCCGAAGTTAAAAAATACCAATATTAGTCTAAAACTGCATAGAAACTACTTGGATTTATTGTGTCATGTTTAAGATTAATACAAAAATAGCAAGTAAACGCAAAAGTAACATAATTTATTTACAACATTAAAGATGTGCATTGTTCACACGAAATAAATAAAATATCGAAAACTGTAATTGCAGAAGTATAACATATACTACTGATAATTAGAAAATTAATAAATATAAAATGTAGGCATTAGTAAACAGTATTCAGCAAAGCGTGATTATTTTACAGAAACATTTCACTGTAAACACAAATGTAACTTGATCGTTGAAATTATTTATAAAATGAAAAAAATCACCTGATTCAGTAAAATTTTAAAAGGATAACTTATTGAAATTGCTTAAAAAATGTGGTTTTAAATAAATGTAATTTAAGAAAGTAATTTTTTTTTAAAAAAAAGGACACTGTTGAAAACCACACAAAACATATGTTCCACGATTCTAAACACGTCAGACAGATTAAAAAGTATATATAAAAAATAAAACTGCTTTGTTTGTATAAAATAATATTTCTTTTTGTAATTTCAAGAAATTCTGTTCTTATTCACCCCATTTTACGATAATTGAACGTTGTGCGATTTTCTACACCTCTAGTTTACCTTGAATTAATCTTTGATAGTTTTCAAAAGTCGTCTACTATACGGTAACTTAAAGTGAGCGTTTTTTACATTTTCGCTAAAAAATCGAGAGCTAAAAGTCAAAATGGAAAGAAAAAAATTGTGTGGGGGTTTTAGACCATAGTAAATCTAATAAAAGCAAAAAAATATATATATGTTTCCATTCAAAAAATTTTTTTAATTGTTTTATTAATTAATAATTAATAATTAAAAAAGAAATGGATGCAAAAGTTTATTGATATTTATGTTTCTCAATTTACAAACTATCTTTTGAAAAAAAAATTACTGAAATATATTAATTATTTAAGTATTTATGACCAAAAAACCAACTTTTTTATTTAACATTAATTTATCATTTTCTTTTGATCATTTAAATTACAAACCATTCATTAGAAAATTACGAATTTTTGTATATCGACATTTTTTTGGATGCTGAATCCAAATATGGGATAATATTATGAGGTTGCTATTGAACTTTTTAAAGTTTGGTTCTGTTTTAATATGTAGATGACTCCTCATAACAAAAAAAAAACTACATGCAATTATTAAAAACCTTCCACGATTCACAACGGTACCTTTTGTTTGTTATTTCAACCATTAGAGCACAAGATATAGCCATCGTTCTGAATTTTTTTTGGGTACTGTACAACGGGAAGTGTGTATCAATGCATTGTCCTGCTGAAAGACCCAGTTGAGACCACCTAGGAGTTCACTAAAAGGCAACAAATACTCACTCATAGTTTTCTGTTACTTTTTTGAATTTCATCTCCTATTTAGGAGGCAAAGAGACGTTTGTCCATTGTAGCCAAAAGCGCCCCATACCATGAACGTGCCACCACCTTATTGTCTGCTGAATATGCTCTTTGGATCTTTCCTCAAGTCACGCCAATAGAATGCGAACTCATCTGGACCATTCAAATTCCATTTTTTTTTTCCATCCGAGAAAATAACACTAATCCATTCGTCACAATATTACATATGCTGTTTTGCCCGTTAAAGTCTTGCTTGTTTGTGACATTGTTTCAGAAAAGGATTACGAGCTAATTTTTGTTTTTTGATGAATCTTGATTCGATTACTCGTCTTCGTAGGTGTCACGTGCTATTTTTTTTTTTATCCAAATCTATTTTTTATCTGATTAAGAGACAAATTATCAGTTAGAGACACTCTTTTAATTCTTCTATCCTCACGAAATGTGGTTTTTCTCGGCCTTCCTGAGCGATTTTTCATTTTTAAATTGTTCTTAACGTTGCAAATCACTATAAATACCACGTTTTGACAGATTTAAAATGAGTGAAATTTGAAAAATGGATTTACCTTCAGCTTTCAGCTTCCAAACTTTCAAAACTTTTTCAGGCGAGAAATGTAGAGATTTCGGCATTTTGATAACTCGTGCAGCGATCTCTGCACTTAATGGTTAATGAAAAAAATCCCACCGATCTTCCACCAATCACATTTAAAGAAATATTTGCATAAAATCTCATTTGTGCATAAACTTTTGCGACATCAAAAAAATGTTTTTTTGTAATTTCTGATTTTCTTTACGATGAATTTTTTTCAAACTTGAGGTATATATTTATAATCATAGTATTCACCTGCAGTCGATATTTGAAAGCGTTCTGTTGTACAATTTTCTTTTTATTAAAATATTTGCGTTGTGCTTAAACTTTTGCACCGTACTGTATAGTCATCATATTGGCACACTTCTCAGTAATATGATAAACTCACAGTTGTAAATTTTGACAGTGTAGAATGTGAAATTTTAGAAATTGATCTGAAAATTTTAAGAGAAGATCAACAATACCTTCTGGGGATAAGTTCTGAATTATAATCATTCAGTTGACATTCTGGCATTTGTTATCCAAAGGATTGATCTTTTCATGAACCAAATCCACTTTCTCATTCAAGATGGTTAAATACAATCGGCAAATAGAGTTCTCCGATTGTATTTAAGTAGTGAAAACTCAACGGATGTGAACATAAAATATTTTTTCTTTGATCCTAAAATCATATATGCGTGTATGGTTTAATACCAAGATACTTCCCAAATTGGTCCAGAACATGTATTTAAAGGTGTAGAATATTCAAGATTCTTGCCAGAAAACTTACTAAATCGTTTGAACATTGAGAGAAACACTTTGAGAGAAAAATTTTAAATTGAAAGGCGAATTTTGCCCATCCAAGAAGTATGATAGTAGATAAAAGGGATCATATATAAGAGAGGTTTCAGAAGAATTTCAAAGGCTTAGCTTCTAAAAGAAATCCAATTAGGAGTTTCCAAGCATCCAAAATCAATTCCCTAGCTACATACCACAGTGAAATGATTCACTGAGACACTACTACACTTTCACTCCCACCTTTTCTGCAAATATTCACTGATCAAGAGATTTGGTTTAAGATCCAAACAGATGAAGCAGAGGAACTTTGACAAATTCCCATGTCACACCCTAGCAGTGGAACAATGCGTTAAGTTGGTAACTGAGGCAGCATAAAAAAAATTGTCGGTTCCAAGTGCAGAGTTGATTTTATAACAACACTTCTTTCAAGATCTAGAATGTCAAGAGTTTCCAGCAAATCTTATTTCAAAATTCCAAAATAAATTAAAGACAAGTAAAGGACTCAATGGTATTAGTATAGAGTATTACACATACAAAAAACAATTTTTTTTTTACAAAAAATTTCAAATTGCACATAAAACAAAAAAAAATTCTGATGGTGCAAAATTTCAGAGTGTAACAAAACATGGTCATACTTCATAACAAACTGAAATTTTACAAATGCAGAAAGTGTAAAACGCTACTAAAAAATTGTAAAATGCATTTTTTTTTGTCATTTATTTATATTTCCTGTAGTTTATTCTAGGAAGCCCAGTGGCGCAAGTGTGGTAGCGCATTGCGCTATCACGCCACTGGTCCGCGGCTCTATCACTGGACTGGTCAAGTTTGACTCAGCCTTTCATCCCTTAAATGGGTCGATTAAATGAGAACCAAGCATGCGCCTGGGAACTATACACTGGGGAGTTCCGTGTCATACTGACCATCTGACCAGAACATTGCTGTATGGCACCCCGAGACCCATGGTCAAGTAAGCTGGATTGGGCACAGCAGGCTCCAAGGCCCCCCACGGGGCTATTACACCACTGATTTTAATTTTAGTTTTTTACACATTATTCTACTTATAAATGCCTATATCTGCTGTTTATAGAAGTTATTTGATTTTTTCCATTTATTAAAAAAATTATGAATATCGGAAATTTCTTCAAGGTTAGGGTCAATATGGACTACCGGAAATGTAAATTTTTTTCATTTTTTTATTTTTTTTTTCATTTAACTTATCTACCCTACAGGCAAGTTTTCCGCACTATAGCGTTTAAAAAAAAAGGTTGTTTTCGGCCCACCCTAGTCTTGAATAGAAGAATATATTAAAATGTCCTAAGTAACATGAAACGTACTTACCTTGAGATACAAGAATATATGTAAATATTTATATTGAAAAATGCAGCGATTTAATAATTAGGCTTGGAAATTAAAATAACTTAATTACATTTCAGAATCAAATCGCATTTGACATTTTTTTTTATCACTACAACCGTAAGAAAGCAAATATGAGTATGAAGCACACACATCAAGGTACTTTTCTAACCCTCCTCACAAAGCTCAATAGCAGCGGTTCCAAACAAATGGGCCGTGAGTCACAAGTGGACCGTGAGTAGCGTGGTACTGGTCCTTGGACGCTGATCGAGAATCTACCCCAAGATAAATATTATACAGGGATGAGATTGATCAGAGAGCAAAAAGGAGGAAATCCCAAAACTCGTTAAAAAAGCTAGCGGAAAGGGCGATATCCAAAAGTTTGTCAAAAAAGCTCGTGGAAGGAATAATACACAGAAATTCTACAAAAAAGTATGCAGGAAGAATGATTCCCCAATTTTAAAGATACAATGAAATTTCTCATATTATATAATAATTACATTTCAAATATTAGGGAAAAAATTAACATGCGCCACATATTGTTCTCAAAACATAGTACTCTAGTATTCTCCTAATTTCAGTTACAAAAAAGATCAGGAAAATGCCATCCATATATACTACAGATAAAGTTGTCTAAATTAAAAGGCGCATAAAACTGTAAAATCTGCTTATTCTGCTTCTTTTAAAAGTACAACCCAAATTTAAATTAATAGAATTACGGAACTTTCTAAGCAAAACTTGGCAATGCGTCGTGTAAAATGAAGATATGCAAATTAAAAGAGTGACGCATGTTATTCAGGAATTAGCAAAACAATTTTCAACAACTATACAGATATTATTTTAACAATTTAAGGGTCGTTAACACATTTAAAAATCATATGGATTTTTTATATTGGTCAAAAAATTAGAATAATCAATTCATTCAATATGAATTTGAAAAGCAGACAAAATATGTGCATGCCTGTTAACCGATAGTTTGCGACAAGTATAATAAAGCTTGGCGCTCGAAAAATTTTACATAAGTCTTTTGCTGAAAATGGGTCGTCAATGTGATATTTCTGAAATAACGAAATCGTTTATTTTATCATAGTTTAAAGCTGGAAAGAAAATACAGTTTATCTCCGATCAAATGAATGTTTCACAATCTACGGTTTCGAAGATTTTAAAAGAATATAGCAGAACTGACCAACTAAAAAGTAACTGAAGTAAATGTGGTAGAAGGCTTGTATCAACTGTCAGAGATGAACATAAATTAAAACGAATCATCCCAAATAATTGCTTTAAAACTATTTATACATTAATAAGTGTGGAAAGAATTTGGAGTTGTCGTGCTTAAGTCAACTACACTTAGGCGTTGGCATAAATTTGAGTTTTAATCGCGGGTCCCCAAAGTAAGCCAGATGAGCTTCTTTTTTACACCAGAAGAGTCAAGCACTTCTCTGCTTCATGTTCATCTATGGTTTTACTCTGGAGAGCCACGATAGAAACTCAAATTTATGCAATCGCCTAAGTGTAGTTGACTTTGACACGACCACTCCAGTTCCTTTCCAACACTTCTTAATGTAAAAAACAGTTTTAAAGAGATTAATTTGGTATGTTCATTTTAATTTGCGTTCACCTCTAGCAGTTGTTACAAGCTTTCTACTACATTTACTACGGTTACTTTTTAGTTGGCCGGTTCTTCTATATTCAAAACTGTAGATTTTAAAACATTCATTTGATCTGAGATAAATAGTTGTTTCTTTCCAACTTTAAACAATGATAAAATACACGATTTCGTTGTTGCAGAAATATCATATTGACGACCCATTTTCAGCAAAAGACTAACGTAAGATTTTCCGAGCGCCAAGCTTTATACTTATCGCAACCTATCGGTTAACAAGTATGCAAATATTTTGTCTGATTTTCAAATTCATATTGAATGAAATGATTATTCTAATTTTTTGACACATATAAAAAATCAACATAATTTTTAAATATGTTATTGGCCCTTAAATTGTTCAAATAATTTCTGTATAGTTGTTGAAAATTATTTTGCCAATTCCTGAATAACATACGTCACTCTATTAATTTGCATACCCAGTAAAAACACGGACGATGGCCGCTTCACGGCTAGTTGCTGGCAGTACTGGGTGGGTGATGGCCACGTAATTCCATCAATGGCACACTCGCGGTTCGTTACTGGGATACCATCAGCTTATTTTTTCTAGGCCAACCTCTTCTTGTCCGTTGATGGCCCTCCAGCACTTTAGTAATATAACTGGTGGCAACGGTTACGTCATCGTATCGTGCCTTCTGCGCATGCGCATGATTGTTTTGAACTTTCGTAAACACGACATTTTTTTCACTTGATTTTCTAGTAGCCATTGCATGCAGACAAAATTGTTGCGTTTGTGATATCTTCTGGTTTGGTTGTTGTTTTATGGCGCAAAGGCAACACAAGGGCCAGTGATATCTTCTGCGTCATTATTTTTCTTTTATTTCATTGAAAACGTGAACATCGAACAATTGTTTTTATTTCATTGAAGAAAAGGATCGGGAAATATTCATCATGGAAGGAAATCGACGAGTAAGTAATAAATTTTTTTATATTTTTCCTTATGTTGTAGCCGACCAAACGGTATAGTGGTTAGCGTGCTGGCTTCTAGACCGCGAGGTTGCGGGTTCGAGTCCCGTGTAGGCATGGGTGTTTGTAAATGTATATTGGTTTGTTAAATGACGAAATGTTTCGGCGCATTATAGCCCTCGTGTTGCTGACGGCGCCAGATAATCTGAATACAACAACCAATCCTTATGTTGTATTCAATTGTATTTTACATAATTATACGATATGTCGTATATATATGAGGACAACATTTATGCACGACATAATGTATATTTGGTTCAGTATGCATCGTGTTGAACGAACATTAACTAATATTCTAGCCTTCAACTGCTGTATGCGGTCTAACAGACCGCGAGTCATTTTTTGTGGAATGCTTCCATCCCCTAAAATATTTCATCTTTGACTTTAAAATTATTTTCCCGATACTATGTTTCTTAAATTTTAATCTGATGTTCATTAAATTGTTTGGCGCTTTAGAGACCACATGTTGCCCTTGCGCCAAAAATATCAAACTACCCAACCACAGCAGTTAAGGGCTAGTTTTGTTTCGAATGTTTTGATATATTTAATGTAAGTGTATAGGTGCATAATCCAAACCACGATTCCTTCCAAATACTAGCTTTTAATTCTTTCCCTCCTTCGTGTTACTTATTTCCTATGTATAACGATTTTTGTACTGCAGATTAGAGCCAAAGATATTTAAATAATGATAATAATAATTCTAGATAGAATGTTGTTAGTCTGGTTTTTGGTTTTGTTTATACGCTTAACGACTTATTTTTGGGCATAATAACGGGTAATCAGGCCGGGGACTACAGTTTAATGTGGATTCCGAACCACAATGAACATCCATGCCTAATCCAGGATTCGAACCCAGTAGCTTTGGTCTGCGAGGCCAGAGCGCTAACCACACAGCCACTAGGTCTACGTTGTTAGTTTGGGTTAGTTTGGTTTTCAATTTGGAAGTTTTTATCTTGTATCCATCTAATGGAACAGTTTCGAAGTTGCTTACTAAAGAGTAAGAACTAATGTTACAGACCGCCGAAGCAGGATACTTTTGTCCATCGGTTAGCTGTGGAGATAGCGCTCTGGCCTCGCATGCTAAAGGTGCCGGGTTCGAATCCCGGGTTAGGCATGGATGTTTGTTGTGATTCGAAATCCACGTTAAGATGTAGGTCCCGGTCTTATTAGCCGGTCACTGTGCATAAAAATAGGACGTTGAGCGTACGAACCAACCAACTAATGTTACAGAATAACTCCTGTACTAAATTATTACTGATTTTTGCTCAAAATGCATTATGATGTATGCTTATAATAATTTTAGGGGATGTTTCACTACTTGTTTAACGCCGACCAAACGGTATAGTGGTTAGCGTGTTAGCTTCTAGACCACGAGGTTGCGGGTTCGAGTCCCGTGTTAGGCATGGGTGTTTGTAAATGTGTGTTGGCTTGTCTAATGACGAATGTTTCGGCGCATTATAGCCCTCGTGTTGCTGACGGCGCCAGATAATCTGAATACAACCAACCAACTACTTGTTTAACATTTGAAGCTAGCAACTTAGTGGAAGGAATTTTGTTAGAGTAAACAAAAACTAGATAGGTATGTTTGTAAGATGTCGAAAGACATTGCTTGGTGAAGTTACTCAAAAGTGAAAAAATTATTAATATTTGTATGTATTAGGAATGATATTTTTCAAAGTTTTAATTATGGCAGAGAATTGAATAACAAATAGGAAAATAACTGGTTGGTTGTTTTTAGATTATCTGGCGCCGTCAGCAACACGAGGGCTATAATGCGCCGAAACATTCGTCATTAGACAAGCCAACATACATTTACAAACATCCATGCCTTACACGGGACTCGAACCCGCAATCTCTTTGTCTAGAAGCTAGTATGCTAACCACTATACCATTTGGTTGGCGGAAATATAACTGGAAAAGATATATTTCTCTATTATAGTAACTTCATCGGGGGTGACTACTATAATCAACGCCAAAATACGAGAATTTCTCTGTATATGTCATGGGCAAAACTTAGTTGGTTTTAACTTAAATTTGTTTACGGAGGTCATTTTTTTTTAAATTTGAATTTAGATTCATTTGCATGTGTTTCAAATGCTATAATGCAAAAGCATAATAATTAGTGGTGCTATTAAATCACCTAATGAAATAACTGTGAAGCTGATAAAAGAGTTCCAAGTTCCTGACTTTCCTTACAAGTCATTTCGTTAATTGGATTAAATAAAAAGTTAATATTTTCAAAATTCATTTTAAGTAAGCAAAATTATATTGCAGAATCAATATATGTTTTATATTTTCAAAGCATTAGTGGAGTTGCACTTTGTTTTCCAAAGGGTTTCCTATTTGGTAAAATTAAAATCCAACCTACTTAAATCAGTGGAAACTTTTCCATTATTCTTCCATTCGATCCCCTTCCGAACCAACACTTCAAGTCCATAAAAAAAAAAAAAAAAAAAAGAGCGCGAAAATTAGTGGATCGTTCTTGTCTTTCTTCCCCCTCCACTCCTTGCCTTCCCTCAGCATAACTTGCTGCAAAACGCGCTTTTCAAATCGTTCAGAAAAAAAGTTTTAGTCTATCTGACAACTATTCTTTTCAGCTACGCTATTTGGACGCTATTTTTTAAATACATACAGATCATTGATCCCGCTTTACTGAAACATCTTTGAACTTGGTTCTCTTGTCAACTTGCTTTCCGGGAGTTCCGGACCTTTCATTAGGAACATTAAGATTAAAAATCAAGCTAAACATTAATTATTGCATTGCATGAATGTGTTTTATCCTAGTGGGCTCCCTGTCCTGTATGTAGCTTCACAAATATGAGTATAATATCATTTTAAAGCTACTAAGTTTGAAAAAGCTGGTATTTTCAATCAGCACAAAATTTGAAATAGAAAGTTTTAAATGAATTACCTGAGATACATCTGTTTTAAATACAGAGTTAAAACTCATACAAATCTGTTTTCTTCAAAAGAATTTAATAATTGCATGATTTGATTTTGTAAAAGAACTTTTGACTTGGAGAAGTTATTGATACTCTGTTTCTTTTATGCAAACTTACTATTGAATGTTTAAATTAATAACATTTGTGAAATCGCTATCATGAGTATGTACAATAGTATATTTCTATTTCAGCTGCTATCAGCCAAACACAAGCTACGATTGGTTGGTTAGTTTATACGCTCAACGACCTATTTTTCTGCACAATGACTACTAATCAGGCCGGGACCTACAGCTTTACTTGGATTCCGAACCACAACGGACATCCATGCCTAATCCAGGATTCGAACCCGGCAGCTTTGGCATGCGTGGCCAGAGAGCAAATCATACAGTCATCAGATGGACCACAAGCTACATAAATGACTAAACAGGCTGAGATAGAAGAGATAGTTAAAAGCGGTTTCTTAGAACGGCGCTTGACAGGAACGGGAGAAGGTCACGGTCGCAACAAATCGAATAAATGACATTTTACCCTAATTTATAATAAATAACAATAAATTTAATCCACGAATTGAGAGCAAAGTGTCCTTGTTTTGTATTTATTTTACAATTGCTGTTTTGTTAATGTTCTTTCAATAATTGTTGAAATAATGGGATTTGCGTGGGAGATTATGTTGAGTACATAACATGATGTAAATTACTTGTAATTCTGACCAAAATTCATGATATAAGTTATTAATAATTGTATCACTACACATTTTCTACCCTTGATGTTTTGAATCATACTTTAAAAATTTGGATAATCTTTATGCAGGAGAACTTCTGAAAAAATTAAGTGGAGGCTGAACATAAATTGGAAAATTATTTGGTTGCAAAAAAACACTTATAGATAGTGCTTGAAAAGAATAGTGTAGAAGTAAATGGAAGATATTTAAACATGGTGTGTTTGTTTAAAGAATTGACAAGTTCCTTCCAATAATTACAGCAATTAATGTAATTTGAATTGTAGATCAACATAATGCAAATTTTCTAGTTTCATAATTGTATTATTCAAGATAATTATTATAAGTTACTGATAAAAATAAAAGTTACAAAAAATCTTATAATCCATGCCACTTATTGAATTTGGATTATATATTTTAACTTTCTGTAATGAGATTTTTTGTGTTGTGTTAACTAAATCTCTTAATGCTTATCTTTTTCAAGCCTAATTGATGTTCACTTCTCATTTAGTGCATTTTGCATGAACATCATCTTTTTGTTCCCTACTTTTATCCGCATATGGATAAAAGTAGGGAACAAAAAGATGATGCTCATGAAAAATGCACTAAATGGGAAGTGAATATCAATTGAGCTTAAAAAGCAGCATGTGGAAAGCGAACCATTATTAGTTTGTCGTGGGATTGCTAATTTCAAATTAATAATATAATGCGAATCTTTAGCTGCTCGTTGTAGTGTTGTAAAGGGCAATCGACATTATAAGGCGAACTTTCGTCGAGTCGATGTGGGATTGCTGACGGCAGCCAGAAAACTGATATTGGGGCACTGTTGGGCCGTTGAAGGCAACAACAATGTTTATGTTTTGGCTAAGCTGCGGCTCAGACAAAATTTTCTTCCACTTAAGGCTGTCAACTGTAGGGCCACTGCAGTACACTTGCGGTTTGGCCAGTAGTTGATGAAGGGGAAGCAGTGGGTAAGTGAAGGCTGGCCATTAAGGCTGGCCAGACATCAACGGCCAATTGCCGGCCCTTACTGCTGGCTCAAGTGTAGGCCAGACGGTCACTTTTATGCACTGAAAAGTAAAGGCCATCCGCTAATGGTCCAGCAGTTTAGGTGATGGCCACAGTCAGTCGTCCACTGCTGGCCCAGATGATTTTTTTTACTGGGTATGTTCACTTTATACGACGCATTTCCAAGTTTTGTTTAGAAAGTTCTGTTATGCTATTGTTTTGAATTTGGGTTGTACTCAGATTTGACAAAATAACCATTATATTTAACTTATTAATGTTAGACAAACCTTTCCATTCTAGCAAAAGTACAATTCAATCAGAATGAAGCATTATAATAAATATTAATCAGTATTACTTAAAAGTATATATTTATTATTTGAACTTTCTTTCAAGATATTGCTGAAAATAACGGAGGTTTCAAATGAGTTTATTAGGAAAGTGCTTCAGCACCAAGGAATCAGGGATCGAGATACATGTCGTACGATCGCATCTACAACACATACATTAACTACATTTCCGGTAAATTCAAATCTCTGTAATTAAGAAAATGATGCATCTGCATTAATTTCTTAAACACATTTTTGTCCAATTATATACTCTATAATAAAACATTTAAAAGATTTTGTCAAAAAGCGATATTGTAGCGTTTTGGAATCGATCAACATTTGTTTGGGTTGTCTGCACACATGTCCAGAACCCTAAGAAACCGAGGTGGTCACTTGCTTCAGTAACCAATCGTAGAAAGGCAGTGCTATTTGCAACCAATCGCAGTACGAGTGTATCCCGGTGCGGCAAACCCTTAGCCTGGATTATTTTTTTCGGGGATGTTATGGTTGAAGATTTAATTAAATACGTATAACAACTTACACAAATTTTTGGGGGGAGAGGGGTCAAAAATTTTATTAACAAATCCTACAATGCCAAAAATCCCATTGACTTATTTGCTTTAACTTTGACCACTTGTTGTTTAGTTTTCTTCTGGTTGTTTCAGCAAAGTGATTATTCCTTTCTATATAGAAAATTATTTTTTTAAACTGTCTTGTACAGTATGCTTTATTAATTACTGACGCGCACATGCACATATTCTTTTAGCTAGTGGGCGTCAATAGTATTTTTTTTTTTAGAAAATAGGTGGTCCGCACAAGCAAAAAGGTTGGGAACTGCTACTCTACAGTACTTGTCCAATGTTCATTAATCTTGATGAAAGAAAAGCCAGTATAGGTATTTTATGGTTTAAATGTATAACACAATGACCCTTTGTTTATTGTTGAAGATTATGCTAAAGGCGAATTCAGTATTGGGTAATTTGACCAGATGTCCCGATTTTGGCAGGACAGTCCCGCTTTTCACCTCGATGTCCCGCAGACCGAATGTCCCGCCAAATTGTACCGCTTTCCCGTTACAGAGTCCCTCCAAAGTCCTTCTTAACAAAACAAAACTGTCTTCAGAACTTGAAAACTAACAGAATGGGTAACTGATGAAGTTTCTGGAGATAGAGAGATTTCATGTGGTTTTTCGATTTTCTTTACTTTCTTTTCAAAAACTTCAGAACTGAAGTTTGGACTTGGCTGGGAGGCAGTTAAAAGTGGCACCCCAAACAAAAAGTAAAGTCTTGGTTATGGTGACTTCACCAAGCAACAAAATGAACCGACCAAAGTAACTACATTAATGTATAACTAATGTTTCAAAATGCATAAAACTCCAAGGAATACCACGAACTGGGGCATTCATTTAAAGATAAAATATAATGTAATGAAAACTAAGATCATATATTAGTATCAAGCTTTGGGGTTTTTTTTATTCTAGAATAAATTCAAACCTGATCAAGGGATAAATGGCTTAATTTTCTGTGTTATGGTTTTTCATAAAATTACTATGCATTTTGTAAGAAGTAGGAAGTTGTACTGCTCTCGCAAAATTTTCCCTAAACACCACCACTTTCTTAATTTCAATAATGTAAAATGAGCAGATTTCATTAATCAAAAACTCACTATAGTTAAATTAGAAAAGAAGAAATTATTCATTAAAAAAGTCAATGCCTGAGACAGAAAGGAGAATTCTAAGTGGAAATGATTTAACCTCATGGGTTGCGAAATTCTAAATCTGCCTCTGCACTGGGCTAGCCCAGGTGCAAGTTATTATTATGCAGCTCAAATTACATACTTTCCAAAAATATGAATTTAATTTGAATAAAAATAAGCAGACTTCCTTTAAAATACATAAGATGAATGCAGACTAGTACATGGGACAGACATTGCACCACTGTACCCATGCCTCGAATTTTTCAAAAATAAACTATTATTTTACCAACATTCAACATTTTGCCATACACTTCATAATCATGTTTTATATTTGTATGTTATATTTGCAAGAAGTAACTCAGCTATAGTAAAATCACGTTTCAAATAGAATGACTCCTATACAATTTGTTTTATATCTATTCATCCCTCTGTTAATTTTTCAATTATGTACATTGGTAAAAATATTATGCTAAGTAGTCAGCGATGCCATTAAAAGCTATTGAGAAAAGTCTAAATTTTTGTTAAAATCACTGCAACAATTGAAAGTAAATAAAAAAAAAAATTGTAATAGATCTACTTCATTTGGAACTAGGGGTGTGGAGGACCATCGCACAACTTTCAATTACACCATAATATTGGCCATTGCATTAAAATTTATTACCGTTACTTACCGTTTTCATATTTTCACTCATTTAAATAATATTTTCAATCATTTAATTATTCAATAGACCTTACATTGTTCTTTCTTGTGCATGAAACAGGAAAAAATCTATCATTGATAGACGATGCTCAAGGGCAGAGAGCTCTGTGTTAAAGGCACTCATTTTTCAACTTTTTATGCTTTTACGCATTTCTACGAAAATTTCCGAGGTGGGGATGATTAGAACACATTAAGAGGCAAAAGCACAGAGATTTTAATCAAAATTGTTAGAGCCGTTTTTTAGTAATTGTTGAAAAACATGATTTTTTCATGATTTCAACCTTATGCTTATGCGCTATTTTGACGAAAACCCTAATGGTAGACTATGGCCACCACTAACACGCAGACCAAATCTGAACACCGTAGGTCAATTTTTTCGGGAGTTATGCAGACCAATTCCACACAGATAGATAATTTTTCTGGACCACTTTTTTGAAATCAAGATGATCCAAAACGGGAGAAATGCAAACAAAAAACAACAAAAAAAAAGGAATTTTTTTGACTAAATGCTCTGCTTGACTCAACCCTATGTAAAAATATGGGTAACTGAAAGTAAAAAGTAGTCACCTTACAAAAAGCAATCATGAAAAGTAGAAATTTGCCCCGAAAAACTTCGTTTCTGGCAAAACTGAAAATCAAATAAAAAAATCATGAAATATGCAGAATATCGATAGATCGATATTTTTTCCATGCAACGATATAGTAACAGATACGATACAGTATTTTTTTTATCGATTTTCTGACCTCTATCGCCAACCTCCAGGATTGCTATCCCTATTACCCTTGGTTCGCTTCAAAATGAGGCATTTAAAATAAGCCTTAGCCAAAAGCTATTTCAGCTGCGTAATTAAGAAAATCCTTGAAAAGTGGTATTGTTCCATGAAACTAAAAATGTTGGATTGCTTATGGTGAACTAGTATAATACTTGCAATATTATTATACTACTGCCTATGTCGAGACGCGTTAAGCAGGGACTGGGGCAACGTAGTAGAACGCCTTTGGATAACAATAAAAATAACAGTCGGCGAAATAGCTGAATTTGCACTGATTAGAAATGAATATATTATTATAAAAAGTTATTTGTTTTTACGTTTTATCCGGAATCCTGAAGTTCTTATTTAATCACTGTGAATTTTCAGCATAGAAACCTTAATATTCTTAATCGAAATTCCGTGCTCAGTTTTTATCGGTATATGTCTGGAAAACGTTCACATATAAATACGTTGCATTACTTGCCGAATCAAAACAAATCTGGTTTGGGTTAAGATTTACTGTACGGTCCCCCTTGGCGAATTTTTGAAAGTTGGCAATTCGGCGCCGAATGTGGCAACCCGTCGCCAAGGTTTTCCGATAATCCTAGTGACTGTTTGGATTTGGCAACCATCCATAGGCGTAACGAGGGAGGGGTTTTGGGGGTTCGTACCCCCCCCCCCCCCCCATTGGGTTGAGAAAAATGAATCAAATTTACTACGTTTTTCCCCCAACCAACTCTTTGTTGGTTATTACTCAAAGTATCCATTAAATTTCCCTACTAGTAATTATTCAGTGTTTTGCTAAGGTAATCAAAAGCTATACCAAAGGGAAAGACATTCATACAACTAATGTATCATATTGAACTTACGATCTGTATGCTGTTCGAAGACAACTATACGCGCTACACAGGTTGGAGAAATGGAGTCTTTATCGCGGGAACGTAAGTGCTATAGACTTGACTTTAGTCAACGACCGTTGATGTAAAGACCATAGGCGTCACGAGGGAGGTTTTGGGTGTTCAACCCCCAACCCATTAAGTTGATAAAAAATTAAATAAATACAATGCATTTTATCCCCAATCAACTCTTTGTTGATTATTACTCAAATTATCCATTAAATTTTATTATTGAGATTATTCAGTGACCAGTGTTTTATTTAGGTAATCAAAAGCTATACCAAACTGCAAGACTATACATGGTTTTTCACCCGGAGAGCAAATTTGCCATTTAATGTACCATTTGATGATAACTACGCGCTACACCCGTCCGAGGCTGAAGAAATGGACTTTCCATTACGGGAAACATAAGTTTTGAGTGGACATTGAGCTGTATAGAAAACCCAAACACTAAACAATAACTGAATGTAAACTAGGGGAGTGGAACATCGCACAACTTTCAATTACACTATAATAATGGTCAACAGATATAAATTTGACGTGGAATAGTGTTATTACTATTTTCATTTATTTGAAATAATGGCCCTTGGTGATATTTTTACAGATAACACTTACAGGGGCCAAAATAAAATTTAAAAAATAAAAAAAAATAAAAAAAACGCTACAATTGCGAATGTGAACCTTGGGAATGCCTGAAACCTTGTAAAGTGCAAGAGCAGATATTTTTTTGCACATTATTACTAATTATTGTTTACTAATGACATTTCTTCTGCTGTGTACAACCCAAAATTTTATTTTCAATCCGTATTTTTGTCCACCAAACGGCATCCAGGAACGGCTTCATTTTCCTAGCGTTAAGCAGTCTATAAAATTGTTTATCTATATCGATGTTGGCAACACGGCGTGTTTTGACACCATTTTGGATTTGGCGATTTTATTGAAAAGTCGCCAAGGGGGCCGTACAGTAAATCTTAACCCAGGTTTGTTTTAATTGTATAAGATAATTTTGTAATCAAAATTCGGTTCAGATTTACAGTGTGGTGCCTGATGGCGACTTTTTTAAAGTTGGCGATTTAGCGCTGAATGTGTTTCAATCCGTTGACAAGGTTTTTCGGCAACCCTAGTGACCGATCAGGGTGTTTTGATGCCATTTTAGATTTGGCGACAAAGCTTTTTGACGTCATTTTCACTTTTGATGAAATTTTTGGAAAATCTATCAGATATCATACACAGGGCTCCCTCCCACTCACTCAAAAAGATTTGGAGCAGTTTTTGGAGCAGGTAGAATCATGTTTTGGAACAGGAAAAATGACTTTCGGAGCAGGTAAAAACAAGTTTAGTAGCAGGGAAAATGCCCATTGTAGCATGTAAAAGCAACTTTTTGTAGCACAAAAAAAAAAAAAAAAATTAGCAGAAAATAAATTTTGCAGTAGAAATAAAAACTTTGAAACAGAAATACCCGAGACGAATATCACCAAATCAGCGTCGCAAATCTCGGCAATAGCTGCTATTACATTACCATAGACCTTGGCGAAAACGAATATAACACCAACCTAAATGATAGCACCTACCATACCATAGCAATCTCGGTAATATCGACGCAAAATCCCAATAATGTATTTTTTTTAAGGGGGTCCAGTACCGAAATTTTTTCTAAAATCCTAATTTTTTTTTCTGATTTAAAAAAATAGTTCATACATTGCTGAAGAGAATGATGGTTTTATTTTATTCCTCCGGTGATTAGAATGCCACAAAATTACTTGTTATTTAAACATCACTAATGGGCGCAACACCTTGAAGCGTCTGCTTAAAGTGCGTTTTTCGAACACTAGTGTTTTTCACAGATGTTGCATATTCAAATAGATATATCTCCAGAACCATTAATAATTGGCTATTCAAATTTTTGGAGCATTTAATTTATATAGTTTTAAATATTTTGTCTTCACAGAATTTTATTTTTTTAATTGTGTTTTAAAATATAACATTTAGCGTATAAGATAACATAAAAAAAAAGCAAAAATTTCAATATTTTAACTTTGAGAATTTTTTTAATTTTTTTTAATTCACCTATTAAAATTCTGTGAAGACAAAATTTTCTTTATATAATTATGTATTACAGAAAGCTTTCACTTTGAAAAAAAATTTTTTTTTTCTTGACTTATATCAAAATGCGCAAACATCAATTATTATGGATTTTTCTTGGTTTTTAATTTTTTTTTAAGTAACTAAACACAATATTTAAAAAAACATTTTCTCAAAGATATATAAATAGTATCTCATACATAAAATAAATTTTTGACATAAAAATGTACATAAATAAAGTTTTTTTTATTTTCGGTACCGGACCCCCTTAAGTCACCAAACAGCGTCGCAAATCCCGGCAATACCTGCTATTACACTACCAGAGACCTTGGTGAAAACGAATATAACACCAACGTAAATATCGGGGATAGCACCCACCATACCATAGCAATCTCGGTAATATCGGCGCAAAATCCCAGTAATATCGTATTTTTTAAGTCACCAAACAGCGTCGCAAATCTCGGCAGTAGCTGATAGTACATCAGTGTAAACTTCATCGAAAATGACTACCACACTTGCGTAAATATTAGCGATAGCGCTTACAATACCGTCGAAAATCTAGACAGAGGATATTACGTAAGTTGAAGACTCAGCAGAAATGACCATCGCAAAAACGTACATATCGGCACAAATGTCGGTAATATTGACATTTTCTCGGTAATGTGTGTGCAAGATTCGGTAATATCGGATGTTAACAAAGGCGCAGCACTCTTCGAAAATGACCGTCATACCAACGAAAATATCAGCAATAGAGCGCCGAATAAACCGGAGCAATTCTCAACAAAAAGCTCTGATATATCGGTGAAAGACTCGACGAAAATGACCATCACAATAATGTCTGCATCAGCGTCGCAAAGCATCGCAGTAACATCAACATTTTCTCAGTAATATCGGGGCAAATTTCGGATATTACAATATAGTAGCACTCGGCAATAATTACCATCATACCAACGAAAATATCAACAATAGCGTCGAATTAAATGGAGCAATTCTCAATACTACAGAGCTATTATATCGATAAAAGACTCGACGAAAATGACCGTCATAACAACGTAAAACTTGACAATAATGTCAACATTAGCGTCGCAAATAATCTTAGCATTCGGAGAAAATGAATACCACACCAACGTAAATATCAGCGTTAGCGCCGAATATACCGGAATATTTCTCAACAATAGCGATATTACAGCGGCAAACAATATCGAATTTTAAAGCGCAAAAAAAAAAAAAAAAAAAAAAAAAAATTGCGTTCAGGCGCAAATATGGCTAAAATAAAGCATTTGGAGCAGCTTGGAGCAGATTTTTGTATTTGGCGCAGGTATGAGACCTCTGCATACAGTAAATTTTAAAACCCGGAATTCTATTATCCACATCATCCGGAAAAACATGCTTCAGCAGATTATTTTTACGAAAAGTCTGGTTTATCCAGAATTCTAATCCAAAAGAAAACTCATCTTGCATCATTGTAAATATTAAATCAATACGTTTTAAATAGACAATAATTTGTATCATTAATAAGGAAAACAAACTATAGAGAATCTAAGTTGTTGGCTGATGCCGAATGTATTAGTTAAACTTCAAAAGATATATCGTGATTTGGAAAATCGTGTATAAAGTACAATTGGAAGATTTATGATTGGATGTTTGAAGTCATTGCCATTCTGCTAACAGAAAAAAAAGCCGAATTTGGACGTCACGCAAGAGAATTATATATATATATAGATTGGCACACCATTCTTTTAAGTACTAGTACACTTATTTATATATACAACTGTGCTTTTTGATTCATTATATGTAAAACTGTCTCTGACAAAAATTTCATACATATAAATTGCTCTATCGAAAAATCATTAAAAAAAACTGACATTCTTTAATTTTGCATACACCCAAGTTGTACATTATCACATTTTAGGACGTGTTAATACAGTCAAATGAATCACTTCATGTAAAATAGGGTCATGTTTCATTGAAAACCTGTACAATGCCACAACTTTTTCAAATATCCTTTCATAAAATGCAATGTACTAATGATAATGAATAAGTTTTTCTATTCAGCAGTGGATATAACGAACCTTTCATTAAGTTCTTAGTTGAACAGTTAGTAGTGTGATAAATAATAAATGGGTGTTAAGTTAACATTAATTCTCTTATAATTAATGTACTAAATTGGTCTGCAGTAGAAGCCACTCTAAGATGGAGAGTGTAAACATATGTGCAAGACGAATCCCTATTGAAACATTTATTCTTGAGCAGACACTTTGAATATAATTTTAAACTATTGAATATATATGGACCTTATAACCAAACAAGCCTAAATCCAAATTTGATTAATTTGTTCATTTTCTATTGAGCCTTAAGATCGTAACTAACTCAATAAAAGTTCTAAAGTGTTTAGAGATAGTTATAACATTATAAAGAGAATTCAGTTGGAGTAGGAGATTAAGTTTTTTCAATCTTCTATAAAATTGGATAATGAAATCTATATTAAGTTAATCAAAAGATGGGTTTTATCAATTATGTTAATATTTTATTTTGAAATATCTCTTAAAAGCTTAATCTTGGCAAAATTATATGAAACCAAATATTCTGTCTAGCAAATATCAAAAATATATATATAATATACTTTTGTAAAAATTTTTTTTTACTTCGACACATTTGGGTAAACAATATTTTAAAGTAAATATTTAGGGTGCAAATATTCAGATTTTGCAATTGTAATTGACCTTTTGATGTATTCTTTTAACACATTTTACTTTGAAATTTAATAAATCAACCCATTTTTCTCTTCTTACCAATGAAACAAAACTTTTAATGTGGAATAAACATTCATCACGGTTTATAAATATGCACAAGTATATATGAAGTCATGACAAATAGGTCAACTCTGGTAAACATTTTTCACTCAAGTTTGATGCCATTCAATCTAGTGAGATAGTTTACATGCTTTTATTTTGCCAACTTAGGAGAACACCTTACTAAGTGTGTTGTAACAAAATTTAACCTTAAAAACTAATAATCTCTTACTTTGAAAAAAAAAAAATTCTGAATTATAAACATAAAACTTATTTGTAAATTTTATTTAAGTAATTCTGAATTATAGGCAGAAAACTTTTTCTATAAATTTTATTTAAATATTTATGTCATTTAAAAATATTTAAATTTAAAAAAAAAATTGTGAAGTGGTCCATTTTACAAAAAGAGATAAAAACAAAAGTGATTTCAACATGAAACTACCAAGTTTGCACAAATATCTTTTAATTTATATCCAATATTTTGAAGTGTTCTCTCATAACATCTGAAAACATTTACATAGGTCAGATGTATAAAATTTTTCTTTTCCACTATTTCTTATGTATGATTTACACAGACGGAACATAATTATTTTTTTTACATTCTTAAACCATATTTGAGCAATTACATAGATTTGTAACGTATTTAAACTTAATAGTTTAATAGTTCAAAAATAGCAGATATGCAATATAAGTTAAATTTCACTGCAGAACACAGAAGATTGAAATGTTGATTCTCTAGAAAAGAAATGCTTTTACATGAATAATCTATAAAAAATTCAATTCAAAATAAGTATATGATATAATATACATAGTTATAGAACACATTTTAAAGTATTTATATAATAAAACACTTACAACAAAGATAATTGAGAATTATTATGAGGCTACAGTCAATTCTAATAATCGAATAAAATTTGGATCAGAATGTTAGCAATCCAAAAAGTAAAAGAGAAAAATAAAATGGACACTCGTTAGAAGATAAATACTTATACTAAATAAGAATAGTCTATGGAAATAATTATTTGTCTGTATGTATGTACTGGTTTAAAATATCACAGTCAAAGCTAACATCATAGAGCAATTCTTCACCTGATTAAGATGCTGGATCTACCAATAAATACATAAAGAAGCTACAGAAAAAAACTGATACAATTCAAATTCATGAGGTGAAAGAATTTGCCACTTAAATACTATGTTAGACTCAAATATACTTTCTAAATAAACAGTATGCATACTTTCTGTACGCCGTACAAACAACGCTCTTGGCTTCTTAGCAGCAGTATTACAAAATGCAATACATACATTTAGATGATAAATATAACTACATACTTAAAACATTTCACACACTTTACATGAAACAAAAACATTAAATAACGTACACAGGAAGTCCCATTCAATATATTTGTTTAAATTCAACAATAATTTAAACATTTGATAAACAACGGCAAAATAATGACTATAGTGAATTTCCACACAATAAATGGGAATTTTTTTCACTTTTTAACTGGCACAAAAACAAACTAGTAATTAAATATTTACCGAGATTGAAATTCAATGGGGTCTGAAAAAATGTTGTATGAAATGAAATTATTTCAGCCACACATTTAACAGTGTTTCCTCAAAGCAGAAACCGTTATGACAAGTCTGTGTTAAAATTTTATAAAGCAAAATTAGTGTGTATTAAAAAATAATAAGAATGACTGTTTTTTAATATTAGAAACAGTATTGTGTAATTAACATACATACTCTAGACAATCAGAAGCTCCTAGACTGAAGCAAATGGGGAAATGTCCGAGATTTTTCTGATGGCTGACCTGCCTTAAAGCACATATCCTAGCATAGAACAATGCTTATAGCATCTTAAAAAATGCTAATTTTTTCTTCTGTCACAACCTAGCAAGTTTGGGCTTTAAATAATTTAATTCAACTTTAGCGGTATAATATTGAATTGGTTAAAAAAGGAAATTCTATGTTTATAAAAAGTCTGAAATAATCTTAACATCAAATAATGTTCAAGTTTTTAAATGTTTTATAACTTTTTAAAAGATCAGTTTTTTAATGAACAAACCAAATTACTATTAGATGATTATCAAACAGCTCAAACAGACACATATTTTAAATTTTTGTAAATTTAAGAGCCTTTATGTACTGTATTTCTCTTTCTCTTATACACCTCCCTATCTTATACACATTTCAAACCAACACAACCCCTTGAAAAAAGATTAAATAAATAACTAAAACACAGGACTATATTTAAGATGTATTATTGTAAAAACTCAATGCTTATAATCCCATGTTTATGTACCATTCCTATTTCCTCTACTATTTCTAGCTGTTTTAGAAGCCTGACACCTTGACCTTTGTAAATATGTCTTTAAACTTTCTATTTACCACGATCATTGATTGACTCTGATTGTCTGTGAAGTATAATACTGACAACTATTAACATTGACAGTACTTAGAAAGTCTGTCCACTGATCACTCCTTTAAAAAGAAGCAGCTTAAATTATCACATGTTTAGCTGAGGACAAGAGTTTTCATCTATTCAAAGAAGAATCGGTGGGTTAATTTGTTAAAACTATTGCATTAATACTGAAAAAGCTTCTAAAGCTTAAGGTTGGTCATTTGCATGAAAAAAATCATTCTGTAAAGCATAAAAATCTGCAATTAAATTACAATTTTTTTTCAATAAATGCTGTGCTTTATAGTTTTTCTGCTATAAGGTACTGTTCTAATGCGGAACTTCAATAATTGCAAATAAGAAATTTACTAGTTTTCCATTTTGTTTATGGGAAATAAAATATATCTGCTTCGAAAATATTTTAATTTGACCAGAATATTTAAAGTTATTCTCAACAGCAAATATTTGGGAACAATTAACTTTTAGTACAAGCAGACAAGTTACAGTAGAAAATCACAATATTTAAAAATGAGATTTCATGCAAAATTACTTTTATGAGGAATACTCCCAAATCATCCTTAACCAACTGTTAAAAAGTTGCAAAAATAAAGCACAATGTTAAAATTAAGTACATAGTGAAATATATTCAATTATAAAGAGTTGAATCATTTGTTCATACAATAAAATTTTAAGTCAAATAGATTTAATATTGTAATAGAAAATCCAATTGCATATTAATAATTTAATGAGTTAGAGAACAACAAGAGTGTTTAGAATAAGAGTGGGATTTTATAGAGTAAAAAGTCCTCAAGTATACTTTATTTCACCAATAAGCTTAAATATTTCTCGAAAATATCCTTAACAGGCATTGCATAAGCAATGACTGAATAAAGGAAAATAGCCGAGTTCTATACAAAAAGGATTTCAAAATGAAACTTCATATTTAGGTGAAAATAGCAACATGCAAGAGACAATCGGAAGTAACATTTTAATTATTTAAATTGGTGCACAATAAAAAGTGAGTTAAAATTGTTTTGTCTTCATTATATACAGAAAAAAAACATACCACTTGTGACAGTTAAAACCAGATGTGATTTACAACACAATCAAACTTAATAATTATGTCACAGTTAAACATTTGTATTAAAATCATGAGTTTTAAATGAAGAGCACCAGAAAGATTATCATAAAGCTGAGTTGATAATGCACCAATGCATTAAAAATAAATTTCATATGTTTGCAAGGCTGAATAATTTTAGAGGAGTACATTAATTGCAATTCCTTTTCATATTTGTAGAAAATACATCTTAAAAATATTGGCATGCTCTTTAGGATGCATGAACATGATGACTTTAAGTAGTTTTGGGATAAATTTATTTGCGATTAGCATTAAAATTTTATTCTTTTTGTCATATTATTAAATAAGTACATTTTTTGCAACTTTTGTTGAATTGCATGGAAGAAATTTTATCAGGAATGTTATAACTATAATTTCTTTAATATGCAATAATACTCTAAATTGAAAAACTTAGTGGATGGACATGTTAAGTGAATTGGAAAGAGCATTCACTTTACATGAGTATCGACTAAAAGCTCTTCAAATATAAACAGGCAAGAAAACCTGAAATAACATTCACCAACAGGATAATTCAATATTTATGAATAAAACAATATAATAAAAGATTGTCATTATTTTCCCAATTTTATTTATTTTTCTACTCATTCTAATAACTTATAATGCATAAAAATTAAATACTTGTAGTAAAAAAATTAAATTTAGAATTGGTTTAAATTATCCCGAGACCTAAGTACCTTTCACATTGGAAAATTTTAGGTTAAGAAACATTTAATTTATTTTGGTACTAACTGAAAGGATAAAGTTCAGTACAGCAAGATAGCTGAAGGAGGAGCATGCTTGACTTAGAATTGTGCTTGCTAATTTGGATGGCTGGTAAAAATATAGACAAACATTTTTTGCTGACTAATAGATTAATAAAACCTAACAAGAATACTTCCATGCATTTAACCCTATCAGACATAAAAGATATTTAGATGCACTATAAAATTTTACAAAAAAAAACATTCTAATGGCAGGAACATGTTACTTGGTTTCTCAAGTAAAATGTATTTAATCATTTACAGATAATCTGGCCCTTCTCATCCACAATTTTCAGAGCCAAATGCATGGAAAAGAAAAAAGAGTATCGGCAGTGCATGATTGAACATGTCATTTAACAGTCAAACGGTAATACTTTAAAATTGAAATTTCTAGTTCTTTTTAATTACTGATTTGGTTAAAAAAAACTTACAACTTAAGATATTAAGTACTTTCAAAAAGAAAGAAGTTGGCAGTAAGGAATTGAAACAATATAAACTAATACCAACATCTCAATGAAAATACATCATGGATAATTTCTTGGTAACATGCTAAAATAGTTCATATTTAATTAATTTATTTGCTAATGATTATAGGCATTTCAGGAATAATTAAAAACATATTACTGAGTTCAAAAAAAGTTAAAAATTATTTATGAAATATGTACAAGGAAAATTACCAACAGGCTAAGCTTTCAAAAGAGTATATTTTAATGTTAACTTGAAATAAATCTCCATGTCATGTCATATGATTTACAACGAACAACTTAGTTAACTAGCACAGGCTTCCAATAAATAAATTATTTAACAACTTTTTTAACTCATGTAAATATTTTCTAAAAATGCCAAGAACACATTTTAATTAGAAATCATGTATTTTAAAAGTCTGAACAAAGATAGATTTGCTATACTTTTCGAAACATGGTAACTAGAAATTATATTTACAAAAAAAAAAATGTATAGGAAAATACATTGCTTAAATGAATTTGTAAGGAGAGTAAAACCATTTTTTTAAGCTATTCAAACATGACACATTCTTTCTTTTAAAGAAAAATCCCACCTTTGGAAAAAAGAAGATATGCCTATTAAGTTGATTGCAAGATGGCTGCTTATGAGAAAGTTCTAGCATTAATTTCTTATAAAAAGAAAATTCTGCTGAAAAGCAAATTCAACAACAATTAAAATAGATTATTAAAGATATATTATAATTTACAAAATTCAGTAATTAAAAACAGTACTATTTGACAAAGGTTTTGAGCATAACTAGTGCAAGAAACATATTAGACAGCTTCTTCAACTTAAATTACAAACCACGATATAACTAAGAGGCAAATAACAAACAAATAAAAAAAAATCAACTATGGTTATACATCAAATAACATTAACTATATTAAAATTATTTAGGGAGCTGACTATTCTTTGGTAGGTTGTTTGAAAAAATGCATCTTGGGTATTTACCTACGGATTATGCCATATTTTTTATGCTTTAATTCCCAAAAATTGATGATTAAAGTATTAGATTTTTTTACCTTAGAATTTTACATTGGGTTAAAACATTTTAACCCTCTTAATTTTATATGTATTTAAATTTTAAATGCATAAGAAAGCGATACATATAAAATTATAAATGCCCCAGATATGTGCCTCCTTTACCAATACAATTCATAAATGATTTAGTTATTTTTCAAATGCATAGATACATTGTAAATAATTATAATATGTTAATTGTGTCTTAAGGAGAGAAATTAATAAGTTACAAACACAAAGGAGTTTCTTTCACACAACTGTTTTGTCACAATCAAGAAAAAAATTGTGAGTAGCAATGCATATTATCTGGTAGTTCCCAAAGCATATCTGATTACTTATTAGCAGCAACTTTTCTTAAAATTTTCTAGCCATTTCAAAATGCACTCATTATTTTGGATCATAATTAAACATGTCATTTCAATTCAAACAGTAGATTTCTAAATTTTATACAGTATAGAACACACTGATAGGTTTTTCTACTTAGCTTTGACCATGTATACATGTTAAAATAAATTAGATGAAATGAAAATTTGATATCAAAACAAAAATATATAAGTTCTTATTTCTTTAATTGTAATAGTACAAAAAATGTACTAGTGCAGATATGTTGTTTATGTTGCAGTAAAAATTATACATAAGCAAACTTTTTTTCATGACAAACACTTCTTACAAAAATATCTACCTAACTTTCCCCAATTCGTACATTTAAGTTGAGTGTAAAAATTTAATACATTATCATATTTTGGGGAAGTTAATGTGTTATATTACAATCTTTTTTTTTTTTTAAACGATTTGTTTGTACTGCTATTCTAACAATTAAATTGCAAAAATCAACAAGAAAGTGCTATTACATTATACTTCCAAAAGTATCAAGGCACCATAATGGTGTAAAGAATGTCTTTCATAGCTTGACTGCATCCCTTAGTTTTTGTGTATGAAACATGCACCAAGATGTATATGTTTTATTATGTACTTCAAAGCTTTAGCAGATGTGATTTAATAATTGGCTGTTCAAAACCTCATTCCCAGATTCACTATCAAAATCCAATTGAAGATTAATTAAGAAGAAAATTGAATATCCAGCAAATTGCCCATTGTCTATTACTGGACTGAACTAACTTCATCTGTCATGGATGCTTAGGAAGTCAGTTTCAGAGTCAACTTATGAAAAACTGGTAGAAAGTCTTCTTCAGGGATGAGTTTGGTAAAAAATAAAAAAGCTGAAAACAAAAAACCAAAAATTGTATGCGTATAACATATTTAAGCTATACTTAGAAAAATTTTAGTTTTCTATGTGCATTTATAACACTGCACTGTCTCTGTCTGTCCGTGAGCAAAAATGGTTAAAAATAGCAGCACCTAGACATAGGGATACACTTTGTGCAGTCATCAGGCATGGTATAGCTTAAAAACAGAAAAGAAAAAAAAATCATGTGAAAGCGATGAAAACCGGTAAATAACTTCAAATTTCTAAATACATTTTTTTTTTTTAATTTAAACTATATTTAAGCTTGTTCAATAAAATAAAAGCAACAAATAATTTTACATACAATTGCAGTTAAAATATCAGCAAATAAATGCACATTATTTAGAAAAATGACAATTAGGACTAAGTTTCAGAATATTTTTGTATAATTTTTATGCAAAATTATATAAAAACTTTAGTAATTCTGCATAGATTAAATTCAAACGGCGAAATGGATCCTTAAACAGGCACTAATCACGGATATAGGGGCTATTACATTAACGGAAGTCTACGCGAATGGCTAGAAAACGGTGTGAAAATCTCCGTAATAGCTGGTAATGGACTAGCGTAAACCTCGGCGAAAATGACCATGACTCTAACAAAAGTATAAGCAATAGCTATAGCGCCTACAATACCGGCGAAAATCTAGGTATTGGCAAAAATGAACATCACAACATGCATATCGGCGATAGCGTCCACATTATCGGCACAAATCTCGGTAATATCGATATTTTCTTGGTAATACTAGTGCAAATTTCGATGTGGTATTCGACGAAAATTACACTCACGCCACCAGAAATATCCAAGTTAGAGAATAGTATACCGGAGGAACTCTCAAAAATAGCGCTATTGTAGTCTTCAGCGAAAATAATCATCACACAAACGTAAATATCAGTGTTAGCGCCGAATATAAGGAACAATTCTCAGAAATAGCTCTATTATACCGGCGTAATACTCCGCGAAAATGACCACCACAGCAACGTAAATCCCAGATATAACGCACGTCATAAACACAATCTCGGTAGTAGCGGACATTACATCAGCGTAAGGATTAGAGAAATCGAGCAACACATACCAACGTAAATAAACAATAGTTCCATGGACGTCAGATTTGAAAGCAAGTGCATTATTAGTATACGTTAATTGCGTGAATTAGTATGAAGGAATTTACATTTTGAAAAGAGAAAAAAATAGCACAAAAGGATCAAATTTCGGCGTCGTTGAAAAAGTACAAAATGAGTGTTTGAACGATAACCTGACTAAAAAAGGCATTTCAGTAGATTTTTGTATTTGAAGCAGGAATGCGATGCGATCCCTGAGCAGTAGTTTTTCCGCTCTTCCCGATTGGGCGGAAGTGAAGCTGCTGCGCGATTCAGTCTTATAAAAAAAGTTAAGTTCTGTGAGATATAAAAAGCGGGAAAAAACGGATTTTTTTTTTCAGGAGTTAGAAAAGCGGAACTTATTACTTTAAAAAAGAGGAATTCTTTCTTTTCTAAAAAATTAAAAAAGGGGAATTCCGCCACATGGCGGAAAAAACTCATCCCTGCTTTTTAGACATCTACACGTTAATATCAAAGCAAAAGTGGAGTCAACATAATATAAATATGTGCCTTAGGATATTCAGAATTAAAAAAAGGGTGTCTGGATACTTTTGGTCGTAAACAGTGTAATGAAATGGCTAAACTCAGTAACATGAAATTTCATAAGGTTTGAAAAAAGAAAATATCTACAATGGAAGAATAAATAGCTAAAAATTATAATTTCACTAGGATAAAATTAAATGCAGTCTCTTAGTTTTGAAAACATTAATAGCATAAGATTAATTGGCAAACTAACAATATGAGAAGATTTTAACAAACATTTGACCTAGGGAATGTAATCAGATTGATGTACAAAGACCAGATATACTTAGTAGAATATAAGTAACAAAACAAAAAACATATTTTTGGTTATTTCAAGAAACCTGTGCTCCATATACACCAGGAAGAATGGTTCCTAGAAAGCAATGATGCAAATTGAAAAAAAATTCTAAAAAATTTCATCTGAAAATTGATAATTTATGGAATTTAAAGTAGTTTTCCTTCAAATAAAAGTGAACATTCGTAAATAAATCAATTTGGCAGGCACAGATATTTTAAATATATATATTTTTTGTTAATTTTATAGAAATGCAAGTATTTATGGTAACTCTCTCTGTATGCCCAGTTCATGTTAGAGGTCAACATTGATAGTTCCAATTTTCTAAAATTTAAGAGCAAGTAAATGAATCAAAATGCTCACTTTTATAATTAAATAACATTTATCATACTCAACTTTTAATGAAAAGCATATACATATAATACCAATGCTGCAAAATACTTGCAGTTTGTACTGGCACAGTTGACTTCAGAGTTAAAATTTGCCATAAAAAACCACATATCGAAACTCAAAATGTAAACATTCTCTCATGCAACCATATATCACCTATTGTTTTGTTATGCAGTTTTATATAAAAATAGTCTCTTTGTTTTACATATTAATGGCATAACTAACTTCTTTTTACATTTTGACAATCTTGTGAACGATGCCAGTTCCGCAATTGAAATTTTTTTGTGTTTATAGTGAGGAGAGCATTTTGTGCTGCAGTATCATTATCAAACACAGCAAAAACCAGATGCTTGTTACTCGAAACAATGAAATCACTACTGTCATCTATTATTTTCAAATTTTCTGAATTAAGGAAATAAATTTTTGCTCCCATATCAGATACTAATTCCAAATAATGTTCTACATCACATCTCTTCAAGTCTTCTGGCAGCCCTTCAACTTTCAGAATACGTTTTCCTAAAACGAAGGATATTTAATTTTAAAATATAAACCACTTCAGATAGAAAATATAATTAAATAAAAATCACAGTTTTGAAGTACAGTTAAATAATAGTTTTAAAAGTAACTAAATTTAAGAAATAACTAACTGAAAATCCACGTAGGAAATTAACGTTATTAGAGCAGCACAAGATACATTTTAGTAGTAATAATGCATTTCTAAAATTTATTACCTCCAACCAAGTTTAAACAGTCCTAACTTGCACAGTAAATAAATGTGTTTTCTTCTTGATTATTAAAAAATTGCATATGCCTATAACTATTAGTTTAAAGGTTATTTTATGACAAATATAGAATTTAGTATCCGCTGGAAAAAATTTTATACTTAGGCGATTTTGTTTTTGGATTGCTACTTATTTTTCTTTTGTGCTGGAAAAATGTGTTTAAGCTGTATTAGATTTAAAAATTTAGCCAGTAAAATTTTTATTTTAAGAGTTACAGTAGTTGAATTGTTTGAACATGACATTGACATAAGATGTAATATGAATGTACCTTCCCCATCAAAGATGGACTGAGGTGTGTGTAATGCTGAACTGACACTGCTTCCTTTTGAGCGATGCTTTCTAGTCTTTGGAGGACGATTGGCAGGAGAATGGTGTGAAATGGAAGCACGCGGAAATCTTGCAATTGATGGTTGTTGAGGTAAAAGCAATGGTCTAAGATGTTGCTGCACTGGAGGGCCAACTAGACATAAATCTTTAAAAACAATCAATGTTAAAAATATTTCATAAGATTCTTACATTCAAATATGCTATGCTCATAAATGAATAATATTAAATTTAGCTACTATTCCCTGAGTTTTAGTAATAATTGAATACAATTTAGAAATTTATTTTTGATAGCAATTTTTAGAACCTGATCTACAAATAAATGAGTTTGAAAAAATACAAAAGCTTTTATTAAAATCAATTTGTACTCACTAATTGCTAAATTTTTTTGGGTTGAAAATTATACAAGTATGTATGAACCATGTTTCAATTTCAAATCATCTACGATTGCATGCCTAATTTCATATACAGATAAATCACAATTTAACTGGACAATGGATTTGCAAAGGAAAACAGTAAAATATCCCAAATCTAGAGATATCTAAAATTTGGATCATTTGTCCCACTACTACCTTAAATTTCTTTTTTTACAGAAGTTTGTCCGTATCTGAAAGTGATGACAGTGAAAACAAAGTGGTTGAGGATGAATTACCAGGGACCAGTTATTTAAAGTATTAGGAACTATAATTAAATACTAGAACAAAGAGACTATTTCAAAATTGGAATCACAAAATACGAGAAATTTTAGGCAAAAGTCAAAACTATTAAAACAGCTAACCTAACAGCTTAACACAAATGTATTTCAAAACCACATAAAAACATATATGGTTTTTCCTTATATATTTTATTCCATTCCATTTATATATTCTATTTCATTGATTTTGTGTATGATTGATGTTCTAATAACGGAATTGACGCATATCCGGCAATTCCGGATTTGAAATACTTTACTGTATAGTATGTGTATAGCACTATAATACAAGCCAAAAGGTTATAGACTCAGCTTTCTGTGACTAATTTTTGTATGATGTCATGGGCATTGTTGGATTTTGCAGCAAACGTGAAATTGCATATGTCAGTGTCATTAAGACGAATTATGAGAAAAGCAACACTTCGGGATTTGAATTATACCATAAACCTTCTAATGGGAACTTTACATAATTTACTGATGAATTTCACAAATTTTTCTCAATTGAAAATGTATGTATAGACTCACAGTCATGCTGACATATCCAACCCCCTAAATTTTACCAAAATATAACTAATGAATGTATAGCCTCTCTACTTAACCCAGTCTTGTTGTCCAACGAAAAATGGTACAGCAAACTTGACCGTTATAGGAAATGTTTAGATCCACCACTTTGTTATCTGCTAATAAATTATTGAGATCTTTCCTTAAATCATGTTAACAATTTAATTACCAATCAGAACTACTTTGTTTTATTACAGATTATCACATTGAAACTTACCACATGTGCATGAAGGCTCGTTGTCATGTCCTGTCAATTTTTATTTTAAGTGATGGTGTACAAGGCATTCTCTTGTTAACCATCTAGCCACATTCCGTAAAGCATTTGTGTGTACACACAATATTCTGAAGATATTTTTAAATGGAAAGCTATAAAATTAGGTTGCTACATTTACTTTGATCAAGCCATTATCTAGAATCCATCTGTCTTTATTTGGATTCATTATAAATGGCCTCCCTGATTGTGGATTTTGTTGTTGATATTCCCCAAGGGCTAGATTGCGATAAATCACCTTTTTCCAACGATTTAGAAGTCTTGTGATTTCATTTGCAGTTTTACCTTCAACTTTAGATTGATGATTTTGGCAACCTTATCAACTGATAGCTATGATGCTTTCATTATTTTTTTTTTCTTTGCAAAACAGGGCTTTGGCCTTAAAGAAGCCTTTTACACTTCCTAATAACTATGCCAATGATTACGCTTTAAAATTTAAATCCAACTTAAGTTTTCAATTTTCAGAACTCCTATTTTTGACATATTTTCATAATAAAGTTAGCTGTTAAGCTTTTCTGGAAATTTGACTTAAAACTTAATCTCTTCCTTATCCAATTTCAACTTTAATGCAAGACATAAATTGTCAACTTCAAATAGGAATTTCTAAACTTCCAGTGTGTGCATTGAATAAAAAATTAATTAGTTCGTCAAAAAGAATGTTTTACAATGTATTGCTATATTTATCAGTGTAGCAGTGTTCCACCACCGCACCATCATGTCCCATTTTCAAGTCACAATGGCTTGAAAAACCTACAACTTTATTTTATGTTGACCGAACTCTAGTCAGTTTTCAGCTCAACTTCTGCTAGAGCAAGAAGCTCATATTTTTTCCCGTTATGCTAACCCAGGTGTATTAGTCAAACAATTAAATAATTGTTAACAATGAACTAGAGAACATGGTAAAAAATGCTTTGAATAGCACAGCAATCACCAAAATTTTGTTTTGTTCCACTTTTGGTTGCGACTAAACTTTAGTCAGGATGGTCCAAAATGGTTTGGTATAATTAAGTAACATTCTTTTCTTTACTTCATTAGAGATTGTGCCTTTTGTATGTTTCAATGTAGACAACAATTTCAATCTCCAAGAAATGATACTGGAAGTTGCGAATATTAGCCAGGGTAATAAATTACAAAAGTTGATCAACAAATTTCTGTTATCCATCATTTATTCATTCTTTCAGTTGTAGTGAGGGACTACAATTAAGCATGTATTTTAAATTAAATTGTGTGCTTATCAATGCGTTGAAAACAGATGTTTCAATTTTCACTTCAACAACAGGAGTTCATTATGAGCAAAGTATCCCAAAGAAATGAAATACTGTAAATTGACGACAATAAATATGAACTTTTCTTGCAGATCATTAAACTTGACATTTTTTTTTTTACAATGTCACGTAGTGTTTCCTGACTATTTATACTTTATAATCAGTGGCAGAGTGATTGGGCCTTAGGGTCCCAAAGTGCAGTAACAACAATCAGGAATAAACACTGCCTATTTCTATTAACAGGTAGTATTTATTAAAATTAATAATTTGTACAGATGATAATTGTGTGCCATTGTAAATACCAAATACTGTACAAGAATAGATTGCTTAGGCTTATGTTTGTCTTAAAATTTTTTCTTATGAGTATAGGAAACTACAAGTATAACAATACCAAGCAAGAACATGAAACATTGCTTTTGATACTTACCAAACCCAACTACAAAAAAAAAAAAAAAAAAAAAATAGTAAGTTTTTTTTTTTTTTTTTTTTCAAGAACTAAAAAGAAAAATTAACTAAACTTATTTGCATCTGTTTTACTTCTGTTATTAAAAGCCAGACAAAACTAAGCATTTTGGAAAGTTATGGAGATTTTAGAAGGATAAAGAAACAATGTAAAAAGTGCAAAAAGATATTTTAAGTGGTGTAGATAAAAAAAAAGTAAAATTGTTATATTAAGTGCTTGATTTTAAGAGAAGTTGTTAAACTTACCATTTATACAAGACGTTCCACGAAATCTGATCCATTCAAATATTTTTGGAACAGCTAGGGAAAAAAAATTATTTAGAAATAATCTTTGCAAAATAAGGCAGTGCATTTTTAACATACAGACAGTAACAAAAATTGCCACTCAAGATGTCCCAGAGTGCAAGGACCTGCTGTATTTACAGTGACCTCCAGTAAAGAGTTATCAAAATTTTGAACTAATACCTGCAGCCCTGATCCAGTAATTTGCCATAAAATTTTACCTGTTGAAAAAAAGCAAGACAAAAAAGTAACTTTGATTTGTTGAGGGAAAGGAAGAAAGGGGCCAGGGATGAAAACTTAAAACATGCTTTGAAATGAGGCCTTAGTGCTTATTGAATTTAATGTATAATTTAATTTACTTCAGAACTCTAATGCGACATAGTGTGATAATAGGGCAAAACCATCTTCATAGATAGTTAATTATATATCAGATGTTAACAATACTAGAAATACGTGCAAAAACTGTTTACAAGTTTTTACATGTATTTACGCCAATCCTAACTGTTAAGTATAAAAAAATAGGAAGAATAATAGTTAAAACTAATCGATTCAAATAACTTTTACACAATCAAAAGGGTCTTACCACTTGCTACAGTTACATGCTCTCCAATGCCTGGATCACTTGTTTGCTTTACTAGAGGAAAACTTAGAGGCATCTTACTGATAGTTGATATAGGAGCTGGATAATGCGAACGTAAAACATTAGATAGTGGAGATGAGTTACTTCCAATATTTGCTACCAGTGGCACATTTGGTGGCAAAACCTGAAATGCCGAGACATATGCAGGGTTAAATTGAGACGGCTGAGCTGGAGTATTTTGACTGATAGCTACTGTTGTCAATGGTGATGCTGAAGGTAGGCCTTGCATAGGTGGTGCGTATACTGTATACCCTAAAAATGGAGCCCCAGAGTTCAATGAATGATTAAGCATGCCTGAGCTTGATGACACTGGGAGTGACTGTGAACGTGATGATGAAAATTGTGCTGCTACGTGCCCTCCTGCATGAGTTCGAGTGGCTGGTGATTGAGTGCTACTGGTAATGGACACATAAACTGGAGGCAAAGTAACAGATGCTGTCTGTATCTGCATAAAAGACTGTTGAATGCAAACAGAAGGTTGAGAAGGTTGACTAGTAAATGATGTTTTAAGAGAGGTATGACATGTGTTTCCAGTAGTTCCAATATTTATGTTACTATATGGATACACTGTAGTTGATGTTGTGATTACAAGAGAAGTCTCTACACTTTGAGTACAAGACAAGGCAGGAAAACAAGGCATGTATTGAGGACCTAGATAACAAGAAAAAAAACATTCTAATATGCAAAAAATACAAAAATAGTTTATTTTGACAAATATTTATTTATACAATTTCAACTTTATACTAAGAAAACCATTTCTACTAAATAAATTTTTCTGGTGTCAAAAGACAAATTAACTTAACAAAAATTGATGAAAAAATGTATACTACATACTACTAAAATAAAACATTTGATGAAATGTATAAAAATGTATCATAATAAACTAGTAGATTGATACAAAAATTGGTACCATGACAAAAATTAGTAATTGTAAAACAAATCTTAAACGATTTTTTAAGAAATATGTCATTTTGAACTTGTTTGGATATACTTCAAAAAGCCTCAATTTAAACTAAATCTCCATTGTTTAATATTTCCACCAGATGGCTATTAAGTAGGCCACCAAAGTATTGAAGTTTCTGTTTTTTAAGTATTCTTTTTTTCTTGTTTGCAAGTCTTATGTGCAAACTGCCTTTTATGAATTTAAAATATTAATGATTTCATGCAATTGAGCAACGGTTTTTAATGTGTAGAAATTTGTTTTTATGGCTTCATTAATATTATTGAAAGACCTATTAATTCTTCGTTTAATTATTAATAAGTGGTTGATGGATAATAATTAAGTTATTGCTGAATGCTAGTGGCAAGAGTTATTTTATTGGTATATATTTATAGAGAATGTCATATAGGTGGTTATATTGCAGTTGCAAAATAAAAAAGTCGAAATTTTGGGATTATACATAACGTAAGGTATGTGTAGTTTAGTTATTGTTAAACAATGGAATAGTTGTTTATAGTTACATTGTAGTTGGATCAGTAAATTTTTGTTATAATAAGTAGATCAGATAGTTTAATTTTGTTTATTGTAGAGAAGTGTTTCTGGTGTAATTGGCAATATGTAAGACATTGAATGCTCAAAGGCTGATTGCTCAGCTTTTATGAACAAGCTCAAGCAAACAATTGAACAAAAGGAAGACTTAAAGGTAAGTAGTGATGTAGATGCAAAATTAAATATGCTAAAGAAGTACCATGAACAGCTGTATGAAAAGGAAGATAATATTAAAGGGTTAAACTTAGAAGTAGAACGATTACAGCCTGATGTTGAGGTAGCAAAAGAAGACAAGACAATTTTCATACATAATAAAAAAAAATTACAAATGCAATTAATAGCTTAAGTATATTGCAACCAAAATAGATCAATTGTGGATCCAACCAACGATAATGAATGGACGGAATTCATAGTTGAGTGTAAAACAAGTGCAATAAACATTGAGATAATTACAGTGGTTAAAGCCTAAATTAATTATTCAAATGTACTATGGTAATCCAGTTTGTTATTTATAATTAATAAATTTGAAAGTGTTTACATAATAAAAAAAAAACTGTCAAAGAGAGATAAGTTTAATTATATTAAGAGTAATGTTGCAGGTCAAGCGGTGGACTGTAACAATGATTACAAGGAACAAATGTAAAGATGTTGCTTCAGATTTATTAAAAAATCGATTAGACAATAACAATGCATTAGTTCAGGCATGTTGAAATCAATTGCTTAAAATGCCAATTTCCTGATGAGTTGATAACATAATAAGACTAAGAAAGCTTTATGACAAGGCAGAATTTCCAAATGAGAAACCTTTGGGGGTGGAAACAGATACTTTTTCAATTCACTGAGTCCCATTTTATTGAAAAGAATTCCGAGAGAACTAGTTTTAGAATTAAATAAAACCTGTTTGAATGAAACTTATAATTTCAGGAAGTTAATGGATTGCTTAAGCAAAAATAATCAATCAGGAGAAAAAACACATATTGTGTAGTCAGTTGGATGATTTGTTTAAATTCTAGAGGTGAATTCAAAGGTAGTTATAGAATGTTTGTATATAAACCTCAAATATTGTCGAGATTATTAATGGCTAACTGGGCAAGTATAGTAAATGACTTTTCAGTGTTTTTAAGTTAAAAGTATTTCAATCATGACACAATTTATGAATAACACTTTCATTGCATCTGAGAGTTCCCACTGTTGGCAGGCAATAAAAAGAATCTCTTATCATAAGCATTTACAACAAGAATTGTACTTCTAAGAATGGATACTTTTAATTACTTTGTCAAAATTTCCTTTGAAAAATGAGCAGACAGATGGTCTTGCATAGATTGTTGGGCTGTCTAGTGGGAGTTTTCCTTGTTTCCTAAAATTTGATATGCAAATATGAGGCAATTTCCTCTTGAAAGAAAGCCTGGAAGATGATCCCTTGATATCCGACAGCTTCAACGAAACTTCAGAGCAGCATAACCCTAGTGTAGCTCTTATACTGGATAATTTCTAAATCAACTCATCAAAATTTCCACTTTAAACAGCTGTGGATTTACATATGGCAAAAAGTATTTTTTATGTTTGAGATTCTATATTAGAGACGTACCCGAAAGCAGAAAGTGCCTAAAACTGCGACGTACGTCGCAGAACAATCAGAGTCCTTGCAGAACAATTTTAAGTTTGGAACAAATGCCCGCGAGTGAGAAAAAGAATTTCACCTACGGGATGACATGTTCTGCAGAACAAAACGACTTTATTGTCCACCCTTCCCCTCAATAAATATCTACTAAATGAAAAGTTTCAAACAAACAAAATTATTCTAAATTTAGTCAATAAGCTTCAATTGAAAACACTTAAAAATGCTAAATAAACCTTTTTTTTTTTTTTTTAATATCAAAACACATTTTAGCAACTTACTGAGTAAATGTGTAGTTCCTGTGGATGCATGACTTTTCACTTCAGCAATTTTTGCTACATGCAACCCAGTACTTTGTGGTGGACACTGGGCATTTGGTTGAGAAGTAGTTGGGGAAAATGTGTGTCGTACAGGATGAACATTTGAGGTTTGTTGTAAGTAACAAACAGGGAACTAAAATAAATTGGACACTTTAATACAGCAGAAGTTCAGCTAACAAATAAGTGCAGATAAGTGCCTATTTTTTTTAAACAAGGAAAAAAGATCTAGGCTCAAAGTGGTAAAAAACTTTCATTATTTAATTCCTAACTTTAACTCTCATAAGAGAACAAAGCATATAATTTTACATATTTAAATTTTGAATTAAAGTAGGTGTTTAAATTAAACTGTTCATTAGAACAGGTTCTTGAAAGCTCTAAGCAGG
The DNA here is from genome assembly GCA_963978545.1 of Linyphia triangularis. Classification (NCBI taxonomy): domain Eukaryota; kingdom Metazoa; phylum Arthropoda; class Arachnida; order Araneae; family Linyphiidae; genus Linyphia; species Linyphia triangularis. The sequence continues at coordinate 80,342,788 of OZ021721.1, read as the reverse complement.
TGTACTTTGTTTATAACTACTTTGTGTATATCATTTTTAATGTTAGTACAGTAAAAGCCCGATTATCCAGAATCGCCGGGAAATTAGGATTACTGGATAACCGAATTTTTTGGTTAATTGAATGTCGACGTTTTTTAGCCAAATTTAAACGGCAAATAACTCTAGCGATGGTACCTAACATTGAAATCGTCACAACCAGAATATTTAAAAAAATATTCTACATGGCTTTTTTAGTTACAATAATGTTTTATTTTACCCTTACAATCGGCAATAATTTGAAATATGTTATCAAAATTAAATCATTTTCATATCTGAAATTCTGTGTATTAAAATAAAAAAGAGAAGATTAAGTGTTGTAAAATATGTAAAAAAAAAGTTACATAAAAGTCTCTTGGTAGTACCGATTTTAACCAAACCTATATTTTAGGGTTACTGGGCGGACAAAGTGGACTATTGCTATTTCCGTTCCAGGGAGGGGGAGGAGTTTTCATGTATGCGTTTTCTTGATCAAATTCCAGGAATTCTGGAAATGTGGCTTTTGTGTTTGGAAACCCTGGTGATTCCATTGTCTTCTCCCTAATCAGACACAACCTACTTTTTACCCTAAAGTAAAATATGGGCGGGAAGACGACCTTTGTATTCAATGATCGACTATTATATTATAGAAACAAGGAATATAAGAATTGCAAGACAATTCACCACAGAATTCCGGATAATTTACAAAACATTCAGTTTTGAATATGATTTTCTGGTTGTCGGCTAATCTAAACAATAAATATTACTCAAATAAAATTGCAGCAAAACAGATTTATTTTTTAATTGATTGCAAAATACGTTAATAGTATGCAATAAAATATAACCCATACTTTTTGCACACAAAAAAATAAAAAAATAAACATATGCCGTTTTGTGCACAAAATGGTTGGCAAGCCTACAAATAGAAAATTGGATTGAGATTGTAGGGAGAAATGCATTTAAATGGATGCAATTAGGTTTTATTCTGATTGATAGTGAGAAACTGATATTTTGTGATAAAAGAACAAAATGTTTAGAATAATTGAATTCGGCAGAATTGCACATTTTCCGAATGCAGTTGAAAATTTACAAATTATGGGTATAAGTGAATTACGGATGCATTGATATTGCATGGAATAGAAAGTATCCGTTATACATGACTTTAAATTTTGTGAAATGCATGTTCCATATGTAGATCTAGTTTACAAACCGAAAGATTGATTTTATCCGGATTTTGGTCAAACCATTAAGAAATTTTAAATTTCCTAATTACTTTTTGTCGGATGCATAACGTAATTTCAAGTAGAAAATCACCTTTCTTTGATATAATTACAATAAAAGTAGTTTATACATTTATATAGATTCCGCATATACAAATTACACATATCCCGGAAAAAGAATATAAATTTTTGAGGCAATAAACAATGCAAGAATAAATAGATGCAAGATGTGCATAGTTTTTTTTTATTATTATTAGAACTCCGGATAATCCAAATTGTCTGCTAGAGAATGTTTTCCGGATGCTGTGGATAATGGAATTTCGATGACAAAACCATACAATACAATAGAACCAAGCCAGATTTATTTAGATTCGGCAAATAACCACAGCATATTTATACTTGAATGTTTTCCGGATATATTCCGGAAAAAACTAAGCACAGGATTTCCATTAAGGATATTAAGGTTTTTTGCTGAAAATTCACAGTAGATTGAATATAAGAACTTCGGCATTCCGGATAAACCAGAATAAAAAAAAATCACTTTTTATAATAATATATTTATTTCTAATCAGTGCAAATTCAGCTATTTCGCCATTACAAATTAAAAACCATCAAAATAAAGAGAAGGAAAAAAAAACACTCAACTTCAAAATCTCAAATTTATAATTTTATAATGTGTTTTTTTGAAAAGTAAACTTGTCTAGACGAATATTTTTTTAGTAAAATTAGGTTTTTCATATGTTCACATTATTTTAAATTTTTAGTATTTGAGGTGTAGCAACTAACCTTTAGGGATAAAAACCCTTAAGATTTAGTATTTATTATATGGTTAAAGACTTTGATGGCTGAAAAGGTACTTGCATAAATTTTGGAAATAGTTTAACACAGACAATAGGAGCTATGTAATATTAATAAAGATTACTTTTTTTAAGTTCTAACCTCTAAAGTAAGAATAATATTTGGTGAATTATTTAGACTTGACACTACAATTGCATTGACTATAGGAATAGTTAAGTTTTCATCAATCAAGAAAACACAGTAATGTGGGAGTATTTTAAGTATAAGGAATCTTAATATAGATATGTATCCTGGATAATTCAACATACCAGAACAAGAGGTCTAGGTTCAGAAATAAAGTGAGACTGTGCCTGATGTCTGATACTTTGTACAGGAGTATGCGATGATTGATGTGAAACAGAAGACGGAACTTGAGATATATAAGGTACATAAAATACAGTTGGCGATGATGTATTTATAGTTGCTTGTGACTGTTGTATTTGTGACTGTAATGTTGATGGTTGTGGACGCAGAGATGAAGAATTTGATGAGGAAGGAATCGTTCCTGATGGTGATTGACCGATTGTAGTCGGCACTTGGTCTGCTGCAGAAATTGTCAGAGACTGACAAGCAGATAGTGCCACTCGTGGATAACCTGTAAGAATGTACAAGAGGTAAAAAAAAAAATCAGCTAAAATACTTATTTTCTTAATTATACAACAAATTGCATCACTTATTCTAACAGAATAACCTGATATGATAAAACCTAGTAGGTATAAAAATAAAACAAAAAATCTCACACTAAAGCTAATTAGTCAACAGTTTTTCAAAAACCTGAATGTGTAAAATATAACATATCCACCTTCAATAACATGTTATAAGTATGTTTAACAGAATTATGTTAATTTGTAGATTTGGTAGAATATCAAATAGCCATTATCACTAATGCCAGATGATCCAATGTGCTTTTCTTAGAAAATATATCGTTGTAATCTTCAAATAAGAAATATTTTTAAATATCATGAAGGTTTAACAGGTACAACTATGTATAATGTTTTCAAGATAGAGCGACAATGAAACCTTCATTATCTAGTATTCAACAATTATTTACTATTTTTTAAATAATTGATGCCAGTAAGATTTTTTTTTTACTTTTGCTTCACAATATCATCATCCAACACCATCAGTGGACAATAATATTTTTAATTGGACAATAACTGTAATATTAAAATTCCACTTAAGCACAACCTTCAGAAAAAGATCCCTGAAATATCTTTGAATTTTTGTATACTTCTTCATGTAGTCAAAACATTAATAAAGAAAGAGAACAAAATTTTAGATGTGTCTCAGAAAAGAAACATTCCTGGGATAATCGTTATGGCAATACTAAATCACAAGTGCAATTACAAGAAATATTTCTGAAAGAATTGTTGACACAAGTCTTTAAACTTATGGTTGGTTGTTTTCAGATTATCTGGCACCGTCAGCAACACGAGGGCTATAATGCACCAAAACATTCATCATTAGACCAAGCCAACATACATTTACAAACACTCATGCCTAACACAGGACTCGAATCCGCAACCTCGCGGTCTAGAAGCTAGCATGCTAATCACTATACCATTTGGTCGTCTTTTAAACTTATGAAACATCACAACTAAGTTGTAAAATTTTCTAGCAAATGATAGTAAAAGTAAAGAATTGCAAAGTAATGAAAAATCTGTGATAATTAGTCAAAAAATATTAATTTAAAATTTCATCAAATTAGAAGCTAAACTTCTGACAATATATATATATATATATATATATATATATAGTTTTGTTTCTTGCTTGAATGGGAAAATGTTTAATAAATCCCCAGTATTATCAGAGAATTGCAAATTCCCTGAAAAATTCTGTATTCCATATTTCACCATTGCAAGACATACTAATTTAATAAAAACTAACTCTGACACAATCAAAAAGTGTTAGTTTCTCCAACACATAACCCAAGTTCAAGTTAAAAAAACTTAAATATTAAAATTCTGAAATAAGATACACTCGTAAACTTGCCTGGTTGGGGATTCAGGAAAACCCCAGGGAACAATATATCGGTTCCAGTAGAATACGGCCATGTGAGGGGTTGCCCTATAACTGATGAAGAGGTAAAATCATTGGACAGATCCTTTACTCCTGGTTGCCAGCTAGCTGTTTGCTGAGAAGAATCCTGAAATTGACAATATACAGAAAATTAATTTTTTAACAAACCAATCAACAAATTGAAATATTTTTTAAATTTTCATAAAATTTTCACATTGGAAAAATGAAAATATCCCCAAAAAAGAAGCCGAGCTGCCAAGACAGTTAAGTCAATTTCAATTAAATTTGCAGGAAATATATACAAAAAAAAAAACTTTCCCTTAGGATTCTTAACAATTCGTAATTCTAAGGATATATATCATAAAGGGGGAAACTTTTCATTGAAATATGTTTTTGATGAAGTTGTAGATGAAAAAATTTAGAACCATTGTTGGTTCCAACTCTTTTTTTTTCTTCTTTCTTTTAGTTAGCTTTAATTTTACAATTAGGCTACTTTCTTAATACTGCAATGCAGTTGTGAGGAATCCTTTGAAAGCTGAATCTGCCAAATCTAAAAAATATCAATGAAATATAAAAGTAATGAATTACTAAAAGAGTTAAGTAATAATTTACAAAAGTGGTTTTGTGGCACAATTCAATTTTTTGCTTTGAGAGCTGAATAATTTCATCGACTCTAAATAATATGAAACAGATCATAACAAACATGCAAATTTCAATGGAATAAATTCAAAAAAAAATTTACTTATTGCAGTCACTAGAATTATCAATATCTAATAATGTTACATTTAAGGTGGACAAATTCTCTAAAAGTAAGCTCTAAGATGAAGTCCTTCCACTTGTCCAATTCATCAGCACAATTGTTTTTTAATTTAAATATATTTCTTAAATTTCAATTTTTATAGAACTTGGTACTTTTGTTTAAAATCACATATAACAATGCAACTTATTAAAAAATAAAAATAAAATTAATTTTAGGAGATGCATGTACAAAACATGTATTTTTTTAAACAAATACTTATTTCAATTTTTAAAAACTTTATATTTACCTTTAATACAATCACATGTTATGCAATTCTTAAAAGAATTAAGTATTTATTTTTAAGAATTCCATATGTCCCGTGTATAATTACAAAACAAGATCTTAAAGTAAACCATTTAATTTATATTGTTCTAATATTCCATATTTGATTAAAAGGTTAGAAACTATTATATAATGCCTTGAAAAAAAAGTAAACTATATAATTGCTAAATTTAGTTTAAATGCATAGCATGTATGTAAGCAAACACTGAATCCATCACAACTGAAATAACAAAATGCAGATGGATCTGGATTGGGCATGTTTTGATAATGCCGACATCAGATCCCACTTGAACTGCTGACATGGGCACCTGATGGTAAATGAAAGAGAGATCCATATTGATGCTGGGGCAAATGACAATCAAAGACCGAAATCTTTTGGGATGGTCAAGCTGGAGAAATACAAGAGAATTTGCAGTGGACTGCCAGGGATGACATGTTAAACTTGTGGCCTCATGCGCCACTGAGGCGTAAAGAGAAATAAGTCATGTCCAGGTTTTACAGCATTCTGAAGAAATAGTAATTTTAGATGGCTTGGCTCTAGTTAAAAGTTTTTTCTTAATGTTAAGAAAAGAGTATACTAAGCAAAACTGAACTTTTAGTAGTGTTGTCATTTGTAATATACAAACACAATACTGATGGACCCCAAGTAATTACAAATTATACAATCAGCAAAGTTATAAATCAGCAGGTAAAGGGATAAATCTAATTACCTTATTAACAAGTTGTTGATATGAGTAATAAAAGCATCTGTTAAAAAAACCGAAAAGCTGTTAATTTAGATAAAAATATTTCTCCCTCTAAAGCTAACAAATATTTTGCAGGTGTCTGTACATCACTAGAAAGCAAAGCAAATGATGCAAAAATAACAGATGTTATGAAAAAGTGTTTGCTTTGAAATACGTAAGATTGTGACATGCTAAGTTATTGTTTAACAATATTGCTAAAATTGAATTGTAACTTAAAACTTAATCTGTTATTTTTAAAGTAGATTTTTAATACTAAAGAATTTAGTTAGTGGTCAAGAAATGAGGTTGTATGAAAAAATACAGCTTTAAAAAATTATTTTCAAATATCTTAGTAAGTTTGTATTACCAAAATAAGTCACTGGTTTTTTTCCTTAAAAGCATAACTTACTAAGAAGCACACAATAGGTAAATATCCTCAGAATAATATGTATAATGTTGACAAACCTATCCACTAGAATGTTCCAAAATTCTTGTTACTATGAGTAATTGTGCAAATATTAAGTATGTATTGTTTGTCAAACATAATATACTAGAAGAGTAGCTAGAAAAATATCTATGCTTTACACACGCAAATTATCCTGTGCACACACACTCTGAAGTCTAATGCATCAGGCCATTATTTTGTTTATAAAAATCCACACACCAAAAATCTTTTTTTAGCATATTAACATCTAGCCAAATGTACTGATATATTTCAAAATTTAGGTGCATATAAATTAGGAAAAAATTTAAACTTTTGTTTTGAGCATACTTTTTGTTGTTTCTACGAGTCCTATAGGTTAGGTTTTTGAAATGTATATTTGACATAGTTAAAATATTTTTTCTTGTAACTGTTTACGAGTGGTAAAAAAGAGAGCAAAATATCCGGTCTGTTAGTAGGAGAATCGCTTTTATACTCTGTAATTGATTTTTATCCAAATTAATCATTGACTTCTAAAAAAACAAGCCTTGTAAAAACTTATATGTTCAGAGAAGTCTGCAAAAATGTCAGAGCTCTTGAGATTATAAGCACATTTTTTTTACTGCAACAACTCAAAGGAATTCAAAATAAATAGCATTTTTATGCAGCAGATTATTGATTATGGGACATACAGGGTGAGCAGAAAATCTTGCCTTATGAATATCAATTACCTTAGCAAAATTCAAAGTGAATCTGCATTGTAGCTCGGAGTTTGTAAAGTCAGAAGTTAGGCTCTTGCAACACGATCTTAATCATTTTCTCTGTACTTCTTGACACAAGTATCAGTTTTCTAAAACCTGCCACTGAATATCCAAATTTGTATGCATGATTCATAAAGGTAATTGGTATAGGTAAAAAATTATATACTAAACTGCAACTTCAAACAAAATCTACATCAATCAGTATAATAGTTTTTATGCATTTTTAAAAACTTTATTTTAGAGCAGACTTTCAGCCCAGCCTGTATATAATTGCTTACATTGATATTTTTGACGCAAAAGTCCAAACATAGTTATAACAATATTAAGGGCAGTACTGCACGAGAATATTGTAACAACTATTGTTAGACTAGTGTGAGCAGTTTTAGTGCCAAGGGCTGAATCCATTCCTGAAGGTTTTCAAGGGGAAAACTGTCTCTTAATTACATCTGACACAAGGGAAAAAATTAAAAATATGAGGCAACCTGAAAATCAACAAAAGATCATCTGTCACAACCGCAACTCTATCTACTTACTTTGAAAATAGATTGCAGAGTGCCAAGAAGAGCTCAATCTCAAGATCTCTTGCATGCTAGGTATGTGATATAAAATTTACGATTTAAGTTACAATGATAAAAAAATACATGTTTTACAAACCTGCATGTAAGAAACTTGGATTTCAGAAGGTTGACCAGCAATTACAGGGAATGTTTGTTCAGTACTAATGATAACAGTTGAAAATTGACAAGTAACAGTTTGCAGTGTTATAGTTGAGGATGAGACTAATTCTGCTACAGTCTCAGAACCTTCCTCTTCAGTCTCAATTGGTCCATCATTAAGTGAGGAAACTGGACTGCTTGATATTGTAGTGACGTTGAAAGACTCTAAAAATAAAACTAATTATATAGGCATTTGCGATGAGACTATAACTACTTTGTAAATCATGAAATTTTGTAGCTGTGTTATAATTTTCCACAGCAATTTGTATAAAGAATATTTATGAGAAGTTAAAATTCTGTATTATAAAAGTGTTAAAAAAAAAGTGATATCTTCCATTAGACAGTCAAAATTCTTTTAAATTGGATTCTCACAAAAATCTAAGTAGTATATCTGTTAAGACTCAAAATAAAAGTATTTTTAAAATCATATTTTGACACTTTTTGATATTTCTTTGGAAAATAATTATTTACTCTAAACCCAAAAACACACATAAATCAATTTACATAAGGGTGCACTTTCAGTAAAAGAATAAGAACATGTCAAAACAAGCATTTTAAAAATCTTAAGATTTAAGACAGCAGCAGAATAATCAATTTATAAATTAGAAATACATGCAATTAAGACACATTTTTCTCCATCAAAATTCTATAAAATTATATTTTTTATTATTTTCCCTCTACCTAATATGTTATTCAATTTTTACTAGAATTTATCAATATTAAGTCTAGTAAATTCTCATTTTACCAGATTTCTGTTTTAAAAAATCAATCAGACTATTTGAACTAACCTGCTTTTGTTATTCTAGGAGTTGCACTCTTTCCACTAGAATTTTCTCTAGATAAAACAGATATTCCCCCAAAACTACTCGCTTTTGTCATAACAGGACGTGATGCTTTGGTAGGAGCCGCTAAAACTTTGTTTTCAACTTCAGACTTTGTTGATGAACAGAAAGATCGAGAAACTTTGCTTTTTTGTGCTGGAGTCTAGAGTAAATAAATATGAATTTCTGCTTAATTAGCCTAAGCAAATATTTAGAACATATATATACATATATAAAAGGAAATAATTCTAAGCAAATTCAGAAACTTTGTCAGCTAATTAACCAAATAATTTTTAATGATAAATCTTAAACCATTGAATGTTGTTTGTATAATCTAAACCACAAAAATAAAATACTTTAAAATGTAAAGAAAATATTTATCTCATTTTTCATAAGTTAAATGGGTTATCATGTTATTTTGATAGAAATCTTTCTTGTGCTATCTAAAATACAAAAGGTGTTTTTGGAAAAAATTTTACAAAATTTTTACACTTTAAATTAGCAGACATCTTTTTGCAAATACACACATGCCAAGTAACCAGATCTGAGTAATTTTAAGCTTCAGATTCTTTAATATGACTATAACATTTTACTCTTGTGTGTTTTATTGACAGCTTCATAATTGGAATGCAAAAAATTATGAACTTTGATTTTCGGAAAGAGGATATGTATTTTAGTCAATGCAAAACAATTCTATCAATATGAGAAGCATATACAACTAACCTAAATATCAAATTTCATAAATTAAGCTATAAGCTTTAAGCTTGACAAAACACTTTTATAAATTGCCTTTTTTTTTTTTTTTTATTAATATTTTTGATATCCAGCTTTTTTGTAAGGCGTCAGTATTTTAAGTTGTCAAAGTTCTAAAACATTTACCTGAAATTTAAGAATTACATAAAAATTAACAAAACCACTTTCTACTCTCAAAACATGGTTTTTTTATTATTATATTTTTATTCCAGATAAACATGTGTTTTGCAAGATATTTTAAAAAGTTCTCTCAAGTTTTATGCAATGAGGACACCTTCAAGGGAAAAACAGAAATCTGGAGGCCTGCATGTTATGAGAAAATGACAGGCTGCCGCCATCACCACCACAATTGTCAAGAATTCTTTAAATTTAAAGCATTTCCAAACTTTCTGTATCAAATGATAAAAATCTATTAATACTCTAAAGAAAAGGGTGCAGCAGTTCATCTCTAACACAGGCAAAGGAAATAATTCTTAAATTGCAGCATAATTTACAGAGAATGCAGTATGTTTGTAAACAGATGTTTCTAGCCTTTCTAGTGGAGTGTTTAGTTGATTATTTGGACTATATTTTTCAAGGTAATACTTTCACAAAGCATATATAACAATAAAATCATTTAATCGAAAGAATATTAAAAGTTCTTGATTGGTTAGCATATAATGAGAGCATACCTGATCTTAATGTAATTGATGTATTTAAGAATATTTCCTTTTCAATTCAATTAAATAAAAAATTTCAATCATGAGCTTTTCAAATCACATACATACAAACTGATATAATAAAAATGGAACATATTAGATTTTAAATCAGGAGTATTTCCCTTCAGAATGAGATTTTGTCAAAACTTTTGCAACAAAATCATTTATATATTTTTTATGATATAATTAGTAAATTGAACAATTTAAATACTTCCTAATATAATATAAAATATATTAATTAAATAACATAAAAGAACATGGTTTTTTACAACTCATTCAGTATTTCTAAAAAAAAAAAATTAAAATTCCTCCCATGCCAAGCTTAGAGATGTAGCACATTAGAAACCCAATAATGCTGTTTCGAAACAAAACTTTTTTTTTGTAGTACAAAAAAAAAAATGCACCTAAATTTTAAAATTGTATTTCGCAAAAGATTAAGAATATTTCAATAAAAAGATGGAGAAGGAAATTTTTTTAATGTATAGAACACTGGGTAGTAGGCAATTATGTTTTTAACTAGAAATGCTTTTACAAAAAAATCTGAAAACATAATTTTTTTAAAAAGGAATTTACTAAATAAAAACTTATTAAATTAAAAAAAATTTAAAAAGAGACAAATTGTTATGCTTTACAAACGACAAAATCAACTTTACTTTGGATAATAAATATTTTATCGTTAGGGAAAGAAAAACCGAACAAGAGAAGCTACAGCTTGTATGAAGCTGCAACTGCCAAGAGAAACATCATTTTAGAACATGGATCATTGTAATTAAAATAAGATATAAGGTTATCGATTTTGAGCCTGTCAATGAAAGAATGTGTAGGCTATGTGTTAAGGTCAAATCTCAAAATGTGAGTATCATGTGTGCATGCACCTATCGAGGATTAAGATGATAATGAAAAGAAAAAGATATACATTCGAAGAAACATATAACAAATGCTCACTTAATGATATAAACCTGGTGATTGGAGAATGCAATGCAAAAAATAGGAATGGATGAAACTGTACAAAGATATTCTGGAAAACACAGTCCACATAGTAAGTTTAATGACAATGAAACTAAGTGGTTGTACTTTGTAATTGGCCTTGAAATGGTTATCAGGATTACAAGATATGCATATAGACATATACAAAATTACATGCTGTTTCTCTGGCTGGAAATACGCAAAAGCAGATGGACCATCTATTAATTGGTAAAAGTCACAATATGTTCATCTCGAAAGTGGCAAGAAAATTTCTAAACTTTTTTATTAAAAAAAAAGACCAAAAAGAATAAATTTTTAACACAAATGCTCTGAGATGCTCAAAGACAATAACAAATTTTAAGAATAAATTCAAAGACAAACAGTTGATGATCGAGGATGAGAATAGTGAAGATCACAAATGAAAAAAAGGTAAGCATATAATAATGGAGGCAGTTAAAGGAACACTCCCAGTTCTTTCAAAAAAGAAATCACAAGGATGGTAATATTCTGAAAGTGAAATAATAAAAAGAAAAACAGTGTGTACAAAGTAATGTTTCACAAACATTATCAAGTCATGCAGAAGAGTACATAGAAATTAGAAGACAGGAAAAAAGAATTTTTAAACAGAATAAGAGAATTTATTGGGAGAAAAAATACAAGGAAATAAAATATCTAAAAAAAAAAACAGAAAGAGGCAAGAAAGTTATACCAGACTGTAAACAACACTAGAAAAGAGATTTGTGCTAGAATTCGCACATGTCGTGATAAAAATGATGAATTTGTTAATGACAAAACGGAAATACTTAAAAAGTGGAGAGAACATTTCAGGAATTCTCTAAATGGAAAATATAAATTATGTAGAATAGGTGAAACACCAAGTGGCACATACCGGGATCAACAAAACAAAAACCTGGTACCATTATCATTGGAGGAAGTAGAGAGAGCAATAAATAAATTAAATAATAACAGTCCAGCATGCATAATGCCGATCAAACGGTATAGTGGTTAGCGTGCTAGCTTCTAGACCGCGAGGTTGCGGGTTCGAGTCCCGTGTAAGGCATGGGTGTTTGTAAATGTATGTTGGCTTGTCTAATGACGAATGTTTCGGCGCATTATAGCCCTTGTGTTGCTGACGGCGCCAGATAATCTGAAAACAACCAACCAGCATACATAACAAAAAGTGCAATTTTCCTACAGTCAGTACAATTTTTAGCCTTTGCGGATGATATTAACATTGTAAGGAGTACTAGGGCCGTAATTGTGGAGGCATTTTGTGTTCTAGAGTCAGCAACTAAAAATATTGGTTTCACAGTCAATGAAGAGAAAACCAAGTTCATGGCAGTGACAAACAGAAGCCCAGATCTGTCATAACCAAAAATAAATTAATGTTTTCGAGACAGTTGATCAGTTTAAATATCAAGGTGCAATTGTAAGTAGCAATAATGATATCAACATTGAAATTAAGAATTGAATTAACATGGCTAACAGATGCTGTTATGGATTATATGACCAGTTTCAATCCAAATACCTAAGCAGAACAACAAAGATACAGCTATATACGTTAAAGGTAAGATCAGTACTTTTATATGGAAGTGAATGCTGGACAAAGAATCAATTAGATGACAATATAAATTTAGAGAACTAAATACAGTAAAAATGATAAAAGTATCTCAAAATGACTTGGTTATATATACAAGTATGGAGTGGAAAATCCAGTCCAGAAAATAGCACTTCAAAGGCCTGATGGTTAAAGAAAGAGAAATAGGCCACATACAAGGTGACTGGACAATGTGGAGAAGTGGTTAAAGAGTACAGGTGTTAATAGATGGAGAGCAATGATGTCAGATAGGTTGAGATGGTGGAAACTCACTGAGACAACCTTGGAGATGGAAATCGGCTACAGAGCTTAATAGAAAAAACCTTAAAAAAATCATTTTTTTATTTTCATATGTTTAAAGCATGCTCGATATTTTTATACAACAATAATAAATTGTAAGAGGGAAAGTCAGTCTGTACCTGCCCCATAAACCTAATGCTTTATTTTTTCAGATACAATGTATGCCAGTGTTGCTTTGAAGCATATAAAATTTTATAATAGCCATAATATCAGTAATAAAAGTTCTTTACAGATTTGAAGGCAAAATAACTAGAGCTATTTTTTGTTATTATACTTAAAATGTTTTTATAAGCTAGCTTATAATTACTTACAAAAATTACGAATAAAAAAAAAACGTAATTTATTTTGCCTTCAAAATTTTTTAATGAACATTTATTACTGATGCAATGCCTGTAATGAAATTTTACATGCTTCAAAGCAATACTCCGGCAAATATTGTGCTTGAAAATAAATAAAAAGCATTAGGTTGGTCTGTGTGACAAGGACAAATTGATGTCTCCCTTTATTACACTGCAATACAGGGACAAGATCTTAATCCTTAAAAGCTTACATCAGTTTCAAAACTACTGCTAAGCTTGGAACCTAAGGGACGTCCAGAGCTATCCGAGTCTGTACTGCTCCAAGGTCTTGTTTCACTGCTAGGCCATCTTACATCTTCCTGACTACTGCGATGACTAGAACAATGAGTTCCTTCTTGACTACGATTAAAATGTGGTTCACCAAATCCTTCCTATTGATAGATACACAGTTGTGTAAAAAAGGTATCCTAATTAGCTTTTGGATTTTTATTTAAATTGCAATGGATAAAATTAAGAGAACCATAGAATGTAATTATATTAAATCTATAACACTTTATTTAAAAACACTGTCATTAAAAGGTTACCTTATGCCTTCTAAGAAAAATATTACATAGTATAAATATTAACAGTCAGTATTGATGAATAAACCTGTATTTCACATTTAGGGCCAATTTTTAACATCTACTGTTAAAACCCACAATTCTAAACTCTCTCAACTTCAAGACAAAGTAAATCATGGCCATGCTACATTAGGACGTTTAAGTATGATGATTTATTCATGAGAAATTATTAATGGTTAGCACAGTTTTGTCAGAGAATTTCAGACCAAGATATTAATAAGAATAAAAGATCAGATTAAGATGCAATCATAGAGGGTAAAACGCTAGTCTCTAAAACTGTCTGACACCTTTTATGTAACAGCTACGAATAAGGCTGTGAGCTAACTCATTTTTTTTTAAATTTGAGATAAGCCATAATGTTCAAATGAATTATAACTGTTAGCAAGCAAACTTTAACCCTATAAAATAATACAAAAGTCTTATATATGACATTTATATTTCACTTATTTGTTTGCCATGAAAGTTATTAATAAATGTAACTAAAAGTAAATAATGTAGGGCAGGTATGACTCAGTAATACATTAATTTGGTAATTTCAAATAGATTCCATAATGTAAAAGCAAGTATTGTTACATTTTGTTACGTTTTATAATTGAGAGATGTTGAAATTTTTTTTTTTTAAAACAGGTAATGAAAATGACCAAAAGTATTTGACAGTCATATTTCGTTAACTTTGTATAAGTTCCTCAAAATCACTTAATTTGTTTATTACAACTTAGAAGGAGGACTTTCTTTAACAGAAACAAACGTTGTTGCATTCAGCAGTCAATACAATGCTACTAGGATGTTAATGTGAAATTTGCAATTTCCTGAAATGAGTGATAGTCTGTTCTCACTGCTTTTAGTGAGCAGATATACACTTGAGTTCTGTTTACTGGACTGGAATCGTTAAGTACTTCAGTTTAACAATCGAAAATGCTGAGAAATAGTGAATTTAGTTAAGAGCAACGTTTAAAATGCAGTTTTTAATCGAATAGCCAGCTGAGGGTGAAAAAGCTCTTAAAAGTTCCAAGATGTGAAGCTCAATACACTATCAAACATCTTGAAGACACTGGATCCCATTTAAATCACACAACTGGAAGAAAAACTATCACCACACTCAGGGAAGACGGATTATTAAAAGTGGGTTGCTTTGAGAGATCGCAAAAAAATATGTTAGCTGCTTATTGATGTATCAATGATGGCAAAATAATAAATTGTGCCTAGAACCGCTATAAGAAGCCTTGCTGAAGCTTGACTCAAAGGTTGCAATGGCAAGAAAAAGCCATGGCTATCTGAAAAAAACAGAAAGCCATAGTTTCCATAGGCTCTTAAATAACAGAATCGCTCAAAAGAACATTGCTTCAAATTTTGTGGTCAGACGAATTTAAATTTCAGACACATGTTAATTAACTTACATTTATTGAGAATCAGCATGGGAGTGTCAATATGTAAAAAAATAATTTGAAAGTAGCTTTACAAAACTAAATAATATTTTTTTAATGTTTTGTATCCCAAGTTTTCAAATGTTGAAAAATGCAAAAGTTAGTCTAAGAATACCTTCCTGAGTACGTAGTACTTACTATTAAGCTCAAAAGAGACAGTTTTATGATTTAAGGATGCATAGTGGTTGATGATGAGTGCGAAATAGTCAACTGTGACGAGAACAACAAACCTTAAATGTACTCCAAATGACCTTGCTGTCATTTTCATCGATTTTATGTGACATGAACATGAATGAGATTCAATAGGGAACAACAACATCTTTTACATTTTAATGTAACAGGTTAAGCTTAACAGAAAATACCCTCATGATTCTGAATATGTGCATGATATTTTTGTTAAGTAAATGCTTTAGTTTTTGAATTACATAAGTTTTAAAACTGGTAAAATAGCTGGAAATACGAAGCAAGCGATAAACATATTCCTATTGGAAACAGTATCATTTGAGCTTTCACCGTTTGCAAGATTTTGTCATGTCTATTTTTTAAACTCTTTTATATGCCTGGTTTAAATATATACACAAACCACTGTAATCCAAACTTAGCTTTATAAATGGAGATATTTTAAGGCTTCTGACGATATGTGTTTCAACTTTGGAAAGCGTTTTACTATATATCTTTTATGATTTGGGAAAGTAAAACAAAATATAAAAATGTGTGGCAGTATTTTATTATTATTATTATTATTTTTTTGCAGAAGAAAATAAATTTATACAATAAGTTTGCTAGCAGAAATTGTCAATTGAAAACTGATGTGTATTGAATAAATTCCTTTACATCTGAAAATTTTATAAGCACTTTTTAAGATTTCTAAAAAATTTCTAGAAATTATAATTTTGAAATATTTAAAATTAAGTATATTTTAAATAATATCTAAATGAATAATTTAAAAACAATACACATTTGGAAACTCTTTGTTCCAGTGAGCAGTAAACAAAAACTGAATAAACATTTTAGAAGTTCATTGTTTCTCTGTGTTCTAACAAATTATTTTATTAAACTTAATAAATGTTCATAGAGTTTGTTGGAAGGAAAAGTTAATAGGCATTTATAAAATGCAAATATATCACCTGAAAGTTTTTGTATGTTGTATTTAATGATTTATAACTCTAAAAACAGAAAAAAAAGGGATTTGTGGTATTTTTAAGTTATTTTATTTTAATTAGAAAAATATTAGAAAACATATCAAAAGTGGAGGATGTTTTAAAGTATTTAGTAATTAATTAAATATTTTTATAACGTAGACATATTAGGAACAGGTTAGATGTTTACTTAAAATGGAAATATCTGGTTAAATAACAATTTGGAATTTATAATTTTACCATAACATCCTTTAAATGTAAAAGAAGCTTAAATAAGCACTAAAAAATAATAAACCAATAAAATCGGTACTTTTCAATATACATTGACGATTAACAATATAAATGAAAATACAGGATAGTAACAATACTAAAATACAGGGTGTCCACAACGCAAGTCCAACTTTCAAAAAGCTGTAAAAAAAACACTTGTCAGAATAACCTGTATATACTCAAAGGGTGGATTTATGGCATCAAAAACTATTCCAAACAAATTCTTCTCTTCCTAAAAACATCACATTTCCCTTTTTAGCTTATATTCAAGTAACATTTAATTTTAAGCCATTTTGACGAGTGTTCCTTTTTTTCTTCTTTTTTTTAAATACATTCTCTTCTTATGCCCATACTGTTTCCCCTCTCATTGAGTATACATGGGTCAGATTTCAGTTCATTTTGACCAGTGTTTTTTTTTTTTTAGCTGAGTGAAAGTCGAACTTTAATGTGGGCACCTAGTACAAATAACAAATCCAACTTTTAAAGAAGAAACCAGCAGGAACCAAACCAAAAACCTCTTGTCTAACATATACTCAACTAAGTGAAAATTCAAACTAACCACTATATGAGACAAAGCATTTCTTATTTTACCTTAGAATAAGTGTAGTACAATAGCCATCAACAAAAGTATTATGCACCTTTTAAAAATCCTACGTTTATAAAATACCATTGTGTTGGGAAAATATAAAGCTGCATGGGGACTAAACAACCACTCTTATTTAATCAATATTTGGTTGGGCCATCTTTAGCTTGAATTACAGTATCAACTGTTTGAGACATGATACTCAACTATCTGTTAACATTCGTCTTTGGTTCTTTTAATCCATTCTTTTTGTAGTTGCTTTTAGTATGTCGACTTTGAAGTCATTGGATGCCCCAAAACTTGCATTTGAAAACACTTCAAAAGCTTTCTATGTTTGTTTTTTTATTATTATTATTCAAGATGTTAAAATTAAAATTTTTACATATTTGGAAGTATTAGTAAGTAAAAACTAAATTTTATTAAAAAGAAGTTCACATAGTACTTTAAATTTTTTAAATTTTACATTTATATAAAAAATTCATAAAATTTCAAATTCTATCTTTTTTTTTAATATTTTTCCTGATATTTTTCTTTTTTTTTTAAATTTTTAGTAATATAATCTAACTTTTTAGGCATCGCATTTAGAATAAGTAAGATAGTTTTCAAGAAAAATTATAATTGCTATACCTATAGGTATAAAAAGCATAAAAAATGGATATTTTTCAACTTTTAAATTTGTAATTTAAAAGTTTATATTTTATTCAAAAAATATATGCCTATTTTTGTCAAATAGATATTAAGAATGACACAAAAAAAAATTAAAGTCAAAAATTAGCATTTTGAGTAAGGTGAGAATTTCAAAAATCATGAACTGAGAAAAATGCTTTCGAAACATCGAAGGAGCTATTGCAGCAATGCTAAATTCTCCTAAAAAAAAAAAAAAATTCTGCAATTGCAGTTATCGGATCAGCTAAAATACTTGCCAGAATAAGGAGAAGTTTTTAAAGATTATAAACATGCAAAAAATAGAAAATTGATATTTTTATTATTTTTTGAGAAAACAAGGGGTACCAAGTCCCCTTAAAATCCGATGACAACAAAGGTCACTTCAGGAGATCTCTACTTGAATTCCTCTAAATCACTTCACGGCTTTAACCTTTTTTTTTAGCATTTTGCATTGTTCTGTAGTATTAGAGAATTACAGCATTTTTTTTATTGCTTTGAATCAATTGTAAATGTTCTAAAACAGGGTTCAAACTGAATCGCAGAATGAAATTAATGACCTTTCAATGACTTTTAAGGTCCTTTGAAAAAAAAAAATTTCAGACATGTTTTTAATGTGTGAGTTTACAGCTGCTTTGCAACTAGCAGTGATATCAAAAAAATTTATGCACAATTCACATTTTGCCTTATGAACAGACTTTAATGATGTTGCAATCCATTTTTCACAAGCACTGTACTTCAGCCACAGCATATTAAATGTGCACTTTCTGGGCATAGTACTCATAAAAGGCTTCTGCTAAAAAACCAAATATATATGTTGACATATGCAAAATACAAATATACCAGGTAATTTCAGAGCAGCGCGGATAAGTAGCGGTCTCGAGAGAATAAGCAAATAAGAGTTGAATTTTTATAAATATTGTTCGAGCACAGAACATCAGCAAAAATTCTGGACTTATAGTGAACTCTAAGCATTTTCAAGTACTTTTAAGGCCTTGAAAACAAGTAAAAAAATATTAAGCACTTTTAATGACTGTGAGAACCCTATAAAATCATGAAAAAAATTGCTTTACACTCGTCTATTGCATATTTATTTTTTAATTTAATATTAAAAAACAGTTTTAAAATTGTGCTGAAACATGAATTCATGTGACTAACAAAGGAGTGACACAGTTTCAGCCTTATTGTTATGGAGAGCTCCATTCCACGACAATGTTGCCCATTGAATTCATTAGTTGTATGGGTTATATTGCTAGTGAAAAGACATTCGAAGTATGGAAAACTCAATCCAAATTAATGAATTTTTTTGGTCTGTATTAAATTGAAAAGGCAAGTTCGTATTGATTACAAATAAAATATATGGTTATATGGATAAATTTTAAAAACAAGTTAAGATTATGTGCAAACAATCTTGAACAGTTTAACTTTCCACAACTTAAATTACCTTCAAATAACATTTAAATGACTCTCAATAAGCAAAACCATGTATTTTACAAGCAACATTCTGTTAACAAAATAATGGAAAGAAATTTTGTAAATAGATTTTTTAAAAATAACTTTTAATAAGAATGTTATTTTCAAAACAGTTTTTTTATAAGTCAACAAAAGAAAAAACTTTGCAAAATGTACTTACGTCTTGGTTGAAAATTCGGGCTCGGGCTTTCTCATATTCTTCTTCTCTTTCTTCAAATGATTTGCTACGCCTGCTATCTGTAGAAGACTGCCTCTCTGGACTTTTCTGCTGAAATAACATGCATCTGCTTAAATGAGGCACTTAGAATACATTTTTCAAAGCAGAAAGAAAAACACACCTCTTTTCCTTCCTCAAATGAAATGCTGTCTCGTTTCAAAATAGACTTTTTTGGCTCTTCTGGCAATAATTCATCTCTTATAAATTCCTGAAAACGGGAGTCAGGTCTGAAATGTAAATGCATTGTAAATTAGAGATCTGCTCTTTTAACACTAAAAATATATGAAATGTTTTGTTCTAAGATGGTAGAATCACCAGAAAAGTGAGCATGCATGTTCACTTTTGCAAATATGTTTAAAAAATGTTTCCCTAAAATACAAGTCTTTTTCTTTTTTTCTTTCTTTATTCTTGAGTTTTCAGAAAAATGCAACTGTAATGAAACACACATTACATGCATAATGTATAAAAATGGCAATTTTAATAAGAATTCATTCCGAAATAGTGATTAATCACAGTGTACGAGTTCTATAACCATACAGACTAAATTCTTTTTTAAATTAAATTGGTGCTTAGTTCAAATATTCACCATTTGTTTCGTTTATCTGGGAAATTTATTTATATTACTTTTTAGTTCAGTTTGAAGTTGATTGAACTTAAAGAATTTAATTTTTTTTCTTTTTTAATCCACAAAGGCAAACTTCACACTAAAACCATTCCTGCTATAAATTAGACTTAAAAGCAACAAAAAGCTTCATTGAATTAGTATTTCTCAAGATAAGCAAATACTCAATCTTGTACATAATGTATTATTTTCCGGTTAATTTTAAAAAAAAAAAAAAAAAATGAACTATGATCTTCTACAAGGAAAATTTATATTTTCTGCAAATTCTTTTATGCAATTTTAAAAAGTGGTTAATGTTTTTGCACTGTTCTCCCAGGCACTTAGGAATATTTTGAAAAGCTTATTTTACAATATGTAGCAAATTCTTTCCTGTTTAAATGCATGAAACCAAAAATTTGATAAAAAAGATTCAGTGGCCGCACTTTCTTAAAAGAAATTCTGGTTCTGAAACCAAAAGAAGAAAATTTAGATGTAATTTGTTTTAAATTAATTGCTTTTGTGTTTATTGGATGTTTGAAATTAATTGTGTATTTCCTGGATGTTTAAGAAAAACATATTCTATAAATAATTGTGTTCCCTGTTTTAAGTTCTATGCTAAAATTTAATTCAAAGTGCCACTATGATTTTAAAATATTTATGGAATTTCTGGATATTTCTGACATTTTAGGAAACTGTCTTAAACAAGACTTTTGTCTTAATAATCCTAAGTCACAATTTTTTACTCAAACTGCTGCATTATTTAAAAAATATGTTTGCATTTGGCAATTTGCCAGATATCTTGGGTAACACTTTTATCGACAGAGAACAAAAAGAATAAATAATAAGAACAAGTAGTTCTCAAGAAATTTCTAGATATATTTACAAATACAATGATATATATGTTGTGAAATAGATATATACAAATGACATGCTCAATGAAAAAAAATTGTAAACATATAAGTAAAAGAAATGTACCAAGTTTTCTGTTCAATAGCTGTTTCAGATTTATTCACTTCTTGCCCACTAGTACACATTATTTTTTCAATATACTAATTTAAACTGATAATTAGGGTCATGTGAATCTTGTAAAATTTAAAGATTTTGCAGGATTTTCTTTTTATTATTTTAATAAATGCCTTAACACATTAATCACGGATGGTATGATAATTTGCCAATTGACATTTTAGTTTTTTTCTTTGGTAATAAATTACGATTGTGGCCACTTTGTATTTTTGAAAATTCATAAAAATAGTTTTCCAGAAAATCCAAAAAATTTGAAATATATTTAAATGATCTGAATAAACAAGGTATAAGATAATAACTGTTTCAAAGTTGTCTTTTATGTTTCAAAACATAAAAAGTTTTATAAACTTATAATGGTCATTTCAAAACCCCAAAACTTTTCTTAGACAGCAGCGAATGCTTTGGTCTAATAGTTAGTTTTTGTCCTAGCATGGTAGAGACGCCTTGCCTCAGGATCAATTCCTGCCTGGTCCTGGCAGTCTTTAAACTATTTTCTTTTAAACAATGTTTGTATACTTAGTTTATTGAATGCATTGGCAATTTTTTCATCAAGAACTGTTTTTCAAGGCATTATTTAAAAACATATTATTAACAAGCATAGTCTGTACTAAAAGTTATATCATTTGTATCGAATTTTTCTATTTTTTTGCGAAATTTTAATTTGATTCCCCTTAATTTAATATACTAAATATCAATAATCATGACATTTTTAAGACACATGTGGTGTTTATTAAACTTTTTGAAAAAAGGAGGAATTTTTTAGGAAATATTTCTTAACATAGGCAATGATCATGAGTGAAAGCTGAACCTAGTATATTAGCATCTGTGTTAAGAGGTGTCACACCAGTTTGAAAAAACTGCTTTAATTATTCAAACAATTATCTTATTATATTTTCTTTTATGCCTCTACTTATGATGAAAGAGATACATTCTTTATTTTTAAGATATGTTTTTACATGCTATGGTGTAAAGTTATAATTAAATTGGTGCTACTTCAAAAAGGTGACATTTTGTCAGGGAAAATGTTATTTTTAACTTTTTAGACACTTTGACATCAAGTAATCTTTCAAAAAAATTTATGTTAAATTAGTGCTGGGAAGTTTTTGAGAGGTGGATTTCTAAGCTAACTTTAACAGCTTGGCAATTCAGCTCATAAATATGTTCACGATAATTTTTAATGCAATAAACAAATGGCTGTTTGGGGGCAGGGGATTAAATGAGTAGTAATAAAAAGGTAGCTGATGCAAAAACACTATATTTATATTAATGCATGGGATAACTCTGAAAGAAGTATTGCAATGTTGAAAATTTCTTTCAGAGGACATAAAAATTCCTATTACAATTGCAACAACAAAAATACAGCATTTGTAAAATGCAGTGATACGGATGCAATTATTTCTTTGCAATAAATGTTTCACATTCATTCATGACTTGTTTCTTTTGATAGCAGAGTTTGAAAAAAAATTATGCATATTGCTCAAAGTAGCCAATTAATTTTTTAAGCATTAGCAATTAATTTGAATTATATGACACAAAAACTTACATTCGAGCAGTCTTTGTCTTATTCACAATTACAGATGTACCATTTCCATCCACATAATGATCCAGTCCAAAATATGCAGCAACTCGATGCACAAGCATTCTGTTATAAGAACTCATTTGCGGAAATTTCATGGACTGCCTTCTGAGAAAAAAAATAACACCATGTTAAATGTTTATGCAACATATATTGTCAAAGATTTTTTTCAGTCATAAGAGATTTTATAATTTGAATTCTGCTTACTTGTTATCTTTAATTAATTGTATTAGATCTTGCTCTACCTTTAAAAGCATCAAACGGTCTTTTTGATTTTTATGAAGAGTATCAACTATGAACTGTTGTAAATCAATTCCTGATGAATCTGTATAAGTTTCAGTGCTGGAATCTAGAAAAAAAACTATTTTTTTAGCTTTAAAGGCAAAATTATAAAAAATAATTAAAGTGAAGTATTATTTTAACAGTATCATTATACATTTTTAAAAAGTGAAAAAAGAATATTTCTAAGTTATTTTCGATCTAGAAATTGAACTTTTATAAATTAAATGTTTATCACCATATTTCGAATTTTACAATTATACTATTAGATGTACAAATAACTTTTAAAGCATTTGTCCTATGTCCTACACCACAAATTTTCATAAGAAAGAGTTCTGTACTTTTATGTAAAATGGTCGTAAATGTTTTAGAGGAACAATAAAAATCAAGTTTTAACTGTGCAAGAAACACTTTCTTTAATGTTGTCAACTGAAAGATGGCAAGAAAAAAAATATCTATTCAGAATTGCATTCCTTACGATTTTCATGAATGAAAAAGTGCAGTAAAAACCTGTATGTTGATATATCTGGAAAAGAATGTTGCATTGAAAACATGTGAGTAATGGTTCAGAAAAGAATTATCATGAAAAATGAGAGGTTATAAAAAAATTTTATATATTATGACTGCTCCAATACATTAGATATATTCTAGAGGAGCAAGGAGATCAACCGCAAAACGAAATATTAATGGCAATTAAGGCAGGAAATCAATAGAAGATATCAATAGTAGATATAAATTTGAAAACTTGTTTTATTAATTAATAATTAAAAAACTATTTGGTGCAAAAGTTGATAGCTATTTATGTTTGGCATTTAACATAGTTTACTAAAAAAAAATTTACAAAAATGACTAAAATATATTAATTATTTAAGAATTTACAGCCAAAAAAGCAAAATTTTTTTTAACATTATTTTATCATTTCTTTGTCCTCATTTAAATTTTTAACTTCAATTTTCTTCATTGGAAAAATATGAAATTTTGTATTTTGTCATTTTTTTGGATCCTAAATCTAAATATGGTATAATATTATGGGGTTGCCATCAAAGTTTGGTTCAGTCTAAATATGTAGATAACCCCTTATGACCAAAAAACTATATATAATTATTCAAATCCTATCATAATTTACAACAATACTTGACTTTTTTTATTTCATCAATTAGAATACAAGATATAGTCATCATTCGGATTTTTTTTAGCATACTGTACAATCAATATAAAAGTACTTACTGTCTGAATTGATATTTGTTACCTAGAAGGCATAAACATAAACCAGTTCAGATGAGTCAAAAGTGTTAGGAAACATTTTGATATTGGGCTACCTGCCAACTAGTATGTACAAATGTCTGATAGCAGCCCATGTATTACTGCTTTTCAATAAAATGAATAATACAGCACTTGAAAGATAGATTCTCCTAGAGACCAAGTATCTGGAGCTGGACAATGTTAAAGCAAACAAATATATCATGTACAAAATTGCCAAATTAAAAAAATTTTACTACAGTAGATTCGTAAATCTTCAAAAAGAATTTTTTGTTAAGCTTAACAGTCATTATTAAATGCTGAAAAGCTGATAATTTGTTTCTTAAACATACATAACCATATTCAACCTGAAGAACTTTTACTGAATTCCATAGAGAGGTTATTATTTCATAATTTTAAAAATCCAGAAAGTCTGCACTAAAATGAGTTTCTTTTCTAACCCTGATAATGCTGAAAGACTTGCACATTCAAATTCTAAATAAGTATCTCAAAGCATACAAGATGCATGAAAACTAAAAATAAAAATAATAAAAAAATTGCTATCAGTCAACCATATAAGGGGTTTTTCTTAAAACTAAATGAATTCCACAAGTCAAATTTTTCAGCTTTTTCAACAGTTCACTTCCAATACCCATATTATCTTTATATTTCTGCATCAATCACAAAACCACTTTCTTCAGTTGGACACATCTTAGACATGGAATAGGGCATTGAAATATGCCCTAACCCTATTCTATTGATTAGATGGCTCAATTTAAGCCCAACCAAAGTAAAACATTTTAAAAAGAAAATGTCCAGCTTTTGGCAGAACTCTTTGAATTCTGATACAATTAAATAAACGTTAACTTCACAGTTTTTCAAATCTACATCTTTTTTTAGAAATTTATACTTAAAAATGAATAAATATTTTAACTAAAACTATTTCAAATAAAAACATTTTCGAACCTCGAGATAATCCAGAAGCAGATGAACTTTCTGTACTTCCCTGAGAACTGCTTTGATTTCCTAATCGAATTTTATTTGTTGCTCCTTTAGATTGTGACTGAAATATTTGCAGAAAATATTCATTACATTTGCATTTCAACAAATTACAGATTTGAGACTTTATTATGTCCAGAACTTAAAATAGATTGATTTATAACCATCAGGTGCAGATCCAGATTTAGAGGAGGAAAGGGCTAGAGGGGAAAATATGTGACAAATTGAAACATGATTAGATGTTCCCTAGCATTTAACATGTGCATGTGAGGCATTTACTTATATAACAAGGACAACATTTCCTCCATTATTCTATTTCCTGCCTTCTGTAAATAAGTTTTGTAGCAAATGTAGCCAAACTTTTAAGTAACCTTTTTCACAACCAAGAATCTAAACAGTGAAGAGGTTATTCTTTAAATATTTGGATATTTACAAATTTAAGCACAAATTCAATGTCTACCAGAAATAATAAATTAAAAATTAATACTCACTGCCAATAAATGTTTTAAAATATTGCACTTCAAATATTTATAGTTTATGATAGATAAAACAATTCAAGTGAAAATATGTCTTAGCTATTTGGCTCCCCATAATAAAGTAATATTTCTACTTTCCTTAATTTGTAGTCTGTGTTTTTTCCCTTTCTTTCACTTACATTTTTTTACAATTTCTAAGCTATTATCCCTACCACCTCCCTCCAATCCCTCTGGATCTGTGCCCTGTTGGACATGGTTATTTTAAAAATTAATGGCACATTTCCAATACAAAAATAGATTTATTCCTACCTGAATGGCAAAGGATGATGCATTAGTGACGCTTAACATATTTGTATTCGTAATGATGGTTTCAAGGTCAGGTGGAGGTGATGCATCATCATGAACAGCATGGCTTCTAACTAACAACTTCACACGGCCGGAAGACTGCAAAACAATTTCTTATTAACCTTCAAGAAAACATTTTGCAAAAATAATGCATCTGAAAGGCACACTTAAGCAACAATGTTACAACATACAAAAACTAAATAATTTAGGGATTCATTCATGTCACTGACAATGTAAAATTTGCTATCATTTCTTTAATCATTGGTGTTTTAGCTTTTCAAATTTGATGCATTTTTAAAATTGAAATGGTTTTGAAAACAAAATTGAAAGTAACCATTATTGGTAATTAAAATTAGTTCTCGAATATGTCTTGTACATGTTTTCACAACCAGCAGCAAAATTGAATTAAAATTTAGGCCAGTGGGACTCTTATAAATCCCTACGAAACTAAAAAACATAAGATCTATTACTGGACAAATGTGTGAAATTTTTATATGAAATTACAATTTTTGAATTAGTAAATCAGCTTCCAAAATAGGTAATTAGTCTAAAAATGAAATTAACTTCCAAGATTTCCAACAGAGAAATATTTCATATTTTATTTACATTAAAAAATGTCAGTTCCGTTACTTTAACTTATTATTAGCTTAACTTTTCTCAAAAATGTATAAAAAGGATGCTATGAATAAATATTCAAATAATATCATAAATTGGTTTTATATCCATCATTTGTACCCTTATTTTCTTACTCAATTCTTCATCAAAAACTCTATACTTAAGATATACTTTTTTTACAACTGACCTGACATTGAGCAACAGATCTCACATGATTTGGGAGAGCAAATGTAATTTGTTTATTTTTTATTAATTTAATCGTTAGTTTTTAGTGGATTATACTTGTGCATTTTAAGGTTATTTATACATATTTTAAGGTTTTTTTTATTTTTTTTTTTTTATTATTATTATTATTATTATTATTATTATTATTAAATCGTGCTAGGTCTGTTATTTTTGTAGGTAATAGACCTAACAATTTAACATTATTGATTTCTTTTTTTACGACCATGTGTAAACTTTTTAGGTTTAAGACATCATGGCTCAAATATAGTTCACAGAGTTACTTTGTATGTGGCAAGCAGTTAATAAGGCTACACTAATTAACTTTAAAAATTTGATAACAGACCTTTTTTTTCCCTCGAGATTGCCCTTCGTTAAACATTAATATAAACAAAAAAGTACTTACTTTATGCAAACCCAAATGGCCTTACAGTATCCTATAAGCTCAAGAGTTAATTTCAAAATGGTTTCTTTCACATACTGAATCATGAAAGCAATATTTAAAAATGATTCTAATCAACTGAGTTATTTAGAATATAAAATTATCTTTGGTAGCAGACCTAATAAAAACAGACCCTGCATTTCTCTCAGACAACCCAAAACGATATGTACAGTATGCAAAAAAATATATATATCAGAACGATGGCTATAACTTCGGTTCTAATTATCGTAGAATCTTATGGTTTGCACCAAAATGTTTTGTTTACAATTTTTTATATGTCTGGTGCAAAAACAATTTCTTAGAGGGCTGTATATTAAGAAAATTTAACTATCTTTAAAAATTTCAATACAAACCCCTATTTTTTATGTTTTCATTCGATTTAGAATACTTCGTTTACCCTAGATACCAAATTTCAGTTCATTATGTTGAGAAACACGTCACTTATAAGAGAAAATGCTTTGGTTGATCTTGAGGGCGAATCTCTTTAAAACGGGAAAGGATCGAATGTTTGCGTGCTTCAAGACTTAATCTATTACACGATCCCTTAAAGTGAGATTTTTTTACATTTTTGCTAAAATATTGAGAACTAAAAGTCAAAATGGGATGAAAAAAATCTGGAACAGTTTTCGACCATTATAATTCTAATGGAAGCAACAACAACAAAAATATATGTTTCTATTTTAAAAACATCAAAACTTATTTTAATAATTAATAATTAAAAAACTATTTAAAACAAAAGTTGCATGTTATTTATGTTTGGCCTTTAATAAACTATTGTTTAATACAAAAATTGCTAAAATATATTAAATATTTAAGAATTTATGTTTAAAAAAACAAATTTTCTATTTAACAGTAATTTGCAATTTTTTTAACATCATTAAAATTCCTAACCACTCATTGGAAAATTATGAAATTTTGTATTTAGATGGTTTTTTTACATTCTAAATCTAAATATGGTATAATATTATGGGATTGCCATTGAACTTTTGAAAGTTTGGTTTAGTTTTAATATGTATATGAACATCGTGATATGAACTCATGATAAACATCGTATTTTCGATAACATGACGGTTGGTTGGTTGTATTCAGATTATCTGGCGCCGTCAGCAACACGAGGGCTATAATGCGCCGAAACATTCGTCATTAGACAAGCCAACATACATTTACAAACACCCATGCCAACACGGGACTCGAACCCGCAACCTCGCGGTCTAGAAGCTAGCACGCTAACCACTATACCGTTTGGTCGGCCGATAACATGACGGATAAACATGACAGACATCGTATTTTTGAGGTTGCTCTTTGTTTAACATTAATGAAAAAGGCTAAAGGTATATTTTTATAATATTATGCATCACAACTCTTAATAATATGTATTTTTTTTTTTTTTTTAAATCTAATACTTCAGGTTATTCATATTCAAAATAGTCTTTTGTCAGACATAAAAAATGCCTCAAACTTCAAATCACTCTGACATGAATAATGCTACCAAGTTTAGTGTTACTTTTCAGGAAGATATTGATTATCAAGTATTAAAAAACCATAACTTGAATAATTGTTGACGAACCATGAGGCAAAGTTACCAGGAGAAAAACTCTTCTCTTCATTTGGAAAGGAATGAAATATTTATGGGAGTGATTTATAGTTAAACCCTTTGAAGTTCCCTCTCCACCAACAGAATCATGGCAGACATTCTAATCCATTATTAGCAATGTTAATTTAATCTAATTATACAAGAAAGGTTTTATAAAATGACATCTTTTCTGATGCTTGATAAAAAAAAAAAAAGAACTGTAGTAATTGAGAAACTCCACAAAAGTATAGGTCCATCATATAACTTTCATTTACTTTGTAATTCTCAAATGCAAACACGTTTGCTTGTCAGATAGGAATATACATCAAAGAAAAAAATATGCAAATTGACGTGCATTTTGATTGGTTTAACAAAATGCATTATGCAAATTTGCCAAAACCCCACCCACCAGTAGCAAACATATATAGGTTCAGTGTATAATATTTCACTCCCAAATCCGTAGGTAGTTAACACCGATTTGGTTTATTTCGTATTTCCTATAAAATCAAGAGGTTTAGAATTGACGTAGCAGAAGAAAGGAATGATTGAGACATATAATCACTCTGGCAAAGTGTCAGAGAAATTGCACATGTGATTGGAAGATCTTATAACGTTGTTGGAAATTTCTTACATAAAAAATCTGAGTATGGCAAGAATAAATGTTCTGGACGTCCATCACTACTTTCTGAGAGAGACAAACGAATAATGAACATGAAATATGAAATGATTGCAACCTTAATGTTTCATCCAAGACTGTTAGATGTATTATAAAGACTGGTCCATACATTATTCATGAAAATTGAAGAAGGCACCTCATCTGACCAATAAATACAAGGTTAAAATGCTAGAATTTGGCCAGAAAAACATGGACAGTGATTGGGGCAAGGTAGAATTTTGAATTCTCTTTCCATCCTTAAATAAATATCACATCTTTATCAAATTTATCCTTATTTTCATTTAAATATATTTAGGTCATTCTTGGTGATGAGAAAAAAATTTAAACTGGACCAAGGCCACACTGGATTGTAACGAGCGCTAAGGCACTCTCTAGGCTGTGACAACTAATAGTAAACAGTAGAAACAGCCGCAGTGGACTGGTGGCGCTGCATTCCAACCAATGTTTTCTTTGCTTGGTCAATTACGAAAACTATTACATTACTATTAAGAGGACAAACTTACTTTATAATTAAAACACAAAAAGAACACTGTGAATATTGCCAAATGATGATATTAACGAATGAAATAAATTGATACACAGTTCACGAGCGACAATAAATTACTCATATTTCATGTAAATATGTCAAAAATCACTCTTTCTGTCACTACACTATCATTTACTTTAAAATTCTTTGCTTTTTCTTGATTATTATTCATCAAATATGAGACTGACATCTATTTTTAGAATTAAGTTTTATAATAAGGCCTATTTTTGAATTTTATTTTCATCATTCTTTATGAAAACATATGTTGCATTTTTAAAAATTTATTATAGAATAAATAATTTATATTAGAAATTATAAAAATTAAAATAAAAGTTGCCGTTGGCAATTCTCATGATCTCAGAGTTGGCAGCCCTGGATATTTTTATTTTAGCTGGCGTTCTAAACATTTTTCATCACACTTTTTAATTTAATTATTTTAATTTTTAATATTTTTTGCAAATAGAATTGATGGCATCCTTCATTAATTCATAAATAATCAGAAATTTTATATAGTAACATTGTAACATAAATATGGTTTCATGCTTTTGAAATTGAATACCATATTTTAGAGCTGTGCTGAAACTGAAATTTTCTAATTATAATACATGTTTAAAGTTTTTGTAATTCGTTCAGTTAAAATAAAAATAGTGTTTACTTAATATTTCAATTTGGTAGACACTTAACTATTTTCGTGTTTCTGTAATAGTTTTTACAATCCTACTTCTAGTAAATGCAGTATTACTCAAACATCATTTTCCCTTTGAATTGCATTGTAGTATATGCCAATGCATATGTAGTGTTAAAAGTCAATATAATATTAAAAGGTAAGTATAGTATTAAAAAGGATATTTTGATTACAAATAAATTCTAATTTAGGTTTAATATTTGCTACAAATGTATGTTAACTTCTGAGAAAGACAAATTCTTGATTTCCAGAAAATCCTATTAGAGATTGCAAACTTGCTTTGGATTGCGAAGTTTTTGTGGTAGAAAAAAAAAATTCTAACTTTATGCCAGAAGTTGGAACTAAAAAAACGACATTTTATCAGATAATAACATCACCCATAAAAACAAAGTTTTTAATGTAAATCCCTTACATGCATTGCAATTTTTATGCACAATTGCAACTTCTTGAGTTCAGATTGAGTTTCCATAGTGTTTGACAACTAAGAACAGAAGATCTATTTATTAACTTTGTTTTGGTCCCCAAAACTTTATTGAATACATTGTTGTCCACAACGAATCGGTATATTCCCAGTTGACGTGAAAATATCGCCAAACCAAAATTTGGCACCTTTTGGTAGACGATAAAGATCCACATTTGGCAACCCTTATTTTTTACCGCATATGCGCAACTGCGATTTTATGATAACCCTAATTGGAAGGAGTAGGATGAGAGGATATTCTTTTTTTGGAGGTCATTTTGAACTTTGCTTTCAGCTAACGGTGTACCGTAGTAATGTTTTGGCCAGCTCGTCAACTTTTTAAGATTGCACCAACCAATACACGTAAATTAGGAATTTACCAACAAATCTAGTTGCTAAGATTCAGACTTCATTGGCTGACGGAAAGTGGGTTTATTAGCCCTCCGAAGATTTTGTCTCGTCAACCTTAATAGGACTTATTTCAGTCAATAAATATCGCCAAATGAAATATGTTTGAATTGAGCTTGGTATCTGGTAAATAGAACATGAGTAAAAGCTGATAAGTCTGAAATAAGGCAATAGAAACGTGTGTAAAAAGGGCCTATTTGTGAAAGTGACATCCCCCAAAACTTGATGCAATGCAACCGTATTGACAATGAATCTATCTGTGGAATTTCAATTCGATTTGATGAGGGAAGTAGGATTATTAGTAATACCAAGCGCCAATTGAAGCAAGAAAAAGCGACCTTTTAGTGACACCCCCTTAAACTTGATATAATTCATCTTTATTGACAGCGAATTTACCTGTTAAATTTCAGGGCGATTGGATGACTGAAAATTGGTTTTTTATTATACTGAAGATAGAAGCGTGTGTAAAAGCAACCTTTTAAGTGACAGTGACCTCCTTTCCCTCCCCTCCAAAAAAAACATGATATAGTGCAATATTATCGACAACGAATCTACCTGTTAAATGTCAGCTTGATTGGATGACTGCAAGTTGGTTTTTTAGTATACTGAAGATAGAAGCATGTGTAAAAGTGACATTTTAGGGACAGTGACTACCCTATAACTGCATGTAATGCAACCTTATCGACATCGAATCTATCTGCCATATTTCAATCCGATTGGATGACTGCAAGTTGGTTTTTTAGTATACTGAAGATAGAAGCGTATATAAAAGCGACCTTTTAGTGACAGTGACACCTCCCAAAACATGACATAATGCAACTTTATTGACAACGAACCTACCTGTTAAATTTCAGGTTGATTAGATAACGGCAAATTGTTTTTTTTAGTATCTGAAGATACAAGCGTAAGTAAAAGCGACCTTTTAGTGACAGGGAAATTTGATAGAATGCCCCTAAAATTTGATAGAATGCATTGTCATCAACGTCAAATCTGTCTGCCAAATTTCAGCCCGATTGATTTACGGCAAGTGTGTTCATATCACTATATTGCAATTTCAAACCTGGTTGGATTGCAGCACCACCCTTGTTTAGTGGGAGAAAATGGAACTAACAACGCACTTCCTTAACTTCCAACTAACAACTTAACTTCCTTCGCACCCATAGACTTTTGAAAATTGTCACAGTCTGGTTTAGTCCAGTCTGGCCTTGACTGGACGGCCTGGATGAGTTCAATTCCTACTGGCATGACTTCAGAAAGGAGAAGAAATACTTCTCAAACAGGAATTTTGGAGGAGGTAACCGAATGGTTTGGGGAGCCATTAGTGTCCAAGTAACTGTCTCATTGTATTTCATGTCATCTAAAATGGATAGCAAGGAATATCAAACCATGCTTGAAAAAAAAAAATTGCCATATTTACATCAGTTTCGACAAAATCGTCCTATCTTCCAAAAAGATAATGCAATAGTATACATGTAAGTAAAAACACGAAGCAATGGTTGTATACTAACAAAGTGAACGTAATCGTTTGGCCAGCATGCTCACCTGACTGCAATCCAATTTAACATGTTTGGTTCCTTCTTTTGCGCAAAACTTATGCGAATAACATGATTTACCAATTGGTTACTCAATTAAAGCAAGCTAACAAAAGTACATGGGAGAACTTGGACAAAAATACATATTAAACCCTTGTTGATAGCATGAAAGACCGAATTTTTGCTGTAATTCGAAAAAATGGTGGCCCAATTAGTTAATAAAATTGTATGGAACTATAATTATGTGGAAGGCGAAGAGTTTTTTTTTTATTTCTTGTTTTTTCACTTTAGTATTCAATTGCAAATAAAATATGTATTTGTATTTGGCATTTTATCTTCATTTCCTTAGATTTTGTGTTATCTTCAAAAATAATTACCTATAGATAATTTCAGGATTTGATTTTCTGAAATGGACCTATAGTTTTGTGGAACACTTTAGAAGGTTTCAAATTATTATATTAAAACTAAGCCAAGCTTCAAAGAGTTCCATGCCCAACTCCATAACATTATATATATTCAGATTTAACATTAAAAAATTGTTGATTTACCAAGTTTCATAATTTTACAATGAGTGGTCAGATGGAAATGACCAATTAATGATAAAAAGAAATGTTTTTAGAATTTTGGGGGGGAAGAGAATATTTACTATACTTGATACTAAAAATGCATAAAACAGCTCACTAAAATGATGCAGGGAATGAAAACATAGTTCAGGTTTAAGACACAGCACAAGCCGAAGCTTCAGCAATCCCGCTGCTAGCAGTATACAACCAAACAAACACCAGCAGGGCAGTTTAAAGAAGCAATTAACTACAAAAGCTCAAAGGATGCTGTTTTGCCTGAAATACGAGGATAAGCAATGGGTCTTCTCTGCTAGACTAAGAAATATGTATGTCAACGCTAACCAATCAAGGGCGAAGATATCCCAAATATAAGAATTCTAGTTAATTTAGGCCTAACCCAAGCATCTCAGAGAACAGGAATGTCCCAACTTATATAGTATTAAAATGATTTAACCATTAATGAGTGCTCAAAAACAATCAATAATATACATAGTATAAACACTTTACAACTAAACAAGAAATTTAGCTTACTTTTCGTCTCTGGGGTTTAGTTTCAGGTACCATATCCATTGTATCTGGAGAGAGATCAGGATTGCTTGCTTTTCCACTGCGACTGCTACTGTCATCATCATCAAAAGTGTAAGGACTATCTTTGTTTTTATCATCTTGATCATCATCTCCTGGATTTCCACCCCTGTCTTCGATCTGAATTGTGACAGGTGAAAGCATAAAGCTTTCTTCTTCCTCATCAATTTCTTCCTGCTTCTCTAAACGAGAAGGTCGGTGATGTGGCTCCATTATCACAGATAATTCTTTGGCAATTTCAATTGTGCATCATATGCTGCCAAAAGTAAAAATATAATGTATATGCAGTAATTTAAATGGAAAAATGTAGTAATTTAAGCAATTAACTTCATATCAATAAATAAAATTTGCTGCCAGAAGATAAATTAATTGAAAATTTACAATTCATTAAATATTTATTTCGGACGATCATTGAAATACCTGAATAGAAGTAGTATTTAGCGAAATACAATTTAATTATTTTTTATAGAAAAATTTGTCCAAAATCTCCTAACCTACAGTTTTCCACATCACTTCAAAATATTATAAAATGACAAACAAGATCCAATTTTATGTATGAAATTATTTTGATGCAAGTGAAGGTCGAATCCGGTATTTGAAGTATTTTAGAGCTGAAAAACTAAATCACATACATGGGATGGAAAGGGAACAGGAATGGAGTATAATATTTTGTTTACATTTTCACTGTACTTATCTAATATTCACAAAGCAAGGCATTACATAGTTCCAAGCAAAGAAAAAATTCCCAATTATTTTTTCAAATTTGCTAAGCATTAATATTTTTCTAAATTATCTTAGTTCGGTCAAATGAGAGTATTTGTGAAGTGTCTTATCACAAAAAAGCCTCTTCAAGAAACAAACTACACCTTTATCAATATAAGAGTTACATTCATCACTGATTGACTCTGTAATGCTGTAAGATGGCACTAGTATTTTACATCACAAATATTTTACTGTGGAAGAGCCTGGACAAAAATTTATAAAAGCAAAAATCATTTCTACATGCCATCACAATGATATAGTTCTAATTCCCAGGCTCGATCTTGCTCCAACCGACAAAACATTACTCTTCATATTAAAACGCAGCCAATTTCAGATACTTCCCGAGTATGCAATTACAATAAACAAGGCTCAAGGCCAGCCATTTGATCACGTATACATCAACCAAATTGTAACATGTAATAAGGTATAAGAAATAAAAAAATAAAAAATGAGTCTAATAGGTTCAACTTGTGCTAAAAATTAACTATAATAATAATAATTAAACTCTTTTTGAAAGTCGCCATCCTCAATTCTATTGTACTTACATTTTTACTAACCAGCACTATAAAACGCTTTTTCATTTTCTATACCTCAAAGTCAATTTATTGAATCAACTTCCAGTGGTAGAAAAGAAGTAATTTTATTTCAGTGAAGTTGTGGAATAGTAAAGTCTAAGAATAATGACATAAATCCAAAACGTTGCCCTCACTTTTGCACCAGAAGGAAGATGCAGACTTGGACGTTCTAGACTAATGTGGAGAAGGAGTGAGAGAGATGAAGTCAGATGGCTGAGCTGGGGAGAAGCAGGGGTTGCTCTAACGAACAAGAGAGGATGAAGAGCTAGACAGAAGGCATTAGGCACCTCTGAGTATAAGAATGATGATGGAGAATAGCGATAATAAAACCACGAAATACTCAAATCAATAGCAGGAAATTTTCGTTTGGAGAGAAAGCAATTTGCAAAAAGCTCAATGAAATGTCATTCTTCAAAAGTCAGTCAAAACTACAACAAATCAGAAGTCTAAAACTGACAAAGCATTTACCTAAAGAAATTGAGATACCACCTGTTAATGCAAAGTATTTAGTTAGACAAGACTCATTTTTCAAGGCCATTCCAGGAGTGGTTTAGAAGAAAAGGTAAAACTTAAAAACTGTAGCATTCCTCCGATATTTCTCAGGTCATTCCATATGGCTTGACAATGTTAGGCTACAATCTAACTCCACCTCAAATTCCAAAAATTACCACCTGTGAAGGGATGTTAAGTTGAAACAAAAACCAAAAAATAAAACGTTAAGAAGATTGTGTGTAGTTTTGATTTTTCTCTATAGTATACTAGAAGACAACCTGATTTGAGCTCACTCAATGCTTTATAGTCCGGGGAATAGAGACTGAAAAAGGGGTCTTACCTTGCAAAAGGTTATGTAGTTCTGATTTTTTAATATGTTATAAAGGTCGGTTCCGTGGTTTATAAACCAAGTTTTCGACTTCCTAACCCTTGTGCGTTCTCCGTTGTGCACCAAAAACTGAGCCGTTTTTCAGTTTAATACATCATAGCTCTTTGCCAATGCATCTTAGAAACACACATTATATTCAAAAGTTGTAGAATATTAAATTATCTACAACTTTTGTATACTAAGTTTTTTTGTAGACCTATTATGTAAATAGTTATGTCGCATCAAAGTCAAAACTTTTTCGTAAAAATGCTACTTTTTTAAGATTGGTGTCAAGTTTTTTTATTATATCTTCATAATGGTACATTTAAGAGAAAAAGTTTGGGAATAAAAGTTGTAGAGCAATAAATTTCCTACAAGTTTTCTATATAAACTTATTTTCTAGGACTAATAACAAAGGAGTTACTCTGCTTTGTGTATTTTCCGTGGTGCACCACAAAAAAATACGTTTTTCAGTTTATAGATCATAACTCTTTTGCAATGCATTTCAAAAACAAACATTAAGTTTAAAAGTTGTAGAATATTAAATTTTCTACAACGTTTGTGAACAATTTGCTTTTGTAAAGCTATTATGTAAAGAGTTAAGTCGTATCAAAGTAAAAACTTATTCGTAAAAATGCTGCTTTTTTAAATTTTTTGCCGAGTTTTTCAATTATATCTTCATAACAATAAGTCGTAGGGAAAAATATATTAAACAAAAAATGTAGATCTATAAATTTGCTCTAAGTTTTATACAAAAAGTTACTATCTAGGACTAATAACTAAGGAGCTACTCTTCTTTGAAGGTTTACGAGATGATAACCTATAATATTTTATGTATAGGTAGGGGTTTAAAAATAGCTTCTTACTGCATGGTCTGACAATTTTAATAAAAAAATAAAACAATATATATATAATACTAATGATAATGTAAAATAAAAAGTGGAAATATATTAAACAATGTATATATCTATAGATAATAATAGTAATATAAAATTTACCATTTTGCCATGATGCACCAAAAATTTCTGCATTCGGAAATAAAAATGAGAAATAGACTGCATTCAAGTGGCTGATTCTAAACTACGTGGGGTACAGATCTTTTGAGATAGAATAGAAAAATCACAAGTCGGGTGGCATTAGCGACATGTAAAGGAATTCTTTTAAGGACTCAGTTTCCGCGAAAATACCATATATTGTTGATTGAGATTTGCCACTGCCGAATTCAGGGTAGAAGAACCGAAAAACCATTCTCAACCCTCCCCACCACTAACCATCCCGACAGAATATCAACCATTCAGTGTAGTTACTTAATATTGGAATACATGCGTTGTAATGTTGGCTGCTTCATCATATCCAATATTACAGAAATTTGCAAAGATCTTCCTAGATCCTAATGCCAGTGTTTCAAGCATCACCGAAGCAGTATCAAGCATTCTTGTTGCTCTCTTTGGTGGTCACAGGGCAACAACTTGAAATACTTTGCGTTATAAGCAATTTTCCAAATCAACAACTGGGAGCAAGTTAAATCTGTCAAAGCTACCTCCGACCCAAGAAGCTGCTATGCACCATGTCTTTCGCACATACCATCAAGTAAAGACATGGATGGGCCAATTGAAAAATCCTCTGGTCTGTAGGTGGAAGATGGACAGTAGAGGACTTCTTCCTATTACAACCACCAGGGATTCAGCTCCTCAATCAATTCTGAGCTACATTTTCTGCCAACGCAACATAGGATGCACTAAGGCCTGCGGTTGTAGAAAGGCCGGTCTCAAGTGCTCCATAATATGTAAAAACTGTCATGGACAAACCTGTGACAATACAGCGAACATAATTGATGACAACGATGAAGACGACCCAACAGAACTCTTAATTCAAGAAGTAGCGGAGGAACTAGCCGAGCCTTCGTGGCAAAACGAAACTAAATTTAAGAATTTATAAGTTTTCTAAATTGTAAGTTTTATCGATATTACTATTATTATATATATATATACATTTTTATAATATTTATATTTTTTGATTTATAATACTATTATTTTAATACCTATATTGTTTTATTTTTTATTAAACTTGTCAGGCTTTGCAGTAAGAAACTGTTTTTAATATTAGATCTTACCAAGTAGCTCTTTTGCTATTAGTCCTATAAAATAACTTTGTATATAAAACGTAGCAAATTTAGGGTTCTACAGTTTTTATGATATACTTTTATGGATATCATCTAAAAACTCGACAAGAATCTTAAAATGGTATTTTTACGAAAGAGTTTTTGCTTTGATTCTTTTCATGCAATTTGTTTTTCATACAATAGTTCTACAAAACAAATTTTGCACATGCATTAGTGGTAGAAAATTTAATACTCTACAACTTAAAATATAATTTTTCTCCCCTATAAAATGCAGTGGAAAAAGGATATGATCGGTATACTGAAAAAAATTCAAAATTTCAGAAGGTTTTTGGTGCACCATAGCGAAAATGGTAAATTGATATTACCGTTATTGTATATAGATATATACATTATTTAATATATTTCCACTTTTTATTTTACATTATCATTAGTATTATGTAAATATTGGTTTATTTTTTTATTAAAATTGTCAGACTATGCAGTTAGAAGCTATTTTTAAACCCACTACCTACACATAATATATTATAGGTTATCATCTCGTAAACCTTCAAAGAAGAGTAGATTCTTAGTTATTAGTCCTAGATAGTAACTTTTTGTATAAAACTTAGAGCAAATTTATAGATCTACATTTTTTGTTCCGTATATTTTTCCCTACGACTTATTGTTATGAAGATATAATTGAAAAACTCGGCAAAAAACTTAAAAAAGCAGCATTTTTACGAATAAGTTTTTACTTTGATACGACGTAACTCTTTACATAATAGCTTTACAAAAGCAAATTGTTCACAAAAATTGTAAAAAATTTAATATTCTACAACTTTTAAACTTAATGTTTGTTTTTAAAATGCATTGCGAAAGAGTTATGATCTATAAACTGAAAAACATATTTTTTTGTGGTGCACCACGGAAAATACACAAAGCAGAGTAACTCCTTTGTTATTAGTCCTAGAAAATAAGTTTATATAGAAAACTTGTAGGAAATTTATTGCTCTACAACTTTTATTCACAAACTTTTTCTCTAAGATGTACCATTATGAAGATATAATCAAAAAACTTGACACAAATCTTAAAAAAGTAGCATTTTTACGAAAAAGTTTTGACTTTGATGCGACATAACTATTTACATAATAGGTCTACAAAAAAACTTAGTATACAAAAGTTGTAGATAATTTAATATTCTACAACTTTTGAATATAATGTGTGTTTCTAAGATGCATTGGCAAAGAGCTATATAAACTGAAAAGTATAAACTGAAAAACGGCTCAGTTTTTGGTGCACCACGGAGAACGCACAAGGGTTAGGAGGTCGAAAACTTGATTTATAAACCACGAGACCAACCTTTATAACATATTAAAAAATCAGAACTACATAACCTTTTGCAAGGCAAAATGTCTCTATTCCCTGGACTATTATAGACATAGGGAAACCGGTTCCTACAGCGTACTTAGTGAGCTCACTTCATCCTGCCCTCTAGTATAGACTGAGGATGAGGATAAACAAGATGTTAATAAGTCAGCTCATGAAACCTCTACACCAAGCATACATCAGTCTATTCATTTTGGAAAGAAACATTACTTCACAATACAATCGATATTCCAAAATTATCATCTAAAACTAGTAACAGGAAGAGTGTTTAATGAAAACCAATCTAATTTGGCAGATTCAGATAACAAGCTCAAAGTTATTTCTAAACCCATCATAGAAACATGACTTATAAACATATTTTATGAAATACCTATATAACGTTAAATATTATGAATCTTATTGCTCTTTTTTGAAAAATAAACTATTAGGCCCTAATATAACTGAAAATCTGACAATGAGGATAATTTTCTCAGACAGAGGAAATTATTTTTTATTTTGGATGATGAATATTATTTTGGTTTTCACAACTCTCAAATACTAATTAAAAAAGAACTTCTAGCTAATGAATTATAACAAGAAATTTTTGGTAAAAGTTATGATGAGCATTGCAAACTAATCAGCTGCCACTGATAACCAGGAAAAATGTGCTTTTAATGACACCTTTTTTAGGGGTACTATATGGGAGGAGTCTATCAATAACACAAGAAAGTATGTTGACTTCTGATTAAAAAAGGAACCCTGACTCTCATGTAGATATGAACTTCATAATGGAACAAAGAAATTAAAGACTATTTTCCAAGGTTGCAAATCAATACTATGATGAAGATTCTGATAACAATTCAAAACCCATTGAAACATTTATTTTTGCACAGAATGATGATAGATATATATCCACTAGTGTAGATAGCCTTAACTACACTATTGAACCATTTACCAAATTATAAGCAAAGAGCTAAATAATGCAAGACAGAGGTGAGAAAAGAATTAGCAAAATAAAGTCAGTTGGAAAAATAATAGTGACTTTTGCCAAGAGTAAGGAAACAAAGAGTTAATGTCTTGTTGGAATGCATAAAAAGGCCACATCCAGAGTAGGGTTAGAGTTCACACCCCGTCCGAAATATTTTCGATTATGTACAGGGTTTCTGCCAAAATAAAATGCGACAAATCCATGACTTTCCAAGACTGAAGCGACTAATTTTCCATGACTCAAGAAATCAAATCACAACAAAAATAATAATAACCTATATGAATTTTACTAACAAAACACGAACGTAGTAGGTAGATCAATGTACCATAAAAATATTTTTATTAAGTTTTATTTTAAATTAAGCAAAAATTCCTTGCTTCAGTAACTTCCAAATCAGAAGCAAAAGGGAAAAATAGTTTTCCATTCTTTGATATTTCAGTGTTAAAAAAGCTAATCAATCTTTAATAATAAAGAAATATTTGAAGAAAAAGTCGACAATAATAAATTATATCATCAAAAATCAAATGTTTTGACAACAACAATGCAAAACAGAAGAAAGAAGACAAAAAAAAAATTTAAACACAAGCTTATCAAAACTGTTCATTTCAGTTCTCATATTATGAATATTTTTTTTTTTCACATACGAGACCTTACTCGTGTGATGTCACAAATTTAGAGTTAAGAAATGTTTTCATTGGCCGTAGTTTTTAGCTGAGACTATTGTTTCTGTCAAAACGTTAATAAAAACATAGATGAATTTTCCATGAGCTGAATAGCGATCATGGCGTTTATGACGTCACAGTTACGTGATTTTACTTAAAATGTTTAGAAATCCATGAAATTCAGTGTATTTCTATGACTTATGGCTATTTTTGTGCTCAAAATCATGACTTTCCATGACATTTCCATATGCGCGGAAACCCTGTATATATTATAGGGAATCTACATATATATTACGTCCCACACGATTTTGACCCCCCTCCCCAATTCCATCACGTTTTTGCCTCCCTCTCCCCCCCCCCCCCTCCTATTAAAAAATAAACTTAATTAACTTTAAATTAATTTCAAAAATTAAAATATATATATTTATGTAGTTTTGCTCGGGTACAATTAAATCCAGCTTATTGCAGAGTAACTTTCTTGGTTAAAATGATCTCGAATGGCTGAAGCTAAGTATTTTTTTAAACAAACTTAAAAAAATGGTGCAGATTAAATTTTCCTAGCAAACGTGAAATTGTTACATCAAGCAAGCGGTTACTCGACACCCTCTCCATGTCAAGGTCCATCATGTTGGACAAACCTCCTCCCACTCACCTCTGTGCAAGATGCAATTTATGTAAATCCCCATACATTAAACTACTGAGACATATAATTTCAAACTTCTTAATAAAAAACAATGGTAATTGATTAGTTGGATTTCACTTTTTCCCTATGTTTATGTAGAGGGAACGAACATAAATTATGTCACGTGCAAAGGAAAAGTAACATAATGAATCATGACATGAAAGGGTGATGGGGGGGGGGTTCTCACTAGCGGAAAATAACAATTTAACTTCTTCATAAACTTTTCTTTTTTTTTTTCAATAAAGTAGCAAAAGATATTATTTACAAATTTATTACTAAGAATCACATTAAGATAATTTCCAATAAGTTGAGTTTTTTTTAAATATCACAAACAGAGGCGGACGGAAGAGGTGGCAGCAACATGATGTAATTTTAGAGGAGGGATCAACCAATCAATCAAACGTGACTGGGTGTCACATAGGAAAAGAGGGAGGGATTCCAAAAAAAGTCACAATTTTGCATAACGTAATTTATGTATGTCTCCTGAAATATCAATAAAAATACTTTTTCACACTCCTCTTGAAATGAAAATCTATTTATGACCTTGATACATATATACAATACACATTGGTACTAAGTTCAAGAATTTCGGAGAAACACTACGAAGCCGAAATGCGACAAACTAGAAAAAACATGGCTTGAAGATGCCAAATTTTTGATATTTAGAATCTGGGTTAAGAAAAGAAGAGACAAATTGTTTCCAGTGCTGGATTCTTTTATAAAAGGGAATAGAATTTGCTCTATTCAAAATAAAGAGTGAGTGGCGGCAGCAAGACTGATCAGACTTATCATAAGTGACTGCTGGGTTGGTTGGTTGTATTCAGATTATCTGGCGCCGTCAGCAACACGAGGGCTATAATGCGCCGAAACATTTCGTCATTTAACAAACCAACATACATTTACAAACACCCATGCCTACACGGGACTCGAACCCGCAACCTCGCGGTCTAGAAG
The DNA here is from genome assembly GCA_963978545.1 of Linyphia triangularis. Taxonomy (NCBI): domain Eukaryota; kingdom Metazoa; phylum Arthropoda; class Arachnida; order Araneae; family Linyphiidae; genus Linyphia; species Linyphia triangularis. The sequence continues at coordinate 80,299,397 of OZ021721.1, read as the reverse complement.
CCAGCACGCTAACCACTATACCGTTTGGTCGGCAGTGACTGCTGGGAGAAATTCCCAAAGGAGAACTTTTCAATATTAAATTTTATCTTTTCTATATACAAATTTCTACTAATCAACTTAATTCCTATGTAAATTTAAGTTACTGGAGTAGGTATAAAAACCTGTGCATTGCCCTATGTAACTCTTTCTTTCTACTCTACTGCCAACAGCTAAGAGCAGAAAGTCCTTCAGTCCGGTACTCATTTATGGCTCGACTAAGTGGTACAATTGACGTTATGTGTTCGTGATTTTAGATATTTTATAAAAATGTAAATCAGATTTGTTACTTAAATAAGAATTTTGAAGTTTTATTCTGTTTCAAGAATTACTCTCGTTTTAATTAGTTTCTAGCACGTAAATTATAAAAAAACCTTTTCTGAGAACAGTCTTTTATTATGCGTTGAGGCTTTCTCAATCCCCTACATATGCTTAGTGGATAATTTCAACAAATTTAGAAGTCCCCATTATGCAGAAACATTTTTAGCCCAGATGAGAAAACCCTCTATGGATTATCTAACTGTACCACCAGGACAAGGATTCAACCATTCTCAAAGAACAACTATAGGAAGGATGAGTAGTGAATTATAGAAACAGAATTTGGAGCTAAAGATCATTTGTTTTACAAGATCCTCCTAAAACAGGAAAGACATGTACCATTATTGGCTTGATAGAGTAGTTATTCTTTACTCAAGGTCCAAAGACCAATAATTCTCTACACACCAAGACAAGACCACATCAATAAAAATGCTGCTGTTGATGAGATTGGATACAAACTGATGAGTCTGAAGAGTCATTTGTGTTTTATTCAAAACTATAAAATTTATGCGAGTTAGACAGCCTTATCAGATTAACCCAATGATGAAGCTATTCATTCCAAACGAGAGAGCCAACAAAATAAATGAATCAGGACTGTGTCTGTAAGAAGACAAAGTACAACGAAAGCCAGTTCCAAAAGAAAACAATTGAGATTGATAAACTAAGAAAAAGAAGTCTAACTAATGTATTATATACAGCACAATTGGTCTTACCAACATGTTATAGACTGAAAATTCTTACACATGATCCCAAAGTTATTCAATGTATAGTATTCAACACACAACAAAATAGTGATCATGATTTTGAATTACTACTTTTGAAGGTTGTAAAAGAGAAAATTGAAAATGCCTAACTTCCCATTAGGAAAGGACTGGGAAATCGATTCACTTTCCCAAAGCTGTACATGGTAAAACAAAGCTATGACAAGTTAGATTAATCATCCTTAAGGTAACGAAAAGGTGTCAAGCATTCTAAATGTGAAATATTCCAATGCCTTACTTCCTATACAACAATAAGACAACAACAACAAGGAACGGCAGATTGACAAACTTCTGGAAATAATGAGATGTAAATTGGGTAGAATGCAAAATTTGAAAAATTGCTGAAATGTAAATTTGGTTGTGTTGTCTGTTGTTTATTATATATATGACAAGGCTGTTGTTTATTCTTTATAATACAATTATTTAAAGCATGATTTGATGTTTCAATTTAAATATGTAATCAAAACTTGTATTTGCAATTCTTTTCCCTCCCTATAATTTAATCAAGACAGCATTTCATTCCTTTGTGTTTTTGTTAGTTATTAAATATTCCATCTCAAATGATATCATTTAACTCAAAAGAGAGGATCTGGTAAGCATTCAACACTGAATTGGTAATAATCAAACTAGGCACTTTAATTAGTCCTCAGGACAAAAAGTCGCTAATGCAGTCAAAACTGCTTTGCCCCCTGAAGTCCATCTCCACTGGTACTCATTAATTTGACATCTAATCTATGTCTAACAATATTAATTTATTTTTAAATAGTAATCAAAAAACAGTTCAATCACAGGTTAGCAAGCAAACGATGTACATTAAAATTTGCATAATGGTTGCTGTAAATCAAATATCTTGTAACACAAAAACGAATGATTTCTTTTTTGCAAATTGTTTTATCTTTCTAAACATGCCTAGTCGTTCGAAAAATACCTTGTCAAGCTTCAGAATAAGCACTGTAGGGATATGATCGTTTAAGCGATTCCTTGTAACCCAGCCTAACGATACAACTGATATATATAGCGGTGTTTTTTTTTAAATATCTTGAACAGTTACTTTTTCAAGATTACGGGCCATTAGAATTACAGAGACGATAGGCTTAATAATGCTTTTTCGAGTGTGAGATACCCCGCATGCTCTCTGGTAACATTTGAGGGAAAAAAATACTAAGAAATTTGTAATTTTAGATATTTTAAAGAACTGAAAGTCTATTTTCTAAATGAAGTATTAAAACTTTTCTAGTAACAAATGCAATAATTCTAAGGAAGTAACTATCATCAACAATACCCATTCTTAAATATAATTTAAAGAAGACAGAGATATTAAATTAAAACAGAAGATAATACAGAACCGCACGAATAGTATTCCACATAATACCGATATAAATCAATTGTCAACAGACCTGTTACGAAAACTTCATTGAAAAAATTTGTTTCGTTTGAGTAAGAATTTTGGAAATAAAAGTCTTTATTTATTGTGAACATGATTTATCCTAGTGAACAAAAAAAAATTGCATTTGTGTATTTGGTTATATACTGAAAGCTTTGGATGTACGTTTGACATTTAAATCTACATGTGGTGCAAAGTGAGGAAATAACAATCCGGGACGAAATCTAACCGTAATATATGATTAAAAGTATTACAATGTGAATTTTAATACATTTTACAAAAAGTAGATGACTTACCATTCAATCAAGAACCTAAAAACATCAATCGTATACTATACACTTTCCAACCGCGCGCCTTCACAATAAGATAAGAAGGAATAAACACAATGATCTTGGCCATTCTAAGACAGGCTATAATGATATATAAATCGAGATAATTCCTCTATCATACATAGAACTCATAAATATGTAAAGTTTACTATATTTCGGTAACTGGATAACATAAACAAGTGATCTTGTCACATTTCTATTAAAAAAATAATACAAATGGCGCGAATTCAGATCAAAATAATATTAATAACAAACACACTTAATAGGGATTGGCGGAGAAATTTGAAAACATGATTAGCAAGTCCTTTTAAGCAGGAATTCATTTACTAAATCGTCCGCCATACAAATATACACATCTCTATCCATAGCACCATACTGCAGAAAAACCAAATATCATGATGTCATGCAATAACGCCCTTTCCAATGACGTCATTCAAGACAGACCTTCGCAACCAATTGCAGTCACTAAATAATTTATTAGGATTAAGCCGCAGAGATCTTGCATATGACCAAGTAAAAATTAAAAATGTTTCAAAATAAAAGATAACGAAAGAATATTTGTGTTAGTGCTATTCGAAGAAACAAAGCCACCACTAATATTTATCCCAAAGAAAGAGTATTAAAACAATTCGAATTCCTAAATTTTACCACCAAAACACTTCAGAACAAAAGATTTTCATTTTGCAACTATTGTTTCAAAACTAAAAATGAAACCCATATGCTAAAAAAATATTATATTTCTATTTTTCTGACAAATATGTAGATTTTGAAGCCTTGTCTTCGTTAACATTGACGCTAACTTTAAAAGGAAAATAACTAGAGAGACAATTATAATGAAACCAAAACTAACGTCTCTGGTTTCATAATCATCTATATTTTATATATACAGTGGTGATTATTAGAGAGTCGAATCGGGGGATGCAGGTGCATGTGCCTACCTACTTTTTGAACTTATGGTGTTTTGGGGCAACTTTTGCAGTCGCAACCCAGTAGTAGAAGTGGGAGATGGGATTGGAGGGATGCACGAAAGAAGGATGCCCTCTCAACGATAAATTTTACAATTTCGTATTATAAAGATATTAACTAACAAGGAAATAATTTATGCTACCTAACATTTAACATTGAACAAGGGTGCAAAATTTATTGTCATTTTAATGATTATTCTGTGACTTAGTTTTTGTACTTGGAAAAGAGAGAAAGTAAAGTAAAAATTCAACATATATATACATACCCATTTATTTAGAATTAAATAATGTTTCTAAATGTGCATACTTTCATGAAATTAATTTAATATTAACTCTAAAATGATTTAAAAAAAAAAAAAAAAAATAGCTTGTCTTTTTATGAAACAAGAATAGAAATTTAACTTAAAAGGAAGTTTCTCCAAAGTTAAAAGTTGATTAAATGTAACAACAATTGTTAATAAAAATACAGTCAAACCCCGTTAGCACGAAGTCGATGGGGCCGCCGGAATTTTTCTCGCTAGCCGAATTTCGTGTTAACCGTCTAAAAACTCGTATATCTAGCTAACGCAGATTTAATCTTCTAGCTATATGTGTGCATAATAAATGCTACTGTTTTTAGAACATTTACATTACAATGCTTATATTTAGTATAATAGTTTAACGAGATATTACATTAAGAACAAAAAAAATAAGTGTATTTTAAATCAAAATAGTATGCTACTGATTTTTGCTTTAAGTTATTAATAAAGCATTTTTTTTTTAAAGATATGTCTACAGAAAACGTTGGAAGATTTCATTTAAAAAAAACTCATAACTATTAAAAAAAACTTAAAGACTCTTAACTTAGTTTTTTCGTCTTAAGCGGGATTTCATTATGAGATATTCCGTGTTAAACGAATAAATTAACGTTATGTTTTAAAAGTTTCATTGTACGGAAAACTGCTTTCACCTTCACGTTAAACGGGATTTCATATTAAGCGTTTTCACATTAACGGGGTTTGACTGTACTTATATCTTTAGTAGTATAATAATTTTTACAATAGAATAATATACCATAGGTTGTTGTTGTTTTTTTCTTCTTCTTTTTTTGTTGTTGTTGTTGTTGAAAACTTTAAATAACTTTTTCTCAGTGTCGCTACATTTAAAGGTTAACATTATTTTTCTTTATTAGTTTTTAGACGGATTGAGTGTTTTTAAAAGTGTGGGGGGTGGATTTCAGTAGTTTTAGAAGTGGGGGAAGCATACGCATGGATATTTTTTTGAAAAGTGGGCCCGCGTCTACCCACACTTCTAGCACTGGTCCCAACCTCTTCTACGTTTGATTATATTTCGGCAAGTTTACAACGAACCGTCCAGTCCTCTTTAGAAACGTCGATAACCACATAAATCTGAATTTTTTTTTAAAAAAGTACCCTTGAAGAGATTTTTATTTTAATTTTTCAAAAAGATTGTTTTTAAAAAAAATGCATTTTTCTTTTAGCAATTCTTCTTTCATTGAGAAATTTTTAGATTTTTTTTAAATTATTTTTTTATATAAATTTTCAATAATGTTACATTGAAAACGTGACAAATACACTTTTTTTTTTATATTACCCAAAGATAAGCGTGACCTCTATCATGCAATCAGGCGAGTAAACCCTTCTAGATGGGAAGGGGATTGATTCACTACCAATTCCGCATTAATTCTAATTGACCGTAATCATTTAGTTTTAGTGTACGTTACACATAAATGTTTCATATATGTAACATACGCATCGTTAAGAATACTTTCATATCATAACAATAAAAACTATTAACGCGATTAAAGAAAAACATTAAAAAAAAAAATTCGATATGCTTGGTATTTTATTGGATTTTTCATGAGTGACTTAGCAAAATCTGTTATTTACTATATTTATTTGAATCTTCCATAATAATAAAAATACCACACAACTAATTAATCGAAAAACGTTCTTGTAGCTAAAATATCTTTCGTAATTTTTAACTTCTAAATTATGCATGGTTTTTCACAGATAAAATACAAATTTTTAGTATTTAGATAATATTTTCAAAGGAATTTCACATAAAAATTACGCAATTAAGAATTTAAGCCCATTTTTTTAATAATAATTACTATTTAAAGGTTCCCTTTCAAATGGTGATACAAATAATAATAGTTCACTTCAGACACTATTTAAAGTTTCTAAAAATAGTGTTTGGAATTATAAAGTTCTATACGCATTGAATTTAATAACTTTTTGCATGAATTTAATCGCCTTCTCTTCTGGAAACACGAGTTCATTTATTTTCTGTCTATTAGAAAACTGAAAATGGATGGCGTCAATTTTCTGATGAATTATTCTATTTAAATGTGTATTTTTTTTATATGGTTAACGTGCAAATTCTTTACAACTATCTTGAATTTTTAATTTCAGCACTCACTATTCCCTACATTATATAACAAACATAATTTTTATTTCGTAAAAGAACGAGTAATCCGAAAATATATTCAAGCCTTGATTTTACAATTTCCCTGTAAATGTTTTAGATGCTTCGCAATCTAAGTTAATAAGTATAATGGTATGAAAGCAAAGTTTAAAAAAAAGTTATTTAATTCATATTTGCTATCCTATAAAAACTGCTTCTCATAGAATGAAATAATAGACCAAGAGGCGATAGCAAGTTTATAGGTACACCATCGAACATCCTTCTGAATTTTTTTTTATAGAATGTGGAGAAAAGTTAGTAGATTACGAATCCACTGGTTTGCCATAGCAAAAATGGCCGAAACTGGTCAAAAATCGGCTTTGAATGAGTTGAACTAAATGCGATTGCCAAATATGTCATAACTTGCCAAAAAGTGAACAAGCTTTTTCGTCTGGTAACCCACCGCACTTTGATCTTCAATGAGTAAAAGCGCAAACGATTTCTGATATCTGGCTCGGAAAACTTGCATCTTTTAAAAGTAAGCCAAAATGGCGATATCAGTTACGTCATCATGACGTAATATCAACTTCCAACTTTTCTCATTAGTGAAAGATACAAGTAAGACGTCGACAGAAATCTAAATCGTCTGCAACCTTCTTAATTAAAAATTAAAGAACGATTGATTATCAAATAAAAAAAAAAAGAATGCTCACGTATTTGGCAATCGGATTTAGTTCATCTCATTCAAAGTCGATTTTTGACCAGTTGCGGCATTTTTACTACGGCAGACCAGTGGATTCTTAATTTAATAACTTTTCTCTCCATTCCATAAAAAATTCATAATGATGTTCGATGGGGTACATAAACTTGCAGTCGTCTCTCAGTCTATAATACAATATGTGCATTCATATGTAAGAAAATTTCATTCGGATTGTTTTTAAAATAAGTAATTTCATGCAGTTAAGTGTCTTAAATTTAAAAAATATAAAGATGGGAAACATAAAACATGGAAATTGGGCTTAAGGAAACAATGTGTTAGTTTCACAGTTTACAACAAAACTATTTATGTCCTCATTTATCAACTTTTCAAGAAAAATTACGAAGCAAATTTATGTGATATTAAATTTAATTTAGTGTTTTACAAGTTAAGTGGCAGCTTTTCAAATCCTGAGTCAGAAAGATGAAGAGAAGTTGTTTAACATTTGTTGTAGTACAATATTTTCTATAGCACAGAAGCTTTAAAGTGTTTCGCAATGATTTTTTTTAACTGATGGTACAATTTTTTTATGTATTGCACATCGAACACAAATAGAATGTTTTTTTTTTAAACATTCTATTTGAGTTTTGCGTTATTTGAGTTCCATTGATGTATTTAAAATACATTTTAAGCTAAAGCTATCTAGATGGATTTTTCTAAATCACACCCATGTTAGTTTCTGGTAGTCGGAGCACTTGCATTTTGCATTCGAGGTAATAAGTATATTTGTGGTGGTGTCGTGTACAAATGACAGATACAACACCTAGATACTAGTGGTCACTTTTGTCTAGTGGTTAGCGCGCCCGTCCACTGATACAGGAGACCCTGGTTCGACTCCCGTTAGGGCACAGCGCTACATTGGTGACTACCGGACAGCAGAATCATGCTGCTATCTATCGACGCTTTCTGAAAATACTGCATGACTTTCACACTACCAACTCAGAAAGCAACATCTGGTGACTCACTGCCATACGCAATGTACTCAACTCACACGCAAGCAACTCAATCGTTCGCCCCTTCGCGACTCACTAGGATGGGGCTATATGGTGGTGTCGTGTACAAATGACAGATACAGCACCTAGATACTAGTGGTCACTTTTGCCTAGTGGTTAGTGCGCCGGTCTTATGTTCTAGGAGTCCCTGGTTCGACTCCCCTTAGCGCACATCGCTACATATCTCCAATTCAAAGTAATGGTTATCTACCCGCATCATTGGTGGCCCGTGGTAAAAAATGTTCGGCCGGAACAGTGACTCCCCCATAGGCGTAACGAGGGAGGGGTTTTGGGGGTTCGACCCCCTCCCCCCCATTGGGTTGAGAAAAATTAAGCAAATTTACTACGTTTTTTTCCCCAACCAACTCTTTGTTGGTTATTACTCAAAGTATCCATTAAATTTCCTTATTAGTAATTATTCAGTGTTTTGCTAAGGTAATCAAAAGCTATACCAAAGTGAAAGACATTCATACAACTAATGTACCATATTGAACGCCTTACAAACTGTATGCTGTTCGCAGACAACTATACGCGCTACACAGGCTGGAGAAATGGAGTCTTTATCGTGGGAACATAAGTACCACAGATTTGACTTTAGTCATAGACCGTTGATGTAAAGACCATAGATGTAACGAGGGAGGTTTCGGGGGTAGAACCCCCAGCCCATTAAGTTGAGAAAGAATTAAGCAAATATACTGCATTTTTTCCCTATTCAACTCTTTGTTGATTGTTACTTAAATTATCCATTAAATTTCATAATTGAGATTATTCAGTGACCAGTGTTTTACTAAGGTAATCAAAAGCTATACCAAATTGCAAGACTATACATGGATTTTTTCAACAGAAGAGCAAACTTGCCATTTAATGTACCATTTGATGATAACTACGAGATACACTCGTCCGAGGCTGAAGAAATGGACTTTCCATCGAGGGAAACGTAAGTTCCGAGTGGACATTGCGCTATATAAAAAACACAAACACTAAACAATAACTGAATGTAAACTAGGGGAGTGGAACATCGCACAACTTTCACTTACACTATAATAATGGTCAGCACATTTAAATTTGACGTGGAATAGTGTTATTACTATTTTCATTTATTTGAAATAATGGCCCTTAGTGATATATTTACAGATACCTCTTACAAGGGGGGGGGGGGGACGCCACAATGGCGAATGTCAGAATATGTACTTTTCGAAAAAATTTGCAATATCCTTTCTTGTTAGTGAAACAGAGGAGAGGAGAAAAACGGTCGTTGATGAGCGATCCTCAAGAGAACAGAACTCTATGTTGAAGACACTCGTTTTTCATCTTTTTACACCTTTGTTACATTTTTATGGGAATTTCGGAGATGAGGATGTTTAGAACATCTTAAGAAGCATTATCATAGAGATTTTGATCAAAATCGTTAGAGTCGCTTTTTAGTGATTGCTAAAGAACGCGATTTTTTTTAATGTTTTGCGCATGCGCAATATTGACGAAAACCTTAATTTCAGGTTCTATGGCCCCCACTCACCTGTACTCCAAATTTGAACATCGTAGGTAAAACATTTCGGGAGTTGTGCTGACACATAGACACAGCGGCAGACATTTTTCTATACCATTTTTTGTTCAGTTGGATGTTCCAAAATGTGGAGAAATGCAAAAAAAAAAAAAAAAAAAAAAAATGTTGAAAACAATACTTTCATTACCCTATGTCAACAGATAGGTAATTGAAAGTGATTAAAATGAGTTCAGGTACCAAACACAAAACTCAAAGTGAGACACTGTTTTTATTTTGCAAAAGATGAAAAATATGGTGAAATTACTATTCAAGTTGAAAAAGAATCGCCAGATGACGTTGAAAGAATCGCCAGATAAAGACGAAAAAATAACAATTTTCTCCGCAGATTTACAGATTCGGACGGTGTTGGTATCATTATGTATACAAAAACAATAATGCATTATAAACATTAAGAGACACAGCTATTTAGGAGAAAATATGTTGAAATATTTATAGAAGTTTCTTTAATGCTTATTTTTGGCAGTGTATGTTTGAAATATTTCGAGGGGATCCCGCCAATGAAATTGATCCTATCTTGTTTGCTACGCCCCAAAAAGTTTCTCCGAAAATATTGCATCCATATATTGACATTTATATCAGCCCTTTTCAATTTTCATGTGTTAAGAACATATTCCTGCTTCTTTTTTTCTTTTTTTTTTCTTTTTTCTTTTTTTGTAAATAGAATTCTTAAGAAATTTAGCTTATCCCGTAGATTTGGACAATCATTTGAAAACTTTTCCAATAAGATGAAATCCCTTTTTTTGTTACTCTCCCCCCCCCCCCCCTTTTCCTCTTTTTTTTTTCATTGGTGTAACGAGTCTGCATTTTTCGAACCCCCCCCCCCCATTCAACGACTCTAGTTACGCCTATGACTGCCCCCCCCCCCCCTCTACATTCATTCATGAATGAAATTTTTTTTAATTTTAATTATTCAGACTAAAAGTTTCCTTTCCATAAATTTACAAAGAATAAATAAATACAGAATAAATATATTGATATTAATGCGGCTTGAATTTCTATTGGAGATGAAAACATTTATGACTTATTTACAAGTTTTCTTAGCAGGATCTGTGCTACAACACTGATAATACTGAAAAGCAAGAGCTAAATAATGAGCGTAAATTAATGGCATGTTTTACGTTTCTAACAAGATAGGAAATATCCAACTCCAATTCAATCTAACAAATTCCCTATGGCCTTGTTCAACACTTTTCATACCTCAAGGACACCTGGCTATCAGATTCAAATGCAGGGCAGTTTTCCTTCGAAAGACTTTCAAGAAGGTATATTTCCACCTGTTATACAGATGTTTATTTAATGATATTCCCGATCAGTAGTGCATTGCGCTAAAAAAATCTCCGGTACAACCAAAAAACCTGGCCGCCATTAATAGTGTATGTCACAAAGCAACAACAACAAAAAAAAAAGAATGATGACTATATATTGTATTTTATTTGAAAAATAAAAAAAAGAAAAGTACTGTTGTAATTCGTGGAAGGTTTTTAATAATTATATATACTTTTATTTGCATAAGGGGTCATCTACATATTTAAACATCATAATATTATGCCATATTTAGACTCGTCATCTAGAAAAAAAAGCGAAATACCAAATTTCAAAATTTTCCAAGTAGTGGTTAGTAATTTAAATGATGACAAGTGGATACCAAATTTAATGTTAAAAAGAAAAATTGTTTTTTGTTTTTTTCCATAAATCGTTAAATAATTAATATATTTTAGTATTTTATGTTTCAAATGATAGTCTGTTCAATGCCAAACATAAATTTGCATGCAACTTCTGTATCAAGCATTTTGCAATTAATTAATAATTCTTACTTTTAGGCACCGTATATTTGATTACATTCGAAACTAATTAAAGTTTAATAAAAGTAATACCAATTCATTAACATTTTTAAGTATTTATTTCATCTCTTCAAACTGTTAGAAACATAGGCTGTAAACTTATATATTTTCACTAGTAGATTCATATAGTCACAAACGAATAGTGAAATGTGCTATACATTCTGCAATTTGAAAGTTTTGGGAGGTGGTGCATCGAATTCATACGCTGTGTTGGCTCTATGGAATTTCTGCTTTCAAAAATTAGTAGACACAACTGGTATTGTGTGTTCTAAGTACGCGTTCTCAATTCGATACTTTTCCCATTCGATACTAGAAATGCAAAGACATTCTCGTTAAAAGACCATTCTCTAAGGCATTATGTTTAAAAATATACGCAAAGTTTCAAAAAATTAGTTTTATTTAATTAAGTAAAAATATTTCCTTCTTTTATCCTTAGGTTAGTGAACCATACAAGAAATAAGCGTGATGTAATTAGCATAATTAGCTTCAAGTATTTTATCAATGTCAGATAAAACCATAACGTGATAATTTTATATTAGCCGATTTTACTCTCAACCCTGATATTTGTTAATTTTTGTTTCCGACCCTAATGGGATTAAGTATGAAGACGGAGTATAACCCTTAAAAACAAAGTTTTTACTATAAACCCCTTTATACGCAATTACGCGTAATTGCATTTAAGCGTAATTGAATTGAACTTTTACTCCTCGTCTTTTTGTGAACTTTATAAATCCGCTTAGACCCACTTGAATTCTCTTTTACAAGAATTATAACTTATTCTAAGTGAAATGAAGTTCTGTTTTTTTCAATAGTGCAGTAGTTTTTTCAATGGTGTTTTTTTCAAAAGTGCAGTACGCAAATATATATTGGCAGTTGCCGTGTGCAAATTGCTCGAGAAAAATATCTATTGTATGTTCGAACTAAGCTATATCAATATTTTTTTAATGTTTTAATGTTAGGTTTCAGCTTTAAATAATTTTTAAAGTGAGATGCAAAAACTTGATAAGCTCAAACTGTAATTCCGATAAAATGTGTGCCATCTGAAAATATTAACCACTCAAATATATGGTCGACGTTGAACCATTTAATGGTAAGCAGAAGTGCAATTAACAGCACGTAAACGTGACGTAAAGTTTACAAAAACATTGGAAAGTCTCAGGACTAGAGGGAGATAGGGCAGCGAGGAGGATACATAAACAGATTAAGAAGAGGAGTAGGTTACGCTTGCTTACACGTAGAAACTAGGTGTATTTGCGTACTTGACAAAAAGTTCTTTTTTGGTATAGACATAAATTAAGGGCACTTCGCACATAAACATATTTTTTTCCTTCCCTCTGGACCTTGAGGTTCCTTGCTAATACTCCTAAACTTTCTAGTTTCTTCTTTTACAACAGGCTATAACCGATTTTTACGATACAACCGATTTCTACGAAATAATTTTGTTGAAATGACGATTGCAATTTGTTTATTATTCATTTAAAAGTGCACATGCATACGTATGAAATGTCATCATGTTCTATGTTATTATCCTCTTCACTTTCAGACAGTTCCGCTTTACTTGATACACAAAAACGTATCAGTTTCGAATATCCCATCATAAAATGTGTTGCATATCACTCGTGGGAGAGTAAGAAGGGCACGGGGTCAGTAACACTATCCCCTGCCCCCCCCCCCCTTTTTTTTTTTTTTTTTTTTTTTTTTACACTTTAGTGATATTTCTACAGAATCATGTTGATTTGTATTAATGTAAGAAAGTCGATCAGAAAGTTTAAAAAGGATCATTTGACCCATTGTGGTTAGTATAGTAATTATAATAAACTCGTGAACTTTGGAAAAGTTAAAAAAAAATTTCAATTTTCTAGTAACTACAAAATTTTGATTCCCACCCAAGTTATTAAAAAAATCATTGAAAAAATTAAGAATTCTTCACTATAAATATTTGCATAAAATAAAATTACTTTCAATGATAGGAAGCTATTTTGTTAGACATAGAGAGATAGTTTTGGTGAATATATTTCGTAGAAGTAATGGTACCTTTAATAATGAATGGTATCCTTGCTATTCTTTGAATTTCAGTCCCCAATATTGCTTTCTATATTTCTCTCTTTTTCTTTTCTAAACTGTGAACTGATGTTTTACCATGGATTTTAGGAATTTTGATTTTATGCTCTAACAAATGGCAGTTTCAAATATAAAATAAAACTGACAAAAGAAAATTTTAGAATTTTACCATTTTTTTAATTTCAAACATGATGCGCTACGATTAGAGACTCCCATACTTTTAACACATTTTATACCCTTTTTAGCATACTTTTTAGCATGTAAAATTATTTTTAGCAAGTAAAATTATTTTTTGCATGTAAAATGCTTTTTTTACATGTAAAATGCTTTTTTGCATATCTTCGCTTTCTTCTATAAAATAGCACTGCATTTTTTATAAAATTAATTTTTGACATCGAAATAATTAACTTATAATAGAATTTTTTTTTGTGGCATAACATATTTTAATTCTATTATTTTAATAAATTTTCTATGAAATTGCATTTTAAATGACAGTAATGACATCATTGCATCCTATTTGTATGGATCAAAAAACATGTGATCAATTGACAAGAAAGGGAGCATTAAGATCTGTAATGTCTTTTGACATCATTTCTTAAAATCCTTTACTATAAACAATTAATCCGTGCAATAAATGAAGTTTAAAAAAATCGCATTTCATAGAAACGAAAGACATTCTTGATTTTCCGACTACATTGATTTCAATTCATAATAAATATTAAAAAATTAAAAAATTTCCTATCATACTTGGACTATGCTACGATATTTGAAAATCTGATATCATCGCAGCGAGTTCAAAAACGCACACAAATCACATATTCTGCAATCAATCATGCGAAACTAAATATTTTCTTATAAAAATTCTCTTATAAAACTTTGAAATTTGTGGAATTCTTAATCTGTTGGTGTTTTAGTGAGCAAGTTTCAATTTTCCTTTGTACTCTAAACCTATAAATGTCAAAGAAATTATTAACACAGTGTTCGTTTTTTTTAAACCATTTTTATTAAAAATTAAATATCAAAGAATCCAAATGAATATTTTTTCAAATATATGAATCTTTTTATTTGCAGTAAACAACAAAAGTCCACGTATGAAACTATTCTTATAGCTTTCTAACTTACACAATATTACATTATTAAGAAGCAAACAAAAAATATCTTGATTTATTACTTTTATATTTTGATTGATTGCTTTCATATTTTGATTTATTACTTTCACATTTTGATTTATTACACTTTATTTACACACTTGATTTATTACTTCCACAAAAAAAAATATATACAATTTCTTTTATCTATTTATCTATAAAAAGAAGAATGTCCCTATGTATGTGTGCCTGTTTTTTTTCTTTTCTAAGAAGCTACAGTTTTATTCCGGTCTTAATGACGTTTTGCAAACTTGGGGCTTCGGAACAAAAGAGGAGGATTCATGTCAACTTGAAATTTCGAAAAACCCTCCCTCTTTTTTCACACCTTTTAAGAGAAATTATAACTTTTGAGATCTAACTAACCAATTTAAACATGTTTTTTTCTATAGCTTTTTTTTTACTAATCCAGATTATAGGGAACACATTTTCATTCCCATGTTTGCTAGTTAAGATGGTGAAATTAAGGATAGGGTATGAAAGAGGTATGCTCATAACTTGCAATAGACTGAACCAATTTGAAATGCGTTGTACCAGGCAACGTTGGACCACAGCTGTTTGAACCCGTGCAATACCAAGTACATCAAGTAGTCCTTAATAATTATTGATTTCTCAACAAGCATACCAGATGTTGTACGTAATCACATCAAACCATAGAGTTTTTTTTTTTTTTATCTTAGTAGTTTGCTACTCCATGTAGTTTTAATTTAAAGATATTGTGTAAAATGGGCTTTTTTCCTTTTATTCAAATGGAACAAAACTAGCTTTTTTCAAAAGGGAGTTTTTGTTCTGAAACTATACACAAAAATAAAACCTAGGTATCTTCAAAATAATGGGGTGCAGGGTGGAAGGTTTTGTGCCTATGAGTCAGTGGCAGCTCGAGGGGTACAGCCGGGCTGCATCTAAATTATTAGTTAAGAATTAAACTTTACTAATTGCTAGTCAACTTTAATTATTTATTTTACTAATTTTCTTAAATAAAGATTAGAATTCGCAATGAAGATGGAATTTCTACTGTAAGTAAAAAAAATCTCAGTTAAAGTGAAAACCTGTTGCTCAATGCACAATTGAGGAGAAAAAACCCCACGATCAAATCAACTAAATCTGACGATGGTTGAGCTAGTACAGCCAGAGAGTGAAAGTTCCAAATAACTGCACCGTTGCCATAGAAACAACTGCTAGTATGGACTTTCCCTTCACTCTAAAAATGTATATGGCGGGGTGCCAAACGCAGCCCTTACGAATTTCGCGACTTTGGTTGTACTTGTAAATTCGATGTAATGATTGGCTCGTGTGTGAGTAAATCAGGATGTGTGGGTGGGAGAAAAACGAGCATTTCTTTGAATGTTCTCCACCAAACAGAAATAGTTTCCGTGATTAGTTTTCACATGTGGTTTCTTGTTACTTAATAAATTAATACTAAAACTTATAATTGAACCATTTTGAAACATGGAGCACCGTTATAAATAAGTTAAAATAATTTTTTTCTCTATATTTTTTCTCATAATCATTTTTTTAGATATATTGAAAGGAAACTTTGCGTTTGAGAAATTAAAATGAAAGATTGGTTGGTTGGTTGGTTGTATTCAGATTATCTGGCGCCGTCAGCAACACGAGGGCTATAAATTAAAATGAAAGAATTTTCATTTATGAACTATTCTGGGAAGTGTGTGTGGGGGGGGGGGGGTCACTGTTCCGGCTGCACTAACATAACGGGCCGCCACTGCTATTAGCAGACGTATTCATCATGTTTCAATGAGTTTGTCGTTCAAAAATGCTCATTATCTTTCAGACGAAAACATAGTTCAACGTTTAACCATTCACTTTAGTTACAATGCACAGGAACGCAGATATATTTACACCTCAGAACATCGCCATTTTACACGCGCGTACGCCACTCGCTTTCATTTTACTCACTGTTATGTCAATAAATCCTATAAATCAATTTAGCCTTAATTTTTACTTCTTAATTCGACCTTTATAACATTAATCATTCTATTCAAATTCAACTCATTCCCCCCCAACTCAACTAAATGAACTTTTTACCAAATCATAACTGAACGTAATTTCATGATGCAGTTACGATGAAAATGCATGGTGGAGGAAACTCTCACCATCTTATGTTAAACCGGACATCATATTTTGTTAACAAGTTTCATCCTTTATTTTAAAAGTACGTTTATTCTTCATAAAAATGACCAGATAAAATATATAATTTTTCAACGATATGTGGGCGGAACATCGATATTTATGCAGATTTGAGATGTCTTGAACACGTGATCTATTGGCACTTTTAAGTAACTTCATTAAAAATATTTGAACAAACTATTGCAATTAGCATTTTTGACAAATAGACTGAACTTAGCAATTATCTCGAGGTTAAAAATTCTATACACAAAACTAATAAAGACTAGAATAACACAATTGAAGACCATATGGATTACTGATCAGTAACAGAACAATGTAATGTCGTTTAACAAATGATCTGGTTATTCAATATAAAATAACTATATCGAAGAGATTAATGGAAAGAGGAAACGTGTTAAAATGACAATCAATGAAAAACTAATTGCTCAATGTATTGCTTGATTATACAGCTGAAGTTACATAGAAGAGATTGTCTTGTTTCTTTAGAAGTGCCTGGAAGTCTCACTTTTATAAACGATGTCAGATGACATTGCCTTCACATCGAGAATTTTTTTTTCAACTTATAGATGTGGCATCTTCATTGCATAAAAAGTCTGGAATGTCAAAATTCAACTCTGTACCTCGTTGATCATCCAAACGTTGTTGAAGACGACTCCATAAAACATCAATATCTGAAACTAAATTAAAAATAAAGATTGTGCCAGTTTTATGTATATGCAAATAAACACGTGATAATTATTTTTTAAGAAACATTTAATATTTACGAATATTTTAGTAAGCAAAATATTTGTGAGCTATTGTTTTCTAATATACCTTTTTAATGTCAAATGAATTAAGGCACAAAAATTTAACTAGTTAGAAAAAAAATTTCACTTCTAAGTAGCATTATTTTCTTTTTAGAATATCCTCTGTTAATCCAATAGAAACACCCTTTAACTTAGAGAACGTAGAAACGACAAGACTGCGTCTAAACTCTGGTCTGATGGTTAACTCAACGGACAAAAAACTTGGAGTAAATACAAATGGTTAATATTTCGCAACTTAAAAAATATTTTCCACAAACAAAATAAATTGTTGTCGTTTAGATTGGAGACAGTAATAACGGAAATTTAAGTAATATACGGAAATCGTACTGACATCAATTTTTTCAGGTACGATTTAAATAAGAAATAATTTTTAATGCGGTTATTACAAGGAACAATTCTCATTACAGCTCAAGGAGCTATTGAGGAATAATTTTGTTTATGATTTCTGCAAGGAATAATTTTTGCTACATTTTTTTAAGGAACTCTTACCTCTTTTAGGTGTCAAGAAGGATCTTCTGTTAGTTGATGATTCTTCGGTACTAGATGTTCCAAGTTCGCAACTGTAATGTGCAGAGTTTGCCTTCATCGTGTGTTGAATACGATTTCTATCTCGGCTTTTGCTTCGAAATCTCGTTCTGGAAGGACTTTTGGTCGTAGCTAGAAAATTGCAGGGCATCGGCTTTCCTAATTTTTCTGCGGCGAGACATTCGGTGTAAATTTCAGACTTAAGGAACCTCTGGTAGCAGTCAAATTTCATTAACGTGAATATCTAAAATGAGTAGTTTGAAATTTAAAATTTATATAAATTTCGTAACAGTTACAATAGTTAGACTTATTCATTTTTTAAAACTTGTTATTATTTGTACTTTATTTGTACTGGTAAAGAAATTGCTAATGTTAAGATGGTTGATTGAAGCTATGCACCATTTTCTTCAAAAACTTATGTCATAAAAAAAATACTAAGTATAATTCTTACTTTTCAGGAAATTACTAAGAATACTTGTTGCTTTTCCCTTTTCATAGAAAATTATGATTATATATCATTATAGTGGTTATTAGGAAGGGCAAGGTGAAGCAGCTACTTCTCTCACTTCCCGAATTTTTAATAACTTGCTTCAGAGAAATTACCTTGATTTTTTTCCCTCCCTTCTCTGAATGTTGGGGTTTTTAAGCACACAATCATCTCCACAAGATTATAGGAGTATATAATTGAATTAATATTATTATTTATTTTTATTTGGTAGGTGTCGTTATTCTAATAATGTCTACTATACTCATTGATGCACCACACTGAACAATAATTTTCGATGTGTTGTGATTTGAGCTCTCCGGTCGATTAAAAAAGAATATGTGATTAAAATAAAACATCAGAAAATTATTTCTATTTAGATAAGGACTACTATTTAAGAGAAATGTATTTGGTGAAAATTTAATATGGAAGCCTTGTCATCATTGGCATAAAAAACGATAAAAATTTAAACAAATGTGTAACTAAGGTTAATTAATAAGAAAATTCGGCTGATGATTTATGTTAGGTGAAATATGTCTTATGATAACATGATTAATTTGAAAGTTTTTGGATTCAGGATAAATTTATTCGAGAAATTATGACTATGTTTTTTCCAGAGATTTCCTGATTTCTACAACTTTTTTGGCTTCCAAGTCAGTCTAGTTGTGGTTTGTTGGTTGTTTTCAAATTATCTGGCTCCGTCAGCAACACGAGGGTTATAATGCGCCGAAACATTCGTCATTAGACAAGCCAACATTCATTTACAAACATCCATGCCTTACACGGGACTCGAACCCGCAACCTCGCGGTCTAGAAGCTAGCACGCTAACCACTATACCGTTTGATCGGCTCAGTCTAGTTGTGAAACAAGTATTATAAATGAATTAACTCATTAGAGTTATTTTTATTTAAATTTTATGAGCTTTTAAAATTGATACAGGAACACACTTGTTGCACAAGCTGTAAATGTATATAACACGTGCAATTTTCTAAAAAATAATTATTAACAAAGTTGAGAAAAATAAAAAAAAAGTTGGATTGTGGAAGAAATTCCTCCAAGAATCTGTATCCACAGTCAGATATGGAATCAAAAGGATCTTTAAGTGCATATTGAAGTAGAAACACTTGCATATATATTGAAGTTATGGTACTTGCGAATATTATAATGTATTTTCCAGTGTTCGTAGAAATGGGATGATAGAACTTAGTACAGCAATGTCTTTTTACATTCTGTTAAATTTTGAAGATGATTGTGACAGAATAATAGATATTTTTTAAAAACTTTATACTAACAGTGGTGCAATCAATCACAATAAAATTGAAGGAAAATATCGCCATACTTCTTTTTCAGCTTGCATAAAGAGATCAGGGGGAGGATTTTGTAAGTTGAGAAGTACAAACTGCCGACTGTGACTGTTAATATTCACTGCTTCAGGTGCCCCAGGACGAAGGTGGAGATCGTAAATTTCTTTCGCCAGTTTTGCCATCTAAAATGCAAAATTGTAAATATAAACACCTTTTGATTTTAATTTCATTATTTAGATTAGAGGGGATCATTTTGCTATATTAAATAGAATGATAATCAGTCGAATATATATTTTTTACGCAGAACACATTATTATGAATATATCAAGTAAATATTTATAGTTACATAAATTCTAGCCTTATTGAATTAGTTGGATGATTTTATCAAACTAGCTTACTATCAATTAATTCTACAATTGATTTAAAATTGTTGTGGATTTTTTACAGTAAAATAAGGATAATTAAAATATTAAGGGTCTCAAATTGCTTGAAATAATATGGCACTGTCGGAAATTCAGATAAATCCCTTGTATTTTAAGTAATTCTTAAATTTTAATAGTTTTGTATCTTTGCACATATTGGCCCAAGTTAGCGAATGTTTTTTTGTTTGGGTTTTTTTTTGGAAAAAAATTCTCATTACTCAGAATTTATTTTCACGTTTTTGCGTTAGAAACGCTACAAATCATGAATCACAATTCAATAATTTTTATTCCATCGATAGAAGAAAAATTGGGATTGGGTCGTTCTTTTGAGAACGAAAACGATATAGTACAAAGGAACATGCTTTCTGTAATCGACTTTTCGGCACATTGAAGTATGAGTGTCTTTTTTCAAAACGAACGAGATAATCTCCGGAATTACTTATTCACATTCTTTTGTGTTTTACTAACATACTTCGTTTTCAAACCTTTTAATTAATGAGAACTCTTTCTATGTGGGTTGAACCACATAGAGAGTAAAAAACTAATTAGGATTCAGAAATGATGAACGCGTGGGTAGGTTTAATTACTGTACAACAAAGCTAAAGTTTATGGCAAAATAATGAGGTCATAATTTTATTTTATTTTTTTTCGTTCATACAAGATTTATCAAACTTGTGTAAAATTTTATGACAGAGCGAGCCAAAAATATATGGGTTCAAGTTTTTCGTCGATAATTGATGTATGACGAAATGTGGTTTTCATTTGTACCATCATAAACTAACCCGTACTATCATAAACTAGTGCATTCATACTCTGAAATAAAAAATTATTTTAAGAAAAAACAGCCTCACCTGACTTTTATCACTTAATGTGTTGTACTGTTTACATGCGATCCAAAACATAATGTTTTCAGCACTAAATTCTCTTTTTAAAAATTCCTGGAAAAAGAGCAAAGATTTAAAATATTTACTTTAGAAGGAAGAAAAATATCAAATGTTACCAACGTTCCATACGTACTTTATAGGAAAGAAGAAAAAAGAAACATATCAAATGTTCCAAGCAATCCATATTTAAGTAGTATCTTCATTTCTTACTAAGTAATTCATTTCTTACATTCCATATTTAGGTATATTCATTTCTTATAAAGTAATAAGAGCTTTAATATGAAGAGGTATACAGCTAAAGAGACATCTAACTACAATGTTAAACTAAGTTCCAGTATCTAAATATCCTTTTTCGATTACGTGTCGACCAGGGGCTCCCAAAATGTTGAACATTGGGACCCACTTTTTAGAAACCGAAACTATAGCGACCCACTGCACCCTCAGCACATTGAATTTTTTTCAGGGACGAACAATACTCTTTCTTTCCGAAAAAAGCTTTATAGTCTGAAAAGGAAATTTTTCAGAAGAAAAATATTTAGTATAAAATAGTTTTTTACCAAAACTATTTCTAATGAGGTATGTGTGAAGGGTGCATTTGTTTTGGATTGTTGCTGATGTTGGCAATGAAAACCAGGTCAATTTTCAGTTCTTTTCAGACGCAAGGAGTTTGACAATCGCAGCTTGTTGCAATTTTTGTTTTTAATTCCCACCATTGCCAGAAATCCAACTTCGCAAAGATATATTTATGTAAAAGGTAGTAATATCTTCAAAGCTTCAGTAGAAATAATTGGAAAAGTTTGTTGGACATATAGCCATGGGCACCGGTAGGATTATTTTCAGAGGGGTGCAAGGTGGTTAAATTTTTTCTAAACCTCGATTTCTTAATTTGGGTTTCCTAATTAAATGTTAAAAACTAATTAGGTAATAAATTTCAATTCCATTCAATTCTTTAAAATCTTTTTCAAACTTCTGCTTTACATTGATTCATACAACTTTTCTCTACTTTACATATATTTTCGAATTCCAAGGGGGTTCAAGTGCATCTACCTGGTGACGCCCATGTAGATAACCCAAATTGTATCAGTTTTAGTAATGTATTTTTATATAGATCGATGAATTCTCAATCAGTTTTTGACGATATGTCAGCAATATTGTTCCCTGGAAATGAAAACTCTTCTCTTGGCAATTTTTCATTTCTCCATTAAAGAAATAATTAATACTTCCTTTAAAGAAATTTAAACGCTTTATCTTAGTAATTATGCTATCAGAAATGTTTATTTTATTTTCGATTATAAACTTTTGAAATGTTTAAAAAATTCGCATATATTTGGTCGCATTAAGTTCTTTGCACAACCCACCAAAAATTGACTAGTGACCCACCATTTGGTAAATGCTGGTCTAGATATTTTATTTCTGATCTATTTTTTCTTTCAGTTTTGATAACACCAATTCCAACAGCATCATTGACCAGCTACTACAACTGCGTTTTTTTTTAAAAAATTGTATAAATACAAAAAAATTTAAATTGAAAAAAATAAATTGTATCGTTTATTATTGAATGAGATCTAATTCATTTTATAAAATTATTTACTAGATTAGTGTATATTGTTAAGTAGAAATTTCAAGCGGCAAACTAAAACTACATATCGGAAACTTTAATTATCTCTTTTGACAATAAACGACTCGATTGTAAAAATAATTAAAAGTTGCAGTTATAATATATAACTTATGTTTTATCTGAAATTTATTTTATAATATCAGACATTAAATTGTTGTTTCCTATTTAGGATGGTGATTACTTTACATAATATAAAAGCAATTTGCAAGCAAGCTTTTACAATAACAAATTTAAAAAAAAAAAAAAAAAAAACACTAGCTTTTAAAAACTTAAAATATCCAGATGAAATGCTGCGCTTAAAAATTTCAAACATTCGTTAAAATAAAATAATTTATATCCTATTTTAATTTTTTTTTTAAAGAGAATAGCTCGAATTCGCATCTAGATCTAGAATGGGAGAAAATCCAAAAACTTGTCATCTCAATATTCATCACGAAAATATCTTTCACAATATATATACACCATTTCACTTATTTTGGATATTAGAGATGCATATGCGAGAAAATATGGACACAACCAGGGAGAGTTAAGTGCACTTGCACCCTTCTGGCGTTTAAAATCTAAAAACAAAGTGGATAATAGTGGTAAAATTCACAGGAAAAAATAAGTATAATATAGGTTTTAATTTATTCCCTTGATTATAAAATTAATTGAGAATTACTAATTGATACTTTAGCAGGGAATCCAATTATCATTTTTGAAAAATTAAAGTTTAAACAAAAATTTGTATCCACCTCTTACAACCAACACTATACGATCTACTCCACCTAAAAATAATCTTTACCATCGTCCATGTAGGGAAATGAACCAGTGATCTTTCACATACTGGGCAAGCATGTTGTCTCAGAGAACAGAGATACTTGAAAAAGCAGTTACAGTGATTCGGCAAACTGTGGCCTTATAGCATTTGCCCCAAGAAAATAAAATTCTTTACAATCAACAAAATTAAAAACAAAATAATCACAACTAGTGAAAGTGATTTATTTTTAATCTGAAGAATGATTACATGTGTACAACTTGAAGTGTATATTTTAATTCTTTCGGGAATCCTTGATGGACTTTTGTGGCCATGTAAAACATTATGTGTAAGCTTTAAAAGAATGTTCTAAAATATGCATTTTCCGACTGTTCTTTAGATTTTCACAACAAGCTTTTACCTTATTAAAGAATGGTGAAACTATAAAGTGAAATACTTACGGTAAAAGTCTTCAGACCTATTTGATCTTCCAATACAGTTTCAAAAGAGACGCTCCAGCTGATTACTCTTTGGGACCTACAAGATTTTTCTTTTTGCTTACTCCGCCCAAACATTTTATGTATGTTTGAACTTTTCGATCAACTGTAATAAGGACATGAGAAAAACTATAATTACTTTTTATTTCATTAGAATTTAACCTTCTTATGATAAAAAGTTTCAAAAATTATTAAAAAAACAACAACAACTCATACTCACATATCCTAAAAAGTACCAGAACTAACCTACTAGATCATATAACTAACTTCTTAAACGTTACTGAAATCATATTTACGAAGTATTACATTTTTCAGAACTTATTTACTAAGGTGAAATTATTCCCAGATACTTACTTAATTAGTTATTTTCTTGCGATGTATGTTTAGTTGTCCCACTTAGGATGAGTTTATTCTACTAAATAAATTCAATATCTCAACACTATACCAAAATATTATCTCATACTCAAAGAATATAACAATAATTGTTACTGATAAATATTATTACTATTACCATAGTGAGAACCACTATTACACTAAGCAGCTGGTACTATATGTATTTCACTATAACTATTTTTTTTATCATCATTCATTCTAACTATTTATTTTATTACGCATATCCCGTTTACTATTGCAACTACATATCCCAACAGTTATACATCTTTATTTCACTTCCACAGATTTATTCAACTAATACTTAAACCAATGACTAACTTAACGTAATGATTTAATCGTAGTGAAGTTCCTTCTAAAGAAAATTAATCGAAGGATGTGGTGCTCAATCGAAAAGTACACAACATTTTCAATGCAATTTTCGCTCCCTTCGTTATCAACAGATCAGACATTTAAAATGTGGTTTTTGTATCACAGTTGTGTGCTCTCTGATTCTAATAAGGAAGGCGGAAATTGTTTGTTTTCATTCTCCATTAACAAATCTGAATCATTAATGTTTCGTATTGTCTGGTAACTTTTCACTTTCAAAATACAAACTGTGTATTGATTATTTTAGTAAATAATATTATTTTTTTCTTAATTTTATCGCTATTTTATAAACATTAGTAAACACTTTTCTCAGTTAACAATGGAATAGCTCAGAAAAAAATAGAAGAGTTTGACCTTGAATTACGATTTAAATATTCACTTATTTGAAAAAAAAAATGTTTTGTGGCGTATTCTAAGTAAATGCGACAGAAAAAAATATTTGATCTTCGTTAATTGTTTTTTGTTCTTTTTAGGTTAGAAAGCTACTTGATTAGTTTTATTTTTCCTTGGAAAGTTACGAGATTTTACAGAAGAAAAAAAAAGAAGAAAAAATCAGGAATTTTATATCAATTATACAGAAAACATTGGGCGTGCTTGGTTCTATGCGGAGAAATCAAAAAGATGGAAATTTGGTTCACATTAATTGTTTGGACAATAGATTTTTCTGAGTTCTGAAGATCTTTAAAACTAAAACTTACGCATGTTCTAACTGCATTAAATCCAGTGCTTTGATTTACGTATGTTTTTAACATTAGCGTTGCGTTTTGTATGAAAATTGTTAATCATTTGGAAAATTTCAAATAAAACTTATTTTTAAAATATTAATTTAAAAAAAGAAAAACCAATGATGTGTTTAAGTTAATTATGTTCATTGATATAAAAATGTCAGAACAGCTTGAATTATTTAGACTATTGTTTTTTTTTTGTTTTTTTTATATAGAAACATCGATGTTAAAAACATTGTAATTTGGAATAGATATACACACCACGGCATGGATAAGAGAAAAAAATTCTACTTTTAACTAATAATCTATCAATATATTTACAAGTTGTTCATAAAAAATTATTTAAAAGTTTTTTTAAATCACAAAATTTCATGACCAAATACCCCGAAGTTTTCATGTACATAACACACAACAAAAAACTTATTACTTAAATTAAAACTCAAACACAACGAAAAAGCTGGTCAATTATTTATCACTCCACGAAATAACCTAATATTTAGAATTTTTAAACCCTGAGAAAAGATATTTTGTGATAATTAAAAATTGAAAATTAAAAAAAACTTAAATAATGTCACTGCAAAACATAAAATACTCAAAAATTATATTATTCTTGTAATTATTTGAAGTAATACTAATCTTGATCAGTATATGATTTTCTGGACTACCAAGCGCTATCCCAAAATCACTTTGCATAGAATTTTAAAACGCACTTTTTAACTGTGTTTATATACGACGAGCCCTTAAGTTAAAAATTATTTGACAAATTTACACACATTTTATTTTCAACCGATCATTATTCCTAAATATGTCCTTTTTTTTTTATCAAACTTGCAACTATTTTTATATATAAACACGATAACAGTATAAGTTCCTACCTTAAGTGAAGTTGGTGTTCGTCGGCTGCTTGTAGCTAATAGGGAAGTGTGTCTGATAAGCAAGGAAGTCGGAGCTTGTTGATGTGTGGCGCTGGAAGCGTCGATAAGTAGAAGACATCTAATGTGAATGGAATGGACAAAAACAGAACACCGCGCTGGTCTGTTGCAATAAGAACCGTGTTCTAGCTTCTCAAACTTATACAATGGGAATAATTCGCAATAAAATAAGATTTTATTTTTTATTCAAAGCTATATTTTTACAGCTAAAGATGATTACAAAATTAGAGGTGCCGAAATAACTTTTAGTACGGTGAGGGAATCGATTCTTCTTCCCTTGACAACATATGAGGATAGTTTAAATTCTTATTAAATTTTGCATTAAAAAAGTAGCATTTCTGCCATAGAATTACTTATAAAAAGGCGCTAACTTACTACAAAATATTTCAATGCAACCAGCTTTCAAAATTTATTTCTTACTACTTTATTATGCATTCCATGTAATTCTCCTCATAAGTTAGGATGTGTTACTGGATTTGCAAAATAGAAACTTACAATATTACTTAAAAATGAGGTTTACGAATACCACATAAAAATAAGCACCGCAAATTGAGAATTACTTGCCTTTCTAGTTGATTTCATTACATTTTTCTTATTATTATCATTCTTTCTAAGTCGATGATGATAATGCTAAATTTTCGTAATAATGTGAACTTAATACTCTGAAATTAGATATACAACTCGATGTTTATTGATCAACAATGCAAATAGTTTTCACTTAAGTTCTGGAAAAAAGACAAAACCCTAAGTACTAAAATAACTAATGGGCAATTCTCTGAAAACTGAAACCACTACACCTAAAAAAAAAAAACATCGAAGAAATATGAAAGAAATGAATTGCTACTAAAGTTAAATGTCCAAAGTATCATAAAAGAGTGATAAAAAAAATTCAACAGAATTTAATTTAACTAATGACATTGTAAGTTCACTCATTTCTACTACTCTAAATTATGTAAAACAGAGTGTAACAAATTGGCGACTTTCAAAGGAACAAATTCAACAACACCACATTAAAAA
Source organism: Linyphia triangularis (assembly GCA_963978545.1). NCBI lineage: Eukaryota > Metazoa > Arthropoda > Arachnida > Araneae > Linyphiidae > Linyphia > Linyphia triangularis. Next base: position 80,271,980 of record OZ021721.1, on the reverse strand, counting down.
ATGTGCTTAACGTTATCATTGTGATTAGTAGAAATACAAAAGCCCAATAATATCACATTCTAGATAGAAAAAGTTATAAAACTAAGTTCAAAGTTCAAGTCCTTACACATGCCCCGTGCGTCAGTGTAAAGCATGAGGATTTTTTTTAATAAAAACGTATTTTAAGTTTCAATTTTTACAAAACTTAATTTTTTCTTTTAAAATTCAATCACAAAGGGCTGAGCAAATTTTTAAAACTTTACAAAAATAATTTAAACTGTTATTTTAGCAAACACATGTGTCCCGTGCGTTAGTTTTTTAACAATTGCATAAAGTAAGATTTTTAAGTGCACAATTATTTTGATAACAATTATTGTAAAATTTGATATTTAAATCAATGAAAACATTTCCCTTGAAAGCAAACTGAGTTGATATTATTGTGGCATAATGTTTCATTCTAAAAAGATTTTGAATCGTAAAGAATTTGCCAACTGTTTAGTTCAAGAAATAAATTTTCATTAATCAAAACATTGGTGAGCAAGTATGTGACTCAAGAGTATGACATTCTTTGTTGAAATATTGCAAAATGTAGGAAAAGAAACCCTTTACAATAAGCCGAATGCATCCATTAAAGACATAGGTAATTTTTTTCTTCTTTTGATATTTCCTGCTTTTCCAAACATTATGCAAAAAAAAAAAAAAAAGTGGCAAATGTTATAAAAAGGTATTTGCGTTTGAACACCTAAAGTTGTGCAATACCCATTCTAACTTGAAATTAATTTTTAAAAGTATTCTTCATTTCAAGCTGATATTTATAAATTAATTAATAATTCTTATAAAAATAATTCTTAAATTTAAAGCATTTCTTTGTTATCGAGAAATGAGATTGTTTGAAGAAATACATGCACCCCTCCATTCATTAAAGGGATAAAAAAATTAATACATACGATTATTTTAAAGTGCTTTGGTAAATTTGTAATACTAAAAAAATTAATTAGTAATTCAATTTTTAAAGCATAATTTACTAAGCACCAGAAATGAAAATAGCAAATATATCTATCAAAATAGTCCAAAATTGTGTCCACTTTGAGTAGCAAGTAGTATAAAGTATGTATATTTTTTCTAAAAAAAACATACAACAATTGTAACTGTAAAAATATTATCGATTTCCACTCCAAAAATAGTATGTCCCGTGTGTCGGTTTCCGAATGTCCCTTACGTCAGTTCGCGTTTTTGTTATTTAAATCCTCAAAAATAATCCTTTTACAAAATTTTTGATATGCATAATATTATTAATATTTACCCAAATGTGCCTATGCATTTCATAATTTTAGTCCTTATAAATTCAGAGAAATGTAAACTTTTGTCTTGGATGTAATTTTAATTTTCTTTTTCAGTGTCCCGTGCGTCGGTTGCTTATAGATGCATATTTGACCTAATTAAAACAATTATTTTTCTATTCACCTTTACCACCAACTAAAATTATTGAAAACTAAAACATAACTAGTAAATTCATCATAATTGTGTCATTTTAATTTTTTTAAGAGTATAAAAAGAACGCAAAATGACCCGTGTATCAGCCTGAGAATCGCCAAATAACATACCTATCAAGCAAAATGTTTCAAAATTATGCTCTTTTTAAGTAACAAGTTGTGTAAAGTATGTATAATTTGTCTAACAAAATATACAAAAATTGTAACTTTAAAAACATCACTGTTTCCCTCTCGCAAAAATAGTATCTCTCGTGCGTTTCTTACAGAATGTCCTGTGCATCAGTTTTAAATGTCCCGTGCGCCAGTTCACGTTTTTGTTTATTAAATCCACAAAAATAATCTTTTTGCAAAAATTTTAACAGATATATTATGAACATTTACCCAAATAAACCTATGAATTTAATAATTTTAATGCTTATAAATTCAGAGAAAATATGAACTTTTGTCTTGAAAGTAATTTTCTTTTGTTTCTCATTGTCCCGTGCGTCAGCTGCCTATAAATGCATATTTGACCTAGTTAAAACAATTATTTTTCCTTATAACTTTGCGAACAACTAAAACTATAGAAAACGAAAACATAACTACTAAATTCATCATCAATTTGCTATTCGAATTTGTTTAAGAGTACAAAAAAGAGCGCAAAATGTCCCATGCATCAGCCAGAGAATTGCCTTAATTGTATAAAAAGCATATATGCATTCTACATAACCATACCAACTACTTACGAAAGAGTTATAGTAATTGTATAAAAGCACTGGGTCGTCACGGACAGAAATTCTAATATAGAATGTATAAGGGAATGGCCGATTATCCATTGACGACCCTCTGAGCTCATTGGATTCAAATTTAGCATTACACAGTGCTTCTAACGTATTACAAATTGATGTCCGCCAAGCATATCCATTCCGTGACTGACTAGTATCTTTCAACCTTATTTTTATGTTTCATAAAATAATTCTATTAAACTAAGAAAAATTATTTAAATGTTGCTAAAAATTCGACTCTATTGATGAAGCAATAAAGGTTCATCAAAATGGTAACGTCCGAAAAAATAAATTCCAAAATGGAAGTTTCCAGAAGAAATTTAAAATAAATGTTTCCAGAAAAACTATTTTCAATCAGGAAGTTTTATGAACTATTTATTTACTCTTTAAAGAGAGTAATGGCATTAGCTTTTTATTGTTTTTTAATTATTTTGTATTTTTGTGGATATTTTTTAATGATATTTATTGATAACGTCACGATATGGTAAGTAATGAAAAAGTTGAAAGTGCATATTTGTATTCTTAAAACATAGAAAAAATGTTCAAAATAAAGGGTTATCTGTTTTTAAAAAAGTGTTTCTCAACAAGTATTGATTAGCTTTCATATCGGTCGCAGCATACTCTCTGACCTTCCTTGTTCACTTTCTACCAGCTAAATATATAAACGCATTACGAGTTTTGAAATGTAAACATTCTTTCTTAACAAAGACGCTTGTTCACGAAATAAAAACATGCTTTGTAAACAGTTACGGCCATATTTCTAGGTTACAGAATCCAGAAACAATTTAGTAAGTACTACTTTCTCTTCATGCACATGATTAATTTTCAATGGTCTGACCCTAATTGATGAAGTTATTTTGTCCCACAAATTGAATACGTCTTCAATTGTTCAAACAAGCATTTTTTAAGACTGCTCAAATTTGTATGATTTAGCAGATATATCTTTTAGCTGTCGTAGTTTGAAGTGAGGAGTTAATTTTATTCATTGTTATTAAAAATTACGCACTGACCATATTTTATTTTGTACAGCAATCAGTGGCAAAGATTATGAATAGAGAAGGGTAGTTGACACCTTCCACTTTCTGTACTTATTGGTAGCAAATCAATGACACAAACTGCAATTGATATTCATTTTCTTGATTTTTACAAAGAATTTTATAATTATTTACTCTAGTAGAATACATATTTAAGAAGGTCCCTAAAAAACTAAACATTATTTTAAGTAACCAATATCCAGTGTCACACTACATCTAAACACCTAAAAATAACAGAAACTTAAATTTAAAATTTCTTAACTGGCCTCTACGTGATTTAATTAAACTTATAATCATCCAACTAGGCTATCTAATTATTCAGAGGGGCGGTTGTAATAAAAATTAACAAAATTTGGGGAAATAAGTCTTGCTCATAATACCTACAAATTGACAAGTAATTAAAGAGTATTTTGTATTTATTTCGACATTTTTCTAGCAAACAGGGGGATCCAAAAAATTATAACGTGGTTTATTTTTAATTCACTATCAGAAAAAAAAAGAAAGAGGGTAAAGTCTAAAAATGCTCACGATAAAGTAAATAACCATAAACTGATAGTTTAGTGTATGGTTAGTGTCCTTCAAAAGTTACAAAATTTTAATTTCTTACAGCCTTTGAAGGATAAAAAGTTCACCTCAAATATGTTCATAGATTAAATTCCATTAGTAAAAAATAACATTCTTTTTTTAAAATTGACCAAAATAGAAAAAATTTAAAACAGGACCTTTCTCACTTCAGAAGATCTCAGTAAAGAAGGAAGATAGCCAGGTCATTCCACGTCAAATCGATAAGAAAAAATGGATTTCAACACCCACCCCATCCGATTTTTATGAAATTTGTCGTAAATCTTTTTTTTTATGGTTATTAAGAAAAATCTCGAATATTTTTTCGATATTTCTACTGATTGAAATTTTACATCACTTTAAAATTTACGATTTTGTCAAATTTCAGGAAATTTCCGTAAACAAGGCATGTGTCCGAGAAATAATTTTTTGCTCAATAAGTACTAATAATATATATTAATGATTTTTTTTTTTTTTTTTTTTTTTTTTTTGCAATTTAATAAAACTATGCAAAATGCAGAAACAAATATATTATTGTTCCAAGTTAAAATTAAATTTCACAAAAAATTATCAAATTGTTCATACTCGATTGTTTTTTTGAGAAAAACATGTTTTTTGTAAAAAAAAAAGTCGAACGTGGGTCCTTTAGGAATTATTTTCTTATACATGAAAATTACTGCAAGAACATATATTATCTTTCTAAAAAATAAAATTATTGTGTTTCGGCATGGTTGTAATAAAAAAATTCTATTTTGCCAATTTTTCAGCAAAAAAAAAAAAAAAAAAAAAAAAAGGGTTTTCTAAAATTTAGAGTTTCATAGATTGCTGAAGCCTATTCGCTATTAAATTGACTAGATATAACTTTTATCGTCATAATGGAAAATCCCAAATATAGTGTATGAGGGTTGAAATGTATTAATGTATTTAGTCAAGAGAGGTACTGCAAATTAAGTATTACTTTACTGTGCAGTAAAATAATAGCTCTCTAATTCTTTTTTATTTGTGTTTTATGTCTCTTCAAAGGATCGGTTTTCTGAAGGTTTCTGAGCTGGTTTTCTGAAAAAATTCAAATTCCTTTTAAAATAAACTTTCGTGGCGGAAGCATATAATTTTCAGGAGTTCAAGCATCCACATCGGTTCCTAAGTTTAGCAGCTCTCTTTCTCCCTCACTTTAAATTTTCAATTGTCTTTATCCCTTTTGAACGACAGATATTTTGTTTACGGCCTTCATTTGCAGTTAACTCTCCTTCACTACATCTGAGATATTCCATTTTGAAGATAAAAGCTATATGTGGTCTATTTAATAGCAAATAGGCTTCAGCAATCTACGAAACCTTCTGTCTTTTTGCAATTCTACGTGGCATTCATCAATTACTTCGATATGTGGTTTGAGTTACTCTTCGTGTTTTTCATATTCAATCAACTAAATGAAACTCAAGTAAACACAGTGGGTTCTTAGTTTTGGGGTAAAGAACCTCCTTTTAGCCCTCCTCCCCCTGAATAAAATAAATACCCCCACCTACTCAAATGTTATCCGTTGCACTTTATGGTTCGCGTACTGATAAAGATACCTGAGCCGCTGGCTGAAGTAAAGGGGAATATCAAATAAACTACATTATGAAATCATGTAAAAATTCATTATGCATGAAAACGAGCACATTATGCATTTGAGTGTAGTTTGGAAAACAAGATATTTGTTTTTTGCTAAACTGTTAGCAAAGTTTATGACACACAATATCATCATTGATTAACAAAAAATTAAACACAAAACTTATATATTTTAAATTTAATTATCAGGGTTAAAAAATTTTTGCAAAAACTATTAATTCATGGTGCACAGTAATGAATTGCGAAATCTCATTTGGATTTCAAGGATCACGAGAGCATGTGGAAATTTTACTATTCAGAAAAAGAAATTTTTCAAATAATATTAACGAAAATACAAAATTTCAACAAAAAGTGAAAAATACCATTACATTTAGCTCTTCAAAAAACAAAATTTCTCGCAATAAATTTAATGTTTTATTACTTTTGTATAGGCCGGATTTATTTTTGTATATATCATCATTTTGAACATTTATATATAAAAAACGAACTTTACTAAGACAAATTTGTACATTTTAATTATAAAGATGTAAAATTCGATTAATGACGAAGATAGTACATATATTCACTGTCATTTTCATGTTTAATATCATCAGATTTAGTAATATTCGTATGTTTCAAATCTAAATTTTAGAAAACATGCGTTTTTTTCCAGAAGAATTGCCAAAAGTGAAAATTTCTACTATAACAAGTTCATACGAATTTTAAATTGCACTTTATTTAAATTAGAAAAAATTGTTTGCTCGTTAAATAAAACTTCTCCGTGTTTAAGCTATTTTAAGAACAGCGTATAGCCTTTTTCTAGTGCCAAGTTATAAGGCTCTATTTCAAAATTACAAACAGCATTCTAACAGTACAATCTTTTCTCAAAATTATTCTAGTATTGACAATTAGTTATGTATTTAAAGTTTTTGTCAAATTCTTCCATTGGCTTAATTAAAACAACTTTTGCAAGAAATATTTGTAATAAAAATCCTTTAATAAGTTGCTAGATCGTAAGTCATACAAATTGAAATTGAATGAAACAAGTTCACTGGTAAGTGGTTGATGTTAGCTTTAATAGCAGTCACTTAGGGGTCCTTGGTACTTCACTATGTTAGAGTGTCGAATGGATTTCGTTGCTTCCTCCCCGGAAACTTGGGGAAATATCTCCGTTTCCTTTGTTCCCTTTTCTGCCTCTTTCATTAAAGAGTGATTTCCCCTTTCATACAAATCCATGGGAAATTCATTCACTAACCTTAATGTAATTGATGCATACTTATTCAGGACATAACCCTTCAATATTTCATTTCTTTTATTTAAATACGTATGGGACTGTTAGGGAGTATCGCTTCAAGTTCTGATCAAAATTTATGTTGTAGGACTTGTATGGCTATTTGTTCTCCTCAAAATGACTACTAATTCTGTGATTTTTTGCTTAATTATTCTATAAAATATATAAGAGGTTGAATGTATCCGTAATGACTCGTTATTATTATAGATGTAACTTACCGAATGCGATTATTGATGTACCTTCAATACACAGTTTGGTTTTTTGCACAGCAATGGCTAATCAGACCAGACCTCCAGCTTAATGCGGATCCCGAACCACGACAAACATCCGTACCTAACCCAGGATTTGAATCCAGCACTTAAAGCATGTGAGACCGGAGCTCTAACCACACAGCCATTAGGTGGGTACGTTAGGTTGGGTATTAGGGGAGCTGGAATTTAATTAGTAAATCTTAAAAGTTTGACCACTATTTGGATCTTAAAAATAGTTTATTGCATTCTTTGTGAATAAATTAAAGAACATTTTCAATAAAAAGTCGAACGAAACATACTATACATCTTTACATTTCACAGCAAACTATTTCATAGAAGTTATTCGATAAGTGTCTCTTTTTTTACTTTGGGATACGGAATACTAAAAGTAAGAAAATGTAGACAACCCTTGCCATAAGGGCCACCTAATCATCTCAGAGTAAATGTTCGCTTGTAGGAGTAGCAGGGGAATATAAATAGATTGTTGAACAGTTAGTAGAGGAGTCTTCGATTTGGGTGTTGAAAGTTCCTCTTCGACACTTCCTCAGACGGATGTGGAACAGGAAGAGCATGTGGTAGCACCCTCGATAAAAAAGTACATTTCTGGGAGCTGTTTTGTCATGGCGTCATGAGTGTAGCAAGACAAAAGGAGATTCACCTGATCACAATTCAATATGTTGGTGCTTAGACACTGTCAAGATAAAAATATATTTAACTTTAAAAAAAAAGCATCCTCAACTTTGGCATTCACTTCTCCTTTAAGGATTTTCAAACTTATTTTTTGGGTGTATAAACTTTTATTAGAAATACAGTTTTAATTTAGATTTTTGTTACTTCCACCATTCACGTTCTTCATATAATCATATCATTATAAACGCTTAATCTAATAAACTTATTTAAACGCATTTGTTTAATTTGTTTTAACGTCTAATTACTAGACTTTTAAAAATCTTTAAACTTTTTAAAGTAAACGTTATTTTTTGTAATTCTTTCCAAAAGGTTCTTTCTAAAAAAAAAAAGGTATGAGCACTAAGTCTTGCTTGTTAATAAAAGGTTGAGCACTAAGTCTAAATTGGTAAAAAAGTTGTAACTCGTATTAATGTATACAAATAAAGAATAAAGAGGAGAATTGGCTTCAGTCCAATTTTTCACAAAATTAAACTGTTTGTGTTATCTTGTTATCCATGAGATTGACTTTTGATGCTACCATTTTACTTGAAAGACAGGGTATCTCCGCATAAAATAAACTGCAAGAAAAGCGTTCAACTTTTCCATGAGATGAATAAGTCTCATTTGCTGTTTCAAAAATTGGTTTTCATGAATTAAAGAGGTTTTCCCCTAAACCCTTCAAATGTATCGTTAAAATTTATAGAGTAAAAAATTTTACTTTAAAGTTTTCTTTATGCATAAGTTTTGCTAAGTATATAATGTATACTGTATGGTATATCATAAGAATAACTCCCACCAGGTTGTCTAGCGTTGTCTATTGCGATGAAAACGAGGCTATCCCCATTTACCACAGAAGATTCAAGGAAAAAGACACCAGAATTTGCTGTAATGTAAAATTTTTGGGCGTCAGTTTTCTGCATGCACAGCCCCTATTCTAAAGGTTAGCGTGCTAGCTTCTAGACCGCGAGGTTGCGGGTTCGAGTCCCGTGTAGGCATGGGTGTTTGTAAATGTATGTTGGCTTGTCTAATGACGAAAGTTTCGGCGCATTATAGCCCTCGTGTTGCTGACGGCGCAAGATAATCTGAATACAACCAACCAACCAACCAACCAACCAACCAACCAACCAACCAACCAACCAACCAACCAACCAACCAACCAACCAACCAACCAACCAACCAACCAACCAACCAACCAACCAACCCCTATTCTAAATCGTCAAGTATTGTTTAAATAGCAACCACCACCCCTACCATCCAGACTATCTGGTTGGAGCTATTCTTTTGATATACAGATAGTGGACGACGTGGTTGTAATGAACTTTTCATGCGTAGGGGGTGATACTACGCCAATTATTGCTTAGTATTGGACAGAATTTCATAGAACGAAAGTCTTCTAGAAGGTATTTCTTAGGGAACTTTCACGCATTTTTGTTTCAGATAAAAAAAATAATCCCACTAGCTGTGGCGAAATCATTGACAGTTCCCATAACATGTCTATTTATTTCTTAATTTTGCAAAGTGCGGACATGCTGTCAACCGAACTCAAATCGTTTCGTATGTTTGGCAAATGTGTATTGCCTTTAAGCCATAAGTTCTGCAATAATGCATAAAAATAAATAAAAGTTGCAATCGTTGCAATTTATTACTTAAAAATGACATAAGGTTTCGAGGCAATTAATGAAAAAAAAAAAACTTTCAACGGTGTAAGCTATGATAATTAGAATTTGTTGAAAAGCCTTTCTAATTATTAACACATTTTGGGAAGATTTTGTTATAAAACTGTCTTTTACGAACGTGGGACAAGAGTTCTTCAATGAATGAAAGTTTTATGTTTGATATTAATATTTCTAATCATAATGTAATAAGTAACATAAACATTTGAGGTATACTTCTTATTTCTAAGGCAAAATATACTTTTCATCCTATTAACTCTTCATTTTGAAGTATAGTAGTGTTAAGCTGTGTTCAGTCTAAAGATCTTTTGTCACTCGTGGAATGTACCAGAAAAATTTCATTTATCATTATTCTTATAAATGAAAATTTCAAATAACTGAACGAGTTAGAGATAATTAGTATTGCAGTATATCTAGGACAAATGTTAATAAAATTCAATTCAATAAAATTCTTCGTTACTTGGAAATTTGATTTCAAAATGAAACAAATAAATCTCATTCATAATTTTATCATTGCTTAGTTTAAGTTTAGAATAGAACTTTTTACAATAAAAAGGGGGATCCAACGTCTTTTTTTTTTCCTTCTTTTTTTTGGAGGAGACAGAAAAGTTTTCAAATTTGTCAGTAAATGTATCTTATTTGTAAATAATAAATCACGATGAAGCCTTTATTCAACTCAATATTTTTTTACCTCAAATTATTTTAAATCGAATGAAAACAAGTTCCTCCAGCATATTTACTATTTTTTTTTAATCTTAAGTTATTTGTTTAAAATTATTCTTCTATTTAGTTACTTAACTGAATTTTATTGTTTAAATTTCTAAATGTTGGTATAATTAAATATTTAGATCATAAATATGAATGACTAACCTAACATATAATTTAAATCATGAATTTTACTTTCGGTACAGAAAAACAAATTGACCAAAATCTTCAAGACTTTGTCTAAAACGAAGCTTCATCATTTAAATAATAACATACTTGTAATATTCTGTAAGTTTGTGTTGGGGAAATAGCTGGAAACATATCTGGAAAAACTGTTGACTTGAGAAACCAAATACTTTTGATACCACCTAAATCTATACGGGGACATTTTCGATTTTGACAATTTGCATGATAAGCAAATCTATATATGCTCAGCAAGTCTTACAAGCTCTGCATATGACAACAACTTTATTTCAGCTTCATATGGCCAAATCTGAAATGCTGAAGTTTTAAAGTATTCGGATAATTTGGCGACTTAACAGTTGGATCAACTTCTGTTTTATCCGCCGAATTTTCAGGCTGAATTTAAGCTTTCAAACTATGAAACTTTTTGTTCAATGAAGCTTCAGATGCTAAAGTTTTATAAGCGAAATACAAATATATTGTCACTGCTCTTTCTGCAAAAACTCTTTTAAATCCAGCATCATCAATTTTTCTGGCAAAAATGAAATTGCGACACATGTTTGGCGTGTAAATTACGTTTATTACATATTTGCTCCTTCTCCGAAGGCAATATTTTCATCAGTTAAACTTGTATACGTTGAGAACTTTTCACGATAATTGCAGAAATGGTCTGTCGCTGGACTATCATTACAGCAGTCCGCCACGCGCTCAGAGAAATCTGTTAAAATCGCACTAGAGAAATTACGTTACGTTTACGCTTACGTTATCGTTTATTTTATTTTACTTTTAATTGCTCATATATTAACGTAGGGCAATGAAAGTATTGTTTTCCGTTTAAAAAAAAAAAAAAAAAAAAAAAATCGATTTTTTTTTTTCCTGTTTTTTTTTTGCATCCGTTCATGTTTCGGAATATCCTGAATTCAAAAAAGTGATATAGAAAAAACTTCAGTGTGCACATGGTCAGCATAACTCCCGAACGAGTTGACCGACGGAGTTCAAATTTGGTGTACAGCTTAGTGGTGTCCATGGGATCTCTCTCTCTCTCTCTCTCTCTCTCTCTCTCTCTCTCTCTCTCTCTCTCTCTCTCTCTCTCTCTCTCAATAATTCTACTTCCAGCCAGAACCTTTTCTCCCAGTACAAATGCCAACTCCACTAGATCTTCCATTCCAACTTTACCAAGGAACGACATGGTTATCTTCTGATAAAAAGTGCTTTCAATAAAGCGGTTGAACAGACATGATTTGCTACCATGCTAAATTTTGTTTGAGAAGGAAATGTTCACAAACTAAAACAGTGTTTTATAACAGAAAATAAAATCACGTATCATAAAAATAAAAAACGTTACCATAAAACAACTAGAAAAATAATTATTTCACCAAGCAAATAAGCCAGCTAAATAAAAATGTCCTAAAACTAAATAATTATTTAACAGTTGCTACGTGCAGTGAAGTAGTTTGAAATGAAGTTATATTTTGAGTAATTTTGCTTCGCCGCGTGCCAATACAAGGTTGATAAGTGAATGAATGATAGCGATGACCTCCCACTTCAGTCTAACATTCTTTAACTGATATTTAGAGATAACAGATGAAGTGACGAGCTTCCATGCAAAATCTCAAATTAACAACATCAAGAAAAAAGCATAGTTTTAGTAGTTGAAGATCCGAAAGGTTTTGAAACTGAAATTTAACCCGAGAAAATTAATTATTCACCCAAAATGAACAGAATTAAGATTTGTGCAGAACAATTTACATCCAAAAAAATTAAATACCTAAAAAACCATGCATTTTATAATGTTAATAATGGCATCAATATTTCGATTGCTCTTCATCTACTGAAAGCTTTGAATGAATAATGAAAAGAAAAAGTTTTAAATCTTTTTTTCATGATTATAAATTTTATCCCAGCACAAAAGAATTTTTTTTTTTTTTTTAAACGTTAATCTTTATTTTTTTTTATTCAGTTGTTTCATTTTAAATTGGACTTCTACGCACTATTAATCAATTTGGGTAAAAAAGGAAATCACTGAAATAAATTCTTTTAAATAATGGTGTTATTTTGCACTTTTATAAAATGTCATTCGGTGTTTTTAAAAGATATGTTTTCGGTAAAGAAAAAGATAGAAGAAATTCAACTCATATTTATAAATTTTTTAAAAAAAATAGTGATATAATTTGCATTTCATTGGAAAATACTTAAATTAGTGCATTGCCAAATTCTATACTTCATATAATGTTGTTAAAATCAGTGTTCTCTACATCTTATTGATGTAGCAATTAATTGCATTTATAGTTTTATTTAATGATACAATAAATTTTTTAGAACATACATTTTTCATACTTTGCATTAGCTTTTATTGCACATGTAATAATATCTAAAGCCTTTCAACGTGTTCCACTCTTTCCTACATGCAGTTCAGTTATACTACATAGGCGACAAATGGGTGTTGTGCAGTATTGCTTTTTGGCAAATGGCAATACTAACTAATTATATATAAAAAAAGATTATACATTTAATTTTCTTTTTCAAAATAAATCTTGTACCTGTGCATAAGGGGACTAAAAAATTGCAATACTAAATAAAATTGTGAAATGTTGCCTCCGGTTATACATATCACTACCATTTATGTACACGCACACGCTACTTGAAATGTGTAAATGAATTTTGTTCAGTGGCCAGGGGGGGGCCAGGGCCCCCTCACTTATTTCAACCCTGGCTCCTTTTATATATAAGTTTGATTATATTGTTTTGTTGTGGAATTTCTTTAAAATAATATTAATATAAGCTTAAAACTTATTTAAGCTGATATTAGCTTTACACTTCTATTGTGCGGGAGCAAAAAAAATTCTAGGGGGAACAAAATGATCCCTTATTCGAACGGCCTTGGACTTGAAACTAAAGGTCATAGATAAGAGGATCGCATAACGTTGAGACTTTCACGTGACATCCTGGATTTAGCAAAGGGTTTGGGGGTTTAGCCATACCACATGGATATCAAATTACAAGAAAACACCCCCGATCGCTCCTTTCAGGAATGGAATCTTTGGAATGGAATGACCGAGTGTTCCAGAGATGGCTATCGCACGATTCTAGTGTAAAGGGCGTGAGGAAATTGTCAATGATAAATATCCATTGTGAGATTTTTTTATTTTTTTTTTAATTTGCTATTTATTTTTCAAAATGTAAGAGTAAGATTTTATTTGCAATTTTTTTTGTTTAGATATTTACTTTTTTTCTGAAAGATGTTTGAGTACTTAAATAATCGTCTAAATGATCGGAAGAGTGATGATTTGTCTCACCTCTCACACTGATATTTGACATCGTATTCAATTATTAATGTAACTCATACTCCGATCGGACCGATACCATCAACAGAAGAATTTGTATTCAGACAATTAAAATTTTTATTATTTTAAAAATAATTGGTTTCACTATAATCCATCCATTGTATATCGAAACATCTTTTCTTTTCTCCAAATATAGTCTTGTAAAATGTAAATAAGGCAAACCTAGGTACTGTTACTGGAACAAATCTTCATGAACATGTAGATGTAGTTTGGAATCTGAATCGTGAACCTATACTCCCTTTAAAAAACAAATCATGCCAATAATTTGAAAATATCAAATAAAGTTTGTACATTTTTAAAATTACAGAAGCGACATTTAGTCGTACCAGTTAGTATATGTATATATGAAAAGGAGAGGATATAATTTTCAAAACAAAGTCTGTGATAACTAAAGAAATCAAAAGTTTATAGCGAAGTTCTATGTTTACACAACTTCTTTCCAAAATATCAAGAATCATGACCAAACACTTATTTTTAATTATTGCCAAACTCATTGACCAGAGGCAATATACTCAATTAGCGTGGGAAACGTCACCAGATCGAGCCCCTTCGGGTGCTCAGCAGACTGTTTTCAAAGTGATTATTAGGCATCTCAAATTTGAAATGGCATTTTTCCCTTGAAAGATCGCCTGGACGATGTTTTCCGTTGATAGAGGAACTAATATCATAACTAATGATGTTTCGGTTCCCCTGTATTTCTTACAATATTTTTAATTGAGTTATTAAACTGATTTAGTTGTTTCTCCTAATTCTTTGTTTTCTTTTTCTTACATACAGAATTGAAATTGACTAACATCTGTTTTTATACTTTCAAATATTTTATGTAATTTGTATTTTAATTTACTACAATGATAATGTCAAACAGAATTCAAAAGCATTGTTTAACATTGTTCAAAATCATCACCTTAAATTATTCAAAAATATAACTCTGCTGCCTTTATTGTACATAAAATTGATTTATGCTGTTGAAAATATTGATAATTTTTTACAGATTAAAATTTGTTACCTTCAAAATTAACTTTTACACTTCGTTCGATTGACATATGGGTTCATTTTAGTATGTTCTCTATTCTAATAAAAATATCAAATAATTATAACATGCTTTTCCTTACATGTTTAAGGATGGTTAATTATACTAAATGGATTAGGGAAAACAAAAATAATAGCTCTAACATCCCCCTTCATTTTTTAATTTTACAGTTAGTCCCTTTATTGTCGTATTTACGGCTGTTCCTGATCATTATCACTGGTCAGGAAGCTCTCTTGGTTGGCTTCTCGAAGGGATCACCAGATCCATAAAATACTTTCAATAAATATAAAATTTTAAACCCTCAAACTCATGGACAGTGGCATATATTACTTGAAAGTGGGCACAAATCGCATACAGAAGAGTACAAGACTGGTAAAGCTTCAAACTGGAAATTTTCAATCATGAATACATATTAATATTTCAGTTAGAAATCCAATAAATAGATATGCCCTAATTTTAAGTTTAAATGAATAATTTGAAGCCTATACTTTACTTTTTCCTAGGAATACACCACTTAATTTCTAATTTTCAAAAACAAACGGTGCAACTTTATAAATAATTGTAGACTCAGTACTCAAAACAACGGTGTGTTTTTTACCCTTCCTGGCATCACCCATGCTCAAACGGAACGTCGTTTTTGTTACAACAATTCTTTTAAAGAAATATTTACTTTAATAAGGTTTATATTATTTAATTGTTTAATTAATCTTGTAGTTTTTTTGTTATATATATTTGAGTAACAATGACATGAAATTCATGTATTTCTGATATTAGTATGTTTTTTTTCTCATGACATGCAATTGTTAATTTGGGCCCCCTCACTTTTTTTACCCACGAGCCGCCACTGATTTTGTTTCAATACAAGCATTTCCATCTGTAGTAAAAACAAAGTTGGATTTGTCAGTTTAGAACACTTCCGCATTATGCACGAAGACAATAATCAAAAGAATCTCTCCACACTTCCCGCCAAACCGTATTATTTTGTTGTGCTCTCCCATACGCCTATGGTACTGTCTTCGTGTATTTAGCAATAATCTAGCGCCGTAAGAAAAACGAAAAATGCTCTAATGTTTGTCAAAGGAAAATTCAAACAAATTATTCAATCCAAAAAAATACAAAATTTGTCTCAACTTAGTAATTACAAAACTATTAAAGTTTACACTTTCAAACATTTTTTTTTTTTTTTAATTTTATGCCATTAATTACTATTAAAATTCTTCACAGAGGAACACACACTGCATTAAAAAAGATTATGAAAAAACATTATTTTGCAAAATTCAAATGAGATGAATTATTATGGAATATTTGTTGTTAGAATAGTTTTTTTAGTTTATAATAGTAAGATACTTTTTAGGTTCTAATACTCTGCAATTTAAAGCTAACAAACGTATATGTATCACAAAATGATACGGAAATAAATCTTGTTAATTTCGTGCTGCCATCTAAAGTATTTTTCAATCACTAAGAGTGAAGAGTACAAAAAAAATGAAAGTCTTATATGCTAAGATGTATTCTACCAACGATTCTTAGGTCAAATATTTGGTGATAACTCTGCAAAATCAAATTTATAAATATTACATAGTTTTAATTACTTTATCTGTTATAGTTTCCTTTATTCTAATATCGTAAAATCATCTTGTCGTGAAGTAGAGGGACCCCACCAGTGGCTGATACCCTTCCAGTAGCCCAGTAGTTGACCAAATTTTTGAAAAAAAGAACCAAGACCATGCGGAAATAAGTTTTAACGTGGCATTGTACATAATAATTTTCTTTGAATGTTGTTTTCACATTGATTTGGTCTGTCTGCTTCTGAAAAGTCAGTGAGGAATTTTATTCTCAGTTAAGTCGTGTCTTCGGAGTGGGGCAATTAGTCCAGGGAATATTATCCACTTGCATATTGAGTTTTACTATTTGTCATAACACAAGGAAAAATTGGCCTGATCAAGTACTGGGGAAAATACAAATTCATAGATAAAATGCTTTCACAATTTGGTTGCTGTTTTATTTTTAGCAGATTTCATTCTTCCTCATGATAGAACAATCATTAAGGGTTATGGGAAATATGTCAGTTAAATTCTAAAACTTAAAGTAGAAGAGCTATATTTAAAATCAGCAACACTGACTTTATTTAATCAACGTCTGGCGGTGTTACCCTATATGCGACAACAAAAGAATCCGTTGGTTATGCCAGTGTTACATTCGGAATACCAAACGTTGTTTGAAATTAAATTATAGATTTTTTAAAAAATTGTTTGAGTGAAAAATAAATGTTTCATCTTTATATGACAAGTCTACTGAAGTTCTTGATGAAACTGGAAATATATAGTTATTTCAAATACCAATCCAACTTTTGCAATGGAATTTTTTGTGTGAAAGCGTTGCTTATTATAGTGGCACGCTAACTATTTTCATTTCCGACCCACCCATTTAGTATGCTATTTTATACGATCACTAGATAATCAGAGGATTTTTTTTTAAATCGCCTACGTATTTAAAGTTGAATTCTTTTAGAGATTTTAGCTTGTGTTTCTGATTTATTAAAGATCCGAATAAAACACATAATTTTATAAAGCACTGGTTTTATTTTTGCAAACAGATATCATTTTTTTAAATAAAAAATTCTTTCACTAAATTTTACATGAGAAAAATTCATTGTGAGTTACGTGCTTGCAAAGAGATCATGATTTTTTCTATCTTTAGATCTGTATTAGTAATCGCATACCATAAGACATTCTTTGAATTTAATCAAGATCGATATTATGTTTAAAAAAAAAACTAATTTTTAAATTCTCTTTCATTTAAATAGGTTAATGCAAACTAATGCAAGATATTAGTTGCTTTTTTCTTCAAATTGATGACTAAAATATTTGGCAAGTCAGACAAATGTTTTGGCATGTGCAGTGTTTCGTCGATTGATACATCAATTAATTTTCTTTTTGATACAAAAATATATTGAACTTAAAAATATCAAACAAAAATGATTCACTTATGTAGCCTAATTCATTAGCTGGAGAATTTTGAAACCTTTTAAAAAGTTATCAATTTTATCATGTGACAGAAAATTATAGTTTTAAATAACAAGTACATATTATTTTCAGTAATTCTGAAAAACAAGGGAACTGGTTTATAATTGAATTCTCCTTGCCAAAATATCAGCTTATTCTTAAAAACTTCAATTTTACTGCTTGATGTTAAAATGTTTGTACTCTATCTCTCTAGATTTGAATTCAAATCATTGATTTTCAGAAATGTCGACCATGTAACTGAGTTTTCCGAGCCAAACTTCATTAATGAATGAACTTGCTATTACAGAGGTCAGAAAAAATTAAAGGATAATCAGTTTTTCCTCTAATAACTTTTCACAGCCAGCATAAACACATGAAATTCACATCAAAGAGACATCTTCATGTAACATAACGATAAGTAAAACAACTTAGCTGTAAATTGAAATGCAACGTGTACAGTGTGGGCAAAAGCAAAAGAATGGAGTACCATTAGTGTGCAGTTGTACAGATGCATCCACAATAAAAATCACGCAACTCAAGGAGTTGACCTTTAGTGTGAGATGTGATCTTCTCTGTCCTCAGTATTTACTAGGCACTGTATTCTCATACTTAACATGAGTTTCTTGATGAATTCTAGAGACTAAATTGCTCGTCCTATCTTTTGAACTGTTTGCAAGTGATGGAAAGTTCCTAATACAATTAAATCTTTCTCTAATGCAAATTTCATCAAGCATGAGTGGAACGCTACATTTTCTATATGGAAACAATTTGTTTTCTTTATAGAAAAAATGAAGCGTCCTACTCATGCTTGATGAAATTTGCATTAGAGGAGTGGTCCAGCTTACGTATAGGAACGATATTATTATATTAAAAATCGTTTATCAAAAGCAAAAGTAGGATAAAATATGCCATAAGTATCAATATATACGATTTAGATACGATCAAATTGACGTAATTACAGTAAAAAAAAATTAATTTAATTATCTTTTCCTCTCTTGGTTAGCTTAAAAAAGCAATCCAATGTTTAGCATCTAAGACCAAAACTGTTTTACATCAGACACTTTTAACTGAAATAAAAACTTTCAGTAGATTTTCAGTCAAGTAATATTGGACGTCAGAGGATTTGTACAAAGGTGGGAATATGATATTACGAAGAAAATGCCAATTCAAGATAACAATTTGATGGGAGAAAAGTTTTGGTCTTTTTAAGCAAATTGCTGGATAGTTTTATTTAGCTCTCCAGGAGCGCAAAATATTATTAAATTCGACTTTTTTTTACCATAATTACGTTAACGTGCTCTATACAAATCTTTAATGAAATATCGGTTTCTAAATCGTATTTATTGATACTTATGCATATTTTATCCCACTTTTGCTTTTCATAAACGATTCAAAAATTTGAATATCACCCCTATATAAGCCGCACCCCTCCTCTAATGCAAATTTCATCAAGCATGAGTGGGACGCATTACCATAACCTTTGCGAAAAAATTTAATTGTATTGGGAACTTTGAATCATTTGCTAAGAGTTCAAAAGGTGGGACGAGCAATTTAGCTTCTAGAATTCATCAAGAAACTCATGTTAAGTATGAGAATACAGTGCCTAGTAAACACTGATGACAGGGGAGATCATATCTCACACTAAAGGTCAACTCCTTGAGTTGTTTGATTTTTAATGTGGATGCATGTGGATTTTTAATGTGGACTGAACACAAATGGTACAGTCAATCAGGGTAACATTGAACCGCATTTTCAGTATCTTCTTCTTCCCCACTTATGTTTTAATAATATTTTCCGACCTAATGGCATAAAATGGAAGAATAAACCCTAAATTATATTTCAATTTACACAAATTAGTGAATGCTGATGATGAAAGCACCAATCAATAGGAAAATAACCCGGTGCAAAGTTACCCTGTCATTCAGGGTAACTTTGAACCACTATCAGAAGTTTCATATAAAATAACTTTTTTTATTCAATCTTGGAGTCTAGACTACTTTGAACGAGTAAAATTAAGTTTCTAAGTATTTGAAATATCATCAGCTGCAGTTATCAGTACCATAAAGTTTGGATATTTTAAATAACACCACAAAGAATATGTTAGGTAGGAACAGTGGATGACGAATCACATTAATATATTGCAAAAAAAAAAACCTATTTATTATTCAGTTTTAACATACAAATATAGTGAAAAAACAATCTTCAGTTCCTTCACTTAAATATAAACTCATTTTATCAATTAAAAATTGAAAAGATAAATAGAAAATAATAAAACTGATAGGCCGCCCTTATGCTATTTAGTTAAATACTATGGTGTTTGCAAGTCACAATGTGGCACAAATACAAATATTCTATTCTTAATGTTAAAAATAGTATGATAATATAAAAAAAAAAAGTTCAAACTTCATAAAATTTCACTTTGGCATTCTTTAGATTAATAGTTTTGCATCAAAGAAAGAACCATTGATCTGGAAAACTTATTCTTGTGTTCTAGCTGGATTGGTTGATTTGTACGCTCAACGACCTATTTTCATGCACTGTAACGGCTAATCAGTACTGGACCTACAGCTTAACGTGGATTCCGAACCACAATGAACGTCCATGCCTAATCCGGGATTCGAACCCGGCACCTGTGTTCTAGCTGGAATAATAATTTCTGATGATAATTTCTTAAACACGCCTACTTTTTCATACCACAGATCACCATTGATATTGGGCCATTTCCAATATGCACCAGATTTCTTCATGAACCACCAAATATCACGTGGTCTTTTAAGTCAATTTGGTCTGGGTACACTTCTCCATCGTATTGAATAATTACGCGGTCGTAAACTTTGCATATGCCATTACCAAAATCTAAAATACGTGCATGCTCTGTGTATCAAATTCCCGCCTCATTGATGTGTTTAACAGCCACCACTCGAACAACCTCTGACTTTTCAGTAACATTCTCCCAACAATTTGAGCAGTATAAACCTCTATCATGTCCTTATTGTGCAACTTTCATCTCCTCCGAAAATGACAGTGTTGTACATACACTGTCACCTGCATCATTTAGTTCAGGTTGGTTGGTTTATACGCTCAACGACTTACAGCTTAACGTAGATTCCGAATTATAACGAACATCCATGACTAACCCGGGATTCGAAACCTTAACATTTGGCATGCAGGGCCAGAGCTCTAACCACATAACCTTTAGGTGTGTCATCTAGTTTAGGACTTTTAATTTTGCTGTCTAACAGGAGTTCATATGGTAGAGGACTTTGGACAATCCCATCATATCCTTGCTATACATATTCCTTTATCATTTATTTTTTGTGCATATAGATTTTTCACTTACTCAACTGAAACGCTTTTTACAACCATTACAGGTCGACAGATTTTTTTTTTAGTTCCGTGAACGTGTTTCTTATATAGGTACTTCTTGAATTCACACCCAACATTTTCATTTTATCGGATTTTGCATACAAGAGAAGATTCTGTAAATTAAATTGCATTTGTATGTATATAAATGTATTTAAAAGCAACCAAAAATAAATTAGAATGAAATATGAATTATACGTGCAGTGTATACATTACACAATGTCATCAGCCTAACTTTGAACCGGCTCAAAGTTACACTGAATATGTGGTAAAATGATAGTGCCTTGGTTTTTTGCTTTTTACCAAATGTTAGTAAATAAATAACCCTCAACTACTAACAATTTCACTTTTTTCAGAAAATTATATAGCTGATAAAGTGGTAAGTTGATACTTTCTTGCATAAATTAGTTGATTTACATCAATTTCAAATAAGCATTAAAATGGAACTTGAAATCAGTACTCCAGAAAAACAATTGAATGGCCAAGTAAATTATGTACTATTTTGTCAATTCATTTATTAAACTATCAAGCAAAAAGCCAATTTTGAAATCTTGCCATCAGTTTGCAGCAGTGGATTATGAGCAACTCTTTAAACCCAAAAATTCTGAAAACTAGGAGGTGGTGCAAAGTTACACCCTATGGCTCAAAGTTACCCTGATTGACTGTACTCCATTCTTTTGCATATGCCCACACTGTACACTTGGCATTTCAATTTACAGCTGAGTTGTTTTACTTATAGCTATGTTACATAAAAATATCTCTTTGATGTGAATTTCATGTGTTTATGCTGCTCTATTGAGAAGTTATTAGGAAAAAACTGGTTATCCTTTAATTTTGCTGATCAGTGTATATGTTTCTTTTCTACTTTGGTAAAAACTTAAAATTTCGTTTCTCAAATAGAAAATACGTCGCAAAAGTTTATCACGTGAGAAACATCTGACTTCGGTATTTAATAATAATGTCTGATACACAGAACCCATCTCATTGCAGAGTATTTATAAGAGAAGACTGTTGCTTTTAATGTGATTAATTAATTACAATAGCATTCTTTAATATATTGTGTAATTCTTCATCAGTGTCTTTTGCAACAAGAGCTTGTCTATGCATCATGCAATGATGGAATACTAAATAAGGAGTACTTTTCTTTATCAACCCTCTTATTCCTTAATTTCTATCCGTTATTGCTGCAGCACTATGAGTGTAAACCATGACACATCGTGTCCAGATAAAGGTAAGGCAATTTATTTCAAAATATTGATTAATAATTTAAAATATATTTTTCCATTTGTTTTTCTTCACTTGTTTTACTTCACTGTTTTTGTGTATTCTTCATAAACATACCTCACATAAACAATTAATTGAGACACTTTACTAATTTCAGTTGTTTTGTCAAGTTACAGAAGAGTATAGTCAAGCAAAATGTAATGAGTTTCGTGAACTTGAACAAAAATGATTCTATATTGCGCGGTATGGCAGAAATTCAGCGAGAAACAGCATCTCTTGATAGCGGTATCTTTTTAAATCGTTACTGTATTTTTCTACATGCATAATTGATGTCATTTTAATTACTGGAGAAAGAATTGGTGACTCTCCAAATATATGTGGTTTCAAATTGTACCGTTTTAAATAAGATACTTCTAAGGATACTCGTAAAATATTCTCAAGAATTTTTGTATATTGGTCAAAAAATATATTTTGATTTTTCATATTTTCAGCTCATTTAAAAAAAACGGAAAAAGAAACATTTTAGATTTATATACTGATTCTTAATTGCTAAATTGAAAAAGCTGTAGTAAAGATAGCCACCGCTAAACGTCAGACCGACCCATGTTGCATATTAACTCCATCAGAGAGTAAGTAAAGGATTCTCAATTGACTATTATCTCTTATGCCTGTTCGATGACCGTATATGATGACCGTATATGAATTATAAACTAATACAGACAGTTGTATTCATTGAAAAATATAGTTATTTGTTTATAGATAATATTTCATTTCACTATTTTATTAGTAGCTGATACTTGTTGAAGAAAATCCTTATTTTTTTTAATTGACAAATACAATTCTTTAAATCTAGCGATCCACTAAAATTTTCAAGCTACCCCTAAAGTGATCGCGACCTTCGGTTTGCGCACCATTGGTCTAAAATAACATAAACTTATTAATATATGTATGAAATATCCGGGAATAATAGAATATATGAAATATCCGGGAAATCCATTTAAATTGAATTGTCCGCAACACTAATTTGAATTTTTGTAGGAAGCTAAAATTGTGAAACAAAAGTACAATTACGTATTAAATACGTCTTCCTAAAACACTTGGGAGATCCAGTACATTTTAATTTTGCAATTATTTAGAAAGAAAAAAAATTGTAATTGAATTTTTTTTTATAAGACTTTTTATTGTTTAACAGTTTTTTTAGATATCTAGTAAAATTTGATAAAATGTTAAGCTCGAAAATATTTCTCAAGTCAGTAAATCAATTTAAAAAAAAAAAACGGTTGTTAGAAAAAAGCTCTATTGTTGTACAATACGTTTTTGATACTTTCAACGAGTCTGGAAGATTTAGTAAAAGATTAAGCTCACTGTTAAAACGATAACCACCTCATATAGTTGAATCAGGAAAATTTAACTATTTCCTAGAATATTACTTTGCTAAATATTTTATTCCGGAATGACAGTAGTATAATATATCTAGTGAGAGGTTGAGCGTTCATTTAATCATCTCGACAGAGAAATAGTTAAATACGATTTTAGGTATTAAACCTTTTGGCTAATTCTTGAAAATAAAAAATTCACGAATGCTTATTCCAGGACAGTTTCTAGTGCGTAGTCTAGTGTTTTTACTCGCAAACAAACGCACTTTATACATAGCTTCATACCAACAGATAATATTAATTTCTAATGGAAAAAAATTGAAGCATTGACCATGAAAGAATGGTGGCATTTCAGCGAACCCCGAACATTTTCATAGAAGAGAGCTTGAATGTTTTGGAAGACAATTAAAAACTGTTAATGATCGGATCCATTGCGACTTAAAGAGTAGTTATCTAGTTATTTTGTATTTGTTTTTCCCGGAGTTTTTCTGACAGTGGTGGTCAAAACCTTATGTCGTTATAGCGGTCCCCTCGAGTTTCTTTAGAATTTCCTCATAAATGTAAAAAATCAGCGGTGTTACGTAGGTTGTCGTTCCTCTCCCACCCCTCCCCGCAAAATATTTTCTCTTATCTACATAACATTTTTGACAAAATAAAAATATCTATACATTTTAAAGCTTTTCAAATCGGAATACTAAAAAATAAAAATTCAAAATGTTGGATTAAGCTTAACTAAGAGTTATTAAGCTTATTGAAAAAATAAACTTTATTCACATTATACAAAATAAAAACAAATAATAATTTTTATTTGCTAACCAGTTAGAAGAGAAAATTCTTCAACGTAAATGAAAAAAAAAAATAATCTCCCATTCAAAAGCAAAACGCACTGAAAATAGTTCTCATCAGTCAATGCTATAGCAGTTCATATCGACTTCGTCAGAGGTATTGTAATTAAGCTCAGAAGTAAAAATTAAGTAGATATATCTTACCTGGTATAAATTAGACAGAAGTTATGGTGCCAGATTAGAGAAAACCCCATGCATGAATAAATAAAACCAAATCTCCCAAAAGGCAAAAATGTGAAATACCTCATCCTAGATTGATACGTTTTCCCGCTTCCAAACTATTGCTCATTCACAATCGGGTAAAACAATGAAACAAACAGTACTTTTTTCAATTGCAGATCATTTTCTTCTAATATATTTGTATTTTATTTTATTAAACCAAAAGAAAAGCCATTCATGAGGTAACTTCTAAAGATCTTGAGCCTGCGGGTTGATCTAATGTAATGAACTCGTAGCTCCAGTTTATTGCAATAAGAATGAAAGTAACCAGTTTAGAACGGCTCTTAGTCAGTTTGTAGGGACCCACAACAAATTACTGCCACGTTAATTCAGAAATAAGTTGGTATTCGGCAATATATTTATTGTAAGAAATCATTTGAAAAGATAAAAGAAAATAATTAGATTAAATGCAAAAGGAATTTCATTGTAAACTAAAAGTACAAATAATTTCTCACCAACAGATGTTGATTTTTTTACTGGCGCCAAACTAATTACATATATATATATATATATATATATATATATATATATATATATATATATATATATATATATATATATATATATATATATATATATATATATATATATATATATATATATATATATAAATTTTTACTATTTTAATTCTTGGTAAAAATCTAAGAACTAATATTATATTTACAGTTTTTGCACTAAATGATTCACAAAAATGGAAATAGTTTACTCTTAAATTCTTTAAGTAATAAGATACCTAATTTTTTTAATTCTAGATTTTCTTTTAATTCATATCTCTATGTCATAAAAAGATAAATTAAAAAAACACATTTCTTATTATCACTTTATTTTACAAGAAAAATTGACTTAAAGTCCGAATTATTGAACATAAACAGTTCAGTAAATTTTGTATTCAGCAAAAGAAAAATTAAAACTATTAATGTTAATTTTTTATATTGGTAAAATTGTGAACATTCGTTATCCTTTGTGAACAAAAATTATCACTAAAAAAGTTCCATCAATTAATTTTCAACTTTCTTCAATTTAAGAGCAAGAACTCTCCGTGCTTTAGCTCTCCTGCATCACATTTCATTGATGTATAGGTCTAGAAATTCAGTATTTCAGCCATTGGATTTCCCCCAAATATTCATCTATAAGGGAAACCGCTTCCTTTGAGTTTTCTAATATCAGGTGAAAGTGGATTCTTCTCGCTATGGGGTGCATCTCTGAGGTATTGATGGTAGCTCTCTTCGTTTTAGCTGTCACTGGTAATTATTTTATTTTGCATTCGATAACTCGATCATTGAAAGTTATTTTACTATTTTTTTTTAACTAATAAATGAGGGGAACATATTCTACTTTTTACATGCATAGTTTTCAGAGAAATTTAGAGTAAGTTGCACATTAAAAAGCAAAATTTTTAGTATGTGTAGAACTCACAAGCGATAATATACAATACATAAAAAGCGGCAAAACTCAACAGATGTACCTGTCAAAAATTGGTGAAGGATTTCATCTACACAAATTACATGTATTTTTATTTAATATTTTCTTGGAAAATATACATATTTTTAAAAAAAAAAATCAAGTCTATCATCTGAATATGTTCTAAAAGAATTTGTAAAGTTATATCTTAATAAATATGACACAATATAAATTACAGAGGGATGGATTTGTAGTTTAAGTTCCAATGTTGAACTTTGACCATGAACTCAGGTTGTTGATTTGATGCAGAAAAGTATAGCATCCAAAAACCCACCCAGGGTAAATATATTTTTATTTGACTAAAAATACTATTAATTAAAATTCTTTTTTTTTTTTTTTAAATTTTTTTTTAATTTTTTTTTTTTTATTATTATTATTATTATTATTTTTTTTTTTTTACCAACATCAATTATCTATTGGCAATTGTTTAAAGTCTATGGTAATATTTCTTAAGAATATGAATCCCGTTGTTTAGGATTTCTAATAAAAAAGTTGTACTAAAGTTTTAAGGTACTTAGCTAATGTTACCATAAATTATGCTATTATTACATAGACATAACATATGAATAAAATAAAAATTTGTAAAAAGTAGTTTCTTATTATATAATAAATATAATAGTGTTATATTCATTTATCAGTATTTCAGTGATAACATTTAATAAATATCACCTATACGGTCAAAGATATACCATAGCGTTGTACTTTTGAGCAATAGGCGAGAAATTTTTTAGATTTGAAAATATGGTAACTTAAATTCAAAAATTGAGTTCAAAAAAAAATTTTACAATAGGAAAAAATCGTTGGATTCAAATGCTAAATTACTAAAGAGTTGCATCTAAACACAACTACATGTAAAAAATTCAATTTCTTTTCAATTATAACTGTAATAACTACAGTAGTTTAAAAACTAACTTTTCCTTAATTTTTAAAGGATTTAATCAACTCTTCTATCATTTTATTACTGGAACTTACTATTTAACAAAATATTTCCATAATTTAATTCCTTAAAAATTTACTATTCATTTCAACTATTCTATAATTTTATTTACTAATATTGTTACTTTTATTGTATTTGAAAACTTATATAATGAAAACTTACTGGGTACTGAGGAAAAAGATTTATTTTTAATTATTATCTATTGAAGTATAAGAACCAGGGTACCGTATTTTAGGTAATTATACACGTTAAATCTCCGGATCCGATTCTACGATAATGAAAATATTTAATCGTTTATATCCTCTATTTCTCAGCAAGGAGTAACATAATAATAATGCGTCAATGTGGTAACAAAATAAAACTTTTAATTTTCTTTATTTACTAAATTATTTCCATATTTGATCAATATTTATTGACGTACAGATTTGTTTAATTGAAAAGTACAGATTTGTTTAATTGAAAAGTACAGATTTGTTTAATTGAAAAGTACAGATTTGTTTAATTGAAAAGTACAGATTTGTTTAATTGAAAAGTACAGATTTGTTTAATTGAAAAGTACAGATATCTAACATGCCGCAATTCATGCAAGCGTAACTTACCAAAGTAAGAAATGGATCATTTGGTTCAAAAGCAGCATATAGGCAAAATTTTACATTTTCGAGAAAGGCGATTTAAAGTTCTAAACGCATAGAAATCTTTTTTCCATAGCTAACTTTATATTTTTAAATTTTGACTTGCACTACTTCATTTTATTAATACATTCCTTAATAATCTGGTATCAGTGTACTTGTAATAAACTTGTGAACCCAATGTATCAGGCAATAACATATCGACAAGAACGAACACAAATCATATCTACACTGGACATTTATTTTAACCGATAAGCTATGCAATAATGTATTCACATTAAACATAAAACGTTTATTTCAATTAGAAGGTGTACACGGGCGGTTGTATTCTCACATTGTTTTATTAACCGTTTCATTGTTGAATTCTTTTATTATCATTTTTAGAAATCGAAAACAATACATACTTAACTTTAAGATGCATTTTCCACACGAATTTTTTTTTTTAAAGAGGGACTCAAAAATTAAAAATTATGTACTCACGATGCATCTGGCCAATTCTCATTTTTGCGTATTCATTTTCGTAAAAATTATTTTATTCGCTGGCTTAAATTGAAGTTTCCTAATTCAAGAAAAAAATTTAAATGACGCGTTCATCCACATAACTACTTGAACATTTAATTTGATAAATATTTGAATAACATGGCACTTTAGTGCCAGTTATGTATATATGCGATATTAACTGTAGAACGGTGAAATGCGTCTAAACTACCTTATAACTAACCGACCGCAAAACAGTTCCCCCCCCCCCCATCTCCAACCCTTATAAACGATTAGATTTTAATGCGCTCGGCTGAATCTATAAAGTATCGAATCTGTGTATTCAATTCCTTCGTAATTCTTGAAATTTATCACGACTGAGTAGTAACTATTGGTTTATTTATTCTCCTGAGAAAGATACTGAATTGAAATTTCTAGTGGGCAATATATTTTCTATTTTAAGTAATCAAGCTCAAATAGGTGATGAATCAGTGGTATAAAAATATATTGTCAAAGCTGAACCGAGTGCAAAGAGTAATATTTAATAACGCTATTTATATATTTTTTTCTATTTAAATTATTCCTAATATTTACAAAATTCAAATATCAACTCCTTATGCATTATGTTATGGATTATACCACATTTGTTAGTATTTAATTTTACTATTATGGAAAAAAATGGTTGACAAATTGATTTTTATAAACTTTTTTATAGATAAAAGTTAAAGGAAAGAAACTGAATGACAAAACTTAATAAAAAAATTTTGGTCTCAAACAGTTTGAGTTTTATAACTTTTTGGTAGTTTTTTTTTTTCGGTTTGGTTAGGTGAAGTTATTAAACAGTTTTGTATAAAAGGAATTATGTAAAGAAATATGATTCCATGATGCTCTGAATTGCTTAGCAGCTTTCGTTCTAGAATGTTAACTTGAAGAATTTCATTTTGAGGGCGTAATGGAACATTATTATAAAGCAATAGATGCATGGCCCGGGGTTGCCAGGTAACTAGCCGTGTATAAATATTAGATGAAGACATAAATTTAAGATATTAAATAAAGTATCCAATTAGATGATATATTTTTAGCTTTGAGTGACAGCAAAAGTTAATGTTAGCTTCCATCGTAATAAGAAACCATACTTAAACACCATCGCTACAATTTTTTTGCTAAAAACGAATAATGGTTGGTCTCGATAATTCGAATAGATAAATACCTACAAAAAAAAAAAAAAAAAAAAAAAAAAACTAGTTTAAATGTGTTGAGTAGATCTCAAATTATGAACATACCTCCTTTCGTCCCGTTAATAACAAAATATCGGAATAAAACATCTTTATTTTTTCGAATTAGCTTTTAAGTAACACTTGGGTCATATTTGGTTCCTCTATTATTATGGAAAGTGTGAGAATTAGTGATGAGTAAGTCACTGAGACAGCCAGAGTTTTCAGTTTCATATACAAATATTTTAAATTAAGCTAACTTAAATCTGATGCACACAAAAATGCATTAAAAATTGGAATATTAGATTTTGTTGTTTGAAAATAACATTTTAGATTTTATTATTTAATAAAAAACATCATTACAATATTTATTCCCCAAAATCATTTATTGCTATAAGTCACGTAAATTATCGAGGAGGAAATTCCTCTTTTTGTTTTAGATGTTTTTATATTATTCATTTCAACCATACATGCCCAGTTAAATGTCTCTGAGTGATCATATTTCGTGGTGTGATATAAGTTTAAAAAATAATTGCGAATAAAACACATTTTATTCTAAAATAGAAGATTCTAACACAGTAAGAAGGCAATGCATTGGTTGCAAATATTTCAATTATGGTTTAGTGACGCAATATTTAATTTGAAAAGTGTTTTTAATAACACTTAGTTAACTTTCACAACCTGTTAATTGTTTAAAACTTTTATGAGTACATACTGATACGTCAATGCACAGGCGTATATTTTTAACGTGTTTAAGGCATTGATGTTTAAAACCAAAGTGAGCGGAGTTTATTGCTAAAGTTTTCAACAATCATATCACCCGTTCCATGTTTCAAATTACCATTAAGCCGTTACAACTTAATGGGTCCTTATCTTAAGAAGTTACTGTAATTTATTTCATTCCTTCCTAATCTATTTCAATGAAAATTTAATTGGGGTTCAACTAATTATGTTTTCTTATTAGAATCCCACGTAATATTTCATCTGTTTTTAAAATGATAAATATTTACGTAGCTAGTTGTACAAAAACTAACTTTTGATTTCACTTTTGTAGATATGTCTTCTGCCCCATTGACTGCTTGTCTTGCCCCTCGCATTTGTAGGCCTGTCAATCGTTGCTGTTTCCCGCGAGATGGGGACTGTCCAGCTGGAAGGGTGTGTTGCCAGATGTGGAGAATCAGTTGATGATTCCATTGTGTTCACTTATTTTCAGTTTATCCCATGACAAGTATTTTGAAAAAGAATTCTTACAAGCAATCAGAAACTGCTTTACGGGTTTTAGCTAAATCCTGTTTGTGTATTGCGTCCTCAAACAATTTTAAGTGACGCCCCAAATAAAATAAAAGCGTTATTAATCAGTTGGGTAGATTTTTTATTTGGGTTCTGGACTATTATTTTTTTATCAAAAGATTTTTTTTTAGAAAAATATAATGAATACATTCTTATTTTCAACTGTCGCAGTTTTAAATAGTTCTTTTTAAAAAAAAAGTAAGATGGATTGAAATTGGATCACGTCTGATTTTAAAACATCCATTATAAACCTGAATTAGGGCAACTAGTTCCAAAACTAGTTCTATTAACACTTTTTGAAAAATAGATTTTTTCCCATCAGTTCTCAAAGCACTAGATCATCCAGAAAAACATAATTTAAAGCATCTAAATCAACTCTAAATAGGCATTCAAACTCAGAATAGAGCCGAAAGTGGCTATATAACTCTTTTAGCACCTTCTGAATGATTTATGAAAATGTAATGAGCCGGTTTGAGAGCAGAGACTCATATCACAAACATCAACCAAATTACAGTCGTAAAATCTATGTAGCCGAGTTTAAAATTTTCACCGGGCCACAAGACATTTTTATAAAAATGTACAGGTTAACTATCTTCCTGTAAGTGGAAAGGACTAGAAACTCCTCTCTTCCTGTTGAAAATGGCATTGCTTCTAGTCAAAGTTAAGTTTGATTGCTATTTGATACAACTTGACATAGCCATCTTCTTTTCCGAAATTAATTTTATAAGTCAATTTTTTCAATCTGTTGGTTTTGGATAAAAAGAAGCAGGGATATGTTTATGTGAAACATTTGTTGAAAATCTGGTTATTATTACGAATATAAAAAAATTTGAATTAAAATGTGATCTGATAAAAACATATGCACAATATAACGAAAGAGAATTTTTCTAAAATGAAGCTCAAGTTATGCAACCTTTTCTGTTTCAGCTGGTATTTTACCTTTAAACTTAAAGACAGAATAAAAATACTAAAATAAAGTGCTCGGTCATATTTGAAATAACTTCAATATCTAATACTCAGACAAATGTTTATAGACACATTTAATTTTAAATCTATTTAAGCAGTTTACATAAAAATAATGCATTCAGAGAAAGCTATAATATTGCTTTTACTCTTTGACTTAATAAGACTCTTAGACTTTCTTATAACTTAAATCCTTAATTTTTATTTTATTCACTAGTAATGAACAAAAAAATGTATTCAATGAGTATTCAGGATCCATTGTATGCACAATAAAATAATTGGAATAATTGTTCTCACAATATAAAATATTGAAAGTATAACATTCTACTCATACATTTTTTTTTCAACCTTTGGTACACATAATATTGTATAAACAACATTTTAATCACAGACAGACATAGGTTTTGTTACTTATAAGTTTGTATAAGTAGAAAAATGAAAACCGAGGTAATGAAAACTGAGGCAGAGGGTGTCTAAGCCTCGTTATGATCATTAATTCCATTGCACACAAATCATAATAAAAAGCTTCTATATTTATATTAATTTTTGCATTATGTCTCACAAAGAATGCAGTTTTTCTATAGTCTCTCTTTTTTTCTTAATTTCTATTTAAGATCCCTCACAATTCCCATGCCAGTTTTGTTATCTAAACCAATTTTCTTCATCCTCACTTTTGGCATTATAAGAAACTAGGAACTAATTAATCTCACAGAAAAAAGTTCTATGCTATTATATTTTGTTAAAGAATTGTGATAAGTTATTACAGCTTATCAACTACTTCACAACTTAAAGCCTACTGTAGCTAATAAAGTGTTATTTGAATCTTGTAAATTAAAAACATCAATACAGCATGCAAACTAGGACTATCATGAAAATTTTTTAAAACACAAAACATTTAAAACCCTCGAATAGAGCATAACATATTGTCATAGCGAAGGGATTTTATGGATATGCCCTATTGCTGCTCTAACAAATATATATATATATATATATAGTGAAATAAAGTATAGAAAATAAATTTAAATATATTTTGTAAATTCTAGGTGCAGTATAGATGCTTCCTATAGTATAATTTAACAATTTATAATACTAATTTGAACTTTTAACGTACTAATATCCAACTTTGTAAATTTTGTCAAAAATCTAGTTTTTCAGAAGTTGAATGAAAAATAAAATATGAAATGAATCAATTCCTTCTAATCGCTTATACATTTTTTTGATAATTCGTAATATTGCTACTGGAGGACAACAGTATAAATTATAAATAATTGGTTTTGAATTTTCTTTGCATAAGAGTCCATATTGTGCTAAAACCAAGTCAGTAATACGTAGAGTAATAAGATATGCAAGAAAGAGGGATGGGTAGGAGGCTTAAGAAAGATGGGTGGCAAGACCTTTCGAAAATGTCTGATTTTAACTAAAAATAGTATAAGCTGTTATAAAAGGTTTATACAAGAAAAGTCTACATAAATAACACAACACACTTAGAAATTAATGTACTACAAATTGAATTTATAGGAATTCTCTTAAGTGTTCAATATTCATATCTATGTAATTTTATTAGCTGAAATTGTTGAAAAAGGTGAACCAATTAACAAAAAATAAATGATTTCTAAAAAGAAATGTTTTAAATATAACTTAAAAACTTCAACTACACATTTCATATCCCATCACTGCTTTATTCTATTTTAATAATTATTTTATTGATTATTGGTATTTTGTATAGAACTGTGTGCAGTTTCATTGCATTAAACCTCAATTTTATACTTTTACTTTAAAATAAATTTTATTGAAGGTGGTTAACTTTGGTGGTTTTTTCTAAACCTTACATTTTGTAGAAAAAAACTATTTTTAAATAAATAATTCTTTACTGTTTCTAGAAAAAAATATGCATTTCTAACTAAGCTTAGATACTTTGCCAATAATCCCATAATGTATTCTAATACGCGTTTCTAACTAAATTTTATGTGATATTTGGCTTATAAAACTTTTTGACCAAATATTTTAATTACAAGTAAGACAATTAAATTTGTTTCGAGTTCCTGCCATTCTCATACATGGAATGCAATTAAAAAAAATAGTTAACATCTAATATTTTTATCGTCTTCACAACGGTTATTTTTGGTAGAGAACCGATACTCAATATGTAGTCTGGAGAAGCACTTGAAGTGTTACAAGATACGGAACAAGGTTTTAAGTCTTAGAAATAGTTGCAAATACCTTCGAGTAATAAATTTAAGAATTTCAAAGTAATTGAGTTTTTTTCTTAATTTATCAAACTACATAAATAAGAATGAAATAAGAATAAACGTCCTAATTGTCATTTTCAGCAACGCGCTCAGAAGAATTTAGCTTTGAGAACGTAGCCATCATTGCGGTTCGATATCCTAAATCAGATCTTCGATCCCGACCTAATACCATATTTTTCACTTTATCAGAAGTAACCACTGCCCCATTCCCGGCTAACAACTTCGCTTTCATATCCTCAATATCCTTCACGTCAACTCCTCGACAAGCATCTTCGATCATAATAGTTCTGTATCCATGCTCCAAGGCATGCAATGCCGTATATCCAACACAGTACTCTGTTGCTAGACCACTCACAAAAATATCCGTCACACCTCTGTCTCGCAATTCTTGGGATAAATTGGTTTGAGAAAGCTTCTGGTTGTCCCAGAAAGCTGAATAACTGTCAATATCCGAACAAGTTCCTTTGTAGATAAAATTGGCCTTATCTACTATCATCAGTTCCGCATGTAGCTCGGATCCCCAAGATCCCTGGACACAGTGCCTAGGCCACAACTTTTGTTCGATGGGTGGGGGTCCCTCGAAAATCACAGTATCAAAGATTTTAGCTTCAGACTGAGGTATAGTGCTGGTCTCGTGAAAATTTCGAAGCTGAACGTTATCGATGAATGATACGTGATCTTCCGGGTGCCAGTCGTACGTATAGAAGACAAAATCAAAATCCACCGTCTTGATTAGATCATTAATGACTGGAACAACTTCCTGGCCTTCCTGACCAGCAGGACAATTCCTGATCGCCAAAGAACCGTCAATAAAGTCATTCTGAACGTCAATCACAATTAAAGCTGTTCTCGGGTGTAGGACTGGGACGATGAATTTGGCCCAAAGACGCTCAAACTCCTCCAAGTTTATCCTTCCATCCCCGTCAAAGTCAAATATATAAAATACTTCTGTGGTCCTCCATACTGGAAATTCGTACGAAGTGCCATTCTCATCCACAAACAGCTCCGCTGTAAGGCCACAAAGTTCTTTGAGGCTGAGTTCACCATCCCCGTCATGATCAAAATATTTTAGGCATTCCAAAGGCAAATGGTTTTCTGAGAGATCAACACCGCTCAGTAAGAGCTGGTCGAAGAAGTTTTCACTTGCCATTGCGAGACTTCGAAGTGATCGGAAATTTGTTTGAGTGCCGTTGCCGCGGTGACTAAGGGTTTGATTCGGTTGTGTAGCTGAGCTACGAATGAGTAAGAATTCTTCTAGAAGAAATCTTATATCACCTTTCCTACCTCACCCCACTACTCTTGACATGTACTTTAATTACGGAAGCGGAAGTAACATCAATTTAACTCTTAATTAGACTACCGCACTAAAAGAAAGAGTACTACCGAAAGATATTATTTGCATTATATCTTTAACGCGTTTTTTTAATATTTTTTGATGATATAAGCCAGATAATAAATAATGTGAGCATTTTTAAACTTTCCGCATTAAAAAACAAGTCGTGTGAACATATTTTTTTTAAAAAATCACATTAAAAACTTACATATTTATCTCAACATCTTAAGTATTTAATAAGTAAATAGTATAAATTTATATATGATCAACTATATCAATACAATATGCTTTTGTCAAAATAAAATAAATATATTGATTTAGATACTTGGCCGTAGCAAAATTTTCTGCGATAAAATTTAATGTTTGAAAGTTAATGGTTAATTATTTAGGTTTTTTGCGCAAGGGTAAAACGAGAGCCATAGTGCGCCTGAAAAGTCTGAAAAAATAAGGGAATTCAAATTATTAAATAACATAGAAGTGTCTTTAACTCCCTGCATAGATTTGGATTGGTGTGGTTAGTTGAATTGATATTTTCTAGTGTACGACTCCGCTGCGCTTGACCAGGTACTTAGAATAGTCTGCGTGTCAAGGGAGCAAATGCCTTTGGGAAGACTATCAAGGGAAAGCGCCTCGTATTTGAGTTTCAAATGGAAGAAAACCTGGAAAGCTACTATTAAGCAGCCAGATTACGCAAGTCAGATTGTGTTACGTTCCCCATCGTGTCTACTCACTTTGAAAAGGGGACTGTAGAGTGCTACCGAAATTTGATTTCGAGTTCTCTTACGTGCATGGAAAGTATTACCCTGTGCTGGTCCCCGTGTTCTAATAAACACGACAGGAAATTCAACAAATAGTCTTGTATTGATTGTCAGCCTGCCTGGTAGTAGTTTTTCAGGCATTCTTGAATCGAAAAACAAATACGATTGTTATAGCAAAGATGTTTATTTTATATTCGTATAGATCTTACAAAATTAAAACTTCTTTCAACCAACAATTTAGAAAGGACTGTTAGAACAATTAAGAAAGAAAATCTGAGGTTAAATATATCTGTAATTAAAATCATTCAAAAATACAAAAACTCAAATTTTAACCGAGGAAAGTTAATGCTATATAAACACGCAAAGTGACTTTTAAAGGAAAGAGATTAAATATTTTCTGCTTTAATATACCTACATAATAAAGAAACTTTCATTAAACTAAAATACTATTCGATATTGGCAATAGATTCGTAATTTTAAATGGTAACAGTTTATCATAACTCATCTGTGGTTCACTTAGTTCTATTGAATTTTTCTAGGGAAAAGAGGTACTCGAGATTTATGCTGTGCTGATCATTACAACAGGAGAGAACACTGTTCGGCAGAACTTTCAAGGGGAAAAGTAACCGGGATTGTTGTATTCAGTGGGAGAAAACCCGTAATACTTTTCTCATGCAACCCGACATTCGATTCAAGACTATGCTACAATTATCATTTTCAAAATCATATTGTATAAAGCTAAATCGGTGAAAGATCTTGAAACTTATTGCATGCTAAATGCTTTTTATACTTCTGAGGATTTATGAGACAGGTAATCTTTGAGATTTTTAGAGAAAGAACCTATAAGACCAGTCGCAATTCATTTAGGTAAAGAACTAAAAAGTTTTCAAACTAAAGAATTTGAAAATAAGAATAAATTAAAATGTAGATTATAATGTTTTGAATATTTGACTTAAAAGACCATATCCGACATTATTGCTAAGTCTTAAAATGCTACCACTTACCAGATTAGAGATGAAACGCGTTCCCGATACATGTATTTTTTTGTATAACAAAGTATTGAAATTTAAAGCACAACACTAGACTACATAAACTTAGGTAATAATGAGGTATAAATAAGCAGACAATAGTCAAAGAAACAAGGTACCCAGAAATTGTAAAAGTAATGCAAAATCGCTACTATTGATTGGTGACTGTTAAACTGTTTTCCTATCTGGAAACGCGACAGTGTTTCGTCGCTGCTAAGTGAAAGTTTTTCTCCTTTTACAGTTCAGCTCCTACTAAAGTTAGAACCATGATATTTTTGCCATCGGGTTATTGTTTTTCCAAATGTGTGGACAAAAAAACAAAATAATCACCAACATTGATCAAAGGAACATGTTGGGGGAAAAAAACGGGGGGAAAAGCAGTCGAAATCACCGTATTTTTTTTTTTTTTTTTAATTTTTAGTTTTCTGGTTAGGGCAGGAACTTTAGCCATGCCAATAGACTAAATGAAGCAGTTTGGTTAAAATAACAAACAACATTATATCGTAAGTTTTTATTATGTGATCTTTTTGTTTGTTTCATTAAGAAAGAGGATCTCAATCTACTGAAAGTGATTCCAGAAGTTTAAAGTTTTAGCCGGGTTTATGACAAAGAGGGGTCGTCGGATATTAATTGTTTTGTCTTGTTTCATGTAAAAATGGTTCTTTTTACTTTAGAATGGATTACCAATAAATTAAAAAGATCAGATTTCAAGTAAATAAGTTAAGATAAAAATCTTACCTTCCATAATTTTGAGTAATGATCTATCTATAATAATAAAACTGTCTGTCTATGGGTCTGTGGCTCTATAGAAAATTTAAATGAATTTTTTTAATTTTTAAGAGTTTTTTTTTATAAAGTTAATTTCAATTACTTAGAGCTTTGAAAATTGTGACATAAGTAGTTTTAACCAAATTTTGCTTTTCACAAAGAGAATGTAAAAATTGGTATCACGGGGATTGTATTAGGGGTTTTCTCGAAAGCGGTTGGGGGAAGGGGAAGGTAATGTATCAATGTATTTGTTCTATTACCGGGAAAAGGTTTGTATTATTGTAATAAAGGTAAGGTTTGTATTATTATGGTAACGGTTTATATAATTGCAGAAATAGTTGTATTATTCTAGTACAAATTCTCGACGGGGGCGGAGGAATCTAATAAAAAAAAGTTTTACGCAATGTACCTTTTAGAGAGAAAAGCAAGTCTAGGCTTGCTCAGCAATGAACTTTTCAATGAGCGAAACAATGAAATTTTCAGTGACCAAAGCAATGAAATTTTCAGCGAGTTAAGCAATGAAATTTTCAGCGAGTTAAGCAATGAAATTTTCAGTGAGCGAAGCAAGCCTGTGCTTGCGTAGCAATGAAACTTTTAACAAGCAAAGCGATTTTGTGTTTATGTAGCAATGGACCTTTCAGCGGGAGAAGCGAGCCTGGTTAACAAAGCGTCAAAAGTTGAGACGTGTATACAATAACGGATGTTCACAACACGGAGCTAGTGTATAATAATAAGGTATGACAAATATATTTTAATAGCTTGTTGGTTGGTTGGTTGGTTGTTTTCAGATTATCTGGCGCCGTCAGCAACACGAGGGCCATAATGCGCTGAAAAATTCGTCATTGGACAAGCCAACATACATTTACAAACACCCATGCCAAACACGGGACTCGAACCCGCAACCTCGCGATCTAGAAGCTAGCACGCTAACCACTATACCGTTTGGTCGTTTTTAATAGCTTGTTAGTTATGCACGTGACAAATGGTACAAAAGTAATTAATGTCTAAATAATTAGGCGTAGTAAAATAAATCAC
Source organism: Linyphia triangularis (assembly GCA_963978545.1). Classification (NCBI taxonomy): domain Eukaryota; kingdom Metazoa; phylum Arthropoda; class Arachnida; order Araneae; family Linyphiidae; genus Linyphia; species Linyphia triangularis. The sequence goes on along the minus strand of OZ021721.1, from coordinate 80,233,242 downwards.
CAAATCGGGTGATCAGCTATAAATAGTAATACTATCACAATTCCAGTCACCAAATAACTTTTTAGGCTACCTTACACTTGATGTACTAAACTTAGAATATTGTTAAATATAGCTGTTATAGGGTTTTCCTCGACTAGTACTTTCGAGACCAGTACGTCATCGTTTTAAGCTTGTAGTAAATGTAGACTCGTTGCAATACTACGGGATATCAAACACTAACACATCTTTTTTCATAAGTTCCAGTGACATATTAGCATTTATACTACTCTGAAAACAGGTTTTTGATGTCTAGCGTTAGAAAAACCTTATTATTAAAGTCAGTCAATCAGTTGAAACGGTTTACATTTTCTCTGAATCAGGGAAAGTGATAAGGAAGAAACAGACGACTTCTATAGGTTAATATAACTTTATTACAATAAAAAGCATAATCACTATACATATATAATTAAATAAATAAGATAATTTTTACAAATTGTCATAGTTTCGCTTCTTGTTCTTTGGCAGTCAAAATGAAAACTCCTTGAGTGCCTTCTGGGACATCGGCTGCTAAATTGTCTCGTCCGAATTTGCCCAATGAACAGTTCTCCTTCTCTTCACCCCTGAAAGAGAAATTTTTAAATTTATTAACTAATATATTTTTTGCTATTTTCATTGACAGACATAAAGGCAGATATACTGTCTGTCTATCAGGAGATTAGCTATCACCAGAAAGTCTAGATGGTGGTGGTCGCCTATATAGAAACAAGACTCGACGATTTAGAATAAGTGTTCTTTCATGCAGGATATTGTCGTTTTAAAAAGTTGCAATTCGGCAATCGTCTTGGTGATAAGGATTACTTTACTTGAATAAATCTTTTTTGATAATATTTAAAATATCGCCATTACACTATCAGAGCATTTAGCAAGCCAATGCTGATGTATACTCCTTGAATCCCACGTGAAAAATGGAACTAACTTTGTTTTCACGGAAACAAAGCTAGATAAATTGTTGGGTTGGTTGTATTTTAAATTTATTTCGCTCAAGAGCATGAGACAAACTGCAACTTCGGAGGACTAATTTACCACTTGCGGTTATCCAATTGATCTAAAACTTGGCAGATAGACTCGTTGCCGATGACAATACATGAAGGCAAAAAATAGTTAGTCCATAGAAACGATGGTTTTACCCATAGTTTTCAAATACTATGAAAAGTCGATCTGTGTGCAAAATCACTTAAATAAATTGAAATTTTCCATGAAAGTTACAATGCATATAAAGGATTTATATTAAGAAAAAAAATTATGGTTTAATTTTTTTTAATTTTTTTTCTGAAGAATTTTATAACACTGTGCTTTTTTAATCTTGTTTTAAATTATTTTCATCTGATGCATAAAAAAATAAAAAAATTCAAGAAAAATAATATTTTAAGTCTTACTTATGTTTTGAGGAAAAAATGGAGCAGACAGAATCGTGTGCCCCAAACTTCTCGCCCTCTTCCAAAGTGTGTGGAAGCTGGTGACCTGTTGTTTCGGGCAAAATGATGACCAGAGAGCCAGCTATTAGCGACAAACAACCCAATACTAGCATAGGAAGAAGACGGTCGATTTCTGCCTGGAAAACACACATCCAATATTCCATCAGAATAAACTTGTGCCTAGTCAGTCTTCAAAACGTAATTGAAAACTATATCATGAGTTTCCATTCTATTTTAGAATGGATAATTCTATTTTAGAAAAACCTATCAACTTATAGCAACATTTTGTTACATACAATTAACCAGTTGTTTTTCTGAAAATATAATTGTTTTCAGGCACAAATTATTGTAATTACGTGTGTAACAAAATATTGCTAATTTTGACTGTGTTTTTGTTGAATGAATGTATCCAATTTTAAAAGCAAGCTCATCATATTTAACGTTATAGCAAATATATATTAGCAATTAATCAATTATAGATTTCAGCAATTATATCTTTTAGCGATAATATTTTTAAATCAATTACATAATTTATCTCGATAATAAAATTTATATCAATTCTATATTTTAAAATTTTTAACAATTATTTAATTTAATTAAATTTAGCTATTTTAGCAATTACGGGGGAGATTTCAAGATACAGTAAAATCTCATTACTTTTTTTGCATAATAAATTAAAGACATGCCCACCCGTTGGCTGTGTGGTTAGCGCTCTGGCTTCACATGCCAAAGGTGCCGGATTCGAATCCCGGGTTAGGCATGGATATTCGTTGTTGCTCGGAATCCACGTTAAGCTGTAGGTTAATTAGCTGTTATTGTGCACAAGTATAGATCGTTGAGTGCACAAACTAAACAAACCATTAACGACATGCAAAGGAAATATAATCATCAGAAAATGCTTATATGATGATTCCAAGTGTTCAGTTATTGCAAAATAAACAAAACATTGAACCATTTAACAATATAACCAATACGCGTCAGTTACATTAAATGCCATTTCATCTTACGCTTTGAATGAAATACGCAACTATTAAGCTAAACGAATCTGAAAAGCCCATTAAAGGTCTATAGAACTCACAATCCATCGTTTCTAGATTCATTTAAGCAGGTCCCTTTCCCTTAATGACCTGTAAACGTGACCACATTCTTCATCTAACCTCTTATTAAAAGTGATTAATTTCCCATAAGCTTTATGTTTGTTATTTACGTCGCTGGTCAAACACGTCATAAGAGCCCCAGGGACTAGTCTCTTTTACTTATGACTGAGTATACTTACTAAAAACACAACTGTAGGGGCTAAACAGCTCCCAATGGCCCCAAACATTCTCTGCAAGGAAAGGCCCCGACCGCGGACTTCAGTTGGAAAAAGCTCAGCTGTATATTGGAAAGTGATGTTGGTCCCTGCGGCAAATGTAATGCGCACGAGCATAGCCATTACAAAAATCTCGTGTTCAGCATCTAGAAAACAAGTTAAACACGTTGTGACTGCCAATGCTTAAGTAAAGCGATGTACTTACCATAATAAAAAGCAACGTGTTCAACAATGTTTATTGCAATATTATTGTGCTATATTCCTAATTCAACATATTTAGCAAGGTTGATCCATTAAGCTTTGTTTAACAACAAATGAAAATGCACCGATTTAAAATTGGAAAATTTTATAGTAGGATGTATATTAACGATAGAAAATACATTATAATGTTTAATGACTGCTTTTAATTTAATCGCCATTGAATAGAATACAAGCAACAAAGTTGTGCAGCTCATTTTTTTATTGACAAAACAAAATTGTAGTGACAATGAAATTTTCTAAAGCTTTTTTTTTTTTTTTTTTTTTTTTTTTAATAATTAAGGTTTTGTAGAAAAGCTACATAAACGTATCTTAGACAAGGCTTTGGAACTATAAAATGTTTCACATTTACAAATTAGGAAATTTAACTATGCATCACTCGGTTTAAAATGCATTTAAAAAATAATAAGGCATTTCTCTAGCACTTCTATATAATTTAAAAATGTTTATACAAATTTTTAAATATCAAGCGAGCTTTGTTCTGTCTTCTTTTTGACGAATAAAAGTTGGTAACTTGAGACTAATAATATTAGTTTCTCCGTCTTTTTCGACAAAATGAAACTCATTGAACCAAGAGATGTTCTTAAAGTACTCTTTCTTTGAAAAGAATTTTGAAAGACAACATACAAAATATTTAAAAGCGGTCCTACCTTTGGATAGACATCCGCTGATAATGCCCAGCACTCCTCCGATGTAGAGGCAAATGACATCCGGCCACTTCCTCCCAAACCTATCCAGGGAGAGGATACAGAACATGTTGACTGGCAACTCCAGGAAGGCACCCACACTGAACGAGATGTACGTGTTGAAGGGGAGGTGGCTGGTCTGCAAGCTGTTCCCGTTGTAGCATAGGTGGATGATCAACCTGTCAATGAAGGACATGACAGCTGATTAGAATCCCATCTAGAATCCAACTTGTAATTAAAGGTTGTCTGCTTATGTATTCAGTGCATAATCAATAATATTCAGGCATCTAGGATAACCTGGGTGGCATCCAAGTTACGCATGTTCAGGTACACACTTTGTTGCACTATGTACTTTAAAACAATTAATTTACAATTCACAATTTATTAAATAATAAAAGTGGACTTCAGCTAAATTAATTCATATACTAAACTCGTCCGCCAGCTCATGGCATGTTTCTTTATGTATGGAATATTACAAGATAAGTACCAATCATTTTATAGTTGAATGCTTTCTAATAGATCGAGTGGCGGCTGCAAATTTAGGTACCCCATCGAATATCATTTGAATTGTGTATGGTATGTAGTGACAAATTAGAATATAGTGGCGATAAATATTACTTCACTGATGACATAATATTTATCGCCAACTTGGCTCACTTTAAAAAGATACAAGTATTTGGTGCCAAAGATCTGAAGAAGTCACCCTTTCTCATTAAAAATTACAGAGTAGTGGTCTACCAAATAAAAGAATATTCATTATTTGACAAGTTATGACACATTTAGTAATCATATTTAGTTCAACTTATTCAAAATCGATTTTTGAGCATTTTTGGCCATTTTTACCTACTAGCTGCGTAATTTACTAGCATTTCTCTACTATCTATAAAAAATTTGGAATGATCTTCGATGGGGTACCAAAACTCGCAGTCCCCTCTTGAACTTCTTTATTTATCTAAAATGCAATTCATTTAATTTTTTTAATACGCAACAGATATTCGCAATTTACTTTCCGAGTTTTTCAATAAGTACGAAATTATATCAAACTTCGCCCCTCCTTTCTAAAATTGTGTACAACATTACAATTATTTAGTAACGTTTCTATGGGCTGCGTTGTTTGCTATTTGGAGAATATTTTGGCTGAACTAAGTTTCTTTATGTAAACGTTCTCTCTCGCAAGCGTTTAAAGGAGCGACCTTAACATTCCTTGGATTATGCATATTATTTCTGTAAACAGTAAAATTATTTGTTCAGTTGGTGTATATTTATTTTACTTCTAAATCATCTCAGAGTTGCCTGATAATTACAAATACAAATACAATTTTTAAGACCAACAACAGGCTCAAGGCCCAACAGGGTTGGTCGAATAAATATATATGTACACGTATATAGAAATAAAAAATAATTTGCTTACAATAGTTACAGGATCATACACACAATGTACAATAGTTATAGGATTATACAATACAATATACATAATACAATACAATATACATAATACAATACAATATACATAATACAATACAATATACATAATACAATACAATATACATAATACAATACAATATACATAATACAATACAATATACATAATACAATACAATATACATAATACAATACAATATACATAATACAATACAATATACATAATACAATACAATATACATAATACAATACAATATACATAATACAATACAATATACAAAGTTGACACAGCGTTTGACAATCACACTGGAAAAATGTAATACATAATGCAAGCTGACAAATTTTATAAAAACCAACAGTACGCAAACATAAGTAACTAAATATAGTAACAAAATAACCTAAATTAAATATATACAAAGTACAAAATATAAGTCACTTACCTAGCCAGTGTAATCCAATTATTGCCCATTGATGATCCCTCAGTTCATATCTAACTGTTTCTTAAAACTCTTTACGCTCACTGAATTTACAACATTTGCTGGCAAATCATTCCAATCATTGATTATCCTATTGTAAAAATAGTGTTTTCTCCCTTCCCTATTAAATTGAGATTTGAACAATCTGCACCTATTTCCTCGCGTCCTATGGTCAGTGACAAATTCTAAACCCCTAATTTCACCATGGTGCAATAAATTTCACGGTTAACCATAACCATGGTTAAAGAATGCGTTTTTCTTTCTAGTTTGAGAACGCCATTTACATTCCACCTGACAAAATGTTTTGGAGTTATAAAATACATTGTATTATGACAGTTTCTGAATAACTTATCAAAATACAAAATATCTGGCATTGAATTTCTAAATAAATGTAATGATTGGAGGTTAGTAGGTATATAAAGTTTAAATATTCTTTACTAAGGAAAAGGTAAATTTTTCGGTAAAAGTGTTTACGAAGTATATCACTTTCTTGACGAAAAATATAATAATTTCAATATTTTTCCAGAAAACCTTGTTTTTTTTTCTCTTGTTGGATCAGTTTTTTTTTTTGTTTTTTTTTCTCGTTAAAAATTAGTATTTCAAGTGTTGATCAATAGCTCATTTTACTCTCTATGCAATTTCTTACCAGGAATTAAATAACTAATTTTAATAAAATATTCTATTTAATTGCTTACCAGGAAATGAGCAAAACAAATGTTTTTTTCCTCATATTCGGGTACTTCACAAGTCCAAGGGAAGTTTGCATAAATGATTCCTTCTTTTCTGGCTTAGTACCATTCGAATTCACTGTGGAACTTATCTAAATAAGTAAAAATGAAAATCAATACTTAGGTATGCAGAATTGATTAAACGCGAGTATATGAGTTATTTTTAAAACATGGATGCTCAAATGTCAAATTTTGTTTTATAACAACGAAACTCGAAATAAATACACTGTTGTCTTACTAAAAATGACGGATAAAATAAAATCTACAGTAAATATATAGAAAAATAAGCTTAAATATTGAATAAATTGTTACTTCTTGGATATTGAAATAATTTGTTGGTTAATTATTTTAAAATGCCAAATTGTCTTCAGCATTATCTCTAAATATGGAAAAAAACACATGCAATTATACGTAACATTTATTTTAGAATTATTTTTGTTTTCATTTTATTCCCTTGATGTTGCACTTATTTTTGTCACAAAATGATGAAAAACTTTTGATGAAACTACTTTTTAAATTAAATAATTATTGGCTTTAATAAGAAGTTAATAAAAAATACCTTATTTTTCTATTATTTTTCGAACTTCAATTTGTTTGTCATTTTGAATGCCTTTAAAACACATTTCTGCGACATAAAAATTTATAATTTTCAAGTAAAAAATTTCTTTTAAACATAATTTGTTTTTAATTACCATTTCAAGATCAAATACGTCCCTCGTCAACTATTGTAACTGATATATGTTTTAAATCGACACCCAATGTTAAAACAGTTAAATAGGAATTGAAGTTGCAATCGTGAAGATGAATTAAACATTTTAACATTTTTCATCGGAATTCATGTTTTATTGAAATTTTATTTTTACAATATCCAAGTTAGTGCCCATAAAGCACTAATTTCCTTCAAAATTTCGTGCTCTACTACTTGTCTGTTTTGACCTTTTCCCTCATCATAACGTTTATCTGATTTTTCTTCGGCAGGTTTTCGAGTTGTAACATAGTTCGTAATTGAAGTATTCTCGTCTATGAAAGCTTGGTATCTGCATATCCTAGTGAATATTGTTACCAAAACAACGTACATTTTATGATTTTGTGCAACTGTAAGTGCTAAATTGAATATTAGGTATTAAAGTAAAGAACCTATTCAAAAAGATTGAGCCCTATCATAAGAGATCGTAATATTGGGAAAAACTTTTTAACTTGTTAACACCTCTAAACTACCACCCTATTATACATCAAATTCTCACTTTAAGGTAACTGAGACAATTTTAACACATCCACATCTTTACTAACTCGACGTTCATCCGGATTTTCCTCAAAGTTTCTTCTAAAAGGATTAAAGTCACCCAAACTATATCGCGCCCCTTCTTAACAGCCACCAATTAACCTTATCATAAATAAGCACTAATCGTCTCCAAATTCTCACTCAAAGGCTAGACTTTGACTGCCTATCCTTTACTTCCCGATGATAATCTAGCGTTACTCTACTTGTTTTAGATTTGTAACCAAAATAATCGATTCCTCTCAAAAAAAGATTAAAGCCCTCCAAAAAAAACACAAAAAAAAACGTTCTTAGGAGTAATTTATCTGACTTGTTAACAGGGACCAACTGACCTCTTCATAAACAAGCACTAAACTTTTCCAAGTTTTCACTCAAAAGGCAAGGCTTCATCTGTGCACCCTTTACATCCAGATGATTATCTGGGTTTAGTTCAGTTGTTTTAGTTTTTTTTAAACCCGACTGGTAAATTCCTCTTAAAAAGATAAAAACCCTCCAAAATAACTCAAGTTCTCTGAGACAATTCATCTGACTCTTAACAGCACCCAATTAACGCGCTAATAAATTAGCACTAATCTCATCCCGAGTTCTCACTCTCCGACTGGGCCATTCTTCCTTTCCCATCCCGATGATTATCCCGAGTTGGCCCCAGCATGACATTACCCTATATCTAAATAGATGACAGATATCAGCCTTCGATCACGATTTTCCAATTTTTTTAACACAAGTCCTGGATTGCAATAATCCGTGGTGTTTTATCTCCATAAGGTCAGGCTCTCCGAGAAGGTCCTAAAAGAAGGGTCTGTCAGCAGTAGACAAGAGAAGGTCAAAAGGAGATCGCGTGACTTAGGATGGTGCGTGACAGTGCATACTGATGACAGTCACAGAAGCCGCCTTCGACATGCGGTGCCAATAATTATTGGAAGAAGTTCGGGACGGTTTTTAGAAGACAGCCCGAAATTCTAATATCTCACGTGTTTTGTTTTATTTCGGGAACGAAGATTTATTGATTTCACTCAACACAAAATGTAATTTCTTAATAGGTTTGATAAAATATCGGTTTCTATTTTCATGCTACTTAAGTAAAAAATATATTTAGAATTTTGCTGAAATGGGCTCATGAGCTTGGTATTCAAAATGGTGCGATACTCAGTATATAACACTTATAAGTAAAATAACAAAAAAAATATTCAAAAACATGAAATACATATCCCATAAAATATTTACATTTACAATTCATTTGTCAAATTTTCCAAAATTGAAAAAAGCAGACGAAAGTTTAGTACTGAAATTGAGTGATTAAAACCTTCGTAGCAGCTTTCATCCTACAAAATATTTTACAATACACTACAACAAGGATTTTACAAAACATTTATAATGAAAATTTTAAAACACTTATTGTTAATATTACAAAACAGTTATCTAATAAAAAAAGTTCTAATCATAAAAAAAGAAAACATTCACCTGCTCATTTTAAGTTAAATAAAATTGCTTCAAAAGCGAGTAAGGGTATGTAATTCAAATTCAAGTACTTGTCTTGGTTAAACGAGTTGGATCATGGCAGTAAATTTCACTAAAAACCGCTTCTACACACAATTTTTTCTTGTTCATCGGGTCCAAATACCAAGCACGACACACAAAAAAAGTTTAGAAAGTTTAATCATTTTAAATCTATCTATAATCATTATTCATTTGTCCTTGTGGCTTACCGAATAAAACGTTTGACTTTAAATCAGAAAACTGGAGATAATTTAATGTATTTCTTTCTAAAATTCAATGCGATTGCACTTAATAATTTGAAATGCACATACAGGATTTATTGTAAAAACTTTGCTTTTATGAGTTAGTATTTTTCTTCTTTTTTTCCTACATTCACTGTCTACCTCACAATCAACTTTTTGGTCTTTGAACTTTTAATTTCTAGTCTTAGTATGTACAGCAATAAAACTCTATGTGAAGGGATTATATTTGAATTTTTTCAACAGTTTTATAAATAAATGTGCTACTTATATGCATATTCTAAACATTTTTCTTTGATCCACAGAATGCCTTTCCAAAGGTTTCGTATACAGTGATTCTACGTGAAATTACCCTCTTTATGTATTCCAAAAGATTATCCAGGTTTAAGGATATCTTTAAGACGCTATTTCACTACCACTTCGCACCAAACAACTGTGACTTGCATATGCAGTAATATACGATTTAGTTTCGGAAAAGCTGCCGCGTTTAGGTATGGAATTATGCTCTTCATCTTTCAAGGAATTTGTACTGGTTATCTCCTTGAGGATATATAGCGCCGTTTGAGAAGTAAAACGAATATAAAAAAAGCGGTCTTGCAGCTTGAAGAGTGCTTCACTAATTGGAGAGCAACAAAACAAAAGCCTCAAAACAAGCAAACTAATCACGATTTTTGGAACATCAGAACCTTCATTAACGTTTTTTTGGATGAGGTAAAGGACGTGAGAAAAAATACTACATAATCATCAGGATAAAACGTTTGAGCAGGTGGGTAACTCTGCCCGCTTTTCAAGTGCTATTTATAATACCACATAAAAAGAAATATCAGTTACTAAATAGATTTTCTTATACCTTTCAAGTCAACTATCTCATCTGATAGTTTGATACAATTTGCGTATTATTTTAGCCTACTTTGTGTACTTTTATGCGTACTTTTAGTAAGTTGTTCGAAAGAATATACATTAACTGATGAAAGATAAGATTTTCGTGCTAAATTCATTTTTCACGTATCACCTGTATTTTCGTGAAATTTCGTATTCGTGCTAAAAAAAATTTTTTTCTTACCGAGTAAGGCGAGAAAATATGCATTATGTCCGATCTCGTGTCAAACAAATTTAGCAGTTTTTGCCAGTGAAGAAAAAAAAAATATTTTTTAATATTTTTAACAGTTTGAATTAGACTTAAAATGAAATATTTAAAAAAAAAATGAGTAATAGAATTAGAAGCATTTTGAACAGCGGAATTTATACCACAAAAAAGTATCCCCTTTTTTTCTCTATATCATTCAACTATGTGTTTCCCTATATCCATCCAACTATGCAGTTAAACATATCATTCAACTCTATATTCTAAATTTATATAATCTGCAATTTTATGATTTTATTGGAAGTTTCAAATTCGTACTAGGAATCTTTTTGTTTTCTAAATTTACTGGATTTATGGTGTGAAGAATTTTAGGAACACACTATTCTACATTTTAATATAGATTTTATGATCTAAATTTTATTATTAGTAATACTATTTATATTAAAGAATTGAAAGTTATACCTTCGAAATTTTTTAATTCTTATCTATTTATAAAAATGTAGAGTGAAATATTTTATTTTTTAATAATATACTACTTGCATTAAAAACTTGAAGATTGTATCATGGGATTTTATTTATTCCAGGCTATTTGAAAAATGAGACCTTTCCCAATATTATTGAAGATAATCGGCAATCCTAAATGATTGATTAGCTGTTATGATGGATTGGGCAAGCCGCAAGGTTTAACCAGAAACAGATACCCATCTTGCTTGCATAGAACCAACAGAAACTTTATTTTTAAATGTAAAGTGCATTTCTTATCATCCATCTTTATTCATCAATCTGCCCTAAATACAAAATTTTCAGTGGTTAGTAAATTCGCTGTTTTCACTACCTAAAAGAGTTCGGTTATTTGAATTTTTTTTCGAAATGACAATAACTTTATTCAATTCTTCGATAATTTTCGAAGACTTCTGAACACATTTTTTTCATGTGCTGTCATACTATTCAGAGAATGCGTTACCTGATTTCAAACAACCGTTTTTCGATTATCTTAAGGGGAATGTGTTCGTGGAAGCATTTAGGGCAAGGATTTTGCAGAAAATATTTATCTTGGGTAAATACTTTTTGATACATAAAGTTTCAATGTCGTAAATAATATTTTTTAACAAAAGACAATTAACCTATGTTTGCGTCAAAGAAACATCTTTGAACAATAGCGTCGAGTGTAAAAGGAAACTATGGGTCGAAACGGTTGATTGGGTAAGTCAAATACTGAAGTTATTAGCTCAACGATGACCGAAAATCGGTTGCGTTTTATTTTTGACTTGCCGAGAAGAATTTTAAATAGTAATAAAAAATATTCGAAAATTAGATCAAGTAGTTATTTCTGAATAGCCTCAAATAGTTTCCTACTTGGTTTCTATTACATAGTGCAAATAGTTCTAGCCTTCGAAAGCATTATTTTCTTATAACTGCAATGATTTTAATGTGATTAAATTTGTAAGATCTTTTAGTAAAGAACTTTCCCCTTTACACTCTAAAATGTTTATTTTTTATTTTCTGTATTTATTTTCTTTTTTTCTAATTATTTTTACTTTTAAAATGATCTTCCGAAACAACAACTGAGAAACTTTTTTTTCAATTCTGCATTTGTTTTGTAGAACGCTAATAGAAGTGAAGGTATTAATTTCAAAGATTGTACTATTTACACATAGCTTGACATTTATTAGAGGCGTTTCAAATAAAATAATAAACTCTTTAAAATTTGATCTTATTTTTTGCAATCGAATACGTCAGAATAATAATATTTTTAAAATATAAACAAAGATATAAATCGTTTTCTTAAGAAATATATATTATCCGGACACAAATTTTTCTGCTTTTCTACAATAGTGTCCATCATATTTTTTTTTATTGGGTGGGCTTTTGCATATTGAACATTTTTATATAAATTTTACATAAAATATTAAAATATTTACATGTTAAAAAAATTTCAATCATAATACAAATCTAGGAACGCGGCAGTGTTCCTCCGCCAAGTCCGATGTCAAAGCGGCAGACATGCAAGTGTATATTATTTTGACAGAGCTTAGGCCCGCTTTTGATCCCTCACAGCTCAGCTTCTATTATTGCTAGGACACTGATTTTTCCCCCATTATGTTGCCCCGGGTGAGTAGACGAAAAATAACTACATAATTGTTAACATTGAACAATTGAACATGGTAAAAAAAATCCTTTGGAAGTCAACGGAATTATATTCTTCTTCTTCTGATTCTGTATCAAATTCTACTGGTTGTGACCAAAATTTTAGCCAGGGCTACAGCCAAAACTATTTGATGATTTTTTTACCATTCTTTTTTCGTCTTCTCAGTTTTATTAGATGAAGTGCCTTTTGTGTGATTTGATGGGTAGGAGGACCTGTACCCCCCCCCCCCCTCCCTCACCCGGAGATGATCCCGATGCTCTGGATTTTTACCCTGACCTACAGCTTAAACGCTTTAATGTATCCCTAAAAACAACTAGACGTTGTAAAAAATCCCGCCAAGTAAAACAATCAGTCAGAAAAAGTTATAATATCTAATGTTTGCTGCAAAGCGTCCGCGTTTAGTTTCTTTGGGGAACTTGTACACAATGAACTTAATCGGGATTATTAGGGGAAATCCCCATAGGCAATCAGAACTTGGCAGGCTACAGTTTTTATAAAATAAATTTCAACTCAGTGCAATGGGTGCAAAGTAGCTGAAGCAAATGAAATGAAATTAACCCGAAATAACTCTAGCCTGCCAGTATTTTGTTTGTATGTTTTGATTACTTTGTATAATTACTTATTTTTTAGTATATAATTGCATGTGTTTGTACTCAAGTTATAATAGGTTCATATTTTTTTTATCATGAAAATTTTTTCTTGTTGAGGTAAGGAAGATTTTTTCTTAAAAAAAAAAGAAAAGGATTTGGAATGCAAACCTAAATCTCTACGATATTTAATCATGATATGCATTGTCACTCTCAATACAAAGAGTAGTATGTGAATCTAATAGTGCTGTAGCTTACGCCATTTTTTTTCTTCTTAAAGCTACGATATGATTATTCACACACAAATATCCATTGGTCGTATCTTACTCATTTAGAACATAACAAACACAACAAAAAGAATTGATATCTCCCAAAAAACAACTAGACGTTATAAAAAAAAGCCCGCAAAGTAAAATAATCAGTCAAAAAAAGTTGTGAAATTTAATGTTTGCCGCCAAGAGGCCGCGTTATGTTACTTAGGGGTACTTGTACACAATAAACTAAATTGGGATTATTAGGGGGAATCCCCGTAGGCAATCGGAACTTGGCAGGCTAGAGTTTTTATAGAATTAATCTCAATTCAGGGCAATGGGTGCAAAGTAGCTAAAGCAAATGAAATGAGATTAATCCAAAATAACTGTAGCCTGCCAAATTCTGATTTTCTATGGGGATTCCCACTAATTATCCCAATTTAGTTCATTGTGTACAAGTTCCCCAAAGAAATCAAACGCGCTGCTTGGCGGCAAATATTAGATTTCACGACCTTTTCTAACTGATTATTTTACTTGGCGGGCTATTTTTACAACGTCTAGTTGTATTTTGGGATATACACGATAAGCTAACACGCTACTGATTTCTAATAGCTATAAAACACTATTTTCCCGCTTAGTAAATTTGACACTACGTATTATTAATGCTGCGTTTTATTAACGCTGCGTATTATTTTACGCTGTGTATTATTGGAATTTTCAGTAACTTACAACCATTTATCTCAACTTTCTTGATTGTTATTTTTAATTTTTATTTTTTGTATCCTGATTTCAAGAATTATGTATTTTAACTTTTCCTGCAATTATTTACAATAATTTTTCTGTAAGAACTTTTTCTAACTTAAATTTTTACTTAATGTAACGCCTGTTTTAACTTTCTAATTTCCACCATACATATGTTTTTATTTTAAAAGTATAAAATAAACTAAAGAATATTTTCTAAATAGCTGTCACTTACCAACCGATCATAAAAATACTGTGAGCTAAGGTTTTTCCCATTCACTTCAGCTACTCTATGCAACAACTCGGCGGCTCTGGCTACTTGTCCTTTGGTCATTAGCCAGCTAGCAGACTCAGGAACCCACCTATAAAAAAATTAATTCTCACTTTATACTACAGTTAATAAAATGAGATTCTTCAACTGAAATAAACATCATACAAATACCGTATTAAAAATACAATGTCAACCTTATTTTTTGGATTACTAAAATATTATAGTATTTGAACTTAATTTAATTAATGATATGGTCATTTTTCTAATATAGAATGTAATATTAGTCCTGCTAATAAAACTTGAATACTTGAAACAGGCAGAATGCATTCATTTTAATTACACTAAGTGCTTACCATATCTTTACTTTCAATGTGAAAGCCACCTCGTACATGTTTTACACTAACTTGTTTCATTTATCTGTCGTGCTTTAACCCTTTGCACTCGAGCGGCGCCTCTCAGGGGCCACACGATTGGATGCCGAAACACGAGAGGACCACTAGGTTTGATACGGAAATTTGATGCAAGGCCAATGACTGTGTTTAGTTTCTATGAAGCAAATCCATAAACACCAGCCAAACCTAAAATATCTCGAGTTGCTGGTCACTCCGCGCGAAAAATGCCTCGAGTGCAAAGGGTTAATCCACCTAAAATATATTCATGCGTAGATGAATCATGAAATCGAAATCGCAACAGCCTTACAAATCATACCACACTGACAGATTATACCTTTTCACATTATTTTCGTCTATTAGATTCAAAATTCACATCCAAACTGAATTGCTCGATAGTAATAATGGACAAGGAACAAAACAATATTTTTTGAGATTATATATTCTAATATTTTAGAATACAAAATTCGAGTTCATTGCACAAATATTATCATTACCTTTAATCTATACTAATATGGAACATCATGTAAATTTATGGACTCTTTACAAAGAGATACAAATCGGCTAAAGTTTTTACTCACACCTGGATTTTTCATGAATGTTAATATGATCTTAAGAGAATGTTAGTTAATAGTTCTACATTAATTTTCTATTCAAATGGGTAATTAATCTATACATGGTACATAAATTTTTTTAACGTTTTTTACGTGAATTTTAATGTTTTAATCCACCTCCTTTTTTAAATTTTCATTTTCCAGGCATGTGCTCTTACTGCGGTTTTTCCATGGGGGACTTCTTGGCGTATCTTGTTTTAAATCACACAATTGTTTGTTAAGGTTTATATCATTTGTCATTGCTAATACAAATGAGACTATAATGTTCTCTTTATTAAGTAAAATAACTTTGTACAGTGTAGAAGTTTAAAATAATTAATAAATTTTGAACAGAATTTTAATTTTGTTTTTTACTGCAACATTTGTAAAGTTACGACTTGATGGAAGAGGGCAAAGAGCAGTAACACAAGAAGTCAACGATGAAAAGCACGATTCAATACCATTCCATCTTAATTAATCCACAGCCATCCTAAAGTGAATGTTAAAAGCAAACACATCACATCCAAAATGACAGGTTCCAAAACCACTCGAGGTTTTTGACCTCACGCATTTCGGATCTCATCTAATGAGACATTGTAGCATGGACTCTGCAACAAGAAATAGAGAGTAGAATAGTGAAATGGCGTGGTATGACGAGGGCTCATTGTTATGATGCTGCATCGGAATAACTTTTGTCATTAGGAAGACATTCTTTTTCCAAATGAACATCTCTCCAAAAGAGGGACGTTTCAGAAGATATACTTTTAGGTTTGGATCGTTCCGGTTCAAGTCCTTACACGTGGCATCTTATTTGTGTAGTGTGTTCATTGTTTCGACAACTGGAAAACGAGGAGCGGAAACTCCAGCCCTCAAAAGAACTGTAATCATTTTCACAGTCGATGTCACAAGCTGAACAATGGAGTCCGACCATAGTTGTGAGGAACTTAACAATTAAGCAACGATAGATATTGGTGGTATGAGACACGCATAGGCATTACATGAATCAAAATATTGATCTATGAAGTCTAGAGAATGCTTAGAGCTATAATCTTTGATGCCGCCATGGAAGCCGCATGCTGTAGACTAATTTTTAGTGTATCGCTGATCTCTTTCTGACATAAGTACAACATATGTCCCAGCCTTTGATAGTCCGAAAACCAGGCTCGCTCCGCTCGGTGAAAGCTACATTGCCACGCAAACCCAAGCCCACTTCGTTCGCTAAAACTTTCATTGCTACGCAAACTCAGGCTTACTTTTCTTGCTGAAAAGTTGATTCGATAAATTAAAGGTATAATGCTGTGCAAGAATAAGCTCATTTCACTAGCTAAAAGGTTCATTGCTGCATAAACCCTTATTATTCGAACCCAATATCAGTCCAGAAAAAGAAGAAAAAAATTATCTGCTAATACAATCATACACAACTCCCCCTTCCCCTCAAAGAATATCTTAACATTCTGTTTGGAAAAAAACAAAATTAGAAGACCAGTACTATTTTATGTTAAAAGTTTTAGAGTTCTACACTTATTGGAAGTCATTTTCTATAAAGCCACAAGGATAGAGTCATATCTGAACTGTTTATTATTATATATAGCGAGTGAGAGAATAAACAAAAAAGTTGAAGCTATTATGTAGCTTGCATGTCAATTAAAACCAAAATTCACAATAGTTTTCATTAAATGAATTTTATAGAATACTTTCTACTCAAGTTTTTGCTGTTGAGGACTTAAGGCATATCCCTTTCGGAGATTTGTTCTTACAGTCTAAAAGGATTGAATACAATTAATTAATTTTAAAAAATTATTTTCGATAATTATTTATTTGTCATTTTTCTAAGAAATATGTGATTCTTCACTAATTGCGTTACATTGCTTATTTAAAAAATTAATGTCAAAATATATATTAACAGTTTAATTTCTCGCTAATCTCCAGCCTTTTTAGTTAGTTTGAAATGTCTGATTCCTAGATGTTTTCCACCATTAATGATGTATAGTATTCACCATCAAAGACTAAATTATTTTGAAATAACATAATTATAATGATATAAAGCTGTAACGCAAGGAATATGTTCTTCATTTGATATATACGGTATCCTTACCAAGAAACACACAAGAGAACAGATGCCGGAAAGAAGGGTATACAGAGCAACCATCTCCAGTTGCTCAGAGCATATGCCATCCAAGGTAAGAGAGCAGCACACGATGTCCATGAGGCAGCCCAAGTACACAGTACCACAGTTCTATTTGAAGGACCCGTGTATTCCATAACTGAAATTGAATTTTTTGTTAGGATTAGTAATTTTGAAAAATGACAAAACATGATGTTGAAAATTCATCTACACTGTCATTCATATGATAATTTAATATCTGAAGTTTATAATAAGGTATATTATAAGAATTATAACACTTATATATTTAAAAAAAGTATATAATTTCTTACAAAATGTTAAACAAATAATAAAATAGTTAGTTCTCGATTACTTGAAGACAAAAGCTCAATATTGAAATTTCTAGCATTCGACTGCTTTGAAATTAATGAAATTTGAATAATTTGTGTAAAGATATTCAGAAGTTTAAATGTATAAGTGCTCAAAATAAGAAAGAAAGGAATAAAGAATGCTTGTAAATTTATACTTTTAAGAAAATTCTTTTGATTTATTTAAGCATTTTTTACTTGAAAAGAAAAACTTTATATGTGTATTCTTGCACATATAAATCTATATAAAATAGCAAGAGTTAATAAAAATGTATAAAAAAAATTTTCACTGAACCGTTTTATGTATATAACCTTAAAAAAATATAATGAAAAAATGCACCAAAATAAGAAAAACATTGAAACACATGAAAACTAATATAATTTAAAATATATATATATTTGTGCAAGAGTTATTGCATTTTAATTTAAATAAAGAAATTGACAACATCCTGACATTTTAAAATCATTTGAATGTAGCTATTTTTTTGCAAAATAAACCAATCTTACCTATCATAAAAGATGTAGTTGATATAGTAGATATTCCAAAAGCGGTTAAAAATCGGGCCGCTGTGAACGTCATGTGATTGGGAGCCATTATTGTTCCCAAATTGGACAAAACTGATAGCAGCACTACCCAACAAAACGTCTTCTTTCGTCCAAGCCTGGAAAATAATTTATTGCTATGATTTTACAGATTTAAATAAACTTTAAATGTGACAATTACACGCCATAACTAATAAGAAAAATATTATTTAATGCACTTTCATTTTGGTCAACCCGGACGGATTTGGTTCAAAACGGATGAAAAATTACGGCTTCATTTTTTGAAAAATATCTATAAACGTTAAGTGTTACAATCCATGGGCATCACCTGAGAGGTGCAAGGGAATGCACTTGCACTCCCCTGGATTTTGAAATTAAAAATAATGTGAAAAAAATGGTATGGTTCACTGGAAATAGAAATATGTCATATATTTTAAAAGAGTCAATGGAATAGAAATTTAATACATAACTATTAATTCAAATTAATTTTAATAAATCATCCAGTTAAAAAGTCAAGGTTGAAACAAAAACAAAAATCATCGTTTCACACCCCCTTGGAAGACATCTGCAAGCCCTTGAAAATAATTCTACCGGTGCCTATGTCATAGTCAAACATAATACGATAGGACCATCATTTAATGCGTTTAACACCTTAAACATCTTTTTAAATATTTACATGATGCATAGAATATCATCAACAGAGTTCAGTACTGTAAATTTTGTTTCTTTTCTATTTCACAGTCGATGTCTGTCTGCATGTTAGGTTTAAACTATTTGAATGAAAAATGTCTCGTTGAACTTGTTTTTCCATAAATAATTGCATGAATATAAATTTAAACATTTCGAATTTTGGAAGCCATATTGCTCACATGTATCAGGGAAAATGTTAAAAATAATCCATTTGAATAGAAAAGTTAGTGAAACAATTTCAGAAATTATGACAATAGTATAATTCTACTTCGAAGTCATAATCACATAGATTTTTTATAATATTTGTGGTAAACTCTTAAATAAATGTTGAAGTCATTTCGATTCAATGTAGTAATTAAATAAAATCAGAATTTTTTTTTTTAATTCTAACCAAACTGCTAAACTGAAAGTTAGCAAATAAATAATAAAAGTGTCCAAATGGCGGTTGTAATAATTTTCCTAAATGACCATTTGATAAAACGAGACTTTAATTGGAATGAACTGTCAGTTATATCAGTAGAGAATACATTTAAAACTTTTTTAAAAAGCAAATATGCGCGATAAAATAATCTTAGATTTGAAAACAAAAATTCATTGAAAAACCTCGTAAAATAGTTTCAAGATTATGGAAAATATACACAATTTTCAATTAAGGCATGTTGTAATTTTTTTAAATTTATAACTAGTAAATAAAATACATTTCTTATTTTAAATAAAAAATAATAATAATACATCAAATACATCGAGTTGCAATTATAAAATTCCAAAGCTTGCTTTCGATTTGAGTTTTATATTTCCCATTAATACAATAATTAGAGAGGCAATGTTTTATTCATGAAATGTTGCTAATTCTATCTGCAATATCATACGCAGTCAGTTTTTTACCTTTTCTTTGAACAAAATACTACGTTAAAGCTGATCGTTTCACAGAAAATTATTTAACAGTTATGTAAAAGAAATTTAGCATATTGTTTTCTAAACATACAATGGCATCTAAGGAAACATCTGAATATAATTTTTAACATTATTTATAATTTATACATTATAATACATATTGAATATCTAAGTAGTAAAATTAAAGTACTATTCTTACTAACTAGTAATTTTCTCACTAAACCAAAGCAAAAAGAAACGAACGGCAGCTTTGGAATTTCGTCTATAACATCTACTACCGAAAGTCCCACCATCTTTTAATTAGATAATTAAGATGCATAGGATGTGTTCAAAGAACGTTTTGATGGCTGGTTCTTTCTTAGTGCGGAATTTCCATAAGCCCACTAAAGCTGAGACTTGAATTGCGTGATTTCACCAAACGCGGTTGCCGAGACTTAATAATAACCATCGTCTCAAGCTTGCGGCTATACAGTCAGCTCCAAAGTTTAGTCCGTAGTAATCTGCTACTTTTTTTGGCATTTCTCAAGGTCATTCTCAATCACCCATCTTTTGATTTCAATAGAGGGAACAAGTAACTGATTTTCTCTCGGTAGTTGTTAAAATTCGTATTGTTGTTCGATTGATGAAAAAAAGCGAGGCGACAATTCGATTTCCTCCAGGCAACGATGCGAAGAAAAACTAATTTTGTGTATAAGTCAATTTATTTCACATGAAACTTCGGTAGAAAGTCTATTATTTTCACGCTCTTTCTGAATCCTCATTTCTGGTGTTAAACAATAACACGCGGATTTCTAGAACTAAAAAGATCTTGATGCTGTGTAATTTCTTAGCCTAATGATTTAAAGAAGAATGACTGTCAGAGGCAAAGGCCTGGAATACTAATAATTTAACATATTTCAAGACGAAATAATGAGCCTTAACATTAGTACTATTTATCATAATGTTAAAAATTGATTAGGTAAATCATAGCACCAGTATACATGTAATGAGGAGATTATTTCGACTTATTACAATAATGAAACAATGATTAACTTGAGAATTGCTCATGACAATACGACTTTTGTAATTTATTAATATTGAGCACCTGCCTGTGGTTACTTTGTAATTTATAATATTAATTCAAAAAGAAGTGGCCTTTCAAGAAATTGTGCTTTTGAAATTCGCATCCGTATATCACCTTTAACGAACACCCTATACATGTTAGGATAATTGTCAGCAGATTATTTTATATTAGAAGTCACGTTAAGTTAATTGTCACAATTTTTGCTTTTAAATTTTTGAAAACGCAGGGTTTGCTGCTACCCTTTTTATAACAAGCCTACTCCGAAATACCTTTAGCTCTATTTTCCTGCGGTTTTGAGATCATAAGTCGAAGGAAAATTCTGGTGATATCATATTACAACTTTGGGGTTGGGTTTTGCGTGCGGGTTATTTAGAAACAGCTAATATAGGGGGAACTAGGGATACTTGACGAAATTTTTAGTTTTTGGGCGTTTAATTTTCATTTTACACTACTTATGGGTGAGTAAATGCTGTTTATTTATACTTCATTCAATATTACACTATATTTATGAATATTTTTCTGAAGTATTAATTGTAAAGGTGGTAAAATATGAAAGATAAAAAACCTTCAACTTGGGTCAAGTATCACAATATATAGGGATACTTGACCCATCCCTTAGGGATACTTGACCCATTTCTTTTAGGGATACTTGACCCATTCCTTAGGGATACTTGACCCAAGTCATATATTTGACAGTATACAATGTAAATTATAAATGCAACACTTTTACATAATAACAACATAACTCCCATTAATAAGTCCAATGTTAATACTTTTCTATTCTTGCTCAATAAGAACAATACTTTTAATTTTTATTAGCTACATAATGTAAATATGGTGTACACTTTTAATTTTTATTGTAGAAAGCACAAAATATTAGCAGTCTGAAAGCTATTTCTGTTCTAATACAAGTTCAAGAAAAAGAAAATAACTATTTATTTAACTGCAAATTTAAACTCATATTAAAACCCAAAATTTTTAATTATCATTTTTCATTGAAAACTTAGGTGGATTTAGAATAGCCTGAATTTGGTCAGGTTTGTGTATCATCAGGAGATTTGTGCATTGAACATTATATCTTTTGAAAGGAGAGTAAACTGATACACCTCTGGTTGGAGTCTGTGAAAACAATGTGCAGGGAATTATTATACGGTTAGCTCATGCAACATGTCGGTGGCAGGCAACGACATACAACTTTCAAGAATACCTATCAATAACAATACTTTTTTATCAATTTAACATCTTACATACTTAACAAAATGGTGTAAGAAGAGTAAAAAAAAAATCAATAAAACCTGTCAAATTCATTCGAATAGTATCCCTATCTTGGGTCAAGTATCCCTAATTCTACATTTATTACATAACCCTAAAATGCAAGCATTTGTAAGTAAGTGGATAGACACTATTATAAATGTAATTATAGCTAAAAGTATGCAAAAAAAGCTCAATTTAAAGAAGTCTTACTTTTAAACAAAAACCCTTTTCACATCAGCATTTATAACACGAATGCAGTATCTTTTGGATCATGAAAATTTAATTTGTGTTATAGTTTAAAAACAGATGCAAAGATTCAGTTGTCCATTTCACCATGTAGTTGCCTAACTGAAGGGTAAGAAGTAATACCACTTCCAATCAATAAAATCTTCCCAATTCCGAGAAAAAGGCATTGGGGCAAGTATCCCTAATGGTCAAGTATCCCTAGTTCCCACTAATGTATTAAGAACAAATCAAAAGCAAAAGTTCATGTCGATTAAATATAAATCCTTAAAAGTAGGTCAGTGATTTAAAATCGAATGGAATTCGGAGTCCAAAAAGGAATTTTAGTAAATATATGTAACTTTTATTTTTCTTTCCCGCTATGAACAGGATATCTAGAGCAGTTTATCTCCGTACTTATTATCATAATTTCGAATAATTTTTACTTGTAACAAGCGAAAAATTAAAAAAAAAAAAAAAAAAAACTGTTAGCATTTATTTTCGTTAGTGACAATCAACCCCGGGTTTTTTTTTGTGATAATCAGCCATGAGGATCATTTCACATACAAATCCTGATTTATCGGAAATAACAAATATCATTTTACCTATATTCAGTGTTAATGCAGAGTAACCTGATGTAATGCCATAGAATTACAAAAAAATATTTGAAATATTACGTTTTTCAATAGAAAAAAATGTATTCAGAATTAATGATATTGCTCAACGAATACCTTTATCCACCAAAACAGAAAAACACCAACAAAATACAGATAATTGTCAAGGAATCATGACACTACGAACACAAAATCGCAATAATGTAAACACTACATACGTTGTTTGAAACATAACCAATGTGTACAATGTGACCAAAGTAGTGATTGAGAGCTAAAACTTGACAACCTGACATAGTCTACCTTAGCTATGAATTAGATTTCAGAATAGCATTAAAAGTATGAACATGATAAGAAGATTCATTATTATTTATGTTATCATGTTATGAAGATTCATAACATGATCTGAAGATTCATTGTTATTTCACTTTCTAAGAAAACAACAAATGTAACAAAGTTACTAAAGGAAAACAATCACCAAGATCACATATTTTAACCTTCTTGATATATCTTAAGAATAATTACAAGAAAGTGAGACTGGAGTGAAAAAATAATAATTTTTTTACCATTAGATAAAACGCTTTCATTTTATCCTCATATTTGTTGTTTACCTACATGATATCAATATGTAATGTAAAAATTGGTACATTTTCCGGTCATCTTTTACCCTAATTATATCAGCAGAAATGTTCTTTCCATAATAAAATTGCCATTTGATAATGAATAGAGTAATGACAGTTAATGCCAGTTGATAATGAATAAAGTAATAATAGTTAATAAATAAATTATTAATTAAAATAAGGGGACCCTGATTAAAAATTCCATGTAGTGTATAAAAATATGTGCAAATATCAAAATACGTTAGTTCCATGTAAAATTATGCAAATATTACTCCAATATACATACAAACAAAACTACAATAATAATTTAACAATTAAATTATTTAAATACAGTTTTAAAATCTATATACTTCATTAAAATGAATGATAATAACAAAGCCGCATTTCATTTGAGCATGGGCGAGGCCAAGGAGAAAAAAAGAAGTGGAGAAAAGTGCTAAAATTAACAGGAAAAGGTATTATATAAATTTTTTATTATTCATTTGAACATAAAATTAATTCATATTGTTACGCAATTTTTTATCGAATTATAGTGTACATACATCTTTTTAAAGTTCTATTTACGTAAATTTATTTATTAGCAGTGATAATACAGGCTCAATGATGACAATGTCTAGGAGTTAAGCATGAAGTTTCGAGATCTGTAAGGCACGTTCTGGTTGCCAGATTGATTTTTCTGGATTTTCGGGAAAGTTTGCACACAAGGATATAAAAGATACAATACAACGGAATTTGAGTTAGTTGGAGATTTAGAGCAGTTTTGGAAGGAGCTCATTGCTTATTTTTGGGTATTTTTGCAGTCTGAATTATTGATGTGCTTGAAGTTGAACACACTGAAGCTTTTGTTAAAGCTGGATAGCGATATCAGGGTAGTTAAAAGAATTTTGTGTGAGCCTCTAAAAGGAATAATAAATGATCAGTTTCAATTTGTTACAGCTGTGTCACCTTTACCTCCGGAAAAAGTCTTAGGAATATCTGAAATTTGGCAGATAAATTCGATGTCGATGACAATGCATTTTATCAATTTTTGGGTCTGTAACTGTCACTAAAAAGTCGCTTTTACTGAATACTAATAAACCAGCTTGCCGTCATCCAATCGTGCTTAAATAGCATTCAATTGACCATTGAACTAACTCTTTCTTGTTTCCAAAATTTTTTGAATAAATAAATAATAAAATTGCTTTAATCAGAATAAATAAATGATATTTGGATGTGAGTGCATTCGCATTCATTTTAAATAATAAATTTTGAAACGTAGTTTGCCGCACATTTTGCTAATAGAAATGTTTTTGATATTGGCTCTGTGTTAATGAATACAAAAATTGACAATGCATTTACAGGATTTTTAGAAACTTTGTTTTTATGGGTTATATTTTATTAAATTTTTCAGAAGGAAAACAAATGCTCATTTTTGGAAATACTTGGTTTGAAAAAAAAACTTTATTCACCATGTATCCCTTTCAATGCGATCTGGTCTGTATTCTCTTACAAATAATCCTGTCAGTACCAAGGCATTTGAGGGTTTTAAAGTGTTTCATTTATGGACTTTGTTACCTATTATTTCATATTTTTACTACGAGATTGTTACATTAAATTTTTTTATACTCATTAAATTCATTGTAAGTCGTTTGTTTAGTTATCATATCAGTCATATCGTTAAATTACTTATTAAAGAAAAATACTGAATTAAAATGTGTGCTTCTGAAATTAAATTATACTTAACATTTTAGAACAAGATTGTAAAGTATAAAATTTGAATATTCCCTATTTGGATGGAAAAGAGTTCATTATTTTAATGTTAATATAAAGTCTTCAGATTACTTTGAAAATATTAATGTGATAATGTGTTTTTGCAATAAAAGGCGGATCCAGCAATTGTTTTTAGGTGGTAACAGGAAAGTTTTCATAATTGAAATTATTAATATATCTTATTTTTAACTAACAGGTCATGAAGAAGTCTTTTTTCACCTTGATGTACATTTAAATCAATGAAAACAAGTTCATTCGGCATATTTATCAATTCTTTTAAAATCCCATTTAAACAATTTGCTTAAATTTATTCTTTTATTACGTTACTTAATTGAATTCCATTGCTTAAATTTCAGAATGTTGGCATAATTGAAAATTTAGATCATAAATATGACTAACATAAATTGTAATTTAAAGCATAAATGTTAACAAGATACTTGTGATAAAAAAATAAATTAGTTAAATACCCTCAAGTATACTTGGGATATTCTGTAAATATCTCTGTTTTTGTGGGTGACAAACACATTTACATGCATAAAAATATTTTACTATTTCAATTTCAACAATTTTTCTTTACTTTCTGCTACCCATAAAATGAAGTTTTCCCAGCAATGCCAATTGAAAAGGTGCTGAAGGAATTGCAGGCCCTATGTCTGCATGTTAAACTGATTTAAAAACAGTGTCGTTGGTGACAACTCTAAATCTAGGCTTGTTGTAATTTTTTTTTCTTTAAACATATCCCATGAAATGTGTGAAGTTTTTTTATTTTCCTAGAAAGGACTGTTTTTTATTGCAATTTATTTAATTGATTTACATTTTTACGAGTTTGTGGCAAGAGAAATGCCGCTCCACCCACAAAAGTTAATATTGTGAAACCAATAACTGCTTAAATTATTTTAGCTCTTTTTTCCTTAAATATTTTTTACAGAAATTCTACAGAAAAACAATATTATCACGCATATATATAACTACATTTGGGGTCAGGGTCCAAAAAATGTATGCCCCCTACACTAGCCGCCTCCAAAAGCAAGTTCGGAACTTCAAATTTATTTTAAGAGTTTCATATTAAATACGGGTCATTTATTTTTAAGAGATACCATCTATCTCTCCTTTTGGCGATTGACATTTCTGCTCTATCTTCAAATTCATCCCAACATATCAAAACGGCCTATTATCAAGTTGTTATTCGTGTCGCTAAAAGAGCCGGGTCTCTATGACCGCTCAAAAGATTCAAAGCTAAGTCATGCAGTTGCTTGTAGCGCACGACTGAAGGCGAATTAATGAGCGAATGACCACCCAATGCATAATTCAAGTTGAGCAACTTGTTCCTTTCGAGTCAGCATTGACTGAAGTCGTGGAGATAAGATCTCGGCTTGGAGATCTGCAGTAACGGTCGTCTAAGCCATTGTTCTCAGATCAGATCCGTGATCAGAATTCTACCGAGTGGCAACTCGGATGTGGAAGTCTTCTGCAGATTTAGGAACTGCATTTTTCTCGACGAACCGAGAAATTACTTTCGAATTCACGGACTTTTGAAAGATTGGATTGTGAGTGAGAACAATCCCCTCGCATATTTTGTTTGTGTACATTGCAAATGTTTACAAAAGATCTTTTTCGCGTATTTCAATCACCCAAGTTTGTAACTGTAATCTTTTTTAGTGAAAAGAATATGAAGTCGTAATTGCAAGGTCAAGTGAGAAACTACGATATGTTTAACAAATCATTATTTGATTACGAATAGTATCGATAAAGAGGAATACATTTTCATGAATATTGATTTAAGTTCATAAATAAATTTACATTTGATAGTTTTCATTAAGAAACGAAAATTTATTAGAATATTTCTTCATTATTTCCGAAAAGTTTTATTATTTCAATAAATCAAAAAGGTAGAGAATCTAAAAGGTAGACTTAAAAAAAAAAAAAAATCGAAAGTGTTTGAATACATAGTGGTATGTAGTAAAATGAAGCCTGAATTTCTATTTCTGGGTAAATAAAAGACACATTTAAAAGAATATGTTTGAACTAAGCGTACCCAAATACTTCAAACTGATTAGAGTTGAAAAAGGAAGAGAAAGGCAAATATCATCTTTCTGCCATAGTCAACCCAAATTATTTAATTTGCAGGAAGGGCATCACTGACTATTGTTTGTTTTTTGTGTATTCTCACAAAATATTAACCGTTTAGTCCATTACTCACTTTTACCTTAAAATTCCCTCTCTATAGTCAGTAAATTTATATTACTTTCAAACTGCTTGTAGCACTTATTAATGTAGTAAGAAATAGACTAGTTTAAGCATATTTATTATCTAAACTGGAGCAAAAAAAAAGTCTAAATCCACATCTCTTAATTTTTGTTAATTTTGGGTTGAGATTTCTTATGATATTAAATAAACATTTTGCAAATTAAATTTATAAACTTCAAGTAAACTGTTAAAATATCCTTTTCATGCTATTTTAGTTTTTTTGTGTCCTTATATTTTTGATGTTTTGATCTTTAAGACTTTTTCTGCTGTGATGAAATTAAAAATGAATATGTAATCTATTTTTAAGATATTCCTTTCGAAGTGACATGTGGTTTAATTTGAGAAATTTAAACGTGCAAGATTGCTGTATCTAGACAGTTTTATTAATTAAAGGTTGAGTGATAAATAAAGAAAGCAATATATTGAACCTTATAATACCTCAGTAATAAAAGAAAATACATTTGTATTGATCGCTTATTGCTTATACTTATTTTGACAAATTAAAATACTTGTTTTCAAGAGTTAAACAATCTTATTTTATGAGTTTTACTTACTAGACTTTGATGTATCCTAAAAGCTAAGTTATTTTAAAATGTTTCTTGTAACTCATTATTTTGAAGTATTTTGCAGGCTTAACTCAAAATATTTCACATATTAACATTCTTCTGTTCTATCATGATATAGAATAGACCTTCCACTTTGTTTAAAGATTAAGTTTCAATTAATTTTAAAATTGTGATTGTAATTGCATCAAGTTTAGTAAATTAAATACGTTATAGTAGGGACAAGTTATTATAGAAACATGCTTTATAGTAGAAATAAATTGAAATTTTTTATTATTCACGTATATCTTTATTTATAATATTTTATGATAATAATACTACTTCAATGTTCTGGCAAAGAAATGAATTCAAATTGAAGAACAAAAATCCTATTTAAGTGATGTACGTTAAATATAATCATTTACTAATAATATGTATAAATAATGATGTATATACCATTGATAATAATATTATGAAATATGTAAAAGAGCTAATTTTTAACCCAACTTTTTATTTATTTTGAACAGGCATATTATAATACACATTTTAAGAATGTATCCCATTACTATTAATTATTTGTTTTACAAAATGGAGAAATTTATTCAACACTAAGAAATCTGAATATTTAAAAAATAAAATTCTTAATTTCAATATAAAGTTCTTATTTTACAAATATGTCTTGTCAATTTCTTAATTATATTTCATTTGTACTGTATAAATGCCTATGAGAGAATTGGAATTAGAAATGTATATTGTATATATATTAGAAAAGTATGGAATTAGAAATGTATATTGTATATATATTAGAAAAGTATGGAATTAGAAATGTATATTGTATATATATTAGAAAAGTATGGAATTAGAAATGTATTGTATATGTATGAAATGTATGCAAAATAATTATGTGCGTAATAATATATCGCAAATTGCTATTATTTTCCAATTATTATTTTAAACGTTTATCCTTTTGAAATAATTTTAAAGCGACTTAAGTGAGGAAATTTTAAAATCCTATGGAATGCTTTAATTTGAAAACTTTTCTCATGGCCGAAAACTTTTCTCAAACCGGGCACTATTCCTTATACAATATTTAACACCCAATCTAAGGCTACTTCTGAACCATATATATTTCGAGAATGGTTGATACTTGACAACATTTAATAATTTCCTAGCCTTCCTTTATAAATATGCGCTGTATAAATCCTTGTCTATACTTTTCTAGTTCTTTAGAGTTCATCAGACACTTATTAGTGTTTCCTTTGCCCACACCCACGTTTCGTTAACTTTTACAAAATTAGTTTTATACACAGAAATTTCAACTAGAAAACTAGAAAGAAACGTAACAAATCTTCTCTTTGACCCTCCGTAAACCTTTCGACAAGACCACCAGTTGTTGAATTAAAATTTCATCTTTTTTTTTTCTTTTTTTTTTTTTCGTTTCTTTTTTATTTTTTCCTTTTCCAAACAAGCCATAATGAGATCACTGAAGTGAAGAGACGTGTTACATTTTTATTGCTTTCATCGCTACTGAAACCACTCTTGCAAATTATTATTTTACTGCTTCTTTCTCACCTGTCTTCGATAGAAAGATTTACGATCAAATCATTTCGACTGTAGGTGGAAATAGGGTTTTTGAACCTAAAGATTAGGTATTTCATAGGATTTTGAAAAAATAAAAATCCTATTTTTTGGCTTGCTTGAATATTAGTTATCGTTGCACGTGGCCATTGCTTGAAAAGATATTTTTTTTGTATCTTTGCATTATCTATCAAGAAAGAGAGATTTCATAATCCTTTCAAAGTTTTTTTTTCTTTTAATTTCTTCTAGTTCAGTGTTCGTTACTAAATTTTTTAACTGAGATGCGACATGTTTGCGGAGCTCACATGCGGACCCAGGGGCATACTGACCATAAAGTTGTCCGGGTTGCAATCACCGCTCCGGTCAGTGTCTGTAAAAAATGGGCTGGTCCGGTACAAAAGTTTTTTTTTAGCACACTATTAAAAATTCTGTTCCATTTTGCTCCAAAAATTGGTTCCCATTTAGCTGCAACCAACATTTGGAGCTTAGTTTCACGATTTAATGGTGTTACGGTCCGAGGTAGTAACATTAAATCGTGAAACAAAGCACCAAATGTTGGTTGAAGCTAAATGGGAGCCAATTTTTGGTGCAAGGTGGATCCAATTTCATAACAATGTACTTAGATTTTATTTTTTTTTAGTATCCCATTTTTTAAATTTTTTTTTTTTTAAATTTCATTTTTTTCTCTTTCCCTAATATAAGTAATTGTCATCCTTAACATTTTTTAAAAGTCCAATGCAGTTAAAGCCCAACCACTGCCACCAGAATTAGAATTAAACTATTACTTTAATTTGAGAGATATAGTTTGTATATTAGAATTTGCTTAAAACTTCACATTAATTTAATATTATGCCTTAAAATGTATACATTACTAGTTGCCTAGCTCTTCGGTGTGGAGGCTCATCATTGTGTATAAGTCCCAGCTTTTGACACTTCTCGAACCAAGCTCGCTTTAAAAGCTCGCAGAAAAGTTAATTGCTAAGCAAACCCAAGCTCGCTTCACTCGCTAAAATGTCATTGATACGTAAGCACAGGTTTGTTGAAAGGTTCATTATTGCGCAAACATATGCTCGCTTCGCACGATGAAAAGTTAATTTTACTACGTAAACCCTTATTACTAGAATCGCTCTCTATCAAGTACCCCGTTAATACAATAGTACAACCTCTCTGAAAATATGTTAACATTCTGTTTTGGAAAAGCAAAATTAGTATACCAGAACTACTTTATTTTTAAATTTCAGAATTATCCGCTTATTGGAAGTCACTTTGTAAAGAAACTTTAAAAATTGAAAAAAAATTAAATTTTAATACTCTGCTTGTAAAAAGTACAATTAGAAGGCCAAAACTACTTATGTTTAAAATTTAAAAGTTCAACTATACCTATTAGAAGTCTTTTTGTAAAAAAAAAAATATATATTAAAAAACTAATTAAAATTTCAACATTCTGTTTGTTAAAAGCACAATCAAAAGGCAAAAACTATTTGTTTAAAATTTAAAAGTTCTACGAATATTGGAAATCACTTTTTACAAAGTCAGAAGGATAGAGCTACAAATACACAGACAAGTTTACTCAAAGCGGTATAAATAGTAGAAACAGAGCTAATATGATTTAATTAAAGTAATTATTAAAACTATTCAATTATTAAAATGAGTTGCTAAATGAAACGATTTAATTATTAAAACTAATTGTTAAATATAAATAATATTAATTTTGTATAATCAAAATTATTAAAACTAATTAATTATTGAAATTATGTTGTTATTAGCAATAATTATTAAAATTTGAGTAACGTTTATATTGGAAATTTGGGCAGGCATAAATCTAAAATCACCGGGCCGATGTTACGTCTCAGTACGCCCTTTCGCGGACCCCAGTTTTATACAGTAGTACATTGTATACAATATTAGATTAAAGTCAACTAAATATTCTAATAATACTTCATTTTTTGAGAATTGTATTAAATTGAAATTTTAAAATTTTCTAAATGAAAGTTCAATTTTGAGGTATATATATTTGTGTATTTCCTATGTATGAGTATGTCGATGCCTGTCAATGTACCTATTCAGAATACTTTTCATAACTTTATTTGTTATGTTCATTAGGCGAAGTTCCTAAAAAGGCACACAAATGTACTGCCCAGTTTTTATAAAAAACCTCTTATTTCTTGAGGTTACTTAAAAGTCCACATCAGCTTGTTTGAAGGAAAATGATTTTCTTAGAAAAGATATGCGTTTTAACATCAAATATTTTATAATTGGGAAATTAACAAAGATAATAATTTTTTCTGAATGAACGAATTAAATGCTTATTAAAAAGGCGTTTACTTATTTGACTATCTTTCCTTAGATTATACTTCATACATTCCCTGAATATAAAATTTCTATTCCAATCACATACACTAGAAATGAAAGTTTATTTCCAAGTGTACATCTATTACTCCTTCCTCAATTTAAATAGAAATTCTAGATACTTTTCTATGATAGAATAACCGTAGAAGAATTTTTTTACCATAAAAAAAGCTGTGGCGGATTGGATGCGGGCCGTGATAGGGCGAACGCTTTGTAATTGTATACAATCTAGCTAGACTACATTGTTAAAAATTGTGTTGTCTTTAAATAGTTATTTTAATTTAGTAAACGCATTCCTTTGTGCAGAAAGGTTTCAAACGTGCAGAAAAAAAAATTACAAACGTTTATATTTTATAATACTTTAAAATGTGTTTTTTATGGTACTTATTCGAAATAACCACACATAAAATACTATTTAGAATTTTGGTTTAGCTTCAAAACCGGCTTTACATCAAATTAGTTTCAAAAGCGGCAATCTGAGAATTCTTTTTCAATTATCCATGTAAAAATTTTGTGGGATTTTTACAACACCATAGATGGTCACAATAAAAAGATTAGATTTTAAATTTATATTTATTAACACAGTGAAACTTTTTTTTTTTTCATTCTTATAATTTTCTTTCTTTCAGCTTATTGCCAGTTTTAAAACTAGAGCAGTTTTTAATTTTTTATATGTTAAAAACTGATGAATTTAATTCTAAAAAATGCATATTTTGTAGAGAACTAAATTTTTTTAGTTTTAAAAAAGAATAATACAAAAAAATAAGCTTATCCATTACCCTCCTTTTAAAATAAATTTACGTAACTAGTACACCTATCAGCATTTAAATGTGGTAAATACATACATTTAAATTAAAACTAACCTAAATTTTCTATTTTTATTTTTTTAATAACTCTTTTTTTGTATCGTAAAAGATGATGTTAAGGCTATCAGCACTTCGTACTAAACGATCACTGTCCTATAAATCTATTCATATAATGAGAATAAGGTGTGAAAAGTGGTTGAAGAATGAAACTTACCTATCTGTGAGGCATCCAAAAAAAAGCTGGCCAAGGATTGATCCAACCCAATAAAATGTATGGACAACGTATACTCTCCATGCATTTTCACATACCCAATCATTCTGAAAGAAGAAATAATTACGAATTATTCACTAATCATGAACAACATCAATAACAAAACACAGATTCGTTGAGATTTTTTTTTGTTCCATTCGGGTGTGGTACAGATATCATTTCTCTGATCTCTTCAAAAACTTCACAACGACCGGTATAATGACGATGTTTTTATTTCATGATGGATTGCTGCCGACCAACTTCATGGGAGGGTCAAATGGTCTAATGGCCTTCCTTTCTCTAAAGATATAGAATGGTCTTTGGAGTGGCGACTTTTTGAATACAGTAATAAAAGTGAAAGCATTTTGACAACACTATTACAAAAGGAATTTCATTTCGTCATATACATTGAGGAATGAGGGTTTATAAAAAGTTCTTTGCTGGGTATTCCCTTCAACCGTATCTGATTTCTTTACTATCATTTGTGCTTTTCTTCATTAATATAAAAGCATTAATTATGTTTTTCATTAAAGTGGTTTGTAATCACATATGCATAGTAAAATCTATTTAATTAATTTGTAAGTTTATTTTAATCCTAAAATGCATGGATTTTTATTTTTAACAAATAAAATTTGAAATCAACCAGTAAATGGGTGTAGCTAATGAGAAAAGTTTTTTTAAAAAAAGCATAAAAATTGTGCATATTGATGTATTTTTACATCTAAAAAAAAGCTATATTTTTCTTGCATAAATATATCTGTATATGCAAAAATATTATTCGTTACTCTTACCTTGTTTCTCACCGAAAACAATTTTTACTGTATGTTTTTATGACTTTTTATGTAAATAATCGTAATTCGTAACACCCGCCGAAATTAAATTGTACTCAACCAACAGCATCCCAACAATAAAAATTGTCACAGATAAAGAAATAAATTGTCAAAGATTCTAGTTGCGTTCGGAAACGACAAAATAGTTTTGATAAAATAAAAATAAAAAAATCACTATGCAAATGTTACAATATAAAGAGATATGAGGTTTTTTTTAAGGAATGTAGACAATTGGCAACAATATGCATTTCAGGGTTAATAGAACTTTGGAAAATTGTACTGTATGATACCTCACAATAATGTTAAATGTTTCTTAACCCGTTACAAATAACTATTCAAACTGAATATTTTTTCTTAACACCTGTGTAGATTAAAATATTTTCATGCAAATTGAGTGACATACAGTTAACATTTTCTAAAACAGTTCAAAATGAAATAACAAACATTTTATTACATATTTAAACTGTTTAAATATTTTGATTTAACTTTAAAATAATATTCTATAAAAAATTCCTAAGCAGATACTTTCATAATATTTTATTCAATGCCCTGAAACAATGTATTTTAAAATAGGTTAATATAAAGGTAATGAACTATTAAAAATATATAAATATCATTGTACTTCGGTAGGCATTCGATTGCCTAGACGGTTTTAAAAGAGAAACAATCTCAATTCCAAATTACTTTTAAGTGCTTTAAAAATTTCGTTAAAGTTTCATATTATATAACTCTAATTAAGATGTAATCTTTTAGATTTACACATGAAATTGTTGAATTGAATTTCTTCAAGGTTGAACTCAGAATCTATCATGCGATAAATTTGAAAAGAAAACCTTAAACATTATGATTATAAAAATCACATGGATTATAATCATCCTTTTTTACGAACGCATATGCTGTCATTTATTGAAGGTGTTGACAAACCCATTGCATTGCATTTACATATATTAGCTATTATACTGGTTCAATATTATACTGATTATTCTTAGACAAAAGGACAATTACGTTATCGACTCAAATAATCAGTTTATGTTGTTGCTCCCGTCAAGTTCTGTTTCGTAGAAATAGTTTCTAGTCATAAGAACTGACATGTTTATTAATTATTTCTTACTTATTCATTACTTAATCAATTACTTTATTAGCATCACTTTTATGAATAATCACCCGTACTTTGACCTAAATGATCGTCTAATTTCTATTCATAAATACCGAGTATATTTTTTATTTTCAGGTTATCGTAAACCAACTGCACTGCTTTCACCCCCCAATAAAAAAATTTCCCTCCGATTTCTTCTCAATCAATATGAATATCTCCCACCAAATGCTTAGTTATGAGATTATTTTTTCCAGATTACTTTTATTTAAATATCCATGTTAAATATTAAGATTAATTTCTCGAAATGATTTTGAATATCATCTGGTGTAACCTTATATGAAACTATAATGATTAACAATTAGTCCATAAAATGCTAATGATAACTGACCCCAGTAGCACAAATCCACTGACCAATATCAGCTCGATACTAGCCAATCCCGATGTGAACCGTTGCAGATTGGCCGTTGCTACGGATCTTGGTCAACCTCATCCAGTACAGGATAAAATATACTATTTGAATGTTGATGCAGAGTTTTAAAATTTCAATATAGTGCTATAAAAAAGGATGAAAGGGTACAAAATATGTTTTGTGACTATTTTGACATGTTTATTTTTTAAAAATCGTGTATTTTGGAACGATGCACGATATTCGGCATGTGGTGAGCCCCTCCCAGAATCCCTTTTTCCGACATTAGCCAATACCTCTGAGCTACCTGGGAATTAATAAAAAAAAAAGATTAAAAAAAAAGCATCAGATAGAAAATAAAAAATCATCATATGCATTTAAGATTAACGTTTATTCTGAGCAATTTTCTTTTAGAATTATTAATTTTTAAATATTTGACTAAATATCTTTAGTTAATAACACACAGATAAATTTTTATAATAATATAATAAAGCTATGAAAATTTGTATTTAAAAATTTTGTTTAATAATATTTTAATATTTATGAAGCCTAAGTTTTACAACAAACTCGTTAACAATTAACAATGAGCACCTAACCGAAAAATAAAATGGTTTCAATTTAGGCGATATAATGACAAAAACTCGAAAAACTAATTGAAAGTTGAGGAACATTCATTTGCCTATTCCTGAGAAAGGAATGTAATAGTTCAACGAACGAAATCATTACTCCGTGTTGTGCGTGATTACAGACATGATAAATCACGAATTCATCTTCCGAAATGAGGTAAAGCATTTGTTACACTGGTTACTAAGCGATGAAAATACACTTTTTCGGTGTGTGTGAAATTGAAATTGTAACCTATTACAGAGAAGGATCATTTCTATTCTAATTTATCACTTTCTTTCTTATAATTATTGCTGTACATTTGTATACATGGGCCATAATGGACTTTTTGTGTTCTAAGTACATAAAATAATCTAGAATGTCCAGATGCTATTTTTATCTAGAATATCCGGATGCTATTTTTTTAAAGTTAACTATTTCATTAACCTTACTACATTCTTATAATATTTATTTCATAATTGCATCTTCGTACCAAGGATGCGAACAATGCATTTATACACCGGGTGTCCCAGAAATTACTTTTTATTTTTAAAAAATAACCTTTCAAAAACATTCGAAATATTTTTCAACCCCCCTGTGAGTATTTTTTTAGATAATCAATATAATTTCAATTGATTTTCGGAAACATTCATTGACTTCCCAATAAACATAATAGTACTTTCAGTCCCCTCTTAGTTACTGGTTTTTAGATATTCTTTTTAGAAATAAGTTGAAACTTTTGGTACAACCTGTAGATGAAAGAAACATGACACATTATAAAAGAAATTTTATAGAATCTTTAAACCAAAGATACTTTATTTTTGTGTCGATACCCACTATAGATATATAAAAAGAAATTTAAATGTCAATGTCCCAAAAGAAGTTCAATTTACATATATAAGATTCTTGATAAGAAGATAAGATGTGAAGTTTCTGCGGGTCAATAAGCCATATAGTTTCAGTTCTTGCAACATTTAAGTTAATTTAAAGCAGTGTTGTATATATTTACCCTCAATCACTATTGTTTCTAAAACTGGGAGTATTTTACTGGACAATGCGCTTTGGTATCTTCAGCTATCTAATTCTCTTGTATCTTCAGTTCTTAGCAGTTCAGTTTTCAAGCTGCACTTTCATAAAATTTAATTCATATTTCATTATTTAAACATACATATACCCTACTAAGAAAGAATATAAAGCATTCTAATTGTACGGTGTAAACAGATAGTAAAGTAGTCTAATTTTGAAACTTGAAAGCCATTACGCCACTATCAGTGTATCTTTGAAACACAGTTTCATCTGTAAGGACTTTTCCATTCCGAAGAATTTAAATCAATGGTTTATAAGGTTAAAAGCCATAGATAAAAATGCTCAAATTATTCATTACAATAATACAGTAAATAACTTAAATGGATTATAGTCATTAGGTATTAAGTGCCTATATCAATTAGAGGTTTTTGAGGTTAGTACTTATGCAAGGACAATTTCGTATTACCAATGTATGGCAACTCATGGTCTTAAGAAAGAAAAGCAAAAACAATATGGCCAAAGGTCTTTAACATCTTCAGTTGCCAGGCTGTTTATTCATAAGCTATCGTGTTCAATGGACATTTGGTAGCTTCATTCAGTGAGAATAACTTTTGATCATCAGATTTTATTACTGCAGGGCTTTCGGCTGAAAATTGTGCTTCCGTGCCAATATCGTTAATGTGTTACAATGTCGTATTGAAGAAAATAAGTTGCTCAAATCGAAGAGCCTTGCGTGAAGCGAGACGTCTGACTTATCGCAACTGAAGCAGAAAATGTTCGCAGCATGTGGATCTCATGAGGTGTCAAAACAGCCTCCAAAACTCAAAAAATGAAAATTTTGTGTAAACTTTTATGTACAGCGCGAAAAATGGTTCACAAGTTACTGAATACGAAAAGAATAATTTGAAACTGGCTAACAAAAACAAGAAATTATTTCTTCTTGTCGACTCAACTTATACAAATTTAGGATTTAGCATTATCCTCTTAGAAATATATGTATAAAACAGTTTAAATGGAAGACTGTCAACCAATAAGCCATTAGAGTAGCCTCTTAATATGTACTTTATATCAGCCACGTTTCTACACTTAAATACACATTTTTGCCTCGACAGCTGAGTGCACTTCTATCCATAGTCATTTTAATTCCAGAACCATGTCATCTGCCAAGAGACTTCAAATGAATAAAACGAAACTGACAGCAAATTTTCAAATCAAACTTTTTGGTTGTTCAGGGAACACCTCTGTACGTCCAAAAACTCTATAACTATCCGTTTTTGACAATTAATCTGGACCGGAGGCCTTCAAGGGTGTGGCAGATAACAGCTCACGTTCATTCACTGTTAATCGGATTGTGACAGCGCATCAGATATATTATAGCTTCAGGTATCCTATAAAGATAGAATCAGGAATCCTACTTGCATTTCTACATGACAATCAAAAAGATCTCGCTCATATGAACTGTCATGCCAAAATAATATGAAAAAAAACAACCCAAATCAACTTTTTATCACAAGTTTACTTTTACTTAGGTTATGAAAATTCAACAGTCCTTTTCAAGAAAGCATGCAATTGAAATCAATTCAATTATTGTTATGTGTTGTTGAAAACTTCAGTTTTGAAAAATTATATTAGCAGGAACTTCTCAGGTAGCTCATTTCTTCAAAACTATGCTTGAAAAACCAATAAATATTAAAAATTTCATCGTTCCGATGAAAATTTTTGAAGAGATATGTTTGCTTCTTTAAGTTATAAATAATTGATATGTTATTCTAATGGATTTTACATAGCCTAAAAAATTGTTAAATTATAATTTATTATGATAAAAATTTCCAACAATTATTTATTATTAAACCAAAATAGCTTTCGTTCAGAAGATTCACTATTTAGCATATTATCGACTTATTTATGTTCTATAGTATAAAATTAGCAATATTTGCCATATAATTATTATAAATATTGAAACATTGTGTTTCAAAGTTAAAAGTCTTTTACGTTATTATTTGTTTATAACTAAAACCTTATTCTTATTTTCTTAAACTCCCTATGAAATATATTTGCATATTTAAAACTTGCATAACAAAAACATTTATTTACTCTGAACTTTCTAAACGTATATTTAATCATTCTAATCATAAATTTAAAGTCTAACAATTTTTTTTAGTTTATAGTTTTTGTGTTAATATCGTCAAATGGAGGTGCAATGTACTTCACAAATTTGTGATGTATTTGAATTTGAGAAAGAAGCTGAGTTAAAAACGTTGCATTTAATATATTCATCTTATAAATGTAGAATTTTTAATTAAATTTAATTAAAATAACTCCTTTCTTGTCTATTATTTATTTTCTAATTTCAATCCATACTCTGAACATTTAAAATGAATGTCAAAAAACGAAGTTCGAAGAAATTGGTCATCATATATAAAATTTTCCTCAAAAAAAAAAATACCACAAACTTTTTTCAACTATAAAAAGAAGGTTAAGTACATCCAGACGTGAACACTTTGCGAAACCGATTTAAATCTCATGATGGGGATACATTACTTGAAAAAACATCCTACAGTAGTCCCCTGATATGGCCATTAAGCAAAAAAAAATATCCAATACATTCTCCATTAATGCTATCGGAAGGCATTCTCAGCATCAGAG
The DNA here is from genome assembly GCA_963978545.1 of Linyphia triangularis. Lineage (NCBI taxonomy): Eukaryota > Metazoa > Arthropoda > Arachnida > Araneae > Linyphiidae > Linyphia > Linyphia triangularis. Next base: position 80,193,329 of record OZ021721.1, on the reverse strand, counting down.
TTTCACATTTGAAACGAGAAAAGCAAGCTGCAATATTACCATAAAAGTAGTACCAGCGCAGCAATTGAGACGAAATGACAGTTTCAAAAATAAATAATAAATAACTCGCAATGTAAGCGAGAGAAATGGTTTAAAAAATGTCGAAGGAGGATGGTATGTTTAGAAGCGTTAAACATTGACATTAGTGGACGAGTCCAGTGAATGAAACTGGGTGCATCCAAGCGGAAGAATTGGATGTTTTCCTATGCTCAAGACCCATTGCACACACTCAAATTATATACTAAGTTAAAGAAAATAGAAAGAATTGATAGGATGAAATTCATGCCAATTTTGGTTTATTTGCAAGTAAAAAAAAGAAGCAACTGATAATATGCTTCGCCACGTAATTGTGCCATTAGAAGGATCCTATTCTTCACATAGAGTCGGCTACTTTGTTTTTATTACTGAGTACATTTTTGGAAACTGCAGATGATTTCGGAAAATATTTTTTTTTTACCTGTGTGTTTTTAGATAGGCTGTCGATACACATTGTCTTTAATAGTACTATTATTTGTTTCTATAGTAAATGAACCGTTTCATGTATTGCACTTTAGAAACATATTAGGAATGTATGCAATAACTGAAAATTAGAAATATGGCGACATTTTCAAAAGGAAATTGGGATCATTCACATCAAAGCAATTATTTTTCCATAATATGCTTCTTGTTTGCAATATTTTACTGAATTGGTCTATATGTGTCTAAAATATGACATTTATTTTAATGCTTATATGTTTTCAGTTTGCCATATTGGAATAAAAATCACAGTTTTAAAATAACGATTGTGTTAATGGCTCTACCTTGTTATTGAAGATTTTCTTGAAGAGGCAACTCTTTTATATACTTTTGTATTTTCAGTAACATTGAAGTTATTTATCAAGGAATTTACAGGTACTAATGCAAGATTAACAGAAAGTTCTTTATATTGTATGTTTTTCAACTCAATGTTTTTGACATATACAAATAACTTTTGGGTAGTGTGATAATCAATTTGTGCAAATTTATACAATAATACCAGGTAAAAATAAATAATATGTTTTATGTGGTTCAAACAAAATAATTAGAAGATTTGCAATTTGCATAATTTGATTCTTGAAGATTACTTTTGCTTTCTTGAAGATTGCTTTTTCTTAATTTTAAAGATTACTTCAGGAAACTGCACAATTATATTGAGCTTCTGTAAATGAAAATAATACTTTTTGATCAATTTAGCATTATTTACTTTAACACTTAGGTTAATCGCATTTAATATTTTTAGGGGGGGGGAGGGGAACTTGCGTATTATTCAGTCGACCAATTTTGACAACTCCTAAATGGTTGCCAAAAGACACCTTTTGAGCCGATAATGGATAGCAATGGTATCGCTACAATCTATGCAAACCTTAGACACTGAAACCTTTCTTTTTTGCTGAAAATGGTCAACATGATAATACGTAAGTATCATTTAAAGTTGAAAATGGGTCCACTGATTCTCATCTAATTTACGATGTGGTGTATCAACTTCCATTTATAAATAATAATGCACCAACAAGGGTCATTTCAAAATACACGACAATATATTTCAAAAGTTCCTCACCAAAAACTAGTAAAAGGAATTAAGCAAAAATGAATATTGTCCTGATTTTTACACAGTTTACTAGATTTCCAAATTTGAGGTAGCATCAATATGACAAAATGGAAAAAAAAAATATTTTCTATAAGATAATTTTTTGATAATATTAATTGTCTTTTATAAACACAGATAACCTCGCATTGCTAGGTACTTTTTTAATCAAGCATTACATTTTTCTCCTCTTTCATTTCTGCTTTGTATTTATTCCAACTGTTTAATTTGTAATTTGCATTTATCATCAGTGTTTTATTAAAGAAATAATTTTTTCTGTCTACAGTAAACTGCTACTGATTAATTGAAAATTGTTTTAAAGAAAACCTTAAATATCCCGATTTTTTACATGCTATTGATTAATTCGTCTGAATTCGTCTTATTTGAAAATAAGTGTTCATAAAACATTTTTTTCTAATTTTTATATAGGGTTTTATTATTTTATTGTTATTCTCTCAATGTCTTCATAAATTGACTTCTATAGTACTTCGTAATGAAATTTCTGTTCATGGATTTAAAAAAACGGCTGGAGATATTTTTGCAATGTACTGAATGAATACTCACGAAATTTTGAATCAATTTTCATTAAAAAAAAATAGAAGCCTCAAAATTTAGAGTGGTCCTAATTGATGCACTTGCTTACCTTTATAAACTTCTTTCAAAAGCCCCTTTTGGAAACCAACTTATTTAAATCTTTAGCAACGCAGATTAAAATAGTTTTTTTATTTTAATAATTTAGAATTGTCATGCTTGTCATTTTATTGTTCATAACTAAATTAATAACAGATTTATTTTTTCGCACTATTGTCGTAAAAAAGACAATAGTATTCAATAATGGATGTCTGGTGTAGCATTGAGAGTGAGAAATACAGTTTGAGTGAAAATGGCAATGGTATGTTTGAATTGGCAACGGCACTAATTCAATGATGCATTCTTGAATTCAAAATAGTAGTTTGTGAGACTTAAAGCTAAATATTTCACGATTACCTTAATCAACAATATAATTTATCAAAAAAATTCAAGTCTAGTATATTAGCTATTGTTTTTGTATAATCCCACAATTTTAGAATAACCCGAGTCAATTTAAACGTCGAAAATCGTGCAATTAGCAACACATTTTGCAAATTCAGATTTTTGGATACTCAAAACCAAACAATGACGTTCGTCTGAGAAAGAGACTAATCAAAAACTGACTTTATGAACCCAGTAGAGAGTTCTCAAGGAAGCGCAATTTCTAATAATACGAAATGAAATTCATATATTCTACGAATCCTCCGCTTCCTCATCTACCGAAATGGAAAGGATTCGCTCGTTTTCACTGAACGTTCCGAATTCATTGAGATGCGCTGGGAATTGATGCATAAACAAGTGGGGAGGATGTGTTATGAATTATTAACTTTGTTTCATGCTCTCAAAAAGTACATCAACCGGTCACTGAGAGACGAGGCTCAGATGCTTCCAGAACGAGTTTTTCAGCCAAGAGGAGTCGGCTACTCAAACAGATCCGTCCGATTCAACACAGAAAATGACACTGAAGGAACTATTTGTCAAACCTTTAAATGTCCACATTCCACCCGGTCCAGAATTGTCTAGCGTGAAATTTTCTATTTTATTTGAAGATGACAGTTGAATGCTTTTTGGAGATATGTCGAAATTCATTTGGCTGAAACAATGCACTCTTGAAGACACTCCTGAAAGTTTTCTTTTCATTTGACAACGTCCATATACATTTTGATACATTTCATGTTTTTTTAGTACTTGAGTTCTTTCTTAAGAAGTCTATAGGTCACGAAAATGACTTGTTTGATGTTTTGTTTAGATGATATGTCGATATTCATTTAGGTGTCTGCAAGGCTCCAGCTTGGCCAAGACGCTCCTATACACTTTCTTGCATTTGTTGTATTTAATAAAAACGTTGTTCTTTTTCAAGAATTCCCTTAGTTGCGTAAAATATTTCTTACATTTGTTCAAAGTTTTCTTTTGGAGAGTCAACGTCTCCTTGATTTAAATGATATTCATCATTTATTGACATTGGAAATATTTTTAAAATTTAGAAGCGTCATACATGAATATTTTATTTTGTCTTAAGATGAAATTAGATTTATTTGTGTCCATTTGTATTTTCCTTTAACAACTCTCATAAGATGATAATTGGGAGGGTTTTTTAATTCATCTCACACTTATCGCCATTTAATAGTAATTTATTATTAATGAATGAAAAATCTTAGCAAATATTTTTTATTAACTTTAGAGTTTAAATATATTACATATAAGATCAATTCTTTTCAATCATTTAATCATCATTTACTTAGGTTTAAAAACTGTTTTTAATTAGTCACACTTTCAAAATTTAATTTTTATTGCAATTAGATACATTACGATTATGAATATACGTAAAAAAACATGAGCATTAACTTACGAATATTGGACAATAAATTAAAAAAATTAATACAACCATTAAGTATTATCAAAATTTATTGTACAAAATTTTTTATAAATCTTGTGTATTGCTTTATTTCTTTTAGTTTTTCTCAATTTATGATTTAGGTATTTATATTCGGTATGCTTAGAAATTCTTTCGACTAATATATCATTTTAAGTTCTTCTTGACTTCGTCTTTGTGTCATTAGTTCAACTTTCAGATTCCTATTTATCCATTAAAACAAAGGATATATCCCATTTTGATGATTCGACGGTGTCAATGACCAAACAATAGTTACTTTAATATTTGTGGAGTGAATAAAATTGCTTCACGTTATAAAAATTACATTATCTTAAAACTCATATCTGCCTAATACTTCACGGTGGTGAAACGTAATTCTTATATATTTTCCATTCTATATTTGGAACATAAAAAATGAGGAGACATTTTATCCTGTTGTTTCTTAAGAGTCTTTCTTCTATAGTCTTCTTTCTATAATTATTTTACATCCTTATATTCATTTCTGTAGACGCGCAGATTATACTAAAAATCGTGCATATTAATGTTATTATAAAAAGACAATAATATAATATACTTTACAGAATTATTATTTTAATTCTTGTTAAAAGGATGCATTTTACAAATTGTATATATAAGTAACTGTAATATTGTTTTCAATACTTCTTATTATCGACTTTTAAAATAAAAAAAAATAAGTATTTCTGTAGCATATATCAATAAGTACCAAACTTAAACTATTTGAATTACTTCGGCTACAACAATTTGGCAAGCCAATCCTTCATTTCAAACAATTGTTCATTTTTATATTATTCAAATGAGTTTTGCAGTTGCGACAAAATATAAGATGCATTGCTACTTGCTGAAAAATGAGAACAAAATAGCATTGTATGACAAAAATAAAACTTTAGACTTAGTAAGCATTGACACTTTTATTTTGTGCCGAAAATTATCAAAAATCGTTTCACTATTACCTTTGAATATATTCGCATGTCTTCTTCATAAGTATTTGTTAAATTGTCTATGTTTTGTATGGCCCAACAATAAATTAGAAGTAACTCATTTTTTAAAGTCACTTTGGCATAACAATATTCAAATATGATTACTTTTGACATTTGCAAATTGGCAATATTTTTGAACTGTCAGAGTTGTAGTAATGATGTTCTTAGGGCAATAAATATCTTGATATTTACGATAATGTTGTGCTTCTGAGAAGCAAAGTACACACGTTATTTTACTTTTTCATTTCTTTTAATTATCTGAACCTTTTCTTAAAAAAAAACCTTTAAGGCGGGTAACCATTCCATACAATATGTTTTAAAAGTAGCTTTGAAGAAAACGTCTCGTTTCTTTTTATACTAATAAAGAAAGTATCTAAGTGCTCCTTGATAGTAAATAATCCTTTTATTTTACTGGCTCCCTTTCTAAACACAAAATAGCTTTCAATTCTTAAGTACATTTTTTGTGGATTAACATAAAAATGTTAATGTGTTCTTAAGAAAGCTCACTTTTAAGATCACGATAACGGCCTAAAAGAATAAAAAAGATACTGGTATTGTGTATTGATTTTATCATGTTTTAATGACTTCTGACCCCAGGTTTAGAACCAGATTTTTAAAACTTTCGCGCCATCCTTACTTTGGGAATGTAAACAGAGCAATAAAAACCTCGAAGAGGGTAGCGTTGAATACAGAAATCATAAAAACAGTGGGAGCCTTTCTTTAAGAACTTGCTTTCTTTGCTCTGTATTATTTGATTTTCATTCAATTGTTTTAACAACGGGCATGTTCAAATGATAAAAGTGTTTTTGAAACTTTTGATCTGTGTAGAGAAATCAATACAAGACAACCTTTTTTAGACTTTTAAGACAGTATTTTCGATACTTTATTACCGTATAATTATTTAAATCTAACTATCACGTTCGAAGTTCGGATGCTATTTAAGATCATGCAGTTGTTTGTGTGAGTGTTTTTAAGAAATTGTAAAGAATATTTTGTATAATATTTAGTGTTTTATACCACAACGATAATGAACACTTATGGAATTACTTTAATGTCTATCCGTGAGAAACATTAAAAGTGGAACGGCGGTCTTGTTGTAAATTCTATGAACAAAACAACTAAATAAATTTTAAAAAAAAACTCGTTTCCTACTCTTATTGCGAAACGAATAGACTTCGGCAGTATTGATGGTTTCCAAGAAAGTTATTTTTTGGTTGTTGAACATTATTTTGGAAATATCCCACATGAAAAGAAGTTAAAATGTGTTTTCACTATTTCAGCTTGTGATAAACAGCTACTATAAAAAATAATCATTGGTAACGTAAACTTTCTTTTAAGTTTTTTAAAAAAAATTGGTAACTTGTCAGATATGTTACTTGCAAAAAGAAAAGAAAAGCTGCTAAGAGTGAGTACCCACCGCTTAATATTCGTGTAAAGAGCACTCAAAATGTAAATAAATACTCACCTTTGGCCGTTTTTATTCATTTTGTTATTGATGGGATTTTGTATTTTTTCATATTGAGGTTGAAGTATTAGACAATATTTAAATTGTGCCACAAGTGGGTATGGACAGGTCTAGTGCTCCATGCATGAAAATAAGGTATGTAAGTACTTTCACTAGATCGTAATTTTTATTATATTTTGCCTGGTTTATTTATCGATGAATTATTAATGAAAGAGAGGAATCAATGAATTTAAACACAATTAAGACATTAAAATGTTTTATGTAACGCAATATTTCATTTGCATTATTCTTACCTACTAAATAACGTATTAATAAAAAATACCTTCAGTTTTAGCTTGTTATTTGTTTATTAAGAAAACTTTAAATACATAGATGGAAGTGATTGTCATCAGTCAAAATAACCCTCTTGAGAATATTTAAGGTGATCGGTAGATCGGTTCATATTAAAATTTACAATGGTATTCTTTGTTTTCAAATAAAATGCAAGATAACTATTTAATTGGGAGGATTCAATGCAAAATTGATTTGCATTGAAAATATAATGATTATTCTGAAAAATTCACGGCATGGACAAAGATTGTAATATTTAAAATAATTTCAGCATTTTGAGGACTCTCACTTTTTTAAAACACATTTGCTTTGCAAATCAAATGAAAAATAGCAGATTTTTAGATTTTCATTAATAAATTATAGTTTGCAACTGTAAAATTACGTCTATGCTTATCTTGAGATTCAACTGTTGCTATGGAACTTAATGTTTACAATATTTTTGTTAGCGGACTTCTTGGAGAGCCCCTCGAAATAGAATTTGCGTGTGGTAGCTTAACAGGTCATAAAAAGAGCTCCCGGAAATCCCCCTCGACATTCAAGTTTTCACATCAAACTCGCCAGCTGAAGCCTGCAAAAGAACACATAGGGGTGACACTAAGACAATTTATGGTCCGCCATTCAAAATAAAAATACCAGAGGATGAAGGTCCTTGAAGAGCCCTGACTTGAGTGCCTGACTCACAAGCATCAGTATGGGCTGGAGACGATATGCTGGGAAAATATTTACTATCTATGTCGCACTATCTGAATGACTTAAGTTTAAAACTGTTGCCTAACATCTTTAGATATGAGAGCCTTTGTATATCAAATTCTTTCACACAACTTTAATATAGTTTCCAAAAGAGGCGTTCGAGAATTGTTAAAAACGAAACTTAATGTAAGGGAACGTGACAACTAACAAATTGGAAATTGGTATTTCATTTAATGGTGTATTTTAACCTTTTTAAGATAGCGTATGTTTTAGTGTCATTCTTTAATAAAATCTAGATGATTAAGTGGTAAGTAAAGAAGAATATTTTAATCAAGTTTTCAGATAGAGAGAGCATTGTTTATAGTTTGAAAATTGATCCGTATAAACCTTTTTTTTTTTTTTTTTTGTCAAAAAACTGTTATTTCACAAAATTAAACTCGTCGTGTTTTGGTAGTAATAGATGAAATTATATAGTTTCGAATGATTGATTATACTAATGCATTTTGAAAAATAACTTACTTCATTGTCACATGAAACTCACATGTGAGAAACTTATTCAACATTTTATTATTATTTTCGTTGACTAGCCCATCATAAAACATAAATATAGGTTGGATATAAAATGGTAAATACATCGTGAACAAATCTCAACAGATAAGGTTAAATATGAAACTATAAAGTACGGACTGTTGTTATGCAGTGATATTAAATTATATATTGTATTGTAGGCTGTCGCTATAGATTATAGCCTTGTTCAGACACTATCAAATGTCTGGAATCTCTCTGTTGGCCTTGAAAATTCGTGACCTTCCATATTACTAAAAGGAGATGATAGTTTCATTGCATCCACTGTCATTCAATCCTCTCCTTCGGGAATTTACGATCTTAAGAGTTTACGAATGATCAATTGTTTACAGGAGAAAATATACTAAGGATGCAGAAAAATGTGAGTTTCTTGAAATAGATCTTAAAGAAATGGTATAGTTGACGTTTAACAAATATTTTCTCAGGAAACCTGGTGTTTAATTAACAAAACTAACCGTTTGAAAGTTCTAGATTTTTTCTTTTATAATTTACAAATATTCTGAATACTGGATGACTTACTCCGAATTGAATGAAATGTTCAATTTGGCTATGAAATTTCGGTACAAATTAAGTCAAAATACTAGAATTCTTTATTTTATTTTTTTTCAAGTTACAATTCCATAATTTTCTTATTCTTATTTTTTCCAATTCCCTATTACGGTATAGTGGTTAGCGTGCTAGCTTCTAGACTGCGAGGTTGCGGGTTCGAGTTCCGTGTTAGGCATGGGTGTTTGTAAATGTATGTTGGCTTGTCTAATGACGAATGTTTCGGCGCATTATAGCCCTAGTGTTGCTGACGGCGCCAGATAATCTGAATACAACCAACCAACCAATCCAATTCCCTATTTTGCCATTTGCGCTAATAGTAAGAAAGATTAATTAAGAAATACCATTGGCTTGTATGATACAAAAAGTATACAATATATATACTTTATTCAAATATTATCTATAACCACTTTTTAATTTTGATGACTGATCTACGCTGATACATTAACATTTCTGAAATCACAAGTCAGGATTTTCTTAAATTCAAAAATATCGTTTCTCAAAAATAAATCTATTTGTCGTTAGTTGGAAGTTTGTGCTAGATGAAAGAGTATAATGTCTAAGTATATCAGGTATATTATTCTTAAATCGTACTTTGTTTGATAATGCTTCATAATATTTCAACACATTTATAATGTTAAAAGTTTAAAATAAATATCTATTGACACTTTTAATACGAACTTTGTTACATATATTTCCAAGATGAGAAAAAGAGACTTTGAATCAACAGTAATTTCTTACCAATAATGTATTTAAGAATAAAGTAACTCAAATCTAATCACACCGTCCCAAGAGATATGACTATTCTTCAAAATGAAGTCTAGATCACACACATAATATTCTGAAAAGACATTTAGGATACGCCCAGCTAATCAGCGTTTGGAAAATGTCTAATGGCAAATAAAACACGCAATACAAACCCAAATTGTAGCAGTTGATCTCTCATTACTCATTACCAAATAAAGAACTTGAGTAATTAAATGTTGAATTCAAATACCCCTGAGGAACGGATGTAACAAATAATCTACAGTCTCATCTATTATATATACTTGACGACCACCCAAAACACTTATGAAAAAATATTTGATTCGATGTAGAGAAAGAGCATCATTGATGGGAAGAAAATTATGCCTTTGAAGGGACTTAACGAATTCAAAAATGAAACATTGCCAATTTTTCTATAAATTGATACAATCTATATTTTTATAAATATACCAGTAAATTGTTTTTATGAAAGCATGATTTTTTTTTTATATAAATTAAAACCATTCAATCTGGGCGAAGCATGTTTTATTTTAACCTTGCTTGAATTGAAAATTTAAAGCGCATATTTATCTATATAAGTGCTAAATTTTAAATAAAATCTAGCACATTAAAATGTACTAAAATAAAAATATATTGAATGAGTCAAAATAATATTGGGAGTTTACTACAATTTGTTAAACTCAAGATTTTGCAAAAGGTTCAATTCAATAAAAATTCTTGATTTAGGTTCATATTTAAATCAAAAAAGATTATTGTATTTAAGAAATAATGCTATAAATGAAAAAGGAGAAAAATCTACATGTCTACTGTAATTAATATGCTGAAAACCACAGAGTGATTTTAAGAAACAAATTCGCTATGCCAGTGAGATATACGTTATAGAATAATAATATAAGTTTACCTATTCCTTACTGGTCTTGACAAATGTTTTTCAAAATATTTCACAGTTATTACCGTTGATCATAGCATATTGATACAAATATTTGTCAGCTAGCTAATTATTTATAAGACGTGTTACTTTTTGGTGACAGGCTAAAAAAACAAAGAACTTTCTTAATAGTTCTAAATAGTCATTCATAATCTTGATAAAACCAAAGTATCTGAAATTAATGCTTAAATGATTGCAAAACACTCTATTTTTTTTTAATATATTTATGTTCAAGCGCGGTTAGAAATGCAAAGAGTACCAACCAATAAATGCTATGAAACGTCAAATAAATACTACTTAAAAGTATAAAAAATCTGTTTACAAACTATAAATATAAATGTGTATTTGTTATTAATAATTACGATATCTTACTTATTTGACATTTTTTTCGTTGTTTGTACTCGGATATTTCAATATCAAATTTATATGTGTCGGATTAACTTTGAACAATATTTTCGGGTTGAATCAAACCCTTTCTTGGGAAAGTCCTCAAAAACAATTGATTTCAATCTGACATAAAAAATGCAGAGTTCGTGAAACAAATTATAAGTGTTCATGTACAATCAGAGTCCTCACATCCATTAATGGATGTTCCGATGAAATGTGAAGGTAATAGTGCAGAATATTTGTTTTTGATAGAGCTATTTATAGACTTTTTACAACGCTATTGTTTTGATGAAAATCTAATTATTCGCAATCGTACTCGAAACATTGTTTTCGTGAGTGATTTTAGTTTCCAAGACAACCATTTCTTTTTTGTTAACCTATATTTCTCGAAATTGCAAAACGTGACTCCTCATAGCTCAATACACAAATAGTAACTATTATTATAGCATCATAAATATTAAACGTCTAATACGAAATCCGTAATATGAATACAAACGTTTTCTGTTTGCCGAAAAAAGAAAGAAAGCTTTTTTGGTGTTGGTATTTCAATATCAAACACTTCCTAATAGCTATTGTCTATATTTCAATGGAATGGCCTCCTCATTGTTTTTATTCTCGCCATCACAGAAATAAAACTATCAACGTATTTGTTATGGTAAGCCTTATTATACTGATTCATCGGCATTTAAATATCCAATAAAATTGATTTGCGATCCTTAAATATTTAATATACTTTAACTTTTCTTTTAGGGCATTTAGTAAATGTCAAAAGAACATATAAACTGTGTATAATACATAAAAGTTTTTTTTACATTTAACCTTTCAGTTAAGTATTAGAAATATGGCTTATTATGAAAGATCCAAAAGTGCCAATTTGTTTTTATGAAATAATTCAATGCTGCATGCTTTGTAACCTGAAAGTTGATGAATGAAAAGAAAAAAATATAAACAAATTATTATAGAGCACAATTCTGAGAAACATTTGCTTGCTTATTTCTCAGAGTAGAATAAACTCTTAAAACATAAGTTTTAAGTGCATACAACGTTTAACGTACATTTCCAATCTTTAATAGCTTAGTTTTAAGTTCCACAAATACATCACAAAATTAAAACACACTAAAATACCTGTCTTAAGTAACAATTTAAAATCACGATTCTGCTGCATGCGCAACAATGCCTTGTTTTTCCCAATGCAAAATTCGTAACAAATTTAATTTACAAAAATATTTTACAGTTCAATAAAGCATTAGATTTCAGATAGAAGAAGTCGGTTGTAATAATAAAGTTTCTTAATTTTTTTAATAAAATGTATTCATACACATACATAAAAATAATAATAATATAAGACATTAAGCATTTTATGGTAACTTTTAATATAACTTGTGTCCGTGTCTCAATGTCGTGTGTATTTGACCTAGTTAACATAATTATTTTCATATCAGTTTTCCCCCAACTATTATTATATAAAACAAAAACGTAAGTACTAGATTCATCATAGTTATACTATTGTAATTTGTTTACGAGTAGAAAAAGATAGCAATATGTCCCGTGCGTCATCCAGAGAATTGCCCCACAGCACTTTGATAATTTAAAATAAAATAAATCTTTGGAACATTAAAAAACTGTCTATCAAGGCTCCTATGCATTTCAAAGCCTTGGTTATAAGACATATACGTATACTAAATAATAAACTATATCACAAAACATATAAATCATGTATAAAAGAAGGGTTATTTTCAATGTTTTAAATTAAAAATATGTGTTCGTCTATGCATTTAAAAAATTTCAGGGTTAATTTGTGTATAGTCTTGTATGAGTGCAAATGTACAATTGATTTTAGAAATTTCTAGATGCATACAAAGTAAGAACTGTTACTTTGTAACCTAAATTATATTAAATTGTGATTTATCAACATTGCTACACTTTTCTTCATTATTTTGGGGGTTTCATAAAGATAATATTATATAACTATTATATATTCCAGGAAGTTAACTAACGTAGTTATGTTTATTCACAATTGTATAATTGATTAAGTGTTGAATCCCACAATTTGGAAATTGGGGAGAGGAGATGATACAGTTTATATAAGTAAAATTTCCAAATTTCAGGTATGATCAATGTAGATGATAGGGAAAAGAGGCTCGTTTTAAATTTTAAGGATTACATCAACATTTAGATTTAATGATTTCTTCAATACTTAAATTTAATGACTACATCTTTAACAAACTAAAGACATAAATTACTTCATGTAAACAAACTTCTAATAAAAGAAATCGCTTTATTAGCAAAGTTCCGCTTGAGGTAAGACAAACCATTCGAAACCAAGATTGAATCAACTTAGCTATTTCTCTTGAATGGAAAATTTACTCTACCATGCGATTCAATTGTATAACAGGCAATGAGGAAGAAATGACTCTTACGCGGATCACTGTTTCAACATTATGCATTTGTTGTGGTTCTTAAATTAACGAATGGGGACTTTTTCTACTTGATCTCAATCCAAATTAACAATTTAAATAGGCTTGGACGTTATTGAAATAAGAAGAGAAATCGAAAATGAATGAGAAATGAAACATCTTAATGAACTTGTTAAATTTTAAACTAAAGTAGTAACTAATTTTATCTTCAAGCTCTTTGCTCCACTGGTGTTAAGATGAAAGATCGAATTCTCTTCGCGGTACAACAAATAAAAAACCTTTTGTGGGCAAAAAGATTTGTTTGTATGATTCCTTTTATTGGTAGATTGTATTGTATTTTTGGTGGCTAAAACTACACGATTATTCTGTGCCAAAACTTTTTTGCAACATCTGGATTACTAACAGTAGTTCATATTTCAATCAATCCTTCAGCAAGAATTTTCAACAGAGGAAGGCCTCATACTTGCGTTTCTAATTGAAACACAACACAAGAAACTCCAATCAGATAGCCGCAAAATCAAAACGAGACTATCTGTCACAAGCTCTATCAAGTGTACTCCATTTCTGCATTCTATGCTTATTTTCTGCCTCTTCACCATCAGTTCGGTTTCTTGCCTTGAAAATGGGTTTTAAAATCACGTTAATACATCTAATAGTAATTGTTTTTAGTTATTAACAGTCTCCGGATATGATACAAATCTAAAAGTACAGATGTGAAATTCGAAAAGATATATTTCTGATTGTATATTTTCTCATTGGTATTAGGTTTTTTACTCAGCTGAATTTTTAAGTTGTTATATACTTTTGTATTGTCATGTTCATATCCATTATATATCTATATGCCTTGGGTTTAGGTATTTTTGCAATCCAAAAAAAAAAAAAAAAAAAAAAAAAAAACATAACACCAGATCGTGATCAGCATCTAGTGAAAGTTCACATTATATTAAAAAGCAAGCAAACAGGTTTCAGAGGCAGTGTATGAACTTCGATAGTCAGCAAGCGCGATAAGGAGGTAAGCCCGTAAGGGAACCAACTTTTTTTTTTATATCAAACTGATACCCGGATCAAATGGCTTCGAAGATCAGTAAGTACGTTTTTCTTCTTGTGATTCATCCCGATACTCCAGTCTCTTAAATGTGTATTAATCACATCCTTTTTGTGTTGTAAAATAAGCATTAGACTTCTCGATGTCATTGTTGGGTAAACAAGACTCACTAAACACACCTCTTGCTGGAAGAATCAGCTGACCTCACATGAATACAGTCGTTAGATGGAAGACTCAAGGGATGGGCAAGCAAGAGATAGGAGAAATGGGTTTCCGCCCGAATAACTATCACAATTTAAAGAAATTAAAAGTTCTTTTTTTATCAATACACTTTCGTGCAATTTATTGTAGAAAAAATATTTAGATGTCAATAGAGTTCAATAAACTGAAATGAAATTCTTTCGTTAAAGGTTTCCTTTAGAACTTTTTACCATACCTGGAGAATATATTTACCAATCAATATGACATACAATGATCAAAATCAAATCATTATATTAATTGTTATACTAACTATACATATCTAGAAGTTAACATTTCAAAACTAGCTAGATAGTATCATGGGCCAAAGGTTCAAATTTACCAGTCATATAGAGAAAAACGGTCATTTGTGAGAAGGTAAAACCATTGTTGTATGTTAGTGAGCTTACTGAGACAAACGATTGGTCGTCAGTGAATGATCGTCCGATTCGTAATTGGTTTTAAGTAAAATGATTGCGACTGTCCGTAACAACCTACTATGCTCTTAACATAAGAGGTAAATGTGATTAAACTTCCTGAAAATATTTTTAACTCGACCAGTTTTAAGTTTAAACCAATCCAATAATTTCGATCAATTTTCTATTTAGCAGATATATAACTATAATTAAATGTACAGGTTGCTTATAATTAAAGTTAAATTTTCATAAAGGTACAAAAAAAAAAATCGTCCGAATGACCTGAAATTTAACCCTAATTTACTCGAAGAGTGAAAAGGTTTGGAATAAAAAAAAGTTCTATTTCGAACTCTTTTTGTACCATACTATTTTCCCCTTCTTCGAGTATATTCAGGAGACACATCTTTATAAAAATTGAATTTTAATTATAGTAGCTATGTATTTATTAATAAAAGCTGAGGCACTTACCTGTTTGGATGAAATCTAAGTACTTCGGTGCAATGCTAATCGGGTACCAGACTATTTAATTTCTAAAACTAATCCAAATATGATATTTTATTGGTATGTTATATTTCGCCTAGAAATAAGCCATTTCCAAGGTAACACAACGGTATTAGTCAATGTTGGAAACAGGGGTTCTGGGAAGATTGCTTAGTCCATGCCAAATCTCGAACATCGTTTCAAAATACACTTAAAAAAAATATATGATAAATCCATCGCAAAACATACTTTTTACCCCTCTGTCCTGTCATATAACACTATATTTCAATTTCAAAACTCTGCATCAACATTTCAAAACTTCTAGAATATTTTTCACAGCACTGGGCCAAGAACTGTAACAGCAGCCAGTCTACAACGGTTCACATTGGGATTAGCTAGTGTCGGGTCGATATAAACCAACGGATTTGTGCTATTGTGGTATTGACGTCTAAATCATTTCACTTGTCAGTATTATTTGCCGAAAACACACTTTTCACCAACAAATTATTAAATATCATTGTTATAAAGACATTATAAGTCATTAAATTATTTGCGCAACCAATACGCTCAAAATCTGCAACTTTTATTAGTTATACCCTACTGTCATAGTTTTGTTACAATATATTTGATTCTTTTTGAATTCTCCAAGGATCTTCATAATTTACATGGTTCACAACGCTTGTATTATCTCTCAGAAATCAACAGCCTTATGGATGCGCTTCTATGAGCACATAAATCCGGTCACATTAGAGACAAATTAATTGGCTTCACTAACTTGTAAAGTTAATGACTAGAAGCTGAACTATTAAAAGTCGCCTTCATTGTGAAGGCATTGTTTAGCTCCATTGGTTGCATATACGGAAAAGAGCTATTGTCTTCCTGTCTAATTCTATGGTCAAGATTAGCTGTCACGAAAAGATGATTTATTTGCATTGATCACATAGGAAGAACATAATTTCCTAGATATGTATAAAGCATCTCTTGAAAGCATTCCATGTGTGTGGTCTTTTTAAGTATTGTGAAAGAGGATTAGGACAAAAATTATATTCTGCTTTATTATGGGGTGCGTTTTCTCTCAGGACATAGATTTTTATTTTAGACATCAATAAAACATTTAAAAATTAAATGTATCATATGGAATCAAAAATATCGTATCTAAGCTGAAAGAAGTGTAAAAAATATAGTTATGTCTATTTGTAAATAATTACAATTTGACTTATTTTCTTTTAAAATCAATAAAATTTAGGAATAAAGAAAAAACATTACATTGTACTGTTTATTAAATGCCATGCGATTTGTATAAGGTCATTAGAAGTAGTAAGCCAACTGTAAATTATTTACAAATAATTACATTTATCGAATATAGAATCTTGTATTCAATCTGGAAGTAGTGTTAAAAAACTAGAAATCAAATCACACTGCGATAGAAAAGCTACCAAAGTGCTATGAAAAATCAAAAGCAATTGAATCATTTCCCACCGGTAGTGTGGTGTAATTTATAATATGGTTTGAAGAGCATGAAAATATTTTAATATCGCCTGACCTTTGCAACAATAGTTGGTAGCCATTGACTTTAGATACATATTCTTCGCTAGTAATACAATGCCTTACTCTTGATCGCGCTTTATAGAGAACATGCCACTGCGGGGTTCCACATATTTAATGTTTTCAAATCAAGCAACGTAATGTTCCTATTCTCGAGCGATACTTTGTTTTAAGCTAAATACTCAAGGTATAGAATTATTTTCTCACATCATGGTAGTCGTGGTTCTGGATGACCACTTCCTAATACTTGGAAATACATCGATTTTTAGTTGAATGAACTTATAGTATTGGCATTTAAAGAAGTAAACACACAGTGAGAAACAAAAATAAAACACGATTTAATTTCTAAATAATGGTGGAAGAAAACTTTCTTTATGCATGTATTAGAAGAAAAGTTTCTGTATGTTTGTGTTACAGCTATTTTCTGCCAGAGACCATTTTCTCGGTTAGTAAAAAAAAAAAAACTCCACTTACAAAAATATCCAATCTAGTGTCAAAACAAAAAATTTCAAACAAACATTTTTTTTTTTAATTCTATTGAATTGAAACAAGCAAGTGAGTAAATAAAAAACATCATTGCGTTAAAATAAAATAATATACAAAACCTTAACTTTTCGAGAATTGAGTTTCGAAGAAAACGTTACATTAGAAAGACCCCCCACTTTAGTCATATACTTGTATTTCAACTCATTATTATAATTAATAATATAAGGCAATAATAATGATTACCAGATAAAATTTAAAATATCAGTCCAAACATGTGTTTTGAAATTTTATAGTATTATATACAGATTTCTCAAATTCTTCATAAATACAAAAGAAATATTTTCTAATAGTCGTATGATTTTATTTTATTTCTAATTTCATAAAATGTGTTATTTTCACTATGCAATAATCATATTTAAAATTTTTTAGACAAGAATGGATATTATCTCATTCGTATCACTCAATACGTACTGCAATTAGTGTATTTTTTATAACAACACCTTTTGATTTTGTAAAAAATATTTTTTAAGTACCATAAGGAATTATTTCAAACATATAAGAGGTAAGCTATTGATAACTTAAAGCAAGAAATAAATATTTATAAAATATCCAAAGAGGCTAAATACGTGTTTTTTATCTGAGACAAGATTATTATTGTCTTTTTTTTTAAGTCAAAGTTATATTTCAAATTATATACCCCATCAACCAGATTTTAAGTACATTTACTTCAGTATTTTACTCAACATTACTTCAGTATTACCTTACAAGAGACTTTAGGGATTGAATTTTAAAAGTAAAATTCGGCTTTTCATAATAGATATCAAAATTAGAAAATCATATTTGTCTCTCTCTAACCATACAGAAATGGATCTTTCTATTCTTTATTTATTTTCTCTAGTTAATTAAATATTTTTTTTTTATTGAGGACATACAATTTTTTATGATTATTCAAAATTGCGTTGCTAAGAAGGAATGATCGTCAAATTAAAAAAAAAAATCTTTCAATATTCAAAAATCAATGAAAAAATATGTGTTTGTTAACGTATCGATTTCATTGCCATCCTATCAATATTTTTCATCACTAAAATAAGAACATTTAAATGTACTGTCCTAGCTATCTTTTTGTGTGAAAAGGAAGTATCAATTGAACGGAAATGAAGAGATGTTCTGTATATAAAGTTATAGGGTTTGATAAAACTAACAAAAATAAAAGCAGATCCGAGCAGAAGCGTTTGAAATTTTGTCATATATAAACTGTTAGTTGAATGAAAAAAGAATGTTTATATTTTCACAAGTTCAAAACGTGATTAATCTTTATTAATTATTAATTTAATTTTTTTATATTTTATAATTTTTTTGGAATAAAAACATTGATTCTAATATGCTTTTCACTATTTAATACAACTTGACTCCCTTTAAAGAGGAAACTTTTAAAATCCTTTATTATTTTCACTCTATCACACAATCGTATAAATTTCGCTATTATACATTCAACCATGCTTCCAAAACTACAAATAAATAAGTATACTATAATCTAAACTTTTTTAGCCATATTTAACAATTATCAAATATGCAGCTCGTTCAAAATCAACAATGTTTACAATTCAAGCATTTAAATTCTAATTAAGGTTATACAATCTGAATTAGTAGTCTGAATTTCGTATAAGTGATTAGGTGAACCAATTGAATCTGTTATTTGAGAAACTGCATAAGTCACCTGTAAGTGATTGGGAAATCAAGGAAAACTGAGTTCCTAATTGGTTTATTTAATAAATTCAAACTTTCAAGATCCAATACAGTATATATAGTGGACCAATTACATTCGGTTAATTTTATTTAAAATTATGTGTACATATAATAAGTGTATCATTACTGAAAGCTCAAATTCAAGAAAATGGGGCTTCTCAACCGATCAAATTTCCTTTCTTAAAAAAGAGTGAACTTAAAAATTTCCGATACAGAGACTTACACTCTATTTAGAACATCTGGTGTTATGGAATACTATTTACATTTGTGAGTGTAACACAACATTGAAATGATTTAAGCCTCGAAGACAAAATGAATACAAACTTGAACTATTTCTGAAGATATATTTTTTGGTTAAAAAAATACTTTTCATAACGTTATCTTACAATAATTTTTTTTCACATTGCATTTGGAAGGTAAAACGAAACAGTCAGTTAATAATGAATAGGATTGAAATTGGTGAGAAAAAGAATTAAATTTAACAAGAAACAGATTTAAAGAACTTTTGTATTTGTACCAGAAGTTTTAAATGTAATTTACTTTCACTGCGGAAGAACAATTAAAGTAGAGTCACAAATAACAGATTATACAGTATTTTAGTATTCCATATAACCAGATACGATTAAAAAATTACCTCTTATTTTGGCAGAAGATATCATCAGATGGACAATGAGCATTCTATATAAAACTCTTTGACACCACATTACTCTAAGTTTCAAAGTGGAAGATAAAATTCTTATAATCAATACATATTTTATGGATACATACTTGTAGAAATTTAATGAAAATCAAAAATAAATTTCCCTCCACAATGAAAGCAGTTTTACGGCCAAATGAAAGACACTGACTTTGGACATCATAATAGTATTTACAATTAGTTTATATTCCTACTTCACAGGAGAACTTAACGGAGGAGAAACTTCAATATTTAATTTCCCCCCCACTATTCGGCAAAACTCAAAGTTCCTCTATATTTACATATAAGCACCAAAACTAACAAAGCGAAGTAATTTGTGGGTAAAATTTTAACATTTGTGGAAAGCTCTTTAGTACAATTTTTAATCCAATATGATTTCCGTAAAAACTAAGTGTCCCAATCGATTCTTCGAGCGTAATTCCTTCGTTTTCATAAGTTCTCCACCTAGAAATGAGTGGTTCATTGCCCCTCCCTTCGCATAGATACACCATTGAACAGCCAAAACATAATTTAAAAGTAGTTTATATTCCTATTTCGCACACGAACTCAACGGAGGAGAAACTTCGATATTCCATATTACCCCACTATTCTTCAATAATCAGAGGTCCTCTACCATTACACAAAAGCAACATAACTAAAGCAGTAAAAAGAAGTAATTAATAAGTAAAACTTCTACATTTGTTTAAAGCACTTCATTACAATTTCCAATCCAATTTAATTTCCGTAGAAAAGTGAAATGTATCAATCGAATATTCGCATGTAATTCCTGAATTTTCATAAGTTCTCCTCCTAGTTATGAGCAATTCTCCCCCCCCCCCCAGAAACAACATTGTACAACTGAAATAGCTACATTTGTTGATAGTCCTTTATTATAATTTCTAATCTAATTTAATTTTTGTGGGAAAATTAAGTTTTCCAATCGAATGTTTGATCGTAATTCCTTCGTTTTTATAAGTTCTCCTCATAGTAATGAGCAGTTCATTGTCCCCCCCCCCCCCACCTCCAGAAACATCATTGTCAACAACTGAAATAGCTACATTTGTTGATAGTCCTTTATTACAATTTCTAATCTAATTTAATTTCCGTGGGAAAATTAAGTGTCCCAATCGAATGTTTAATCGTAATTCATTCGTTTTCATAAGTTCTCCTCCTAGTAATGAGCAGTTCATACTCCCCCCCTCCAGAAACATCATTGTACAACTGAAATAGCTACATTTGTTGATAGTCCTTTATTACAATTTCTAATCTAATTTAATTTCCGTGGGAAAATTAAGTGTCTCAATCGAATGTTTAATCGTGATTCATTCGTTTGCATAAGTTCTCCTCCTAGTAATGAGCAGTTCATACTCCCCCTCTCCAGAAACATCATTGTACAACTGAAATAGCTACATTTGTTGATAGTCCTTTATTACAATTTCTAATCTAATTTAATTTCCGTGGGAAAATTAAGTGTCCCAATCGATTGTTTAATCGTAATTCATTCGTTTTCATAAGTTCTCCTCCTAGTAATGAACAGTTCATACTCTCCCCCCTCCCCTTCCAGAAACATCATTGTACAACAGAAATAGCTACATTTGTTGATAGTCTTTTATTACAATTTCTAATCTAATTTAGTTTCCGTGGGAAAATTAAGTGTCCCAATCGAATGTTTGCGCGTAATTCCTTCGTTTTCATAAGTTCTCCTCCTAGTAATGAGAGGTTCATTGTCCCCCTAGAAACATCATTGTACAACTGAAACAGCTAAAGGAAACGAAAATTAAATAACTGGTTTTCTGTCAAGGACATAATGAGCGCTAATCACCGCAGTGCATTTGCTACGGAGGTAAGGGAACAACACTCCAAATCTGATAATTATCTGAAGCATCAACAAGAACGTAGGGGACGCAACGAAGATTTCCTACGGAGCTTATTAGCCGAGTAATTATTTCATGGCACTAAATGGTATTTTTTCTTTCTTCTTCCAATTCATTCCTTTAGTTCGATTTTTTAAGATCAGGATTTGCGATTGCCAAAGGTCGTTTCTCAATCTGCGAAATTTGCGCCCTGGCACGCAGTTTTTATAAATCATGTCACGATGACAATTTGATTAAGAGAACGTGCTGCACACGGCTCACCACAGAATCCAAGTTTGAAACTGAGTTATTCTAATGTTCAGACAGTGACCATTTCGGGAATTCTTTATTAGACAAGACTTAACTGGATAACAAACACAAAATCGACCCTCGAGGATCTGCCGTCAAGTGGAATGAACATATTTCATTTTATACATCTCAATCCAGTGTTCTTTAAGATCCAGCAAATGAAGTCTTTGAAAAGAGGCAATAGGAGTGTCAGAGGATATATTTTTGAAAGATTAATTTTGAAAGATTTTGTAAGTCTCAGGTTTAAAATATTCAAATAATTAAAAATTGCTTTATAAAGCTGAAAAATATGTTTGAATGAAAATATTTTTAATATGTTAAAATTTTAACAAATGCGATCGAGATTGACGAGTTTAAATGCTAATTATCTACATTGCAAATAAAAGCCACATTACACACATTAAATGAAAATGCATAACAAATGAAAAGTATTGAAATGTAATAAAGTCCTCGTTATTAATGCAAATAAAATTATTAGTGAAAATAATTTTAATGTTGTTTCTTTTCATTCCGTAAGTACTTTCATTTTATTTCAATAGTATAATATTATATTCACATATATCCTATTATACGAAATATCTACAAACATTTTTAATTGTTTAGAATTTAAAAAAAATATACACTATTGCAGCTCAAAATATTGTATAAAAATTATCATTAATACTTTTTACTATAATAATGAACAATTTATTTAAAAAATATAGTATTAAAATTATTTAATTAAAATATACTACATTTCTGTATCAACACCGCCGAGGTAATAGCTCAATAATGTGGTTGCTGGAGTTGAGAATCCAGTAATCTTGTGTTCTTAATTTCAGTTGAATCATAGATACACTGGATACGAAACTTACCTCACGTAATATATGTTTAAGATATTGTCTAGATTACTGGATTTGTGAATTTATCTTTTTTTCTCTCATTTCAAACGCAGATACTGTGAAGTACTTCTTAAAAACCTTACACAATGTCCCCCCTTTCAATTTCGACTTATACATCCGCGATCATAATTTGGATTTTTCCGTGTTTTAACATAGCACGGATCACATATACCTCATTAACAGTAAAAACCTACACAATTAACCATCATTAGACGACATAATTTCTAGATTAGCAAATCACTAACGGTCACTAATAAATATAATTAAGATAAGTATAAATCTTTAATTTGCATTTAAAAACAATATCTTAATAAATAATAATGCAGTATTATATAAACTACATTTTTTAATAAAATTGTTACTTTTTAAAAATTTAATTAAATTTTTTTAAGGGGTTGTTGAAATATTTCTTTAGTAATATAAATCACTAACTAAACTTCTATTTGCTGAATAAAATTTTTAACTATATTTTGAATTTCTAAACTAATTTATCATTATGTGTCTCAAACAATTCGAAACAGATAAATTATAATTGATTAAAATATACGCCTGTATTTTTAAGTGTCTATGTTTTTACACAATAGTTGATTGCTTAATTAAAAAAGAAATTAGAAGGTAATAATATTCTTTATCTTCCAGTTCTTAGGTTTTGCTTTTATTAAACATCAGATATATCTTTGCAATTACTGCTTTAGTAAATTCTTGTAATTAATTTACTTGCTTTAGTAAATTAATTACTCGAAAATGTAAATTACAAATATATAAGGCTTGAATTAGACCAATAGAGACATGGGTTCTGTCAGATAAGGATGCAACTAACCTTAGAAATTTTGAAAACAGAATTCCAAGAAAAATATTTGAACTAATAAGAGAAAATTTCAGATGCAGAATAAGAAATAATCATGAAATTAAAAGACTAATTAAAGGACAAAACATTGTAAAATTTACTAAGGCAAAAAGAATACAATGGATAGGACACGTTGAGAGAATGAGAGACACATATATGCCTAAAAGAATTATGAAAAGTAAACTTTATAAAACAAGAAAAAGAGGTCGACCAAAATTGAGATAGTCTGACCAAGTTGAAGAAGATCTAAAAATTTAAACACAAAAAAAAAAATTGGACAAAAAAATCCAATGTGAGAGTCATTTGGAAATCCATTGTGAGGGAAAGCCAAGGCTCACCCCGGGCTGTAGCACTGGATAAGAAGAGAAGATATATCTTTGCAAGTATAGGCGTAAACTTATATTGAGCACTTTTGCTCGAGTTCCCTCAGTAATTAGAAAGTCTGTATCAGCCCCATTTCCAATATTTTGAAGAATCGTTGGATTTTTTTTTGCAGTAATTTAAGAAAAAGCCTCACTTGAAGGTCACTTCTAAAGCCTTTTTCGATTTGAATTAAACACATGCTTTTTAAATAATAGTAAAACAGACTAATTTTACACATCTCTTTTAAATTGAGTGCCACGTAGAGTAACAAACAAGTTAGATAAAATTTACCAAACCGAAAACTATAGTCTAATGTAATTATGTAAAACGTCCGCAGGCTTTTTGTAAATTCTATCTATATATATATATATATATTTCACTTGAACAACCCAACAGGCTTTGAGCCTGTTGTTGGTCGCTAAATTTGTATTTGTAAAAGCCAATAAGAATCTGAGTTTATATTTTTTTAATAAAAATAATCTTAAGTTAAAAACTATGCATAAGGGACTACATTTAAGAAACCGCAGTAATGGTGTTTCATTAAATATATTGTTTTATTTTTCTTACATTCTACGATAAAATAAATTTTACATATTTTGTTTTAGAAAAGAATAATTTTTTTATTTCCCCTTTGCAAGAACAAATAGTTTAAGAAAATTGCTTAGTTACGATTTACATTAAAATGATCAATATTTAAAATTGCAATCTATATCTTTCTATTTATCGCATATAGTTTTTTATTTGATTTCATCTCTTTAAAAAAGAGAATACTACTAGTTAGTAAATCTTTGAGTGTAATGAGTAGCATAGTGAGTGTAATAGCTGAAGAGTTTACAACAGTATATGGGATCAAGTGAAGAAAAACAATCTAAAACACACTTTAAGTCTCCATTTCATACCTAAAAATATGCGTTTTTAAAATGAATAAATAAACACATTTTGACTAAGTAATTTCATTCACTAAGTTCAGTTTTGTACAGTAATACTTTTATAAAAGAATGTGTTCTAGAATACGATATTGTTTGCTGTAAAAGAAGGAACTAGAAAGATTAGGAATGTTAGCAAGAAACCTTAATTAAACTAATTAAACCTCAGGAGGCAGGGAGTAGAAAAGCTTTGTCGGGTTCACAAACACACCCAGTTTCTGAACTCAAGTAACACTAATATATGTTCTCTCCATGACCCCCTCTCCCCTAATATTTTTTAAAACTTTATGCCTATGTTTACAAGCCTCAAAAGTTCTACCACACTATACCAATATAACATACTAAAAATTGTACACATATTTAGATATTAATTTTAGTGATAGTTTTTATTTTCTTAAAATTCAAAGCATCTTAATATATGCACAATTGTATACACTGTTTAATTTATAGTTAATTTATAAAATTTGGTCAATGTTTCTGTTGATTTGATATAAAAATAAATTGCAACGTAAAATATTATATTACAATTTATTTAAGAAAGCACCCAAAGAACTATATTAAGTACTAAAGTAGTTTGCTTCACTTAAGAGTAACTAATTTAAAGTCTTGGTACCAATTAAAGCATTTAAATTAGTAGAAATAAAAGTCGAATGAAATCAAACGCAAACTGTCCAAGAAAAGCACATTTGACATTGTTATTATAATAATTCACAATTGTATTGATTTGCTTGTGAAAAGGTATCATATCAAGTTTGTGCTAACAAAAATTTCAATTTATTAACAGCAATAATTCTAGAAACCTCAACACTAAAAATTAAAAGAAAGAAAAACTGAAGCTTGAGAAGAAATTAAATCATAAATAACCACTTTATGAGCACAAATGAATGTGCACATGTAAAGTACCCATACAAATTTTACTCAAATACTAATCTCACAAATACGTATTCAAATTTTCTAATCAAACTCCATACAACTTGTTAATAAATAAACATGTGACCGCATCAAACAAACAAAAGATTTAAATTATGTTTTCTACTCAAACATTACAAAGTACAAGAAAATGTAACTAAAAGTTCAATGGTTTATCTCAAATACTAGAAGTGCAATCAAGAATCTTGAAGTACAACAAAGTTTACAATTAAATTACCCGTAGTATCGTATGTATCTTAGAGAAGTGTTTTGGTTGGTGAGTTTTTATCGACTAAATATCCACGCATTGACTGTTAAATATTTGGAAACTTGTAATTAAAGATAACGATTAACCGCCAAAACCCAAGCATAAATAATTTTACCAACAAACCTATATTAAAAAATATCATCAAATAAGCACTCTACTTTCTCATTGGTAAAACTAATCAGTAAAAATATACAAATATATAAGCTCCTCAAAATTTTGCAGGCACTCCACAAGTTAAGAAACACATTCCTAGAGTGTTGGATTCTTTCTGTTGAACTAAGTACAATCATCACTAGTAAAAGATTTCTTTTCTTCAAGTCTACATATGATAAAATCGAGCTCCATTTACAATATATTTTTCTTGACATAGAAACTGTGAATCTTTCAATTGATGAACTTTTACTTGGGAAAATTCATTCGAAGGAAGGATAAAAGATCAGATTACGATGTTGGAAATCAGTATAATTAACAATCAGATAAATTGTGAATAATTATCAAGATGATTCATACTTTTAAGCATATAACTTTTCATATACCACCATGAAGAAGATCGGTTTTTCACAATCTTCATCTACTATATCGATCTTAACTGTATAAGCAATAACATAAAAATTATTAATCAACTATAGATCACTCCTTCAATGAACTTCAATTAAAATAACAACTCAATCAAGGGATAATCCTTACCGTATTCTAGTACAAATAAATAAAATGTGTAATACCCTCCTACAGATACATTTGCAATTGTGTCAAGATTCAACAAAATCTGGAGCACCCTGAATATTTTAGGGCGAAAAAGTTCAAAGGTTTCCTTCAATGTCATTTGAAAGCCAGAATAATAAATGGATATTCTTGTTTTTATCTCTTACTTCTAGATATTCTACGGATTTTTCGAGAAACAAAAGTTTTTCGTTACATCATGATTACGTAAAAGAAAAGCTAAAAACAATGAACAATTTGAAACAATACATGACAAGGGGAAATTACTTTATCGGATTTTTCGTAAAAATCGCGACTAGAAAAGAAGTTATCTAAATTAACTTGTTCCAAATCTAAAATTTATTCTTTGTCAAGGGTGTGGCATTCTTCACTAGAAGGGGTTGATCAATGATACAGGAAATAAAGAGAACAAATGCGAAAAAAGTCAGTTTTTCAAATACAATCTTTCAAAAACCGATTTACTATTTGTGTAGAAAAATAAAAGCAAAATAAAAATTTGTCCAGTTTTAAGCTATAAAAATACTAATTTATATTTAAATATAACAATATATTTAAATATAACATTTTATTTTTTATTAAGACTTAATTTATTATTTTTTTATTTTAAAATTTTAATAAATTTTATAAATTTTAATTTTATAAAATTAATAATTTTATAAAGACTGAGAGATTGAAAGCTGAGGCCTCTATAGAAAGCATATAATGTTTATAAAGATACTAAATTGTGAATTTTGAAAACTATTTTAACCCCAAGATTACTCACAAGTAGTTTGAAAAGCTATTATACAATGATGCTTAAATGAATATTTATGAAATTTAAATAGTCCATGGTTAGTTAGAATGTTTAAGATATACCAGAATAAAAAAAAATTATCGGGAATGAAAAAGCGACTGCGTATTCAAATTTGAATAAGGTTTAAAAAAAAATATCACACCTTATTCAACATTTATACCTTTAATAACTGTTTTTAAATATCCATTTATAGACATTAAATATCCAATATACACTTCTTTATTGTAAATATTGTTGTACTGTATCTCTTTTAAATATTATTTATTGTACAAACTGATATTTTAATTAAATATCAGTTTATGTATCTACATTACACATATTCCTCTTCTTTTTTAGAAAAAAGACCAATATCCAAAAATAACCAATATTTTTAATTACTTACTTTTTCGTTGCAGCTATCAAGTCTTAATGTGTAGTTGCAGGTGTGTTTTTGTAATTGATTCAAATTTAAATTATATTTTATTAAAATAACCATAAATTTGTATGCGGCTATGAACAAATCAGTGTAATATTAGAAACATTGACATTTAAATCTTCATCTGACATTAAAAGTAAACAAACGCATTGCAATTTGAAACTGTTTAAATATCATGACAAATTCATATTATTTTTAAAATGTAATTATGTAATTACAACAGCTTCAAAATTACATAATTATGTAAGAAAATACAAATAAATAATTCAAACTTGTCAGGCTATGGATTGTGCATGAAAAGAAAAATATCGGAATTAATGGGACAGATTAGGTAAAAAAAGGTAAATGATTTGAGTTTGCCTATTCAAGGTAATTGAATCGTGAATTTCGGTGGAAAAAACTTTGTTCATTGTTTAATAAACATCATGTGTGGTTTCTTAAACTCACGATTCAATTAGAGTAGTGTATAGATGCTTACATCACATTGTATTAAAACTCAGATTTTTTTTCTCTATAACTATTTATTAGTTATTACTGAAGAAAAAATTAGATGGAATTTTATTTACATAAATAATCTTGGAATCGATCATTAAAAATAACTTCAAACTACGGAAAAAGAATATGTGCTTAAATTTACTTTTCTCACGAACTCACATAAACAATGTAAAATAGTAAATATGTAAAATAAATCCAACGAAGTGGGAACAGAAATCACTTCTGAATTCAATCAGTTTATTTAATTAAATTTCAAATAAAACTATAAGAAGATATACCGTTATTTCTACTTTATTCACTTTCCCGACATTTTAAGAATTTAAAACTTAATGAGAGATGAAAATATAATTTTAAAATATAATTAAATAAGAAATGTTTCTTATGTTCCATAACAACAGAAATTATCATCTTAAGAGTTTTTTTTTTTTTTTTTTTTTTTTTTCTTAAATTTTAAAACAACTTTCAATATTATTAAAAAACACGATTTATATCTATGATGCTCTACGTTCATCTATTTGGATTTAATAGAAGTTCTGAATTTGTATTATAAGTAAACATGGCAATTTAATGGAGTGCTAAATAAACTCCAATTTGTGGCTAACTTATTCATTTTACACACGATGTTTTAACCATAGAAGTATCCATAAATGGTGGATAGAGGCAATACGAATGAGACTAACAATTAGCTAAAACTTTTGATTCTGAATCAAATGTATTAGTAATAGAACTTATTATTAAAAATGGCCTACCCTCCAGCCACTCTTTGCTGAATGTAATTTCTACATTTTAAACAGTTCTGCAATATAGACTTGTTTAGTAGCGTATGTCTTCAAATTAAAAACTATCACACTACGAAGCATAGGAATGTAACGTATAGGAGTATAACATCTTACTATAATTATTTTCTCATTTAGTAAATGAAGAACAAGGGGATTGCTTGGTTGCATTAGAGGAGTTATGGCAATAGAGCTATTCTGTACCAGAACACCGTTATATTAAGATTTATTTTAAGGGGAAATGCCTTCCGAGAGAACTTTCAAGGGCGAAGTGTCCCTAATTTGCGCTTCAAATGGAAAAAGACAAACGACCAGAGAGGATGAACTGTTTAAGTCACATGAAACTGGTTCCCAAAAAATACAATTTAAAGTGATTTTTTTTTTTAACATATTTAGTTTTTAATCATTTCTGTAAATTATCTTTCGAACTATACCATTCTTTCTCCTGTGTGACCTATGGGTTAGTATTGACAGATAAAATTCTTTGAAATATTTCCATAAAAAGTAAGTATAAATCATTCGTCCTGTAGATATATTTATAAATTCGTTGTTTTTAAAAGTACGATGTTTACAATTCATAAACGTTGTAGAGTTTACAGTTTAATTCAAGGAATAAATGTCTAAAAAAATCATCAACATTTTACTTTCTCAAAATGAAAACTAATTGATAGTGGATATAATATTTTTTTTTGCTAAGGTATGTATGTAACTCAAGATTATTGTTTTAAAAATTATATTTAATTATAACTACATTACATGTATTCAAGTACTGATGATTTAAAGTACTTTTTTCTTAAACATAGAATATTTGAGTTTAATGTAATTTAGTTTAAATTAACATTTAAATTATGCAAAGTTTCCGGGTGGAACTGTAATATTATTAATTGATACTGTAAAATCACTTTCAAACATTACAGTGTTTTATTTAAAGTTTTGCAATTTTGCACTAGTTTTTAAGGTACCCAAAGCCGTATTAAAAACCTTTATTTTATATTTTAAATATAATTTCATTTTGTATTACTTTGTAAAGTAAAATTAAACATTTATTTTAGAAATAAAATGTAATAATCATAAATGATTACTAGTTAAGTAGAATAAATTTGATACGTTTAGAAGAGAGAAATTGTAACACTTTTTTATTTTCCTAATTTATTTCAGTATTATAGCATGCAGAAATAGCACTTATTTGTAAAACAAAGTTACATATTTAAGTACATGATGTATACAGGTAATTGGTAAAGGTAATATGTTGCTAGAATTAAGTACAAAAATTAATTAGTTTAAAATTAAATATTTCTTTTAGAGATATTAGCAGTGCTTTTTTGGGGAGAAAATTTCAAAATCCATTCAAAGATGAAACATTTTCACGAATATTCTGCTTGTTGTGAATTGAAATGGAAAAGCATAGGATTCTATCAAATATGTTTATTTTTATTCATCCTTTATTTGCATGCGTCCCAAACATGTTAGCAACTACCTCTAAGATAGGCTCTAAGGGGCATGCGAGCAGAATTTATATCATTTTTAAAACTGATCGGTTAGTTAAAAAAAATTTAGGAAAAAGCTCTGTGTAAAGTTAATCAAAATTTAATAAAAAGTAAATACTTTTATGAATTTATCTTAATTGGATACATTCCTGGTTATATAAAGTGTCATGTTTTATTGATAAGCCCAAGAGAAAATATATCAACACATTTCATACGACTATTGTTGGTTAATATTTATCGGTACTAGACTTTCTATAAAATTCAGAGTATTTTTCTGTATTAAAATTTTCATTTCATATAAAATTTACGATTTAATTTCTGATATTCATTTCCAAGAGTATATCTTTTTATAAGTCTTTATATTAGAAATAA
Organism: Linyphia triangularis; assembly: GCA_963978545.1. Lineage (NCBI taxonomy): Eukaryota > Metazoa > Arthropoda > Arachnida > Araneae > Linyphiidae > Linyphia > Linyphia triangularis. The sequence continues at coordinate 80,162,088 of OZ021721.1, read as the reverse complement.
CAACTCTCAAAAAATCATAACGAGGCATTTATTTAAAAAAAAATTAACTTAATTTAGATAGTGTAGATTACAGGCGAATAATTATTACTAAATTAGATCTATTGTTAGAATCAGATTGGAATGTTCATTCACGGTGCATTTTTTATGTAAAACAAGAACAATTAAATAGCTTCAATTAGTAATATTTTTTTTTATAAATTTAACAAAAAGTTAAAATACTAAAAGTACAGTACTTAGTTTGCTATTAAATTTATTCTTTGGTACTGCAGAGTTAGAATTTCAACTTTAAATTTGAAATTTTAACATTAAGGTGTTACTTTATTAGGGATGAAACACAGCTAACAGATTTAAATTTAACACGTAAATCTTACTAACACTCTGATGGTTAATTAAATATAATTTTGATATTCATTAACAGTAGCACTTTACTATGAAATATTGTTTGTAACAATACTTCATGATAAAATGATACTGAAAATTTATAAAATCATTTTGAATATAATTTCAATGTAAAAATACTTTATAATATTTTTATTTTCTGTGCCCCTTTTTCGAACGTAGAAGTTTTCGGCTTAAGAAAATATAAGAATTTGGCTAGTATAAGGATACAATGATTTAAAAAAAAAGGATAATCAATATAAAGTAACAATTACCACTGAAGCAGCTTTTAGTGTTCCGTACTTCAAGGTAAAAAACGGAACACATGGATTCACTTCGATGTCCGCTAGTATATTCAGTCTATTGTTGTTTCCTATTATGTTCGTGGAAATCCACGGTTTGTTTCCGAGATACACTACATGAATGGCTGGAAACTTTATGATTTAAAGAATAAAATATTAGGTTTTCTGAGATTCTTATACATTCAATTTGGTTCTCTGAATGAAGAAAAGTACATTTTCACGATAATTTAAAATCGATTTTTCTGCTTTAATATAGTCACTTAATACGATATAAATCAAAGAATATTTACATCACCATGAATAAAAGTTACAAAAATATCATATTTTATTCATACTATCATATTTTAATCTAACGTTCAAATTTAAATTTTAGAAATTCAGCTAAAGCTGTAAATTAAAATCATTTATTTAACAGAATATTTTTATTTTCCAGAAAAGGTTTAATATTTAAGGTTTTATTATTAAACTTTAAGAGTTAAAAAAAATCTGTATATTTGATAATTCTCACTCACCTCTGTAGCTGCTGTTGGAAAAAGCGTCGAGAAATCATACTCCCATCCATGTTCACATCCTACTTGTCCACTTTCACTGGACGACATATTCCCACATTTGGTAAAATTACCAGGTGCAGCCAGCGGATCTGTCCTGCAGTGGTGATCCGGCACCATCAGTATAAATATCTGTATCCAGTAACTGAGCGATAAATACGCGATGGCAGTCAGCAAGAACACAAAGCACAGAAGTCTCTGGTAGAGTCCAAACTCTCCTGCATCAGCTAACGCCGAATTGAATCCCATTTTCAATGTCAGCCAATCAATGTCAGCTAATGTGTAATCAATGTCTGTTGGAGTTGAATTCCATTTCAATACACTCTTCAAATGTTAGGGATGCGTGTTCCTTGCTGAATTTTAATTCCAATATGAATTGTAGTTAATCTCCGACCAGTTATTCTAAATCTCTTCTTCGCAAACACATTGCCTTCCACCTTTAATAGCACTTTTTAGAATTGACAAAAGAAGATATCAAATCCATTTGTGAAGTATGTATGTGGTAAATTAAATTTATTCAGTACTGATTCATTTTCTGTCGCACATTAATCATCAAACTCAAACACTTCCTCAAACCACAATTCAAATTAATCCAGTGTCCTGCATCTGTATTATATACCATCAATATTCCATTAAATTAAACCTGAAATCCAATCCAACCTGAAATAGCCATCAACAATCTTTTGTGGCTTCATCTTCAATCAATCATTGAATGCTTCAAGAATCCATATCATGAATAATTTAAACTTCTAGACAATCTGATATTTTCAAACTAAATGCACACTAACCTCTGAGTAAAAAATTCAATCCCATCTCCAATTGTCAAAATTTACATCAAGTATCTAGACCCAATCGAATTTGCCCAATACGCCATTAAACAAGCTACGATTTCAGTTGAGATTGAAGCACGTTTTCTTTGAGTGATGTTGAAGATGAAGACTACTTTTGTGAAGAGCATGGGGAAGAGCTCATCCCAGATGAGACGATGCTAGGAGAATGAAGACACGCGAACGAGTATTTATAGTGAAGATCATCAACTGGTTGATAGGGTTCTGAGACCGGTCCTGAAGATTCCCCTCTCTCCTACCCTCCGGCAAGGAAGCTCGGATGCATTATTATATAGCTTTCTTTTCTTCACCTTCATTTGGATTTGGATATTTTTATTGGAGATATCTGCGTGGATATCATTCGCGATTAACCGTTTCTCTTTTTTTTCTAAAGTTGTGTTTCGGACTCGCTTAGTTGGTTTCTACTTGGAATCGCTTGTCATAACCCTTTAAAATGTCTGAGATTCGATTGGTTAATTTTTATGGATTGGTATTTAAACTTTCGAAAACATCGAAATTATGAGTATAACTCATAACATCCGAGTTTAAATGTATAATTGCTCAAGATATTACAAGAAAAATAATGTAATTACATGAAAAATAATGTAATTACATGAAAAATAATGTAATTACATGAAAAATAATGTAATTACGAGAAATACAACTGATACACGATACAATATCAAGTAGCCATAATTACAGAGCATTATCTATGAACATAACATTGCAATATTTTTCATCATTTTTATAATATATCAAAGGCACAGGGAATAAAGGTGCAATATCAATCTATTGTCAAAACTGATATTCTCATCTCATATAATTTTGTAGCATACAGAAAGAACCCAGTCTGTAACTTGCCTTCATAGAAACAGACGTGTTGGAACAAGAGAAACTGAAAAAAAAAAATTGCTGACTGAGAGAACAAAGTGCACTTCTCTAAAGCAGTGTTAGAGTTTTTAGTTTTTTTTAAACAATTTGCTTTTATTCCCTGTATTCTTTATTTAGGATATGCATTGAATATGGAACAATTTTACCCAGATATCTATTGGAGAAGACACGGAATTTACAGGAGAAAGGTAAAACTTTATTTTATCTGTTTCTTAAAGTTAAAAGTTGAATAGTAAGCAGAGATCTTCTCTTATAAACTAAGTCCTACAGAAAATTGTTATCTTTCTTGTGTATATAAAAATAACGTTTGTTGATTGGTTTGTGTACTACACATTTCCAGATGTTTTGACCGATTGGGACTACATTAAAATAATTAAATTGTATGGACTTCTCTTCGTTAACCCAAACACCAATAAATGTAGATACAAAAAAAAAAGTTTACTTTATATTCTTCAATTAAAATATCAAGGAAAATACGTCGATACTGAATTTTATTGCAAGTCTTTACCAAAAACCTTAACTGAAGAAAAGAAAATCAGATATAAAAATGGTGACAAGATTTTTAAAATGTGTTCTAATCTAAAATTTGAATCCATATCAACTGTCTTTAACAAAGCTTAGACGTGATCTAAATTTAATCTAAAACGTCACTTTTCATCCGAAACTGAGTAACAAAAATTGAGAGGACTACTCTTCCCCCTATACCTATATGTGTACCTACAATATTTAAAATTTTAGTAAACTTTAGAAAATATTATTTCAAAGAAACAAATGAATACAAAGAAAACTACGGTTGTGAAACATCGCACAATTTCAATTACACTATAATATTGGTCATTGCATTGAAATTTGATATAGTGTTATTTACCGTTTTCTTATTTTCACTCATTTAAATAAATATGGCTAATTTGGAGATTTTTTTTACACTAATTTTTACATGGGGGGGAAAACGTCAAAATGGCAAAATTGGCAACGTTATTCAATAGTCCTTCCGTTTGTGGGTGAAACAGAGAAAAATCAATCGTTGATTAATGCGCGATGCTCAAAGTCAGAAAGCTCAGCGTTAAAGGCACTTTTTTTCAAATTTTTAAGCTTTTATTTCATTTCTACGGGAATTTTGGTGGTGGGGATGATTAGAACACCTGAAGAGGTCTTATAGCACAGAGATTTCAATCAAAATCATTAGAGCCGATTTTAGAAATTGCGAATATGATTTTTCATGACTTCAATCTTATGCACAACAGCGATTTTGACGAAAACCTAAATGGTTGTTCTTATGGTCACCACTAACCACACGTCAAATTTGAACATCGTAGGTCAATTTGTACGGAAGTTATGCTGACCACGTACACAGACAGACATATTTTCTATACCACTTTTTTGAAATCAGGATACTCTAAAACGTGAAGAAATGCACAGAAAAAAAAAATCGAATTTTTTTTGACCTAATGCTATACTTTCATTACCCCATGTAAACATATGGGTAATTGAAAGTAAAAAGTTCACAAATTATTTTACCACTATACGTAAAACTGACAAAAACAGTGTATGAAATCCTACAAAAATGTAACAAAAAGTATTATCCTTCTAAGAATTCTGTAAACCATTGCATGACTACTCGATATTTTTACTGGTCACTGCTTTTTTTTTTTTTTTTTTTTTTTTTTTTTACCGATCAAAATCTAGTATAAAACTATTATTCGTAAATTTCAGATGGTGTTTTAAAAATCAAGTTTTAATTTTGATCCCTATTTAAACCTGCCTTTTCAAGGAGATAACTTACACAAAGTCAATTTATTTTACATTTTCATTAAAAATTAATTAATCAAAGAAATACTTACAATCAAAGACCCCATGAGAATATATTTCAAAATATTTTAAATTTGCACTCTTTGCCAGCAACTGAAGTTCACATAAGAATTTAGTTCCCATGAAAACAATTCTGTATGCTCACTGTTCCAAAAGCTTTAAACTTACACAATTATATTTTGTTTGAAAACAAAAGTTTTTTCTTTAAATTATCGCTTTATTTTTATTAAAAAGAAATAAACACTGCTTCCTTTATCCTAATTTTCTATTCGCTTCTCAAGAAGTCGGAGCCCGCGACCTTTTTAAGCGTAATTACGTTTTTTGCGCAAAATATAACCGCTCTGACTTGTTAATCCATGCGAGTCTCAGTTTAAGGAGGATGTGCAAAAGTGGTCTTTTTATTTTAAACGAATACTTTTTAATCCAATCAAAACACATCGGTGAACTCTTTGAGTTCTTCAAAATATTAGAGGAAGAAGCTGAGCCGGGTTTTCTATTTGGGTGGGAGAGGGCTTGGGTACACTGGCCCAAATACAAAATTACGATTATGTGGTATGCAAGGTTCATATTGCTACACTTCCTTTTAGTCGAGTCTTTAATTTAAAGTTGTTTCCATGGTTAAATTCTAATCAATCAAAATTTTAATTACTCGGAGGTGGAGGCAAATACAAAATTACGCTTATGTGCTGCGCAGAGTTCATATTACATTTCCTTTTAGACAAGTCTTTAATTTAAGATTTTCGCTGAATTCTTTCACTCTAAATAGTCATGTCACAGTAAAGATAATAATTTCTTGCTAAAAAAATTGTCTAATTAAGAAATCTTTTAAATCATAGAGTGAAACTATGAGTATGCAAGGATTAAATTAAATTGCTTTCCATAGTTAAATTTTAATCATTCAAAATTTGAAATAAAAAGTTCAAGCTAACATACCGTACAATCGCTATGTAAAGTCACTCTATCATTATAAAGCATTCATAGGCGACGTCATTTGGTATCAAGGAGGTACAGAGGCTAAAAAAAAATCCGAACGATGGCTATATCTTGAATTCTAATTGAAGAAATAACAAAAGTCAAGTACCGTTGTAAATCGTGGAAGGGCTTTATTGATTGCATATAAATTTTTTTATGAGGGGTCATCTACATATTAAAACTAAACAAAACTTTAAAAAGTTCAATGGCAACCCCATAATATTATACCATATTTAGATTTAGAATACAAAAAAAAGGTCTAACTACCAAATTTCATAATTTTCCAATGAGTGGTTAATAATTTAAATGATGTAAAAAAAAAGGCAAATTAATGTTAAAAAGGAAATATGTTTTTTAGCCATAAATACTTTAATAGTTCATATATTTTAGCAATTTTTTTTTCAAACGATAGTCTATAAATGGCTAAACATAAATAACATGCAACTTTTGTATTAAACAGTTTTTTAATAATTAATTATTAATGAATAAAACAAGTTTTAAAGTTTTTAAAATATAAACATGTTTTTATATATATATTTTTTCTTCCATTACAATTATCATGATAAAAAACCCATCCAGAATTTTTTTCATTCTATTTTAGCTTTTGGTTCTCAATATTTTAACAAAATATAAAAAAGCTCACTTTAAGTGATTGTGGAATAGAGTAGTTACGTCTTGAAGCAAGCGAACGTTCGACCCTTCCTCGTTTTACTGAAATTAGCTCACAAGCTCGGTCGAAACAGTTCCGCTCATAAGTGACGTGTTTCTCAACATAATGATCTGAAATTTGGTATGTAGGGTAAACGAAGTATTCTAAATCGAATGAAAACATAAAAAATATGGGTATGTATTAAAATTTTCAAAGATAGAGTTAAATTTACTTAGTATACAGCCCCCTAAGGAAAAAATTGCACCAGACATATAAAAAATCACAAACAAAACATTTTGGTGCAAACCGCAAGTTTCTACGATGACTAGAACCTAAGATATAGCCATCGTTCGGATTTTTTTTTTTTTTTTTTTTTTTTTTTTTTTGCGTACTGTATGGAAAATAAATTCGAGAAAAGTGGTAAAATTTAGAGAAAAAAACAATTGTAATATAGATTTTGTATTGTTTATTTGATCACTATTAGCCAACATTTTAGTAGGAAATCCAATTCGCATTTAAAAAAAAATAAAGGTTTGAATAAAATCCTTGACTCACCTTCATATAATCCTGCAGCCATTGATGAATTATAGGTTTAGAAATTGCAGCCATTGATGAATTGTAGGTTTAGAAATTGCAGCCATAAACTTTTCTGTCATTAACCTTTCCAAAACAAACTAGGGGTGTGGAACATCGAACAACTTTCAATTACACTATAATACTGACGTGGATTTGCGTCGTTTACCGTTACTATACTTTTATCATTTATTTAGAAAAAATGACCACTATGGCGATATTTTTTGCGATAATTTTTGCATGGATCTTTAAAAAAAAAAGCCATCGCCAAAATTGTGATTTTGGCAATGAACTTTACGATAATCCTTATTTTATCCTTTATTATAAGTGAAACTGAGGGAAGAAGAAAAACGATGGTTGATGAGGTATGCTCAAGGAAAGAGAACTCTGTGTTGAAGGCATTCATTTTTCAACTTTTTAAGCAATTAAAGCATTTTTAAGGGAATTTCGGAGGTGAAGATGTTTAGAACACCTTAAGAGGCATTAGCACAGCGATTTTTATCAATATCGTCGGAACATTTTTTTTAGCAATCATTGAAAATCATGAATTTTTCAATGGCAGCTACCATATACGCTTGAGCGATTTTGACGAAAACCATAATGGTAGGTCCCATGGCCACCAGCAACCCGCATACCAAATGTGAACATCGTAGGTCAATTTCTTCAGGAGTTATGCTGACTACAGACACACTTACAGACAGACATTTTTTCTAGATCACTTTTCTGAAATCAGGGTGTTCCAAAACGGGGAGAAATGCAAAAAAAAAATCGAAAATTTTATTTTGACCGAATGCTATACTTTCATTACAGTATGTATAATACATATGGGTAATTGAAAGTAAAAATGTTTAGCTAATTATGTTCTGGCTTTAAAAGGAATATTTTAAGGTTCTAACCTCTTATACTGCGTTTATTTTGTCCTTGAAACAAATTACGTACATGACTTCGTTTCTTGCTACATTTACAATTAAAGCAAAAGTCACTGTCATCGTGCTTCGCTTAGACAATTCACACATCTCAGTGTTGTACAGAAATTTGCCCATATTTGTATACTGAACTCGCTTGACTTTTAATAATTGGTCACATAATTAGATTTCTGTCAGTTCGAAATTGAGTCTAAGTTGTGTAAATGTTAGATTAAGTAGATCATTTATTTAATACTTTTGTTCTACAGTCTGTCTCTATCAGAAGAATAGCTCCCGCCAGATAGTCTAAATTCGTATTGATGGTAAAAATCTTGATTGAGTTGCTTCCTACATTTCGGAAACCACTTCATAACGAAACTCAGTCCACTTGATGGCTATGTAGTTAGTACCCTAGCATGCCAAAATTACCAGGTTCGAACATTGTGGTTTAGAATGGGTGGATGCTTGTCGGTGGTTTAGAATTAACTTTAGGCAGTAAGTGGCTCGGACTAGTTAGTCGTTATAGGTTATAGTGCACAAAAAAAGGTCGTTGAGTGTACAAACGAACTAGAACCATAACGCGGTTAACACCGGACAACAAAGCTATTGTATCAATGCAAATCCAATAAAAATTAAACCTTACTTTAAAAGGCATTTTAAGTCAAAATAATAAAACCCATAAAAACAGAGATTTAAAAAAATCCTTTACATGCATTATCAAATTTTATATTCATTAACACAGCGCCGATATCAAAAACATTTCTATCAGCAAAATGTACGGCAAACTACGTTTCAAAATTTATTTATAAAACATGAACGGGAATTTATGCTCTCACATTCAAATATCATTTATTTATTCTGATTAAAGTAATTTTATTATTTATTTATTAAAAAAAATTTGGCTACAGGAAATAGTTTCAACAATGATATTTTAATGCGATTAGGTGACAGAAAGTTGGTTTATTAGTATTCTGTAAATGCGACCTTTTAGTGACAGTAATAGCCCCAAAATTTGATAGAATGCATGCCATCGACATCGGACCTATCTGCCAAGTTTCAGCCCGATTGGATGACGGCAAAGGGGTTAATAAGGCGTCCGCAGATTTGCCGCCCATCGACACCCACATACACAAAATTGAAGTTAATATGAAGGATTTAAAAAAAAAAAATTACAGCAAACTTGATACAAAAATGTTTTAAGACTATATATTTTTTTACTCTGGGCTTTAAGCCCAAGGATATTGTTTTTATTTGGTCAAAGGTGTGTTCCGTCCGCACTTTTCAAAGGTATGGACAAAAAGGCTTCAATCAACGTCAGCCGCTTCCGGTTCCCAATGGAGGAAGTTGGATGAGCAAGTTAGCGCGTAGCACTACACTGGTCGTACCGTTGAAACTTTTTATAGTGCAAGTTGATTGCTTTTTCATTGTGCAAGGACCAAACGGCACTTCGCTGGTCGTATTGTTGAAACTTTTCATTGTGCAAGGGGTAAACCTCACTACGCTCGCAGATCTGTTAATAATCAAATAGCTATAGCATGCTGGATGTCTAGAAGAGTTCAGCATGTTGGTGGTACCGAGTGCACCATCCGTTGTACCATTTCCGGTTTGTCATTTTTCGTGATCTATGGCATGTTGGATGTCGATGAACTTGTTTTGAAGACCTATGACCGTTGGTGGTCCCGAGTGTAACGTCGATTGTACCATTTCCGGTTTTGTCTCTTTTCAAAATAGCTATGGCATGGTGGGTATCGTTGAACTCGTCTTGAAAGAATTATGGCGGTTGGTGATACCGGATGTACCATCGGTGATACCATTTCCGGTTTGTAATTTTTCAAGATAGCTATGTCATGTTGGATGTCCTTGAACGCGTCTTGAGGAGTTGAACCTGATGGTGGTACATAGAGTACCGTCGGTTGTACCATTTCCGATTTTGTCATTTTTCAAAATAGCTATGTCATGGTGGATGTCGTTGGACACGTCTTGAAGTATTATGATCGTTGATGGTACAGAGTGTACTGTCGGTGGTACCATTTCCGGTTTGTCATTTTTCAAGATAGCTATGGGATGTTCCGTGTAGTTTGGCTCATCTTGAAGAATTTGGACCGTTGGTGGTACCAGATGTACCATGTATGGAACCATTTCCAGTTAATCAATTTTCAAAATAGCTAGAGTATGTTAGGTGTCCCACTATGCTATAGCCCAAGGGTATTGTTCTCAATTGGCCAAAAGTGTGATCCGGTGTCCGTCCCTACTTAATGTTTGGGCATGCGCAAGAAAGGCATGCGCCTGCCCCATCTGCTGGTATAAAAAGAGATAGAGTAGGCTGAGGTCGTTCGGTTGTATTGATGTATCGATGTTTTATAAAACTCAAATAATAAAAAAAAAAAAAAACGATCTTGTAATTGGCTTGAATTTAAGGCCCAGGGTAAACTGTACATCGGCTCTAAGCCGATTTCAATGGTGCTTTTTTTTTTTTAGTTGTGCTAATCCGTTTAGTCCCGAGGTTATTTGGTTTGTTTTGTTTGTGCGTTCAACGACCAGTACATGTGCCCTATAACGGCTAATTAGACCAGGAACCTACAGCTTAACGTGGATTCCGAACCACAATGAGCATCCAAGCCTAACCCTGGATTTGAACCTAGCACCTTTGGCACGGCAATCCAGAACGTTAACCACACAGCTATCAGGGGGGCCCCGAAACCATTTGGACACAAGTTCACTTATCAGTGATTATTTCATAAAAAAAACATCAAATATAGTCTCCAGTGATAGAAACTGAAACTATATAGTTTTCATGACATACTTCAAGTTTAAAAAAATAGATTAAAAAATCATAATTTTTTTTAACTATTTAATCACTTGTTTTCTTTAATACTGGTTGAAACAGAATTTTTTTATTTATACATGTATCATTGCATTGATTATGGTGTTCACTTCTAAAGTATATAGAAAAATCTCCCCATCAGATAATCGAGACATCTTTGGTTGGTTGTGTTGGGGAATTTCTGCTGCAAGAGCTGTATTCCGCTGAAACATCGTTATATACCACCATTTCGATCAGTTAGTTGGTTTGTACGCTAAGCGAACTATATTTGTACACAATAACAGCTAATCAGGCCAGAACCTACTCTTAAACATTGATTCCCAACCTCAACGAACGTCCATGCCTAAACTCAGCATCTTTAACATGCAAAGTGCGATCGGAAACCACACAGAAATCAATTAGACCCCAACATTACGGAAATCACTCTATTACTCAATTTCTCAAAACGACGGGCCACAAAGCTACTACGTCTCAATGTAAATAAAATATTTAAAAAATTAAATCGACTTCACATGCGTTAAAATAGAAAATTTAGTTGTGTTTTCTCCTTTCGTACTTGTTCCAACGGCGCAGTATGGTTCACGTGAAGCAAAGATACTATAATAACCCTTCGGGTTAAAGATGGCAAGCTTCCATAGAGATAATGTAAAATACTTGAGAGCACATGACGTCATTGCAGGGTTTCTACATTGGCAAGCTTATCGCTCTTTTTGGTTTCACTTGGCGATTACATTTTATGGTTTCCCAGAAATCTTTTATCCAAAAAAAGAACAAATCTGCCTAGTTCATTGAACTTTCACTTAAAAAATTTACACACCCAACCAAATTTTTTTTAATTTATATTTTTAACTAAAATAATTGAATACTTTTTTAAACAATATTAATATTATACTGAACCACTACAGCAAAAGTTCCATCCTGTAATGCAATACGAATCCTAATATTAGATTTGGGGTTTTTACATCATATTCCAATATTGGTGAACTTTTAGTAAGTTTTCGTAAGAAATATGAACATCAAGAATTAACAAAATTACTAATTACAAAATTATTGAAACACATTCTAGAAAATGCATTCTTCGAAGCAGTACATTAGGAAACTAAAAAATATCTAGTTATTGAGTGCAAGAATTTAAAAATGACTTGCAACTACAAAAACCAATATCATTTAGCATGTACTAGTTTAGAAGAATTTACTAACAGTTGACAATAATCATTTAGCTTTATTAATTCATAAAATAAAAAACCGCAATGGTAATTGAGATTGGCGTCAAATTTCAAAAAATCTTAATAAACACATAATAATTGCGTGCATTTATGCAACTAACAAATGATAAACATTCTTTCAAGCGATGTCAAAGTAATAAAAAAGAAAAGTTCATGAAAAAAGCAACTATATTTAACATAAAAACTAGCCTGCTGAATGAGACGAAAAAATAAAAACAAACGATTAAGAACACTAACCATCAAGTTTCATTACAACCATCAACACTGCAAAAAATATCCTGTTAAAATTCTCTTTGGAAAATTCTATAATCTTCAGAACATTACCGCAATTTATTGTGCACAAAAGCGAACAATTTGAACAAACTTGAATAAATAATATGTTACTTTGCAAAGTAGAATCCTTCATTTTTGTTCTGCTATTTAAATCTCCCACGAATTCGACGAAATAAATCTGATGTTCGCTAAAGTAAGAGCAAAGCTCTGCGCATGTCTGGAAATCGGAGCAATTTGGCGAAAGTTTTGTGCTCTCAACTTGGAAAATCCGCGAGATGGCAGCACTTACGTATCGGCGAAGCTTGCCTTCTTATAGTTTTAAGTTCTTTGCGTGAAGACCTTGCGCCAGAAATCCAACAAACCTACTTGTTTCAACAAACTTCATTTCTTAAAAAGTAGACAACAAAATTTTTTAATTGTGCTTATTTCAAAATTTACTTTGGGAAAAGTAATTTGTTACCTTTAAGAGCATTTTAGCTCGGGCTAAACATTATACTAAATACCTTTCTTTCTTCGTACTCAGTATTTAAAAATAGATTTTTAAGCATGAAACAATAACAAACTTAACAAACAATAGGATTAATAGGATATGTAGTTAAAAACGAAAGGTTCGATGCTGTGGTTTTAGAATTAATCTCCTCAGATACAGGACAACAATTATTTGAAACTTGGATGGCTGGAATTGTGCTCTTCAAATTGTGAAGGATTTAAATACAAATACAAACTTGAAGATCAACAACAGGCTCAAGGACCAACAGGGTTAGCCGAATAAAAAATATAAATATATAAATCGAATATACATACATAACATAAAATACAGAGGCAAAATAACATAATAGAAAATATAGAATTTACAGAATAGAAAACACCCAAAACTGCAGATTGCATAATAGACCAAGATAATTAATTTTACAAAGTTAACATAATTACTGACTTATACTTACTCCTCGGCTCTACAGCCCGTGTAGGGCCTTGGCCTCCTTTATCACACAGCTCCACTTTTTCCTTTCCTTGGTTTTTATCTTCCAATTTTGGATTTTCAACTTTTTTAAATTTCCTTTCACCTCATCTAGCCATCTTTTTCTTCTCATTCCCTCAAGTCTTCCCTTGTAAATTTTCTTTGTTGCTCTTTCATCACTCATTCGCTCCAGATGTCCGAGCCATTGTATTCTTTTTGTTTTTATTATGTTTACTGTATCTTTTTCTTTATATAGCTTACTTAACTCTAAATTACTCCTATTCTCCCAACATCTCCATCTTTGATTGGTCCATAAATTTTTCTTAAAATCTTTCTCTCAAAAGTAATCAGTATTTTTTCCTCATTCTGAGTGGTAGTCCAAGTTGCTACTGCATAAGTGACTAACATAATTACACCAGATGCAATTTAGAATACAAGTTGCAGGATATATCATACGGATAATACAATACAATATACACAGTTAAAACATCGTTTGACAATCATACTGTAAAAATTCAATACAAATGAAAGCTGACAAAGTTTATAGAATTCAACAATACGCAAAAATATCCTTTATATAACTAAATAATCAAATACATAAAAATTTTGCAGAACAAAATATAAGTCATTTACCCAGCCAATGAAATCCAATCATTACCCATTGATGTGATCCCCCAGTGCTTATCTAGCTGTTTCTTAAAACTCCTTACATTCACAGAATTTACAACATTTACAGACAAATCATTCGAATCATTGATTATCCTATTGTATCTAGGGGTGTGGAACATCGCATAACTTTCAATTACACAATAATATTCGCCATTGCCTTAAAATTTATGGTGTTATTTACCGTTTTCATGCTTTCACTCATTTAAATAAAAATGGCCAGTTTGGCAATATTTTTGGCAATGATTTTAAAATGAGCAAAAAAAAAAAACCACCGAGTTGGCGATATTGGCGATGTCATTCAATAGACATTAGATTGTCCTTTCTGGTGTGGGAAACAGAAAAAATCTATCGTTGATGGGCGATGCTCAAGGATAGAAAGCTCTGTGTAAAAGGCACTCGTTTTTCAACTTTTTACGCTTTTATCGCATTTCTAAGGGAATTTCGAAGGTAGGGACGATTAGAACACCTTAAGAGGCATTATCACAGTGATTTTTAACAAAATCTTTTGAGCCATTTTTTAGCAATTACTGAAAAACATAATTTTTTTCAATGGCAGCTACCTTATGCGCATGCGCGATTTTGACGAAAACCTTAATGGTAGGTCCCATGGCCACTATTAACCAGCACACAAAATTTGAACATCGTAGATTCATTTGTTCGGAAGTTATGCTGACCATGTAAACGCAGACATGCAGACATTTTTTCCATATCACTTTTTTGAAATTAGGATGTTCCAAAACGTTTAGAAATATATGAAAGAAAAAAATATATATATATATATATATATATATATATATATATATATATATATATATATTTTTTACCGATTGCTATATTTTTATTACCCTACGTAAACATATGGGAAAGTAATTAACAATCCCCCTCCCTTTTTACTTTCAATTACCCCTGTGTTTACATACGATAATGAAAGTACAGTCATTCAAGGTAACTTCGATCCACATTTTCTGTATTTTCTCTTGCCCCACTTATGTTTTAATAGTATTTTCAGACCTAATATCATAAAATGGAAGAAAACCCGAAATTATAGCTTAATTTATACAGTTAGTAAATGCTCATGATAAAAGCACCGGTGAAAAATTATCCTTTTATTCAGAGTAACTTTGAACCACTATCATAAATTTCAGATAAAATACCTTTTATTATTCAATCTAGGAGTCAGGACAACTTTAAACAAGTAAAATTAAGTTTCTATATACTTGAAACATCATCAGCTGCAGTTCTCAACCTCAAAAAATTTTGAATACTTTAAATTACACCAGAAAGAATGCATGAGGCTGGAACAGAAGATGAAGAATAACATGAAAATATTGCAATATATATATATATATATATATATATATATATATATATATTATTCTGCTTAGACATACAAATATAGTGAAAAAACAATCTTCAGCTCCTTCACTGAAATATTAACTCATTATATTGGGCCATTTTTAATATGCACCAGGCTTCTTCCTGAACTGCCAATATCATGTTTTTTTTTTATTTTTAAGTCAATTTGTCCTGGGTACATGTCTCCATCGTATTGAATAATTACGCAGTCGTAAGCTTTGTATATGCCACAACACAAATTTACAGCACTTGCATGCTCTGTGTATAAAATTCCTTCCTCATTAATGTGTTCAATAGTCACCACTTGAACAATCTCTGATTATTCAGTAACGTTCTCCACATCAAGACTTCATATGGTAGATGACTTTGGACGATCACCTCATGTCCTTGCTCTACATATTTCTATACCATTTATTTTTTGTGCTTCTAACACCGCTTTGTTTTCATAGAATTTGTTCACTTCCTCAAATAAAACGTTTTTTGTACAAATTACAGGTGGAAATTTTTTTTTAACTCTGGACGACTGTCAAATCATGATTTCTAATACTTTTAGAGGATTTTTTAATTGACTCCCAATATTTTCATTTCATCAGATTTTGCATACAAGGGAAGATTCCTTTAAATAAAGTTTCATTTGCATGCATATAAATGTATTTAAAATAAAATACAAACTAGGGGTGTGGAACATTGTACATCTTTAAATTACACTATATTATTGATCATTGCATTAAAATTTATGGTTTTATAGTTTACCGCTTTTATATTTTCACTTATTTAATTAAAAAATTTCAGTTTGACGATATTTTTAGCAATCATTTTTTCAAGGGGGGGGGGGGGAACACGCCAAGGTGGCAAAATTGGCGATGTTATTCTATATACATTACATCGTCCTTTCATTTGCGTGAAGCATATATAAATCTACTAGCTGAATACCCGTGCTGCGCTACGAAATTTTACCATTAGCATTTTAGCGATCAAAAGACATTCATGTTTTCTACACTTCAGACGTTTGCTCCCTTTTCGATCCCGACAAATTGATTTATCAAAATAGGAACTTTCCTTTGTTGACATTTTAAACGAAATTTATAATTGTGAATAGTAAACTGGAATAGTTTATTGTGTTTATGTTTGCTCTTAGTTCTAAATTTCAAAGTAGTAGCTGTATTGGAATTAAGTTAATTAGACATTAAGTTAATCCTCGTATAGTTTCAATGTTGCGTCGTCTTTTCATCCCTTAAAAATTCGTTAATCGATATTGGAATGACTTATTTTTTTAACATTTGCAAAAAAATATCAGAAAAATGACTACATTGGAAGAGGAACATTCGGATATCCCTCGTTTGGAACATTTAACCCCTTTTCGACCCCTTAAAGTTGGTTAATCGAGAACAGAATAGCTTACTTTTTCTATGTTTAATCTTTTTTGACATTTGTACCAAATTTCCGAGTTGTGACCATATGGGAAGTGGTACATTCGAATATTCCTCGTTTGGAACGTTTAACCCCTTTTCCACCCCTTGATCCACCGGAGATCGGAATAGTTTACTTTTTCTGCGTTTGTCTTTATTGATATTCACACCAGTTTTCAGAATTGTGAAAATATGAGAAGTAGGACATTCGAATATATCGCTCGTTTGGAACGTTTAACCCCTTTTCGACCCCTTAAAGTGGGTTAATCGAGATCGGAATAGTTTACTTTTTCTATTTTTACCATTGTTGATATTTGTGCCGATTTTCAGAGTTGTGACTATGTGGGAAGTAGGATTTTCGAATGTCCCCCGTTTGGAACGTTTAACCCCTTTTCGACCCCTTAAAGTGTGTTAATCGAGATCGGAATAGTTTACTTTTTCTATTTTTACCATTGTTGATATTTGTGCCGATTTTCAGAGTTGTGACTATGTGGGAAGTAGGATTTTCGAATGTCCCCCGTTTGGAACGTTTAACCCCTTTTTGACCCCTTAAAGTGTGTTAATCGAGATCGGAATAGTTTACTTTTTCTATTTTTACCATTGTTGATATTTGTGCCGATTTTCAGAGTTGTGACTATGTGGGAAGTAGGATTTTCGAATGTCCCCCGTTTGGAACGTTTAACCCCTTTTCGACCCCTTAAAGTGTGTTAATCGAGATCGGAATAGTTTACTTTTTCTATTTTTACCATTGTTGATATTTGTGCCGATTTTCAGAGTTGTGACTATGAGGGAAGTAGGATTTTCGAATGTCCCCCGTTTGGAACGTTTAACCCCTTTTCGACCCCTTAAAGTGTGTTAATCGAGATCGGAATAGTTTAGTTTTTCTATTTTTACCATTGTTGATATTTGTGCCGATTTTTAGAGTTGTGACTATGTGGGAAGTAGGATTTTCGAATGTCCCCCGTTTGGAACGTTTAACCCCTTTTCGACCCCTTAAAGTGTGTTAATCGAGATCGGAATAGTTTACTTTTTCTATTTTTACCATTGTTGATATTTGTGAAGATTTTCAGAGTTGTGACTATGAGGGAAGTAGGATTTTCGAATGTCCCCCGTTTGGAACGTTTAACCCCTTTTCGACCCCTTAAAGTGTGTTAATCGAGATCGGAATAGTTTACTTTTTCTATTTTTACCATTGTTGATATTTGTGCCGATTTTCAGAGTTGTGACTATGTGGGAAGTAGGATTTTCGAATGTCCCCCGTTTGGAACGTTTAACCCCTTTTCGACCCCTTAAAGTGGGTTAATCGAGATCGGAATAGTTTACTTTTTCTATTTTTACCATTGTTGATATTTGTGCCGATTTTCAGAGTTGTGACTATGTGGGAAGTAGGATTTTCGAATGTCCCCCGTTTGGAACGTTTAACCCCTCTTCGACCCCTTAAAGTGTGTTAATCGAGATCGGAATAGTTTACTTTTTCTATTTTTACCATTGTTGATATTTGTGCCGATTTTCAGAGTTGTGACTATGTGGGAAGTAGGATTTTCGAATGTCCCCCGTTTAGAACGTTTAACCCCTTTTCGACCCCTTAAAGTGGGTTAATCGAGATCGGAATAGTTTACTTTTTCTATTTTTACCATTGTTGATATTTGTGCCGATTTTCAGAGTTGTGACTATGTGGGAAGTGGGAGAATTAGTGATGAGTGAGTCAGTGAGTCAGTGAATCAGTGAGTGAGGGCTTTGCCTTATATATATAGAGATCATTGCTCAAGGGCAGTGAGTTTTGGGTTAAGGGCACTCGTTTTTCAACTTTTTACGCTTTTGCCGCATTTCAACTGGAATTTCGAAGGTGGGGCCGATTTTAACACATTAACAGGCATTAGTACAGAGATTTTAATAGAAATCATTAGAACCGTTTCTTAGCAATTGCTGAAAAACATGATTTTTTAATGATTTCCAACTTATGCGCATGCGCGATTTCGACGAAAACCTTAATAGTAGGTCGCATTGTCACCACCAACCCGCACACCAAATTTGAACATCGTAGGTCAATTTGTTCGGGAGTTATACTGACCATGTACACAAAGACGCACAGACAGGCATTTTTTCTAGACCACTTTTTTGAAATCCAGTTCCAAAACGAGGAAAAATTACAATTTTTTTTTTACCAAATGCTACACTTTCATTACCCTATGTTAACATATGGGTTATTGAAAGTAATAAATTGAAATAAAATATGTATTGTATTTGCAGTGTATACATAACACACTGTCATCAGCCTAACTTTGAACCGGCTCAAAGTTAAATTGAAGAGTTGTAAAATGATAGTGCGTAGGTTTTTTGCTTTTTTCCAAATGTTAACAAATAAATAACCATTATCCAATAACAATTTCACTATTTTCAGAAAAGAATATATTTGATAAAGTGGTAAGTTGATACTTACTTACAGAAATTAATTGATTTGCATCAACTTCAAATAAGCATTAAAATGGCCAATTCATTTTCTAAACTACATGGCAAAAAACCAATTTCACAATCTTGCCAGCAGTATGCAGGAGTGGACCACCATGAGTAGTTCTGTAAAACCAAGTGAAAACTAAGAGATGGAGCAAAGTTATACCCTATTGCTCAAAGTTACCTCGATTTTTTAGCATTCCGCAGCGTTTTAGAACATCATAATTTCAAAAAAGAGGTTTAAAAAAATGTCTGTGTGTACGTGTGGTCAGCATAGGTCACGCACAAATTGATCTATGATGTTCAAGTTTGGTGTGCGGGTTAGTGGGGGCCATGGGACCTACCATTTAAGTTTTCGTCAAAATCGCGCATGCGCATAAGGTTGAAATCACAAAAAAATGTTTTTCAGCAATTGCTAAAAACCGGCTACAACGATTTTGATTAGAATCTCTGTGCTAATGCCTCTTAAGGCCAAATTATCACCAAACTGGTAATTTTTATTTAAGTGAAGGAAAATATGAAAACGGTAAACACCATAACAAATTTTAATGCAATGACCAATATTATAGTGTATTTGAAAGTTGAGCGATATTCTACACCCCTAGTTTATTTTTCGTCTGTGCAGCCTGAGGGTCACAAAAAAAGTTGTGGCGGGTCGGATATGGCTAGCGGATTGCGTAGTGACGAACACTGATGTAATCTGTGATTATGTATAACACTATAACTTAAAAATGAAGAATTTTTAGTTGCGTCACATTTGTAGTAAAGGTGCGATATGTCTGAATCACTACCTTCTCTCTCACTTTGAAAAGAAGCTTCAGAAGATTTGACTATCTTGAAGGGCTTTTTTCTATTTCGCAATTAGTTGTTACCTTGGTACGAATTCTGAAAAGTCCTCCATTTCACACACATGCAAAAATTTGCTACAATTGTTTAAAATTCTTGTGAATTGTGTCATGGACTGAGAGAGTAATTTCAGTTCAAACATTGTTAATGCAGTATTAATCTCATATGGACTGGACAGCTATGAAATCATGGACGCTGGAAGAAGGTTACAAAGGGGGGGTGCATTTACTACTCCCCTGGTTTTAAAAAAAAATGGTAAAAGGTGTAAGATCACACAAAAAAGTATATACATGCCGCTTTGAAACTATTTTTCGTGTCATACTGTGCATTCGTTTTTATTTCTTTTTAAGTTTCTTGTGCATTTCCTTTTTGTTTTTGAAGTAGATTTTTGCACCAGCGTGGTGTCTAGGACAATTGAGTACTGGATAAAAAAAAGTATGTATTTCTTTCATTGGGCAATCATTCCCTGTGTTGTTTTCTCAATTCCAGGAAAATGCTTTGTTTTTTAATTATTAGGAATCGGATATTGAGATCTTGAAATTTATTTTTAGAATTCAATTAGATCTTTTCCTATACTGCCTTTTTTTTTTTTTTTTTTTTTTTTTTTTTTTAACTTTTTGAACTTGGAAGAAATAAAATGTTACTCTTTTGTATCTTCTGTCTGGTTCCTCTGTTGTTTCTTGAATACCGCGAGAACTAGTTAAATGATTAAAAGAAAATCGTAAAAATATCATTTATATATTTTTTTTCTTGCTTGATTTTCCCCTTTTAACATAAAGCTACAAAGGAAAGGATTTCAAAAATATATTCCATGAATTTTTGTAATTTTTCGCAAAGGAGACGTTAATGCATAATTATTAATACTTAAGAAATGCAATCACCATTAGGTTGGTTGGTTGGTTGTTTTCAGATTATCTGGCGCCGTCAGCAACACGAGGGCTATAATGCGCCGAAACATTCGTCATTAGACAAGCCAACATACATTTACAAACACCCATGCCTAACACGGGACTCGAACACGCAACCTCGCGGTCTAGAAGCTAGCACCCTAACCACTATACCGTTCGGTCGGCTCAATCACCATTAGGAAATACATTCAATATTTCTGGAAGAAGAAAAAAAAGAAAAAGAAAAAAAAAGACTTCAACAAAAATCTAGCAGTCTGGTTCCCCCTGAAAATAATCAGTGCCCATTCATGAAGTTCCACTCTACCTAAACAATGATTAACTGGTGAAGGATATGCGCAGAACACATATTTAAATTATGTAGAGACCGAACTAGCAACGGGTACCAGAACTCGTCACGTTGTGGTTTGAGGTATCATATGAAAGTCACTTATTCATATATTTTTCAGTTTGATGTCATACATGATTTGTTTCACCAAACCATCTTCCGGTATTACTGGCTAAGTGCATGAGATTTAAATAACGGTTTTTTATTAGATATTAGAAATAACAAACTGTGCTAGAAAGTTTCGAATTTGTTTAAACACTAACCAAACAATAAACTACAATCTATAATTAGCGATTTTGTTTTTTAATATTTTAATAAGTTAATTTATCTACACTGTCAACCCATTCCGGTAATTCAATTCTTAATAACAATTGCAAAATAACTTATTCTATTATTAAAATGCAAGAAAAAAAATGCTTATTGAAATATAGTAAAGGATTTAGTTACGTGTAAAAATCTTGTGGTATCGAACATTCGAATTCGGTAGGTATTTTAAAAAATAAGTTACTATGTTTTGGTATACCCATTTTTCACCCAGTGTTCTGACTACTGAGTTCCTACTCTACTATATTTATAAAGATATCTATGTGTGAAATCCTATGAAAGCATGAATGTATGTGTGATTCGGAATTCACTTTAAAAATATAAACATACTGGATCACCACAGACAAACCTCTATTTATTAGAAGTAAAAAGCACTGTCTACAATTCTACAGCTCCGAGACCAGATGGTTGAATGAATTTGAGTGGGTATTTTAGCACTTACTGTTATATACAGGGTGTTTATAAATAAAGTTCACCTTTTAAAAAGCTCCAAAAGAAGACACTGATCAGAATGACTTAAAATATTACCGGTATATATTCAAAGATGATGGGGGAAACGTTATGGCATAAGGGGAATAAACTATTTCAAACAATTTTTTCCTTAGGCGATACCATTGCTTTTTGAAATTCATGATTTGACAGAAGAAAAATGCAATGCTTTTTGAAAGTTGAACTTGAAATATAATCACCCCAGGATGATTATAATTTTTTAAGTTCAACTTTCAAAAAACTGCAAATAGAAAGAAAGAAAAAAAAGGAAACACTTGTCGGAATCACCTAAAATTTGATCTGAATATACAAGAAGAAAGGGAAAGTGGTATGGAATAAGAAAAAGTATTTTTTTAAGTAGATTTTTTTCTTCTTATACCATACCGTTCCTACTTCGAGTATACACAGGTCAAATTTCAGGTCAATCTGACCAATGTTTTTTTACTGCTTTTGAAAGTTGAACTTTATTTATAAACATCCTTTTTTTTAGGCAACTGTTAGAAATTTCTAAAGACAAAGTACATTTGAATAGACTGAGGGCCTGTCACCATTTTAAAGTAGGTATTTGAGGCAATCTCAAGATTAGTACCTCTTTTATTATTTCAGAATTAACTAAACAATAAATATAGCATATGACAGATGGATGGTGGTTACTTTGATGGAAAAGAACCGCATTGAAAGGCATAAAATGCCAAACATAAGCCAAATTTTTCATAACTCAAAGGAAAGACAGTGAACTTTCCAACTGAGATTTAATAATACGCTATTAATTTAAATTGCAAACCCAATTTCTTCCCCACCAAAGATCGAACTTTGATTTGAATTGACATACTTAATGGATTTATGAAATGAATTACATGATTCTTATTCTTCTTTCATAAGTGAAATTCGGAATCTTGTAACTATGTTTCAGCAACTAACCAACCTTAAATTACCTAATAAAGTGGCACTTCTCATTCACTAAATAATGAAAAATGCACTTTTTAATTTTAATGGGCAAATTTTTACCTTGTTTTTGTTCCAGTTATTAACATAAATAAAACTTAGCAGTTGATATGTCAGTATCATAAACTAAATAAGTCATTGAAACTCGTGTTTGGAAACCTGTTGACATATTTAAGAAAAATTTTCTTTCAAAACAAAGGGCAAGTTAGATTTTCCCTTTCTTTTTTTTTAAACCTTTTTAAAGTAATGGATTCTGTAGTGTGGATTTTTCGCCAGATAAAATGCTTGCCATATTATATCTAATTGAAACTAAACTAATGGGATTATGTCCAATATTTTATATTTTAAACACAAACAATTCAATATTTTTAAATAACTTTATTATAGTCTAAAAATAAGAAAAATTCATAATAAAGTGTGAGCAAAATACAGAATAAAATAGTAAAAACTTAACGTCAAGCAAATACATTCCACTAAAATTAATTATTCTTTCCAATTTTTTTTTCCAAAAAAGTATTTTAACAAAATATTTTGCCGGTTTCAATGATATGCAGTTTTAGGCAATTTATCAGCTAAATGTGTAACCCAACTTAGCAGATTTATACATTTGTTGAGGAATTTTTTTAAAAAGAAACAGAACTTACAAATTTGTACATTGAGACAAATATTACAAGATGCATTGTGACAAATCACACTAAAAGTACCTTATAACAAAAAACATTACATTTACATACTTTCTTAGTTTTATTTTATGCAGTCACATAAAATAAAAATTAAGTATTAAGTAAATTTTCAAAAACATGTGTCAAAAATGTTTTATAGCAAGCATCTTGCTATTCTTACAAAAATAGAATAAATATGTAGATCTTAGAAGAATATTTAAATTTATACATTGACAAATTCTTCAATACAGAAACAATAAAGATATGAATAAAAATCACAGTGAATTGATAACTTTAAAATAAAATAATGAATCAGACATGTTGCGCACAAATGTCAGGCTGGTATGAGATTGGTTTCCTTACACAGTTAAAATTGTGAACATATATAAAATTAGGCCTGAAATATTTATGCTTCAATGCATCATCTCTATAAAAAAGTTTTTAACTAAAACTAATTCATACACTGTTGTATGCTGTTGTAATAAGCAATTCTCATTAAAAAAATTTCAGTAAATTTATGAAAAGTTAAAATATTACTGAACTTTTACAAAAACCAATTTAATGCATAAATATTACACATTTTAAGAAATCTTTTGTTTTGTGAATTTAGTTTATTATATTAAAATAAAAGCCAATACAATTAAAACATATAAAAAAATAATGGTATATTCCTTATTATTGGTATATTCCTAAATATAAGGTATATTCCTTATTATTCAGAATTTCACTACAGATGGTATCAATGTTTAAGGGTACGAAGTGATAAGTGTTAATTTTCTAAAAACTGAGTAATGGGTAGTGTCATTTATTTGTTTAATAGAAGATACTGGTTTTACACAAATTTGATAAATAATTTTTTTGCTAATTACTGAAAACTAAATCAAATTATCAGATTCCACATTATGTAATTTAAATGGGCATGCAAAGTTTAAAGTTGGTAATCTTAAAGTTCTCAAAATGCCACTTGCCACATCTGCATGGTTGGCCATTGACATAAAAGACTAAGATTATAGATGAAAATCATAGGAAGGTAATGATGTATAGAAAGATCCTTTGTCGAACCTGACTATCATGCAAAAAATACTATGTATATGCTTAGTTAAAGACAAACTCTAAATAGTAGATTTAATGAATATTATACTTTGATTCTTAAGTAAAAATATGCCTTGCAAAATTTTAAAATTAATTTTGAAAATTTATTGATTAAAAAAAATTATAAATATATTAATTTAAAAAATATATATATATATAAATATATTAATTTAAAATATATATATATATATAAATATATTAATTAAGAAAAAAAAAACCAGCCAATTAAAGTAAATTAAGACTGAAATAAAAAGAAGCGCCCATGAAACATAAAACCTCACTAATATTAGACATTTATTGCTCCCTAATTATAGACATGTACTAAAATGAAATGGCACATTTTTCATGCCACTTTGAAAACAAACTATTCCCTTGAAAAAGAAATATCATGCATGAAATGATAAAAAAAAAACTGTTTACATTTCAAAATCTAGATAAATATCACACTAACACATTGTTTTTATAATATATGGGTTCAACAAGCAGGCTTAAATCAATAAAATATAGTACAGGACTATAGTACAAGGGATAATTTGCAACAGTCTAAAAGTATACAAACAGTGAAAGTGAATCATGCCACTTTGGGACTAACTCGTATGACTACAGTTAATAACATCAGATTTTATATTGTTGCATATTGATCAATATTTTTCTGTAATAAGAGTTTATTTCTTTATTTACCACTCCATAATTTTACAAAGCATAGTTAACATTCAATTTACACTTTTGTACAATTTCATTAATTTACCAAATTAATATTTTTAATTTTAAGGATTAAGCATATTTCATTAATCACAAATAAATTTATTATGAAAAACTGGTTAAAAGACTAGATGATGAAATGCAATAAAACTATCAATAAAATGCATGAATGTCACATATTTACATAAATTGATAAGACATCATGCAATTGCTTTTTGTACAATGATTACTGCTATTTGTAAAAGCTGCTGCTATTTGTTGAACAGATTTCATTCGCAAAATTTTTTAAGGAGATAAAATAGCCTTGTACTCTTGTGTATAGTTCTGACTTTAAAAGGATTTTTTTTTACAAAGCTTAACTAATCACCTAATCGTATTGTATGAGCATTTTTATCATGCTAATGTATATTTGATTTTGTGCAATATTTTAGTTTCTACATATGGCACAAAAATTTCTGATGCATAATACTGTTTATCTAAAGTAAAATGTAATGAAATGACAATGAAGACTGTGAAAGTGTTACAAATTTCAATGAAACAAATGAAAATGTTATGCATTCAACATTAACACAGTGAAATTGCATATATAATATCAACAAATGGTAAAATGACAACAAAGTGGAAGTCAGATAAAAATATATATTTTCTCTGAATATATATAATCAATATTTCATATGTTGTTGGATACATTTTTGTCAGTACTGAGTTAGGGTATATAACATACCTCCTAATATAAATATTCTACACATATTTATTTATGTTAAATAAAAACTATTTTTATAATTTTATGTATAAACTTATGAAGGAGTCTATTATAATCAAAGTTTTAAAATATTTTGGAAACACAATAGGATAATAAATTAAATCCTGACCATAACATTTTAACTATCCAAATAAATTCATAATTCATTAAATCAGAAAAAAAATTATATTGCAATTACAAATAACTTTTTAAAGCATAACAAAGTATATGAATAAAACAACTGAGAATCTTTTCACCAACCATACAGGAGTTTTATACCACCCTAAATTTATTTGCCATCATGATAATTTTAGTCATTTATATTTGTATACATTTATGTTTTTCTTATTAATAAATTTAGATTCAGGTGATATCTGAATCTAAAATTCTGCATAAAAAAATCTAAAGTGAGTAGATTTTTTAAAAATTTATTGTAGAAACTAAGCAACAAATAATTTCATTTCTGCCTTATAAAATCTTAAATTCATAATTCAGAATCCAATGAGAGAAAATATTTTTTTGCTATTTTAGGGCAAATCACTTGAGGGACATAAAAAGTTCTGAATTTTGGTGACATATGTATTATAACAACAGTACATGTCATTTTAATGATAATTAGCCATCCTGTCACTTCTTTATGATATGAAATATCAAAGTATGTGAAAGAGATTTTAAATGCCACTAACAACCACAAAACATATCAGATATATTTCTTTCAAAGACAATAGAAACATTTCACATATAATTCTGTATAAAATTTAATGGGGTATCTGTTTTAAAAATACACAGCATTGTTCTTCACATGAACCTAAAAAATAATTTATTTTTTTAATAGTTTGTCTTTTGAATTCAGTCTTAAAAACAGTGTAAATTAATTTTACTTACCTTCAATACATTCTATGACAAACAATGAATCTTGCAACATATTACAAACCACCTATAAAATAAGTACACAAACTGATTTCATGTTGCATTGAAAGTATAAAACATACTGTATCATGCTTAATTGCGTTTTAATGTAGCCAACTATTTTTTGAAGCAAGATTAATAAATGTAACCAAGGAAAATATTCCTTCAGTACAAATATTTATTTTTTAATTTACCTAATAATTTTTATTTCTGGAATTAATAGATAAATATAAATATTTTATTTTGTAAATGCTAAGATCAATGTAATAATGTGCCAAATATGATTTGTATATTTATTAGACATTTGTACAAAAGAAATATCATTAACATATATACTTTATATAATTGTTAAATTAAATAATCAAGGAAAGTTATAGAAGGAAATTAATTGAATCCATCAAACAATATTTTCGTATTATAGGTAAAATATTTGTAGGGTTTTTGCTATAACTGAATTTAGTTTGGAGGACACAGATTCTTTGTAATGAAAGGCTATGTTATATGCTAGCATTTAACTAATTATATTAAATAGTGTACTTTTATCTTATGATAATTTACTAAATTTAGAATATTTTTCTGTGGGTGAGAACACACATCTGAATATACTTACAATGTCATGAATTGTATTTGAAAACTATTATCATAATTCACATTATTTCAGAGAAAATGAACTGGGAATTTTAAACGGATCAGTTATTGTCACTCTTTGTAAAGATAACTACAACTGGGCCTATTCTTTTTGGGCAGTTGGGGCTTATTTGTCATCAATAAATTGAAAATGGACAGATGTAAAACGAAGATTGGTAACTGTAAAGGGAAAATACATGAGAAGTTTAATTAAAAAGTCATGGTAAGAATGATTACTCAGACACCAAATGTCTTGTACCTAAATATTTAGTACGTTAGAAATCTAATAATTTGATTACAATGTCAGGGAGGGCAGCTCGAGAATAGAATATAATGCTGAACACATAAATTTCACAATACTTCCTACACTTATTATATAAAGCACCAAATATCATGTAAATGTTTGCTTTACTAAATTCAATTTATACAAATACTATAACAAATATAAGTGCTTGATTCCATTCTATTCAGAGAGGGACTGGGCTGGTCATCTGAGGTAATAAATTATATATAAGAAAACATAAATTCAAATTAAGAAAAAATGATCCTAAAAAAATGGTAAAAGAAGAAAACTTGCCTCATCAGTAACTATTACACGTGTTCCTGCAGGCCCACTGACATACAATTCACAGTTATAATCTACAGGTAACCCACAAAAGGATTTTATTTTGGAAATAAGTTCAATTACTTTAGTAGTCTTTAAATAAATGGCACTGTAAGCTGAAATTACAAATACAATTTAATTAAGAAAGATCATTAAAATATTCTATCAAGCAAAGTTAACAAGAAAAATAATAACAATTTCTATAATAAACTATCAGTTTTGAGAACAATTTGACTAAACATCTATTATATAATCTAAATATAGGTGTGGCAAGCATAAAAGAGGCCCCACATTTCAGACCTTTAAACATAATTCTGAATGATTGATTCCAAACTTGTGTTTTGAACTTAATCTAGGGCCTCTTTTATGCTCGCTATTCTGTAATATCTTATACTGCCAAAGCAACTTTTGATGCAGATAACATAAATTTGTGAATAAACCTACAAAATTGCAATTCAATTATAAACAAATAAAACATTAACATTGCAATGAAAACAACTGGTCAAAATTAAAACTATACAGAAGCTCAAATAGAAAAAATATTTCAAAGAATGTGCATTTAGAAATGTCATTTGTCTAAAGCAGAATTTAGAATATAAAATTAAAAATGAGTAAAAAAGGATTTAGTACTAGCATTATTTTTTTTTATTTCCTCTGAATAACAATTCCAGACCTTTATAATAATGTTTTCATAGATAATTATAAAATTTTCTTATATAGATAATGATTTTGATCACAATTGATATAAAATTATAATACCTTTCTGTGTTGGCAAGCGCACATATGTAGTTAAATATGCTCTAAAAAGAAAAAACAATGCACTTTAATAAAATTTGAATGTCTCTGATAAAATTAAAAAAATAAATGTATCTTACCTTGAAAGATTACTTACTTTCCATGCAGTGTATTAAAAAGACGAATGCCATTAGCAGCACCACAGATATCAATTAAATCAGCACGAGTTAAATTTAAAATATCTGCTCCTAATATAAAATAAATTTAGTAAGAATAGGTTCATTTAAGTGTAAAAAGAAGTATTTAAGTTTTATATTAATGCTATATTACCAGTAAAATTTGAAAAATCTTTCACATAACTACTGAACATATTTCTTTGTAGCCACATTGCACATTCATCAACACTAGAATCATGTGACAATCTTGAAATCTGTAAAAACGACATAAATTTAATGTTTAGTTACATTTATATTATTTTAATAACTTTTCCAGTAATAAATTTATTCAAAACCAAAACTTGAAGAATTGAACTAAGAAGATAACTTAGTAAAAAATGCAAGTATTATCAAGTATTGTAAAATTATGTATTTTAGGTAGTAACCTAATACAACCTTTTTTCCAAAGTAGCTATTAATGCATTTTTAAAAACTGGGTACAAAAGAGACTTGTTTCTTTATATACTGTATTTATCATTTTTAAGTAATAAATGGATGAAAACCAACTGTTGGGAGTTGCATATTATAACGTTTAAACTGTGACACCTTTTGGTTCCTTTTAAAGAAACAATTTGGTGTGAAAATTTTGGTTGTATGTAAAGTAAACATACATTTTTCATAATTGAGCATTGCTTTTGAAATTGCACTTTTGACAATATTCTGAGGGTGAATACTACATGAAGAAAACATTATTATATAATAATAAGCTTTTATTAAAAAGTTTTTGGTGGATTTGTACTTATTGTGGGAAATTGCTTGGTTTATATTTTTCTTTGAGACTTTTATGAACTTAGCATATAAAAAAAAACCTCTTTGTAAAAAAGGCTTTGGACTTGTTTTCATTAAATCAGAGGTCACATATGCTATCTTTAATATTATATAATTTTAGACAAAAGATGTTACAATTTGTTTAAACAATTTTTGAATTTAGTTTGAATAATACACTTTAGGTAAAAATCATAAATTTATATATCACACTTCTACACTTTGTTACAGAATAAAATCACTAAACTTTCAAATGGGACTAATACAACTCATATTATCAAAAATCTCTGGATTACATTAGATCAATTTTTTGTTTCAGAACAAAAGTAATTAACATTTGGATTTCTTTGTGCATGACTTTTTAGAGTATTTTTTCAAAATATATCTAGTATTATGGTTTTATTCACAAAGGTTCAATGGAAAAAATTAAAGTAAAGGCAATTAAAAAAAAGGTAAATTGAATGTTTAGTACAGCATATAATAAAACAGAAAATGTAATGCATTTGAGGTACTTGAAGTCATAGAATGTATTTGAAAATTTTTAAAAGAAATTAAAATAGTTTTCTTTTTGTGAAATGTAGCTCTGAGAATCTCTTTTGAAGTCACAATGGATCTGTATTATCAGTAATATATCATTTTAGCAAGATTCCAATTACTTTCTTTGTTTTGAACTCTTACTAGTTTTAACAACTTGTATTAAGGATCATTTTGCAATCTTACTAACTTCTAATAAAAACACAGCTTCTTGGATGCATTAAACAAAAATAATTATGATTACTGACTTAAAATGAAACTCACTCTTTCTGAAGAGTCATCAGAAGCATCTTGGTTTTCGGTAGTAGAAGTAGCTTGTGGTCCATCGTAACTATTGTAGAAATTATGTATGAATATCATTACACATCCACTATTTATATATGAATGTTATTCCAAGGTAAATTTTGCATATGATGAAATTTAATAATTATGAGAAGATACACATGCACATGTTTATTAGCTATCTATGCACAACTCCAACTTCCAGAAGTACTTACGTAAATTACACATTTGTCTGCTTAAGATTCATAAAGGGCTTTATCAAATAAGAAAACCGTTTTTAGAAAGTTATTTTAAAAACCAAAAGAAGTTTTGAACATGCTATATTCAGTTTCTTTTGGTACCCATAATAATCAATGTTTATATTAAGGCCACATAAAATTATTTTATGCTATAAAATAATATCTTAAGAAATCTTTTTCAGATTGAATGCAAGTCAAAAATAATTTCCAGTCAATCTAGGGAATAGTAAACACTCATTCCCATGCAAGGGACATGAGAGTTCTAACCTTCTTCCACTCCCCTTCATAATCAATGAAGGATATCTATGTCAAAGAAATTAACAGAACACAAATAAAAATGAATTTATAAAGCACAATATGCATTTAAGCTACAATTACAACAACATACCAATCTTTTTGAGAGGAGTCTAACAAACACTCTAAAGGGGAGCTTTGAGGTGAACAACCACTTGAAATAGGTGAACTAGGTGTGGAAGAAGTTCCAGTAGATACATATGCAGATACGTTTGCATGAGTCACAGCCCAAGAATCAGTGAGACAGAGCTATATTAATAAAAACTTTAATTTTTACACATAGTACTTAAATGCAATAGAAATTTCAAATAATTTAGTATAAAAAAACACATAAACTGGTAAAATACCAATAAATAATAGTTACGTTAGCTTTAGAATCACTCTTTGAATATGGTTACAATGCTTAAAAATAAGATATAAAATGAACATGATATTTAAAACTTATTTATAATAACATATAGGATAATTTTCTTTACCTTGAATGGTTTGTGTCACCAACAATGTAAAATATTTTATCTGCTAATTCATAGAACAGTTATGATTGTAAATTTTCATGGTTATTTTTTCATGATTCCTATTTTTGTTATTTTTTTTTATATTAACAAAAAAAGCACTTTATGTGGGTGGAGTAAATTTTACTACAAATTTGTTGTAGATTGTGTCCTACAAATGATTAGTTTATTTTTTAGCCAAATTTGTAATTTAGAATTATTGCCTCTTTATTTGTGATAACATTAATTCAGATTGTTTATAATTATCAACCTTATAATAATAATAAAGTATTTACACTACTGAAATCAAACAACTGTAAATGAGGCAATCAATGTCTCAAAATTAACATTAAAAATTTACAAAAAGAAAATAAATTTATCAGTCATAAAAAGAATCTTAAGTTATATTATGAAATTTATTTATTTAAAAATGAAGATTTATAACTTAAAAAAACAATTTTTCCTCAATTGAAAGGTCTACGTATATAAACTTTACTCTCTTTTATGACAATGTTTTCTTCAATATTATAGTCAGAGACATCCAAGCCTGACATTGGTAGTTTTCAGATTATCTGGTACCATCAGCAACACCAGGGCTATAATGCGACCAAACATTCAACATTTGACAAGACAACATACATTTACAAGCACCCATGCCTTACACTTGACTCGAACCCGCAACCTCGCGGTCTAGAAGCTAGTATGCTAAGCCTGACATTGGAGGATATGCTGTAGGATGGATCCTTCCATGTCAATAGTTCTGGAAATTTTCTAACTTTTATAGTAATAATATGATTTGAATTTTTTAGAAACATAAAAAAAAATACTTTGAGAATACAAAGTATTTAAATTATGATTTTGATGGCTAACATATAATTAAAACTCTAAAAGGTTAATATGCAGAGTTTCACACATAAAAATTTTCCAAGTGGAAAATGTTTTATATAAAATGCCACATGCACTTTCACAATCCAAAACTTTTAGCATTTTTTGAAACATAAATAAAAATGTTTTGATTTTTTCAGGCAAAATAAAAATACTTAACAGAAAAAATATTTCAGAAAAATTTCAAGCATGCAATTTGTAGATTTCCAAACAAAATAAAGATTTCAATCAAAGATGCAAAATTTTAAAAGTTTCTATTTCAACTTAAATATTAGGAAAAATGGAAGAAACAACTGCCTTAATCTTAAAATATATGTATGAATTGGCACTATTTTTTTTTCAGAGAAGTATCCCACTTTTCAACAAACTTTTTTGAACTTTAGAAGTACAATATCCATCAGCTCTTGAACTCCTCTCTAACCTCAGTAAAAAATAGTGTCTTTCTCGAATTTTTTTAATTAGACAAGAAATTCTTGCAATAATTATGCTAAATCCGCCAACTAAAATTATCATTCCTCCTTGCTGTTCAATTGCATCCCATGGCAATAGATTAATCTGCAATTGGAGCATACTAAAACCAGTTTAAATCTTCCAACAGCATATTCTCAATTGTTAGGATACGTCGTCTTCGATTATAGTAGACATGATTATTTATTTTCCTATGCTTGCAATATTTATTAATATAAATAAAATGGCAAATTACTTATATTTTGTTTCCCATTGTTAAAATATTATATAAAAGCTGATTGGTAACACTTTCCTCAAGGCAAAAAAAAAAATTAACACAAAAATAACAATCATAACTCACATCTCTAAATATAGTGTATTCATACTGGGGATGATATTTCTCTTTGTCTCCTTGCAAGCGTTTGCACATTTTTTCTCTGTCTGTTTTATGCTTTCTATCAGCTCCTTTTGGCTAAAAAATTTAGATTGAATATTTACTCTCTGAAGAAAATAAATAAATTTAGTGTAAAAATATATTTGTTATCAAAAAACGAAATTATAGAGAATCGAATTTTACCTTAAATATTTTCACCTGACATGATGCAAAATGTAATTTTTCAGATGGATGATTATGAGCATAAGTTTCAATCATAAAACGAAAAGGAACACCTTTCTCGCCTCCATGCTTTTTAGGAGTAAATTCTGTGCTTATGCAGTTAACCTTTCAATATAAATTTTAAAAATTATACATACTTAAAAAATATACATAAAAAAAGTAATTTTTTACACACAAAAATAAATATTACCTTCAGGAACACACCAACATCATGGTTGGAATCCCATAAAAATTCACATTGATTAATATTTGTAGGACTATTAATTGCTTCTAATAAACCATAAGAAAGTGGTAGATCTGAAAAAATTATAAATGTTACCTATACGGTTCAGTTAAAACATCGAATGATTATTTAAATATTGTATAGAATATTCTAATTATATATATGAAATAACTATAAATTACTTACCTAATACACAATTACAATTATTTATCTAAAAACTTGAGTTGTAAAATAATTATAATTTATAATTAAATTAATAATATTTACTATAAATATTTCAATGAGAATTTTACAGTAAAATTCAATAAAGCATGCATAGACTTTACCAAAATCAAAACTTAATATAAGTAGCTTGCATGCAACAATTATAAACAGCAATATAGTGATGTCACTGAAAGGCCATAGAGACCAATGTGGAGAGAACATCATACTACAGGGAGATAAAGTAAACTTACAGAACAAAACGAGAAATATGTACTTGAAGAATCATTGATATCTGTATTTTATTTTTAATTATGTTATCAAAGACATTATTTAAAAAAAAAAAAATTTAAAATCCATAAAACAGGTAGGTAATTTAATTTATTAGATAAATATCTTAGAAAAGAAAATCTTAGTATAAGCCTAAAGAACAATTTACAAGAAAAGCAATTTTATTTGAAATAACAAGAAATATTTTTTAAGTGTCAATGGTGAATACTACTTGCTCATGTAGCTTTTAAATAAAACTCATATGAATTGATCTGATAAATGGGCTATTAAGAAAATAAGATAGTAAATAAAAAATTAAATAAAATACTCATCCAACTCTTTCTAAAAATCAGTGGCCAGTTTAGTTGTGTATTAATCATATCATGTAATTTTGAATTTTTTTTAAAACTTTAATTTAACATTTACAATGAATAAGAAGAAAAAAAAATCATTTGACTGAAAAAAATATTTAACAATACATCTAGCAAATTCATAAGTTATTTAATTTAAACTGGAAAATTTAGATCTCTACTAGACTGAGTAAAAACGATTCATTTGACATGAAATCTGATCTATGTGCAGTATATAAAATATTAACTTTAAGAACAAATTTTATACAGTACCTAGTAAACATTTAGAAAACAACTTTAGTAAAAATAGAGCAGATAAAAAATTAATGAAATTTTGAAAATGAAACAAATAACAGTAGAGTCATCATTCACAATCAACTATTTTATTAATTAACTAAGGGAAACGTGTGCTTGTCACATTTTAAAACCAGTTATAGACCAGACACTTTAGCCAAGTAATCGGTTAAATTTTGCACAGATTTATATTGAGCCAAAAATTTGCACAGTGTCTCTATTTAATGTCCGGGCACACAACCTAGAAAACGTCCCCTACTTAGCCTGGGCAATGAAGCCTTTTTGTTAGAAAAAATTAGAGACAAGCTGAATTTTTGCCAGGTGCCAGGTCTAATTAGAGAAGTATTTGCTCAAAAGTCTATCACCCTCTTTCCGTTTCCTTCCCCGCCCGCTCTTAGAACGTTCGTTTAGCAAGTCTCTTTTAAATATTTATATTCTCGTCATTATTTACTTGAAATTCAAAAATAGTGTACCATTTTATTTCTTAATAAGTATTCCTTAAAAAAATTTCTAAACATTTTTTTGTAAAAACAATACTTTTTTGAGAATTTTTTAAATTAGACAAAATTTGCAATTTGTATTTGAATTTTTTTGGTGATTTTTAGAGCAGAGTACTTTTATTTGAAGTAACACCACAAAACAATTAAAAAAAGGTTGTAGATCAGTGTTCAACCTTTAAAATGATATATATACTTTTACTATTGGGAGAGGTGGAAGGGCGAGGGTGGAAACACATACAGACGACAAGAGATCAGTGCATATTCATCACTGCTCTTTAATGAGGGAGGGCTCGCTGCATGTTGCATCATTCCTCCAATTTAAATTTAAATTCAAGCCCATTTATTTATCTTTTATTTGAGACCAATTTGAGTTGAATAGGACAAATGATTTAAGCTTAACACTTTAAATCCCAACCCGCCCTAAATCGCCTTGTAGAAAAATTCCCAGCCAGTCACCTTTAGGTCGGCTCCTGAGGGGATACGTATATTTCAAACAGGGGTGAATCTTCCTGGCAGTAGTTGTTTGAAGCGTGATGGTACTCAACAATAGGTTATTGTGGAGCATGTAAAGGGTAGCCATGGGTTTAGAGTACTCATTGTCAAACTGCCCCAGTCAACAGCTGTTCAAGCATTTTTCCCATAGATCCACTCTACAAAATTTCAGCTCAGTGAAAATTTCTGCAAGGTTAAACCTTAGAATGACTGGGCAATTAATGTAATAATTGATTTCAGACTAATTTAAATGTTTTCTTTACGAACATGTTTTGAATGCATAACTTTCCTGGGTTTTAAATATAAACTTGAGATTGCATACCAATTTCAAGAATTCTTTCACCACATCTTTGAGTTTGCCACTCCCTAATTTGTTCCTTTTCCATGTACTGTAAACGTCTTTCTTGAAAACCGATATGAATAACACTCTAAAACAGAAAACTCAATTACCATTGTAAAATACAAAAACAATTCAAAATTAAAAAGTCTTAAAGGAAAAGAAATCTAAATCCTTTTTTAATCAAAATAGCATCAATAAGTAGTAAACAATTTTCAACAATTTGGATGTTTAAGTATTAACTTTCCAACCTAACAAAAAACACATCAATCATGACAAACAAAACTATTATATTAAAATATCCCATTTAATTTTAGAAGTCCTGGAGATAATTGATCAATGCATCTCTATAAAAATACAGCGCATAGATTACTAAATAGAGACCAATTTGTTTCATATATATTACAATAAAAAGATCTTTCAAATTAAAAATTAGTTCATGTATTTAGTAGCTAACATCGTAAACTTGAAAAAGAAAAGTACAAACATTTATTTTTAAAACTAAGTTTTAATATCAATAATTACATTAAAAAAAATGTAGTGCATTTACATGAATGTATCATTATGTTGAGGATGGTTCGAGGAAAAGATATTTGCATACTTCTTAATGGTAACTCTCCGAAAGATTTTTAAGATATTATTAAAAACTATGTAGAAATAAATTTTATCTTAGTGGGAATATAGCTAATAGCAGGACATGGTAGAACTGGCCAAAAGCATCCAAATTTCAATTTTTAGTAAAAAAATATGTATAAACTATTACACTATGTTGAAATACAGGCAAATCTAATTCAATCCAGTTTTATAACTTTGAAGCTACATTAAAAAATCTGCAAAAAAAAAGTTACTTCAACTTTTCAATTTAAATTATCATTCTGAACTTATGCAAAACTATAGCACTGTTTGTCAGGCAAACATATTTTACATACAATGAGAATTAAATTTATAGTTTTAAATAAGGATTTTGCAGGAAGATAAGACAATTATGACTG
Source organism: Linyphia triangularis (assembly GCA_963978545.1). Taxonomy (NCBI): domain Eukaryota; kingdom Metazoa; phylum Arthropoda; class Arachnida; order Araneae; family Linyphiidae; genus Linyphia; species Linyphia triangularis. Next base: position 80,124,731 of record OZ021721.1, on the reverse strand, counting down.
ATTGTCTAGTAAAAAATCAAGAACGTAGTAGCAATCACATCAGCTTAGCGAAAGTTCCCAAAACTCTAACGCAAATCTCGGTGCTAGCAGTTATCACATCAGTGGAAGAGATCACACTGGCTCAAATTTGGATCAGCTGCCACATAATAAAAATATTGGTGAATATCATTTCAATGTTAGGACAAGTCTTGGCAATAGCAACTCTTGCATCCGCCTAACACTCAGTAAAAATAATTTCACATCACTGCATCTATTGTCAATTTCCTCCACCATATCGGGGCAAATCTCAGTGACCTCTGTAAAATAAGCATCACAGTAATGAAAACGTAGGTGAAAGTGGTTATCGCATTAGTGATAGAAACTGCAAAAATGACCATCACAGCAGAGGATAAGGGGAAATCGTAACATATACAGATTATGTGCTTATATGTAAGACATATAAGCACATGATCACCCCCAATGGTGGCTCATGGGGTACAGAAAGTACAGTCGGGCTGGATCTAAATTATTAGTTTAAAATAAAAATTTACTGATTGCTAGTCAACTTTGATTATTTATTTTACTAATTTACTTAAATGAATTTTCTTAATGAATTTTCACAAATAAAGATGGAATTTCTACAGTAAGTAAAAAAATATCCGATAAATAGCAAAACTGTTACGCAATGCACAATTGAGGAAAAAAACCTTACTCAAATTAACTAATTCTGGTGATGGTTGAGCGAGTAGAGCCAGAGAATGAAAGTTCTAAAAAAGGGCTACACCATTGCCATGGAAACAACTTCTAGTATGGAATCTCCTTCTATGGTAAATATATATGTCATAGTGACAAATGGAGCCCTTATGAATTTTGTTACTTCAGTTGTACTTGTAAATTCGATGCACAGAATGGCTTGTGGATGAGTTTGGAGAAAAACGAGCATTTCTTAGAATTCTCTCTAAGAAACGGAAATAGTTTCTGGGATAAGTTTAAACACATATTTAATTGTAATTTTTAAGTTAATACTAAAACTTTTAACTAAACCATTTTGAAACATGGAGTTCTGTTATAAGTTAAAATAAGTTATTTTTTCGATTTCTTTTTGCAATTCATTTTGTAAATATTGAAAGGAAACTTTGAGTTTGAGTAATTAAGATAAAGAATTTACATTCATGAATGAATATGAAAAATGAAGGGGGGGGAGGGGGAGTCACTGTTCTGGCTGCAGTAACATCTTTGACTATGAGCCACCACTGGATCCCCCCTCCCCGTCTCCTCATGATATATATATATGTTAATCCGGATATGCATTAAAATCTCAAGATTGATAGAAATTTCGACTAAACAATCGAAGATAAGTAATTTTGACAGAATTCTACCATGTCTATAATAAATAAAAAATATATACAATTTAAAAAAATTACTTTGAATAGTGTATTTTTTTCATAAGAATAGTTCATATTTTTCTTTATTCTCACTTCATAAGGCTGCCCTGGAAGAAAACAGACACAGCTAAGGTTTTTGAATTAATGAACAGAAGTATAAAACTTCCTTAAACATTTCAATGCACATTTAATCATATATATCACATAAATATAATAACAACCTAGGGTTACAGTTTACAAGTGGAGTAAAAGCAGAGTCAAGATATGTGGTAATAAAATTTGCAACTCCAAACTACATAATTTGATGGAGGAAATTTTCCACCAAAATACTTAAAATTCTATATGTGTTGAGCCAGTCCAAGAATTCTGCAATGCACATCTACTGTAGATAAAAACATTTAATTAAAAGAAAACAACAAAGTACTTCGTTTTCTAATAATAGTTCCATTAAAAAAACTTCAAATGCAATGATTAACAGATTAATGCTTCATAATTTGATATGGATTTGATGAAGTGATCCTAAAATACAAATACAAAATTTATTATTCTGAAAAAGAAAATGTTAAATTGCAAATTAAAGATAATTTTCAAGGCCATGTATAAGACTACACTTTCCAATAAATACCATAAGATTTAATTTACACACTTGTCTAAGTATATAACACTAAGAACTTAAATATTAATAATTTTAAAAAGAAACTTAAGTTGAGGATCTATATCCTTAATTTGAATAAATTGAGTAAATTAGAATATAGTTAAGATAAAAAAGCAAGAAACAGTGAAGAGCTTTTATGTAGCACACTATTAACATTAAATGTCTTATTATACAGAATCATACTCAGCATTTGAATCGCTAAATGTGAAAAGGGATCTTGGTTTGTAGGTTTTTAATAAAACACATCCTCTTTAAAATTTACGGATTCATTTAATTTATAAGAAACTCTTAATTAACAGAGTACTTCTCAGATTTCATATATTAAAAATATCAAACTGCTCATTTCACAAAATACCTTTGGGTCATTCCATGTCAAATCCACACGGCTCCCAGCCCGACCCCTTTAGAATTTCATAAAATTTGGTTCACTTATTAGATTTATAGAGAAAAGAAAAAATGCCAAATATTAGGTTTGAATCTCGTTTGGTTTTCAAAATATAGAGTTTCAAAAATGGACCAAAAGTGTAAAATTTTGTATTTCTTGCTTTACATATTTGGGTATAATTTTTTCCCTAATTATCATAAAATATTGATTTTGGTGTCAAAAGAAAGAAAAAGATTTGATCTTTCTAAAATTCGTGTATTTTTTTAAATTTTCATTTTAAGGTCAAATAATTTGACCTTTGACCTTAAATATCTCAAAAAAGGATATTTTTATTTTTTTCAAAAAAATATATATTATTCTTACATCAATTCTCTAAACAAATATATTAGTCTCATTTTGGAACCACAATGGGATGCCAAGTTATAAATTTCAATCGTAACTGTGGTCCCACTCTTATCCTACAAAAACTGTTTATATGTAAATAGCTTTTCCTTTTAAAATCTCTTTATATACATGTAATACATATAAAACTTTAGCCTTAATTATTAGCTAAAAATTATAATTATTTATCTTTGATTTATTATAACTTTTTAACTTTATGAGCAAAAACTAATTGTTTACTTATACATTGAAAAAATTACATTTTTCAGTATTGCATTAAGTATGCAAATATCGTTTGCTGTAAAATTAAAAAACATGACATAGATAATTGGTAATAGTGAGCTTTTGAGATAATTATTTAAAAGGAATGTTGCATGCAATCAGAAACATTTGTTCATACAAATTATTTGGAAAAAATCATATTTCAAAATTAGAAAACAGAAATACTTAAAATTTTTCTATTGATACATTATCTTTAAACTAGTGTTGAAACTAATTTATCAGATGCATAAGTAACTTTCTTACATATGTAACTTCTGTTAATTATTGTGACTCTTTTTTACTTGATTCATTGCATATGTAACAATTGATTTTATAATTTCTTTTTTTGTTTGACTTTTTTTCGATCATGGAATTAGAATACATTTTGCACAGAAGTTGGTTGATAGAAATGGGTCTGAATGCATGAAATTTTTGAGTACCTGGAATAGTTCGGACGGTTAAGAATCGTTTCTGAAAGAAATTTTTTATTTTTTTTTCATACTATAAGGAAGTTACATATGCAAACTGCATTCCTTCAATATTGGCAGTTGCCCATTCAAATAACAGTCGATAAGTCATTATCTGATCTTTATATGGGCGCTGCAAACTGGCACTAGCGGCTAGCCTTTTTATGGTACCTCCAATGCCATCTGAAACTCCTTTACCACGGGCAGTGGCAAAAAAATTCGATTCTGTTTGAATTCTAAAATCTTTTTTAGGAAACACAGGTTTATAACAAATTTTCGATTTTTGTAGTGAGAAGCTGCACTATCAGAAAAGTACAAAAGTTTGTTAGGTTTCACATAGAATTTTTTTCTGATGAATTCGATCAAATGCCTTTGGAATAAGTGAACTGCTGTTGCGTCATGGTGGAGACAGTCAGAAATAACTACGAAATTAAAATTGTCTACGACTTGGTCAGTGTCTCTTCTATAATAAACAACAAATGTCTTCTATAATAAGTTACAAAATAGTCGTCTACCTGAAAAATCACCACCAAGAACAAATACAGAACTGATGTTTATGTGACCACCAAAAGATTTTACAGATTTTTAGACCACGATGTCTTGTTTTTTTTTTTATGCATCCAAAAATAATATTGAGTCATCTGTTTCTGCATTTAACAGGGCTGTTGAAGTAGAATTATAATTAAAAGCAAGGGCGTACCTAGATATTTTTCGGAAGGGGATATGAAATTATACGTCAACAAATCATTATAATCCTTTTAGTTAGTAATGCAGAGTATACTTAGTAATTCATATAACAGGTATTTTTTTCACCATATGTTAAGAAATTTAAAAACATTTGAAATAAATTTACCATTTAAAAAACAATCCTTTGATTTTTGCGTTCTAATATCAAACAGAAAACTTCGGGAGGGGATATATTCCCATATACTTTCCCCTGGCTACGCCACTGAATTGAAAGAACCAAGATGAAAATCTTCACCATTTCCTTCCTTTTGAAAACTAGTCAATTTACACTGGATTCCCTGTATATTCGACTGCGTTAGGAAATGCGAATATGGGATTCTTCAGTTCGCACTCAAAGACGATTATTGCGTGAAATTAAGGACAAGAGTTCACATTTAAATTTATATTTTGGCATCCCATTGCGGTCCCATTGTGAAACTAACGTATTTGTGTAGAGAATTAATGTAAGAATAACATATATTTTTTTGAAAAAAATAAAAATACCTTTTTTTGAGATATTCAAGGTCAAATCGTTTGACCTTAAAATGAAAATTTCAAAAAATATCCATAAATAATACATCATTAGAAAGATCAAATCTTTATCTTTTTTTTAATACCAAAATCAAAGTTTTATGATAATTAGGGACAAAATTATAACCAGATATAAAGCAAGAAATGTGAAATTTTGACCTTTTGGCCCATTTTTGAAACTCCGCATTTCAGAAACCAAACGGTATTCAAACCTAATATTGTCCATTTTTTCTTTTCTCTATAAACCCAACAAGTGAGCAAAATTTTATTAAATTCTGAAGGGGTCGGGTTGAAAATGTCACTTTTTTTTGTTGATTTGAAATGGAATGACTCCTTTCATAGATTGGCAAAAACCTTATGTCTCTTCTATATATAAAAAGTACGGATTTGAATTTTCCTGAATGCGTTAAGGTACCTTAAACTCAAAGAACAGCTCTGAAATTTTAAACATAGTTTCTCCTTGAAATTTTGTATCTTGGAGCCGGAATTTTAAAATTTTAATTATTTTTTTAATTAAGTTTTAAAATATAACTGTAATGAAATCCTATTAGAGCTATGTAATTGTAATGCGATTTTAACTTCCGGTATTTGGACAACTCTGAAATTTTAAACATAAGAATCTTTTCCAACTAAAATTTGTTCAAATGGAACCGCAACTTAAAAGATGTAATTAATTTTTAAGTTTTGCAATATAGAATACCATGCATTAAGTTCATTGTTATGAAATGGAAGTTATTTTTAAAAATGACAAAACCCCGCTTCAATTTGTTGGTGGATCAGCATATTCTATTGAATTATTATTTTTGGATTTGTGCGCAACGATATTTTTAATGTAATTTTCTTTTTGATATCACATGGTAGGAGTGAAAACCAACTCACTTAAGATAACTTTCTTTTTAAAGGAGGTTAAATCAATGGGCTTCCCAAGAAAAAGCAAGGCATAAGTTTTTGGGTTTGCTTCTGAACACGTAACAAGTGTATAATCACTAACTTTCAAATCGAAATCAATGTAGTTTTTAAGTTTTTTAATATGGAATATCATCCATAAATTTCATTATCATTAAAATGCAATTTGCATTTTTAAAAATAGCAACAATCAGATTTTTGTTTTTATGGCCATCATTACCCATTGATGCATGAATATTGATGTTGCTAGCTTTTATCATTATTTTAGTGAGCATGTTTTTTTTTTGCTTTTTTTTGTGTGTTTAGATAATTATAATTTTATTTTTAGAACTAACACAATTTGAAGTCTGATGCAAACATCTTGGTGTCTACTCACTTCAAGATACTTTTTAACAAGAAATAAACAAACCAGTATTTGCTATTCCATTACCTTGGATCTCATAAAAGGGTAAAACTTTTAACAATGGGTTTGCATAAAACTTAATCATAGGGTTCTGAAATTTTAAAAATATGTAATTTTTGCCCTCTAATTCACAATCTGACAGTCATAAGTTAAATGAGTTTTTTAGTTAACATTTTAATCATCACTGTCATTTACCACATTAGCATAATGCTATTTCTATGGAAGCAATAATTGGAGGGTGTAGAAAATGCTCAAAGAATATTCATGTTACAGAAATTTTGAACATAACTAGTTCTTTACCTATAATTTATCATGGGCAGCTAGAATATTAATATTTTAATTATTTTCTAATTTATTTAATATTTTAGTAATATAACGTTAAGGGATTGAAATACCAATGAAAAGAATTCTGCTACACTTCATCCTAGGTGAATAAATATTTTAAATAAATTTCTTTCGTTTTATTGTATCTTTTTTTATTATTATAGACAAGTTTTTGCCTTTTTTATGTATTTTATATGTTACTAGCTGCGTGGCTCCACTTTACGGATACCGGTCAATATGTATAGGTCCCAACTTTTGACAGTTTACAAACCAGGATCCCTTTGCTCGCTCACATAAAGATTCATTGCAACACAAACCCAAGCTTGATTTGCTCATATGTAATGCATATATATTGTTTGTTTTTTATGTAATGTACATATATTGTTTGTTTTCTATAAGCAGACTGGGAGTCTTATAACATTATTTTGTAAATTATGACAATTCCGCTTGTGCTTACTATTTAAGTATTGCCAGGAACAAATGAATTTTTCAGGATGGTTCACTATGCCAGCTTTCACAGAATGGTAATGGCACTTCCAAGTCAAGTCAATGATGAATTTTTGTTTATCATTTGTTGGGGGGGGGGGGCAGGGCAAGTGGACCTTCTCGTTGATGTACCTTGTTGAAAATAGGCCGCTAGTTGATGGATTTCTTTTATAACAGTTGACTTTAGTTTTAATGATCAAGCATAGGACACCAAGCCCCCTTTTGATATTGCAAAACAAACTACGGTTTGTGCAGCAAACATGAATAAGAGTTAGCGAGCTTGCAAGCAGAGGTGCGATTCCCCCTAGTAGTAGATTACAGGTTATTGTACACGTACAAAAAGTTATACGTTATTGTACTGTGTATTTAATAGAAATGTCAATTAGAATCAGTCTGATGTTCAAATTTATATTTATATCAGAAATGGAAAAATAAACTGTGTGGTGTAAAATTTGTAAAGTTTTTCACTTTTCACAAGCTTATTGTAATATTACTATACTAATGTAAATAGTAAATTCATCACTTGTAATATGAAATGTAAACTATATAAAAATAGTAATCAGCAGGTTAAGATAGCATAAGTATATTATAAATGTAAATATAAGCAAAATACTATAGATCATTTTAATTAAATATTATCTAAAGTATAATTTTTTATTACACAAATATATAAATCTAATTTATATATTTTAAGCACATAACACATATACTATACACTTCTAAAAAATAACAAATTTGATAGAGAAAAATTTCTGACTAAACTTATCTGCCCCAGAAGTAACTGCCTCCAATACAGCATGCAAATTATGAAGTAAAATAAGAATTTGGATTGTAATAAATAAATTCAAAACCCTAAAAATATCGTGTTGAATGTAGTTATTTTTCCTACAACCTTAGCAAGTTTACTAATCCCATACGCGTGTGTGGCTACACTTTTTTAAGTATTACCGAATATGCAGGGTGATTGTTTACGTTCTTTTCAGCACTATCAATTTGAAACAGTATCTTATATATTCAGGAAAGTAACATATACATTATACCAGGAAAGTATCAGGCCCACCAAATGGTGAAATAAGAAAGTTAAAATAAAAAATCAATCTAAAGGAGATCTGCACAAAAAAGTCCAATCAATAAAATGTGCATGATATCATGATAAAAGCACAGAAAAATGTTTTATGGAGTTACCTAAGAAATTTGTGGAGATATGTGGACTATCTATGGTAGGGATGTGCACCATTGTCGTGCAGTATTTGCCCTACAATGTGGATTTGCATAAATATGAAACCATTATCCATTGTTTTGTCAGAATCACAAACAAGGCCAGAATGTTTCATGTTTTAAACTACTAATTTCATATTTAGTTCTAAGTTTTATAAAAACATCTAATTTATGCATTTATCATTTTCATCTTCTAATAAATGTTCAGGTTTACTATTGTACCTTCCAGTTGTAGCAGATCTACCAATCATCCACTCAACGACACATTTGTTTTTGATATTTTTTTGTCTGTGTGAAGTTTATAAGGATAAAATTATTGAATAGTGAATCTTCATTTGGTTGGATAGTTGAGAGATTTTAATTGTGTACATTGGTAGTTGTGGGAGTGGGAGTTTGAATCTTCAATTTAAAAAAAAAAAAATCTTGAATGCATTTTTCAAATGTTTATTTTATTACGTTTTTTATAACTTCTTTGCTGGAATTTAACTTTGTCGTTACTTAGCTAAAAAATCTGTATGCTAGCACTAGAAAACATGTTTTTCAATTGGAAGAAGACCCCATTTTCAGGTCCCGAACAGTTTATAATATCAATCGTAAATACCTCCACCAATTTTACAGATATCTTCATAAAACTTTTTGCTCTTTTATCAAGGTATTACGCATATTTTTCTAATCTGTAATTTAAGTCAATTAACTCTAAATTTTGAATGACTTTTTGGAGATTCTTTATCCCGCTGTTAAGGTCGCTGTAAGTGGTCTATAAAAAACTATAACACAGTAACTTTAGTATCGGCTGGCTATACAAGATGCTGATTCAAAATTTAAAGTGCTTAAAAGGATTGATCACTGTGTATGATTTACAGCAAGGTTTGTATTCCACTTTCCTGATCTTTCTTTATAATTTATGCTCAAAACCAACAAAAAAAAACATAACCTTTAGATAAAAACAATAGTAAGAGGTTGATTTCACATTTGAATTTCTTTTTGTTAAAACAATTTGGATAATAAATTAAAATTATGGCTAATAAGAAACAAAACAATTTGTTAACAAAGGAATGATTAACATATTCTTAATATAAAAAAATATTCTTATAAATGTAAAATTTTAATACAATATTCAAAAACACTAAGAAAAAAATCAAAGTAGATGAACACGAAAATTTATTTTGAAAAAGGAGAGATAGTTAATTTTGAGTCGACATTGCAAAGACATTTGCCAGTATAACTATATATAGAGACAGTATCCTCAGAAAAAAAAAATCATGTTAAGAACAGCACCTAAAACAATATTTTACTTATTATTCCACATAAATTGTCAAGTATTGATGCCAATTGAAAGCTATACAATAGAAAATTGTAATTGCTTGCAAGTTTATTTCTTTGGAGAAGAAGAGAACACACTTATGTGTCTGAAGGATATTGTTGACTCAAACAAAAAGAGTTGAAATTGTTAATGTATTAAAGAATAAAATATGAAGTATACATGTACAAAACACTATTTAAAAACGCAAATCAATTTCTTCATTCTGCCTGTTACAATCAAATAAGAAAGATATTAATTCTAACTCTGTGCCTAGTGTTTGGATTGCTCAATGGTTATACTGGAAAATGTCTCTGGTGCCAAGATTGAGATATTTTAGAAAAAAAAAATTCTAACGCATTCAACATAATTGCCAATTAGAAATAAGCTATTATCTTCAAAAAAATGAAAGTATCTTATGTTTTAAGTTAATAAAAAAGTCTAAGTAAAATACAAAGAAATTCAAATATGAATACATGTAATATTTTACAAATTAAAATGAAAATAAAAAAAGCCCTATGTATTTCAAAATGCACAATTATTCTTTAGACAATAAAAACTGTATTCTATAAATATCCTTAAATTTCAGTCATATCCATAAGTAATAGTATGATTGTCATTTTCTTTTGAGATTGACCATGATTATTTTGTCTACAGAAATAAAGTAAAAGTAACATCATCAGTTAACTAAAGCAAAATGCCAAAGGACTATCAATGGATATTTCAATACATCTGGATGAATCTCTTACTAAGCAACAATTTTAGAAAATTCTCTTAAGTGCAATCTTGATAATCAAAAAATCACTTTTCACAGAATTGGATATTTTACACAAAAAGAAAATCACCAAACAAAAATTAAGAAATGTGTTTATGACAGATCATTATATATGTATATGTTAGACTCTAGACAACAGATATATTAGATCACTGTTATCAACAGTGAGAGAATGGATCATATAGCTTATGCACATTATAGTTGAATCAATCTGGTCTGGTTTCCTTATTTTTAATATAAGAAACAAAATTGATACCCTTATTTAAAACTAATAGGCAGTTAAAAACGGCATACAAATTTTAATCTAAAATGCCAGCACATACCTATATTTTAAATGCCCTCAATTATAAATAAGAATTATGAAAAGTCTCTTTCCCTAATTTAGGGGAACTTAATAATCCATGTAACAATCCAAATAAGTCTTATATATATAGAGTAGTAAGATAAATTATAAATTTATTTTCCAATTATTTTTTAAATAAATATTTATTTTTGAATTAAAAACAAGCTTCCCCAAGCAGATCTTTTTAAAAGATACCGAACTTACGCTTTATAACTCTTGTCATACAACTAAAGCTAGAGATAAGTAGGATTACCTCGAATTTTTTAGAATTCACATTCATAAGAACTTTAGATTTAAAAATAATTAAGTAAAAAAATATCTTAGACAAATTTATCTACTAAAATGAGATGGAGAATTTTACAGATCTAGATCATAATGTAGGAAGATGAAAAATGATTTGTATGGTTGAAGTATTGTGAAATATATTAATGTAGTAAATTTAGAGAAAAATTGTATAAGCTTGTTACATGTATACAGAAAATACAGATACAGAACACTGAACCTGTTGTAAAAAGTAAGAAATTTAGATAATAGATTTTTAAAATTTAACTTATGTATAAATCAATTTGGAATTATTTTCAAATAACAAATGTACAAACTCAAATGTTGGAAAATAGTGAAAAGGAATAAGTTTTTATGTATTTGAAGTGCTTTTGTATACATATAAAAAACATACTTCATAAAAAAAAAATACAAAAAAACCTCCATTTTTTTAGTGTTTGAATAAAGATATTTTTTGCCTCATATTTTCTATGGATTAAAAAAACCAAGGGAAAAAAAGACAAAAAGTTCTACAATTTACTTACGAAACATTTAGGAATCATATCATACAGAAATTAACAAGGATTGATTTTTCAATATACTCTGCTTCCACACCAATTGTATTTAATCGGAATTCTCGAAAACGTTACCTCAGAGACAAGACTTATTTAGTATTCATACAATTTTGTGTCTTGAAATCTGAATATTTAATAATTGAAAACATTATAATTGTAGAACTTTTCTATTTTGATTTGTAAGAATCAATATTATCAGTGGTTGTGGATTTAATTTGAAATTAATATAGAAGCTACATCCCTCTGTGATAGGAATATTTTTCTTCATATATTAAATGTAGAATTACACACTGTAATTTGTTATGATATATCTGTCTTATAACCCAAAAATAAAGATCCTCTTTTCAATTAATATGTCCATGCTACTACAAAGAAAATTAGGTACTTTAGATTTTATCACCATGTGTAAGAAATATTGTTTATTTTCTATGTCAAGAATATGTTACGATAATAATCCATATAATCAAGGACTATTGTAATCAAATAAACTGGACTGCCAAATAACTTTTTTTTTTTAATTAAGTTCTGATTAATTCTTAGATGTAACTTAACATTATTTTAAAAAGTTTGAACTCAAAACAAGAAATACACTTAGTATTCATGAGTAATGTGTTATAATTTTCATTCTTGTATTTCAGAATGAAACAGTTGAAAAATCAAGCATTCTAATAACATAATCAAAGAAAAATCTCTTAAGAAAAATTCCAATCATACTTCTCACTTATAGCAGCAACAGAAATAATATAGCACCTAAAGGTTACAGTTTTTTCATTTTATACACTACTTTATAATCTGCTTAAAAGTTTCCGATTAATAAGATCCGATCGATCATAGATTACTTACTGGTACTTGATATTATTTTAAATGTCACAGCAGAATGGTCAAACAGGAGGCACGTTTGTCCAAGATCCTACATAAATTCCTTTTTCTTGTACATCACTTTGAACGGAGGTAAATTGTTCCACCTGTGACAGAGCATATTCTCTGTACAAGGTTGAAAATCCCTCCACTGACCAGATGTACCTCTGAACCTCATGCTGTGCTTATCTCCCCAAATTAGTAGAAAATAATCCACAAGAGAAGTGACATTCTTCTAAAGATATTGGATGCAGATTTTTCTTCTATATACAAACCATCAACTAATTTTAACTAACTTAAGTATATAGCTTATCTGGAAATTAACGTACTGAAAGCAATTTGGATATGGGTTGGAAATTAAGTATTGTTAAATCAAGTGCTAAATAGACTAGTCTTAAACAGATATTGCAGCCACCTTTCACCTTTTCATTTTTTCAACTCATTCATATCATCACCAAATAAATCGGTCCTTTTGCACTTTCTAACATACTTGTAATTACAGTTAAAACTCAAATAATTCTATAGGTATTTCTTCAAGATGCTAAATGTAGCATAAAAATACTTAAGTGAAGAATGGCCATGAAAAATATTTTAACAGCTGAAATCAGTTTTAGCCGCACAATATTTCACCAACAAAGGCATACAAAAGAATAAATTTCAAATATAAACATTTCTCATTCCAAAAAATCATTCATGAACTGCAAATGAAATGCATAGTTAAAATCATATGCTCCAAAACATTCACACACACACCAAAATTTTAATTACATTGTCAGAAATAAAGATTTCTTCTGAATCTGTAAGCATATAAGAAAAATAAATTTCAAATGAGTTAGAAAAAATATCATTCTGCAAAATAAAGCTATTCTGGAGGGCCCTAACAGGTTGAAAAGAAAAAAAAATAATGAATAGATTTAATAAAACAAAGTTGGTTGCATATAATACGCAGAAATAATTGGGGCAGAATTACTGAAAAAAGGAGAATCAAGCACACATGAGTGAGGTTGGATTTCATCGAGAACCGTTGCTGTCTTCGGCTGTTACTGGTGCTGAAGTGCAGTCGGATACATGAAATGAAAACGAAATTTATCAGTTTTAACCTCAACAATTTAAATTATAACCCATTATAGTCAAGATCGGTGAAATATTATTTTATAGCTAAACAAACCTTTCTAAGCATACAAGATCCAACGAAGTTTAGGAAAAAATAGTTATTAGCAACATTGGGATGCAGTATATATAATTATATATACATAATAAATTAGCAAATTCCTGACTACCTTAAAGGGAATACAATTACTTAAGTTTAGATGTATTTGTAGAAAAGAATATTGAATAGCTTTAAAATATGCCTGTGAAGATTGTTTTCATATCGTGTAGAAAAAATTATCATTCTACAGGATAAAAATGTGGAGTATCCTCCAACTGAATTGGATAACTTTTAAAAGCAAGAATTCATATGCATTTCAATGTCATCGCAGTTTGAAGGGTTGAACTATAGAAATTTCAACAAAAAAAAAAACTTAAGGAGAAATTTAATTGCAGATAAAAATTATGCCAAGTTCAATATTAAGACATTTAAAAGTTAGAATTCCAACTAATGCAATAAAATTGACAGCATTCAGTACTCTAAAGGGTCATTTATATTTGGAAGACATGCAACTCATCAGTTTGAAAATTTTAAAAGATGGGGATGAAATCCAGGAATCAATTTAAAAGAAATTTCAAAAGAAAGTTGTTTACAGGATGCAATTTTACAGGGATTTAAAAAAAATCATATGAAAAGAAGAAGATTAAATGAATAAGAGATACTTTCTAGCAGGATGGTTATGCAGAAAATATTGAGCAGGTGGTCTAGCCTAGGTGGCATTAAAATGAATCATTGGGAAAAATTACAAGAGATATATAAATAAAAGCAATAGGGAATAAATTTATACTATAGATTTATACTATAGATTTACACTTTGGAGTATAAGATAAGTTTAAATTAAAAAATATGTTCAATTAAATGATATAGAATAAAAAAAGAAGTTTCATTCAAAGAAAACAAACACAAGCCTTTCATCTAAGTTCACAAGAAATAAAATAAATATTTGAAATGAGATTTTCAGCTGCAAGGTACATCCTAAAATACTTCAAACAATACATAAAAACATTTTACAAACCTAGTAAATATTTAAAATAGTTTGCATTTCATATTTTCTTTCTTTCAAAATACTATAGTTGCAAGATAAATTGTTACCTTGATTTAAATAAGTTAAGGTCTCTTCATTTATCTTAGTGGAAATAGAGGTGGGTGCCAAAAGAACACAGTGGAATGGTGGAGGTGGACCTTGACTTCCTTGATCAACAGTTTGAGAAGCTGGTATGACAGGAAGCTGAACAACTTGTGAGAGGATGGTATTTATTACTGATCCAGAAGAATAAAAATGACTGCTAGTTGTGCGTAGTTCTGGTGCAGAGAGACTGTGAGGACGGCATCTGTGTATAGAAATACTTGTTAAAATACCACATAAAGTATCACCAATATATTATTGCAATTTAAATTTTAAAATATTAAAAAATTGCAATTTTTTCTTTTAGAATTGTTTATTGGAAAAGCTTGCATCTGAGCTTAATTTACTTTTCTATTCAGTTTTACAAAACAGTTTTATGGTTGGTTGCATACGATTTTTAATTGTTCAAGAGATGCACGAGGCTATATTGTGCAAAATTATTTTTACATATAGTATCACTGAAATACTGAAAATATTTCAAATTTAGAGATTAATGATCCCTCAGAGATATCTTGCATGGGGAACTGCAAAATGTTTGTGTTTCGAAATGAGAGAAAACTTAAAATACTCCTCCTAGGCATCAGGGCAATCAATATAATACTATGTGTTATAATTAGTTTTGTGTTTTTTCATAGTTGTTTGTTTAAAACCCATTCCAACTGTCTATTTATGTCACAATTAAGTGCTTAATGCAACCAATTACTACTTTTAACTTTGGAATCAGCTAACAAAGTTGATAACCGAGAGAGCACCTCTATTTTTAACGCCATCACTCCAACAAAAGGTCATTGAGGAAGTGACAGATTCAACGTACAGTAGCCTTATTATCATGTGTTCGATGAGGCAAGACCAAACTTGGCACCTTTTGATGACAGGCTCGACATCTCTAGTAAACATTTTTTAAATCAGAAATTGAGGATCAATACCGAGAATTGAAGTGCCAGTTTTGCACCTTTAACCATGGGAAGAAAACTAAATTTTTGAAAACCTATCATATATTTTACAATGAAATAGTACTACCATAAAAACACTCAAAATCTTCCTATTTTGCATAAGCTTAAACAACAGTAAAAGTATTTTCTATTCACAAAAAGAAGTTTGATGTGAACACATACTAAATGTAAACAAAAAAACAACTAATGTGATAAAATATTGCTAAATAGTCTTTTTTTTTTTTTTTTTTTTTGCTAAATAAGCACAAATTTTGTTTTGCTAACTAAAATTTGTAATTTTACCTTGTCGTCTGAAAGTTTTCTGAATGTTCCATTTCCTTATTAAAGCAAAATCGCTTTACACTGTTAGTGCAGTCAATGTCAGTCAATTGAGAATATCGAATCTTTTTTCCATGAACAAGACTCACGGGATAACATTCTATTTGACACTTTTCAGATCCGTGATTGCTATGAGAAACAATATATATTCATAAGGATTCAAAAGCATAAATTAAGCTACAGTACCACATACATCCTACATATTTTTAATTTTCCATAAACAATACCAAAAACCTGAATTCTTAAGATTTTTCCAATTTTCTGTAATTTCAGTTAAGACAACAATCTAGTTAATGTTTTCTATTTAAATTAATAGAAATCATCTAGTGGGCAATTCTCTGAAAACTGACACCACTAAATCTAAAAAAAAAAAAACTAGAAAGAATGTAAAAGCAATGATTTGCTACTAAAGTTCGATGTCCAAAGTATCATAAAAGAGCAATAAAAAAAATTGTTACACAATTTAATTTAACTTTTTAGCATTGAAAGTTCACTCATTTCAATGACTCTAAACTATGTAAAACAGAGTATAAAAAATGACGACTTATAAAGGAACCAATTCAAGAAAAACAAGAAAAATTGTACTTAATGCAGTCATTATAATTAATAAAAATACAAAAGTCCAATAATATTACATTCTAGGTAGAAAAAGTCATGAAACTAAGTTCAAAGTTCAAGTCCTTACATATGTCCTGGGTGTCAGTGTGAAACATTATTTTTTTTTTAAATAAAAACACATTTTAAAATTCAATTTTTACAAAGCTTAATTTTTTCTTTTAAAATTCAATCACAAAATGCTGTATAAATTTTTAAAACAATACAAAAATAATTTAAACTGGTATTTTAGAAAACACATGTCTTGTGCATCAGTCTATTAACGATTGCTTAAAAATAAAATTATTAAGTGCACAAGTAATATTTTCCATATGAGGAGGAAATTCCGCTAACAACTTCAGCCAGAAGCTTTGTTGAGCGTTGCTCACAGTCTGGGATGAAGGTCATTGTGGTTTGCGATGCTAATGCACACCACACACCATATGGGGCAGTACTAACTGCAACAAAAGAAGTGAGGATCTAATAGAATTTTTCTTATGCAACAATCTATATATCCTCAATATTGGTAATAAACCAACATTTGTTACTAGTATTAGAAAGGAGGTTATTGACATAACCTACTGTAATAATAAAGCAGTTAACTGCATACAGGATTGGCATGTATCTGAATGTATTACACTATCAGACCATAAACTAATCCAAATGTCCATTACAGGCCCTGCATTAATCACTCAGCAGGAAAAGTGGAATCCCAGACACACCAACTAGGATTCCTATCGGGAGGACCTTTGGCTTCTCCTAGAAGGTAAGAGCTTTAATTCTCCTTCACTGGTGGACCTGGAGTTGGCGGTTGACTCTGCACAATGGTCCATCCTCCTAGCCTACCAGTTAAATTGTAAAGCTGTTACAACTGGGATACCAAGGCGAGTTCCTTGGTGGAATAAAAACCTTAGTGCATTACGTAAAAACTGCAGAAAGCTCTTTAACAGAACCAAAAAAAAAGGTGAGTGGTCAAAGTATAAAGATGCACTCACCAGCTATAATAAGGCCATTAGGAAAAGTAAAGAAGAATCGTGGAGAGACTTCTGTGGCCAGGTGGACAATATGTCCAGTGCAGCTAGACTGACCAAAATCCTGTCAAAGGACAATCAGTGCCAACTGGTTTCCATCAAGAAAGATGATGGCACATACACGGAAGATGGCAAAAGTACACTAGCGGAAATGCTTAGAGTACATTTTCCTGACTCCATAGTCACAAACTCAAGTGACATACCTGCCATTCCCAATCTTACACTATCACTTAGTAAAAAAGAGGACTGGGTAATGGCAAAGAGTATAATTACTCCAAATAAAATTGCATGGGCTATTAATTCGTTCAAGCCCTTCAAATCACCTAGAGCTGACGATATTATACCAGCTCTACTCCGACATGGCAAATATACTATTATGCCACATCTATGCAAAATCTTTAGATCATGTATAGTATATGGCTATATACCACATGCATGGAGAACCTGTAAAGTTATCTTTATACCCAAACCAGGAAAGGTATGCTACAATGAAGCCAAAGCCTTCAGACCTATTAGCCTGACATCTTTCCTCCTTAAGACTCTGGAGAAATTGATTGACAGGTATATCAGAGACGAGGTTTTAAAAGCTAAACCCTTATCGAGATTTCAACATGCAAATCAACCTGGGAAATCTACAGAGACTGCCCTATACGACCTTGTTACAGTACTAGATGGAGCAGTCAATGGAAAGGAAATAGCCATGGCGACCTTTCTGGATATTAAGGGGGCTTTTGATAGAGTTCCAACGAATGTAATCAGTAATGCCCTTCTCAAAAGAAATGTCAATTCAAGCGTATGTACCTGGATTAAAAATATGCTTGAAACCAGACTGGCTCAAGCCTCCCTTTTGGGAGACACACCCACTATGGAGAATTGTAAAGGATGCCCACAGAGAGGAGTGCTGTCACCACTACTATGGAGTCTAGTGGTTGACGAGCTCTTACACAGGATACATTTTTTGGGCCTGCATTGTCTAGGTTATGCTGATGACATAACACTGGTCGCAAGAGGTAAATTCCAGAATACTGTAACTGACCTCATGAGCACTGCTCTAAAAAAGGTAGAAAAATGGTGCGAAGAGGTAGGATTGTCGGTTAACCCCAGCAAGACTAACCTAACTGTGTTCACTAGGAAAAGAATACATGATATGCAAACTGTAAAATTCTTTGGGAAACCACTTGCATATTCAGATGAGGTTAAGTATTTAGGGGTTATCTTTGACAAAACCTTGACATGGAAGAGGCATCTCCAATACAGCACCAGCAAGGCCAAACGAGTGTTCTGGGCCTGCAGATGTGCCATTGGAAATAATTGGGGCTTGTCACCAAAAATGGTGCTCTGGATATATATGGGAGTGATTACTCCAATGATATCTTATGGGGCCATTGCCTGGGGAAATAGAACCCATAACGAAATAGTGAAAAAAGAACTCACTAGTTTTCAAAGAATGGCAACCATTGCAATTACAAGTGCAATGAGAACTACTCCCTCACAGTCTAGAAATTCTCCTAGATTTTCTACCACTACATAAACAAGTGGAATTAGAGGCTGTTTTGTGTTCACGACGGCTAAAACTCATGGGTTTATGGAAAACATCCTATGAATTACCTTTGTTTAAAAATATTCAGTCACGGATAAAAGAACATCCCTGTCTAACTATGAGATCTGACTGGATGTTAAAGTAATATTGCTTTAAAGCCAAATACAATATTATCTTTCCGACCAGAGAAGATTGGAGATTTCCCTCGAATCTGACCAGGAGAGGAGATGAAATTTGGTACACAGATGATTCAAAGACATCTTATGGCACTGGTTCAGGTGTCTTCTGTCATAACAGAAAAATAAAGCTATCTTTCTCTCTGGGCAACTTGGCTACTGTATTTCAGGCTGAGGTTATTGCAATCACGGCATGTGCCTATAATTGCCTAGTTAGAGGGGTTGTTAAGAGGGTCATAAAGATTTTCTCTGACAGCCAGGCTACACTAAAGGCTTTAAAGAGTCACTGCTTTACCTCTAAAGCAGTGTGGGAATGCCACAATGCACTTAAAGACCTGGCTGAGGGTAACAAGGTGTCTCTTCTCTGGGTCCCTGGTCACTGTGACATTGAAGATAATGAAATGGCAGACCAATTAGCTAAACAAGGATCTGAATTATCCTTTGTTGGTCCAGAACCTGTTTTGGGTCTGCCCCACAATGCGGTCAGGAAAACTATTAAAAGCTTTTTATTGACTGAATCCTATCAAGCATGTCTTGAATCTAAAGATCAAAGACAAGCCAAAGAGCTCAATCCACAGTCACCCTGGAATAGATCGAGGGAGCTATTAAAATTGAACAGAAAAGAGATCAAGGTTGCTGTAGGCCTTTTAACTCGACACTGCACCTTAAATAGACATCTTAATCTGCTAGGTGTTATAGATGACCCACTATGCAGAGGCTGTCGTATGACAGAGGAGAGCTCTACACATGTGTTATGTAAATGTGACTACTACTCTGCCCAAAGATTTGAACATCTGAGATACCATTGTATCGACCCCTGGGAATTGTCAAATGTTCCAATCAGGTCTATACTGAAATTTATTTCAGCAACCGGTCTTCTTTAGATCAAATAGGGGGTTTCAGTACAATAGACTTCAGTCGCAGTGCTGGTACTCGTTAGAGTCACCCCCATTCACAAGTCATAAATCACAAGTGCACAAGTATTTTGATAAAAATTATTGCAAAATTCGATATTTACGTCAATGAAAACAATGTCCTTGAAAACAAACTAAGTTGATGTTATTATTGTATAACGTTTCATTTTAAAAAGATTTTGAATAGTAATGAATTTGAAATCGTTTGGCTCAAGAAAGAAATTTTCACAAATCATAGCATTGGTCAGCAGATATGTGACTTAAGAGTATGACATTCTTTGGTCGAATTTTGCAAAATGTAGAGAAAAAAACCTTGAACTGTGAGTTTTCTTTCTTTGAATAAGACGAGCATCCTTTAAAGACACCGGTAATTTTTTTTCTTTTGATTTTCCCCCTTTTCCAAACATTATGCAGATTTCTCTAAATTAGTGTAGAAACAAAACAACAGGTGCAAAAGTGGCAGATGTTATGAAAAGGTGTTTGCGCATTTGAATACCTTAAGTTGGGAAATACCCATTCTAACTTGAAATTAATTTTTTTAAATATTCTTAGTTTCGAACTGATTTTTATAAATTAATAAATAATTATTATAAAAATAATTGTTAAATTTAAACATTTCTTTGTTATCTACAAATGAGGTAGTTTGAAAAAATAAATGCACCGCTCCATTCATAAAAAGGATAAAAAATTAGTATATCCAACAATTTTAAAGTGCCTTGGTAAATTTGTTTTACCAAAAAAATTCATTGGTGATTTAATATTCTTAAAGCATTATTTACTAAGCACTAGAAAAGGTACACCTTCTCTGAATGAAAATAGTAAATATATCTACCAAAATAATCAAAAATTGAGTCCACTTGGAGTAACAAGTAGTATAAAGTATGTATAATTTGTCTAAAAAAACATACAACAATTGTGACTGTAAAAATATCACCATTTTCCACTAAAAAAATAGGATGTCTCGTGCGTTGATTTCCGAATGCCCTGTGCGTTGGTTCACAATTTTATTTTTAAATCAACAAAAATAATCTTTTTGCAAAAATTTTGATAGATATAGTATTATCAACATTTACCCAAATGTGCCTATGCATTTCATGATTTTAGTCCTTATAAATTCAGAGAATATGTAAACATTTGTCTTGGCTTTAATTTTCTTTTATTTCCCCCGCGTCCCGTGCTTTGGTTGCTAATAAATACATATTTGACTTAAAAAAAACAATTATTTTTCTATACAACTTAACCACCAACTAAAATTAGAGAAAACTAAACCAAAACTAGTAAATTCATCATATTTTTGTTATTTTTTTTTTTTTAAGAGTAGAAAAAAGAAAGCAAAATGTCCCATGTATCAGCCTGAGAATTGCCTAGTAACAAAACTATCTAGTAAATTGTTACAAAATCATGCCCACTTTGAGTAACAAGTAGTATAAAGTATAATTTGTCTAACAAAATATACAAAAATTGTAACTGTAAAAGTATCACTGTTTCCCACTCGCAAAAATAGTATATCTTGTGTGTCGCTTACAGAATGTCTTGTGCGTCAGTTTCAAATGCCCCGAGTGTCAGTTCCAAATGTCCCGTGCGTTGGTTTCAAATGCCCTGTGCATCGGTTCACGTTTTTGTTTATTAAGTACACAAAAATAAACTTTTGCAAGCATTTTAATATAGTTTAACATTTACCTAAATGTACCTATGAATTTCATAATTTTAGTGTTAATAAATTCAGAGAAAATTTGAACTTTTGTCTTGAAAGTAATTTTCTTTTGTTTCTCTGTGTCCCATGCGTCAGCTGACTATGAATGCATATTTGACCTAGTTAAAACAATTATTTTTCCATATAATTTTGTGCCCAACTAAAATTATAGAAAACAAAAACATAACTAGTATAGTCATTGTTAATTTATAATTCTAATTTGTTTAAGAGTGTAAAAAAGAGCGTAAAATGCCCAGTGCATCAGCCAGAGAATTGCCCAAGTAATATTAGAAATTATCTAGTAAAAATATCAAACATTACCCAAAACATAATTTTTTAATCAAAGTATCTTTTAATTTAATTTTCTATATATACACAGAGTTGAACCTCATTATCAGAAAAGAATAAAAAATGTTTTCATATTATCCAAAGTTCATAGTAAAACAACAGATGCCTCTATAGTAAATTAAGTTTTATTTTCAGATAAATAACCATTACTAATTAATTATTTTTGTTCTTTAATTTAAGCTTTAGTTGTGAATTCCATCTAATATATGACCAAAGTTTTAGCCAGACTTAGAACTCGAACAGTTTGATGAATTTTCTTTCTTTCATTTTTATGGCTCAATTACAGGGGGCGCTTTTTAGTTTCACTGGGCTAGAGAGACTATCTCCATAATAGTATCTAGGAATGTTAGCCCGGATAATGTATGACAAAAACAGGTCACTGCATTTTAGCTTGCTTTCTTTTGCTTCATTTAAAAAAGTTACTTTAATGTTTAAAAGAGCACTGTTTAAACAGTGTACTTAGAAATAATTGAAATATTAATATTTTCAAGTAAATTGTGTGATTATAACAGCTTCAAAAACATGTTTTCAACTTTCAGTAAGACATGCAGTAGAACCTTGATTAACCAACCTAATTCGGATCAAAGGTAGGTAGGATAATCGAAAATTCCGGATGATAAAGAATCCTCAAAAATTAGTAAAATTAAATACATCATGCTTCTATTTATTGAATACACGACTAACTTTTAAATTTATATAATTGTTTGAAATGAGAGCTTTTGTTGCCATAGTCTTAATAACCATTGTTTCGCTGCTCTTTCTTGAAGTATTTTTAAAAGTAATAATTCAGTTTGGTCTGAATCTGAGTGTTGTTTAACCCTGCCAGCCCTTTTAAAAAATAGTGAAAAGCCTCACTATTACTTATGTAGCATAGGTGATTTTCTTCCTCCTTGGTGACACTTTCCTTTAGAGCTTCAACAAGTTTGCTCTGAATTTAAGATACAAATTTCACCAGTCAAAATTTTAAATTTCAAATCGTTTTGATTGCTGTTTAACCAGTTATTAATGTTTGAGGTGTTGCATTTTTTACATCCTCAAATTTCCACAGACATTATAGCAAAAGTCGATTAATCAAAAACCTTTTTAAAATGCAATGGGAGAAAATTTTGTAAACGTGAAAAGGTTAGAATAACGGAAAATATTCCGGCTTTAAAAGGGAAAAATGATGCATTACTCACATGAGAAATATTTTAATGTTGAATTAAATAAGGTCAGTTAATAGAGTTCCAGATAATAGAGGGACAGTTAATCGAGGTTCTAATGTACTCATATTTTTTAACTAAATATTAAATACATCAAAATATTGGTTGAAAATCATGGTACATGGTTTTGAATCATGTACATTACAAACAGTAGCCTGCCATCTTGAGGGCTACATGGTCAAAATATGTTCAATTCATTTTCAAAATAATAGCAAATGCTATTTTTCAAACTAAACTGTGCAAAATAACCTGCAAAGTAAAATGGTCAATCATAAAAGGTAACATAAGGTTTGGCTCAAATCAATCATTTTCTTTTTTTAAAGGCACTTTGCATACAATGAACAAAAATGTTATAATTGGACAGAACCCCTGTAGGCAATCAGTATTGACAGGCTAGAATTTTTTTTTTAAATAATCTCATTTCAGTTCATTGGGTGCAAAGTAGCCTAAATATATGAACTGAGATTGCAAAAAAAAAAAAAAATAAGTACTGATTGCTTACAAGGTGTATGTCCAACAATTACAATAACACTTAAAATTTGTATTTGTGTATTTCAGTATAAAGTAGCTCAAAGAAATGAAATGCTACCAGTTGGTAGCAACCATTAGATATCAACCTTTCTAGTTGACCATTTTACTGGGTGGATTTTTTTACAAAGTTTAGAAGTTTTTTAAATATATTTTTTATGCCCAGAGGAAAATGTATCCATAAACATTACATTACAAAAACGTAAAGTGTGAAAAAAATGTTGGAAATTATGCAAACCTGACTATATCTCCAGACAGAACCCCTGTAGGCAATCAGTATTGGCAGGCTAGAATTTTTTTTTTAATAATCTCATTTCAGTTCATTGGGTGCAAAGTAGCCTAAATATATGAACTGAGATTGCAAAAAAAAGTACTGATTGCTTACAAGGTGTCTGTCAAACAATCACAATAACACTTAAAATTTGTATACTTCAGTATAAAGTAGATCAAAGAAATGAAATGCTGCCAGTTGGTAGCAACCATTAGATATCAACCTTTCTAGTTGACCATTTTACTGGGTGGATTTTTTTACAAAGTTTAGAAGTTTTTTAAATATATTTTTTATGCCCAGAGGAAAATGTATCCCAAAACATTACATTACAAAAACGTAAAGTGTGAAAAAAATGTTGGAAATTATGCAAACCTGACTATATCTCCAGATATATCTTGTAGACATCGGAATGTGTCAGCTGTTGAAGGATTTAAACTATAAAAAATGTCAATTCATTTATTAATTTACCAATTACTGATTACATAAAATAGTTATAAAACTTACAATATAAATTTAAATGTTCTAATGGGAATCAAGAACAAATTGATACAAATAATAAAAAAAAAATTAAAATTTTAAAATATAAGCTCAAATTAGTACTCATATTCATATTTCTTAAATGAAAATGTGTTTCTTAATAAATAAATTATCCTTGTAAAGATAACAAGCATATTTAATTGGAAGACAAGCAGACATGAGCAAGGAAGAAAATATTGCAAGTATTCACATGTTGAGAGTTCCAAACCCATGCTCTAGGCTATTCAGTACTCACTTTTTTTTTCCAGCAACATTTGGACAGGACATAAATAAATCCGCCTCACTTTCAAATTAGAATGCCAAAGGTTTGGAATACTGAAACCATGACAAAATTATGATAGTATCTCACACAAAACCAACTTAAGCATAAATGGGAGAAGGGGGGCGGGGTCCAAGTGGTGGCAGCTAGACTTTGGTTATTAAAAATTTAACTATTTGCATTTATTTTTTTATACATTTTAATTTTTATAAACAGTAGAATACAAAATATATCTCAGTGATAAGTGCACAACTTTTCAGTAAAATTTGGTGTCTGTTTCAGAGTACAGCTGTAAATGAAAGTTAGTGACATTTAGTAAAAAAATATTTAGTAGACTAGAAACACTCATTTAAATGAATATTTCTAACTTGGCACTATTTAAAAACAAAAACAGTAGCAAGTGTAATGAAAAAGGCAGCGTTATAATCATTTACTGCCAAATAAGAATGTTTCAATCTGAAATCAGAATTTACAGCTACAATAAGACAAGTACAGCTCTATTAAAACAGTCAACTTCTCCTCTGGTAAATTTTGTTAACTATTTCTGATAGAAATTTAGTAGGCTAGGCCTTTTGAAGAAGCTTCTTGCCATCTCAGAGTTTAAGCTCAACGGTACAATACGACTTCTTAACTAAGAGTTTTTCTAGAAATCGATAGAATTGGTAAAATGGAAACTGTACTTGAGCTCTCAAATTATTTATTTGTAATGAAATATTTACTTCAAGGTTACATGCAGAGGTTATAAGTTACATATGTTATATACCACTATTTAAAAAAAAATTACTGTAAGATAACAATAAAAGCTACATTTTTAACAATGGTTAAGGAAGGGGAAAAGTCTAACAAATTACTTCTGCATCACATAGTTGCCAGAAAATATCAACAATTCTTTACCCTGCACCTAAAAATATGCCTATCTTTTCTCAAGCAATTTCTA
Organism: Linyphia triangularis; assembly: GCA_963978545.1. Lineage (NCBI taxonomy): Eukaryota > Metazoa > Arthropoda > Arachnida > Araneae > Linyphiidae > Linyphia > Linyphia triangularis. The sequence goes on along the minus strand of OZ021721.1, from coordinate 80,098,935 downwards.
ATTTTGAATAAATCCGAAATTTAACTTTTAATCTACTTCAATTTAACAACAGAATTCTTTGATTTGTGCAACCCTGTCTAACTTAGTTATTTAAGAGGAGATAAATTTAATTACAGTCAAAATAAATATAATATTATGGTCAAACTTATGAAACATTGCATAAGCCTAAACTCCACTAAATGTGAATAGCGTACAATTATAATGCAAGGTATACTAATTCAAATATTCACTGGACTGAGGTTGCACATGACGCTTTGACCTTCGCAACGTTTAGACCCAAGACAGTCCTGATCTTACAATTGAACTACAACAACCAAATGTCAAATATTAAGAACTTATATTTGTCTTTAAAAAATATACAATATCTACCAAAATAGGCTTCAATATTAACTTAGTTTAATCTTTTTAAAAAAGGTATTCTGATCCACAAACAAATTTCTGTAACAAGATTTTCCTAAATTTAAAAAAGATATAAAAAATAAATTTATTATTCTCATATAATTATTTCTATAATATATTAAAATATCACAAAGGCTTTGACAAAAAATCCTTTTTCTATATTGCAAGTAGTTAAGAAATGGCCGAGAGTAAAATTTATTTATATAGTCCAAACAATTCCAGTTTTATTCATCTTTTTATATTTCCGGCTGAACAACAGTAATTCTACAAGTGTTCAGTTTCAGGCTGTTAGGATATGGCGGACTAAAAAAGCTTAAGAATTATTTTACAATTATACTTACATTTGCAACATTAAAATTCAAAGTATTGCTGTTAAATGCATAAGAACACTAAACGATAAAAGGTAATGCAACAATGTGAACAAAAAAATTGTAAAAGGATGCAATTCTAAATAAAAGGATCTAAAATATAAATTATAAATTTACCTATTACGCAAGTCATCCTTCCTTATAGATATTTCTGGCACAGCAAATACAGCTGAACTAAAAGAAATAATTCTTAATAAAACTGATTTTTAAGTACACATAACTAACTAGAAAATTCAAATTTATAAAAACAGTAATTCTATTTAAATAATTACAGGAAATGTTTTTCATTTTAACTATTATAATAATAGGAATAGTCAAAATAGCAACCATGTAAATGTCTTAAAAGTAAAACAAGCTTCATATCTTCACACGCATGTATATGAAAAAATGTAATTATATTCAAATTTACCAATAATTCCTAATGAAGGTATAAGTATAAGGTGTGCCCAAATATGAAAAGGAGATCTTATCTATATCGTCATAGTATCAAATTCCAATTAGTTAATGTGTTAACCAATAAATGACGTGGCGGTATTTCCAGTTGCACATGTGTAGTTAACGGATTCACATCAATATCCTCATTTCTAGAGAGTTGTTTCCGCAATTCGTTGCATAATGGATTCCTTCAGATCAGCACAAAGGGCAGTTATCCAATTTCTTCCCGCAGAAGGGGAACATGGTTCAGAAATTTATAACAGGATAAAAGAGGTGTACAGAGAACAATGATTCGTATAGGGCACCATATTCCAGTGGTTCCCTTACGAAAATATCTGAAAGGTCAGAGCCTTGACAAGGAAGTGCAGGACACTGGGAAAACTGGATCCATCAAGCAACCCAAGAGTTTCTACACTGAAGCTATCCACTCCCTTTCTATGTGCTGGGATCAGTGTTTTAATGTCAAAGGCAATTATTTATAGTTGTAATGTTTCACAAAAACTTTAATTATGATATTGCTATTAAAATTTCTTTACAAATAACTGTAGTATTTTCATTTGGGGACACCATATAATGTAAGAAATAGGTCAAGTATAAATACTCAAAAACAAAATGCTCCATATACGATAACTGGACATGCAAGTTCTCAGATATCAATGAACTTTTTTAATGTAAATTTGGGGTAATTCAGCAGTTCATTTACACTTACTTTCTGTGAAAAACTGATAGGTCAGAATTCAAACCTGGCTCATTAGAGGTGACAATCTTGAATTAGGCTATTTAGTCCACAAATAGGAAGAATTTGTAGCATATTTTAAAGACCATTGGCCATTTAAGATCAGCTCAAACAGTTAATAAATTTTAATTTATTTATTTGAATTTAATATATTCTGATAAACAAAAACGATTTTTCTGAAAACTATTTTAAGTTTTCGACTTTCTAACTTTTTATAAATTTTGTCATTTCAAAAAAGTTTGGGCATAGTTTTGATACTTATAGTTTTGGGCCTTGCATGAGGAATGTCTAGCTATAGGATCGATTTCAGGCTAGCCCTTACATTAACTTAAGTATAGTAGAAATGTTGCAGATACAATTATAACAAGTCCCAATAGTCTTCATTTAGTATTTCTTGACTTCAAGAAATATACAATTTATTACCAACTGCAATGAAATTCCAAGCTCGATAGGGAACTTAAGAAATTTTATTGTACAAAAGTATTTTTTAATGTACTGGACTTTAAGAATTATTAATTTCAACAGAAAATTTGATTAACCAAAACTCAAAAGTTTATCACTAAATTAAGGGAGTGGTCTACTTAATCAGTCTCCAGGCAATAGATCAGAAAATCAAACACATTTCTGGGTTTGCACATTTTTAAGGACTTGAAAAAGCATAAAATTTTAAGAAGTACTTTTAAGGATTTTAAGTACTAGCATTAACCCTGTACTCAACTTATGTTTGTGTGTAGGTTTACTTTTTAAAAAAGCCGAGAGAAATTTCTAGTATGTACTGGTATTTTTAGTACACAAGGTGTGTTGTAACAACAATTTCGAAAATTACGCAGTGTAATTTCGAACTTGGACTGTTGATGATGTGACAACTCATGATCTAGCACCTCATTCTCTCCATATCCACACCTTACCAAGAGGACATTGAGGTATTGAAGGATTTAACAGACACCTGCCAAAATTCTGCACATAAATATTATGGCAGCACTTTCACATTTGATTATGAGACCGACACCTTAGCTAACAGAACAATGCTTATATTAGTCCATTTAAAGAGCAGCACATTTAAAATTTGCTCCATTTTTATATGGACTCTACAAGGGTTATCATTTTAATTGTAGCAAACACTGTGGATTATTTGTATTTTAATAATTACAAGGTTTGCAGTTAATTTTGTAAATAATTCCATAAACTATGTTCTTTAGGATTCAAAACTAAAAATAGCATTTTTAGTTAACAAACACAAAACTGTGTTGCCTCAAAGCTTCAATGTTTTTGCACTATAAAAAGTTATGAAATTCATAGCAATGTGTTGTTTTTTTCTTTCTTTGGAGGGTTATAGAAAAAGTGACTGATTTAGAAGATTACGCCTTCTTTACCAAGGTATTGATTCATGTAATTACAGTTTTGTAATTAGAATTCATGTAATTACAGTTTTGTAATTAGAATTCATGTAATTACAGTTTTGTAATTAGAATTCATGTAATTACAGTTTTGTAATTAGAATTCATGTAATTACAGTTTTGTAATTAGAATTCATGTAATTACAGTTTTGTAATTAGAATTCATGTAATTACAGTTTTGTAATTAGAATTCATGTAATACAAGTTTTTGAATGTTTTCATAAAGCTCAATTACTTTGCAGTCAAAAGTGTAAAAAATTAAACCTTAAGAGATGACATAATCCAAAATGCTATAAGCCAAACTTTTGCTGAGAGGCAGAATGCTCGTCTAAAAGTCGTGGGATTGATACCCCACATGAACACTAAACAATCTTTAATTTCAAAGCAGAAAAGATATGAACGAAATTGCAACAGATAGTCTCAAATCAATTCTTGAGTTGCAAGGAAGGAGTTTTCCAATTTTCTCCTATTTGGCAAGCAAACAGAACAGTAACCCTTTTAAAGATTGAACACAAGTCGTTCCTACTTGTAAAGTAGCTCGAGTTTTTATTACACTCAGTAGTTTGAGAGTATTAACCAACTAACCCTATTTAATTCAAAACCAACTTATTAAGGGGGGAGGGGACAGTAAAAAGCTTTTTAAATCACCAAGTTCAGTATCACTTTCCAATTTGTCATGTCTCAATCTAAAAAAGAGCAAATGCTCACATTAAATTGAAACACCACAATTCAACAAAATAACTGATTGTTTTCTTAATGGCTACCTGTGTCTGCCCACCTAAACTTTTTCTGTTGTGAAACATCACTTGAATAACCCATGAGCTGCTACTGAGTCAAGAAGCGAATTTGAGACTTTGCATTATTAACTTATATTCAAGTAAGTTGCACACATACCATTTCCCCAACATCTTTTAACTTTAAGTTTGACAAGCACTCATATTTTAAAATTAACTCCATATAGAAAGAGAGCAGCCCAAGAGCAAAACTCATTAAATCCAAACAAATCTAAAATCAAGATTTTTGCATCATTTTGTTGGCTGGACCAACCTTTGTGGCGTTCGTAACTCAAAGCTCAAACAGTCTTTTAAAAATATTCCTGAACCTTCAAAATGTGATACGGTTGCAAAACTCTGGCAAGTGTTTGTTTTCTATAATAACAAAACAAAGAATCTGCATGTGTGTCTGTCTGTCTATAGAAAGCAACTTCCAATTGATATGAAGCTCTGAAATGTTTCACATAAGCAGTTTTTCCCTTCTAATTGTACTTTTGACAAACAAATGTTCAAATTTGAATGAGTATTTTGAATTTTTAAATTTTTTTTTTTTTTTTCAATTTTATTTACTAGTTTTTTTCACAAATTTTAAATATTATAATTAGTTTTTACTTTCTAATTTTGTTTATCACAAACAGAATGTTAAAATCTTAATTAGTTTTTTTAATAAACATTTTAAGTTTTTGCCACTTTTGTCCCACATATCTTTCACATCATGGAAATGGATTTTGTGCGAGGATAGTTGGAACCTTCTTCGTCTTCGACAGGATCGAAAGCTAGCAAAGAATTGGATCTCGGAGCAAGGTTCTAGTTTTTTTCCTTCTTATTCTTGGCGACTGCAGTATCTGCAAGCCAATTGCTTTTTTATTTTTTTTGTAGGTCAAAATTATACTTTATTACTTTTTTTATTTAATTTTTGCTTATTGATTATTGATAACAGGTTTCATTTGGATTCTATTAGATTTCTTTTCAGAATGCTAATGATTTCTTTTCAATATATGTGTACAGTTTTATTAAAAATGACCAAGCATAGAACTATGAAATTTCAAACCTAAGTATTGGTTCGGCCTTCTAATTTTGCTTTTCACAAACAGAATGTTAAAGTTTCAAATTTGTTTTTTTCTAATTAAACTTTTTTAATTTCCCTTGAGTTTTTTTATAAAGTGACTTAATATGTGTTAAAATTTGAAATTGAGGAGGAGGTGGGGGGGGGGTTAAGCGTTTAAGAAACATTCTTAGAGGGGTGAGGGGGTTGCATTATTGTATTAAAGTAGAAAATTCCTTATATGTTATGACAGGGGGGAGTTCTAACAATAAGGGTTCGTGTAACAAATAACTTTTAATGAGCAAAGAGAGCCTATGCTTATGCAGCAAAGAATCTTTCAGTGAAAAAAGCGAGCCTGTGCTTGCATACCAACGAAACTTTTAGCGAGCCAAGCAAGCTTGTGTTTATGTAGTAGTGAACTTTTTAGTGAGATTGATTCGCGAAGTCACAAAAGCTGGGACCTATTCCAAATGACAGGTCTTCGCAATGCAAGGTCATGCAGCTAGGATAATAATATTTTATTTTATATAATTTTGTTGTTATGTGGGAATTTTTTAAAAGAATAATAAGCATAATAACCTCATTAGAATGTGCAAAACTTGTTAAATCCATCAGACCAGAGCAAAGCCCAGTATATCTGAATTTTTTTATTTTTTTTAAATAACGCTAAAATTATACTTAATTTAAGAGAAATTCTTATGAAATCGGATTTGGAATAAACTTGTGAATGAAGTCCATGATGAAACATTTAAAAATCAAATATTTGCAATTCCATTTTATCCCATTGATAAACAACTAGTACCTTTTTATCACCTTGTAGCAATGTACGCTAACGGGAGTCGAACCAGGAACTCCTAGAACAGTGGACAGACGTGCTAAACACTAGACAAAAGTGACCACTAGTGTCTAGGTGTCGTATTTGTCATTTGTACACAAGACCACCACATAGTCAATTCCCAGTGAGTTGCAAAGGGGCAAATGATTGAGTTGTTTGCATGTGAGTTGAATGTGTTGCATGTGGCAGTGAATTGCCAGAGGTTGCTTACTAAGTTGGTAGAGTGGAGGTCGAGCAGTATTTTCAGAAGGAGCCAATGGATGGCAGCATGATTAAGTTGTGCGGTAGTCACCAATGTAGCGATGTGCGCTAAAGAGAGTCGAACCAGGGACTCCTAGATCAATGGACAGTAGGCTTGGGTGATGTATCGATACATCGTCCAAAACCGGTGTGAAATCAACATCGTCAAACCGGTGTCGCTATTTTCGCATAACCGATACATCACGATCTGTTTTGACGAGAGAGCTAGCACTTCAAGGACGAAGAACAGTGATGCCACGATTGCTGCGCGGGGTTTCTGAGATACTATAGACACGTATTGAAACCGTCGACACCGCGCCGTATGAAACACGATACTTCAACACATCGCAGTAATCCACCATGCATATGCGCGGTGTCTCCAAGACTGTATAGAAACGTACTGTAACAGCTAATACCGCGACGTTTGAGACGATTTTCATTTGATTTTGCTAGGGTGATACTTTATCGGCATCGTGGTAATCGTATCCACCTTCGGTATGTGCGATGTTTACAAGATTTTATAGAAACAAAGCGCCACATACGGCATCGTGCACTTAATCACTTATACATGTTGCATTCGCTTTTGTATCCCCTGCCTTTTGAAATTTCAAATAAAGTTGGAAAAAAGTGCACATTTCAAGGGAAAAAAAGCTCGTATGACATTTTGAAATTATAAATCAATTTTACAAAGTTTTTTTTTTTTTAGGTCTCGCGTTTATTTCCTACTTTGTTTTTACAGCTGAGTAATGAAATTTCATGGTGGTTTTCAGGCGCCAGTAGTCTAGTAATATTGGAGATTCGATGAAAGAAGTATTCCTTTTATTGTTTGAAATTTTTTTTTTGTTCTCTCAACTCTTGAAAAACGTTTTGATTTTTATCTAATTTGCCATCAGATAATAAGACCTTGATATTCTATTTTCGGAATTCAATTGAGTATTTCCTAGACTTTTTTTTTGTTTCATTTTTCATTTTTTTTTTTTTTTTTTTTTTTTTTTCATTTTTTCTCTAACTTGGGAGAAATAAAATATAAAATTTTTGTATCTTTAAATCTTTTACATTAACTTCAGGATTTTTTTCATCAAACATCTTTACCCGTTGAGAGCTTTGCTTTATTTATTAACTCAAGAGGATTCCGGTATTCTAGCGCAGTAATTTATGTCTAATTCTTACCCAGTTAAGATAATCAGGTTATTTATTACTATGATGATTTGTTATATCTGCCAAAGTCAATATGAACTGGCGCATGGACTGATCACAGTTGTTTCTCTAGTTTGATTGCTTAATACTTATAAAAGATTTTTTTTCCCATTTACGTTGAAGGATTTTTTCTTCTGACTCGTAAGTAAATAAATGTTTTATAATTTTTTTTCAGTTTGTACAATTTAAATAAAGTTTATTTCCATAAGATTAATTACTCAATCCAACTTGCTTCTTATAAATGCGGAAATGCTGACTTTTTTGGCACAAAATAAAGATAATTAGAATTTTAAATGTTATGCATTAATTTTATTTTTATTGTTTAATAGTTATATTGTACTAGTAAGCAGTGGTAGAAGTGTGGGTAGACGCGGGGTGACGCGTCCCCCCACATAACAAGAAAATACCCATGCGTCTCCCCACTTCTAAAACCACTGAAATCCATCCCCCTACTTTTAAAACATTCAATCCATCTAAAAATTACTAATGAAAAATAACATTAATTTCTTTAGCACAAGAAGGTAAATTTTCCTTTTGCAATTTTTTTTTTTTTTTTTTTTTTTTTAATTTTTAATTTTTGAATGCACTATTCAATACTTGTTACACAATCAATGACAAAATTGTTGAAAAAGCATCCTCCTACCACAGTCTAACCAGTACGTATCTTCCGAGTCATGCACTATGCATATAATTTTTGAAAAAAGTTATTTAAAAAAAAAATTCTACAAGTTTTTCAGTTTTTATCACTAAATTTTATTTTTAAACTCCTTTAAATATTAAATAATAATGAGCATGAAATATTAGATAGTACTAAAATTACATAGATGTAGATTTTTTCTTCTTAAAAAAATATCAAGCATGTAGGGAAATGCAAAATGTAGTGACACTGCAAAAAAGTGGTTTAAAGTTTTTAAAATTAAAAAAAAAAAAAAAAAAAAAAATGATAATAATAATAATAATTATAATTTTTATGGTGCATATATCATAGTGTTACAAAAATGTATTACACTCTTTTGTATAAATATAGAAATATTTTTATTTTATAACAAATATGGCGAAGGGGGGGGGGGGTAGGGGCACTTGCCACCAACTTTTAGGCATCCCCCCACCTTTTTTCCCCCACTTCTACCACTGCTAGTAAGTAATACAATGTTCAATATAAAGTATGTTTTGATTTAATAATTAAGAATATCCAATAGCTAAAGTAACATGTGCACTGCCATGAAGTGCACTTGTTCCCCCTTTCTCCTTTCCTGGATGATAACAAATTAGCTAAGTAAGCATAACTTTCGGCTATATAGCGTGTTATGAAACGTTGTTTTATAGTATTTTGTAAAATAAAATATAGTTCACATCGCGATGTATCGTGACATCGTGATGTTTACTTTCCGATATATCGCGATGCAGAAATGTTAACATCGCCCAAGCCTAATGGACAGGCGTACTAACTACTAGACAAGAGTGACCACTAGTGTCTAGGTGTTGTATCTGTCCTTTGTACACAAGACCACCACAACCTTCACTGTAGAAATTAATTATATGTTGAGAAAAAGTCACTAGAATGTAGAATCTAAACGTATTTCTAATGGACATTTGATTTGGCATGGAGTGTATAAAGGGGGAGGAGGTCTTATGATACACTCTTTAATTTTGCTTGTTTCAGAATTAGAAACCACAAATTAATCGAATATTGCAAAAATACTCAACTCTAAAACACAAAATTTTTTAGAGATATGAAACAAGTGACTATTTTGATAACCAATATAGAGCAAAACACAACTGTTTATAAATAAAGTATTTTGCTTCAGGAATACAACAAGTTGTAATTAAGAAAATTACAAATGCTTCTGACGAAGAAATTTGGCCTTGAAATTTTTTAAGTTAAACATTATTCGTAATAATGATTCTAATGTAGTGCAGAAGGTGAAACACGTAGAAACATGTTAATGTTGCCTTTTCTGGGATACATAATATTGTGGGAAATATTACAAAAGTTTAAGCGTTATCTGCAATTCAATAACTGAAACACAATATTTGTGACATATGCAATGCATATGTAACATTTATACAGCAGGTTAAATTTTCTAGTGTTAGATTTTCAGGGTTATAGAGAAAAGTCAGAATAATTACCCCATATTATTTGAAGTGCAAAGGTCAACTTCCAAACCCGACAGGCTGCGGTCGAAATCAACAGCCAAGACATCATGTACTTCATCAGGTACACACCACTGATTTGTAGATGACATTCCTTCCAGAAATGAAACCTAAAAAAAGAATTTTCCCTATATTTAATGTACATGTAATCCATCTATAGTTGGTTGCAACCATTAGCAATGCTATGCCAGATCCATAAGACTCCTCAACAGAAAAGAGAAAAAAAACTTGCCTGTCATAAAAATTTCCGAATGGAATGTATTTTTTAATAAATGATTCATCATTATCAACTAGATACCCAATGTGGTATATACAAAAAAACAATCATGAACGTTTGCTTGTAACAAAATAATTTTTTTTTTAAATTTAATAATTTCAGTACTTTTGTCTCACTATCATGTTGAGTGTTTTATCATAATCCTATGGGTGCTGCATTTCCTTTAGAATTTCCATATCAATTACATTTGTTGAAAACTAAAGCAAAGTTTTTACATCGCCTAGAAATTCTCGAAATAGTTTTGATTTTTCAAGGCCCAGGGAAGCTCCTGGGATTTATTTAGGTAGTTCCACTTTTTTATTCAAAATGGTAGGATTTTTTACGTGAGTATAATTAGATCCAAATTGCCAACATGATAACTTCTTTGAAGCATCCTAAGGATAAGTTATTAGAAATGCTTTCTAGAAAAAAACACCTAAATTTCTTCTGAGCTTCTTTTTCTTGAAAAATTTGTAGGAACCCATTAAATGTCGTTTCTTCAATTAATTTTAGTTTGATTATTTTTTAAGGAGTGTTTAGTATGCAAGATTAAGGAGTGTTTATTATTAAAGATCAACTGCCAAGAATTCTAACAGCGAGAACCACTTAACTCGTAATAGATCAAAACAGTAAAAACAAACCTTTTTTCTTTTTTTTTTTTAAACTTTGCACAAGTATTTGGGATACGAGTAAGAAAAATTCTTCTAAAAAAATACATACTAATGTTGCTTTATTACTTCAAAGCTTAAAGCAAATCTAATACTGTTATTTTCATCGATCTCAATAAATTTTCGAATTTCATTTCTTAACACAAACTCAAAATTATTGACAGTTAATTCAAGTGTAGTTCAATTTCATAAGATTACCAAGATAAATAACATAGTACAAGCCACATGACTTTAAAGCAACAAAGTCAACGTTACCTAGACTACGTCCGGCCACATGGCATTTGTTTTTATGTTTTTAAACATACTATTGATTAAGAATGTAAATTTCAGTTACAATTAAAATGTTCTTAGCGATCATCAAGTAATTTAGCCCCGAAAAATTCCGAAAATCGAACACTGTGGGTGTCAAAAGAATGTCAAAAGGAGAAGGATGGCAAACTGCAACACCGAAAATATATCGGCGTCAAAAACAAGTCCAAAAAGTGAGGAGGCCCCCTAACCTTCGTCACTGCTTAAAACCAAGTACTAGCTGTTGTACGTCTCCAATGAACAAAAATATTAATGAACAATGAATTAAAAGTTCAATAGTGAGGATTCATTTTTAATGGCATCCTATCAAATTATTCGCATGTGTTATGAATGCAAAAGAACATCAATCGCTATATTTTACATTTAAAGTACAAAACGAAAAAATTATTTACTTTAAAAAAAAAACTAAGAACTAAAATAAAACAATTGCTTTGACAATTGCTTATAAATTGGGATGACACGTTGCCATTTGCTAGGTCAAGCAACAAGATTATTTGTTGATAACGTATGTGCTTATCAGATACTTGTGTTGTTTTGTGCGTTTACTTATAAGAAAATATCGGTAACATCTAGTATCATACTTCAGATTTAAGATCGTATATATATATATATAAGACATTCTTATCAGTTAAATCTAATGCTAAATGCTTACACACATTTCCCTGTACACATGCAAGTGAGATTTCTAGGAAATCCTTGATTTTTTAAATGAAATGCTGTATAGTGTGATTCCAAGTTGTTTTATTGGTTTAATGAAATCATATATTTTTTTCTGAAAAACAAAACAGTTCAAATTTTATCCACTATACACAGAAGTTATAAATTCTAATATACAGAAATAAATTACAGTTGCTAAATCCCACTTTTCCTATAAACGCTTTTTAGGGACTTGATTTTGTTGACTTAGTGCACTTAGTGCTTTAAATGTTTTGAGGTACATGTTTACACATTCACAGAAAACCCTCAATATTGCGACATTGACACAGAAAAAAAAGACCTTTTTCAGAAAGGACTTCCAAGAAATTTCATTAAATTAAATTCAATTACGAATCAATTGTAACCCCGGGGTATTGTCTAGATTTTTGCGTATTTGAATTATTGCTCTAAAGCATTATTAATATGATAAAATAGTAATAAACTTTTCACGTAGAACTTATAACATATTGTGAATCTGCACTGCTGAAAGTACGCATAAATAAAAGAGGCAACAAATTAGTTAAAATTTACTGATTATTTCAGTCATCGAAGAAAGCCGGTTAAAGGACTGGTACAGTACACACACAAAATCCGAACGATGGCTATATCTTCGGTTCTAATAACCGTAGAATCTTGCGGTTTGCACCAAAATGTTTTGTTTGCGATTTTCTATATCTCTAATGTAAAAAAAAAAATTTAGGGGCAGTATATTAAGTAACTTTCACTCTATCTTCAAATATTTCAATACGAACCCCTAATTTTTATGTTTTCATTCGATTAAGAATACTTCGTTTACCCTAGATACCAAATTTCAATTCATTATGTTGAGAAACGCGTCAATTATGAGCGAAAATGTTTTGGTCGATCTTGAGAGCAAATCTCTTTAAAGTGGCGCCGTCAGAAACACCAGGGCTATAATACGTCGAAATATTCGTCATTAGACAAGCCAACATACATTTACAAACACCCATGCCTTACACGGGACTCGAACTCGCAACCTCGCGGTCTAGAAGCTAGCACGCTAACCACTATACCGTTTGGTCCGGCTAATATTTCTATGTAAAATTCCATCTTGAGGAATCAGTTTTCTGACACCTGCAGCACCATGCTCTGATGGATATCGAAAATATTGTACTCTCAATAGATGGATGATTAGTTGTCAGCTTACCATTAGCAAAGGATATACGTATATTTGATGTACAAGTATAACTAAAGACTTGGATGACAGCTTCTTTATCTCAAATGCACTATACAATGTTTTTAATTTGATAAAATCTCTATTGTATTAAAAATATTGATACAGGAGTATCCAAAGTTGCTTCAGAAAACTAGCCAATTGTCTTTGGTGATTGTCAGAGAATCTTGTAACTTAGCTCTTTTTGAAGCCTTGAGATCAGAAACTTTCATTCTATCAGAAGATCTTTTTGCTGTTTTATCCCTCATGAGGTATTTACTGGCCCAATTGAAAAAGTTGCAGTTAAAAATACATTTCCTAAAATATTAGTTTATACAAAACTTGCATTTCAATTTAAAGTTGATTGTAACTATAACTATAATCTCATTTGTGTTTAGTTTGCACATTCGAAAACAACCTCCTTATGGGACAATGGTATGACTTCATCTGCACTGAGCTATCTCTTAATATCACTGAAATATTCTCAAACTTGGACCGATTTATTTCTTACAACTTTGGAACAAAATAAGAGGGTAGGACTCAAAACATTTTGACCTTCAATATTTCGAACCACCCTATAGTACAATATACACAAAAAGCAAGTCCCTTACTTTATTACATAAAAAGTAAAATTATATATGACTATTATTAAAATACCCTAGGATTGGAAGTAGGATAAACCAAAGTATTTTAATTTTGATAAAATGCATTAAAATTAATTCCGCAAATATATTAATTTCTCAAATATATCTGTGTAAATCAGTTACCCAGGATAAATTTGACCTTATTTTACACTCTTACATGTATACTGCTAAAATTTATGACGCCACATACAGAATACCATACATCGTACCGTTTCTTTGGCTAAAATCGTTTAATTGAAAGCCACGCCACATCATAAATTAAGAATTTTTTTGGATTCGATTTTTATTTGCATGGGCAACGGCAGGATTTTTTGCAGGGGGAGGGGAGTAAAAGACTGCCAGAATTTTGTTTAAATCGTTAATTTCTTTTTTATTGCAATTTCTAATGAAATGTTAATTAACACTTATAACAATTAACAATCGGAAAAAAATTCTTTGAGAATTAAAAAAAATCACGTATATATATTATTGAAATCCTCTCCTCTAAAGCTTTTATTTGGTAAACAACGCAACCATCCTAAAAAAAAGAAGTTTTTCTCATGCAAGAAAAAAAATGATAAAAATACCAAAACACATTCATTAAGGGGGTCTGGGATGTAAAATTTAAAAAATTCCCAATTTAATTTTTTTTTATCAATGTAAAAAATAAAAAAAAAATATTTTCGAATAAAATGACAAAAATGTTGTTTCCATCAGTAGTAGAACTTGAAATATTTAAATTTTTACATGAAAACTATATCTCGGAGATGCTATCTTGAAACTTTCAAACTGTTTTTCCTCGGTGATGGCTTTTTGTCCCTTTTTTGAGTTTAAATGGGTATAACTTAAAAACTACTTGTTAAAAATATATGAAACTTTCCACAGTTATTTTTCATATATATTTCTTTAATTTGTATTCAGGAATTGTGTATTTTGATTTACCTTTTTTAAAAAAAGTTTTTGGAGCTTAGCATACTAGGGGTTTTATATAGTTTTTGCACAAAGTTTTTTTTTTTTTTTTTTTTTTTTTATTGAAAAATTATTAATACAATTAATGATTCGCATAAAAAAAAAGTAATTTAATGCAAAAATGAAGGGATTTTCTTAAGTATATCAAATTTAGATAATGTCAGAATTTAGAAGTTTTTTTAATTTAATATATATACATTGAATTTCAAAATTTGAAATAGTTATTTGAGTTTCAAAGCATATAAAAAATTTCAGAAAAATAATTCTAAAAACAAAGATTTTAGAATTTTGAGTCCTGGACCCCCTTAACGATTTTCTTATTTTTTAATCATCCAACTCGTGGTATTCAAAAGACAGTGTTTGTCTAGTCTCTAATAACACTAGACAACAGGTGCCTCAACTATTAAAAAAAAAGCAAAATAAAAATACCAGATAGAAAAATACTATAAAAAATATGCATTGTAACATTGAACCATAATTTAATTAAAATTTGGAATTTACACCAATTTTTTTTTTTCTCCAAAAGTCAGGGTGTGCAAGTGCACTCTTTTATGATAATTTGATAGGAAAATATTATAAATCCATGGTGAATTTTGAAAAGGTCATTTTTTTTATTCATCTCTCTGTCAAATATACTCATTAAACATCAGAATACAAGTAAAACAAAAACTTAAAATGTTATCAAACAACATAAAACGAAGTATTTTTAATTCATTTGCCAAAAAATGTAGTTTCTGATCAAAGTACCATGGACTTTTTTAGGGGGGAGAGGAGGAATCGACAAGTGGTGGTAAGAGGACGATGAACCTTCACTTACATAATTAAGGATAAAATATCCATCAATTCAATAACAACACTTTTCCACTTGGTCCGGTCAGTTATAGTGATATCTACAATTGTAGTAGACAATTTCGATAAGAAAAAAAATTTCTTATCTATATTATAAAACCATGTGATAAAAAATCGGAATTTCAAGACAAACATTAATGACGTTGCGTGCTTTATTACAAATGAATGCCTTTGCACAGGTGGTTACACGTCATCCGTGACATAATCGCGAGTAAGTACTAGAATATGCATAATCATACGAGTACATCTTTGAAGTATATCGATTAAAATGGAAGTTCGATATTAAGAACATTTTATTCGTAGCATATTGTTGTGAAGCTGAGAGTATCATAAATAATTTAATAATTTATTTAAATTTATTTTAGAAGAGGATCGATTGTTTTAAAAAAATCTGAAAAACAGAGGATATTTTACATTTTAGGGACGTTTTGTGTATTTACGTTTAGGCAAATAGTACTACAGTGTCTATTTTTCCATAGAAAACGGGGTTTCACATGACTTATTATTTAAAAAAAATCTATTGTTTAACAGATATACAAAAGAGCCTAAATGAGCAAAAAACATTAATCGTAATTCTTGCCCAAAAATCAGGGAAATTTTAGAATTTTCCCAAAATTTGGCGAAAATTTAAAATTTTATAGGAAATTAAAAGTGTGAGAAAAATACAAGAATTGATCCCAATTTAAGTATTTTTAAAATTAGTGTACAAAGATCTACAATAAATGTTACAATATCAAATAAGACTAGTTATAAATCCACAGATTAGCTTTATTTTGTTTTTGCTAAAATAACTTGCCCACTCAACTTACAATCTCCGCCTCAATTTTCAATAAAAAAAATTTCAGCTTTAAATGTAATGAATTTAATGAAAACATAAAAAATTCCATGTACAATACAATAAACACAGAAACTGCAAAAGTTAAATCCCTTTCAGTTATTTAAACTATTTACTTGATGTTCAAAAAACTATTGAAAAGTTTAACATTAGGTAATAAAAAAATATTTGCATTAGAAATATGAAGCTGCAGTCCATGATTGTAAGAGAAAAAGTCTACCACGGGAAATGCCATGCATTTGTTTTTCGAATAGGAAAAAACCGGGAACACTTAAACCAGACATCAATAGGCACAATGTCTTTCAATAGCTATTGTATCTACTTTTTCAGAAAGAAGAGTCAGTAAAACACTGTCTGGAATATGAACCAAGGCAACTGAAACTCGAACCAAGCACTATAGTTCTAACCCATCAATTGTCCGTATAAGTTTTAGAAATTGTTCGTTATCATAACACATGTAAAATAGTCTAATACATAGGGTAAGTAAGCAGTTTATGGTAAATTTCGGGGGGGGGGGGGGTTCTGCACCCTTCATATCAATAAGATTCTTTAAAAATATTAAACATTTAAATGATAATATTTTAAAAGGCATGCTTTATAAATATGTGAATAAAAAATAATCGCGTATGAAAGAAATTGAAAGATATTTTGAAAATAAGATTCAGATAACGTATAAAGATATTTTTTAAAAAGACATGCTAAAGTAATGGAACAAAACACTTTAAATTTCTGAAAAATGTCCCTGGAACATTTAATAACAAGCAAAGAACTGTATGAAGATAATTATGAAGTGCAAAAACGCTTTATTTCACAATTTAATAAACACTAACTGATAGTATGCTTGCATATCAGATATCCTTCAAAAGGACTTCTAGAACTTTATTTGTTTCTGAAAACATGTTGAGATAGTTCAATCTATTTTCTCAATTTTATCCATATTTAATCGTGTATTTTTTTATTTTATTTTTTTAAACGAACATAACGGCTTAAAGACAAAGTGAAATGGGCCGCAGACAAAATAATTTCCAAAATAACCTGTCACGATCTATTGGATTATACCTTAATCAGTTACAATATTAAGATATTTTTCCTGTGTATATCTCTATTGCAAAATTCTAATGTTAGATCAATTGAAATGGCGAGTTAGTCGGTAAAGTATGGGGTCACGTAATCGGTGCAAATGGAAGGATGCAGTGGAGCAAATATCTACCAGTCCATTTAGGTCTGATGGTTCTAAATTACGAGACGTTCACGTCCATGTACACAAAAGTATCACACTTTCGGCTGATCTGGGTTGCAAATTATTGGTAAATTAAATATTCCAAAACTTAAGCATTCCAAGAACTTTCAATTCTGAAAAATGACATAAGTATCATTTAATATGAAAGACCTCCTTTTTAACCCTTTCTACTCGAATTTTACATAGTTAAAATGTAACTATGAAACGAAGTTTAATTTAAGGCTACTATACTAAAAGAATAATACTATGCGTTTAAAGTTTTTCACTTTTTCCCGTTTCCTGGCATTGTGGGACAATATACAGGGTGTCCAGCAAAATTTCTGATAAAAATTCAAGCATATTTCAAGAATTTCAAGGCTCATCCCAAAAATTTTCAAGGACCTCTCTCGCAACCAATTACCACGACATTTTCCAAAGTATACCCCCACCAAGTAGTATGTTGAACTAATTTTACAAATTACAAAAAATTATGAAATTAAAAAATATCTAATCATCACGTAATAATTAGATTATGTATTTTGAAAATAGGAAGAGAAGATTTTTTTTTTTTTTTTTTTTTTTTTTTTAAGGCGAGAAAAAAGACAAAATTGTTTAACAAGTGATACATAAATATGAAGGTCTAAACCTTAGCAGATAAAAAGAAAAAGGAATGAACCTAGGCGTGCAGTTTAATAGTTTACTTTAAGCACGACTGCTTGTCACAAACATTTCTGTTGTTAAGAATTAAGGGAGGGAGGTAATGCATGTAACTGACACGGTCAAAGTAAAAAAACTTCACATTTTCACAAGGTAATTAATTTTTAACTGTTATATAAAAAATTGCTTTAACTTTTGAACTATTATCCATTATAGCTAAAATGTAAAATAGTTTTTCAAGCTAAAATAAACAATTTAACAAACAATAACAGTTAAAATTACAATTTAACAAACAATAACAGTTAAAATTACAATTTAAAAAAAGGATAAACAGTAAAATTGGGACTACTTTCTAAACAAAATTAAAACGAAATTCTGCATCGATTTAAACCAAACGGCAAAATCAATCCTCATACAGACACTAATCACGGTTGGTTGTTTTCAGATTATCTGGCGCCGTCAGCAACATGAGGGCTATAATGCGCCGTAACATTCGTCATTAGACAAGCCAACATACAATTACAAACACCCATGCCTTACACAGGACTCGAACCCGCAACTTCGCGGTCTAGAAGCTAGCACGCTAACCACTATACCGTTTGGTCGGCATTGAAACGGCTTAAACCAAGTTGAAAATTACCATACTCCAATGTAAATGTCGGCGATAGCGGAAAACATACACAAATCTTGGTCAATACATTAAAGCAAAATATTGTTGATATGGCGTCCCGAGGATTGCAACCAAATAAATTTCCCTTATGCGATTTATGGCCAAAAGACCTTAAGTTTCTGAACAATGCAGAGGAATTTTCCGACCAAAAGTAATTTGGTAGACAATCTCTCGAGGTTCTAAATGAGAAAAGAAAGAATCCCCTCTTTAACTTTCACATGAGTTTGGAAAACAGCACGTTTTAAAATATACTATTTGAAAAGTTTTTTTCATTTACCAATATAATACGAGTCGTGATATATTGCAAGAGGTTTATAAATAAGTGCAAACTCGCAAAGGTTGACCTAAAGATTGAAAGTTTTTCAAGACGCAGGAAAGATTAAAGAATTTCAATGTCTACATCCGTTTGAAATAAAGAGCGCGAAAATCTCTGTCCTGAGCTGTCTTCAAAACTTACATTTCAAGGAAGAGATCGATTGTGTAAAAAAAGATGCAGACTTACCAAACAGAAGTAAATTAGTTCCATTGACTCCTTTTTTGGATGCTATTATTATTCTTTCTGATCAATCAATAGAATTTCTACTAATTTAACATTTTCACATTTCGCATCTACATGCAGGAACTACTTTCAAACAGTCTGAAGCAATATGGAGGGCATGAATTATTGGGGGGAAAAGGTTGATTAGCTTTTGCGTAAATAGATGCATGCTTTGTTTCAGATATTGGAGCTCTACCCGACCCCAAATGATGGACGATTTGCCGGAACATCGATTTAAGTCAATGTCAATTATAGGTATTGGTTAAGTAGAGTCAATCCTTCATTAATTGTGGTCGCAGCACCAATTGTAATAAAATCTAGTAGGAGGAACTCTAAAGTAAGCAGGTTCCTTGGCTGTCAAACTTCCAAGCAAACCCAATAAAATTGTAATGCAAATTTGTATCTATCTCAGAAATGGTAGAAATTTCAGTAAAAAACGGAAATCCGCTTTTATGTCTGAACTTTACTATGTCTATCAGGTGCAAAAGTCTGCAATAGCGTCAGTGACTGTTATATCGGCTCAGTAATAGCATCCGACGAAAATTATCAACCAACAACCTAATTCTCGGCCATAACATAATCACGAGAATAGCGGCCATTACATGACTGTATCGTTCAGCAAAATGATCATCACGTATGAAAGTAAATAATGCCGATAGAAGCTATGACATTACAGAAAAAGAGAGAGCAGAAATCCGTCAATCGGCGGAAGAATAGCATCTCTTAGAAAACATTTTAATTTTTTATTTTTTTTTAATATCCATAAAGATTTTTCCGATAAAAAAAGAGAAGAGATTATTTCCCGACGCAAACCGGAAATTCCAAAATTTCAAGCATAATTCCCGACTTTCCCGAGGTGAAAAAATTCAAGTACATTTCCCGACTTTCCCGATTTTCAAGGCTGCTGGACACCCTGATATATCTCAATCGTATAGTTGACGGGACAATAATTCCCAATCGTATAGGCAACTGGGACTATTTGCCTTAATTGTCTAGAATATTGTATTAAATATATAATTTTGTAGTAATTTTATCATTGATAGGATATATTGTCCCACTGTTAAATACTATTGGGACAATATATCCCACAAAAATCGGGACGTGTAGATCATTCGAACCGAAAGGGGGCGAATGAGGGGAAAGGGGAGGAAAGAATTAAAAATGAGATTTTTCAATTCGAAAAATATTCCTTTAAATCTAACAAAACATAACATTTTGCGTTTGCTTGAAATTAAATTTAAAAATATAAGTAAAAGAAAAACAATTCGTATATAAAAGGGGGAGGGGAGAAGGATAGCGCCGGTTTTTCAAGAAAACAAAAATTGCCGAGAGGGATTTTTTGGAATTTCGAATTTTTTTCGAGAGCACCTTTAGTAATTAAAAAAAAAACTAGGGGTGTGGAACATCGCACAATTTTCAATTACGCTTTAATACTAGTCGCTACATTTAAATTTGACGTGAAACAGTGTAATTACCATTTTCATATTTTCATTCACTTGAAAAAAATAGCCAGTCAGTCGTTGATGAACGATGTTCAAGGGACGAGAACTCTGTTGAAGACATTCGTTTTTAAATTTTTTAAACCTTTATAGCATCTTTACAGGAATTTCGGTGTTGGGGATGTTTAGAACACCTTAAGAGGTATTTCCACAGCGATTTTGATCAAATTTGTCAGAGCAATTAATTGTTAGTAATTTCTGAAAACAATGGTGTTTTTTTTTTTGTTTTTTTTAATAGCAATTACCATAGGCACATGCGCAATATTGACGAAAACTTTAATGACAGGTTCTATGGCCACCACTAACACGTACATCAAATTTGAACCCTGCAAGTAAATTTGTTCTGGAGATATGCTGAACACGTACACACAGACATAGATTTTTTTTTTCTAGACCACTTTTTTGAAGTCTGGATGTTCCAAAACGTGGAGAAATGCTAAGATTTGACCGAAAACAATACTTTCATTACCCTATGTTAGCATATGAGTAATTGAAAGTAAAAGTGTCCTCGTCAGTTGAATTTGGGGTTAAAATTTCTTGCTGGCCGGTCGTGCTCAGGGGTGTAGTAGGGCCAGTACAACCCGATAAGGCGTACCGTTACTTTTTTGAGAGCTGGTACGGCGTAACGCCACTTTTTTGAACAAATTAATAATAACTCATAAATATTTATGCATGCATTGTAATATAAGTTAGTGAGAAAATACGTAAATTAAGAGTACTTAGCTTTAATTTTGTATGGTAAATTATGTAACATATTGTGAACTTGCTTTTTATAATTAAAAAATCCCAGTTACAATTGGATCCCAGTTACGATCAGGAAGCTGGTCGTGCTACGCCAGTCCGTTAAAGCCTTTAAGATATAGGGGAAAACTACTTATATAAATATAATTTGGTTTAAATTTTTTAACGAATTAACGAAAATTAGCGTTTAACATGGGAAAGCAAAAGACCTTTTCAACAGACATTGACCAAAGAAATAAATTTCTTCTAGACCAAAAACATAAAGTGAAAACGGATAATTCAATGAAAAACGTCAGTTAAAATTCAAGACAAAAAATTATATCGTTTTGTATCTCTTAAATTGGTTCGCCAATATAATATCTTTCAGAATTCCGTCCGCTTCGATTTCCGCATTTGCCGTCAAGGTCTACACTTTTCTTTCTATTTTGATCGGGTTGCAACACTCAACCATGAAAGGATAATGGACAGATTTCCATCCCTGTCCACTTCGTCACTTTAGCAATTGCTTTCCCTGAAAAACTATTAGCATAGCCAGACGCTTAAACTTTGTAAAAAATGCGACACAATATATGAAGTGGAGGAAACACCGAGAATTTTTTTTTTATTTAAATGTTGTATTTATACCCATATTAATTTTTTTTTAATTTATATGTCTCGTTCTTCAATGCTGATTGGTTAATAATCTCTACCGGTAAACATAAGTCTAATACATCAATTGAAAAATATTTAAAAGAGCAAATTCCATAATAGAGTCTAGTCCGACACAAACTTACAGTTTACGATGAAAGTAGTGAAGAGTACCTGAAGTTCAATGAAAATTAGAAGATAGCTTAAACAGAAAACGAAAAGAATAATTTGGGGATAAGAGTTTTTAAATAGATTAGCACTACAAATTATTAAGGATGTATGATTTATTAAAAACCGATTAAAATAAGCTAAAATGGTACAAAAAATCTGGTAAAACAAATAACAGTTAGAACGTACTGTAACCAATTTGTAACCAATTCAAAGCACTATTCAGTTCTTAAGTGAGCGCATTGGTTCGTAACCACCATCAGAGGATAGTCTGAGAAAATGACATTGAATCCAGCCCTTAAATTCACCACCATTCTTGCCGAACCAAAGCCAAAATTAAAAAAATGGGTCATCAACTGAAATATCTTAGAACGCACAGTTATGTATGCCAGGAAGTGTATCACTCTAGATAAACCAGCTCCTTCCTATTTTTGCATAAATTGAGAATGAAAGAACAAATGCAAAATAATGTCCTCTATTCAACTTCCTAATTTAACTACCAATCATGATATCATTTTACAGTACGCAAAAAAAAAAAGTCCAAACGATGGACATATTTTAAGCTCTGAAAGTCTTAGGGTTTGCACCCATGTATCTCATTAACGATTTTATGCAGTTATGTATAAAATATTTCGTAAGCAGTCATCTAATAGTTTATTTCAGCAAAATCTCTGAGAAATAAACCGTTATTCTCTTCCATGTCATTTAATTTATACTTCATATACCTAAAATCATAAATTCTAATACTGTTCGTTGACAAACATGTCATATGTGAACAAAATCGTATTTGCTGATGTATCAATATCGAGAAACACAGTTTATAGGTAAAATAAATGACCGAATCCCAAAATACGTTTTTACATACTCGCTAATATTTTGATAACCAAAAGTCAGAAAAGAAAAAAAAAATCTGGGAAGGAGGGAGGGGTCGATAAAGGCAAATTTAATGAGGGTAAAAAAATTGTTTTTAGGTATACATTTAAAAAAAACTGCTTTAAAATTAATAATTTATAATAAAAAATGTTTAAACCAAAAGTTTCAGATTATTTATGCTTAACCTTTAACAAACTATCACTCGAACAAAAAATTAGTAAAATTTATTAACTATTCTACCATTTATACCCAAAAAAATTAATCCCTTTAACATAAATTGGTAATTTCTTATCATAACCTTTAACCATTTATCGAAAATTTTTGAAACTTGGTATTCAGATTTATCTTGGATGCTAAATTCAAATATTGCTCAATCTTATGTGGTTGCCAATAGATTTTTTAAAATTTAGTTCAATTTGTTATTTAATATTTATGACCCCTTATAACAAAATAAAACTACAAATAATTATTAAAAAAAAATTCAAAATTACAACGGTACTTTCCACTTTTTCTTTCATCCATAAGAGAAAAAAACATAGCAGTGATATATCACACCAAGGACCAGCAGTCTGTGTGTGAATTGAGCGATATTTTATTGAATTATATTACATTTTTATAAGTGCGCATACATGACATTTGATAGACATGCATCTCTCTGTTATTTGTGTACTTGTAAAGCATATTTATTAGTTGTTATACGATGCCCCTACAATTTGTGCAGCTGGCGATACATGAAAAAGCATTTCGGATTTTTTCGAGTTTAATGTGTATAAATAGAAATAATAGTTTGAATGTTACATAATATTACTAAATGTAAAAAGAGATCACGTCTTATTAATTGGACAGTTGAACTATTGACTTGTTCCTTTTTAAATTTAACGATGAATTTAAAGACAAAATAAATGTGTTTTAGTTTAATCTATGTATTCTATACTTGAAGCGATATTTTTAACCTGGTAAAATTTTACTAAACGAAAAATATAATTTCCCATTGATCGCCAAGGATCTTAAACCTCGCCAATTTTACTGTCAGCTTGCACAATGTAAGAAGAGTTCGACTGCCAATGACGACCAGTTTCAAACTCTTTGGAATATTGATAGAATTTCTGGAATGTTATATTTATTTTAATTCAGAATCTAACATAGAACAAACAAATCTCACAAAAAATTCTTAAGAACATCTAAAAAAAAAAAAAAAAAGTAGATCTAAATTATAATCATGCCCCCTTTCAACCCCATCCACGAATTCTCCATCTTAACTACCAAACAGGGAAATAAAATTGTTTTCTCGGTAATCTGGATTAGTCCAAGATATTTGTAGAAAAAAACTCGGTTCAAACTGGTTTAATAGATCTCAAGTTATTATAATTTCTCTTAAGAGGTTTTTTCACCTCCTTTAGCAAAGTTCGAAATTTCAAGCAGTCAGCAACCTTTTTCTTGTTTCAAAAAGCCGACCAAACGGTATAGTGGTTAGCGTGCTAGTTTCTTGACCGCGAGGTTGCGGGTTCGAGTCCCGTATTAGGCATGGGTGTTTGTAAATGTATGTTGGCTTGTCTAAGGACGAATGTTTCGGCGCATTATAGCCCTCGTGTTGCTGACGGCGGCAGATAATCTGAAAACAACCAACCAACCTTGTTTCAGAAATCAAGTGTGCAAAATTTCATTTGGATCAAAATAAAAATGCAAATTTCATGATCATACACATTAAAGAATGAAAAAGGGGGAGGGTTTTCCGAAATTTCAAGTAGCCTGGAATCTTCCTCTTGTTTCCAAAACCAAGTGTACACAATTTTACCAAGGTCGGCAAAAAACTAACTTCTTAAAAAAAACATAAACACACATAAGGAAACTTTTCTCCAAATCTTCCAAAACCATAATTATAAAAACCAAAATCTTCGTTCCTAGCTTTGGCAATGCGGTAACGATGTAAAACTCTCAAAATAAATTTGTGTACGCCACTCTAGTTCAGAGGATAAGGAGAAGTAATTTTCCAATGATGCAATTGCAATGTACTGCAGTTTCGAAACATTTAATAGCAAATCCCAAAATAAAATAGGAAGCAAAAGGGCATAGTGATTTAACACTATGCCCATTTACTTCCTATTTTATTTTGCAAGTCAGATGTAATTTGTCGAGGCCCATTTTTGATTTCACTACTTTTTTAGGTGAAAACTTGGAGGGGCTCTTTTTACCTTCCTAGTGTTGCTTTTTTTTTCTTAGATTCTATTATTTCAATTTAAAAAACGGAGGCCTCGATTTTCCAGCTATTGGTCTTTGTAATCAACTTTTTGCTATTTTTTCAGAATCCGAGCTTCATATTAGGCATAGATGGTCAATAGATTGGGATTGAATTACATAAAAGTTTACTTTGAAAAATGGTAAAGTAAAAACACGCGACAGTTACGAACCTTCCCATAAAAAGAAGTAATAGAAAGATTTGACGTCAGATGTTATACGTAATATGCGAGTGCGAGAGTATTAACATTGTTCAGGACATCTGAGATAGTGACATCTGGTGTGGAATTGGAATGAAGATAAAAAGAAATAACACGCATAATCAACTTAAAAATTTATATAAAAAAAATATTCAGCTACAGATTCATAGCTTGTAGCAATGTCTTTTTGAGTATCCCGTACATTAAAGGTAAACAACTTATGGAAACATTTCGATGTCTGACTGCCCGCCCGAAAAAATTTCAGTTGAATAACAAGAGAAAACTGGAAATGAAATTTGGGATACTATTAGTTTATTAATGACCAAACATTAATAAGTACTTTTTCAAAAAACAATATTTTAATACTATACACTTATTATTTTATTCTTCCAGTTAAAAAAAAAACGTTTTTCTTCTATAATTATACATGTTTAATCTAATGAAAGCATAGGCGATAATATTTCAAAAATGTCACATGTAGTATGAAATGTTATATGAATATCAATAACAAAATATCTAACAATTGAAAAATACATGCGCAACCTCATCCCTCCCCCCCTAAAACTAGACCGCGAGGTTGCGGGTTCGAGTCCCGTGTTTGGCATGGGTGTTTGTAAATGTATGTTGGCTTGTCTAATGACGAATGTTTCGGCGCATTATAGCCCTCGTGTTGCTGACGGCGCCAGATAATCTGAAAACAACCAACCCCCCTAAAACAATCTTGAACCTTAAAAGCGAACAATTTATTTTTTCCATGAAACGTCATTTTCGTTCGTCACCATCTCAGAAGCATAAAAATAAAATTAAACGTTATTATTATTCGAACTGATCCTGAATGGCTATAGTATACAGTAATAAGCTGTACAGTTCTGCTCAGTATGTATTCGGATACGGAACATTCATCGGTACTTAAGTATTCGCACTTGACCATTTTTTTTATTTTTTATTATAGAGGTAGAACAGAACCATGATTACTTTATGTGCCATTTTTATGAGCATCGTAAAAATCTACCCGTTTTTACTTGACCATATTGTTTATTGTAGAGGTGGAACAAAACCATGATTACTTTATGTACCATTTTTATGAGCAACGTAAAAATGTACCTATTTTTATATTCAATTAAGTGCATCTTTTTTCCCATTGATACATATGCAAATAACTTTGGCAAAACACCATTTGTGGAACATAAACGTCGAGTAAAATTGTACAACAATTACTACTTACAAATAAAAAGTAAAACAAATTGTACAACATTGGAATATGCTTATGAATCGAAGAAGGATGAATAAATAAATTTCCCATGGCGTATTTTTTTAAAACGAAAAAATAACATACTTCTTATGGTAAGAAAAGATATAAACTGTTCTTGCTTAAATGTACATTTTGAATTCTTCTAAAAAGTGAGTATTTTAAGACCAAAGCATGTAATAAGTAACATTCAACGAATGCGATCACAAAATGTAAAATAATTTTAATTAAAAAAAAAGATTACTGACATGGTCTAAATTAAAAACATTAAAAATTACCACATTGCAATAGAGTATATTTTTATAGTAGTCAAAGACATTGTATAAGTACAAGGTTGTTATATTAGTGAATTGTTAGTATAGTAGCAGTTCGAGACCCATTTCAACTAATGTAAATAAGTTAAAATGGGATATAGATTATAGATTATAGGCTGCTATAACGCACGCTCGACACTTAGTTGGACTGCTACGAAAACGTTTCAAGCAACAAATTTGCAATTTTGTTTTCTGTAACCACTAGAAAAAAAACCAGAACAATCATGGAAAACCTGCATATTTGTCCAGAAAATTGCTTAAGGGAACCAGTCGTATGATTAACATAAAATTTGGCATACAGCTCATCCACAAATGTTCAAAAAACAGTAAAAAAAAAGGAAGGGATGCATATTATACCATTGTGCAAATAGTAAATAAGAGGTAAAACAGTGAAACATGTATATAACGATACTGCCAATAACAATACACCTACTATACGATATTTTCTTTGATCCCGGCATAATTGTTATTCACTCAATGTATTTTAAACCTCTCCACATCGATAATCACTTTGTAAGATGCACCTGTATAATTTTAACCTGTATAATGTAACCACGATAATTTTACTTCTTCAGAAAATAGGTAGTATATAGGAACATTCCGATTTTTTTATCTTGGGAAAATAAAACGGCACCCACAAGTCCAATCTAACTCAAAGACTTTAATTTCAGCATTAGCAAATGTTTTGTATATGCATTCGAATTCATTAGATGAACTCAATGTGCAAGTGTCATTTGTATCAGTAAGTAAACAAACAAAAATAAAGTATTTTTTCTGAATTAGTAATAGTTTTTTTAAATAAAGTTATGATACATCTCTCTTTTATGTGTAACAAAATTTTATCTAATATTTTCAATTGGTCAAAATGCCATAACACTAAATCATAAATATTTAATTAATGGTATACTTGTTGTTCCGCCTCAACAAAATAAATTAATCAAAGTTATACTTTCCCCAAATTAATTAAGTGTGCAAGACGTGCCCAGTAATGACCCCCAGGGTTGTTGTCCAGGGTGTAGTAAACATATTTATCCTTAGTCTTAAGAAGAAAAAAAAACATAACCAAACAGTTCAATTGTTAATTAGTAATTGTATTAATTACTGTATAAATATATTTATCTTTAAATTATTAGGGATTAATTTAAAAAATTTAGATCTCTAAATGCAAAATGCAATCCAACATGTTCTTACGCACATTAGACGTATATAATAACTTATACGTACAAAATGTTCAAACTATCTGAGTGAAGCCTTAAACAAAACTCCTTCTAAGTCCTCACATTATCGTTATAGACAAGATTTTACGTACAACGATAACCAGTATATAACAATATTTTTTGACGTCCCTTCAGAATTGTTATAGGCAGGTTTTAATGTAGTAACAAATGGACTTCTAAAATTATAAGACATGCTGTGACTACGAAAATGCTTAACTTAATACACATTTGAAGAAGCCTTTTCCCACCCTATTTAATTCCGAAACTAGCATGCAAGACGATCAACAAAATATGAATATTGATGATTATGACTATAGTTCTTAGAAAATTATGTAGGATTCATCAAGAGCAAATCAGATTAAGCCAAGTATTTAGTCGATATTGATAGGAAATTTTTTTCTTATTTTTTAAAATTAATTTTTTTTTTAGTGTTTTTTATGTTTATTCTAAACAATTTAAAAGTGGTTTTCTCTTTAACAGGACGCAGTTTGTTATTCTCCTAGACGTTTATTATAAAAAAGAAGAAAAAAACTAATAATACGCCGTTTAGCTCACTTATTATAGTTGTGTTTTTACTTAACGACCTTTAAAACTTAGTCAGATTTCTTCAGAAAATTTTACGGATAATTTCGTAAGGATTTGGCTATAAAGTGTTAGGCTTTAAAAACTAGTCATTTTATCTCTATTATTATCATTGATATAAATTATTATGTCAGTCTCTTTTCTCAGCATATGTGTCGGACTGCATGCATAAAATTGGAATCGCATTAAACTCTTAAGTAATCTATGTACGTAGCATATAACTGATAAGGGTCTGCTGACTGGAGTTGATCATAACTCTTCCAGACAAAGTCGTCCGGGCAAGATAAAAACTTGTAGGGAGTTCGATCTCAGGTCAAATATCTAAAAACTACTTGCATTTTATTTATTTCGCCAATGACGTAATAAGCGAACGTAGTTTTCTGAACCACATTTTTCTTTCCGTCAGTCATTCCAACATAATTTAACTTTTATTTTGATACATCAACCGAAATTTTAAGCTCGGTAGCCGAGGAGAAATTCTGAAGAATATAGTCGTCTAAACTCCGATTTGAATTTTTATGGACATACTCTCGCAACTAGACGACTTGATTCAATTATTGAAGCCTATTTTCGTCCTGAGAAATATTAACCCTCAATAAAAAAAATCTGTCACTACATTACATCCCTCATCACTTATTCTGACAAAGACTTTAAGTCAGCGTTAGCCACTAACTTATAGAGACGGGCCGCATGACTTATGTTGGAACTTTCCGCGGGCCGCAGATTTATACCGAATACGCTAATAAATATATTGCTTTATTACATATGTTCAATGTTAGAAATGTGATAATTACTAAAGATTCAACAATATAAAACAATTTTAAAAACTGAAACAATAATTTAACCTTTTTATATTAATAAAATAACAATTGATATTTTATTCTTGTTTTAAATAATTAAAAAAATAATTTTCTTTGCATCGTAAATCAAAGTCATAAAAGAATTTAATCTTTAGTGACAATATTACAATGTGACTTGACATAAACTCATAATCAATAAAGATATTTAAACCATACCTCCAAAATCTTCTATTTCAATCGTCGTTAATTGTGAGACGATGACGGCCGCTCCACTTTTCACTATCTACTTAGCGTTTAAAACTAGCCTACGACGCCATTATTGCACTGGAGTCATAGAGATCGCCATACTTCTTTTCACGTCAAAACAAAAGAAACCACTATGCATTAAAATCCCCAAATCCTGCACATCACATTCTGAAAAGCAGAAATTGAACTGTGCCATTCACGAATCAAGGGGGTAGGGTATCATAAGTACAAAACTAAGCAATGCGAAAGAATGCGTCATTGGTAATAATTTAAACTATTGCTTTTTTTATTTTTTATGGCAGTCTCAGAAAAAAAAGGAAGAAAAAAAGAATTTTTCCGACTTACTGACGCAAGCCACTTAATGGAATACGCGGTTTTTGGTAGTAAACGCATACTATTGTAGACAAATTAAAATTATTTCGGCAAAATTTGATTTTTGCTCTTCTGTACTGCCGGCGGGCCGGAGAAAAAGCTGTCGTGAGCCGCCTAGTAGCTGACGCTGCTTTAAGTAGAAATTCTTAATACTCGGATCGGACATCTATTACACTGTCAATGTAAACAAAAATTATAATGTTTACTTTCAGTCATTTGGTGAGCTGTGCATACAAAATTAAACTCTGTTAATTCCTAATGTAATTATGTCAAGTATGCTTTTATCACTAGAAAGTGATTATCTTACCATACCGCAAATATATCATACTCCAAAACGTAATATATGGCGGCCCGAAATTTTGCACCTAAACACATGAAGTTTTTAATGATGACAAAGCGTTGTTACGCAATGAGACGTCTTTAACCAGAAAAAGTAGGAGCAATTAAATGCTAATGTAACACGGGAGTGATCGATATCTTATATCAGACTCTAAATTACGATATAGTACTGCCAAAATATTGCTTCAAAATAATAAAAATTTTAATAATGACAAACGGCACCTATTATGCAACAAAATCCAAGTAGCAGCAATTGAGTGCCAACGGGAGACATAAACACAAAGACACTCCTCACACCACAGGTATTCAAGTATTTCATTAGAAATAATAATTCATTGGAGTGCATTCACTAAAAATCAAAACGTAAGGGCGCAACTTCATCATGCCCCCCCCACCCCCACCCAATCGCTGCCACTGACCTTAATTGAGGACAGTGGCGTCAGACCTCAATTGAAGAGTGACATTCACTTATCCAATGGTAGATACATCATCAGTTAAACATTTCATCTTAATATCTAAAGAGCATAAACTGATGCTTCTGCGTTATTTCCCTTCCATACCTTTAACCCTTTCAATCCCTAAGCCGCTTATATGTAGATTAGATTGTAAGTTATTGTTTCACAAATATACCATATAGTTAAGCATTAAATCAGCAATTTAAAGTCGATTAAATTCAAATGTTAATTATACAACTTAATATATATTTGAGGCGTTGAGCGTTCAGGCACTCAACGCCTCATTTAATATTTACTTTCACCTTAATAAAAGGGTTTTAAACTGCATAGCAGGGCACAGATATAGGCATTAAATGCCCGGGATTATTTGCATGTCTGATAATTTGTATAGGACTACATTTGAAATTCATATATTTCTTGAGGGTATTGTTTCAATTCATTCGTGCTACTTGGTGAAGTGGAGATGGTTAGTTGGATTGTATTTTTTTATTTTTTGCGCAAGAGCTATACGAGAGCAATTTCTGCGTTGAAACATCATTAGAGCAAGATCTGGACAATTAAGAGTAGTCCAAATGTCAAGTGGAGTTCGCCCGCCGAGGGGTCTTTTAAGGTGGAATTTGCGCCGCAATTGCGTCTCGATTGAAAAAACTTAAGAATTCACGCGAGATTATCCCCATCGACAACTTGTCTGCACACTTTAAAAACTGATAATGCAGAATGCCTAGCGGAACCGGTATCCGACCACTCGCATGCCTCTGAGCCACGAGTCCGATAAAATGCGCGACTTGATAAGTAATACAATAAAATGAATAGGTTATTAGATGTTGACAGCGGGTACTGATATGGCATACTAAAACAACCAGAAAGGTATTAGAATTGAAATTAATAAAGGAACCCCCATGCTAATAGATATGAAGAGAGGTTGGTTGTTTTCAGATTATCTGGCACCGTCAGCAACACGAGGGCTATAATGCACCGAAACATTCGTCATTAGACAAGCCAACATACATTTACAGACACTCATGCCTAACACGGGACTCGAACCCGCAACCTCGCGGTCTAGAAGCTAGCACGCTAACCACTATACCGTTATATGAAGAGAGGAAGGTTCAGGACCTTAATCTTTAAAATATAAAGAAAGCTCATTTAAATTCCTATTCCAAAAGATGGCTATAAATATCCAAAATACATGAATTATAAGTTTTCTTTACCTGTAGTAATACTCAAATAGGTGCAAGGGTATGCCAAAATAAACAACAAATATTACACTAAAACTGATGTGTTTATTTCAGACAAACCAAAAGTCTCTTGCTTCATAATTTAGCCACATTTCATGTTACTCTGATAATGCATAAGATTTTACTACTAACAAGTGCTATTACTGAAACCTTACCCACAAAGCAGTCAAACAAGGAAACAATACTTATCTCGACGACAATTGAATATTTGCACTCACAATAAAAAAAAATTAAGAAATAATCTTTTTTGAATTCTCATTTGAAAAATTAAACAAAATCTTGAATGTGGGGCAGGGCGAAGGGGGAGAAGGGGGGGGGGGGTGAAGTACTAATACAAACACTGCAATGCAAAGATAATAGTGAAATGTCTCATTTGATTCAATTTGAAATCTATGATATTTCAAAAAATGGTCAGGACTGTCAGTTAAAATACGGACAAAAGGCAATTTATGTGCACCAGGTAAGATAAAAAAAAAAATTGTAGCTATGCAGAAAAATCAAGGTCTTATATAAGCTAGCATCATAGCAATTTATTTTATCAATTCCAGTAGTCAAAATACATTACTCTTTAGAGTAATATATGACTGAAACTTGACAAACCAGCCACAGATATAAACTATTAGAAGTACCTGACTTCAGTATATTTTGATAAATTTATTATTCAAATTAAATTCAGAAATACTAAGAGGAAGGCAACGTTATCAATGAAGAGTTAATGTTATTTATCCTACTTGTTAGTTCCACACAACAACTTTTGCATTCTGATTAAATTCAAAATTTAAGATTGAAAATTTTAATTTTCATAGCCCCATTTAAATTAGAAAATCTAATTTTTGCAAACTCCTAGTACAGATGCTTTCTACCAGATATATTTAGCAAATCTACTTTACACTCGGGTTTATTGTAAAGAGAAAACACTAAAAACATTCACCAAGTAGACAAAACGAAGGTAGACAAGTAGACAAAACAAGGTAGACAAGTAAACAAAACAAGGTAGACAAGTAGACAAAGCATCACAGTCATCATTGTTTCTATACACTTTTAATATTAGTTTGCGCTTACTATTTAAATTTGAGAAGTGTGCATGCTTGACAAATGTTTGACTTTGACTCAGGCTACATAAAATAATAATCAATTATTAAGTTTTAGCCAAAAGTCAGTTTACACACAACCAATATTTCCTCAGTTTTAATTTTCAAGCATGCCATTGTTTTGAATTTCACAATAATAGAATTGATAGATGAAATAGTTATAAAAGTACTTGGTGGCTAACTTTTTGGATTGAAAAATACATTAGGAACAGGTAACAACAGAAACATACTATTGAGGACGGTCCAAACTCGGATGTTGATCTCCTCATTTCACCAAATTCAAATCAGCTCTAACTCAAATAAAAAACTTTATTGAAACCTTAAGCAGACATATGAGTTGGGATTAGGCAAAAACAGACAATACTAATGACTCAAATTAAAAGTACATTTGTACAAAAAGTTAGGTTTTCTCTATAGATTTAAATTGACATTGACAGGCTTATTTATGGTTTAATATTAGATAGAATAAGTTGATTATTTGAAGATAAAAAAAGAATACATAATTTAATGACTAGGAAATCCTATATAAATTAAAATAAATCAAGTTCATTTATACGCCAAGTAAAAATAAGAGGACATCTCAGCAGCAGGGTTGTGGTGAATTTTTTGTTTTAATTTGTTTGTATCTCTTAGAACAATTGAACCATTTTTTCTAACGATAAGAAGTTGGTTGGTTGTATTCAGATTATCTGGTGCCGTCAGCAACACGAGGGCTATAATGCGCCGAAACATTCGTCATTAGACAAGCCAACATACATTTACAAACACCCATGCCTACGCGGGACTCGAACCCGCAACCTCGCGGTCTAGAAGCCAGCACGCTAACCACTATACCGTTTGGTCGGCCTAACGATAAGAAGTACTACTATGATTAAGAACACAAAAAATGATAAATTTCTTCAACTTATGAATTTTTTCATGTTCTTAAACTCAGCTCGAAATAGAAATGACGTATCATTCTCCATATTTTTCTATCTATTAACTACATAAATAAGAATGTCAAGAAGTGTATTGTATTTTGCAATTTTCTCCTTTCGAAGAAGAATAAATTAATTGCTTCATTAAGAAAATAAGTTATTCAAAAATTGCTAAAAGTAATTAAGGTATAACAACTTCTAAATTGAAAAAAAAGAAAATATTTATTAATATAAAATTAAATAATATAGATTTAAATGCACATTAAATATCAATTTAATTTTAAACACTTTCAAGTTTTATGTAATATTGAAATGAAAATTAAAAATTTCATTTATGAATCATCACCCTCAAGGAAGATTTACAAAATAAGTAGTGATATAGCACTGAACTATTGAAAACAGTGCAGAAAGGAATATTTTAATGAAAATACATAATGATAACCAACTACAAGCTCAAAAACCATCTAGGCAGGTCTAATTTATCTCCTCTTACAATATGCTCATGCAGATCCAGCTGCCTTTTAAAACAATTTACTCCAATACAATTAATACTGTAGCCAGACAAATGGTTCTTTTATTCGCCAAAAGACTTTTTTTCTATTTTCCAAGTTAAAATGCGATTATTATTTTTAAATGTATGCTTGAGCTCTTGTCCTATCACTTGTATTGTAATCCAAACCCTTGAAAACACCCTGTTTGATAAATTTAAACAACTGAGTCAAATTCCCTCTCGACCACCTTTCATCCAATGTATGCATTTATTTAGGTTCCTCAATCTAGTTATAATCCAAACTCAAGTTCTCCAGTATCATTTCAGTTGTCCTATACTGAACTTTTTCTAACAAATCAATATCCTTTCATAGATGTCAGTGACATTCCCTAAACCATACACTAAACCTGATCAAAGTGCACAATTTAAAATAAGTACCTAGTGTTTACATTTAACACCGAGTATGTCACTTTCAGAGGCGGTGATAAAGGGGGTAGTTAACCTCCCCACCCCTTCACCTTAAAAACATTTTTTTTTTTTTAACTTTTAAGTTCCGGCGATGATATCATAACAATTTTACAGTTTGTCACCTTCCCTTTGGTGATTTTTGGCACCCAATCATCGCCAACGATCAATCTCACTCAATGTTTACAATCAACCATTGAACCAGCTATTAAAGTTAGTGCAATCAAATTCATTTGGAACAACATGAGCACACTACAAAACATATGAATAATTATGTTGCTTACCTGGGATTTACGATACATAGTTTTGCAGCTTATCTGCTTTCATGATTGGGAATGTTTTGAACGAGGAATACACGTCCTCCGAACAGTTCGTATTAGGAAACGGAAAGAAATTGACACGCAGAGAATATTAGCCAGGATAACAACAGACAAAAAGAGTCTCTGTAAAAAGAATGGATCATAAGCAAGTCTTTGATTTTAAAATACATACGGAATCCGAGCGGAAAACGAACTAGGGAGAAGTTAGCAACATTCAAGTTGCGACCGATCTGTTTGCAGCACTCGAACGAACTGAAACGAGCACTTGGAGACTAGACGAGGGACAAACTCCAGATTGCGCAATCAGTCTACTAGGCCGAAACGACACCGATACACGGTTTCCTATTTGCACGTGCTTGGCCACGCAATTTCCAGCTTTGGCGAGATTTCGCACAAGTGGCATAGTTTTAGTGTTTCAAAAAAATAATTTAGGCTCATTAACCAAATCTTCGGAGGTCATCATACGTATTTTGCTGCTATTTTAAAAGATTACTTTAGCTAAAATTTTGTTTTCTTTTCAAATATATAGTATTCTAATTTAATTAAATCCTAATTTAATATGTTGTCGTTTAGGATGCCTAAAAAAACGACAGATTTCTACATTATTGATAAACTTTTTATCGATCATTCAATTAACATAGCAAATATTATTTTCAAAAATATGCTAAATATCAGAATTGAAATTGTAAGTACCACTGCAGTAAAGGGCAAGCATTACCCTCAGAAAAACCATTTCGTACCTTTTATATAAGCATACTAATCATTAAAATCATAATAATTTAATTCTAACTTTTTTCGAATCACCCAGCAGCGCCGACTAGTTTTAAGTAAAATATATGGAAGTCTTTTTGCAGAAAATTTTATATTATTTTTCGTTTTGACACTCCTTACAATAATATTCGTCACTTAGCAGTTGTATAAATGAACTTAATTATATATTTTTTTTATTATTATTATTTAACCATCAAGCACATTGCACCCGATTTCAGCAATCAGACCATCAGAGAAATGTTTCTATCATTTTCTATAAGAATAAAATAAAGAGTCTCTGACTCTATCCTTGTGGTTTTATAGAAAGTGAATGTCACATTTTTAATAGTTTTTATTAATAATTTTTAATATTTTGATATTTTTTTACAAAGTGACTTAGAATAACGTTGAAATTTTCGACATAAGTAGTTTTGACCCTCGAATTGCATTTTTAGCAAACGAAATAGTAAAATTTTAATTATTTTTATATATTTAATATTAACTTATTTACAAAGTGACATCCAATAAGCGTAAAACTATGAAATTTTAAACATGAGTAGTACAGGCCTTCTAATTTAGCTTTTTGCAATAATATACAATTCACATAATGTTAAAATTGGTTTCACGGGTATTGTATTCTGGGTTTTTGCTAAAGGATTGAGGGAGGGAGGGATGGTGTTGTATTATTGTATTTGTTTTATTACCGGGAATAGGTATACAAAAATGTGTTTATTATAGGAGAGGGGATGGAGTAAAGGTTTTTAAAAAAATCAGAACGGTAAGGGGATGGGGGGTAATAATAAGGATTTAAACAGCAATAAACTATTTAGCGAGCAAAAACGTACCTGTGCTTCTGTAACAATGAACTTCTCAGAGTAGTGACTATTTAAAGTTATATTCTGCGACAATAACAAAAATATATATATTTTTGGTCCAGGTGGTTATTGTCATAATCTTAGAAAAGAGCAAAGTGTCACCAACGCATATATTTAAAGGCCATTCCATTCTGTAGATCTTATGGTGTCCTGCCTGTTGTAGGCAAAGTTTTTACGAATACTGTTTTTGCATTTTCTAACATGTTCCTAATGTCCATGTCTTTAGACACTTTTAATCAGAGATTATTTTAATTTGAAGTATGGACATGCTTTGTGTTTTGACACCATTCGCTGTTTTCGACGATAAGTCTTCACACTTGTTACATAAGGACGCCCATACATATACATAGGCGCCAACTTTTAATTTTTATACGAGACTCGGTGGGTAAACTCGAGGGGAAGGGAGTTGCCCCAGATTTCTGGACAATACATATATATATATATATATATATATATATATATATATATATATATATATATATATTTTTTTTTTTTTTTTTGATGATCTATCTACAGAATATATTGAACTTACTTCCATACGACGCAATACATTTTTCTCAAACTGTTTGATTTGTGTAGCAAAGGCATTTGTATAAAATTAGTTCAGGAACAGTTTATGGTAAAAGTAAGAGCACTAACTATTTAATTCACAATCAAATAATTTATTTAAAATATCACTCATTATTTAAAAAAGATTTACTTCTATGATATTTCACTAAAAGAAAGAAAGCAAATTTTAGAAATTGTGAGGAATTATCCAATATTTCTGAAAATTTGTTTGTTATATACAATACATTAGAAAAAAAATGAGCAAAAAATTCAAATATAAAAACATTTAAAAACATATTTACTTGAAATTATAAGGACATTGGAAAAACACATTTTTACAGATTTTTAGAACGGGGGCGAAATGATATCTTTGATCCCGCTGTTGATGGAGCACAGGAGAGATCTCCCTCTTTGCCCTCATGTAGTTGATCTTGCTTTTCTGCTACAAAAAGTATATTTATAAAATATTTGACGTGTTATATGTTCATTGTTGTTTAAAATTACAATAATTTCTCTAACGTTCTTCACTTCAAGTATTATAACTTGACAAAGGAGCATTAACTCGAAAAGCAAAATCTCGACTTTTGTTCACTCGAAAAACTTCTGAATTTTGAATTGCAACAAGAAATTAGCTTCCTGACTTTCTAATACTCTCCTTAGAAACACAATTTTAACCAAACAATCACGTATCTTTAAAATTTTACATAAAGTTCTTGAACTTTTGAAAAAGTAAATTACACCGAAATTTACAAAATGTGCAGATTTTAATGAATATTCAGTATTGCATCTAAAAATAGATTAAATATATTTTACCTATGTATTGTTGAATGTAAAGCTAATTGTGTTTTTAATTTTTAATTTTATATCTAGATTTTTGCTTTGCTTTAACTTCTGAGACTGACTACAGCTCTTTTGTAACTTCGAAAGTCGGGGTCGGGTTTTCTAACCCAAGTTGGAACGAATACATATATTAACATTGAATGTGTCATTTCATCGTATTACGGTATTTCTATACATTGAAGCATTGAATAAGGAATCTACTGAATTTAGAAATACATTTACTGCTTGATTCAGAAACGGTTTTTGTTTTTTAAAATTACGCCCCGGAAGGTGCCTTACACAACGAAAACTTCAGCTCGTCAGATTTTTTTCTCTAAATTCAACACTGAATGAAATATTAATAAATACAATTTCAATTGCGATTAAAAAATTTATTAAAATTTAGGAAATAGTCTTAAGTGAAAAGAAATACAATTTCAATTGCGATTAAAAATTTTATTAAAATTTAGGAAATAGTCTTAAGTGAAAAGATATAGTTTATTCTGCGTGAAAATAAAATCGAAATTTTATTGGGTGTTTGTTGTTGTTTCTCATCCCCGGTGGTCGAGCCTGCTAGACAAGGTCCATGAATCCACTCCCAGCAGGAAATCAAAAAACAAGACCGCAGAAAATCCTCTTTTTGAAAATCCATACAAGGAGGTGGACCGGGCTGGCTGCATAGGAGAAACATTTACTGCAAGTAAGGTAAATCTTTCCCTGCAGTTCCTACTTCATGTACTTTAGGTGACCACTATGATGAAACTAGTGTTGGGTGTTTAAATCGGTTGTTTGATAGGGTGTTTTAGATAATTTTTACTTTCAACTATTACCCATATGTTAACATAGAGCATTATTGAATTCGCTAAGAAAATCGCTTTTTTTTTTGCTTTTTTTTTAAATACTTTTTGGAGGTCCACATCACTCTCGAATGGATTGACCTACGGTGGTAAATTTTTGTATACAGGTTAGGGGTGGTCATAAGACCTGTCATTAAACTTTTCGTCAAAATAGAGCATGTGCAATGCATGAGGTAGCTGCCAATAAAAAATGTATATTTTTCAGCAATTGCCAAAAAAAGGGTCTGATTATTTTAATCAAAGTCGCTGTGGAAATACCTCTTAAGGAGATCTAAAATCTCCACCCTCAAAAAACTCCCATAATATTTCAATTAGAGTTCCTCTCTTCAGCCATTGTCGATGAATGACTGACCCTCCTCCGTTTCACTTACTCGAAAGAAATAGTGTAAAAATAGTTACCACCAAAAATATCGCCAAACTCGTTAATTTAGCATACGTCTTGAATTTGTATAGCTTAATTCAAAATTGTTTGACTCACCTATTTTGCATCATACACTGGACTCAATGCGATAAAAGGACGTACATTTGCAACAATAAACATTATTCCTAATCAACAGCCAGAGAGCTTTATTATTATATATTTTATTAAAATTAAGCGACTACTTCAGAAAAACAAAAAAAAAAACAATAAAAGCAGGGGTAGAAGTGGTGAAAAAAAGTGGGGGGGGGGATGCATAAAAGTTAGTGACAAGTGCAACCCCCCACCCCTTATCTTCAACAATAAATTTTATAATTTCGTAACTTATAATAAAAGTATTAACAAGTAAGGAAATAATTTATACTTACTAACACTAATACTCCAAAATGTATTGTTATTTTAATGAATATTCCGCGACTTAGTTTTCACCCCACGTCTACCCACACTTCTAGAACTGAAAAAAATAGCACTAAAAAGATTTTTTTTTTCCCTTGAAAAATTTAAAATTGCAATTTGCCTTTTACTATTTTTACACAATTAAAAAAAATAATAAAAACATAATATTCCTTTAATTAGTCGAAAATTCATAATCTTTGCTATAAAGTATTATATCAAAAATTATGTATAAAGAAAATAATAATATCATAGTATAATTTTATAGTGTAATATTACAATAGAAGAATATTGTAATAGAATATATAGATATTATAATAATATAATAGAATATTGTAGTATAAAGAAGAAGGGGAAATGAAAGGGAAAAAAGAAACAAAAAGCCAAATCCAGTTATTTGACATTTTGTTTCAAGTTTTTTTTCCATTAAAATTGAGGTGAAGGGAAAATGTCTAAAAATATATTTATTTCTTTAAACACCTGGTAACACACCTGGTTTTAACACACAAAGTAACGAAACCGAATTACTATTACGTCTTTAATACGACAAGTAGTTTTGAGGCTTAATGCTAAAGGCTGCCATTAATAGTGTAAAAGTTAGTCTACCGACAATTTTATTTTTAATTTTATAAATTTTTGTTTTTAGTTGATTGTATTAGAAAGCATTGTAATAACTTCTCATATATTTTAAGAACAAATTGAAACGTCATTTAATATCAATGTCTTCAACATTAATATTTTCGTAAAATGAGCATTTAAAATTTTTTAGAAATCTGTTTATAATTGTATCTAACCTATGAGTAAAAATTAAACTAAACTAGGTGGAACTTTGAAGTAATCAATAAAAGTAATCTATTATTTATATTTTTTTTAGCTTTCTGTTTTTCTTCAAATTATTGAAAACTGTGTTCTATATGCCGCAAAATGTGGCACTTAGAGACATTTTATTGTATCCCACATAAAAAATTTCAAAGTACCTCAGATGCCTTAACTTGTTATTTGAAATCATAGGCACCGGCAGTATTATAAGCAGGGGGTGCAGTTCTCATACAGGGAGGAGATGCAATGTGGCTAAAGTTTGTTTTCAAACCTTAATTTTTTTAGAAAAGATAGTTAGATTTTCTATTGCATTATAATTCATAGCATTAATTTTCTGTTTTTCAGTAAAAAATTTAAAATCCATATTATACTTCTCTTTTGCCTTTGCATTTTACCACTTTTCTTCACTTAATTTTTAGATTTCAAATATCAGTGGAGTGCAAGTTCACCCATTTAAACCTGCCTAAAAAGTATTAAACACCTACAAATATTTTGTTCAATCAAGGGAGGATCATGAGTTTATTATGGTGGGGGCGTTAAATAGTTTAGGTAAGTTTTGTTGCTCTTAACTTATACTACTATACCATGGGATAACTTAACTTTGATTACACAGAATATGTTACAAAGAAGTAAAAAGTCTCAATAACATAAAGATGACACAATGGTTGGCTACGTGTGAATTTACGACAATAAATGAGAGTTGTCTATAACTATTTGATTCAGTATAAATTATTGTTAAATATGATAGACAGAACAATTTAACAACGAATACATATACACGTTGAACATTTTCAAACT
Organism: Linyphia triangularis; assembly: GCA_963978545.1. Classification (NCBI taxonomy): domain Eukaryota; kingdom Metazoa; phylum Arthropoda; class Arachnida; order Araneae; family Linyphiidae; genus Linyphia; species Linyphia triangularis. Next base: position 80,057,177 of record OZ021721.1, on the reverse strand, counting down.
ATAGTTTGCTTTGTTATCTTGCTTCGTCCTCAGCTTTTTCATCTCCATTTTTTGGGATGATAACATTTATATAAAAAAATTTCAGTGTGGATTCGTCAAATCTTGATTGATTTCATCCAAAGCCTGAGAGAGTGCACGTTAAAGCGTGAGAAATCCATGGATAACGGAGTCACCCCTCACTGGATCAGCCAATGTGTTCAATCACTTATTCCATTTCACAAAGATTGGAGAGCATTTTTTTTTTAATTAAAAAAAAAATTTAACTTGTAGATTGAAATTACTAAATACATTTCATTTATTTTTATTACTGGATATTCTTACTTGGATATAGACAAACCTTTGTACATTAAAATAATTCCCAGATAAAGTGTTTTTCAAATAGACATTCAAACATAAAGCAATATTTGATCACAATCGATTCATTGTAATCTTAAACTTTTCATCTACTCTTCCCAACCCACTTTATCACAGGAGTTACCGGACCTTTTCAAAAAAAAATTATTTAACAATATAGGAATAAACAACAATAACTTAAGCCCCAAATAAGTTTAATTTGAATGAATGCTTTTCAAGATAACTGCGATTTAATCTTTAATGGAATATCGGACTTTTCCGGAAAACCTATTTTGAAATACGATTGATTTTATTCGACTGCAGCTGATGTGGCTAGTATTCAAAGATGAATGTATAATAAATCGTCAAGTATTATTATAACCACCTGTTTCAAGTGCCACGACCACCAGGCTTCGCCTGAGCATATGATGGACTGTTGGAACCTCTCAAGGGAGGACATTTATCAAGATCCTTTTCTTGTACTAGACTTTCTTAGAGTCAACGGACTCAAGGATCTCGTTTGACTCTAACTGAGGATAAGCACCAACAACACAAGTACTCCTAATTATGAAAATTTACATCTCCCTCATATGTTACTCAGGGTTGTAGTGCTAAAAAAAATTCCCCGGTACGCAAGCATCCCGATCGTGATGGTAACCCCAAATGAAGCTTGTTTTTTTTTAATTATGAAATGCAAATTCACAATATTTTACATAACTTATGATATAAAAAAGCTAAATACTTCTAATTTACATACTTATTTTTTCATTAATTTACATCACAATACATACATGCAGAATTATGAGTTATTAATTAGTTATTAGTAAAAAAAAGTATCGGTACGCCGAACCGGCTCTTAAAAAGGCAGCAGCCCCACTACTCTCCTGATGTTACTTCTGTTTAAAAAAAAAAACTCTACTTCTCTCCACTCTTTACTCACTCAAAAAATACCGTTGCTTAAATACTTATTATGAGATAATAAGTATTTGAGCCATGGTGTTTTTTGAGTAAATAGTTCGCAGAAGTAGAGTTTGGTTTTACTTAAATAGAGTTTAATTTTGCTTTGGTTGACTTTTAAAATTTGCTTTTAGAAGAGAATGTCCTCCAAGCATGAGTGGTATAATGAACATGCAAGGGGGTGCTTTTGTAATTCCCTACTTTTTGAAATTTACATAAAAGTGGGGAAAAAATGGCAGATTTCATTAGGGGAAAAGAGGTAGTGTTCTGTTAGAAACTATTTCAAATTATTCCTATAAATCAAAAATTAAAGTATAAAAATTTATTTACATCCAATTAGACAATTTAATTAATAGTTTTAAAAAAATCAAAGTTAGAACAAAAATTTAAATTCCCTTGTCCTCTACAAACGCCCATGACCTTCAAGTATAAATATTACTACGTAACTGTAACTACCATTGCAAAATCGGTTTTCGTACTTTTGTAATCAACCCGGACAGACATACGACCGCATTTATATACTTAAATTAACTGAATGCATATGATCACACTATATAACTTTTAATATTTCAAATTTGATTTGGCTTAATGCAATCTAAATGTATTTCAAATCTAGATAGGGCCTTAGTAATATTTTGTTAAGGTACTCCGTATAATAAGGAAAATTTTCAGCAGAGTCAAAAATCAGTTCATAAATTATACTGTTAAAATTTGCTTAGAACACAAGTTGACAACCTTAACATTTCCCCAGAAATTATTTCCCAAGATATTTGCAATGCGATATGAAATCAACTTCTATAGTGTGTATTGCTAGGACTATATATTGGTAGCATTGGCAAAACTTTCTGCCTTTTAATATGATCAATGGGACTGATCTATCAAAGTTCCCAGTGCTTTAATATGTCCTATTTTCACCAATACATATTAAATGGAATCTAGTATTATATAGCGTATTGTGTGCCAATTTGAATTTCTTTTCTTTGATTGCTTGGTGAGCTATTTTTACTATCTTCGATTCTACTAATTCACTGCCTTGTGGCCTACTATATATGAAAAGATAAGAGCAACTCCGGGGCACCGAAACTTTGATAGACTTCACATCAAAGTCAAAAAGTATGGTGGATTGTAATTCTCATGACCGCTCAATGTTGAGAATTTTAGTATAGTGATTTAATGTGACAATACAATTTGAAAGTTATTTCAGAAAAAAAATTAAAACAATTACCTATATTCAATTTTTCTATTTTAAAGTCTGGTTGTTTGATCTTGTAAACAACAGTCTCATTTCTATAAAAAATACATATACATGCGACCGTCTACTTAATACACGTGACAAGTTCGTGATGAAATAAAAAATAAGAAAATTTTACGAGTTTGATATAAACTGAAGCAGTAAATTTATTACCATTCAGGTTCTTTAGGTAAAGGTTTTAGAACTTTAAACATAAAACATGTAAGAGTGTTTGATTCTAAAAGAAACGCAACTGGCATCTCAATTGATGCACATTTAATCCCATTTATGAAGCCCAAGTTCTTAAGGATAGCATAAGCACTAACTAAATTAAATGGCAACAAATCCCATATTAAAAAGATAATGAAGTAGAAATCAATACGAGGTTACTAAACTCGAATGTAGTAGTTAACTGATTAAGTTCTAATTTCACAATACATTTTCTTTGACGTACATTTTATCACTCGCTTGTGGAATTCAAGGTATATTCATTGGAAAAATAGATCAGAAATTCAAATAGGAAATCCAGTTAAATATGTTTGCTGTGATATATTTTTTCCTTTTCATTTCTTGAATATTTAAGTAAGGTTAAATTCGATGAAATACGTGTTAAGAATATCCTTTTCCTCTAGACATTTTTAATTTGTTTCATATTTGATGCATTTCTTTCTTGTTTCTATCACATTAATGTTGCAGTTTTCAGTCGAAATGTAAATATAGTAAAAATATAGCAACATAATTTCTAATTTTAACCTTTATAGAAAACTTAACTGTGCAATAATTAGTGATAATACTGCAACGGAGTTTAAATAAAAATTCCCTTTCTAATGACTTCTGATTGATTTTGTTAGTCAACTTGTTTCTATTTGTGTTTCCCAAAAATTAATTAGTAATCACTATTTTTAAAGGAACTTGCTATGGGTTTCATGTGTAATCAAAATGAATAGATTTTTACGGTAATAATCTGCAACATTGCAACCAATATTTAGGCGTGAACAAAACATCTATAAAATTTTTAAAAAAAAGTTGCCTTACTTTAGAGAAAGTTTTCTAGCCCAATAGCAGTTTTAAAAACACGTATACTAGACCTACTAAAAACAATATCAAACAAAGTGCCTGCAGCTGAGAATAAAATAACAGGCTTTCCTAAATATCTCCACGCTTGAGAGTTCCTTTAGTTAGCCTTTATATTTGTATACTGCAAACTTTCAAAATCTTTACATGTCGGAGATAGAGAAACATGGTTAAGATGAAGAACAAAAAAAAAAAAAAAAAAAAAAAAAAAGGTAGCAAAGCAAACAACGGAATACTTAAGTCACAAAAGTTAATCTGTAAAGAAATACACTAAAAACCATGATCACGAGCTCGGGAGGGCAACATTTACGACTACAAGTTACCACGGCTTCGTTGAGAAAATTTATATTTTTCTGTAAAATTCTTTAAAAATGAAAAAATTATCACAAATTTTTCTTAAAATCGATACTTTTTGAAAAAATGATTGAAGAGTAGACAATTCCATGCAATTTTAAAAAACTCAGAACTACTTTTCTATTTAATTTAATATATTTAACAAGGTGAGTCTATTATCTAAATGTGAGTTAATGAGTCTTTTGAAAATGGTTGACAATTTTAAAATGACGGATGCAGAAATTAAGGACCATATCCAAGTTCACAACATCAGATCGGAACACTTTTGGTTTCAAATAAAAAATCCAACTTTGCTAAATTAATTTTATTTATTACTTAAATTTAATAAAAATTAATAATTGCTATAAAAATTAAATTTTAAAGTGCTTTCTTATAAAATCAGTGTTTTTTGAGAAATAGAATAAAATTAGATAATTATTTGTAATAATATGAAGCAAAAAAACATTCTGTTCAGTTGCATTGATGATCATTTTTTAAAAAAATTCACACGACCTTTTTTTTTTTTAGTTTTCGAGAGTCTATATATATATATATATATATATATATATATATATATATATATATATATATATATATATATTTAAATGAATGTCTATCTGTTTGCCTGTTAGTCCTTTATACATTACTACACCTTTCATCCGATCACCATGAAACTTTGGGAAATTGTTGAGTACACACCCGCGAAGGTTTTTTGGCATACAATTTTTTAAATATAAGCCCAAGGTTTTTTTTTATTATTTTTTTTAATTAATTAATAAATATTTTACAAAATGAATTCTAATAGGGCTACAGCTCTAAAATTTTCAACATAAGTTGTTTTAGCCTTTTAATTTGACTTTTAAAAAATAGAAATGTAAAAATTTTATTAGTTTTTTTTAATTAATTAATAAATATTTTACAAAACGATTTCTAATGGGGCTACAGCTCTGAAATTTTCAACATAAGTAATTTTGACTTTCTAATTGGACTTTTGACAAACAGAATTTTTAAATTTTGATTGCTTTTTTTAATTAATTAACAAATATTTTACAAAACGATCTCTAATAGGGCTACAGCTCTGAAATTTCAACAGGGGAGGGGCTTCTAATATCAAGGGTTTATGTAGCAATTAGTTTTTAGTAAGTGAAGCGAGCTGATGCTTACGCGGCAGTGAACCTTTCGGTGAGCGAAGCGATCGCATGTTTGCTTAGAAATGAACCTTTCAACGAGTAAAGTAAGCTTGTGCTTATATGTCAACAAACTTTTCAGCGAGTGAAGCTATCTTTGTTTTGCGCAGCAATGAACCTTCCTGCGAGCGAAGCGCCAAAAAGCTATGACCTATACACCAATGATGGTTCTCGGTAACACGGGGCCACGCAGCAAGCTAAAAAATTTCATATGGGAAAATTTCGTAGCAAAGCACCCGGGTATTCAGCTAGTACAATTATAAAATAAATAAATAATATTGTTTTGAATAAACCTTTTTTAATTGATGATTATGAACCAGATGTATGCCTCTCTTAAAAATCCTTATCAGCTATTTCTAAAGTTACAGCTACCTTCCTGAGATTGCCAACACGGCACTTTCTTGTGTACAAAACCAAATAAATATGACTTTTTTACTTTCAATTACCCATATGTATACGTAGGGTAATGAAAGTATAACATTCGATCAATAAAAATTATATTTATTAGCATTTCACCACGTTTTAGAACATCCTGATTTCAAAAAAGTGGTCTAGAAAAAATGTCTGTCGGTATGTACGTGGTCAGCATAACTCCCGAACGAATTGACCTATGATGTTAAAATTTGTTGTGCGGTTAGTGGTGACCATGGGACCGTTTTTCAACAATTGGCAAAAAACGGCTTTAACGATTTTGATTAAAATTGCTGTGCTAATGCCTATTAATGTGCTCTAAACATCCCCACCACCGAAATTCCCGTAAAAATGCTATAATGGCGTAAACCGTTGAAAAACGATTGTCTTCAACACAGAGTTCTCTTCCCTTGAGTACCGCTCATCAACGACCACAACAACGATATAAAAACGGTAAATCGCCAATTCACGTCACTATTATAGTGTAACTGAATGTTGTGCTATGTTCCACACCCCTAGTTTAATTATCTGATGTGCAATAATATTCTCATAAGATCATTCTTGGGATCTGGCATACGGACTATAATGAATAAAATAAATTATAAATCTAATATTTATCAAGAACGTTTAGTAGCCAAATTTTGCTTAAATATTATGCTAAAAAATGGTATGTATTTAAAAGCGGTTGGTCCTGTTTTGTTAGAAGTATGCAATGAATATGTGTGAAAAGTTTTAAAGTAAAACTTTGAGCAAATAATGAGAAGTTATATGAGAAGTATTTTGAGTACAATTCTATTTACAATAAAAATAGATTTTCGTAAATGACAATTAAAAATTATTAAAATGTTCGCATTGCTTTTTTATACATGATTTTAAACGTAAAATTTTATTGTGGATAATTTTTAGCATCATGATTCCTTATTTTACCTTTTCATACCATTGCATCTTTTATTAATCTATTTAGTAAAATAATCTTGTAAAACGAGAATCAAGTTACAAGATTTAAAAAGTGAAAATAATTAAGCAACAAAAAATTAATTTAGGAAATCACTCAGAAAAAAGTATGAATTAAAAAAATATGTATATATCTTTTCAATAATTCTTAAATTTTTTTTTAATTGGAATCATATCAATCGCAGATGACATAAAATCACGTATATCCCTCCAAGTTTCGATAATTTTGGCTAGGCAATAGTCAATCGATATCAAAAAATGTTTTGTGCAGAACTACCAGTTCTTAAATAACTAAATTTACTACTACTTAATTACAATACTATTAACTCTAATATGCAAAAAGTCATTTCACATTATCTTTCTATAAGTGAAGAGCAAACAATTAATCAATAAGCAAGCGCTCCATACCCGATGTTCGTGCCCGCCATCTAGGTTGAATATAAATAACAGATGTTGAAATTGAATAATTGCGTATCTCCATTGTTTTATCGGCTATGTAAGTGGCTATTACTTATGTTCGAAATGTTTCCAAGTGATGATTTTTTCACTATTGAGACGACAGAAGCTACTTTTTAGACCAATATTAGTAGGTTTATCTTACTCTGTTATTACTAACTTAACAGAAAAACCATTATCGTCTAGACAAGCCACTCGTTAAAAAAGAGCTATTTAAAATACCAATATGATAGAACTTAAAACACTTCTAAAAAATTACAAGTTTGCTGACCCGGAAAAATGGACTGACAACCCAGAGGCTGGCAAATCGTTGATAAACTCGAAGTACTCTCTGGGTCAAAATGTCCCACTTTTAGCTTACGATAAAGTGTAAAGATAAAGCAAAACTTCAAGTTATTGATATCACCGTGACTTTATGTACGATAACATCAATTGTCCATTGCACTTTGGAAGGAATCTTGAAACTAAAGCTGAGGGTGAATGACGAATATAAATTTAAATCTTTCTTAGTTGCAATCAAAAATAAAAATGGCAGACTTGTTGAGCAAATATCCATACGTTATCGAAAAGAAATCGATTACATCTCAGTGTTCTGAAATCTTTACTGAAACGAAAATTAGTTATTTGTTCATTTCTTATTCTCGCCCATTAAATGTTTGTTTGAAATTTGCTTTGTTTCCCTTTCACATACAGGGGCATTTCATATAATTGGTGAAGCGCGTGATGCCTGTTTTCAGCCTTTCAAGGTTCCAAAACAGTCCATACGACCTTCAGACTTGAAGACGCTTTGATAACTCCTCATCAGAGAGGTTTTGGGAAATCTCGGATTCGATTTCGGCGATTTGAATAGAAAATAAGCACAATTACTTGAACTCGACATAAACAGGTTGGATGCTTCTTGTCAATTAAGATCAAAATTGATTCAAACGTTTTGAAAGTGGCAAAGGACATTTGAATTATTTTATTGTGGATTTGGGCGTTTCTCTGATGTACTTAGAGGACATTTTGGCTCTTTTTTTGTACTAGTAAACAGATAAGAATTATAAAATTAAGATGAATCTAGTAGTTATGTTTTTTATGTAATGGTACTTGGGGATAAAATTATATGGAAAGTAATTATTATAGCTCGTTCAAATATGCATTGGTCTCGACCGAAGTATCCTGTGTGTCGGTGACTTATAAATGTATATTTGAACTAGTTAAAATAAGTATTTTTCCATATAACTTTGCCACCAAGTAACAATTAAAAAAAATCATAACTATTGGATTCTTCTTAGTTTTATAATTCTTACCTGTTAACGAGTAAAAAAAGAGCCAAATGTCCAGTGCGTATACTAAGTCAGAATTACCCATCTATTTGACAAGTGTTTAGAGTGTATTCTGGGATTCAAATATTCTTTTTTATTATTACTATTATTTCAAATTTGCTTTGAAGTTTAATATATTATTCCCCATTAAAATTCGAGATACTGAGAAACGAAAATTGTATTATAAAAAGATGGGTTAAAACGAACGAAATGCTTAAAGCACTGATGATATCTTTGTCTATAAAGAGTTAATACGTGTGAATCATAGATTCCAAAATTAAATTATTTCTTCCATAAAAAAAAAAAAAAAAATGCATTTTCAACTTTCTACCCCAAACTTGGTAAATCTGTTTCCCAAAACTCTTTCTCTTTGAGTAAAAATATGCATAAAAACGCTTAGTGATAATTAGAGACAGGGGTGTACTGGGACAAATCTACCCGGTGAATTTAGATATATGTCTATTACTTTTAAGGAAATAATTCTAATAATTATATAATTAAATTTAATAATTAAGTAGCTTTAATAATTAACTTTTTTTATTATTTAAATATTCTTATTTAATAATTAATTTATTTTTAAATTTTAAGAATTGAATTGTTATAATAATTAGTTTTATTAAATCAAATTTTCTCTGTATCTATTACTTATATATCATTTGAGGGAACTTGGTTTTTATAAACCATTGATAATTTGTTGCAAAAACTCAAACAAAGAAATTTAAGTTGTAAAATAAAAAAAATTCCGAGAAATTAACTGATTGGCTTGCTAGAAACTGACATCCGAAATGATAGTATATATTTAACCTTAAAGGGCATAAAATAAGTAAAAAGTAATACGATAATATATAAAGCGTTGTACATCTACTTTTCGTATAAGATATTATCACCAGGAGCTGCAAATAGAAATTCCTGTGGTAGGGGATTTACATCAACCTCTATTGCTTCAGCATTTCTCTCTGAGAGATTTGAAAGCATTAGACTTTTTTTTTTTAAATCGTTAAGAAAAGCAATTATTTATATTGACCAATAATTGAAAAATGAAAGAAAAAAACCTTCCGTACTGCTGTATTGAACCGGCCCGTTTTTTACAGACACTGGCCAGCCCGGTAATTGCACCGAACAATCGTATGGCCAGTACGCTCTTAATGCAAGTGCTTTCATGAAGAATTTCCTGTAATTTTACCTGCTTTGAATCCTATATAAAATACAATTAAGATAGCTCGGTTAAGTACCATACTTTTAGTGATATTATGAGTGTTCATCATGGTTTTACTGTTCAGTGAGCTCATGAGTGTTCATTAATATATATGTGCATTGCATATTACCAGGCAATACCACTTTTATAAATGTTAATAAAAAAATATTTTTTTTAAATTTATGCAGATATAATTGAGAGAAAATATCAAAACACAAACATGCTACGAGTTTTACTGATTAAGAACTAGGTGGAATATTGTGCATCCTTTGGTAATTTTTGGGGTATTTTTGCGCACAAATTGTCCAAAATTTACAATTCTTTTATTTTATTCCCATGTCTGTTTCAACCAGAAAACAATGATACAAAACATCTTAATTCACTATAATCAATAAAATTTATTAGCGCAGAGTTTTTTTAAGAAATTTGAGGGTGGTGTTGCAATTTTTTATCAGAGTTACTTCTACGTAATATTTGCATATAATAATACATTACATCTTGAAATTTTTTTATTTTTTTTTTAAATAAGTTTTCATTCATCAGCTCAAAATCTTTTTGATTTCAACCTTTCGAAGGTCTCAATCATAAATTAAGAATACTAAAAAAGATTAGTTTTGAATTACTTTACTATGCTGATTGTTATTTCTAATTAGTGTAGCTTAAAGTGTTCATTATTAGAGATGATTTCTTCCTTATACAAAAAGAGATTTTAAATATTTTAGATCGGATGTTCCTGTAGGAAAATACATGTTATTTCTATAATTTGACAAATTAGCATAACTTAAATGGGTACAGACAGGTGTTTTTTTTATATATTTCAGTTTTATAGTTTTAAATTCTAATTGCGAGCCTGTGATGTACATTTAGAGTATATGCGTGTTAGCCTTTCAACATTATGTTTTCCAATCAGATTAGGAACGAAAATTAAGATTTAACAAATTTTGATGCACAAGCCGTTAACATAGATAACTCACCTTTAAATGTATCGCATGCTTATTTTAGACATATTTATAACATTCGAAACCTAGCGTTTCAGAAATATTCTCACTTAGCAAAAAATAATTCTGTTTTGCGTGCGTAAAGTGATCGCGAGCCATTTGTTTTTGTTTTACCTCTCCAATTGATTTCGATGTGGTCGATTTATCTGCCTCTTATTTCTTTTCTGTCGAACACAATTCACATCCAATAATTGATTCTCCAACCTAATGAAGACAGTAAAGACGATCTCTCTTTCTGAAAGAGCTGATAAACGATAGGTTATTTTGGGGCTCCCTTACAAGATAACAGCGAGGCAAGTCACACTAAACAGCTCTTTGGAGATGACGAAACGCTGTCCATTAGAGTATCTCCAGCGCGCAGATCAAGGCCACTATTGATGATCGAGCATTTCTTATGTCCCGAGACACATTACTGTCCAGAGTTGGGGATATATTTATGCGATATATCGCGACAGAACTTATCTTTTCAAGGTTACAGACAAAACGTTTCAAATGCCAGGCTCATTACAATAAAATCGTGCTCCGTTTACGAAATACTATTTTTAACCCTTTGCTGAGACATTTACGTTGGTAATAAAGGGCATTTCCTCTGAAATACTAGACCGTACTAATAAATATTATGTAGGCACTGAGTCACGCAACGATTTCAAAATATCTTGTATGGACTTCGCTAGGATACCTGTTGGGACTAAAGAATTATTTTGACAGGTTAAAGAATATATACCTAAAACACGTTCCTGGCTAGTGAGGGCAATTAAGAGGGAGGGAGGGCAAAGGGGTCGATTGCCCCTTCACTTTTTGGATTTTTAGTTATTATGACGTCACTTCTACCAAAATCATGCAGTTCTTTCTAGTCAAATTTGCTTTTTTTGTGCATTCCTCCTGGCTACGTGATAGTTCTGCCAATGATAGACATTAGAAGACAGAGGCTATAATAGGAATAATAATCTACAAATAGTGTTATTAATAGTTTTATATTATTTATATCTTTTCTACCTTGACCATCATGCTGAGAGTATCCTCATCCTATGTATTTAGTAACGAGTACACTTAAAGATTGTTTCAAAAATAATTTCTCTTTGAATGTCACCAGAAATATCAGTTGAGTGCGTCATAAATATGCTGGTACGTTATTTACTTTTGAAATTATAACTTTTTTCGATTTCATTAGTCGTATAGCCAGGCCAGGGATTAAGTTGTAGATACTTTTTAAGCAAAATGCTTATGAACTTTCTTAAATGCTAAAATTAGAAAGTGTGCTTTAGCTCTTTGATTATGCTAATTCATTTTGCACAAAAAATTTGCAAAACACCATTTTTATTATCCCAATGTTAATCATCAACATAAAAGAACAAGTAAGCTGAAGGGTGAAAAATATTTGTCGAGTTGATATTTAGTACAAAATAGCTTTATATTTAAAGTTATTAATGATTTTATAATAAAAAAAAATTCTTAATTGTGTTAAATTAAATATCACGCGTGATGGAACTATTAATCATTTTAGAATTTTGTTAAAATGAAAATTGTGGTTTCAGCTTTTTTGATAAAAAAAAATTTGCACCTTAGCTTAAACACTGCTTATAGCCCTGGATAGCAGATATTGTTTTCAATAATCATCAACTTATAACTAGATGTGTGGAACATTGCAAAACTTTCAATTATATTGCTACTGGTCACGTCTTTAAAATTTTAAAAGTATTGGCGTAATTTACCGTTTGTGTTTTATGTTTTCACTTAAATTTATAAAAACCTCTTTAATTATTGGAATATGGCGATATTTTTGGCCCTAACTATTTTTACAAATCTCGTCGAATCGTTGAGCTTGTCGATATTTTTGGAAGAAAAAGCTGCTGTCAAATGTTTAGGATGGGGAAATTGACTTCGAAAAGACAAAAGGTATTATTTTTTTACAACCTTATCCCTACAGCGTGGAGTAGAAGCTAAAATTATACTCTTTACACCTATATAAATTATGATTGATTAAAATAGCCTGTATCACAGTTTTCTTTATTTCTGTTCACTTCGTCAGGAAATAACATTGTTATGTAAAGATGGAATTTCATTGCTAAAACGTTAGTTTTCATTGTTGTCCGACTTTTAAAACTTTTTACACTTTTAGCAAATTTTTAAGGAAATTTCGATGGCGGGGATGTTGAGAACACCAGAGAATACCTTACCAGAAATTTTTTAATCAAATTCGTTAGAGTATTCTTGGCCAAAAACCTACATTTTTCTAAGGCAGAAACCTTTTGAGTATACTCGATTTTGTCGAAGTCCTTGTTGTCATGTCCCATAGTCAGTACTGACTTGAAAACCAAATCTGAACATCATTGCATGTTCTGCAAATCAATTGCTTAAAAAATCCAGTCTCAGTTTGGGTAGATACTAACACTCCAAAATTTCGGCACTGTTTCTATGAATAATGAGATCATGGAAATAAGATAATAGTGATGCCTTTCATATACACTTAAGAGGCATGCAAAACTTCTTTAGTAGTCTAGTCTAAGTACCCCGCCGATCAAACGGTATAGTGGTTAGCGTGCTAGCTTCTAGACCGCGAGGTTGCGGGTTCGAGTCTCGTGTAAGGCATAGGTGTTTGTAAATGTATATTGGCTTGCCAAATGACGAATGTTTCGGCGCATTGTAGCCCTCGTGTTGCTGACGGTGCTAGATAATCTGAAAACAACCAACCAACTAGTCTAGTACCCCAATGCCCATCAGAGGTAATTGCAAATCGGACATTATTTTCTAAAGCACTTATCATGGAGGAACTATCCATTCTTCATATTGATGATTGTTGAAGGTCCAGCATTGAATTTTGATGTCATTTTGACTATTTCCCTCCTACGCTTGTCACGTACTCGTATGGTCGGTTTCTATTTTATGACAATAATTTTCTAGTCACATTGCTATTGCAAGTTAAAACATTTTTTTACAATTTTTGTAGTTTCGATACGTCTTTTCAATGATAGTATGGAAAAATTAAAACTTCTCGTCTACTTATAAAATTATTGTTCTACTTTTAGATTTCCAACTATTACATCGTTGTGAAAATCGCTTAAATATTCATTCCTGATGATTCTAACTGCAAAAAGATTCAACAGAGGTCTAACGTTATATGTGCAGTGGTGACGAGGCAAACGATGACGTGCATTGCATATATGGTATGCTATGTGTGTTTGTATAAGTTTTTCTGTACAAGTGTTTCTGTCAATACAATGTGCACTTTTTAGACAATTGATCGACATTAAAATATAAGGCATATTTATGTTTATATTTTTACACTCACTTCCAAAAGTTAAGCAAGGAGAGGAAAATGTTAATTTCCATAAGCTAATCTGAATTAAAGAAGTTGAAATTTGCTACAAAGGTAGAAGGAAGTATGCAAATATGTTAGGGAACAGCCAATCATGGTTTCGCGTCGAGAAATATGCAAAACAGGCAGTCGTATAAGAAGCCGGAATTGTGAAGGATTATAGGAGCTGCCTCTAAGTGCTGATGAAAGGTGCTTAGAACATTCGTATGATTTGTTTTCAAGTTGGACGTGTTTCTACGGCTTCCAGAAAACGAATGGAAGATACTGAGCTCTGGTGATTTGTCGGACGCATTGAAGCAGGACAGTCTATCACAGAGGTTGCTCTTTTCTTCGGCGTTCATCATTCAGTCATTTTACGATTATGGAAAAAATTCGAAACCAGCCAAACAGTTCTCCGAAGATCTGTAGCGGTTCGTTCAAGGGTTACGACCCCCGTGGAAGATCGATATATTGCTGCTGTAGCGGAATCGAAGATCGCCCTCCACAAGTGTGACATTTATGTTTGCAGCGGCCATTGTCTAAGACGATATCTGCCATTACTGTTCGTCGAAGGCTACACATGAATTGTCTGTACGCTGGAGTAGCACGAGTTTGTGTTCCTTTATCCGTCCAAATCAAAGGGGCATGATTAAAGTGGTGCCACCAGCATGTGAATTGAACTGTGTCTGATTGGGGCAATTTTATGTTCACAGATGAATCCAGATTTGCCCTACAGCTCAATGACAAGCGTGTAAGGGTCTAAAGGAAACAAGGCATACGCAATTGGCTTCAGAACATTACCAAACATCACGCATTCCGCGGTGGAAGCATCATGGTCTGGGCAGGGATTTCATTGGAATAGCGCACCAACCTGCACATCTTCAGGCGAGATTCTGTGAAGGCTGTACGGTATAGAAATGAAGTCTTAGACCCCATTGTGAAACTGCACGCTGCAGCTGTTGGTCCTTCTTTCGGTTTAATGAACGATAATGCACGTCACCTTAGAGGTGCCATCGTTGACGACTTTCTGGAGAGTGAGGGGATTGTGCGTATGGAGTGGCCGGCTTCCTTGCTGAACCTTAATCCAATTGAAAATCTTTGGGATGCCCTCGGCCGTGCTGTATGCAGACGTTTCCCACCTCCAGCCACTCTCAGAGATTAAGAAACTGCCCTACAGGAGGAATGGCAATTACTGGATTCTGCGGTGGTTGATCACTTCGTAACAAGTATGATCACACGCTGAACACTTTGTAAACATGTGATGGGTGCTCACATGCCCTATTAATGTCGTTTTTTGTTGTTTGGTTTTAATTTAAACATCATTTTGTTAATGACGCAAATATGACGTGATCTTATAAATTATGAAAATTTGATATTTTTTTTTTATCTATGTTTGTAATTCTTTGTTTTGTTTCATGAATAAACTTAGAGCTACTTACTTGCAGCATTTCGTGTCAATCAAAGCAGTACTTGTCCAGTTTTTCGCATTTTACCGCTCCGTGCTTAACTTTTGGAAGTGAGAGTAAATCAAAGATAATTATAAAAGCCATAATAATTTTAAGGGACATTAGGACGTCAAATGCCATAGAAAAAGGGCCAAATAGAGGAATTCGGGTAAAATTAAATTTTCAATAAAATAATTCTATTGTTGACATCAAAAATATTTTTCATTGAAAAAAAATGGAGAAATATAGCTTAGTCAAAAACGGCTAAGTAAAATGTGCTATGCTATTGAATGAATCATCACATCTAAAATTTAATGCTTTCGTGAGAAAATGACACCGAAAAGGTTTCATGTTGTTTCTGCACTGGTTGCAGTTCAATTACAACATCGTTTGCACTAAGCTATAGGATGGAAACAGACTCAACTCTTCAAGACTTTCCTTAAATTCACACATTAGAAGTCAATTAAGTTTGTAATGTAACCACAGTTCATGCACTACTTTCATTTCTTGAGTTGTATTAAGAATACGACAGCTAGCAATCAGTTTGTTGCTTTAAAATATCTTAAAATTGATAAGAATAATTTCCGCGTTTCCTAGAGGACGTTCATTTATTTCTTCAAGGACTGATTCCACATTAGACCACAGTCACTGTTAAATCTTAAAGCATCTGTGAGGGTAAGATTGCAGAAGATATACCGTAATCTCTCACTACTAATCAGAGTGTATTTATTTTATAGTGTTTATGTGACTGGCATCTTATCTGTCACGAGACACGTTTGTTTAATAGAACATTAAGTAACAATAAGCCTTGTAATAATAAATTCGAGACTTCACTCAAAAGTTTTTGCTAACCGAAGAAATCCGGATTTGTGATTGGAAAAAACCAGATTTTTCCATTCAGTTTCATAATTCTTTGGAAGAAAAGTTAACTTATAAATTTTCAAACGAAAGTTTCTCACACTATACAGCCTAAAAGTTTCTCGTTCTGTTAAGAGAGTTTCTCGTTCTATTTAGTCTAATGGAACAACAAATGGTGATAGTTAGAAAAAGAATTGGAAGAATATTTTTGAAAGAGATTTGATAGCGGCAACGTACGTTAAACCAGTAAAAATGTGATTCTGTGCAATTTTCTACCAGTTAATATAGGCAAAAACTTATTCTAGTGCAGATAATTTATTACTAAACTAAAATATCTCCTTTTAATAGGATGCCGTTCATAGTTTTTTTTTTTTTTTTTTTCTTCTAATTTATACTGGCTTTCTTTCTAGATATTTAGAGTCTGGGGCTGTTAAATGCAGGCGTATAGCAGCGAAGCAGCATTACACTACTTTTTTTTTATAAGAGTTTCGTTGTTCCCTAACTTTTTTTGGAATTGCTTGTTAAATTCTGTTACTCGTTGATAGCTATCCACTACATTTTTATTCATCACTAGTGTTGCATACTATTTTTTAGCTAAAAAGTATAGCTCCATCTTAAATACCCGAAAATACTCTCCCAATAATTTGTTTTTACTAAATGCAACGAACACAAAACACATTTAAATCGGTGGTTTTCTAAACTAACATTTGCAGGTAAAACACTTTTACGTGTAGTGATTCATTCGTTAACGATCTTTTATTTCTCACTATAAAATCTTCCAACAAATGGAATAAAGGGGTAACTAAACTTTTTAATTATTAATTTGTTGTTATGTGCTCAGTTTTTAAATTCAAAGTGGATTTATGAACTATAAGGAATCTGCAACTGCAGGACTGAAATTCAAGGAGCAAACCGCTTTTTAGGGAAACTACTCTGTATTTGTGCCTCGTATTAAAAAGAAAAACCGAAAAACTAACCCCAGGTAACTTGAAAAGTGAGGATAAATAATTGTAATTCCATGTTCATAAAGATGAGAAAAGATAAAAAATGATGGGTTGCTGGATCACTTGTCATAAGTTACCATGAATCGGGTCGGTGATATTACTTTTATATTTACAATTTTTTAACTGGGTATATTGTTTTACAAGATAAATTTATGATGATTGCTTATTTTTAGATGATATTTTAAGGATTCTTCCTTGAAAGAAGGTCCGCCTTTAGAGTGAAGTTTTTGCGCATAGATGTTTTTCATAAAAGTGCATTACTGCTCAATTTATCAAAGTTAAATATACCTAGTAATTTTGGTTGGTTGTATTCAGATTATCTGGCGCCGTCAGCAACACGAGGGCTATAATGCGCCGAAACATTCGTCATTAGACAAGCCAACATACATTTACAAACACCCATGCCTAACACGGGACTCGAACCCGCAACCTCGCGGTCTAGAAGCTAGCACGCTAACCACTAAACCGTTTGGTCGGCACCTAGTAATTTTGAAATCTATGAAAAGGGCTAGATCTGATCTAGAAATTTACTTTTCATATCCATGTTTCTTTGTCTACTAGTTATGCCAACTTAAGATCATTGAGGTCATGACGGATTTAACGCACAGCATCTTCCCTTATCCTGCGATAGTTTCATGTCAATTAGAGTACTGACTGTCTGGTGTAAATTTTTTCTCATTCTAGAAGCAAATGCTGTGCAGTTTTTCTTTGAAAGTCTTCCCACATGGCATACCCTCCTTCATTCTGAGTATTCTCAGTAGTCCAAATCTTTCAATAACGATGTTTTGTCGTAGGTCGTAGTATAAATAGACCTCGTGAAACTCTTGCACCAGATTATATCCGAACTAATCCATTGTTATGAACATCAGTCATTATTCAGAACTCATGATTCTCATGATTGCGATCTCAATTCATTTACTTACCATTCTAGTGGGAAGCCTGGAGGTTTTTGTTTAATACTAAACTGTGATCTCGTCATTGTAACAACTATAAGTCGAAATTAACAGCTTGACATAAACTTCGAATTAGGAAGAATAAGCATACCTTGCTAAAATTTTTGGCATGCAAGGTAAGAATCAGAACTCCAGTTCATGCCCTTTTGGACAAAGGTGTAATGGTGAAAAAGCGTGGGAATGGCGTTCTCTTATCCTTTTAAAAGGGGAACGCGTAGGAGCGGAATTGCCTTACCTTTTTGGAAAGGGAAACAGCGTTCCCTCATCTAAAAAGAAGAAAAAAATCGGTATAGTAGTTTATAGTATTAATATGAACAAAGTAAGAGAACGGCTGTATGCAAATATCAAATGAGCGATGATCGTCTTTTTCATCCCCCCTCCCCCCCCCCCAACGTCTGAAAACGCGACATAGCGTTCCTCCACCTTTTTGTTTTACGCTGCACCATTGCTTATGGACGAAAGAAGTGCAACTCACGTCTGTATCAAATCCAAAGATATTCAACTTATAAATTTTGTCAGTCCTGTCTTGTGCGATGCAGTGGTAATACTAAAGGGAGAGAAGAAAGGCCTTCAGATTAGCAGTTATCTGTGTTTGAGTATGCTTCTGATCGAAGGCCAATGACCTGGATTTTGTCCCCTAAATATATGGACTAGCGGCCTTCACCTCCCTTGCTCCACTACTTTCATATGATTCAGCCCCATTTTCAATCACAACACTTTTATGCCAAGATATTTTATACATGAGATAGGGATGAGGCAGTCTGTCTAACATATTATATCCCATATTAAAAACAAATATTAGTTCATTAACTGCCTCAACTCTAATTTAAAGTATGAAACATTGAGAACTATATATTGCAATCGCAGAATGATGTATAATTTTATAATGAATCAAGTGATCTTTCTCCCTATTACGATCACTCAATTTTGAATACTTCTAACTCTTCGGATAAAATATGTATTCGAAATTTAAAGATAAATAGCTCTATACTAAACAGGAACAACATTCATGATAAACAAATCGTTGTTCAGTATTTGAAATTTTTTTCTATTCATAATTCTACAAATTTTGATAAAATTTCATTTCTCCTTTCATTCTCTACTATAACAACTACTTCTCAATTGAATTTCACGTACTTTACAAATAGATTATTTGTCTATCATACTCCCCAAAAGTTGAAGTGAGTATGATTTCATCAAACAAAATATCTGTATCACACAGAACTCGCAAGTTTTATTTTGGTATTTTTTCTGCATATTTAAATATAAATAAGCAATTGTTATTTCCGTAAAATCACCCCCCCCCCCCTCTCCGTGGATACCTTTTTAATTCAAATCTTGCTCAACAAGTTTTTGTTCATGAAAAGTTCATTTTACTTCTAAAAAAGCTCGCTGAAAACTTCAGACCTTATTAGGAAATTGAGAGAAGATAAAATTTTAGATATCTGATAATAAAAATACACATGCAAGTACTCATAAAAACACAACAACTATAGTCTGATTTAATCGAGTGTCGATACAAATATTGATTAAAATAAAGGTGAAGGTCTGAACCATAAGCAAAACATTCCACCTTTGAACTTTATATTCTAATATTTAGTTTCCCCTATCTCTCTAAATCAACAGATTGCAAACATTCACCAATGTTTTCTAAGGCACCCAACTTAATCGGGCTTGCATATCTAGATAACTTGCTGTGTGTATATTTAAGAGATAATGATTGAAATGTAAAATCTAATACAGCCTATTAACTATTTTCTAACTTTTTTTAGTACTTTTATATCATATCGTTGTAAAAATGTAATTATCAATAAAATTAATAAACACGCATGCAATTAATAAGATTTTGAAAAATTTCAGTTTACAGTTAATTTTATTTCTCAGTTGGAAAGTAAATTTTTGACAGCAATTTAGCGTAAAAAACTAAACATTGTACACAAATATCATTAGTTTATGTGTTGGGTTACTTTGCAGTTCCTGTCTTCTTCAATAAAAAAAAATCTACATATTTTAATTAAATTGAACTTATTTTTTAATTTAACTCATAAAATTTTATTTATGCGGAATTTTCAAAAATATGAATTACTTTAAAGATTTTGTTTTGTTTTTAAATGTTTAAAAATATGATAAAATATGTATTTGGAATCTACTTTATTTTAAGAACCAAACAACTAATTGCATTATTCGCAAACGTTTATATGTAAATGTTTAAAAGTTCCGAATTACTTTACAGGAAACTTAAAAATGAACTATTTACTTCATAGTGGATGTCCATATACTTTTGATAAAATATTTTTTTGTGTATATCTCTAATCCCACTATTTTGAAAACTTAGAACGTATTTATTCAGATGGATTTCACCACAATTCGCATGAAAAAATAAAAATAAAAAGTACTTTAAATAAGTACTCTTTTGATGTGAAAACAAATACGAATTCAGAAGTTTGCTTTAAATGTGTAGATAAAAAAGATAGAGCGAGGATGAGAAAAAAAAAAAAAAAGAAGAAAAAAAAAAAAAAAAAGAGAAAAGGTCTAACAACAAGGACTAGCTGTTACATATTACGTCACTGAGGACTCTTTATTTATCACCAACTTGGCTCACTTTAAAAAAATACAAGTATTTGCCGCCAGAGATCTGAAATCATCCGCACCCTTCCCCATTAAAAATCAAAGAGGCATGGGTTACCAAATAAAAAAGACTGCTCATTATTTGGTAAGTTATGACATAATATTTGGAAATCGGATATAGTTCAACTAATTCAAAGTCAATTTTTTAGCATTTGCAGCCATTTTTTTCCAACAAACCAGTATATACTTAATCTACTGTAATTTCTCTACATTGCACAAAAAGTTCAGAATGATCCCAGTTTTCTGTTGTGGCGACAGATAGTGCATTAGTTAATTTAACATACCGGCGTAATTTGGTACTAGCAATAGATCTTGTTTGAAAGCTATTACTTTCAACTATGTTTTTCCATAGTTATTATCTTTATCTACCAATCAACAGATAGCATGAAAGCTCTGTTCTTTTCAATTACTTTGCATTACATTATAACTTTAAATAAAAAAATATGATTGGAGAAAGAAGGCATCTGGGACATCTAGAAATGTTTCAGCGTGGGCTGCAATGAAGCATACTAAGGTGCATCAAAGTATGGAATACAGAAAACAGTTATTAAAACAATAATAAAGAAAAGCATAAAAATACAAAAGTAATAAAGGTATCAGATCATGTGTTAGTGAAATTTGATGTGAAGACCCAAGTAGATAATTTCTCCGAAGAAAACATTGTAAAGATGATCGATTCTTATGGAAATTGTGAAATAAAATTTTTAAAGGTTAAGGAAAGTAATCAATTTCTTAACCAACTGTAGACGTTGCATCTATGAATGAGAGGCAAGTAACTTTTTCAATTGTGTCGTTTCAAACTTAGACTACAAATTTGATGAGAACACAGAATTTCAAGTATCTAAGGTTCGAATTGCCCACAGTAGAACTAGATGGACTTTGAGAATGTAGTCATATTTGTATTCCTACTTTAAGCAATTTCTTCAACCTAAGTTTAAGAATTTTCCTTTATTTTTACAAATAAAGATTATTCTCAGTAACGAAATAATTGATTAATCTCATTTGAGGTAAATTTTTCCAACATAACTGTCGCAAGATAATTGCATTTTTTTTATTTCCTTATATTATTGACTAATATTATAAAATAGCATGTATTTAAATGTCATGTTTACATTTTTAAACAATAAGAGTTTTTTTAAACAAACTTGTTCAACCAATTTTCCTTAAAACTGTGCATAAACATTTCAAACCTCCCGGTATATTTTATCCAGCGTTGGGCGAAATTGGGCATTGTCGATATCCAACGACCGATTTACAACATCCTACATTTGGGATTGACCAGTGTCAGATAACTGAGGACAAAAATGTTGTGCTACTGGGGAGATTTCTAAAAAGGCAGTCAGTGTACAAAAATATTAATGTTGAACGAAATTTTTACGATTTCAATTTGTTCATGGAATGTACAACATCACATTGCCATACCTATGAACAGAATAGATAATTACAGAATTTCAGAAATTTAAACAAATTGTAGAATTTTTATATATTTCCCCCCTTGATTACCTATGTAAGAAAAGTGTCAAGTAGAAAATTGTCATAGGGAAGTGGCTAAAAATTGAGCTACAAGATACAACTACCAACTAGTTAAGATAAGATTTGTAAGAAATCATACTTTTAAAAATATATTTTAAGTTTTGCAGAAACAACAGAGTTGACAGCCATAATAATTTAGTTAAAGTAAGTTTTGAAGTTTTTTTTTTAATATTAACAAAGATTATAACGAATGCTTATAACAGAGAGTCATTGGAAATTTTTATTAAATTCTACATCATCAGAATATGCCATTAAATGAAGCGTCACTACTTGAAGACATTTTTAAAAACACTTTTTTAATCAAATTGCTGAAATTTTGTTGAAAACTTTAAAAGACTCAAACTTTTTAAAATTCTGATCAGCCACATTATTTTATATTTGCATATTATATTGGCTGTTTGATTGTCTATGTTCATATTCGTCTAACACTCATTAAAGTCGTTTAAGAGTCGAAAGAAGAAATCTAAAAATATGTATTCACTGTTAAATACTATGTACAAAAATGAAAAATTAACCATAATCTTCGTATTCATAGACGCTATTAATGTGGGCTATTCTGAAATTAAGGGGAAATTTCAGTCCCTGTGATTTTACTGGCTTAATATTTATTCCTTGAAATGAAGAAATTTCTATTAAGTAGAAAAAAGTTTACACTTAATGCTTTTAGTTTTTATTTTACATACTTATTAATTATTTTTTAGAAAGAAAAATCCAAAGTATGGGAAATGTAACCTCAATGGAATGTCCCCACCCCTGTTTTTTTAGCCTTAACTGAAGATATAAACTGATTAATAATGTATTTGTGGAAATATCTGGGTTATATATTTATTTATTATATAAATAGTTAACTAATCGCAAAGAAATATAAAACTTAATTCATTTTACCACTTTATTTTAAGCACAAAAGTTGTCCCTGGGGTTCTGAGGTAACATGGAATATCTTTAACTTGTTTAAAATTCTATTAAAAAGCAACAACTTCTTTACCAGAGTTGAAGCGAAGCCCAAGTCAACCATTTTATCTGGTAATGTTGTTGGATGTGCATAATTTTATTTAGTTTTTGAAAAAGCTCACCATTCCTCAAAAATCAGATGAGTTCTTTTGGTTCTTGCAACTTCCATGTGTTCAGTAATGTTATTCCTTATATTGTTAAAAGTATTTTTGCAGTTAACTTTTATCAAATAGCCATTTTTTTCTCTAAAACCAAAGCCAGTGTATCCTTAGTCTTTTAGGTTAGGTTTTAAGCATGGCAATCTACTTATTTGTAACCTCCATGGATTGAGTTAACCACGGAGGTTACTGAAAGTTATGTGTCTATGATGTTATAGGCCTTATTATTTATAGATTTATAAGCTATTTTATAGAGATTTTTTTTAAAGGTTTTTGATTTAACGATTGCAGTTAAATTCTTTGATAAACTTTTGTGTTACTCAGTCAATGCATACATAATTATATTGCCCTGTTTTTAGACAATCCAGGGAGGGGGGAGGGGGGGGGGGCGCAAGAAGCCATGGTGTGCTTCAAGATGAAAAGTGTAACGTTGAAACTTAACGTTGTAAAAAGTAAAGGTCCATTTACCTTTATCAATATGTTAAATCTCATTGTTCAACTTTTCATTTTGGAGCAAGCCATCGTACCTTGCTTCCCCATTTCGGGCGCATGCCTTTTTTCTATAGTTAGGCCTAGGCTTACCTAAAATTATTGATTTAATTTATTCATTACAGTTGGAAATGGCTCCAAGGAAAAAAAGGAAAAAAAAAAAACCAGAAGATATCTTAGTTCAGCTTCAGCTGCTACCAAAAGTACAAATAAAAATAAGAAAGAAAAAAACTAGTAAAATATCAGATGTTCAAAGAGAAAAGATACGACGCAACGGATGAATAGAGTCTGAACTAAAAAGGAGGCATTGAATTAAAGAAGATTCTTCGTTATATGAAGAACATACCAGTGATTTATGCTCTTCAGACAGCAATATAGAAGAAAGGCCTAAAGAATATACTTACACACAAAATACTTTTGTTTGTGTGAAATTTTGCACAACAAAAAACACCATAAAGCATTATGTTGGCGTTATTCAATCTTCTGTTGGACAAGATTGCACCATTAAGATTTTAAGGAAATCTGGACGAGATATATTTGTGTTCCCACCAAAAGACTTTCCCACCACAGGCTGTTTTTATTGATGATAAAATATTCTTTTAAAATTGCAGCAACCAATATTGAACAAAAGATAGGTCATTATAGGTTTTCTGAAAATTTAGCAAAAAATAAAATTATGTGAACTAAACTTACTAAATTATCATTTAAAGTGTCACTTGTAACCTCCATGGCTGCAAATGTAACCTCCGTGTACAGCAAAATTTAAAAAAAAAATGTAGCCCATATATTTATCTACCACATTTTAATGTAAAAGTGCAATCTTACACACTTAAATTCTTTCAAAAGTGTAATTTAAGTATTGAAACGTCACTTCTTTGTGAAGGAGTTCATAAAGAAATACCACTTAATCAACAATTTTGAAAAAAATTAAATAAATGATAAAAAAATTTATCAACTTTGAATTCTAAGAAATGGTCAAAATTTTGGTTTGAACTTTTCACACAACAAATATTTTTCATTCAAATAAAAACTAATATAAATTCATTATCAAAGATGTGTAGAAAATTTCAATAAATGCCAAATCTCTGGGAAATCAAAATGGACTAGTTATCTTAGTGACTGTTTCCTTGTTGAGATTTAGGTCTACTTAATGAGCAGTGTTTCTAATAATGTTGTAAGAAAAATTGTGTCTTGCTTCACTCGCTTTATTAACAATTTTAGATTTCTCCGAAATCCTGTCCTAAATTCAGGTGAGTTTTCATTGCCCATATAACAACGTTTCCAAGCTTAGACTTGCGGAGGCAAAAGAGGTTGAGATAGATTTGACCTGAATTGGATTTTTTTTTATTAAGAATGTCTATCCTATTTGTTCTCAAGGTGCTTTTTAAGGATGAGAATATTTCAGAAGATGATTAGCCGCGGGCTTCTTACAATTTGTAACCACACGGGAGATTTTTGACAGCCGCAAAACCTTCAAAATGAAAGGGGCGACAGAAAGGGTTTCGGTTCGGAATCTAGTTGATGACGGTCAATACGCTTTCTAAGCCTCCCTGCCAAGTTTGGCGACTTATCAATAGTTCAATCAATCATTTCCGTAACAGAACTGTTGTCTTTCTCATCGTTACAAACGAAATGTAACAGCCAAAGCTCGAAGTTGAGTCACGAAAGGGCTAATCAATACATGAACTAGCCAATATTTGTCGGCAAACGTGAATAAGAAAGCACAAAAATTGTCAACATTTTATTCTTTATTCGGACATTTCAGGAATATGCCAGCTTCGTTAGCTTTTACCGCATTGAACATCTGAACGCGAATAAAGTTAATTATTTAATTTTGAACAGATTTTTGTGTTAAAATGCAAGAGCTTAGTAAATGAGTAAATTAACTGTATACAGTTTTTTCACTGCTTGAAATATGAAATTAATCTTTAACTGATTTCCGCTGAGACAGGGGTGCCTAAAGGAGGATTTCGTGACGCAAACTACGTCATTAAAATTTTAGTGCGGTTATTAAGAAAATGGAAAATTTTAGGATTTATCGTTAAAAAAAATATATAAATGAAACAAAACAATAATATTTTGTAGATGAGGGGGTGGGGTTTCATTTAGTATGTGACTCTATCTTTAAAACCTGGGGGGAGGAGGGGAGTTCCTACCATTATTACGTAATAGTATCTTTAAGAATCGGAGGGGAGGCAATTTAGTACGCAACAGTTTTTTTAAGGTTCTTTTTTTTTTGGATGGGAGGAGCTTACCGTTTATTGTGCAATAGCATCATTAAAATCTGGGGTGGAAGTAGTTTTACTATAAAACAGTGTCTTTGAAAACTGGGGAGGGGGGCGGGTACGAGTGCACTTCCTATATCCTCACAGGAGAGCCAGAATGCATTAGTTAGTGCATGATATTGCACTAACTTTAAATGAAATGACCAACTTGTTAAATACTTCAAGAGCAGTGTGGAACATTACGTATTGTATAAAGGAACGCGGCAGTGTTCCTCCCCCAAGTCCGATGTCAAAGCGGCAAACATGGAAGTGTATATTATGTTGACAGAGCTTAGGCCCGTTTTCGACCCCTCACAGCTCAGCTTTCATTATAGCTAGAACCCTGATTTTTTCCCCATCATGTTGCCCCGGGTGAGTCGATGAAAAATAACAACATAATTGTTAACATTGAACAAGGGAACATGGTAAAAGAAATCCTTTGAAAATCGCTGAAGTCACTGGAATTTTGTTCTTCTTCTGGTTAAGTCCAAAACTTTAGCCAGGGCTACAGCCAAAACTCTTTGATGATTTTACACCATTCTATTTTTTATTCTTCTCAGCTTGATTAGAGGAAGTGCCTTTTGTATGATTTGATGGGTATGAGGGTCTAAAAAAGAGGGTCCATACCCCCCCCCCCCCCAGAAATGATCGCGGAAGTCGGGAAATTTAGCCCGGGTAATGACTGATTAAAACAGGTCAATGGATTTCGGATATTCACCTTTCGCACACTTTCAAGAAGTGACTTTAATACTTTAAGTTGAACTATCAAAACGGTGTAATTAGAAAAAAATTACTTATTTTTCAATTAAATTGCAATGCTTATCAACCTCTGAAAACATGTGTTTCAACTTTTTACTTAGAAAACCACTTTAAGTTTGAAATAAAGTTTCCTAGGTGTCTGGTCGGATTTGAACCACGCTCCATCTGATCACTAGCCTGTATCTTAACGACTCCTCCACTAAGACTTGCTGAATTTTACTTAACCTTTAATTGCTGTGGTTGGGTGGTT
Source organism: Linyphia triangularis (assembly GCA_963978545.1). NCBI lineage: Eukaryota > Metazoa > Arthropoda > Arachnida > Araneae > Linyphiidae > Linyphia > Linyphia triangularis. Next base: position 80,030,154 of record OZ021721.1, on the reverse strand, counting down.
TGATAATTTTGGGGCAAGAGCAACACGTGGTCCATACTGCCTAAAACAATTTAATGAACATCAGTTTAAAATTTAAGAAACATAGTGTCGGAAACAATAATATAAAAGTCAAACTAGAAATATTTTAAGGGGCTGAATCATTCTACAAAAAAATGACTCGCGGTCTGTCAGACCGCACACAGCAGTTAAAGGTTAAAATAATAACAAGTCTTTTATTTCAAACTTAAAATGAAAGTTACTTTGAGACGCATTTTTTTAATATATTTATTGGTATGTCAAAGCTGGTAATCCTCAATTTCGCATAAAAGCAAGTAATTTGTTTGTATGTTTTACTTACTTTGTACAATTACTTATTTTTTAGTATATAATTGCATTTTTTTTTTTTACAAAGTTATAATAGATACATATTTTAGATTATGAAATTGTTTTTCTTATTGTGGTAAGGAAGATTACTTCTTAAATGAAACGAAAAGGCCGACCAAACGGCATAGTGGTTAGCGTGCTAGCTTCTAGACCGCGAGGTTGCGAGTTCGAGTCCCGTGTTGGCATGGGTGTTTGTAAATGTATGTTGGCTTGTCTAATGACGAATGTTTCGGAGCATTATAGCCCTCGTGTTGCTGACGGCGCCAGATAATCTGAATACAACCAACCAACCAATGAAACGAAAAGGATTTGGATTGCAAACCTAAATCTCTGCACAATATTTGGTTGGTTGTATTCAGATTATCTGGCGCCGTCAGCAACACGAGGGCTATAATGCGCCGAAACATTCGTCCTTAGACAAGCCAACATACATTTACAAACACCCATGCCTAACACGGGACTCGAACCCACAATCTCGCGGCTTAGAAGCTAGCACGCTAACCACTATACCGTTTGGTCGGCCTGTACAATATTTAATCATGATATTAACCCGTTTCACTCGTATGTCCCCGTATAGGGGACATCGCATCTATACTGGGCAAACTGTGATAATTTAGAAATACTTCGAACAGAAATGTTTTGGTTAAGTTGATTTGCTTTGGTGGAGATGCTGGCCTTAAGTTTCCGCCCCTAAATATTGTTTTTATAGTTTGTTCATATTATTATATTTCTTAGATTTTTTACCTTTTGCACTCCGAACCATTCTGGACGGCTACCAGCAGCTCAGCCCTAGTGTTGTCCTTGCGCAAGTAAATTTCAACAAACCCAACCATCGACAAACTCTCCTTATCGCTCCTTTCAAGTGGTGCAGAAAAGTGCTCGGATCGCCGTGAACCAACACTTATCACGTTCTCTTTTGACACAAAGCCCCGCTGAAATGTTTTTTTTAATGTATTTTGGTAATTTTACCATATTTTGATTTGATTTCTTGTGCCACTTCAAGAGAAAACTTCAAGAAAACATGTATTTCTCAAAAAATTGAACTGGAAAAAGTTAGTTTTCCGTAATCACTAATAAACTGTAGCATATATACTTAATCACTAATAAACTTTAACATATAAACATATATACTTAAGTATTCTTAGTAGTTTCAATAAATTATTTTGCTACGTTGAAAAATAAAATATTATGTGGCCACATTCCCATCCTAGGTAAAGGGGTGTATTCAGGGGCTATATTTTAAAATATTTGATTTAAGGATGGTAAACCTTCTAGTTAAATTGGAACACATCTCCATAAAAAAAATTCATCTTGATAGAACATGGAAAAAAATTCCGAGTTATTTGCTAACTTTCTAAAGCATAATTACGAGTGCAAAGGGTTAATTGTCACTCTCAATACAAAGAGTAGTATGCGAATCTAATGGTGTTGTCGCTTACGCCATTTTTTTCTTAGAACGATGGTATGATTATTCACGCTAAAATATCCATTTGACCGTATCTTACTCTTTTAGAACATAACAAAGGCAACAAAAAGAATTGATATCTCCCAAAAAACAACTAGACGCTCTACAAAAAGCCCGCCAAGTAAAACAATCAGTCAGAAAAAGTTGTGAAATCTAATGCTTGCCTGACAAGCGGCTGCGTTTAGTTTCTTTGGGGTACTTGTACACAATGAACAAAATTGGGATTATTAGGGGGAATCCACAGAGGGAATCAGTACTTGGCAGGCTAGAGTTTTTATAAAAATTAATTTCAATTCAATGCAATGGGTGCAAAGTAGCTGAAGTAAATGATATGAAATTAATCCGAAATGAAATAGCTCTAGCCTGCCAAGTTCTGATTGCCTATGGGGATTCCCTCTAATAATCCCAATTTAGTTCATTGTGTACAAGTACCACAAAGAAGCTAAATGCGGCCGTTTGGCAGCAAACATTAGATTTCACAACTTTTTCTGACTGAATGTTTTACTTGACGGGCTTTTTTTACAACGTCTAGTCGTTTTTTGGGAAATACTAATTTGCTTTTTACTTTTCTTTTAAACTTAATAGCTGCACAAAGCAGGCATTAATTCCATCCTTGAAGTATTTTCTGAACTAAATGTAATATAACCTAATAGAGTGATTGACGAATCGTTTTACTAGCTCTAATTTGAAATGTTAGAATTAAAAATATTAATCCATTCAATCATGTGTCCGTTCAATTTTGGTGGGATACAACACAAAATTGATACTGAAAGCTTATTTTATGCAATTCGTTTATATAGCGTGGTATGAAATTATTCATTATATTTCATTCCAAGTTTCTTTAAGCCCCTATAAGTTTCTTTTTGCCCTTATAAACATCATATTTGTTTCTTTAACGCTGAAAATTATTAGCAGCCAAAAAGAACTAAACTTATAGGAAAGGGTGAACTGAAAATTTGAGTCGATTTTGTCGTTGGAAATCACTAAGAGTTTCATTGAGTGTAAACACCTTTGGCCCTCTCTCTGTGATCAAATTGATCTTTAGAAAAGAAAAAACACTTTGATTTTCTATATTTTAAAATTTTCAGCTGAAAAAAAATTTTAGGATTAAAAAAACAAAAACAGGAAGGGGATGGGGGTCAACTTGTCTCTTTTTGCCGTACTTCTAAAATATAAGTTCCTGCACCACTGAAGACAACAAAAAAAAGAATGATGTTTTTAAAGAAAAAGAGTACCCTACCCCAGCGTTTCTCAACCTTTCAGTATTCGCGGCCCAGTTTTCAATCATAATTATAATCGAGCCCGCTTACAGTAAAATGTATACAACAATAATGTATATTGAATATTTTGGATTCTGTTTTTAAATTATTTTTAACTAACTGCCAAAACAAGAGTAAAAGCGAGCCAATGTTAGCGAGAAACCACATCTGGCATTTTACAAAGCGGGTGGTGAACACGACCGATGCCGTCTCGAGCATGCGCAGAGCAAATGTTTTCTCATAATAAGACCGAAAATGTTCGATAACACAAGTTTTAATTCCAGCCAGTCTCATTCGAGTCGATCCTTCTATCGCTATCGAATCTATCGTGGATGTGGATGTTATATATGTTTTCGTGTTAATTGCAATTCACCATATTAAATATTCACGGCAGCAGATTTATGCAGACTCATGGATAAATTTTTAAGAGGAAGTAAGCGAGCATTAGACGATAATCAAGCATCAACAAGAACACAGACGAGCGTGGTTCCAAAAATAAAATCAAGAAAATATTCTCAAGAATACTTAAATTTTGGGTTTACCTGTACTGAAGTAAATGAAGAAGAAAGGCCCCTGTGTATCATTTGCTCAAAAATATTGGCCACAGACAGCATGAAACCTTATAAACTTAAACGACATTTGGAAAAGCTTTATAGTGAGTACGCCAGCAAACCCAGAGAATTTTTCGAATTGAAATTAAAGTCATATAAAAAGCAAAAATGATTTTTTAAAGAAACTTTGTCTGTGAATAAAAAAGCTTTAATTGCATCTTACAAAGTTTCATATAAAATAGCCAGGTGTTAAAAACCTCTCACCATTGGTGAAGAGCTTATTTTACCAGCAGCAATTGAGATTGTAGAAACTATGTTTGGAGATAATTTTTCAAAACAATTGCAGTCCATACCTCTTTGAAATGACACTGTTGCTCGTCGAATTGGTGATATAGCTGACGATGTATAATGTCAGCTTTTCTCGAAGTTGCGTGACAAATTGTTTTCAATACAGCTTGATGAAGCAACAGATAGTAATAAAGATGCTCATTTAATTACCTACGTTCGATTTTGTGATAATATGTCAGTAGTAGAAAAACTACTTTTCTGCAAACCAATAGAACTCTAAACAACAGCGCTCGCATTATTTGCTATTTTAAATGATTTTATGAACGAGGCAAACTTAGAATGAAAAAATTGCGTTGGAATATATGCACCGATGGTGCTCGTTCAATATCCAGATGATTCCAAGGTATACAAGCACTTGTAAAACAAAAATCGCTTCAATACGTCTGGACACATTGCATGATCCACAGAGAAGCTTTGGCTTCGAAAGAAATAAGTCCTAGTCGGAATATTGTGTTAACTATGGTTGTGACCATAGTAAATTATATAAAAATGAGACTCCTGAAATCGAGAATCTTTTCCGCACTTTGTAAAGACATGAGTTCAGTACATTCAGCTTTACTATTTTATTGAGAGGTAAGATGGTTATCACGTGGGATATTTTTGCAACGTATTTTTGAAATAAGAGAAGAAATCGCCAATTTCCTAGAAGAAGAAAACAGACAGGAAGCCGAGAATTTTCGTGATGGTTTATTTGTGATGAAATTGAGCTACTTAATCAACATATTCGAGAAATTAAATAACTTAAATCTTCAACTCCAAGGAGCAAATACACTTATGTTGGATACGAGTGATAAAGTTAATGCTTTTTGTAGAAAATTGGAATTGTTGAGCAGAAATTTAAAGCAAAAAAAACTAACAATGTTGCACATGTGGATGATTGTACTAAAACTTACAAGGTTGGAGAAGAAGATGTAAAAGTTGTTTTTGTAACCATTGAAAACCAAAGAATTTAAAAAAGTATTTTCTTGCTGACGACAAACTAATAGAAAGTTACGAGTGCGTTAGGGATCCATTTCATAAGACTCCCGAAAGACTCTCAATTGTTGAGGAAGAAAAATTCATAGATTTCACGACAAGTGGCGAAACCAAAAGACAATTTAGTAATAAATCACTATTTGAATTTTGGGCAGGAGTCGAAGAGGATTTTTCTGCTCTAAAAACTAGGGTATTTCACATTTTATTACCATTTTCAACATCCTACCTTTGAGAAACTGGATTTTCTGCTGTGGCTTCTTTGAAGAAAAATATAAATCTCTGCTAAATATAGAAACAGAACTGAGAGTGGCTATTTCTAATATCAATCCTTCCTTCAAAAAACTTTGCTCTGCAAGACAGGCCCAAGGAAGTCACTAATAATTATTAAATTTGTTTTAATTTAGTATGTCTTGATAAAGTAAGTTTTTATTTAGTAAGTTGTTTTACTTTATTTGTTAATTATGTCGAAATGTATTTTGTTTTCTGTGTGTATGTGTGCTTTCCTTTCAGTCAGTTAATCAATTTTTTTAAATAATATTTTCTCTTGGATATTTTCGTGCCTCCCCTCTAGTGTGCTCGCGCCCCCCTCGCGCCCCATTGGTTGAGAATCGCTGCCCTACCTTCAAAGTTTAAACTATAAGTTTCAACAGAAAATTAATGCGAGCCTATAAATTAACATTTTAGTATGTAATCCATTAATCATTATTAAAAAATCCAGGTTCCAAAACACAAACTTTTACCGCTTTGAAACCTTCCTGTACGCTGTTTCCCGTGTAAATTATCCTGCCGACGATGCTCATGTGTAAGCGTTCTAGTGGTATACATATGAATTGAATATTTCCCTTCCTCAATAACGTTACCATGTATAGGATTTTGAGTAATATCGTTGCAGTAGTTTTCCAACGTAACTATGAGGATGTAGTATTTTCGTGGTACTTTTAAATGTGGCGTATTTTTACTTAAAAAGAATCGCGGATTCACTTAAAGTCACAAATATTACGACTCAAATTTATTCACAAAATGACGCCTCAAATTATTTCATCTAAATCTGCAACTCGACCATTTGGCATATCATAATGAAGGGGTATATAAAATACCATTGATCTCAAGGAACTTATACTGTATGCGAATTTATTTTTTAAATATTTAATTTCTATCTGTTAAGCTTTGCGGTCTATCGAATCATAAAAGTGGCTAAAATCATATAATATAAGAGTGAACGGAAAAGGTGAAGTGATCGACAAAATCGTGCCGAAATTGACAATTGACCGCAGAAACCAGCCTAGCCGCGGGAGACACCCAATAGACGGTGCTATAAAACTGGTTTCATGACGCAAATGAAATTTCTCACTAATCTTAAAGAAAGTTGGCGTCCCAAATCAAAACTTCCTTCTAATCAGCGATCTTAAAATGTCCCAGGGAAAAAAAAATTTACTATCTTAAATTAAATTGGGGTAGAAATAGAAAAGAGTGAAAAAAGAAAAAATCCTTGAATTCAACACAGTAAAATAAATCTACAAGATACCAGTTTGACATTTGTGAAGCATGCATGTACTCGTTAGTGAAACAGGGTTGCTTTCGACTAGTTTCAATGCAAAAAGAAATTTAGTTGAAAGTATTTTTTACCTAAGCTTAGATTAAATTTGCATTCGAAAGTGGTATGTGCATAGAGATTTTCTCGTCGAGAATTTATATTATATATATATATTCTGATTTGTTTTAGTTAAATATTTTATAATTAAGTATAATTTCTACATCCGGTAAATAATTCATATACAAGCAATGTAATTGATAACTTCCTTTATAAAACTATTGGACTTAAAGGAAATCTTCAATGCTTTTACAAATACGCGAGAAGCAACAATTATGAATTTTTTTACATTTATGTTTTGTTATATTTGCAACAAATATACTTTTTAAGTTTATTAGATACTATTTAGAGTATTTGATATGAAAATCCTTACAAAATAAGTCGTAATATTGATATTAAAATACCAATTTTATCTCACTTTTTTTTAACATGAAAATTGCAAATCAGTATATAATCAGAACACAGTGACATTATACAGTAATTTACATTATACCATATATTAGAACTTTAATTTTATTTAAGATTTTGTTTGAATACTACCAATCAAGCAGCAGACTTATTCAAATTGTATAGATTAGTATAGATTTTTTTGTCCAGTTGTTTATAAAATATTTTGCAGTATAGAAAAGTGAGTGATTTCAGAGCTGTATAAGCACTGAGTTACTATTAATAGTCCATAACTTGCTTTATCCTAAAAAATATCATTCGACTGTTTGCTAACACTGATATCATTATCTGAAATTGTTTTCCAAGTATGGAATCGTGATACGATGACAGGTTACCAAAGCATTGGTATATAGAGTTTTTTTTTTTTTTTTTTAATAACCCTGAAATGTAAGTCAAGAGTTGCAGCAACAAACAAACATTGACGTTTTAAAATACAGAAGAAGAATGCATATAAAACCAAACAAAACAAAAAATCTGCATCGATATCTATACTAATTTAAGCATGAATCCTTTGATTCCATAAATATTTATAAAGTTAGTAAAATGTAATAGAGGGGAAAAAACAGTTTATAAGGGACAGAACTTTTATTTAGTATTAACTGGAAAATGGAGTTTCTAAGGACTTAACCCTCTAGATTCATGACATAAACCTGAAATTAAACAAATACAAGGAAACAAGGAAAATGAACTATATATTGATGAATTTCGAAAAATATGATGGAAGTAGCAAAATTCTGAAATATTTTGAATAATTTATATAAATTTCACATTTTTATAATTTTTTAAAATATTCTTTGTTAAATATATGGCAATGAAATACTATTTACGTGTTCATTTTTAAAGGACTGCATGAAAAAATCTCCAGTAATACTGAACAAAATACACACAAGATCCTATTAATTATTAATGAGTAACTACATAAATATAGTGCAGCAACAACAAACAGTTATGCATGACAGTTATACATAAATGTAGTGCAGTATCAAACAGTTTTAATTTCCTATGAAACTCTCATCTAGTTTTTAACAGGAGCTCTGTCAGGGCCTTCTCGAAAGCGCAATGCCAGCTTCGAGACGGCCAGATACTCGTTATCGCTTTTCAACCCCCCCCCCCCTCCCCTCTTCCATCTCCCCTCCTTGAATTTTAGGAAAAATAACTTGCTACTGTGAAAATCTTGCTTATATTAAAATTTCACAATTTTTTTTTCGCTTTTAACTCATTAATAACACCATGATACTACAACACTTCGGAAAATATGCAGTTAGCTCTTTTAAAAATAATCATGGGCTATCGCCGAAATTCATCTATAAATGTTACCGGAAAGTTACTACCTCAAACAAAATGGCTAAGGAAGATCTCTCCACAGCATTCCATATTTTCTTGTGTATTGTTATGTAGAAACGTTGAGATAACTGAGTAGTAAAGATTTTCTTAAGTTGAAACTGGCTATCGATTAACATATGCCGATAATTTGAATCTCTTGTTTGGCACTGAAAACAGATATACTGGGATCACAGCTTAACTCTAACTTTGCCGACTTTCACCAATGTGGTTGCGTTAGTACTCAAGAACCAAATTCGCAATTATCATTATATCACGTGGATTACTAACACCTTTTCAATTGTCAATCAATAAAAAGTGTATTGGCGTTCTTTCGACCAGGTACTGCGACAGATTGAAATGGAAAAAGAACACCTCTGGTGGACGAGTTGAGGACTGGCCAGACAGACAGTCCTAGACCGAAGAGCATGGTATGAAAGCATCATAGCCTCATGACTCCACATCGGTGGTATGAAGAGCAACAAGGCAAAGCAGAGAGTGTATCGGCAAGTATAAATAGTGTCTAAGTGTCTCTCATCTCCAAACAAAGTTACTAAAAAAATATGCAGCTGTATTAAAAAAACATTTCCAAACTGAAATAGTAGAATTATAAAACATGTTTTAAGAAATTTCATTCTTGAAATACTAGGAAATCCAACCCTCTCACCTGAAAGATCGCCTATCTTTGAAATTATCATTTTAAAAACGTTTGCCATCACCAAACGGGGCTCAATCTCGAGAACTCTTGCATCTTATTAAGCAATCTTTTTGTCGATTGTGATTCAAGGAACAGTTTATAGATGTAAAAAATACATTTTAAGATAAAAATAATTATTTGAGCTAAACTTATATTTTATTGCATATTTATTCTTTCGGATTGTAATCGAGAAGTAGATGATCCCGTAAATCATAACCTCTTTTTACGTATTCACATAAATAAGGAAGTAATAAAATTAATCGTTTAATTGACTATGGTTTAAAAAATGGCCTTTCCTCTTCGCGATGAGTAGTTAATTTTTCAATAACTTATATTTCACAAACCATTTATTGAAAATTGATTTCCTTAGTAAAAAATTTACATGTATTTTTTTTGTTACCTATCCTAGATATAATTACTTTAATACTAAATTTTCATGCAAACTTATTTATCGAATGCATTAATGAAGGAAATTATAACCACGACGGCAAAGAAATATAATAGAGAAATAGAAAGAATTGGTTGGTTTGTACGCTCAACGAACTGTGGTTATAAAGAAACGTTGCCGATATATGTTCCGTTCACCAGATCTAGATGAGATTTCAGGTATAGTTATTTAGAGGTATGAGCTCGGGATTTTGTGAATGACAACAAAAAGGTGCTCACGGTTACGGTTACAGTTACAGAAACTCGAAATTTTCGAATGGCAACACCTACTTTTTCCTGTCGCAAAATGGTCAGCGCATGCGAAACCCTAAAGAGTGTTGAAACGGTACGTGTATCACAAAAAACGGACGCGTTATTCTCGCACAAAAAAATACATCTCTACGAAAGGCCAACAAAAACACGATCGGGGTGCACGATAAAAATTTGAACATGAAAGAGACCAAAATTCACATGGGTGTCATCGCAGGCAATTTTATCGGTTTCTGCAACTCTGAATATCTGGTGAGCGACCTCTGCGTGCCCCGATCGTGTTTCTGTTGGCTGCTTCGCAGAGCTGTTTTTGTGAGGGCAAAACGCGTCCGTTTTTTGTGATACACGTACCGTTCCAACACACTTTAGGGTTTTCGTATGCGCTGAGCATTTTGCGATAAGAAAAAGTAGGTTTTGCCATTCGAAAATTTCAAGTTTCTGTAGCTATAACCGTAACCATGCCTAGCTCAGGATTCAAACTCGTCACCTGTGGCATGTGAGGCCAGAGCGCTAACCACACAGCCATCAGGTGGCATTATTTGTGTGATGTTTAAAGGACAGTATGTAGAAAAGAATTAAAATTAAATGTTAGAAAACATAAAAAAGTACAATGTATGAAAAGATAATTGAGTGACAATTGTTGATTTCCGGTATTAAAGCGTTTTTTTAAAAAGTTTCAGAAAGAGACATGATCATTTTATTACTAGCGAGAGCAATCATAGAGTATCAAGAGTATTTTTGCATTTATTAATACTGCATCTGATTGAATGTTATTTTTTGTGCTATCGTAAGCAGGAAGTGATGTAATCTTGAAAAAATCTTATGAAAATCATTTCAAATTTAGGTAGTTAAACACTAAGGAAATATTATTTCATATTACATTTTCGATAACTACATGGTTCAATTTCAAAAACACTTGTTTTATACAGAGAAAGACAAGAAACAGCAAAAAGAAATGCAGTTGATAATTTAATTTTAGACATTATTCTACAATAAACAATTTAACTAGTTAAAGGATATAGGCCATGCAACAAAGTTAATCAAACCCTTATCGTTGGCGTTTTGTTCAGTACTATATATATGTATTTCCCTATCCTATCTATTTATACATTATTATCAAAATTCATTTCGTTATCGACAAGTGGTTTCCAAGCTTCTGCTTGGAGTGTTTGAACAGAACTCTAAAACTAGCTCACCAACGAAAATCTGCATATGTAAAACAAAAACTTCAATTTTTGAATTTAAATTATGTTTCATGAGAAAAACTGAGAGGATAGTTAACTGTCTTAAGTACTGAGTGAAATATGATTTGAGAAAACTATACTTGAAGTAATGGAGCCAAAGGCAGAAAATCATTTTTAACCCTCAAATATGGCAAGTTATGGAAATAAAATAAAACAAAAAAACTAATGCTTCATAAACTTTTTTTCGTTTCATTAATTTAAAAAAACAATTGATAAGTATGGCTTTTAAGGCGTTTGATATTTGACATGAAAATGTAAAGTATTCCAGCATAAAGCGATACTCAGGAAAGGAGACAAACATTCTTGTGCAAATAAGGTTGTTATAAAGTGCGTAGAAAGTCTCTATTCGAACGATCAATTAAAAGCTCTTTCTGATGGAAAAATGATTAAGTAGTTGACTTGCCAAGGTCACTCAACTACTGGCACTGCTTGCGCCAAGAGCATTATCTAGTAATTAAAAACAGACGGCTCCTCAACGATAGTCGTTCTAAGGTTCTCTAAACGAACATATTAATGGTAATCTAACGCTCACATACATGCATAATATTTGTCTTTCTTTTGTACTACAATTATAATTATAACTCAACTAAATATTTTCTATTTCTTACGGGAATAAGATAATAGGTGTCTTTAGTTTTATTTTGTAATTTTTTGCATTATTAATTATTTATTGTTTTATTTGGTAAAATCGAAAAAGAATTATCTATAAAGAATTGAATTAAATAAGCAAAATATCGAAGACTTTTGTGTCAAAAAGTCATTTTTAATGCATTTTCATTAAAAACTTTAATGTTTATCTTTCCCTTTTTTCCTTGCTACTGATGCTCTTGTTTGTTCAAACTAAGTCATATATTCCACACAGAGCAAAATGTTTCGTAAAAGTTATATACAGGGTGGCCATAACATAACTTTACCTATATGACGGCATAAACAGATAAAATTATAGACAAAATGAAACCATATTTAATACATAGACTGTAGAAGGCATAAGCAGATGAATCAACAGAATTCCACAGAGAAAGAAAAAAAAAAAAAAAAGAGTACGAAAAGTCACCGATAGAGGAGATTTTGGCGCTTCTGTCTCGCAGTCTCGAAGAAATTCGTATATCGAGACCACTAATTATGCAAAATTCTTAATGCTGTAACATTAAGAGAAATGATTAAAATATTCGGGGAAACTGGATCACTAGGACTTATAGCCGGCAGAAAACGAATAGCAGTACCAGACGATACGGGAACAGATGTTATTACAGTAATGTTCCACGATACACAGGTACAAGTAGTGGTCCAAGCTATCTGTTCAATAGCTAGTTAAACCGATATACCCTATGTTACTGAATGGAAAATCATACGCAAAATGCTACACTTCTATCCGTATAATTACATATCACAGATATATCAATATAAATCCCAGATCATGATAAGCGAATCACTTTCTCCCTAATGTTTCTTACCCGAATGGAGATCGACATTGATTGATCTTGGGAAATATCGTGGAGAGATGAGATTCATTTTCATCTGAAAGGTCTGTTAATACTCAGAATTGCCATAGCACGTGAATGTCCCCCGGTGATCCAAGGAATGCCATTGCAACCCCCAAAGGTAACCGGCAAAAAATGATGTGATTTCACAGCCAATTTCATAATAGGACGATACTTTTTCGAGAATCTAACTTGGACAGGTCCTATTACCTGCATTGTTAACTGCAAAAAAAAAGGGCAAATGCTGCAAAGTATTATCATTCCCCAATTGCAAATACAATTCTTGGACTCAATAATTTTGTATGCAAGGTGGAGCACAGCTGTCTATTCATTATTCAGTATAGTGCTTTTTACGCCGTCATTTCCGTATTAAGATAGTTATTATTCAATATTTTCAGATGGAATGTCTGCCCCGTTCTTCGGACATCACCTCATGTAACTTTTGGCAATGGAGGTAGCTTAAATCGGTATCAATAGTATATGCTGGTGGCATTCCGAACCTACATGTCTTGAAACAGAACATAAGGCAGGGCATTGCGAACATCCAAACTAAAAGTTTACACGCAGCTGTAAAGCACGTCATACACCGGATGTAATATGTATAACACAAGGAAGGTCAGCATATAGAAAATGTTGCACGGAGTCCATGGAACTTTAATGTCGATGAATAAAAGATTATTTTCTGTGAATGTCATGAATTCATTCATAACTGTATGGTATGTTCCTTTTATCACTAACCCATTATTGACATTCTGCATAATTCTTTTTCTGTGCTTTCATTGTAATTATCCACGCGTTTTCGGTCCAGACAGAGTCGATTTTCCCCTATCGGCAACTTTTGGTATTAAATGTTTTCCAGTGGAATTCTCCTCCCAATGCCTTCCACAGTCTAAATATAAAATGAAATATCATTTCGTTCATTCGTTTTAGCTGCAGATGTTCCCAAACAGGAATAGTTATTTTATGGACACCCTATATATTGTAAAGTAATAATAATTTTTCTGTAGTGAAAGTAATTGTGTATCAGTAGTAGACAGTAGTGTATCACCAGCAGGTGGTAGTAGTACTTCAGTAATAAAGTAAAATTGAAAATTAATGATTTGAAGACCTCTAAAGAATAGAATTTTATTACATTTTAAAGTCGAATAAAAGCCTAAGTGGATGAAGGGAATAATGAATTAGTGAAATGTAGATTGATAGTTATACATTACTTTTCCGTTCATATGAATAATTTAAAACCCATATAATACTTCATTTTTATTTGAATTCTACCACTTTTGCCCTCCTCATTTTTAATTTCCAAATCCAAGAAGGGTGTAAGTGCACCTCCTTGACCCATCCTGGTAGCGCCCATCCCATATAGATATGTAAGTATCAACAAGTAACTTTGAGATATTAGCTCTTTAAGTTTTATTTTTGTATTTTCAATATATGAAATACCTCCTACTCAGTCCAAATATCTATCACAACCCTTCAATCATTAAAAATGAGTCTGTAGGGTTTTTAATTAAAAGTTGAGTTCTACTGAACCCCCACGTATATTTAAAAATTAATATATTCTGTTTATTTCTATGTACTCGGTTTTAACAACTGTATCGACTACATGTTGCTTTGTATCGTATAGTCATAATTAATATGTACTTAATATTAATATGCCATTGTATAGCAAACAAATACAATTTTCATTAACACTTTTTATACTGTTTCAAATATTCTAGCGATATTCTGTTTTTGGACTTTTATGCTTGTCAGTTTCAAGGTTTAACTTTTTACATCAATATTCCGACAAATGGCGCATGCTTTTCTTTCTCAGTTGGAAATAAGACTTCGATCGATTTAAGCATTGACCATATTTTCTTTCTCTTTTCCTATTGTTCTTCCTAGTTTTTCGACGCACATTGTTTTATGCAATGTAAAGGTGTTTTAAGAATAGAAGTTATATACACTTCGATTCGTATCAGTAACTTATCAAAACTTTTTGCAGAACAGTTAAGTTTGCTGAAAAGGATTCTTATAAAAAAGTATAAATTCAGTGCTGTAAGATAAGGCTGCAAAATATAAACACTGAATGTATGTTTTAAAGTTAAAGCTTCAAAATGTGATAAAAGTTATTTTTAAATTAAGAAGTTCATTAATGGGACGATACGTATCACTTGAAGAGGAAGTTAATAGCGTTGTTAAGAAGGTTCAATTATATTCATGGAGTTTTGTTAGCATAAAATTAAGAAACCTGCTTCAATTTGAATACAAATTTTCTTATTATTCTTGAAACAGTCTGAGAAAATGATGCATGTATAGTAAAATACTTTTTCAACTTTCGGGAAGCCCGGTAAACTCTTTTTACCGGACAACTAATAGAGCACCAAGAAAAAGAGCAATGCAAACCAACACGAGTTCGAAACCATAATGCTGTTACAAAAATCCAACCTAGTCATCGGAAAAATTATGGACATTTCAGAGAGGTGTAAAAAACATAGATTAAACAATTATTACATTGATAACAACCTTAAGTAAAATATATAGCGTATATGACCATAAGGATGGGAGTGAATTTACATAAAACGTTTAATCAATATCAAATAATATAGCAATTTAACAAGTTTGTATTCTTGCGCAATGCTCCACTATGTTAAAAAAATATAAACAAAGTTAGAAAAAAAAAATTTAGTAATTATTTGAAAAAAAAAATTATTAGATTGTAAAATATATTAACTTTGTCAGATAATACTATAGTACCCTTAACAATTTTGTATTGATAAACAATAATTATATTTAAATTTATATACACAAAATTAAAAATGTTTTCTTATTTGTTTAAAGTTTGTCGGTAACTTTTCCGAAAGTTTTTGGCAAAGGTTATGGGGGATAATATGAGACTGTTACGTGCAAAATTTCGTGCTTTCTAAAAAGAGGTAGACATGAATGTTAGAAAATAATTTATTTACAATTAAAAAACAATTACAAATTAAATTACATTTAATAAACAATTTCCACATTCATGTTACATTGGTGTTTACAGTAACGTTTCAGAAAAAAAAAATTATAATTACACTTTGTTGAATACTGTTTACAAATACCTAAATGTTATACTTATTTATTTTATAATCAACAGTGGCATACGTTATGTATCTCTAAGTATAGTTTCCTATATTTCATTTACTTCGGTCGAAATTGGCTCTTTAACCTTGTTAATAAATTATGCTACCTTTGAGTTACTTTACTGATTTTGTATCAATCTTTTGTTGCTGTAAATCCAAGTAGTTTTCGGATTTTTTGTAATTTTAGACTAATACATATATTTTTATAAAGTCCTGAAACCCAGCGTCCTAAATCATGTCTTCGTTTGTTTCTTCCATAATTTCTTCATGTTGGATAATAAAAATACGCTTTATAATGCCGGGATTCGCCTTGAAGATCTGCCAAAATATTTCCGATATAAAACATCAAAGTCATAAGTAAAGGCAAAAATCGTTTTGACACCGCGCACAATCACAAAAAGTTTACAGCCAAAGATTGTATTTACCTCAGTCAACGAGAGAGCAACGAATATCAACAAAAACTCGATGCAACTGACTCTGTGACACATGGTGGGATCACTCCCATTGTGCATAATGATTGTTCCGTATTTCGACTGAAAAGATGCCAGGGGGCGCTGTGGACACTGATTTTAAGTTGGTATTTGAGAACAGTATTACCAGTCCACCCTATTCATCTTTCTGTGTTTTGTCGCATTTTTCCAGTAAGTTATTAATGGGTTACCCAAACAAATTGATTACCATTTTTTGTTTTATCAATTTATTCTTAGGTTGAGTTACTTAGAACTTGAAGAACCACAAATAACCTTGAGAAGAGCCCGGTCTGGCGACCCCTGCACTAATCTAAGGGGAAAAAGATTAAAAAAATTATTTAATTAAAAAACTTTTTTTTTTTTTAAACTGTACGGTTATTTTTCCACGTAATGGAACATTGAATACGAATACAAACTTGTTAAATCACTGTATTATCTAACATTGATAAAATGTTTTATGTAAATTTAATCCCATCGTTATGGACATAAGCTGTGTGTGTTTTTTTTTAAATTTTATTATTATTATTATTATTTAAGGTTGTAATAAATTGAATAATTGTATAATATGTATGTTTTTCACACTTCGGAAATGTTCATAAATTTTCTGGCGGCGCATGAGGCTAAATTTTTTGGAATCTTTTATTATTATTATGGTTTGGAACACAATTTGGTAGCATTGTTTTCTTGTTTTTTTTATGGGGCAAAAAGATCTAAATATAGACTATACTGCAACAAATTAAAAAAAAAAAAAAAAAAAAAAAAAAAAAAAAAAAAAAAACGCTGAAATTCAAAACTATTATATTATATAAAGGAAGAATGCCATAGCCATAGAGATTGGTTTTTTAAAGGGAACTTCTTTACATTTCAAATAACAAATAGAAGAAACCTCGAATTTTGAAAACCCTTACTTAGAAAGAACAATTCCTTCTGTGACTGCTTTATTTCTGAAAGCAGAAATTACATAGTGCCAACTATGGAAACTGAACCGAAGTCATCTCAAAGGTAGGCGTGTGTATTGCCTCTGATCCAGGAGTTTGGCTCGATCACTATATAGAACTTGCAAAGCAATGAATTTGATGCACACACCTCCCGAAAGTTCGTAGTTGCAAAATGTATAGCACATTTCAATATTCGTTTGTGACTCACTAAACTTTTTAATGAGAAATTTAAAAAGTTTTCAACCTACAGGGTGGTCACAAAAAAAAAAAAAAAAAAAAAAAAAAAAACTTTCCTCATATATGAATCCCTAGCGGCCTATCCGCTTAACCAACCAAAAGAACATTTCTGATATTATTATTTGAAGTTATACGATTTCAAACACAAGAGCTCTCACAGTTGCAGTAGCTGTGAAAAGAATTCGACGTTTTCGAATGGCAACACTCACTTTTTTCCTTCGCAAATTGATCACCGCGTTGAAACACCATAAATGGCGTTGGAATAATACGCGTAAGGCACAAAATGGCAGTGAAAAACATTTCCAAAGAAGAGCATTGTAAAGGTCCATTGACAACTGAGAGCGGGAGTGCATAAAAACACTTCGCATAATTCACAGAGATAAACAGCAGAATCATCAATCACAGAACCCCATATGCAAAGTATTGATAGTGGAAAATCTTTATTAAGCAGGGTTGGAAGATTGCTCCTTTAATCACGTTTTTTTTTTGTGTTGTCATTGGTCCTTTAAAAGGTTATTCTTTGCAAATGTTTTACACCGCCAATTTTATGTCATAAGTGTATCGCCATTTAGGATTTTTCTGTGCGTTGATCAATTTGCGTCGGAAAAGAAATGGGTGTTGCCATTCGAAAATTTCGAATATTTTTACAGTAACCGTAACTGGCAGCTTTATTGTTTGAAATCGTCACAATCTCGAGCATATAACTTCAAATAACAATATCAGAAATTTCTTTCGATTGATCGAACGAATAGGTCGCTAGGGGTTCATATACCGAGAAAGTTTTTTTTTTTTTACCCTCCTGTATGTTTCCAACAGTTTAAAAATATACATTGAAACCTTTTCTTACCTTAATTAAGCTTTAATTCATTTCAAATGTAATCTAGTATCAGGTCGCCAAATTGCGTTTTTTTTTCTAACATTTTTGCTAAAATATTGAATGCCAAAAGTCAAAATGGGAATAAAAAAAAAGGGGAGGGGGGGGGGTTAGGGATAGATCATTAATCTGGGATTTCCTGGTCTTCCTACATCTAAATTAATTACCATTCATTGAAAAATTTGAAATTTAGCATTTCGTCTTTTTTTGGATGCTGAATCTAAATATTGCACGTTATGGGTATACCATTGAACTTTTAAAAGTTTGATTTAATTTTAAAATGTAAGGACTCTTATGGCAAAAAAAAAACTATATGCAATTATTAAAAACTTTCCACGAACTGCAGCTGTTCTTTTCTTTTTTTATTTTATCAATTAAAATACAAGATATAGCCAAAGTTCGGATTTTTTTCTGTGTACTCTACAAAGGTATTTTGGCGTGTTTTTAATTAAGTCTATATTTCTTTGAAGATCATACCTTCTCAGAATTTCTTATAGGTTAATAAATATTACAAAAATGGTAACACATTTGTGAATCTTTCTTCAGAGACCTAGAAGAATTTTTATGGTTTAGTTTTACTTTAGGCAATTTCAAAAAAAAATTTAACAATATATTTTTCTAATAATATGCTGGGTCAAACCTAGCCTATTTACAGTTCCAATTTCGAATTATTTAGAATAACAAGTTTTCTTTCAATGTAATATTTAAATTTCTATTACCTTAAAAATTTAACCACATTAAAGAGAAGTTTTAGTCCGTTTTTAGTCATATGTGTCATATGGCTGTGCTAAAATGCTGATTCAAATTTTCGAGTTGTGTGTTAGTACTCTTTTGCCTTTTGAAAACTTTTCTTATATTTTAATTTAATTTCATCACAAACTTTAATCTCGGCACTAGGAAACGCAAAAACTTCTTATAATTATAGTTCTTAGTACAACGTATAAGATGTAAAGATGTTAAAAATTATAGCTATTTTTTAAATTAGAATTTCAACAAAGTACAGCTAGATTTTATTTCATTTACGACTACTTCATTTTTATATAATTGTCAGCAGCGAGGTACTACTACCCAAATCCAAGCATAGCCCTAGAATCAATAATGTACGAACTCATTGTCTTTTCATGGTCAATTCATGGGCTTTTTGTGGGTTGTGTGTGTATCTTTGATGATCTTTCGCTATTTTTGGGATGTTTGTAGTCAATATTGAGCAAGTAAAAAAGCATAAAAAATGGCTTTACTTCAAGAAAAACTACGAAATTCCATGATATAAAGCTGCTTAAATACATAATATGGTCTATAAAAGAATCTCACGTGTTTTAAGTTTTGCCTTGATTTGTAACTGTCTTAATCGATTTTTACCATATCTTTGAACTTAGGCCATTTGAAGAATCATTATTCCTTGGATTACTGATTGATAAAACAAACTCTTCAAATAAGAAACTCATAAAAAATAATATTTTAGGCAGTTAGTAAGAAGTTTAATGTGTAGGGGAGACTTGTGTACCTAGGGACACCATGTACCTATGGCCGCCCCACTTTCATTGAAAAATATTTAGTTCTATTTTTTTTTTTACTCATTTGGGTAAGTAGCAACACCCAATTACTCTTTTGGCAGTCATTTTGCAATCTTAGAGGAGAAGGCTGTGACAAGTTATAAGTTGAAAACGTTTTTATATGGTCTGCAGTAACATTTTGCAGCTCATGACTTTTATTATTATACAAAGTTAAGTCAAATACTTTTCTTTGAATTCTAGTAAATAATTTAGTTTGTAACATTAAGTACTAAATGAGATGTTTAAATAAGTCCTTTCTTCATGTGCATTTTTAGTAGAAGACATTTTATTTAAAATTACCAAGTCGTGTACCAAAGACCACATAGTTGCTTCTTGTGTTCAAATTGCTAAAACCAAAATCTGTTGGTGCTTCAAAGCGATAATGCATACAGCTCATTTTTTTTGGAATCAGTTTTTCAAGATATGAATATACTTGTAATTCACTAATAATTTGACACATTGCAATTTATAATAGTTATTATGTGATAAACCAATGACTGATAATTACTTTACATTGTTTCTTTTATAAAATTCATCTGTGTGTGTGTGTTTTTTCTATTCATTATGGACTGAAACCTCACTTAAAAAGAATGGTCTTAGGTACATCATCTACTGGTCCTAGGTAAAACGAGGTGTTGTACCTAGGGTCATTTGTGAAATTTCTTTAAAAACTTTATATTAAACAGAATATATTATTTTAAGTATTTATATTAATCCCAAAGGGAAGTAGTTACTATAACGATGTATGCATATCAGTGTAACATTTTTAAACGGCTTAGTGGCTCATTTTTTGTGCATAGAAAAAAAGCGGCCCTCGGTACACAGGTCTCCCTTACTTATGGAGAAAAAAACTACTAAAATTATAATATATATATATATATATATATATATATATATATATATATATATATATATATATATATATATATATATATATTTTTTTTTTTTTTTTTTTTTTAAATACTATATGCTGGAATGGATTTATTACACTATCAGTTTTGATTCTTTTGGGTGTTCTCTAAATGTTTTCATAAAAAAATAAAACAAGATAATGGGATTTTTATTTATGTTTCTATTATGTTAATAATAAACCTAAACTAATCAAAGAATCATATTTATTTACAACTTACGTCATCTTTTAAAAACGCATAATAATTTCAAAGGTTTCTATAAAGTTAAAGATGATGCCTTGACGCCTTTATGGATAATTTTTCTTTTGGGAGGCTGCTATGGTTTGCTGTTTACAGTGATGTCTTAATTCGTAAGTATCCCAAAGAAAATCGGACTCTTCTTACATATTTAAAAAAAGTTTTTCTGCAATAAATTTGTGAATGAGACTTAAAAATATTTCTTATAAACACTTATATAAGGAATTTTAATATATTCTAAATGTGTATTATTGATTGAAGTTGTTGATTCCCCCCCATTATTTTAACTCATAAAAATACTCACATAATCTCTTATGCTCTTTATGCCTTGCTTATCGGTCATTCAACCTTCTTTCTAGTGCTTAAGATAGCAAATGATTTTTTAGAATGACGTAGGGAAAGAGATTTTGTTCGACTAATTAGAATCAAACTCACGTCAAAAGGGTTAGTAATATGGCTGCTTATGTCAAGATGCAGCAAGGCATAGATACCAGATCGTCTTAATATTCATTGCTGTCAACAGATACGTTGATACGTTCATCTTGTCCTGTTTATGTTTGTTAAACATTGAGTGACACTATGTGTTGAACATATAGCATTTATTAATCGTCAATTCATTTCAAATTCCTATTCTCAGTTTACGTGAATTATTTTTCAAATGATTCTGTGGATAAAAAATCACAATCAATGCTTTAGAATCCTTTCTACTATTAACCAAACATTTTTATATCCACAGGATATAAAAATCCTATTAGGATTAGACCTATTAGGTTATGATATCTTTTGTTTTGGATGTTCAATTGTAGGTTATATGCCTACGATTGAACGTCCATAACCAAAAATTATCTTAATTTAAATTTTTATAATGCTAAATATGTGTGCTGTATATTTACAAAGTTAACATCGAGGTGCAAAAAGGAAAATATTTATAAGAGCAAAATACCTTGAATGCAACTTCTCATCAACTATTAAGAGGAGGGAGTTGGGTTATTTTTTAAACTCAGCACAATTTTTCTCAACAACTGTTAGTACAACTCTCCCATGTGCGAATTCTTTACAAAAATGTGACGAAATCTTTTTAAATATAAAAATAAACTTTTTTTTAGAAGTAATATTCCCCATTTTATAAAATTATTACTCCGCAATTATTGATAAACTCACTCTGAATATTTTTATTATTTAATTCAAACCGTTCAAAACACTATTTGAAAATTAATCAAACGAGAATTTGTCATTTCTTTTGCGAAATAGGTGAAAAGTTGATCATATTCAAAGTGACTGATTGATTTTGGCAAAAACCACCAGTCAATAAAAATAATACAATTACATACGAATTTGTAACTTAAGTAAATAATTTTCTGACCCAACTTTACTCAATCATTTGTCAGTCAAACGTATTCCCCCACCACCCTACCCCATATTCTAGAATAATTATTGCATTGCAGACGCGCTCCAGCTGTGAGCTGACCTTGACATGTTCCTTCATCAAAAACAATTACTAACAGCAGTCGTCTTATTGCGCTGACGTACACAATAGATACTTCGCTTGTTTCAGAGAATAAAAAATGCAATATCTTACGTTTACAATCGCTTGTAAAAAATGGTTTTCAATTAGAACAGAACTCAAAAGTCGTTATGCATCGAAATTATAATTAAAAAATTCAAAAAGTTGATCAAAATAGTATAATGAACTTAATTCTTTCTGTTTGCAGCTTTATAAAAGCAAAGATACGCCAGGAAACATTTTCTTTAAATTTCTGATTTGATCAATTAAACTTCTTCTATAAATAAAAAGGACATTTATAATTATAAACAACAATAATAATAAAGTTTATTATTATTATTGTTTTTGTTTATAATTATAAATGTCCGCTTTTGATTTATCAATCGATCCAATCGGAAATTTGATGGCACTACTTCTGGTCAATTTAAAATGCTTTATAATTTAACTCTAATAATCATTAATCAATATTTCTTTCACAGTTTTGATCGTGGAATTTTTTTTTTTTTTACTCTAATCAGTTGACAGTATATAAAAACGTCCTTCCTATTGCTTAGAGCTGATTTCGTTTAATAGAAATGAAAGTAGATGGCAGCACTATTAATATTAGTTTATCAAATTTCTTTTATTTTTAACATCAATGCCGATAATACCAATCGTCCAATCGTCCAAATCGATTTAGTCTCCAATGTCAATAATACAACAAATATAGTATTTCTTCACAGCAGACAGTACGCTATCATAATTCTATTATTTTAACTTGACTCTGAGCTCAAAGCAGACATTTTTTAGATAAAAGATACAAAACAAATGTAATGGTACACCGTGGTCTCAGGTGATGAAGGGATGGGGGGGGGGGGGGTACATTACCTCCACTCAGGGCCGTCACTAAGAATTTTGGTTGGGGGGGCGTAGACATCCTTTTGCCGACTGAAATCAAGGCATGTCCGGTGTAAATGTAGAAAATATAAATTAAGGTGCTAATAAATTGTTAACTAATTTTTATTAATGTAAAATTAACGTATAAATAATTTTTAATTAATATATGAATAATTCCTGCATAATTAATTATTAATTAATGTAAAACAAATTATTAATGCATTCTTTTTAATTAAGTGTGAATTGTTTTATTTAATGTGAAATCAGTTTGAATTATTTTTAAATACCGTCTAAACAATTTTTAATATTTTATGGCATTTTATTAATACGTACTTAAAATGTCAAATTTTAAGTAAATTCCCATCACATTATAGTTAAAGTTCCTTCAAATTCATTTAATTTTTCATTTCTTTTTAGTAAATTAACCCTTCCTCTCCAAACAAAGAAGATTATTTTTGGAAGCGTTTTTATTTGGAGGCAGGGTTGGGGAGACATTTATACCTTGCAGATAGATAGAATTTTCCGCCAGAATCTTAAACTAATTCAGTAAACTGAAAAGTACAAGTGCTTCATTTCGATACAAGTTGCATTGCAAAAGACAATTATTATTAAAAACGATTTGTTAATTATTTAATTTTTAAATACTTTTTAACACATTTTCCTAACTAAAAAAGAAAAGATTTTGATTTTTCTTGAAACGTGTATTAATAATAAAACTTAATTTTTTTGTAATAATTCAATCCAGGAACCTACTTCTTAAAAGTAGTTACTTCGAGTATATATTTTTATCAAAATTGCTGGATTTAATTTAATGATTTTTTTGTGGTTTTTCACTGATGTTGTATGGTTTTTCAGCAATAATTTCTGCAAATATTACTCGTTTTTTGAACTATAATCATTTGTTCAAGAAGGAAAGTATACTTGAAAATGCTAGTTTTTTTTTTCCTAAGCGGGATTAAAAATAAAATGGATTACTTTAGCATTAAACCAAACTATAATATTTATGTGCAAAAAGGTAAGTTATTTGCAACTAATTGAACTTCGAATTTAGTGACAAAATACTCTATAAAAAAAGCATGCCATAATTTTTAGCACAACATACCAAACTGTATAAGAAATAGTACGTGTGGGGTTTTTGGGAAAGGTGTGGGGAGGGGGAGAGGTATTCAAATCTACAATGTTAATCCGATCTTGAGGAAGAACAAGTTGCACATTTGATCTTCAAAGCAAGAGAAACATCACTGTCAACATGAAATTTCCAAAAATTTACCCCCATTTCCATTACCCACATGTAATGGTTATGATCCTAATTTGAAATTTATTGATCCAATTTGAAATATTTTTAAAGGTATTTAGACTAAAAATCCAGGATAGGTTGGTTGGTTGTGTTTCAAATTTATTAAGCGCAAGGGCAACACAAAGGCCAAATTGCGTCAGATATCGAGGATATGAGTGAAAGGATACTCACAATTTGCAATACACTGAACCTGGTTGTATTGGACAATGTCGGTCCACTGCTATTTGTGCACGGAGAACATTAAGAATTTTAGATAGTATTATAATAAACCTTTCAATACTTTTCCAAAGATTATTTTGTTAGAATAAATTCGATATTGCCTTCCAGTTTACAAGTGGCATGCATTATTTTGGGAATGCATTTTCAATATATGAAGTACAAGGTGGCCATAAAGAAACTTTATATGGGCCTCTAGCTTCCGTTCCGTTTAACAGATCGAGATGAGATTTCAACTATAGTTATTCAGAGGTATGAGCTCGAGATTCTGTGAATTTCAACAAATGGCGCTCACGGTTATGGTTATAGTTACATGCAGGAAATTTTCAAATGACAACGTCTACTATTTTCTGTCGCAAAATGCTCAGCGCATAAGGAAACCCTAAAGAGAGATGGAACGGTACGTGTATCACAAAAAACGGACGCATTATGCTCGCACAAAAAAAAAAAGCTCTGCGAACTGCCCACAAAAACGCGATTGAGGCGCACGGTGGAAATTTGCATTTGACAGAGGCCAAAGTTCACATGAGTGCCATCACAGGCAATTTAATCAGTTTTCCAAGCTGAATATTTGGTGAGCGGCCTCCATTGCTCCGATCGTGTTTTTGTTGGCAGATCTGTATTTTGTGCTTCCGTTTTTTGTGATACACGTACTATTCCAACGCTCTTTAGGGTTTTCGCAAGCGGTGATCATTTCTCGATTAGAAAAAGTAGGCGTTGCTATTCGTAACTATAACCAGGGTAATCGTGAGCGCCATTTTGCCGAAATTCACAGAATTCCGACCTCATATCTCTGAATAACTATACCTGAAATCTCATCTCGATCTGTTGAACGAGACTGCCTTTAAAGATCCATATATCGGCAAAGTTTCTTTATGACCATCCTGTACATAACATCATTTATGGAGTTCTACTTGACATTAATTGCAATAACTTTGTAAAATGCGGGTCAATTTTCGCATACAAAATTTTGGTGTTTTGAAATTTTGTATGAAACCTTTAACTCATATGATGTACATTACATATTTTATGTAAATGACGTTTAATGTGTATGTCCTGGTTTTTGAGGCGTTGTCCGACGTACCACAAATAAAAGTATATCATCTACTGTAACACATCAAAGTTATTTAATGTCAGTGAAGATATCAATGATGATATTATTTTAATGTTCCTGTCAAAAAGGATATACTTACTCCAATTCAAAATTGCGTCAACTGAGGCTGCATTGTGATCACAATTTTATAATACTAATGATGGTTTTAATTATTTGTACTTTTTCCATTCAATATGTTTTGAAACATCCGTCAGTAGGGATTTTTAAAAGAAGGGATAAAATTTCAGAAATTTGCCGACTACCAGCCTTTCTAAAAACTTATAAATATTACCATATGGTAATATTTGCTTTCGCAGTCCATCATTGTAGCCGGCAAAAAAGACACCGACTCCCCTATAATAGACTTCTATTGTAAAAATGTCGATTCGTCAAACTCGGGTCACGCTGCATTCAGATATTTTTAATTTTTTTTTTCCCCCCATTTAATTCGATTTTATTGTGGATCGACTTTAGAAAAAGAAAAATCTCGATAAAATTTTTGAAAATTTGCCGACTGTCCAACTTTCTAAAACTTTGGGGGGGGGGGGGGGCGAGTCGCCCCCTACGCCCCCCGTTCCCGTCGTCCCTGCCTCCACTTACCACCATCCCCTGAAAAGCTTCAGAAATTGTTAGGGAACAAATCTCAAACGAAACAAAAAATATTGAAAATGGTGGAAATGAAAAGTATAATGCAGTTATGGAGGACAAAGAGGATAAAAAACATAAGTTCAATGTGTATAAATTTGCATTTTTATTTTTAAGTCTTTTAAATATACACTCACTGCACTGCCAATAGTTAAGCTGAAAAAAAGTGTTTAGAACTTTCGTATGATTATTTTTCAAAACATACGTGTTTCTATAGCATCCAGAAGACGAATGGCAAATAGTGAGCACTGGCATTCTGTGGGGCGTCTTGAAGTAGAGCAATCAATCACAGCTCGGGTACCACGAGTTTGCATTCCTGAATGAGTCCAACTCAGACTAGCACGATTAAAGTGGTGTCGGCAACATGTGAATTAAACTGTGCCTGATTGGGCTAACGTTATGTTTAAGGATAAGTCGAGATTTGCTCTGGGAACAGATGGCCTTAAAAAACATCCTCGTCTTTTCAAAACTTCTGAATTAGAGTTCAGATAGATTTAAATACTAAATAATATTTCTAATTACTAGATTATATTTCTAAAATTATCTTTAATCAGTGAATCAAATGATCATTACTTCCCATGGTTTCAGCAGCCAGTTCATATCATTGGAAAACTTCTACTTGTATTGCATTCATTACTGTTTCCGAATCTGGGATTTGGTGCTTCAACAGTGAAATCAAGCTCGCTTCTGAACTCTTCTTGGATTTCAGTTTTTTCTTCTTAACAGTATTTTTATTTTCTAGTGTTCAAAATTGCTACTTTTTAACGAGTCAGTTTGCACGTTTAATGGGGTATGCTCTCAAACAAACGAATATGGGCATGTAAAATAGATAATCTGAATTGAAGGACCTTTTCATCAATAATTTTCTGTGTTTATATCAAATTGTTAAAGTTTTTGGATGTTGCTCCTCATATATAACACTTTATGGTTTGTTTTATGTCAGTAACAACGTTGCACACTTAAGAATCAACCATGGTGAAAGATAATGTTTGTTTAACTTCATCACCTCCATCATCTTTTGTGTTTTTGAGTGAACTGATTTTTGTTTGGATGTAATCTACCTCGGCGTTTTGTTGTATCTATGGTCCTCTCAGTGAAATGCAATCTGATTGTTCGACCATACCGAGACGATGAGTTGCGGGGTTTTTACAAATTACTTTTTTCTCAGTTGTACTCCAAAGAAATTGTAAAGACACCAGAGAACTTTGAAAAATATTGACGTCTGACTCCTTAAAATTTTTAAGTGTTTGTTTGTATTTCGTTTGTTAGGATCTGTCAAAACCACATTTCGTTATAATTTCTAATGACTTTCTCTCGTTAAAATTTATTGTTTCTTCCGGCAGATGTGTAAGTATAAGTGTATTCGTGTGATCTAATGGATCCTGCATATTTATTCAGCCAAAGCATCTGCAACAATGTTCTCAGAGGAGAAGGGTAAAAATCATTTTTAACCAGTATTTTTTTCTTAGATATTTTTTAAACAATTCCTTCTCTTTATAAGTGAGCTCTCTTTCAATAAACCCTTTGATTCTCATTATAAGCTTAATTAAATTACTATCTTAACTTTCCTTACATGCTTTTCAGTGGTAAACCAAAAAAAAAAAAAAATCTAAAACAATTCAATATCTTTAAACTTTTTCTTCAAATTAGTTATATTACGATTTTATATTATGTTATACAAATACCATACTTAATTTTATTGTCAATTACCATAAATAATGATAAATAGGAAACAAAATTGAATTTTCTGCAACTACGTCAAAATGGCGTTATCTACGTCGACACTTGTAATATCCGTATCCGCAGAAATACGCAAAATATGTTTAAGGTATAAGAAACTAGAATATATGGTCTTTAAAATGGTATAAAACCACTGCTCAATAAGATTCAATAGTATAAAAAAAATACTCGTGAAATTAAAATATTGCAAGAAATAATCGAGTTTTGTGACTGAACAAAAGCTATATTTCTCATTAAATTTAGATAAGTTTTCATTTTAAGTGGTAAAATCTTTAATTATAGACATTAAGATGACGCATATATCGTGTTGAAATTAAAATTTAAACAAAAAGTTTACAATTCTGTTTGTTAATAGGTAATAGAAAAGAGAAATGCACACTTCGTGCAAACGTCAACTTTCGATTAATCGCTATGACATTTGGGACCTCAGATTAAAAAAAAAATTGATACAGGGTAAGGCTCTATACTTAATAAAGTATGTATGTGCAAAACCTCAAATATCTAGGTGGAATTTTGAAAAATCGAATTTTGGCCAGCTTTGAGAGGCAAATACCCCAGTATTAGGTTGTTTTTCAGATGAGAATGCGATGAATTGTGATTTACACAATTTTCTATTTTCATAATGTACGCTAATTGCCATAATTTGGCCTCCTAAGCTACCCCTCTCCCCCATCTTTCATTTTCTAATAAGCTATACTGAATCCGTGTTTGGGGAAAATATCTGATAATCGAAATCATTAAAAGTTGCTAAACTTCTTGCGAAATAAAGATAGCCTTATTTAAATATACGGGCACATAGGTCTCAAATTGTGATAAAAAACATGTGCTATAAGAAGACATATAAAAGTTTTCCTTTTTTAACATGTATTATAGTTTTACAAAGTCACATCGCACCGATGTCTCCTTCCTTACTCTTTCATATTTTATTTAGCCACACCAAGTGATTGCTTTATCATCTTTGCCCATGCTCGAAAAAACTCCAACTAACAAACATCACACCGCATATCAAGTAACAAAATGAAAGAAAATACATCTATAGGTTATTAGCAGTTTCCGCAAATACTCAAATAATATTAGGTAATTGAAACTACAAAGATAGCCTTTGGTCTTTTCCTAGCTGCAAATTCTAGTATTAAGTTGTTGTTCAAATTTTACACTATTCTAACATATAATAATTAAAAACACACATAATAACTAAATGTGGGCTGTAGGGGCTATATAGGGGGTATTGCGTAGACTGATGCCGTGAAGCAGTTAACCCCTGATAATTAAAAAAAAATCCCTAACAATTTCGTGATAAATAACGTCAATGTAATTAAATTATGTGAAATCAGTTGTCCCTAGAAATATAAATATATTAGGTTTAATGCATAACTATATATTAACGTAATAATAGAATTATACATTACAATAAAGGTGAATTTGTGTATAGTTAGAAGTTTCTGTTTAGGGAAGTAATTAATATTCTAGTATAAATTGCATTATATTATGTGTTTTCTTCAATATTTTATTTATCACTCTAATGCGTGAAATGTGCAAATAGTAAAAGGCATGGTCATTTTAAAGTATCAAATTCACAAGTAAAAGTTCAATATAACTTTAATAAATATATTTTATTGAAAAAAGTTTATACCGTACAAACAAATAATGCATTATTTAGTTTAAAAACAACAAAAAATGCCCATTACTTCTAGCACAAATAATAGGATTCTTTTATACTATCAAAACAATATTCTTTTTAAAATACTTAGCTAAATGACTTTTATAAATATCACAAATCATAGTAGGATTTTAATTTATATAGGATTTTTTTTTAAACAACAAATTAAATGCCCTTGACAAATATCACAAATAATATTTTTCCTATTATCTGGACATAGGCAAGTTATTTGTGAACAGCACCAAAACAATCATTTGAAAAGTCGTCATTACCAAATGATATACCCCGTTGAAATCCATCCTGAAACAAAGAGTACAAATTTTAAGTTTCTTAATTATTTTCTATTTTTCCTTTACAGTTATAAACCATGTCTTAATGAAAGGAAGTAGTTTTTTTAAGGAATTAAAAATGTAATTAATTTTTAATTTTTTAATTTAATTAATTTTTAAAGCAAGCTCTTTCAATTTTTTTTGAAACTGCAGAACAGTACTAAAAATATCGGAAATGACGTATGGTCGTAAATCATATCCAAATAAACAGACATATTTTTTTAATTAAGAAAACTCTACCACAATTGAAAAGCAAAATCTTTTAAGGTTCTTTGAACCTGTAGAACAGTGCTAAAAATACCGGAAGTAACCGCAAAATACACAAAATAACAAACACTGTCAGGTCAGACTAAATATAAGTAGGTAGCGATTCACTTGAGTGACGATGCA
The DNA here is from genome assembly GCA_963978545.1 of Linyphia triangularis. Lineage (NCBI taxonomy): Eukaryota > Metazoa > Arthropoda > Arachnida > Araneae > Linyphiidae > Linyphia > Linyphia triangularis. The sequence continues at coordinate 79,999,649 of OZ021721.1, read as the reverse complement.
TTTGTAAGAATGAGTATTCGTTTTAGAGGTTATATAAAAAATAATTAAATTAAAGGGAGAGTGGTGACGAAATTATTATTTTTATTATTTTAATACTTAAATCATACACTATTTCATTGCAAATAAAATTTTTAAATAAATATTAGTTTATTTAAAATGTCTTTATGAGCAGCTTCTTTTCCGTAGCTTTAACATTTTGAAAGATGCACAATTTTTCGTGAACTTTTAGTGTATATAGGGATGAATGAGACACTATATGAGGTCAATGATACAAGGAAAAACAAGAGCACAATAAATATAACGTTCAAATTAATTATTTTTAATGAAAAGGACACTAATTCTTAATCATGTCGAAACAGAATAACAAAATGAGAGAATATGGGTGTATTGGAATCTTCCGAAAAAAGTCTTCCTAATCAACAAAACAAATTCCTTAAATATTAATAAATAGATTCATTGATTAAGCAATTATTTAAGCAATTAAATAATTGAGGTCAGCTGTATCAGTTTGAGAATAATTATTTTACTCACTACAATGTCGGACTGAAGAATGAAAAACGTCTCTATAATTTCCTTTTAAAAAGAACATGCATATGGTTTTTTTTGGGTTTTTTTTTTCATGCTAACTCATTCTGTGCATATATCTATTGTAATAAATCCCATGCTAACTTGTTTGCTATATGGTAATTAAATCATACATATACAGAAACAGTATGAATTTACTATTAAGGAATGGTCATTTCATTTAGTTTTCAAAAAATATCGAGAAATAAAAGTATTAGCCTTTACAATATAATCATACAATAAGGAAGTTATTTCTGTAAAATATCTTTAAATTTTATGTTTAATCAAAAGAAGACAATTTAATTTGTATCACTAGCAATGGGTTTCCTATAATCAAATTAAGATTTCTTACAGTATTTTTACTTATTAATTTCGTAATAGTCAGTGCTAAAGAGCTCATAGAAGAAAAAGATTATGTTTTTAAGCGGCATCCAAGTCTCTAATGATACGTTTTTCATACAACATTTTCTCTAGTATATTTCTTTCTATTTATTTTTCTAGCATATTTCTACAGAATGATGCTTCTTATGATTCTGTTTTCTAAAACCTTTCCTGTTTTGTGCATCACGATGCTCTTATACGCTTGCGAAATGTTTCATTTTACATGTGAATGGTCATGTTGTTTTCAACTGGTTTGAAGTTTTTTGCTAGTTTTCTTTACCATGATCATAATCCGTGTTTGAAATAACAGATAAATAACTTACTCTCATTTCTAGAAGTTTATCAGTTCCAAAGGAAGACTCGAATTCAAAGTGATGAGGCTGAACTGATGTGAATTGATCCATTCCAAAAGGATCAATAGTACCTATTATAAAGTATCATTATAAATTAATTGTTTCTAAAAGCTAAAATTTATAAGACATATATTATAACCTCCATTTAATAAGAAACTGAACTCAAGTTTCATAAAATTATTTCGGACACTGAAGATATATAAATTGCATAGTTTTATAGAAAATGTATAACATTAATTTGGTAAGCTTAAACAAAGGAAATATATATTTAAAAAAATATTGACTAATCTGTCGACCTTAAAAATAAAAATAGCTTTTAATTTAACGCATCGTTCATTAATTGTGTCCAGGTATGCACATTAAGAAATCAGATTTTGTGATAATCAGATTTAAAATAAACTTTGGTCTAAAAGGTTGACTCGCGAAAAATTTGGTTTTAAGATTACGACGCATTTAATTTGATGTACACGCAGCCAAATCCCAAAATTTTACTCTTTCACAAATTATCTGTAAAAAAGTACGACGGAATAATAACCGGAATAATCAATACCGAAATGTATATTGTGGGTTCGGTCAACATGAGTTGGCTACCTAGTTAATTGACCAGTCAAAGCAGGAACTATGTACCAATTATTGTTCATTGTCGATTTAGCCGAAAAATCGTCAAAATCGCTATCTAAACTTCAGTCTTTCGTTATATCTTATACCCATAATACTCCTCTCCCCCTTCAATGGACTACTTAATCCACTTGAACTCTTCCAAGATAAGATCTCGTAAGTGTAATGGAGAAGAGTTCAGGAAGTAGTTTGAATATCCAGACTTCACTATCATATCATAGCAGATAATGTACGGATGCAGACAATAGGAAACGTGAAAAAATTTTATAACCTCGGAGGTAATAATTCTACGATGAATGTAATCATGTATATAAAGAAAATTGGAATCACCCTATTCAACTTATTTTAAGTACATTGTTCATATCTTAGGCCATCGTGCAAAATTATATTACTTTTGATATTATATTAAAGCATAGGAAATCGTTTTTGGTTATATGGATATTCTACACGTGCCCTTTTAGCTTATGTCTCAAATATACACTTCATAATAAAAAAAAAACTAAATAACTACCACCAAACTTAATTTCAAAGCTTTCAACCTCACAACGTGCGTGATGATTTAAAATGTGTAGAGTTAATAGTTAACATAGTATGCTTGCGCGCGCGTTCCCCTCCTACTGTTAAATGTAATAGTATGTGGTTCAAAAGAAGTTGTTATGATTAATTAAGAAGTAAATATTTAGTAGTGGCATAGAGGGGAGAGCTACAGAATAATTGTTTATAATTGATTAAAGATACTGATGAGTACGTACGATTCATATTACAGATATTTTCCAGATCTTTGATATCTTCTAAATAATCATGATGTTCTTCTACTTTGGGCTGCTCGTTGAATTCCAATAAGTTCTAAAATGCAATGATTATTAAACTGAATTTTAAGAAGGTTTATCAAAAAATAAAATAAACATCTATATCAACGCCGAAAGGGAATTTTTAAAAATGTATTTCCAAATTTAACTATTGAAACACTTTGATACGGCAAAAAGGGTCAAAAGTAAATAAAAAGGCGCAATGTCATACCACCTAGAACTGTGGCTTACACTCCAAAATCGCATAACTACAGATTGACGAACTCCATAAGTCACATTTTGAAGTAATTGAAATTTGAGTTGTTTTAAGGTTTTTTTTTTTTTTTCTGGAGTATTTTCGTACTTTAAAAAACTAAAACATCAAAACAAAATTTATTATGCACCACAGCCAGAGATCTATTCAGGTAGAATATTTCAGAGATGAACAATAAGATTTCAAAAGGGAAATGTCTTTTTCGGAAGGAAATCTGATGGGTTTTTATCGTATCTGCATTAGCATCTTGTATGAGAGAAAACGCGAGAACTCCGTACTGGTGAAAATATGAAGAAACGAAGTAATTTGTCTCAATGCTAACTTTCTAGTAGGTTCTGAAAACAGAGCCCGTTAGCATTGCTGCTTACCAGAACCAGAAGTTTTGTGAAATACGGTGAATTTTTCATGCATCTTTACACGGCCATATCTACCTTATTCTATTTGGAGAGGCAAACCAGGGAACCAAACCCAAGTCATCTCGGTGTCACTGATGGTACCGTGGTGCGACAAGATGATATATTGTGAAATTAAAAATATCACATACTTGAAATTTAATAAATTATTAAAAATAATTTAAGAAATTATCGTAAAAATCGGGATTGCTAATCTAAACAATGTTAAAGAGCTACCAGATTTTTGTTGTTTTTTCCACAATTCCTGTTGGATGATGGGGGAGGACCAAGAGGAGGAGGGCACACACCAATCTTACTATTGTTGGGGCTTAATACCTAGACAAATAAAATACAATACAATTGATGTAATACTAATATAGGATTAAGTATTAAAAAAATAACACTACTTTTTTGCATTTAAATTCATAAACTTGAGTACTCCAAGTACTAAATATTCCAAATAATGTAATAGTGTTAATAATATAAAGTATACTGTTTATGTTTTGTATAAAACTATTAACTGAAGTATTTATGGAATACAAAACATAAGCTTGACATTAGATGGAAAATATGTTACAATGAATTATTGCAATAATTAAATTTTTACTATTTATGTTTTACTAGTTTAGTAGGTAACAACTTCAATCTGAATATCATATTTTAATTTTGATTCAAGAATTTTAGAGTATTAAGAAAATAAAATGTTATACATGGGATCACGCACTATTAGTCATCTAACAATAAGGAGATAAATTTATCATTCGGAGCCAATGAAAAAAAAAACACCATAAAATTAAATTTTAATTTAGAAATAAAGCAAAATCTAAATTATAAAACTTTCACATTTTGATTCTATCAGTTTAAATGAAGAATCAGTTTTCAGTTATTTTTACTAAGTGTTAAATGTTGAGATGAAAACTTTTGAAACATCACTTTTAAAGTTTTTAATAAATCTCAAAATGATATCTGCTTACTTCACTCTTACTACGTGATGTAGATGTCTTACGTCCCTTTTGCTTTTCCAATATGTTTAACTCTTCAGACAGTTTCCTGTTTTCTATTTCTAACTCTTTCACCTGCAAAAAAAGCAAAACATTCACGATACACTGACGAGATAAGAGAAGCAGATGGACCAAAATCATAACAACAGGTCTTACTTTTTTTCTCAAATCCAACATCCTTTGTTGAATCTCGGCTTCTTTGCCGGATGTCTCAAGGAAGTGACGGTAGGCTAAATCAAAGGCTTGACCAATGGTCATAGTTATTTCCTCGGCCTAAAATTTTAAGCAAAATTCTTTGTCGAAGTGGTTATGCATTTTACTAGATTTAATTAAGATTTTACACACTCATCCTTTTATTTTTATACAGAACAAAATAGCATTCAGAGCAGTGCTGGATTGTTATAAACGCAGATCTCTCAAATCCTTACAGAATAAAAAAAAATCATAATTAATTCTTAAAATCCTCCAGTGGTCTATTGATCGCATATCCAAGTTGAATTTATTGAAGAGCTACGTGGGATAAAGAGGGTAGGTGATATTTAAATGGAATTCTTACAATTAATAAGGTGGTATGAGTTAAGCTAACTTCGAACACTCACCCTGGATTTCTACACGTTCAATAATAACGACAGATATTTTGATTGATGAAGGAAGAATGTTACCTAAAAAACCCACAGAAGTAAAAAACTGTAAGAGCTAATATCTCAACATTTACTTCTTAATACATACCTCCCTTTGTCCATTTAGCACTTCAATTAAAAATGAGTTTGCTCATATTAACACTCTGAATCTTAGGTTTTGAAGTTGATAAATTGAGTGTCATCTCTTAAAGAGGAAAAGAATAAATAGATCTAAGAAATTTTGATGCATCGAAAAATGTCGACATGATGTTTAAAATATAATTTAAAATAATATATGCATTCATATATGTATTAAATAATATACAATTCACCAATTAAATAAAAAAAAAAATTTAAAAAATCGAAGTGTTGCATTAATAAAATGCTTCGTGTTGACGTAGAAGGTTCTTTTAAGAATGAATGAGATGAAAACATACCAATTTTTCACTTGCAAATACAAAACTACTGTGATTATTTGAGTTTTCCTCTTTTGCTATGAAACAGAAAAGTTTCCTGTCTGATTTATCATCCGCACAGTAAGATATCTGATGAAGTGGATATCGGTACATTGTCACCTAAAAAATAGTATATTAAGGTTTCTGTTGAAAATTGTATCACTTGGTGGTGCAAAATAAACAAAATAACTTAAATATGATTTACTACAATCACTCAATAAAAGGCGTTGCTTATGGTTCAATATAAAAGGTGACTTAACTTTTCTCCCTGTTATGGAGACACTAAAAGACACTCAAGAGTAATAATTACTAATATCAGTTATTACTCTTACTAATTATTGGATCATCACCATATTTAGGAGAAAAACACTTTTTTTATTCTGCAATATTAGTTCAAAATAAAATTATCCAAGCTTTAAACAATTGGTTTCATTATGAAAAATATGATTAATAAATTATTAAAAATGTTACTAATAAATGGAATTAAAAATATTATTAATAAATGAAATTAAAAATATTGTTAATAAATGAAATTAAAATATTATTAATAAATGAAATACTATTATTAATCATGAAAAATTAAGAAACCAATTACTTTCATAATAGTTTTCATTTCATTATCATATTAAGCTCTAAAGCATTTATTCTTGTCCCACCTTTTTTGTTTTCCCGAAAATGGCAGATTTGATTATATTTGTCTACATGTATTAACTTGGGGCCTACAACACAGCTGTTCAAATATTGACCAAACATGTTCGTTCAATTGAAATAAAGAAAAAAGACACAAAGGCTGCCAGAGAATATGCTCGCTTATTCTATGTCATGCCATTTAAGAACAGGATTTATTGTGTTTGTACTTCCAAGTCAGTTTCCTTCTTTGCCAATTCAATTTTGTGCATGATGCATACCCGAAATAATAAAGGAGTACATTTACTATGGCTAATTTAAGCTTGTAGATTATTTCATAGTGCATGTTAGAATTTGGTACTTAACGTATATAGAAACTTACAAAATAATCTAAACAAAAGGCAATTTCGTTATAACTATATGAGATAATATACAGTAAAACCCCGTTAACGCGAAGTCAACGGGACCTCCGAAATTGTTCGCGTTAACTGAATTTCATGTTAAACGAATAAATTAATGATAAGTTTTGTGTACGGAGAACTGCCTTCACTTCTCGTTAACGGGGTTTGTAATAAGAAATCTCTCATCTGTTTTAAATATTTAAAACTTCTTGTTTAGCTCTACTAATGCCAAGGACATCATTTTTATACAGATTTATAAGGTTATGTGATCTTAGATGATGTTCAAAATCATTAATAAAAATTGATGATTCCCATTTTCCTAACTTTTAATGTTCTGATATATTACGAGATATATATCTCGTAATATATCTGAACATTATATATTTTGAGAAACAAAATATGCAATGGTAAAAGAAAATATAATTGTTCTCAAAATAATAAAATTATTAAATAATTATTAAAAATAATTATTGATAACTACCTTTATTAAAAGAACTGTTGCCGCTGTTTAAAAATTTTACAACCGCGTGTTTTCTCTCTCAGAGCGCAAAAAATATTTAATTTGAAAATATGAATATTTTCAAATTTGAAGTGAAATGTTTGGAAAAACTGCTGATAAGAAAAATAGAGAGTTGCGAACTTAGGTTTTTGAATTATTTTATGCCAAAATGAACTAATCATTTGGGGGGGGGGGGGGATCCTTCGTCCTATCCAAAGAAAACTAACCACAGTAAAAATATTTTTTTTTTGCGGCAATTTGGTATGTATCTCATTAAACGACTAACTTCGTCATTTTTTGATTTTCATTTAGTTTTGTAATTACTAAACATCTAAATTTTGAAAAATTCGTTTTTAAACTCGTGTGATTGATGCGTTCCCAAACAATACTTAACGATACAATAATAATTTTATAATCAAAGTATTTTATAATATTATTAAAGTTTTATTAACTGTTACAAATATTTGTTATAAGCAATCGAAAAAAAAATGCATTTTTAAAGTTCATAACACACGGCTGCAAAGTCATTTGCAAGGCAAATGACAGCAATTGGGTTAATAAACTATGACCGTAGTGAACTCGGAGTTTGACGAGCGTTAGCGAACAGAGGGAGGAGTCCCTTAATAAATTAAATAAGTATTAAAAATCAAGTAACTACTAAAAATTAAATACATACTAAAAATTAAATAAATACTAAAAATTAAATAAATGCTAAAAATTAAATAAATATTAAAATTAAATAAATATTAAAATTACATAAATATTAAAATTCAACTCCATATTATTCCTAAAAAATTTTCTTAAAGAATTGTAATAATTCACTTATTGCAAATTTCTAGAGATCTTATATATTTATGAGATACCATCCATATAAGTACAAGAAGTAACTAGATAGACTGCTAAAATAGCAAAGCATGGCCGAAAACGAGCCTGTAGAAACTTTTGAAGGATGAATCTCTAACTGCAAATTTTGAGTAGTTCGTAAACGATTTCTGATGTGCAAACAAAATAAGCCAAATAGGGCTCCAGTGTCCTGGGGGGTTACAGGCACCGATCTCATGTCCATAAAAATGTGGGTTCGGTCCTGCCCTCGCCGAATGTTGGTGTGAACGATAATGGGGGATGGTGCATATTAAATAGGTCTTGGTCTCCCTATCCCTACGTTGCTGTGATGGGGTGGGAGAGAGAATTGAGGGCGATAAGGTTTTGACTTCGTAATCTGATCGTTGTTTAAAATTATGAGGAGTACTTGATTGTGATAAGCACTTCATAGAAGCAAAAATAGACGGCCAGAACGTGCAAAAACTATACAAAGAAGCCAATTGAATTGCCGCCTTACTGTCTCCCATCTAAGTTGGCGTGATAGGTTGTCCTTGGTTACCAACAGATGTTAACTAGTTTGGTATATAGTTGTTAACATAGATCTCTATAGGGATTGCCTTTTTCGACTTTAAGTAAACATCCAAGCATATCCAGAAATTACCAAGGGCACTCATCTCTCAGATGAGTGATAATGGTTCACTACTATTCGGACTGTTATGAGAGATAACATTTCTAACTATCAGGCATAAATCAAATCGAGCACTACATTTTCATCCCTTAGAAATGAAAATAATTTTATTTTCAATACATTAAATGTCAACTCTAACGATTTAAAATTGAGTTCATTAAATGCAAATCAATGCAAATAGAGATTAAATAATATTTAGAGAGATATCGATATTAACTAACTTCTATTATTTGCCCCTGTGTAAAAAATTTAAACTTTGAACTATTTGGGTTAGTTCAGTTCTATTTGCAAGTCAAAATATTCACCTCATAAACGGTATCTTTTAGTTTTATTTTGTTTTAGGAATACCAAGGGCAATGCGATCTTACAGTGACATTTGGCGTAAATCATCATCGGCAACCCGTATTTTGCAATCACCCAACGATCTGGCAACGCCTGCATTTCCTCAGCTTTAAACAATCTATCCAGTTACTATCTAGTATGTATATCGGTGAGAGAAAGAAACTATGTAAAGATATATAACAGAAAATAATATCGTTCTCAAAAGAATATAAAATAGTCCATTTTTAGTTCAAATGTTGGTAAAATACATAAAAATACATATGAATAATAGGAAGTCTTTAGTCTTTTCACAAAAAGAAAAAGCAGAACTTTAATTTAATCCAACTGATTTACCATATATCCTAATCTTAACTACTTCCTATGTGTCAATCATTATACGCTTGGATGATTTACTAGTATTAAAATCCTTTGAGAAATGCTTAATACTTTTTTTTCTAAGTAAATTAAGCAGAACTCATACACAAGAAGAAATATCACTTTGCGTTTAGTACATTGAATCTTTATTTTTTATTTTAAACGATTCGGTGATTTACCATTGAAATCATTTGAAAAAGTCTCATTCTTTTTTTTTTTTTTAAGAAAACTAAACAAAACTTATATCATAAGAAAAAAAAGTTAAAATAAAAAAACAGTTTAAATACATCTCACTTTGCTTTTAATATTTTGAATTGACACACCATCAATCGAAATTGAAAGTTCAACTTTGGGAACCTTATTGCCTTCAGATAACTTCAGTTGATTACTAAACTGCAAAACAAAAATAAAAAAATTAAAAATAAATTTTATTTTATTGTTTAAAATTAGTTAAAGACAGACGAAGTATTCAAACAAAATGTTTTTAAAAGTTCAAATGTGCTCAGTATGAAAATCAGAAGATATATCAAATAACATCTCGTGAACAGTATTTTGGAAATTTTTTAAAAGCACGAGCATCTACTACACCATTTTGTTAAAGACACACACTCCTTACCCTCTCGTTATTTTCATTATGAAATTAACGAAATTTACTTATGTATGGCATGTTAGGACATCGCGTTGCATGTTCTCTTATAATATATATGTGTGTACTTGTATGAACATAATAAAAAAAAAATTAACCCATAAAAACAAAGTTTTTAGCATAAATACTTTATATGTATTGTCAAGTTCAATGTGTAATTGCAACTCATTAAAGAGATTTTAAGCTCAGATTGAGTATGCATAGTATATGACCACAACGAACAAAATATTAATTGCATGCTATTGATTAATTTCGTTTGCACCCAAAATTTTATAGAATGTATTGTCATCGACGACGTGTCTATTTTCCAAGTTTAGAATCGTTTGGATGAAGGGAAATCAGTTAATTAGTTCCCCAAAGATTTCGCCCTTCACAAGCAAACAAAATCAAAGTTTTTGCAATTAATTTCAAAATGATAATTTTAACTGTTTAACGAGTCTAATACTTTCTTATTCTCATCATCCACAACTCATTATACATACACTGATAATATAAATTACTAATTGTAGAACACTATTAAACTTTTGAATTTAACTTTTAAATAATATAATAATACAAGGTGCGGCTATTAATTTCCAGGACTATTTAAATAACTCCGGAAAATATTATGTGAATTACATATCCATTTAATAAGTTTCGAAACACTAGTCTCCATTTGCCTTAATACACTTCTGTGCTCGATTGTAAAAGTTTAGGAAAAATCTTTTAAAGTCTTTTTTCAGAATACTTTTCAGTTCTGACGTCAAGATTTCATTGATGTCTTCGTTAACCTCATACCTTGCTCATTCACAGGGCCTGATTTACCATTAGGCCTACTAGGCCCGGGCCTAGGGGCCCCCAAATTTTGAAAGTTTTCTGAAAATATTAAATATAATGGTCTTTTTATGGGAAGTACTGAACAAAAATAATAAAAAATTTTTAGTTACACATCTGCAAATTCCATATTTTTTATAGTCACAGAGAGTTAAGTTAGATAGATTAACCTAATAAAACCTAATTAAGCAAATCTTTCAGGTTCAGCCAATCATATACAACTTCTTCATATGTACACGGAGACAAGGGCTTTACGCCGCTGTTCTCCTTCTCTCGCCTCTTGTAAAAAGATATTCACCAAACAACCAACCATATACAACTTCTTATATTATGAAATGAAAGAGTCTTTGTGATTGGTTGGTTTGCAGGCTCTTCAGTGGACTTTTTTGGCCCTCCTTTTTGGTGAGATCGTGGAAACAGTGGAAAGGTTACTTTGTATTATTTACAATTATTGTTATAAAATTAAGTAATCTTTATTATTATATAATTTGTGGACCCTGTGGTAAAATGTAAGTTTAAAATACAGGAAAGTGTGCTTTAAAATCAGTGTTCATGGGGGGGGGTCTTGATTAATTCAAAAGTTTTGAGCAAATCAAGATCATACTAATTATAACAAAAAAATCGTGTGAAAGTAAACTATAAGTTTTAATTGTAAAAAGTTAGTCTTAACGAATGTAGCTTGATCTGGTAATATTGTGACGTAAGGAAATAAATACTTGCTATTGGGGCCCCTCTCTGAATGTTGGGCCTACAGTAAAAAAAAATTCTAAATCAGGCCCTGCTCATTCATCATGAATTTTTTCCACACGTCAAGACTATCATAGGGCAGTTTTACGCATCAGAAGTTCTTGCCCGACTTCGACAAAGAATTCGCATAACAAGAGCTCGTTTTCGACAGAAAGGTAGTTTGTTTCTTCTGCACGACAATGCTTGGTCGCACATTGCGTTCCTTGTGAAGTGGTAGTTGGCTCCACATGAGGTCATGGAGATTAATCATCCTCCATACTCTCCGGACGGACATAACACTCGCAGACTTTTTCCTGTTTCAGAAACTGAAAAATTTGCCAACGATAGCAAGGTTTGAGAACGTCGAAAACAGTAAGAAAACCGTGACGTCAGAATTAAAAAGCATTCCGGAAGTGGGCTTTTAAAAAATATTTCCGAAACTTTTATAGCCGAGCAAAGGAGTGCATTACGGTAAATGGAGATTACTTCGAAATATATTAAATGGATATGTAATTCATAGAGTATTTTCTGAAGTCCAGGAAATTAATAACCCAACCTTTTGTAATATAAATTATAATAAAGATGCCTATTAAAGATACTTAGAATAAAAGATGTATAAGTAATTTGCAATTTGAATCCATACTGTAATTACCGTTAATTTTGTAATACTTTCTTTTACGACTTCAATGCCTTTGGCGAGACTTGCTTCAGTTTTTCCTAGGAACTGAAATGACCGATAAATATTAATATAATATACGTCATGGCATCTAATGCGAAGTTAATACTATGTGGGTTCATTTGAATAACATATTTACCTTCACTTGATAGACCACATGACCGTTTCTCAAAGTTTCAGGCGAATGTAACCAGCGTTTTTTATCTAAACAATGATTTAAAGCATGCTTAAAATCTAATTAAATAAAAAAAATCATGTTAATCAAATTGTTAAGGGAAGGTTATAACGTTGAAGTCAATTTTCTTTTAATTTGCAATAAAAAGCCAATTGTGGTAAAAAAAAATGAAAAAAGTAATAACTTATTAACGTTATATGCGTGGTTCATCTCAGCTGTTACGAAAAAGGGTTTGGTTTTGTCAACATCGGTAAAATTGAATAAATTATTTGTTACGGTTGATTCATTAATACTAAGATTTTGTAATTGTTTTTGGCTGCAGTTACTTTATATGTGGTTAAAAATATCGATTTGGGAAGTTTGTGAGCGAAAACTTGTTCTTAAATAACTTAGATTTTGTCAAGTGTGAATACTCACACGCCGAGTTTTCTGTACTATTACTCGTGAGATTACTTGCAAATTAGAGTATTTGTCTTTCAACTGCATTTGAATAAGACGGAAGTTCACGACTAACTTTTATGCAGAGGTAAACGGTGCACTAAAATGGTATTTCAGCACCATAACAGTTTTTGTCGCTTTTAAAAATGATGCAGCAGCTCGGAAATTCTGTATTAAAAGTCTTTTTTCGGGTAAACAATCCAAAATATTAATATCTTTCACACATACTTTCCTCTTCCATTAGTAGAATAATGATATTCAAAAAGATATTTTATCACATAATATTGATTTTCAATAGATAGTTCGTATTCTTATTTTATGTTAATTTTATATTAAAAAAATATCATTGATTTCTAAGTTGACATATTTTTTCGTTAAACATTTTTCTTTTAAGCAAACTTAATTGTAATCAAAACTCCAAAAGTACATAAGGCTATTTGCTTTTTAAATACTTACTTGCTTTCTCTTTATGTTTGCCATTCAATGCCAATTTCGATAAAGACGACTGCTTGCTCATCTTAAATATAAACTAATGACTTACACTCAACTTCGAATTCCTATGAAAACAGTATAAAATGATAATAAGGAAAACAAAAATAAGAAGAAACAATATGAAATTTTCATTAACTATTTATATGAAAACTTATTTACTTGCATTGATTTTTTAAAAAAAAATACATAGTAAGCTACTCTTTTGTCAATAGTTTTTCTAAAAGAGGGATTGGCCGTCTGTCTCTGCCCACATAAACCTAATGCTTCATTCTTTTATCCACAGTATCTGTATTGAGATACAAACTTCTGTCAGAAGTTAAAGAGTCAAGCACATGATGAAATTTTCCCATAAGCCTAATGTTTCTTCTCTTAGACCACAATATCTGGCCCAAGTATGAATGTAAAACAGATGAATGAATAACAACAGCAATAAAAAGACAATTCCAAAATTAAAAAGGAAAAAGTCTGGATGTATTTTTTGTTACACTTCAAACAATTTTTTCAGCTCAATTATAAAAAACTTTTTTAAAAAATTGCAAAAAAACTCTAGTTATTTTAACTTCACATTTTTTAATGTGCTTTTATTATTATTATTATTATTATTATTATTATTATTATTATTATTATTATTATTATTATTATTATTATTATTATTATTATTATTATTATTATTATTATTATTATTATTATACATGATAAAATATTTCATCTATTTTAAAGCAATACTTCAACATGTATTGTGACCAAAAAATGAAACCCATATTAGGCTTATGGGTAAGTTTCTTCAAGTGGTTGACTCTTACATTATTGTGAGTTCATCAAAAATTAATAATTTATTAATTATTAATAAAAAATTAATAATTCATTCAATATACCTTAAAATTAATAAATTAATAATTAAGGTATACTGAATGAGTTAACTATAATCTTGGAAAATACATAATAACTGTTTGAAAGCCGGAACTGGCGGGAAAATGTATTCGGGTTTGAATGGTGAGAAGGTGAATGTCGAGTAGAAGAGAAAAAGAAGAAACATTTAGTTGGCGAAGAAGAGAAGGGATTTTTACACCGTATGGTGTTGTTGGGATTAGAGTGGGTTAGCTTTAAAAGAAGAGGTGTTTGAGAAGTAGATAAAAACTCTGAGATTTTGGAAACAACTCGTCTATTCGAATCATTAAGGGTCATTGCAATCAAGACACTTCTCCAATGTCATATTCCCAATAATATAAGTAATTGCGCAAAAGTAATACTTCTAAAATTATAAAAAGAATTACCAATGTATGTAAAAAAATAACTTATGTATTGTATTTTTGAAAAACATTTAAAAATGAACAACTTTAACTTTTAAGAAAATATCTCACATTGACCATTTAGCTAATTCAAGGAAGGTATATTCAATTTCAACATTTCCTTTTCACCAGTTCAGTTCGAAACTAATAGTAGTTTTTTTTTTTTTTTTTTAATTGCTTAAACAATATTTTGCCCAATGATAATTTCTAATTTGATAATTGATAACTCTTTGAAACACGAAGATATAGCTAGGTAGAGTGAAAAACGAATTGAATAAAGAAGTCTTACCGCAGGCTATCGCACGACCAGCGTGTTTCTTGCCTCAAGTTTAACTGCTGCAAACAGACCTAATTTCTGTACTCGCATCGCTGGCTAAACGGTACACGTCACGCCTCACGCTGTAAAGCGCTTCTTTTATTATACAAATCCCTGTCCGGTCACTGGACTTTTTTCCTCAAGTCTTGAAGAACAATACTCACTCAGTAGGCCATTTCACGGTTCACATTAGGGTTGGGAGAGTTGCTTCTGTGACTGGCTATTATCTTATTTGGGGGTGTAGCAGAATCGCATTGCGTGTTTTTATTTAAAATATCTTAAAAGCGTAAGAGTGGGTATGAAAACTTAAAAGATATACTCTATTTTTATGGATTTTGAAATGTTCGTTTGGTATTTCAATAATAATTTATTGAGCCTTTATAAACCTAATATTAGTTTGCAAACAAAACTTCTGAAAATGTTAGTGTTAATTAAGAATTAAAAGAGGAATTGCTCGATATTTACATATCAACTAAAATGCACAAATTTAAGATAAAATCAATTGCGACGGTTCAGGTTGACATTAAGGAAGCATTTTCGCCATGGTCATACTAGGGAGGCACGGGGCAGTTCTAGGTTACTAGGGTCATGGTTACTAGGGAGGCTCGTATATTTTTAAACTCTCCAGTGAATCCCTTCAGCGATATATTATGTTAATATTATAGTTCTTTTATAACCACTTTTGTGGCTTTTTTTTTTCACCAAAGCACCGCTAATGGATAAAACAATAAAAGGTGATTACACAAAACACACATTTTAACTCCCAAAGCAAAGCATCACATTTCAGAATAATATTTATTAATAAATTAGAAATTTTTCTTTTAAAAAGTAGTTGAATATTTATTTTATTTATATTGTTTTATTTATTAATATCATTCCAAACTCTAAACAAACTTAAACCTGATAATTGCAAACCTATTTTATAAATAAGTAAGTTTAAAAATATTTACTTAAAACTCGAGGTTTTTATAAATTCCGTCCAAAAACGTATCCGAAATATTTCTGCTTACAGGAGTATATCATTAACTATAATAATGAGTGGTTGCATAGAGCACCGTGCTTAGAACACTTTTTTTTCCCCTCCCCCCCTTCTCTTCCCCCTCCCCCCTTCTTTCCTTTTTTTTTTTTTTTGTCAGGGACACTTTTATGCCTAGAAGACTTTTAAATGAGACATTGAGGGCCAGAACGGACCATCCCACAAAGTTTATTTTTATAGTTGAAGGCTGCTTCCACCCCATTTTGTTAAAACCATGAATGCCAAATGTAGTTTATCTAATATCCAGCTTAGTTGCCATTACATAAACCACATTTGGCATGAATTGTTTTAACTAAACGTAGTAGAAACAGCCTTCAAATGGAAAAATAAGCATTGTGTGAGGGTCCGTTTTGGCGCTCAACGCCTCAACTCTGCTGTATAAATAAATACAAACGCTGTTGCAAGATATGGTGGCAAAGTTTTCTCTTACCATCGAAAACTCAAGTTTCAAAATTTAGATGAGTTAAATACCAGAGCTTTTGAAAATGGTAAATTTCATCCGAAGGAAGAAGCCATGAGCGTAGCCAGGGGATATATCCCCCCCCCCCCCACGCCCCAATATTTAGATTGTAGAAAAAGCAGCAGAAAATTAAAAATCCAAATAAAATTAACCAATCTCTCCCAAATTCTCATACTAAAATGTAGTGAAATTGTCCCCTTCTAAGTTGAGAACCCCTCTTTTTCGGTGAGACTTTCCAGAAATTGGAACTGAAAAACCTCTTCTCTTCTTTTTTCTTTTAGCGGAAAATTCCAATCCTTCCTACCAGTTGTCTTTTCCCCCTCTCTCTGTTGCCTTCAGGCTATTAGTGGTACAGTACGCAAAAAAAAGAACAAAAAAAAGAACGATGGCTATATCTTCGGTTCTAATTATCGTAGAATCTTACGGTTTGCACCAAAATGTTTTGCTTACGATTTTCTATATATCTGATGCAATTTTTTTTTCTTGAGGGACCGTTTACTAAGTAAAAGTAACGCTATCTTCGAAAATTTCAATACGAACCCTTATTTTTTATCATTTCATTCGATTCAGAACACATCATTTACCCTGAATACCAAATTTCAATGCATTATGTTGAAAAACACGTCACTTATGAGCGAAAATATTTCGACCATTTTTTGACCGATCTTCAGGGAGAATTTCCATAAAACGAAAGGTATTTTTAAGATTCTTCTTCACAGCGGGAGAAATCGAAAGGCAATCAATGTGGCGCGTTTCACGAAGATTAAAAAATACAAGTATTAGTCTAAAATTGCATAGAAACTACTTGGATTTATAGTGTCATGTTTAAGATTAATACAAAAATAGCAAGTAAACGAAAAAGTAACATAATTTATTTACAACATTAAAGATGTGCATTCTTCACAGGAAATAAATAAAATATCGAAAACTGTAATTGCAGAAATATAACGAATATTACTGACAATTAGAAAATTAATAAATATTAAATGTAGGCATTAGTAAACAGTATTTAGCAAAGCATGAATATTTTACAGAAATATTTCACTATAAACACAAATGTAACTAGATCGTTGAAATTATTTATAAAATGAAAAAGTCACATGATTCAGTAAAATTTTTAAAGGATAACTTATTGAAATTGCTTTAAAAATGTTGTTTTAAATAAATGGAATTTAAGAAAGCAAATTAAAAAAAAAAAATTGATAGTTTACAAAAAAATAATTAATAATTTAAAAAACTAAAAAAAAAACGCTTTAATAGAAAATCAAACTAAAAAGTAGAAAATAATCAATAGATTAAAAAACTAAGAAACACGCTTTAATAGAAAAGTGAACTAAAAAGTAGAAGATAATTTTAAATAAGTTTGAAATAAGATTAGAGTGATTAACAAGAAATATTTTATCGTACAAAAGCGTGGGGTGCATTTTAAGATATTTTCATAATGGCTCTACTTTTACCAATATCTGTCATTAAATATTTACAAAAATTGACATCAAGCACCCCACGCTTTTGTACGATAAAATAAATATTTATTATTAATCACTATTCTTATTTCAAACTTATTTAAAATTATCTTCTACTTTTTAGTTCACTTTCCTATTAAAGCGTGTTTCTTAGTTTTTAAACTATCGTTTCCTATTAAAGCGTGTTTCTTAGTTTTTAAACTATCGGTTATACGATAATTGAACGTTATGCGATTTTCCACACCTCTAGTTTACCTTGAATTAATCTTTGATAGTTTTCAAAAGTCGTCTACTATACGGTCCCTTAAAGTGAGCGTTTTTTACATTTTCTCTAAAAAATCGAGAACTAATAGTCAAAATGGAAAGAAAAAAATTATGGGGGGGTTTTAGACCATGGTAAATCTAATGAAAGCAAAAAAAATATATGTTTCTATTCAAAAAAAAAATTAATTGCTTTATTAATTAATAATTAATTATTAAAAAAGAAATTGATTCAAAATCTGATTGCTATTTATGTTTGGCCATTTACAAACTACCTTTTGAAAAAAAAAATTACTGAAATATATTAACTATTTAAGTATTTATGGCCAAAAACCCAACTTTTTTATTTAACATTAATTTATCATTTTCTTTTTATCATTTAAATTACAAACCATTCATTAGAAAATTACGAATTTTTGTATTTCGCATTCTTTTTTAATGCTGAATCCAAATATGGAATAATATTATGAGGTTGCTATTGAACTTTTTAAAGTTTGGTTCTGTTTTAATATGTAGACGACCTCTCATGATAAAAAAAAACTACATACAATTATTAAAAACCTTTCACGATTTACAACGGTCCTTTTGTTTGTTATTTCAACAATTAGAACAAAAGATATAGCCATCGTTCTGTTTTTTTGGGGGGTACTGTACAATACCGTTTCTGTCTGGGCTTGACACTTGGTACCATATTGACCTCTGACCTGAATAAAAAAGTTCCTGACCAGTATACAGTTGCATATTTTCCTGCAGAAAGTGCAGTACTGCGAGTTGCGTAATATGTTGCATTGCACTCTAGGCTTTGCTTTGAAAACTAACTATACTCTTAGTATTAAATAAGTACCAATTTTGTAATTTTAAAAAGAACACGACACTCTGTTAGTTAAATCCTTCATTAAAAAAATAATGATCCATTTAAAATATGCACCATCGATTAGTATTTGGTCAGCTCTGTTTAAATATTGTTTGTAAGTACTGGGAAAATAGTATTAAATATCAATTTTAAGTATTAGCTTATAAAAAAACGCAGAATTAATATTTGTTCAATATAAGAAATTATTTTATATACCTTTGTGGCTTCATTATTTTTCACAGCTCTTTTTTAAAGTATGCATGAACATTACTGTTGTACAACAGGTTTTGTAGCATTGTGTAAACTCGACATAGCTTTTGGTATCGACATTGTAAAATATATTGCATTCTTCACATGTGTTAAACTGTATCATACAATGCGTAAGAGATGTTTAACTAATTACATTTTAATTAGCTAATTATCAAACTAAATTAACTCAATTGTGATAATTTGATTTTATTTACGAATAAAATGCAATGATGATTGACACTTCTGTAATATCAGAAACTTCAATAAGTAGTCTAAATAGTCAGAAATTTGCACAGTAATTTTATTTTATAATGCACATTTTCTTTCGTATTTATGGTTGAAGTAAAAAAAAAAAGCAAAAGGAACAAAATAACAATTTATGATAGATGTCTGTAGATGAATTTGAACGTATTCTACTATTTTTTAGAAGTTCAAATATCTTTTAGATTTAGTTTTAATTAGCACGAAATAAAAATTAACTAATTTTATGATATACTCAATTATTTAATATTTGCGTTTCATTGTTGTTAAACCTTTTAGTCATTTTGATATGAACACATTTTGACCACTCCAATTTAATGAGCAACTGATTGGTCAAAGAAAAGTTTGCCCTGGGCCTCGCAAACTCTAATACCACACTGTGAATATGAATGAGAATATTTAATTATTTAGTTCTACCTATTCCTAATGCATATACCCTACTCATTTAAAAATCGGATAGTAAACGGTTGTAGTCGTCAACATTGTCTATTACAATTGCTACTGCGGAAAGGTCCTTCTAATCTTTAAAGCAATTTGTGGAGCAATTAATAGAATTTATACTTTTTATTTACTTAGAAATTATATATTGCTAAATAGTGCCGAAAATTTAATTGACCAATTAATTAATTGACTGTGTAATTAAGGGTATTTAATTTAAAAGTACTATACTCGAGTTTTATATATAGCATTATTACAAGCAGTTCATAAATATGGGTAAGCATTCCCTACCCCCTCCCTTTCCCGAAAAAAAATCCTGGCTATGCCCCTGGAAGAAGCATTGAGTAGTATAGTATAGCTTTTAAATTATCATTTGAATTGAAAATGAATTCATAACTATAATTTAATATTCCATTAAAAAATAAATTTTCAATTTTAAAAATCATTGTTTGAACTAAAACTTTAAGCCATCTTTTACCTTCTGAAATCACTCTACAACAATCTTGACAAAACTCATGCATAAGTGAACTACCTCATTGATTGCCCTCATCAGGAGATGAATTTTAAAAAGAAACTTATTTCAAACAAACTCGATAAAATAGAATGGGAATTTACTTTTCCCCCTTTCAAATGTAGCTATCAAGTCTGTCACAATAGTCTAAAATCTAGATGAATCATAGATTGTTTGTGCGTTATTAAACAGAAGAAAATTTATTAGAAATAAACTTTTAGAAATAAATTTTCAATTTACATTTAATTCTTAAAATTAAGTTTTTAATAAAATTCAAAATTTCAAAATACCTCTTTTTGAATCATTTTATATTTTTTTAAAAAAATTGCTAAGGACCAGCAAGTTTTTTTTAATGTCGTATTTGAGGACTTTTTTTAGTTTTTCATGTCAACATTTTCTATTTATGTCAGCTAATTAAAGATATTTCAATTTTAAGCAAAATTTAGTTTATAACATACCAATATAAAAACAAAAAATAGTCTATTTTTTTTAAGACTATAAACTGAAATTATTTTTTAAAACTACAGTTACTGTTCATAATCATAGATAAAAAAAATTGAGAGCGATAAATAATTTCTTTAACTTTCAAATTTCAACCGAAATATTTTCGATTTGATTATCACAAATTTACAATTATAAAGAGACCTTTGTAATAAGTGAAGGGGATTGGTCACTTAAAAGTTCTGATATCGGGGATGAGGGAATAAAAGTGAGAGAACTGCCCAATTTTAACGATATTGCTGCCAAAAACACTATTAGTAGAAAAGGCTAAAATTAGGGGAGGGGGGATTACGTTTTGTAGCACTTATCTCCATTAAATTTATTTTCAACATCAAATGAAACTAATATGTATTATAATATCATTTCAAATGAGACATAGGTGAGGGGGAGGGAACTGAAAAATGATGATATTGCTATCAAAAACGCTGTAAAAGTTGAATAATGTGTGTGGAAAAGAGGACTAGCCCAGCCTTCAATCAAGACAAAGGAATTTAAGTTGGATGAAGTTTAAACATTTTTCTTGAATGTTAAATCAAAATCTATACCCGTAAATGTAAAATGTAAGTTTTGTAAGCAATTTGGGATACTTTTTTCGAAGAACTTTAATGCATTAAGTGGGTAATGGTAAAATATTTGTGAAAAATCTAAATAAAAAATTCTGCTCCATGTGGATAGGGGATATTTGTTTTTAATTATTCTCATAGAATTTGTAAAGAAATATATCTATTTTGTAAAGTAGATTTTGAACATAATATAAAATTAAGTATGGAAGACCAAAAAAATCAAAATGAGAGTGACGCAATATAGGTAAATCTCAATATCAGAAATATATCTTTTTATCAGAAATAATCCAAATTACAAGTATTTCGAAAACCTAATTTATACCAGTCACATCATAAACATAAGAGTTTATTCGCAAAAATCTTTAAAAAGGGAATGCTCAAACGAATTGGAAGATAACCCGGAAGATTCTCATCAGATAAATCAACACGAGATTATCTGTCACGATCACTGCCATGTCTATACACTTTCAAAACAGACTGCAGAAGTCGGCCCATTCGAGGATCGATTACGAGACATTTTACATGCTAGCTGAGAATTCTGCCTTTTAGGCGAGAGTCTTAGGGCGAAGAGTCCAAGAGAAAAACAACCATGCCCATGGAAATTAATTTCATGATAAATGCAAACGAATATTTATCATAGAAAGGTGTATTAAAGTTATTCTTGTTGCTAATTTTATGTGAGCTGACGTTGTTTTGAACAAATAATAATAGTATACCGCCAAAGATGCCCTTTCGAGTAGTTCAATTTCATTAAAAGGAAATGGAAAAGAATAGTTTTTCCATTCAATTAAAACATTATCAACATTGTTCATTCTTGACCAACGGATATTCAAGAAAATTGCGAAATCTTAATTTAAAAAGTTTCAGCTGTGGTTTTCTAGTTACAATGGAAAACAAACTCATATGCATACGTAACGTAAGGATTTTTTTTCAGTAATTTTTCAAACAGCTACACGGTTTGTTTTCTTTCTTAAGGTCAGGAACATTTGCTTTATACGCTTCGTAATTCAGCGCTGACTTGATTACCGGTTCGGTTGATGACTAGTATAAGCAATTTAACCTGCAAAAAAAGAATGAGAATTGATTTTGTACGAATATCCGGGTTTTCAAGGAACTGTGAATCAAATAAAAAGCTAACACAATCGATCAAATAGAGTACATGTCACAGCAGAATAGGAATGTTACTTTTATTATTTTACAAGTTCAATGCACTATGTTTTATCAAAAAGATGAGAAATGTTAGTTTATGTGTTATTATAAGGTTACATAAATTTCAAACTAAATGGTTAAAAATATTTGTTTTTGTATTCGTATACACACCATACTGGACATAATGAGTGATAGTTGGAGCACAACTTGTAAATGAATACAAGTCAAACAATTTGTATTCAACATTTTACAAGCAATTTCACTGTTAAAAAACCTGGAATGCCAGAAAACAAATATATTTATACGATGTTTAAAATAGAGTATAATGCAGAATTCGCCAAAATGCATGAAATCTGCGTGAACACGCATTGAAAATCAATTTCACCCCATAAAATTAATCTCATGCGTGAATTCACGCATCGGCATATCATGGTTAAATTTTTTTTTTTTTGAATAATCCTTCTTTTTAGAAATTTGAGAAAATACTAGTCATATTTCGAAGGGCGGTGCTACCTCCCTGCAATTTTTCTTTGAAAATTGTGTCCTTTCCTGCTAAATTTTCGTTTATTTTCAAATACTGCAATGCAATGGGCAGATCATCCCCACCGAAATCGCATTTTATGAATATGCATTCATGTTCAAACGTGCCTGGCACATACCAGTGACTGACCGAAATCATTGAACGGTTGCTAATACCACGTGCATCACTATTAGGGAGATTGTAAGAGGCCGCTCCACGATTTCCAAGTGCTAGTTAGAAGGAATGGCCATTTCGCACGTTTCTTGATAAAGAGTATTTTGCTGGCTTTTTACCAGGTCTTCTAGCTCAAAATTGAGAAGAAGGTATTGGAATTTTTTTTTGTCGGAGACTGGTTCAGAAAAGTTCAGATCATTTCGCCGGCGATTTTTCGAGTTTTTCGGAATATCGTAAATTATTGTCAAGTTTTACTTCGTCTTCATTTTCCCGATAGTTTTTGCAAGATACCAACGTGGTGTCACCGGACGGCATAATGCTAATTGTTAGTTTAAGGTTTATAACCATCAAGTGCTTTTAGTAAACATTTAAAAAGTATATTTTCCACTCGTATTTTCGAAATTACGATCGTGCCTCACTGTTATTGTTGGAGTCATTAATTTTCTTAAAGAAACCTTTTCTTGTTTTTGTTTTTAAAAATTTAGTTTGAAAAACACCCTTTGGAACTGTTTGACTGGCGAACACTTTTATAATGGTACATGGCACACTTTATGAATTTAAATTTAAGACAAATTTCATGGGCTTGTTAAACATTAACTGTCATCGGTTGAAACTTCCCCTTCAAGGTTTTTCAAAATTTGACCAACACATAAAAAAAAATTCTCTGTTTCAAAAATATGTATATATATTTTTTTTTAACTTTTCAAAAACGCTACTATATCGGTATGTGTTTATTTGTAAACTACCACTTAATCAAATTACATTTAAAACTGGTTTTCTTGCGTTACCCAACTTCTAAGGTTTCAAAATGAGGAAGTGATTTTATGAGTTCCTGTCTGCTGTTAATGGTATATGAAATATTAAAACTAGCGTTACTCTTTTGAATTTGATGGTTGGATTGTAGTTTTTGATACTATTGATACAGAAGACACGGCGTAGATGCTGAATAAATTTGACATTCGTTGTGATTATAGGCGTTAATATTTTAAAAATATTGGGATGGGGACAAAAGGTGTGTGAGACGTTCGAGGGGAGGGGGGTTAATGTGTCAAATAAGTAGGAGAAATACTTGACACTTGCGACGATAGGCATATTTACCAAATTTACCAACAAAGACGTGGAGTGTTGAAATCGGATATAGGTGAGCAAAGGACTGGCTTGTAAAGTATGGGTGTCGATGGGAATCTGCGACTGTGTTGTATTTATATTCTAAAATAATAATATTTATATTCTTATGTCACTTATATTCATCAAACAGACCAAATAAATTCATTCTAGACAATCTGAAAAATTGACTTATTTAATATTAGCTGCGTGGCCACGCGTTGCGGAGATCCGTCATTGGTGTATAGGTCCCGGCTTTTAGCGCCTCTCGAACAGCCTCTCTTCGCTCGCTGAAAGGTTCACTTCAACGCAAAACCAAGCTCGCTTCGGTTGGAGAAAAGTTCATTGACACATAAGCAAAGACTCGCTTTGCACACTGAAAAATTCAATGCTACGCAAGCACTGGCTCACTTTTCTAGCTAAAATGTTCATTGCTGCGTAAGCATAGGCTCGCTTCGCTCTCTGAAAAATTAATTTCTGAACACGCATGAGTTCGCTTCACTTGATAAAAGATTAACTGCTAGGAAAACCCTTAATATTAGAACTCCACTCCCCCCCCCCCCCCTTTGTCCAGAAATGTTTCCCCGTTAATACAATAATATAATTCCTCACCCTCCGAGAGTATTTTAACATCGTGTTTGTGAAAAGCAAAATTAGAATGCAGAACTACTTATGTTGAAGTTTTTATAGCTGTACACCTATTAGAAGTCACTTTGTAAAAAAAAAAAAAAAAAAAAAAAAAAAAAAAAATGAATTAATTAAAAAAAAATTAATGAAAATTTTTAACATTCTGTTTGACAAAAGTGAAATTAGAAAGCCAAATTTATTTATGTTGAAAATTCCAGAGTTCCATTCCTATTAGAAGTCACTTTGCAAAGAAATTACTTATAAAAACTAGTTAAAATTTTAAAATTCTGTTTTCAAAAATTCAATTAGAAGGCCAAAATTATTTGTGTTGAAAATCTCAGAGCTGTACCTCTATTAAAACTCGCTTTGTAAAAAAATTAATTACAGAAAAAATTAAACGGAAATAAAAACTACATGGAAAAATAATTAGTTTAACTAGGTCAAATACACATTTATAAGTCACCGAAGCACGGGACATAGACTTGTCCCGTGAGTCGATGTTATAAGATGCATATTTGACCTACTTAAAATAATTATTTTTTCATGTAACTTTTGCATCAAACTAATACTATACAAAATAAAAACTTAACTACGAGATTCATTATAATTTTAAATTGAAATCTGTTTACGAGTAGAAATAATATAAGCCATAACAATTTTTTTTAATATAAATCCCTTATATGCATTGCCAATTTTTATATTCATTAACACAGTGCTGATTCAGTAAACAGCGTGTGCTTGGTACTTGCATCTAATTTAAAATATCAAAAACATTTCTATCAGCAAAATGTGGAGCAAACTACGATCAAAATTTATTTATTAAAAATGAACGTGAATTTTTGCACGATTACATCCAAATATATTTTACTCATTCTGATTAAAACAATTTATTTATTTATTTATTTATTTATTTATTTATTTATTTATTTATTTATTTATTTATTTATTTATTTATTTATTTATTTATTTATTTATTTATTTATTTATTTATTTATTTATTTATTTATTTATTTATTTATTTATTTATTTATTTATTTATTTATTTATTTATTTATTTATTTATTTATTTATTTATTTATTTATTTATTTATTTATTTATTTATTTATTTATTTATTTATTTATTTATTTATTAAAACAATTTTTGCAACAGGAAAGAGTTTCAACAATGATCATTTCAAATTCTTTCACTTACAGCGTAACTACGAAATGCAAAGTTGAATTGACTGGACTTCACTCCATAAGAAATTTATCCATTCCCATCCAATTATCTTTTATTTATTCTGATTAAAACAATTTTGGCAACAGGAAAGAGTTTCTTCAATGATCTACTAAATGCGATTTCAGCGCGATTTGATGACGGCACGTTGGTTTATTAATATTCCTTAAAAGCGACTATTTAGTGATAGCGACAGCCCTTAAAATTTGATAGAATGAATTCTCTACTTGCATACCTACCAAAACTTATTTTTCCTATTAATACTGATTTCTATGACACATATTTTCTAAGCGTCACTTTTTAAGTACATTTTTCTCTAGAAATAATAAATTTCCTATAAGCTTCAAGAAAATTTAAAACTTGTCTATTTTAATTCGGTTTCATTTAATAAATATTCAATTGAGTCTTATTTTAATACGACTGTAAATAAAGGAATAAAATCATAACATATTAGGTCTATGGATATGGATGAAATAATTTTTATATGTTTTGGTTTTGATTTACAAGTTATTTTTAATAGAGAAATACATTAGCAATAATTTAGTGCTTGATTGAAAACTCCTTCCTCAGAAATTTTCTGGTTTCACCCCGGCCTTCACTGAGATGTACACTACCACAATTCGATAAACAGCTTATTTAATTGCATGCGAGATAAAAAGAATATTTAAAAAAAATAGCTCTGTCAACGAATATGCAAATCTAAAAAAATTGTTTTACCTTTTATTGAGGAATACATTTATCAAATCAATGAAAAAATAACTTTTTATTATTTCCGAGAGCCAGGTATCTTTCTTGACTTAAAAAATAGTCGTATGGCTTTACAAAGTATTGGAAGGAGGCCTAAGCATTATTTTTTCTAAGTATTGAGAAGGCTCTTGTCCATGGCCCAATACAAGTATACGCTGACAGATTGTGTTTTAACATTAAGCCATAGAAAAGAAATGTATGCTGATGTACATCAGCAATCAGCATACATATATTTTTTATACAAACAGGACGCAAGCCCACATACTGTATTTCCTGCGTATACCCAAACATTAAGTGGGGACATACATTAAACCACACTTTTGACCAATTGAAAACAATTCCCTTGGGCTTAAGGCCCAGAGTTGAATATCTAATCTCATCCAATCCTGTTAAAATCAGTCATCCATATATCGACGGAACACGAAAAATACCTATTTCGAACTAACATAGATAAGAAAAAATCGAGAGAAACTACTTCTAATAAAATGTATAAAATGTCTACATCATCCAAACAACCACAAGAGTAATATCTTTAACATCAATGACAATGACTTATTCAATTCTGCTTCGATTGCAAATCATGACTAAGTACGTGTGTTTTTGTTAAATAAGAATTCAGTTTTACATTAGACGTAAGACCATCTTTAATTTAAAGATAATTTCCAAAAAGTCTGCCAAGTTTGCATATTGAATACAAAAATAGAAAAACAAAGAGCAAAGAAAAAACCCTCCTATCTATAATTTTTGTGTGATAAACAAGTTTTAAAACACTTAGGGTTTTTTTTTTTTTTGCCTTTGAAGTTCCACTTATTGCAACACCACTGACATACCCCTACGCACTGGCAACAATCAATATTTAATCAAAACTGAGCCTTCCACTTTTTCATACAGCTAGTTTAAATTTTCTATAGAGTTTAGGTCACGTTGATGCTCAAATAAAACATTTTACAATTCAACCTGTATTTTTGCTTTTTCAGTTTTCTGTTGTTCTCTTGCCCTTTAATTTATATAAAAGTGGAATAACAAATTCGCAAAAATTACAGATTAAAAAGAAGAAAAAATTAGTTTTATAACAGGAATTACGTTAGTGCAAAAGAATTAGAGACTATAATAACCATAGAATTTGTGAAGAGAAACATAACCAATCCTAGGATTTGATTCAAACAAATCTCTCTCTTTAATATCTTATTTTAGCATTTATATAATGTGTAAACTTTACTTTTAAACTTTTAATTTGGCAAGGTATTTTTAATGATAAAGAAGTTAACTTTACATGGCCACAGGACAAGGGCTTATACAGAGTTTTATTACGGAGGGGGCTGTGGCTGTTGAATAGCCTAGGTAAATTTTGTTGCTCTTACGCTATATTACAATATCATGGGATAACTTAACTTTGATTATACAGAATATTTTATAAAGAGGTAAAAAGTCTCAATAACATTAAGGCGACACAATGGTTGGCTTTGTGTGAATTTACGACAATAAATTAGAGTTGTCTACAATTATTCAGGATATTATTGTTAAATATGATTCAGGATAAATTATTTTTATTCAGAATAAATTATTTTTAAATATGATAGACAGAACAATCTAACAACGACTACGTATACACATTGAATATTTTCAAACTATAATTGAGGGACTAAAAAGCAAAGAGGTCTAAGTGACTTTTCTTAACTTTGGAGAAAATACACTATAAAGTTTCTTATTTACATTTAATTCTATGAAAACTAGTGATATCTTCATTTCAGATGTTAGTATTAGAACAACAAATAATTTCCATACAAATTTAATATAAATAAAAAACTTTAAAGTGTATTTTCTCAAAACTTAAAAAAAGTCACTTGGACCCCCTTTGCTTCTCATGCCCTCAATTTGCTTTGTTGTCTTACTTCGTTCTTGGCTTTTTGATCTCCATTTTTTGGATGAGAACATTTCTATTAAAAATGTTCAGTGCGGATTCGTCAAATCTTGATTGATTTCTTCCAAAGCCTGAGAACAGCACACGTTAAAACGTGAGGAGTCTATGAATAACGAAGGGGGCAATCACCCCCTCCGCCCCTCGTTGAATCCGCCAATGCCCCATTAGCAGTTATAGGGCGTCATAATTGAGGGAACACACTGCAAAACTAACACGATTTTGTCCATAAAAATCTCTAAAATTAAAAAAAAAAAAAAGAGGTAAATATAACACTCGATATGTATAAGTATTCGCTGCAAAAAGTCTTAAAAGAGGGGAGGGGGAAGACTTATAAATTTTCGTGCCTTTTCAGGAAATGCAACTATTGATCAGAAAATTGGCAATGAAAAATTGAAAACAATAATTTCTATAAGCAAAAGTAATTTTTTCAATAAAAAAAGATATTAATTTTTCCTCTCCACTGAGTTACTGTTCCTAGACCAGGAAATAATTCTTTCGACTTCTATATACTTCTATTCCATAAAATTGCATCTAGGTACAGTAGGCCATGCGCTATCCGATTATATTACTTATAATGTCGCATAACAACAAAGTCAGGAGCAAGAGTGGTTATCTCAAAAACTATGCTGTATACGAAAATAGTCAAGCGAAAACTTGTAAAGCAGCATTTTTATAGTATAAGGAAATACACCTTATTCACATAAATGTGCTGAATAGAACGCTCTCTACGCTTTTTTGTTCAGCAAAAAAACGTTGGTTGTTCACGTCATAAAACGTGACAGAAATTACCAATAAGTCGCCAAGAGACAGATACGTTGCCAAAATCTCAGGAAATCTCTATTATAGTTTATAACAGAATTGGTAAAACCGAAGTCGTTTAGTTTTTTAGTATAAAATATTTCTTTTCGTGCTAAAACGATTCTACTCTACTCCTCTAAGTTTTATAACTTAGAGAAGTAGAGCAGAATCGTAAAGTACTACTATAATAACTACTATTAATAACTACTAAATATTTTCATGTGTGATGATTCGAGATCGACCCGTTTATACCTGACTTTACCGCTAGTTATAACCGGAAGGTTATCGACCCACCCCAGGTTAGGGGTATACGAAGTCGAAACATGAGACGGCAACGAAAGCGACAGAATTGCCCGCCCACCTTGAGAGTAGCGAATGCCATCATCCCGCAGGGATCTAAGCAATCCGCCCCGCGCTGCCCCCCCAGTGACAGCCACTACAAAGTGACCCTCAGATAGGGGCATGGTCCGTTTTAGATGTCCGCAGGAGTTCGGGGAATAAGCAGAGCACCCAAATTTGCTAGGGAGACTGACCACCGCTCCCCCATCTCCTGCGAGGCTCAGGCGCCCCGGGATCGCCACCCCCGTACTCACCGAAGAGAGCCCCTGGGGGGTACCGCTAGTTATAAGCAGTCTCATCGAATAGCACCATCTCGATGTTATGCTGCGGATGGAGCAGGTCAGGGGCGGATTTAGATGTCAATCAAAGGGTGTGCAATTATGACCGTGAGTATTTACAGTGGCGGTGATAGATTGTCCACTTGGGGAGAGGCGGGGAGAGAGGTATCATCAATTAGTATGATACTACCAGGGTTCAATGAAAGATAAAAATTAGAGGGTTTGACCATCCTCTTTTGCCCCCATTTAACAAATTACCCTGAAAATGTAATAAAAAATTAAACTATAAATATTTAGTATTTTTTATTAAATAAAAAATATTTTAAAGCACAAAAAACATATCATGCAGATTAGGTGAAGTGTAAAAAGTTCAACAACCTTGAAAATTCAACTTTTTTATACAAGTTAATTTACCAATGTATTCAACATTATAAATCATTTAATGCAGAAAAAAGGCAGTAGAGCTTTTAAAAACTTTAGACAACACTGCAGGTACGTAAAACTCTATATTCATAAGGTTTTAATAATTTCCAAAGTTAAACAATGCTTTTCAACTCTGTTTGACATCACATTAGTAAATTAAAATATAAGTTACATAAACTTGAGACTATACACTTTAACTATACACTATAATATAGAGACCATACACTATAATATTGAGACCATACACTATAATATTGTAACGTAGTCACTGTCACCGGCGAGGTCCGAGCCTTTCGGGCCTTCGCGCAGCCGGATGCGCAAATGAGTGAATCCTGAAGAGAGGGCGTTGCTGACGTGAAGCACGGCTCGGTGGGGTGGTGGTAACGTGCGTTGGTGCGTTGGGCAGGAGATGTTATCGTGTTTTCATAGTTCAATCTAAATATCTATCGTTGTTTTTACTAATACGTGCTCTCAGTAATAAATACTTTCATCGCATCGAATCAGCATTTCGCCTGTATTTATTTCTAAGTGACAATATTGATCATTGCATTCAAATTTGATATGGTATTACTTACTGTTTCCATATTTTCCTTCATTTAAATGAAAATGGAGAGTTTGGCGATATTTTTGGCAATAATTGTTACATGGGACAAGAAGAGAAAAAAACACCCCTCCCCCCCTTGCCAAAATGGCGATGTTATTCAATAGACATTATACTGTCCTTTCTTGTGCTACAAACAGCAAAACTTTCGTGTGTACAGCAAAATATCAATCGTTGGTGGGCAATGCTCAAGGGTAGAGAGCTCTGTGTTAAAGACTTTCGTTTTTCAACTTTTTAAGCTTTTATCAGATTTCTACGGGAATTTCGGAGGTGGGAACAATTAAAACATCTTACTTAAGACGTATTAGATTCATGACTTCCCCCTTATGCGAATGTGAAATCTTAATCGTAGGTCCCATGGCTACCACTAACCCGCACACCAAATTCGAATATCGTACTTCAATTCGTTTAGGAGTCATGCTGACCGCGTACACATAGATATTTTATCGATTTTTTTTTACTGAATGCTATACACTTTCATTGCCCTATGTAAACATATGGGTAATTGAAAGTAAAAACGTGTTTGGCTATGATTCTCTATATTTTGAAAAGAAGTGCAAAACAACATGGATCTCACTTTAAACTGTTACGGATAAATAACTTTTTTATAATTTAAGAAAGTAATTTTGTTTGACATTGTAATTCGGTTTTTCAGATTTTGCATATGAAAGAGTGCAGATACAATGCTTATTCCAGTAAAATCAGTTTATTTTTTATAAGAAGGAAATATTTTATTATAATCTACTCAAATATTACGTTGATAGTTGCATACAATGTTGAATATCAGTGAGTACGACAAGTCCCTTTTTCGGATCATTCGGACAAAAATGAAATATTTAAACATTCTCTTGGAAAAAACAGATATCTAAACAAATATTGTTAATAAAATATTCCATTTTGTGAAATAAGAAGTAAATTTAAAAAAAAAAAAATCTCACCAAGGTTTAGTCACCTTAACACTACATATTGATGCACGAAGGCTGCTCTAACTAAATTAACATAGATTCGAACTTTATAGTAAAAAAAGTGAGTGTGTGTGTGGTTTTTTAATAAAAAAATTATTCGAATAGAAGATAGTTTTTATTATGGCTCTCTCAAGATTTTAGACTTGATCGCTGCTTCATATGTTTTTGGTTCTGCTTCTTGAGTTTCACCTTCCTTAGCTATTTGGAATGTTTCAATTGATCTTTCTGGAGCTTTTCTAACTCGATTTGATCTTCTGAACATATTGGTTTCTTCATCTGTTTCTTCTGTTTTCTCAACATCAAAATATGCTGAAGAATTGGTTTCAATCTCAAGTTCGAATTGACATGGGATTTCTTCAAACTAAGTTGTCTGGTATAGTTTCCCTTTGACTTTCAGACTCGAAATCGTCTACAAACTTCACATGTTTACTGATGGTAATCTTGTTGGTCTTTCTGTCTAACAATCTGTAGACTTTAGATCCCTCTTGAAAACCCACAAATGTCATAAATTTTGCTTTGTTGTCTAACTTTAATCTTTGTTCTTCTGGGATTAAGGTGTAAGCTTTGATGCCAAATATCTTGATTACCTCCAGACTTGGTTTTTCTCCATGCCATAACTCGTAGGGTGTAACTTCATGATGTTTTGTTGGCAGTCTGTTCTGTAGGAAGTTGACAGCCTGGATAGCTTCTCCCCAATATTTATTTTCAATATCTGATTCTAAAAGTAAACTTCTTGTTATTTCAATAGGGTATGTGTTCTTGAGTTCAGCAGTCCCATTCTGCTGAGGTGTATATGGTGCCGAGGTTTGTCTCTGTATTCGCTCATCAATAAAGATTTTATCCACTTCAGCATTCATGTATTCACCACCCCTGTCTGATCTTACGCACTTTGGTGTTTTCCCGAACATAGTCTGAGCCTCTGTTTCACATAATGAATTATATTTCTTGAAACTTCCAACTTATTCTTCAACAAATAAACTTTGCTATATCTGCTAAAATCATCGATATGTGTAAGTATATATTTGTTTCCACTTGGTGTTGGGTTGCAAGTATATATTTGTTTCCACTCGGTCCGCAAACGTCCGAATGAACCATCTGAAACAATTCTGAGGTTTCTGTTGTCGATTTCTTTGGAAACGATGTTTTCGTAATTTTCCCTTTAATGTAGATCTCGCCTACATCAATGTGTTAGCAAGGCTTTATATTAATCCAGTGGCTAAATATTTATTCGCCACTTTCTTTATGGCTTGAATATCACTACGGCCTAATCTTTTGTGCCATTCATGTATGCAGAAAGAATTGCAATCAGTTGCACTTAATGGCTTTTGTGTGTTTAATACATACAAACTGTTTTTAGTATTTGCTACATCAATCGATTTTTTTTTTAACTTTATAGTACACTGTTCATTGCTAAAGTCAATTTTAAATCCTAAGTCTCTTTTAAACTAGTCTCTTGATAGATAATAAATTTTAATGAAATTGCGGCACATAAAGGACAACCTGAACTTTTATTTTACTTACTTGGTTCTGGTCATTTTCATAAAATATCCAGCTTTCACCCTTTCCATTGGTCACTCTGATTTGTCCATCTGCAAGGTAGACTTTATCTTGAAAGGTTTCATCAAGTTCTGTAAAGAAATCAAAGTTGCAAGTTATGTGAGAAGTAGCACCAGAGTCTATATACCACGTAAAAGTTTCTGTTTCACCTAAGATAAAACAAATATGTTCTTCATTGCTGATTATAATTTCTGAACTGTTATCTAATAGAGTTACTTTCATAGCTGTATGTTGATTTTCTAGCTGATGTGTTCCTTTCCATTGTAACCATTCTTTATACTTTCGACATTCTACCTTGTCGTGTACTGGCTTCTTACAGAAAAAACAGCTTGTTTTTTTGTATACTTCTGAACAGTAGAATTGACCTTTAATACCTTTTCTTGGCTTTGCTGGCTTCCTACTGTTCTGTTCTTCTGTTTTCTTCTATCAACTTATTTTTAACCAGTTTTTGTGTCAAATCTGCTTCCGGTCTGGTCTCCAAAGCTGCAATGTTGCATAGCTGTCAGGGAGGCTGCTCAACAATAATGCCGCAGTTAGATGTTCCGCCAAATTTTCTCCCAATGCAGTCAGTTGATTAATCAGATCAGTCATAGTGTTGATATATTCTTCCATATCACTATGTTCATCCAGTTTCAAACTACACAGGCGTTTCAGCAAGTTGATTTTGTTTGACAAAGTTGATTTTTGATGATAGTTGAGAAAATAATTCCACATAGCATTGGCTCTATTGTGTTTCTTCACATGACACAGTTGTGTTATCTTCTACTAGAAAGTCAGATGGTAGCAAGAGCATTTTCATTCTTTGTAATCCAATCTTCATTTGTATCTGCAGGTTTCTGATTTTCTACAATATTCCAGAGTCCTTTTTTAATCAATAAAAGTTCCACTTTTTACTTCCAAATTTGGTAGTTTGAATTATTCAGTTTTGTAATTGATATTCGAGCTCCTTCTGCCATTTTGTCTTCAGCTTAATTTGAATCGAAAGTTCTGCTTTCGTAATCAATCGCAAATTCCTTAAAAATATTTCAAAATTGCACTCAGTATCATAATCTGTTGGACTTGTAATAACTCAGTAATAATTTAAGATGAAAACGGTTCTATATTTTGAAGATTAAGGAAGATGGAATTATGATACAAACATGGCATTTTTGTTTACAAGTTTAAGAACAGATGAACAAAGTTGAGTTGTACGATACCTGTAAGATAGAATAATAGGTAATGGCTTAACAATAGAGTAACATGAAATATTGAATTAAAATATTCTAACAAAATTAGGAAAATGTACTCAAAGCCCATCTTAAACTGTCAACACACAAATCCTCAAATTAAAAAAAAAAAAAAAGAGCAGGTTTTTCAAACAAACAAGTTTACATTATCTGAAAATTGGTTTGTTTAACTTTCTGCATTTTATTCATACAAGTTACAGAAGGTAAGGTTGTAGTAATAATGATAATGATAATGATAATGTTGATGATAATAATAATAATAATAATAATAATAATAATAATAATAATAATAATAATAATAATAATAATAATAATAATAATAATAATAATAATAATAATAATAATAATAGTAATAATAATAATAATAATAATAATAATAATAATAATAATAATAATAATAATAATAATAATAATAATAATGTTCATATAACCATAGACCTGCTTTTTTATAGCATCTCAAATCGGTTACATATTGTTTCTCATATTACCATCAAGTTTGAGTCACACACACAAAAATACATTTGAAATTAGAATGAAAAAAAAAAAAACAATTTTAAAGGATTTTAGCATTAACTGATTTAAATTATTTGTAAATCATCGGTATTGTTCTTAATATTTCAATCATTTATATTTAAATAAATCAATTCATACAAAACAATTTTGGCTTTTATTTAACAGAGCAAATGAAAACTGCCAAAAGCTGCGAATGCTCAATAATTACAAATTTGTAAACTAAGCTGACCAGTTTTACAATTATATGCTAAATTACTTGATAATCTTCTATAGCAATAAAGGTCGTTGTATCGGGTATTTCCAGGCACAAGTGCTACAAGATACTGCATCTAGACAACGTTAGATTATGATTAGTTTGCAATTTTACTGTATAGTCAAGTTTCAATCGACTAACTCACTAAACAAACCTTCGAAATAGATTTTAGACATTCAGAAATATATTTTGACATAGTTAAAATTGTAATTTTTATTTATTAATGGCTCTTAATGATCAAATTTCATGGAAGTCATGATAAAAACATCAATATAGATAGGTAAAAAGAGCCGATAACGGCTTGATTTTGGTGGGCAGCGATGCGAATAACCGGTTCTATGATGTTACATGCCCCTTGAGTGTTTACTTAAGTTAAGAGGGTTTTGCTTTACGAATTGATTATGTAACGTCTTTTAAGCATCAATCGGTTTATTTGATTACTTTTTTTATGAAATAGATTAATTTATGATAATCTGAAGCCATTAAAAAAAATTGCAATTAACCCAAAATATTAATATTTCATTACTTTGTCTTTATTATTATTTCAGTTCACTTCACTTATTTCTAGCTAACATTCTACCTAGCTATTATGTCATTCATCAGTAAATAACAACTATTACAAAAAACGTTTGGCAATCCTATGTCGGTAAAAAATTGTTCCGATTTTTACCAAGGAGGTTAGAAGAGAGAGGAGGTCCGAGCAAGCTTGGCGCGAAGAAGCAGACTTTGGCAACCCTACTCTCACTTGAACTAAGCCTATACAAACCGACTTTTTAGTACGCTCTTCTACGGGAAAAAACGTGGGTAGGGTTTGAAATTCTGCCAAATTTTTAATATAGTTTCTAAAAAAGCAATTTCTGTGGTTGTAGGCTATAGTTCAAGACCTGAACTATCAAATGGTATGCGTATTACTCTTCACAGCTAATAATTAAGCAATATTCAGAGGTTTTTAAATCCCTCTCACTAACTTCGATTTTGTATGATTAAGTGCAAATCGATGGAGGGCTAATTACACATTTGCCGTCATCCAATCGAGAAAAAACTTATCAGATTGATTCGATGTTGATGACAATGCACTCAGTTAAGTTTTGGGGGCTATTACTATCACTAAAAGACTGCTTTTACACACGCTACTATTGGACTAATTAGCCCACTTGCCATCCACTCATCAAGCTGAAACTTGGCAGATGGATTCGATTTGGATGACAATGCATTCCATCAAATTTTTAGGCGAGTCACTACCACTAAAAGGCCACTTTTACGTATGCTTTTTATTGACGCTTTGGTTTACTTATAAACCCTTTTCCTATCATGAGATTAAACATTTAAACTTAGCGGACGCACTCGTTGTCTATGAGAATGCTTTCTATTAAGTTTTGGGACTGTCACACAACGGCAGTTTTTACATGCATTTCTATTGCCTTACGTTAGAATTATCAGTAGCCTTTACTCACGTACTATTATCCAGATACAAACCTTAATTCAAACATGTTAAATTTTAGCAATATTTAATGACTGAAATCTTCTACTATTAAAGTTACCGAGGAAAAATATTCAAAGGGCTAATTAACCCACTTGCCGTCATCTAATTGAACTGAGACTTGGCAGATGGACTCGTTGTGGATGAAAATTTAAAAAATGGATTCAATATTTTAAAGCCGACCAAACGGTATAGTGGTTAGCGTGCTAGCTTCTAGACCACGAGGTTGCGGGTTCGAGTCCCGTGTTGGCATGGGTGTTTGTAAATGTATGTTGGCTTGTCTAATGACGAATGTTTCGGCGCATTTTATAGCCCTCGTGTTGCTGACGGCGCCAGATAATCTGAATACAACCAACCAACCAATATTTTAAAAAAATGGATACCAATATTTTCTTTACCTTTGCACACTATGTAATGTAATCGTTTCGTAATCTATTGGAAATATTTTACACTAGCTGCATGGTTCCTCGTTGCGGATATCCATCATTGGTGTATAGGTCTCGTCTCAGCTTTTGGGGCTTTACTCGAAAAAAGGTTCATTGCCACGCAAATCCAAGCTCGCTTCGCCTGCTGGAAGTTTAATTGTAACATAAAAGCAGCTCGCTTCACTGGCTAAAAAGTTTATTGACACATAAGCACTGGCTCGCTTCACTCGTTCAAAGGTTAGTTGCTACGCAAACACAACTCTCTTCGCTCGCTGAAAAATTCTTTGCTACGCCCTCACAGGCTTGCTTTGCTCGCTGGAAGGTTAATTTTATTGCGCAAGCATATGTTCACTTCGCTCACTGAAACTCGTACCCTACGCTTATTTGAAGTCACTTTATAAAGAAAAACTTAAAAAAAATTTAAATAAAAAAAATTTAAATGTTAACATTTTGTTTAAGAAAATCAAAATTAGAAGGCAAGATCTACTAATGTCGAAAATTTCAGAGCTCTACGCTTATTTAAAATCACTTTATAAAAAAAGCTTAAAAAATTAATTAAAAAATATTAATTAAAGTTTTTGGTTGTTTACTTCGATTGATTATTTCGTTTTCCGTGCGTCAAATTCCTAATGTCCGCTGAAATCTAAATCGTAGCTTTTACAATGGCTTACTTTT
The DNA here is from genome assembly GCA_963978545.1 of Linyphia triangularis. Classification (NCBI taxonomy): domain Eukaryota; kingdom Metazoa; phylum Arthropoda; class Arachnida; order Araneae; family Linyphiidae; genus Linyphia; species Linyphia triangularis. The sequence continues at coordinate 79,961,311 of OZ021721.1, read as the reverse complement.
GAAGACTTCTCGGTGCTAATTTGTAAAGGGCAATTGAGGGTCCACTGTGGGTGGGCCTGAAACGAGATGCGAGAGCCGGTTTCCCCCCCCCCCTGGTGGCGGGTGACAACCGCCCCTCTTTGTTAATTTGTAACGGACGATGGGTACAAGGGTCCGAAAACAAGTCCATTATCACTCCGTGGCCTGAGGGAAGAATAGGAACAGAGAAAAGCCCCCTGCTATTGGGATTTCTAAGCAGAAGTTTTACGACTTGTCGATGAACAAGGCGGCTTCTTTTCTTAGTTCTTAAGGTATTTGGATTTCGAACTTTATGTTTGAAAAGAAAAGGAATAATGGAAAAAACTTGGCTTTCTATTGAAAACTTTGGATGCTCTTTTTCGATTCGAATTTTGTTATAATAGTTTTACAAAACATTATTATTGTAATATCATGGGTCATCAGATATCTACGTTGCTTTGGTTTAATTTATATTATTACTTATGAAGCTCTTATGTGTTTTTGGAATATTTTGCGTGATTGAAATACTTTTGTGAGAATTTTGTTTGAATTCAGTAATTAATTAAGAATAATTTCAATACTGTAATTCGCCAGAAATCAATATTAAAGTCGTATATTGTAAGAAAAAATTGATAAAAGAAGAGTAATGAAAAAAAAAAATCCTGCCAATTTCTTTACTGCAAGATCTGTCCACATTTGTTGCGGCATTGTCGGATGCCACTTTAAACTTTTTCCAATGTTCATGTATCTTTTGTTATAAAATTTCTTCTATTCATAAATTAGACTCATAATAAAATTCTCAGTTCAGTAATGAATAACTTTTTTCATGCATAACACTATCCTTTAAAATATAATGCACTGTACTAAATAATAACTAAAAAATATTATAATTTTTATTTATTTACCAATTAGAAGAGAAAATTCTTCAACGCAAATAAAAAAAAAAAAGCTTTTAAAAAGCACTGAAACGGTTAACAATAATTATTATCATCAGTTTATATTGACATTATTATATAAACCTACATAATAAAACTCAGAATTAAAAATTAACAGATTTATCTAAACTTTTACAAACTACAGAGAAATTACGGCGCCAGATTAGAGGAACCACCTTGAGTTATTTAATAATGTAAACTTATTAAAGGGTAAATATCTGAAGTACCGAAAGAAAACTGTTCGATGATTTAATTGTTTATCTCATTAACATCTTAAATTCAAGAAGTCTTTTTACTATTATAACTCATAAAAACAAAGTTTCTAATATAAATCCTTTATATATATGTTTTATGTGTTAAGTCACTGAACTCAGATCAAGTTTTGATAATGTTTGATCACTAAGGGGAAAAAACAACATCTATTCCGAAATATTTACTAGTTTCAAAACTTGCTTGAATACATTTTCATCTACAGCGAGTCTATCTGGCAAGTTTCAGTCCAATTGGATGAAGTGTGATGTCATCAGAGGGCGACGATAGTAGCTTGTGTAAAAGCATTCTTTTATAATAGTGTCAGTCCCCAAAACTTGATATAATACATTCTTAGTGACAATGAATCTGTCTATCAAATTTCAGCGCGATTGGATGACGGTAAGTGGATTTATTAGCATTCAGAAACGATAATAGAAGCCTGTGTTAAAGCGATCTTTTTGAGTGTCTGTGGCAGCCCCCAAAACTTGATACAATGTATTGGAATCTATATCAAATCAATCTGCAAAGTTTCATTTCGACTGGATGACAGATGTTAATAAAAAAAATCATTAGAAGTGACAATGTAGTGTCTGCAATAGCGGTCTTTAAGTGACAGCCCCCAAAACTTAATAAAATGCATTGTCATCGATATCGAATCTATGTGACCAATTTCACCCGATTGGTTGGTTGGTTCGCTCAAAGACCTATTTTTATGCACAATAACGGCTAATCAGGCCAGGATTTACAGCTTAACGTGGATTCTGAACCACAACGAACATCCATGGCAAAACCCGGATTCAAACCCGGCCTTTGGCATGCGTGGCAAGAGCGCTAACCACACCGCCATCAGGTTGGTCAGCCTGATTGGATGACGGTAAGAGGGTTAATTAGCCATTCGCATATTTGTAGGTCACACACACACAAAATCGAAATTTATATAAACAATTTTTTAAAAAAGGTAATAATTTGTAAGTAACTGTCAGAACGAATGAAATACAATCATTTGATATAAGTTGAAACATATTGTGACTTACCATAATTTCCAAATTTGCACCTGCATATTACATCTTATTATTTGTTTTTCAACCTTCTCGTATATTATACTTGTATGGTCAAATCGCTATTCTCAGAAAAAAAAAATTAATGATTTTTAGAAGAATTTTGTTTATCGATACAAAAGTATCATCCTTTATGGTCCCCTGAGCAGACATCACCCCCCTTTCCGCATTGGGGTCAAGTCAATAACGCCACTGCTTATAAAGCAATGTTAAACAGTAAACAAGTCCATTTTATAATTGCTTTAGAATAATAAAAGCTACAAAAATAATACTAACTCAACACAGATTCTCCCCCCAAACAACTTCCCAAACAAATTGGGAGAAGGGAGGGGGGGGGGGGACAGAAGAAGTTCTCTTTGACAAAGAGAAAAATGATATTGTATAAAACAGCGGTTTCTAACCTTTTTAGTTGTTCGGATCAACTATCTATATTATGAAAAAAATATAATGTACACGAAAAATTAAATTATATTTTTTTATAAATTTTATAAAGTGAGGAACTTGATTGCACTTGGCTGTTACGACAATTAGAAAACTAAAAAACAAGTGACCAAAGTTTAAAAAAAAAATCATCGGAATTTTTGACATTGTTTATCCCCCGTCAATGAGAGAGTCAATATCTAGATTAAAACTTAGCCATGCTGTTTAATTCACGCATTATTCACTATCGATGTTATTCACTCGTTACAACATCGAAAAATACAATCGAGTGACTAGATTGTTTCCATCTTAAACCCTGAAGCTCCGATAATATTTATCTCGGCGATTCTCTACCAGAGTCCACGGCCCAGTACCGCGCTACTCGCGGTCCGTGGGGTAGGAACCGCTGGTAGAGAAAATCAACTAAGCTTGGCGCAGTTGGGAGTTTGGCGTCGAAAAGGGCTTAGTTGCTTGGCGAAAACGGCGATAAACCTGCTTCATAGGTACAACCGGTTTCGAATGGTTTTCCAGTTTGCTCACACCTCCTTCTCTTCTAACCTCCTTGGATTTTTACTAACAAGACGTGGCCGGCGAACGATATCGGAACGGTGAATATGGCGGCCGCCGGTTTGAAAGGAAACACAAAAGTTCCGCCGCAAAATTCAATTTGGCAGAATGTGGGAGGACTCAGTTTACTCAAATTTACAATTTTAATTTTAGCATGGCTCTTGGGCTTCAGCACAAGACTTTTTGCTGTGATCCGCTTTGAGAGTATCATTCATGAATTCGATCCTTGGTAAGATGAATAAATGTTTTTGGCAGGTGTTTTTGTTTGGGTTCATTCATTGATTATGATCAATCAAGTTACAAAACTAATTTTACGGATTTTCAAACTCTACCATGCATTGTATGTAACTACAGTTATCTATGAGTTTTTTTTCTTAAAAATCTTTTTTCCATCGGTTATTTTGATGCTCAACCTAACTGTTCGCAAATGATCATTCCGAAAATAAAAATGGATTAAATATTTACTATCTATTGTTGGAACGATTGCTATCTAGAATACAGTAATAATACATTTTATTGAAATTCATTTTGTTTAAAAGAATTTTAAATTATCGATGCAAGAGTCAACGTGACATTTTGTTTTGATTTGTAGGTTTGCATTCTTCTGAACATCGAGTTTGTAAAAAAAAGTTTTTAGTTTTGTAAATAAAAATAACTATTGCCGTGACATATTTATTAGTCGCATCTAAGTATAAAAATAAATACTTAAATAATAATGATATTCTCTGTTGCTATAGTAACGAATATCAGATTGCTATTGTGATGTTCTGAACAAATGTATTTTTGATCTCTGCTTTTCATTTCAAAATTTCGTAACCTGGGGTTAAATTTTAGCCGTACCAATATCTTATTTTATAATTACAAACTGATTTATGGGTGAATTCGTAGCTCAGCAATAGAATGTGTGCCTCGCATGTGAGCGGGCTCAGCTTGGATGCTTTGCATTGGCACTTCGCAAACTTCAATCTTAAACTACAACACAAAAACTTTGTCAAACTTTTTTTCTTCAATTGGAAGGTTTAACTTCTATTATTGCAACACTGACTTTTTTTGTTTTTAAACAAGCGCTATATTCCTGTTTGTTTACGCCGACCAAACAGTATAGTGTTTAGCGTTCTAGCTTCTAGACCGCGAGGTTGCGGGTTCGAGTCCCGTGTTAGGCATGGGTGTTTGTAAATGTATGTTGGCTTGTCTAATGACGAATGTTTCGGCGCATTATAGCCCTCGTGTTGCTGACGGCGCCAGATAATCTGAATACAACCAACCAACCTGTTTGTTTACTCTTCTATTTGCAGTAAAGCCACATTTTTTTAGGCTTTCGACGATCTTTCAGTAATAAATTTTTTTCAGCAGAAAGTTATAATAATTTGTTGACACCTCTTTGTTGAATATTCATTATTATTGTACAAGTCAAACCCCGTTAACACGAAATCGCTTAACTAGAACACAGCTAGAGGGTGCACATTTGGAAGAAAAAAAAACGTATCTCCTAGTGGCACCCATGTATATTTTTTAAAAACTGTAGTTAAAAAATTAATAAATGTTGACAAAGATAGAATTGGGCCCAAAATAATCTCGACTATTTGCACTTGTAAAACAGCATTTTTTTTTTTTAGTATTTAGGGATTCGTTTTTTATATTTCTACCCTAACCAATTTGTTTAGCAATTCCTGTTAGTTTTACAACAGTCAGTTTCTTGCATAGGGAGACCGGGTGTAGCTGTTGTTTTACTTTTATGCCCTTTTTGAAGGATTGAGGCTTTTATATAAGGTTTCGTTTACGATTCCCTCTATTTTTTCAAAGGTGTTGAGGCATGTCAAGGATAATTAATGAACTAGTTACTTTATGTTCCTTTTCCTCCCATTGGTTCCCCTGGTAGCAGAAAAAGCAAGACAGGAGATGGACGTCATAGATTTTTCAGCAGTCTGCAGATCATTTTACAAATCAGACTTATAAAAAATTTTTTTTTTTTTAGTCCTATTTGTAAGTGAGGGGATTTGGTTGGTTGGTTGTATTCAGATTATCTGGCGCCGTCAGCAACACGAGGGCTATAATGCGCCGAAACATTCGTCATTAGACAAGCCAACATACATTTACAAACACCCATGCCTAATACGGGACTCGAACCCGCAACCTCGCGGTCTAGAAGCTAGCACGCTAACCACTATACTGTTTGGTCGGCGAGGGGATTTGAGTCAATGCTATAAATACATTCTTCGCTGATGTAAGGACCGCTATTGCCGAGAATTGCGCTGCTGAGATGGGAAATATCTCTGATATTTATGTCATTGTGATGCTCCTTTTCGGCGAGTGTTATGCCAATATAATAACCACTATTTCGAAGGTTTGCGGCTCAATAGTTGTCACCATTGTCGTGGTTGTGATAGTCAATTTCGTAGAGTGGTACGTCAATGGTGTAAACGTCGCTATTGCGTAAATTACCAGATTTCTACCGTTATATTTGCTGCTAACGCCGATGTTTACATTCACATTGGTATAATGGTCATATTTGAGGATTGTTATTCTGATGCAATTGCCGAGATTTGTGCTGGTAAGGTGGCCGATATTTGCTTTGGAGTAGTGGTAATAATACCTTTAATTATTAGAAAAGACTTTTGTTTTATCAGTGCTGTTTTAAAAATGTATTAAAAGTTTAAAAAATATTTGATGGAAAATATAGAAAGTTAGAAATGTGGATTACACTGCTAGACACGAAAGGCTTTAAAAGAGGGAAAAAGTAGTCATGTTTATAATAAAAAAGGAGTTTATGGGTCATTCTTCCTAAACAGGCAACTTTTCAATATTAAAACATTTTTTAAAAAGTATGCCATAAATGTATGTTATTTATTTTTTGTTACTATTTTGGCTTTATACAACAAGAAAAAAGTACCAGTAGCACATAAGTTTGTTAATTGAGAGTAGGAAAAAATATTTAAAGAAAATCTTTTTGCTAAGACAATTGTACTACTCATAATACGACAATTTTTTAAATGAGGTGATTTAAAAAAATGCTAATTAAAATTTAAAAAAAATTTAATCTTCAAAATGAATTACAGTAGTAGTGGGGTATTGTTAAACTTATTTCTATTTTTATTATATTTTGAGTAAATAACAAGCATCATTATTCTGGTTTGCTATCGTTGTGTTCTTTATTTGCCAGGACAATGATGAAACTTACATAATTAGAAGCTGGCACATTCTGTTAAAATTTCTTAGAGTATATGTACATAATTTTTAAAAGTTAACTTTATTATGTATTTTATATTGTAATATAAACAATTTTCTACTAGCCTAAGTATTTTCTGTAGATGCCAGCTAAATGATTTTAATTAAACATAACTCTGATGAACTTCCCAATTCAACAAAAAAGAAAATGGGGCCAATTCAGAATAATTATTCACACAGCTTACTAAAGAAATAAAAGTTATTGGAATTGGCACAAAAAATAGAACGCCGCTACCATTTGTAGGAAAAGTTGTTGCATTTAAAGACAAAAACAATGAAAAATTTTTAAAAAAAATCACTTAAGATCTTCCTAACAAGCAAATTATTGAAAGGTAAAGAATTTTACGAAATAGTGGAAATTGATTTTTTTTTTTAAGTGTCAACACCCTCCTAGAAGGAAGTGAGAGGAGTAATTTTCTGTTAAAATGTCCAACAAATTATCAAAAGCCAATTTCTCGAGCTTGTGACCAAAAATTTCAGATGGTATTAAAAATCTATAATTTATATTATTATGTCACTAACATTAAGATTGCCATGATAGGTAGATATAAGTGATAAAAAATTCATGAAAAAAGTATGACACCAAATACTTGTAAAAATTCAACAACATCTGGACTTGAAGGAACATTTTTTTTTTTTGAAAGAGGTGATTAATAAGCTTTGTACCAGTCGAAGACACCATTTATTAATATCCAGTGGTTACAAAGAATAAATTGTTTCTTAGTAAAAACTGAATCCTTTCTTTCTTTCTAAGTGCGAATCAGGAACTGTATTTTTGAGCTTACATAAAATGAACGTTCAGTGAGTGTGAGGAATGGTAAAAATTTCTAGAACATTTTGTTCAGAAACAATTTATCCTGTATGTAACCATTGGATATAAATATAAGGTTTCCTCAACTGGAACAAAATGTCTTATCTACGTAACGTTACCAGATTTTTCTATCTCCAGAAACTTCCATCAGTTACCCACTCTGTTAGTTTTCTTAATTAACGAAGCTCTGAAGACATTTTTGTTTTGTTTAGAAGGACTTTGGCGGGACTCTGTAACAGGAAAGCAGGGCATTCGGTCAGTGAGACAGAGATGTAAAAAGTGGGACGTCCCACCAAAATTAGGACATCTTTTCACATATCTACATTACCTTTAAAAGGTGTCCCTAAAGTCTTGATGTTATGACATTTTTACAAGGATTTGTTGAGTGTTACTCATTTCATGATGCTTTTTATTATTTGTTGAATATTTTGACTGAAAATTTCTCCTTCCCCTTCTGTCTAGCAAGGTGTTGACTCTTTAATGACGATTTTAAAATGTTAGGACATCATGAGGACACAAATTGCTAGTTTTTATTGCAATCTGAAATTTTTTGTCACTAGCTGGAAAAATTGATTTTTTTAATAATTTTTTTAGTATTTAAACTGAAAATACTCCCCTACTCCCTTTTTTTATGAAGGCATTAAACCTTTGATAGTGATTTTTTTATGTTAATGACATTACAATGACACAAACTACTGATTTTTTTTGCAATTTGACAATTTTTGTCACATGCTCAAAGAATGGTAAATTTCTATAAATTTTCCACATTTTATCGATTTCATTTTAGGATTAAAGTAAAAATTTAGTTATTGATCCATAAAATTTAGTAGATAAGTCCATAATTTACTGAAGCCGATAAATTGTTTCCATCGTAAACCGATAAATCCATAATAATTTGCTCAAATGCTGGTGAAATGCAATAGTAAATCAACGCAGTATGACAGGAAACCAATATCCTAAGTTTATTTTTCTAAAAATCTTAAAAAATTGTTTAATCAAAGACATTCTTTATATTAGTATGAGGGTTGCATTATCAAATAATATAACCCATAAAAAAGTGTTTAGTATAAATCCTTTATATTCATTGCCAATTTTTATATTCATTAACAAATTGTCAATGATTGTCATCGACATTGAATCTATCTGCCAAGTTTCAGACCGATTGGATGAGGGCAAAGGGATTAATTAGGCCTCCACAGATTTGTCCGCTACCCAGCCACGCACAAAATAAAAGTTTATCTAAAAGATTTAAAAATAGGTATTGCCAATGCCCATAAATTTCCAGTCATGTTTTAAAATTCAAGGGTCATTCTACAGAAAATCGAAGAGTTTGTGTAACTGGTGTTTATTACAAATAGTATAGAAATGAAAACTTTTTTAGAAATAAAGAACTTTAGTATGACAGATTTAATTAATTGCAAAAAAATGTTTTAATTATTGCTCAAATTTGACTCTCAAACACTAAAAAAAACTGTTTAGTGGTTAGCGTGCTTGCTTCTGGACCGCGAGATTGCAGGTTTGAGTCCCATGTTAGGCATGGATGTTTGTAAATGTATGTTGGCTTGTCTAATGATGAATGTTTCGACGCATTATAGCCCTCGTGTTGCTGATGGCGCCAGATAATCTGAAAACAACCAAACTCAAACAATAAAATATCACATCTGTGGAATTTGCCATTTACTATTATGACTTTTACCAGGGTAATATTTTATAAATTGAAATTACTTAAAATTCTTTACATTACATATTTAGGTTAAGAAAATGCTCTAGAACACATTTTAAACACTTATATAAGTCAAGTTTAATGTTAATTTTATTAAAAATTTTTATGCCTGTAACCACAGCAATAGCTCACATCCATGGAAAAAGTGTCATTAAATCCTTGCAGTTGGTAAAAATGTAATGTTTTGATAAAGAAATTAGATGTTTTGTTTAAATGCAAAGAACAAACTACAGACTAAGTTATTTATGAATATTTTTATTAAGTTATTGGACGTGACAGAAAAAAGGTTGGGATGAAATGCCACATCCCTGGAATTTAATTTATCAATTAAATTTGTAAAATAATTGTTGGAATCAGTAATATGTGAGGAAATAGCTTTGTTTCGCAAAGATCATGAAATAAAATCTAACGGAAAAATTCCCCACATGCAAAAAAAACCTATCGTTTTGGTCACATCCATGGAACTAGTTGCCCATGAGTGAAAGAGAATGTTACATTAATTTTGTTGATGTGTATATTCCTGATTATATTAAACAGCCTAATGTATTGAAAAAGCATCTTGAAACAATAAACTACATATAGGCAATTTTTGAAGTGACTGGTTCAATCAAATTTCTTGGTTATTACTAATTTTTATCAAAGTCATTTAAGAGATGAAATAAGACAAGTTTCTCTTACAAAATATATTTTTTCATCTATCTTTTGAGGATTTAAAGTTATTAATATTAGTACTGAAAAAAAATGAGACAATTTGTTCTGCAATAAGTGACACCCACACAGTTATGTTCTCTTCTATTTAGGTTATAATTTAGAATTAAACATGATTAAAATATTGCTTTCGAAAATCTTTCAAAATTCAAAAATGCGGCTCTAAAATTATTGTATTTTGTCTCGTTTTAAGTTGTATAGTAATTTACCAGTTGTAAAAGTAATGTTACTTACATTTTATAACTTAATTTTAAATCAACCCATTAACGACGGTTGGTAAGAAAACTTGCCAATTGAAACTTTAGTGTGATTGTGGTTCCACTTAGTATTTCTTAAAAATCATAAAAATAATTTTCCAAAAAATCTGAAAAATTCAAAATATACCTCAAATGATCAAGGACTGTTTATCCATTTCAAAGTCATCTTTAATGGGTTAAGTAATTCTCTGCAGAGTTTTATAGCTCATGTCACATGGTGGACACTACTTTTTATAATATTTATATAAAATAATATTTTTTTAAATTTCAACAACCACTATAATAGTATTAATATTCTTGAATATATCTCTCTCTTTTAATAGTAAGTATCAAGATTTTAAGATTGCGTTTTTTTATTTTGATCATATTCTTCATTTCCTGTAGAATGATTCTTAAATGAATCTGGATATCATGGTTTTTGTTTGGGAACTCCTAATTGTTTATCAGAAAATCTTTGTTTTGAATTGTGTTTTCCACTGTTTGTCAAGAAGTTATCAATGGAATCAACTCATTTGTCCCTGTCACAAAATTTTGTTCAAGAGTAGTTTTTACTCCTGTTTACTTGGATACTTGAATTTTGCATATGTTTGGATTTTGGTGAAAGTGACTAAGGGAATAATGATGAAATCATTTTTCTTAAACAGTAGATTAACTATGTTGGTTAGGGCCCCAATGCAAAAGAAAATTTTCAGATCCCTAAATTTTATTTTAAATTGAGAAGTTTTATTGAAACAAAGCATTAAACTTTTTTTCACAATATGGTTGTGAGTAAAAAACAATGTTGTGGAAATGTCTCACAATATTAGATATATTTGACCAAATAAAATATCGTCATTTGGACTATTTTTGTTTGAAGTTGTCTTTTTATTTTATATTAATACTAGTTTAGTTTTATTCCTTGCATTATCAGGCCGCCTGAAGCTGCCTCCCCCCTTCCCCTCGCATTGCAGTCCCTACGAGTACTTCGGTTAAGCCACTGTTCCTAAAGTATACTTTCCATGTGATATACAACTTTCAGTTGATTTATATGAATCCTTTCACCACATTATTAATAATAGTTTTAATTCTATAAGAAGTTTTTAAAGAAAGTTGATCTACATTGGGTACTGCAAAACATGTTTTGGGTATCATTTTTGCGTGACTTTCGTTTGAATTTTTTGCCAATAAAAGAAATCACGACAATGATTTTTATTAGTTGTTCTCTATTCATACTGACAGATATTAAGTTAATGTTTTGAAAATTAGGGCAATTTAAATATGATAGATGTCATTCTTGCTATGTTTATATATCATTAAATACTTTTATATTACAATTTTGGTATTAAAATTTAAAAACTTATTGTCTTTCAGGTTTAATTATCGAGCTACACATTATATGGTGGAGCATGGATTTTATAACTTTCTAAATTGGTTTGATGATAGAGCTTGGTATCCTTTGGGACGAATTGTTGGTGGAACGGTAATCTTTTTATTACCATCAATTTTGTGCTTATTTTGTTTTAAAATATTTTTTAATTTGATATCCAAAACTTCAAAACATTTGATATCCCATTGATAAAAATGGAAACACTTGTAAAATCATTTAAATTGTCTAACGTCCAAAATTTAAATATTTAATTTTGCAGAAACTAGTTGAATCTTTTTAGGAAATTTGCCACATAGCTTGTGCATAAAAACCACAATATACAGGGTGATTATAATTAAAGTTTAACTTTCAAAAAGTGGCAAAAAAGAACCACTATTCAGAATGACCTGAAATCGATCTGAGGGTAATTCCACATCAAATCAACCAATGGTCAAATCGGCAGGTCAATGAAATTTATTCATTTTTGATGTAAATGTAGTATTAGTACATTGAATTAAAAAAAATCATATTTTGAGATTTTTTTCAAAGTTAGTTTCAAAGTTATGTATTTTTGAAAATTTGAAAAATTCACAAATTTTGCATCATTTAACTATCTTTAAATGGTTGTAACTCAAGAACTAATCGACCTAGAGAGCTGAAATTTATGTCAGTTTATACAGTTTTATATTGTCTTTGATAAAATATATAACACATGACTAAGTGTTTTTTAAACAATATTTATTTTTTTAATTAAAAAAAGTTTTTTTTTATAATTTAAAATCGGAATTTTATTTTTTTTTGAAAAAAATATATTATATTTAATCATCTTTTACAAACATTCTTGCAAAATTTCAAGATGGTACTCCCATGGTATCATAGGGAAAAAAAATTCTGTAGGTAACTCTCTGGCTGACGCACGGGACATTTTGGCTCTTTTTTCTACTCGTAAATTGATAAGATTTATAAAACTAAGGTGAATCTAATAGTTATGTTTTCATTTTATATTATATTACTTGGTGACAAAGTTATATGGAAAAATAATTATTTTAACTAGGTCAAATATGCATTTATATCGTCTGACGCACAGGATACGGACGTGTCCCGTGCGTTAGACGATATAAATGCATACGTAACCTAGTTAAAATAATTATTTTTCCATATAACTTTGTCTCCAAGTAGAGCTATATAAAACAAAGCAAAATAACTAGATTGATAATGATTTTAGAATTCTAATTTATGAGTAGAAAAAAGAGCTAAAATGTCTTGTGCTTAAAGCAGAGAATTGCTCATGTATGTTTGTCTGCACAATTTTTATATGAAAAACAAACATTTTGTTAAAAATTAATTTAAGTATCGAATGTGGCCCATTTGAGTATAAAATACTGTTTTCTAGTCATGTAATTAAATATCAATATTCAGATGAAATAATAGTCTGCCATTTGTTACACTAATATTTGAAGAAAAAGGTGTCTTGTCGATTCCAGACTCAAAACTTGGTAAAAGTTTATCTCCGCAAACAATTATTTCAGTAAAGAATTTTTATGACGATGATGAAGTAAGCAGACAAATGCCTGGGAAAAAGGACTATGTTTCTGTGGGGAAGGATGCTTTTGGTAAGACAGTTCATATACAAAAGAGACTAATTTTGGGAAACTTACGAGAAGTTAATTGGCTTTTCGAAGTTTGCAGAGTTGAGACTGAAAAACTATAAGATTGCTTGTGTCAGTGGTACACATTCTGTGTGTGTCTGCATAGCACACCATAATATTAAATTGATGATTGCTAGAGGTAATTTACATAAAATCAAACTACCTAAATCTGATAATCCTCTTACAACATATAATGAATGCATGGCTAACATTATGTGCAATCCCCTCCAGCACAGTCATGGGTTTTAAACAACTATGAAAACTGTTCCAAAATTGATGATTTTAAAGAAGCTCTGATGGGATGTCTTGCAGAAGATATGAATGATGAAAAATGTCACGTATAAACAAAGGTTTACTGTTGATCGTTGCACCTTTGAGACCATTGCTAAACCACTTAAAGATTTTATGCAAGAGTTTGGTAACCAAATAACACATCTAAAACAACAATAAAAAAAAAATTCTGAAAAGAATTGTCACTGGAAAAAAATGATTCTTTTAAAAGATCAAGTTAAAGAAGAGGTTAAAATTTCTTTCCTTCATCCAAAAGGACCATCAATATCATTCACATATCCAAGAAAAGCAGAAATTTTGACAGTTCCAAAAAACTTTATTTTGTGTAAATTGGAATCCTATTACTACAACACGTTGAACATGCTAAGTCACGAAACAGGAGATGATAAGAGCTACAAAAATGTTGCTCCAGAAATAAATATACTCGTTTTAAGATGGCTGCTTCATTGCAGCAATGTGGGAGTTTAACTTAGCAAACTTTTAGCATTAGAATGTAATTAAACGGTTTATTTTTGAAGTTCACCACCTTATATTGTTTAACTATTACAACCCTTAAGTTTAAATGGAAATGTGCAAGAGTTTTACAGAATTTACAAACATATAGAACAGATATTTTTATTACCGTAGAATAGTAATAAAAGTACTGTAAATGTTTGGAAAAAATGTTGCTGTAAAATGGTTAATTTAACCAAATAAATAAAATATAACAAAATAAACACTCATATTTTTGTTTGGTAAGTAAGCTAAACTTGCATAAATGGAAAATATTATTATTTTAAACATGAATTTATACTCAAATTACTTTTTAACATCAGATAATAGGGTTTTATAGAAAAAAATAGCCAAACCTACATACAGATATAATTTTTTTTGTTTATGATAAAATAAGAGTACTATCATGAAATTTGGTGAAAATGTTCTTAAGAGATGGCCAAATATAATATGTTTTTTTCAAAAAAATTAAAAATTCCGTTTTAAAGTTTTTGAAAAATGTATAAAAAAAATATTGTTTCAAGTAAGTTGATCATGTTATATATTCATTGAAAGACAGAAAAAAACTGAACAAAATGACACAAATACCAACCCTTTAGGTCAAATAGTTCCAAAGTTACAGCCATTTAAAGATTGTGAAACTATGCAACATTCGTGAATTTTTCAAAATTTAAAAAATTCGTAACTATGGAAGGAATCGACGAAATTTTTTTTTAATCTCACTGTTTTCATCTCAGAAGTAAGTTCAACACACACACAAAATATTAAAACATTCCTACACTTTGAGTTGAAAAATTATTTTTTTATTGGTTGATTTCGTGTGGAATGACCCCTGAACATACACAAAGGAAGGAGAAAATGGTATGACATAAGAAAAAAAACTATTTTAACTATTTTTTTTCTTATACCACTTACCATTTCTCACTTCTCTCTGTATTTTCAAGTAATTCTTTTTTCACAGATTTTTGAACATTGAACTTAATTATAATCACCCCAGGGTGATTATAATTTAAAGTTTGACTTTAAAAAGGCTAAAAAAAAATTAAACACTCATCAGAATGATCTAAAATTTGACCTGAATATACACAAAGATGGACAAATGGTATGGCGTAAGAAAAAGTTATTCAAAGTACTTTTTTTCTTAAGCGTACCATTATCCTTCATTATACTTCTTCGCGTATATTAAGATAAAATTTCAAGTCATTCTAACCAGTGTTTTTTTTTTTATTTTAGCTTTCTTAAATTTGAAATTTATAATCAACCCGTAGATACTTTTTTTTAATATTTGTATTTTGCTTTTTTTTTTAAACTTTCATTGTGTTTGATGTCACATGCAAGTTGTAATACACTTTATCGACAACTTTGAAAAGTTGGGAAAGGTCTGCTCCTAGTTTCGTTTCTAAACACTGGTTGAAAATATGAATAATTTTTAGTGAGATTACCTTGTTTTCTTAAAATATCAACAACAAAATTGTAATTAATGAAATAAACTGAAATATGTTTAGTTTTCAAACTTGTAATTTAGTTTTTGTCTAAATAATATGCTGTATATTAGCTTCCTGCTTATGGACAGCATGGATTAAGTAGTTTTCATGATGATGCAGTGCCATTCAAATAGACGGAGATAATCAGTACAGAAGTTGAAAGTAACTTTTTCATAAATCTCACCAAAGGCCTAAATGAAGGTTGCATGTAGTAAAGAGGTTAACTGTAATTACTCCGATTCCTAGTGTTCAGCTACAGAAGACTCTTTTGTATGAAAAGATTACAGTCAAACCTCATTTAAATGAACTCCAAGGGACCTTTTAAATTGATTCGTCTTAATGTAGAAAAAAGGAGAAAAAAGTGTAGAAAAAAGGAATTTCACACGATTTTACAAAACACAGTGTTTGATTTAAGTTCCTAATACATATTTAAATGAATGCCGTACATTTTGATTTTATCATACCAAAAATACAATTTCTAAATATCAAAAGCTCTAAAAGTAAAAATTCAAAAGTTTATTAATTGAAATTATATGGCATTAGAAATTCTTTGAAATAAATTATCGTAAAGTTAGCAACATTAATTGCATATTTCATTGTTTTTTAAAGTAGCGATGCAGTGTTTTCTGCTCTTTTTTGAACAATTATTCCTGGAGTCTTCAATTACATCTAAATTTTTCAGGCATATTCTTTCCTTGGAGAAATCAGCGCAAAGCGTTGTTTTGAGTAGGGTGGTTTAAATTTTTGAAAGGCACTAGGTGAAAAAATTTGTTGCATATCTTGATAAAAGAAACTAAAAAAAAAAAAATTGAAAAAAAAATCTTCCCATCGACCTCATGCCTTCCACTATATGCCTCCTATACTTCAATGAACTACCATTCAGACGCCTATTTCAACACGTAGATAATAGTACAACAGGACGAACATCTTTCAGAAGGAACATAGATAAAAAGTTGGACTGTGAAAAATTTCCACTGGCTGATTTTTTACATGTGGAATGTTTAGTTCCTCAAGTTGAAATGAAAGTAGTGAGCACAGATCAGTTAATCTTGATATTTTTGCAACGATTAGATCAGATCAATGATTTGGCAATTCGCAAACCCAATCGCCTTTCATATTCCAGATGGCTAACGACAGAAAACAGAGTACTTAGACTATATGTGAGTGAATGTAAACCATCGGATGAATTCAAACAAGTGGTATTCTTTATTTTAAATTATATGCCTCATTGATTTCGAGAAAAAAAAAGTTAATTTTCTGAAGGACCTAAG
Organism: Linyphia triangularis; assembly: GCA_963978545.1. Taxonomy (NCBI): domain Eukaryota; kingdom Metazoa; phylum Arthropoda; class Arachnida; order Araneae; family Linyphiidae; genus Linyphia; species Linyphia triangularis. Next base: position 79,944,826 of record OZ021721.1, on the reverse strand, counting down.
GTCATATATGAGATAATTCAACTGTCTCTATACCTTCCTAAATATTTGCTGGAAGTTTGAAACTCGGTAATTGAACGAAATACTTCCTTCCCTCACCCAAAAAATGTGATTTTGGACGAAAGGAGAGATGCAAGAGAACTGGGGCGTCAGGTTCTGAAATCTCGAGAACTTTCCTAGAGAAAGACAATTAGGCATTTCAAAGCAACCAAACTTAACTTTATTGCCACTGATTACGTGGACATAATTAGGTGAAATGCTTGTAATAGGACTCCTCCTTTGTTAAGGAAAGTAACAAACGAACATTTATTAGTAAAGACTGGTGCACCCAAGGTAGCACAGCTGTATTGGAGGGAACAGGGAAAGACAGAAAAATTGGCCAACTCTGGCTGAGCAATGATTTTTCAACAATTAAACAAGTCAAAACCACCACATAGTTTTGTTTCTCATAAATACAATATCCCAAGTTTAAAACTGTGCCTCAGCATTTCAAAACCTCTTCTATATTTTATCCGGAATTGGACGAGATTGGCTAATATTGCTTCCAACGACCGATTCACAACGTTCTGGGATTGGCCTATGTCTGGCAAAAATGACCAGCGTTTCTGTGCTACTGAGGACCACTGAAATCAGACTTCAACTTGTTTCCTTGTCACTCACAAGCTGTGGAACGCTTGTGTTGAGACAACACAAAAAGTGTGTAGCGCTGACGCCAAAGACGTTAAGACAACGCCTTCTTTTTTAAGATCCATAATGCCCGGCTTTTCTACAAAAGTTTCCTTCAAAATGCATCATTGAGATAGAAAGCTCAAGAAAGAAGTGAATCAATTGAATAAAAGCATTTTTTTTTTAAATATAAGAAATAACATTAGTACCTATTTTACAGAAAAATCATTATTTTTAACACAAAATTTTACTTTTGAGTATTTTTAATTATTAATATATGTTTTAAAAATGCATAGAATAGTGTATTCCTGTACCACCACTACACATTGAAAACTATTGCCTTTCAAATGTATAACGTTTAAATTAAAAAAAAATTAGGAAAAAGTCTTTTTTTTTGTATTTTCTCCAAACTTTGAAGTGAATATGTGATCGGAAGATATATTTTTTTACAGTTTCTCTTATCAAGACATGTAACAACTTTTTTCCCCTAATGCGTTTCAAAAATAAAAAATTATTTTTTTCGTACCACCTTAGTGTTGAGTGCAATGGAGTTTACTTCTAAAGACTGTGTCATCGCTTCAGCTGTTTCATGTCTGTATCATCTAATTTAATTTCTCTGCCATTTTTTTACTCTGCACTGCAAATACAATATGGATTTCATTAAAATTTCCTGCGTAAAAATTTCATTATACATTGAAATATAATCTTCGAAGTTTACACCTTCCTTGGCAGACCCACATTTTGTTGCTTTTATTACTGCTCGAAGGAAATTAGGCATTTTCATTTGCTATGCTTTTTTCTATCGTTTCACCTTTTAAAATGTAACCTCTATTTATTAATTAAATCCATTTTTAAAATGAAACCTGTATATAGGGAATTCATTTTGAATTCTGTAAAAAAAAATGTCCAGTTTTGTTGATGTTAAAGATGTTGCATGCCTCATGATCTTTCAGGATCTTAAAGAAATTCTAAAATTTGAACAAGAAAAGGGTCAAAGAAAGAGACGGCATTTCAGCTAGTCAAGAAAAGGCATAGGCCTGCCTACTGTTGGCTATTAATGTCTCTTTGAATCACTATAGTTCTCAAACAGTTAAAAACTAGCAATTAGAAGGTCTGATACCATCTACATATTCACCATTTCGCCTCCCCCCCCCCATCAACATGAATTCTCCTATTTCCTTACTTTTCTCTTTATCCTTCCCTACGGGTCAATCAGCTTCAGTGGGACACAATGTGTCCTCTCGCCACACCCTGCCTCATTGAAGTCTTTTCATTACTTAATGAAGTCACTAACAAATTTAGTGACATGTTGAAATGTAAATGACATTACAGCAAGAATGAAGCTTAAAACAAAGCTTTTTTTTCTAATTTTTTAATGGTAAGATTTGAAACAGTAGTATTGTAATGGTAGAACAGTAACATTTGAAATAGTAGAATTTCTATAAGTTAAGTAGTGTTGCTACTCTTCAAAGTATAATTGTAGTGTTGCCATTCTCATAAATATAGTGCATTCACTTCTCCCTGTAATGTTTGTTTAGTCAGTTACATAATCCATCAAATAGGTGGGTTTGCTTTTCAGTCGTTTAGTACGTGGTGATGCTTCATCTTGCAAAGTCTCTTCTATTGTAGACTCATGGGACTTGCTGGAGGGGATAGAATGTGAGGAGATGGAGTGGCACTACCATGGTGAGATGATAGTTCTGGAAATCCATCAGCTAAATCAGAATTCGGTTAAGCAAGTGACAGTAGAGGCAGTTGATTTTCACAAACGTCACCTCTACAATTCATAATTGTAGTTTCTCCTCTTGGTGCCAGGTGTTGTACAGAAACGCTGGTTTTCCGTCCATCTGGAAGCCTAACATGAGCATAATCTGGATTTGCCTCAATGAGTTCAACTTCCTGTACAATAGGCTTGTACATGGTTCCGCATTAGTACTGAACCAGGATAGGATAACCAGGTAGGTAAAGAGCAACCATTATGCGATCCTCCTGCATGAGTAAACATTCACTCATGAGGTATAGCATTAGTAGCTGTACATAGAAGAGAATGAATTGAATGCAAAGCAGGTTGTATGACTTCTTCTCAATGTTCAATGGACATTTTTCTTGATTTTAGAGCAATTTGGATGGTTTTCCATATGATCCCATTATACTTTTCCACCTGGCCATTTCCTTGAAGGTTATATGCTGTAGTTCTGCTTGTTGCTATACCATGCAAAGTTAAGAAAGATTTCAACTCATATGACATAAACGATGATTCTCTGTCAGAATGAATGTATGCCAGCATTTCAAAAATAGAGAAGATGTTCTGCAAATGAGTAATAATAGTAGTGACTGAGTTATTAGAGCAAGGAATTACAAAAGGGAATCTTGAATACTCCTCCACTACAGTAAGAAGAAAATGATTCTTAGAAACTGTGGGTAAGGAACCCTTGAAATCGAGGTTCAATCTTTCAAATGGTGCTGTTGCTTTGATTAATTTCCCTTCATTTTTATAGAAACATGGCTTTACTTTGTTGCAGCAATGGCATGAGTTGGTGATCCTTTTAAAGTCGTCTAGAGAGAAAGGTTAATTTTTAGATCTAATACAATGGTACATTCGAGTAATTCCTGAATGACACTAAGCTTCGTGTAGCTCACTTAAATTGACTTCTGGGTGAATGACTGCAGTTATTCTAAATAGTGCATCAGTGGTTGCATTTTGGTCCCTAGGGCAGTATATAATGTCAAATTTGAAGCATGATCTTATCTTGAAGCAAGCAAGATCTTATAATCTTTTAATTTTTTATTGATGTTGATCAAACATAAATTCAATTGATCTTTGATCTGTAACAACTTCAAAGTGCTTACCGGTTAAATAATTGCGCCAATATTGTAACGACTGAACAATTGCATTGGCTTCTTTTTCAATAGAGGAATGATTTTGCTCTAAAGCATTTAATGTTGTAGACTAGAGAAAACTCCATATGTTTGACTAAGGGTGGCCCCTATAAGGAATTCAGAAGCATCAGTTTCGACTCTAAAGGTATGTTATCTTCAGTGGCAGCTAAAGAAGCATTGGCTATGTCAGATCTAAGTAAATTAAATGTTTTCACAGCATCTTGTGTAAGAGGAAAAGGAACTCGATTCAAGAGAGGGCGGATTCTTTCGGAGAAATTGGTAATCCAGCAGCAATAATGCTCAAACATGCTTAGTGCTCGTTGTAAAGACGCCATATCTTTAGGATTAGGCAAATTCATTAATGGTGCAAATCTATTGGAATCAAGTTTTATTATTTTATTCTCAATAGAGTATCCTAATAACTTGATAGATTTGGTAGAAAACAAACACTTTTCTTTATTTAGTGTTGGGTTATATTTCTTAACAGCGGCCATGAACTTTTTCAAGTGGTGGTCATGCTCAATTTGATTTTTCCCGCATATGGTTACATCATCTAAATATAGAAAAGTGCCGTCTAAATTTTCGTTTGCAATTATGCTATCGATGGTTCTTTGGGAATAATCCACAACCATTCTTGGATGGTGGTGCTCTCCTTCCACAACGAATGCTTGTTCATACCAAGGAGAATTGTTTGGTTCAATTATACCTTCTTCAAGAAGTTTCTTTATTTCTCTAGCATTGAACAGCTTATCTTCCTCCATATACCGGTTTGACTTAGTAATGAATGGTTTACAGTCAGATGTTAATTTAGATAAAAGCAAGACAGGTGGTACCTAGCGATAGCTATTGAGCAGATTTTAAGAGGTGGTCTGTCACCCTTGAAAACAATTTCAACAGAGGAATGATCTTTTAGTAAATTATGGTCAATCAGGAAGTCAGCACAGAGATTTTTCATAACACTTCAATATCCTTGTGAAAATGTGTTTGTAATTGGACAGTAATTATACAACAACCGGTAATGTCAGAATTTAAGGAAGAAGTAGCCATTATTCTATTGAAATATGGTTTTACTTGAATTCAACACTTTTTCACAAAACACTGATTTATAAAACTGAATGAATTGCCAGTATCAATCAAGTCATTCCGCTAAACTCCATTAATTAAAACTTTATTGTTATTGACTTCTGGTGACAACAAGGAATAGCTGACACTGATGCAAGAGCATTGATTGACGTAGTAGAATTTGTAGCATTGCATAGAGATTTAGATTTGCATACTCCTTGGTAATGTCCTTTCTTACCACATCCACGACACTGTGTACTCTTAGCTGCACAAACACTTTTTAAATGGCGACCATAAACTCATTAAAAGCACTTTCCAGAACGAGTGGAACTGCTGCTGACTGATCTTCGTTAACGTTGTTCTCTGACTGTGAAACAGCAGCCGCATATGTTGAATTAAGTATAATAGTTGAATGTGACGCAGAGTGATGTTCGGCCAGTTCCAAGGCTTTGGCTTGATCAAAGGCATTCTCCAGTGTTATTGTAGCATTTTCCAGTTGACGGTCTCCGGATGTGCACACTTCTTAAACCTCAAATAAAAGCATCTCTAATGTACTCATTTTTGTATTGTTTAGTGGTAGCGGACTTAAATTTACAGTTTTTACTCATCTGTTTAAAAATTTGTCTATATTCATTTGCAGATTCTCCCATTTGTGGAACTCTAAATGCCAGGTGTCTAGCAAAGATTTCGTTTCTTTTTGTAATATACAGATAATCTAGGATATCGATGACATCATCATACTTTTCAGAATCGTTTATGTAAAATATACATTCGCAGATACGTAATTACTTAAAAGCTGGACTTGAATTCGCAGTCTTTACTCGTCTGTTTCAAAATTTGTAGATATTCATTTACAGATTCTCCCATTTGTTAAACTCTAGATGCCAGGGAGTGTCTAGCAAAATAGCTAATTCTTGCTGTAAATGACATTACAGCAAGAATGAAGCTTAAAATGAAGCTTTTATTAGTAATAATTTAACGGTAACATTTAAAATAGGAGAATTTCCAGAAGTTAAGTAGTGTTGCCACGCTTCAAAGTATAATTGTAGTGTTAACATTCACATAAATATAGCACACGAGTAAAAAACAGCTTGTTCATTGTAGTGAATGGAAGTTTGAATGTTGGGGATTTCAAATACGAGTTTGTCTTATCCAATAGTTCGTATTATGTATGTTCATCTTAGTAAAAAAATAACGTTATTTGCTCATACAAGAGGATAGGAATTGCAAATGTAGTTTGTTTTAACAGTAATTCTTTTTAAGCATGTTTGAATTAACGAGGTTTGACTGTATATCAACATAAAACATTTACAGATATAATACCAGTTAATATGATTTTATATGTGGCAGCTTTGTCCAAGTTGCAAGTAAGCTATTGTAAACTCCATCTTAATTTAACATCACTTAGACGGTAGATCTTCACCATGCACATGGACTATTCATTCATTTTGTCGGCATTAAGACACGCTAGCTCAGTCCAGCAACCTTGTAGAGAACAAAAGACTATAAGGTTTGGCGAGCATTATGCCTTCACTCAGCCAAAATGGATGAATTGCCTATGTGCACAGTGAAGATCTACCATATAAGTGATGTTCAGTTAAGGTGGAGTTTAATATAGAAGTTCGAAATTGAGTTTATAGGCTTAATATTTAATTATTTGTAGTTATTTTACTCTAATATACAAATTATTTCATGATTTATCAATAGAAAATATAGCAATCTTTAGCAGTTAGGTTGTAGTTGGTTAGTTTGTTAATAGTGTTATAGATAGTATTTATTAAATTAGTATCCTGTTAGTATTTAAATAGTGACTTTCAGTTAATGGTTAGGTAGTCAGTTGGCAGTTGTTTTATTAATAGTTAATTAACTAACCTTATTAGAGTTACCTACTAACTAAGTAACTTATTAAGTTATTGAAGAATATTACTGTAATGTTACTAACTACTTAGAAAATATCTTAGTAATTAAAAATTAACAACTATTTAAATAAAAAAATTACTGCTAACAATTACTAGCAACTAAGCTCAATAACAATTACTCATTGAATAACTACTAATTGAATATCTTAGTAATTACAAATTACAACTATTTAAATAAAAAAGTTACTGCTAACAATTACTAGCAACTAAGTTCAATAACAATTACTCATTGAATAACTATTAATTGAATAGCAACTAACTAAACAACTATTAACAACATAATTACTGTTGATAAACCAACCATTGAAACAAGTACTAAAAAAAATTGCTTCCGAAAAAGTATAAAATTCGAAAAGCCAAAATAGTGCACTTAGGATAAACAGATTAGTTTTGTTAAGTTGCTGGTCGGTTTGACAAAAAAATCTTATTATTGCTTTCGTACCTGTGATTAACCATTGGTTTGTTTGCATCTGTTTTAGTACCTTAGTTGGACATATATTACTCTTCAAAGTTATTCGTTTGTCATGCATTATAACAAGCCAATTTGTTTGGTTTTATTAATAGCAAAGAAGAAAACAAATACTTTACACAAATATTTAGCAAGATACACAATTATATATTGTACATTGTCTCCAGAAACACAATTCAAGGTGTTTTTCCAATTAAGCAATATTTCCAACTGTAAATCAGTTGGAAATAGCATTTGGACATTTGATGGCTGCCCCCTACAATCTACATAAGAATGATGCATTGCATGTGATATCAGCAGCCATTCAATGATTTCAACAGTCATATTCACGTTTCAAAATGGAAAAATGGATGCGCTTGCGTGAGAGACGATTTCATTAGTAGGGATGATCCGCTTATTGTATTCTGTTATGAAGAAAACCAAAAATTTTGTGATGGCATGCAGGTGGCATCTTTTTCAGAAAAGTTCAAGAAATGGACTATTTTTAAAGTAAAAGTGCAGGGGGGGGGGGGGATTTTTAAAGAAAAAAAGGTAGAAAGGGTGCACTCACCTGCAAGAAATATGTCTAGGATGAACACTGATTGATGTTTTTAATTTTTTTTAAGATGAATTCTGTTATACTTCTAAAATCCTGGTTGTCTGTATTTTTTGTACCTGTCCATTTTTGTAATCCTGCAATTATATCGCGATTCCACACTTTCACTCACCAAATAACTCTCTTTTGTAGGTGTACCCTGGGTTGATGATCACATCAGGGGCGATTCATTATGTATTAAGTTTACTCAACATTACAGTCCATATTAGAGACATTTGTGTTTTCCTTGCGCCTGTGATTAGGTATGGTGAATTTTATATTGTGTATAGTGTTCGTTCTTTCTTAAATTAAATTTTTATGTTTTATATGATACAGAGATGCCAACTTTTAGGAATTTTTCATAGTTTATGAATTTTTATGTTATGGTATCAATATTTTGAAATTTAAAATTTTTACTTTATCGGTAAAAAAAAATCCATTGTCGCTGAAAAGCCAAGCCATCATCCAAAGTGAATTCCCCATCATGCTAAGTGAAGTTTGCCGCTTTATATTGATCTTGTTCTTGAGCAATTACATCACGTAACTTATCACTGTGGCTGTTCAAATGAGCTGGAAAAATAGACTTAGATGAAACTCTACTTCAGCAGTCTTAAAAACATTTCTTTTGGTTTTATTATAAGCAAACACTAATGATAAATTAGATGGCTATGAATAAGATGATTAAGCCCAAAAAAAAAAAAAAAATGGTTTATTTCCTGTAACCTGACTGACCCTAAATATTTTAATAAAAACATGTTCGTTAAAATGATTAATTGATTACAATGTCACATTAATTGATCATTACGATCGCATAATCAATTGGTTAAGCGCTTGCTGACCAAGGATATTTCCTCCAAGAATATGCCTTTCGATTTGAAGAAATTCCCATACAAGCAGAGGCAACAGATTTGTTTCAATGAACTGCAACAGGTGTCGCTAGCTTATGGGTTAGCAGGTGAAAATAAGGTACCTATACAAAGATTTTATTACTGTTAGAAGTAGCAAACTGTGCATGTTCCTTTTTTATTCTTCAGGTAAGCAGAATATATGTCTAAAATATATATAAAAAAAAATTGCATGTGGATCAATCACATGGTATTTAATTTATTTTTCATACATACATACAGTTCACTGGAAATACTAATTTGGCTTTTTTGACCAAAATTTCAGTGCTATGAATGTAGTTTAAAAAATTAGAAAACTTGGTTTAATCAGATTCACTTGTTTCTTTGTCACTATAGTATGATTGTTTAAAGTTGTTTGACTTTTGATATTTTTTGACAATTTGATGTGTTTTTGTTGGTTTTCACATCTTTTCCACGCAGTTCAGATTTCTTCTTGGGAGTTGTATCATGTCTGATTTATACAATATTTGAAAATTATTGCAAGATCATAACCTTAAAAAAATGTAAATAATATGTTTTGGGCATGTTATAATTAAAATTTTAACTTTTGTTAATTTTTCTAGAAAACAGACTTGTGGTTTTTTTTAATTTAAAACATGGGAATATTCTTAAATCTAAAGTTGTTAAAACATGTAAATAACTGTGAATATAAATACTACTTTGTAAAAAATAAAATTAATTCAACTATTTGTTCCTATTTTTCAAATTTGCTAATTTTTCCTTGTAAAGTACTTTTTATGAATTAAATCATCATGTCAGTCTGAGGTATTCTGAAGTAAGAAAACATTAAAATTTTTTGGGAAAATGTACTTTTTGAAGAGGAAAATATAAGGGTATTTCAATTTTGTGCTCCTGGCACCTTAAAATTGAAGTTTGATTACTTCCTATTCATTATTATTTAAAATGAAGGAAATAAAAATATTTCTAGAGATAATGTATAGTTGTGACTCAGAAGTCCCAGTGACACAATTGTACATTAATTTGAATAATAGATTAGGTTTTTTCTTTTCTTGACATTTTGGAGAATGTTTGTATATTCTTCTAGATTTAAAAAAAAGTGTGTTTTGTGATGAAATGTAAATTTTTTTATAAGGATTTTGTAAAAAAAGATTGACTTATTTGTAAGGATGGGAAATTAGCAATTAATTTGTGTGTGTGTATTTATATATATAAAACTGAGTTTACTGTACGTCTGAACTTTATACAAATCCACAGTTTTGCATCTAGAGGTACAAAATTTGGTACATAGAAGCTTTAGTACTTGGAAATTGTAGAGAACTACTTTTAAATTCGATTAAATGTTGCTTTGATTAAAATTTAATGACATTAAAAAAAAAATCTTGGACTGGCCAACGATATTTTTTATTACATCAGAATAAAACCAAAAGTTATTTTAATGTGTCCCCCTTATTTTTTAATTATTTTTATGTGTTAAATCATCTGTCCAATTAGCAATTCGAATTTCATTGTACTACTATTTCAATATATTTACTGTCAGTCGATACTGTGAATAACTTTTGTGCTTGTGCGGTTTTAAAGCATTATTTTTTATGCAGCGTTTTGTTTTTCTACGTTTAAAATTCATCCTGTCTCAAAGGGTCCCCAGCAGTGCAGGACCACGTAGCTAGTCCTTAATTAATTAATCTAAGGAACATTTAATTATGATCATATGTTTTCGCCCTTTTAAAAACCCATTGTAAAAATTTAATAAATCACTTCAGTCAAATTCTTCAAACTTTGTAAGCAGTTAAAGAATTATGATTAGTAGGGAAATGGAAATGTCTATACAAACATTCATCAAATCCCTATCCGCCTCTTTGCGTTGAGCAGCATGCAGAAGTAAAATTATGTTCTGATAAATACTGCTACGCAACATAACCCTATGTAGCACTTGTGCCAAATAATGTCTGAATCTGAATAATACATATGCATACTGTAGTAGAAGCCACTTAAACCAACTAAAACATCACTTAAGGTTTCAAAGTACAAAATATGAAAATGCAATTTTATCATCAGGAAATAAAGGCTGGATAAATTTCTCTAAGGTTCTATAAATTTTTTATTGTTCTAATAATTTTCTTCAATTTAGATTTCAGGGAACAAATTTTTTCAAATAATATTGACAAATATACTAAGCTTCAATATGAGGAGGGATATACCATTATATTTTAAAATTTAAAAAGTACATTTTCTAACAATGATTTTACTGTTTTATATCAAACCCACATGATGAAAATTTAGGTTAATAACAAGTACCTTTACCAAGAAAATTTGTAAATTTTTGATACAGGGATGTAGGGTTCAAATATTTTCTTTCTTTACACAAATAATGCATATATTTACAGTCATTTATATGTTCAACATCTTTAGATTGAATTATATACCCATGCTTCAAATTTAAATAAAAACAAAATGTTTTCAGAGAAACTGTCAAAGAAAAAAATTACAAAAAAAATTGTATTTTTAGAAAAATAATATATGCTCTTTCTTAAATAATTTTCATATATAAATAAATATTAGGTGACAAACATTTGTCGTTTTTTTTTTTTTTTTTTTTTTTTTTTTTTTTTTTTACAAAAACATGTATAAAATTACAACTTAGGGATGGCATAGGTTAGTTATAGAGATTGATTTTTATTAAGAAGAAAAGCAGTTTTTGAATCTCTTAGCTGTTTGAAACTGAAAATAAATTGCTCACAACTGTAGGCCTATCTGAAGGATAGATTCAAGTATTCTCGTGTCCATTGTATATATGAATGACATCCAAAACATTTGAGTATTTTCATTTCATTGTATATAGTATTATTTTGTATATGCACCGACTTTGTTTTGCTATTTTTATATAATTATAAACTTCTGCAGGCACTTATCAATTTGTTATGCTCATGTAAAAATATCTACTCTATACCTTTTTTGTGTATAGTATTTGTGGTGTGTTATGCAACATGGAGTCAACTTCTCTTCAATTCTGTATTATATCAATCTGTCACATACTACAGTAAATTTAAATTTTTTTTCTTATTGCTTATAAAATTGGCAGTTTAAACCATCCATCAATATTAGGACTTTATGGTATAGACTTAATATTACTGATCTGTCTCTTGAATTTTAGATCTTGTGGCTTGATTTCTTATTGTATAACACAGTACATTAAATTTTTTTGTATGTTTCATATATTAATATGATTTTTTTTAAATAGTGGTTTAACTGCTTTGGCTACATACTTTTTAACAAAAGAGTTATGGAGTGTGCCAGCTGGGCTATTTGCTGCTTGTTTTATTGCTATAGGTAAGCATTTTATATGGTTTGGATGTTAAACTAGTCTTTTTCTTTTTTTAAATTTTTCTAATGCTGGTCATAAAGTCTGAATCTAAACAACCCTATATATTCCCTTAAATTTTGTATGACATTTCACAAGCCTTGCAAATAATGAAGGGATATTGTTGTCATCATATGAATTGTGACATAAATAGCTTCAACACTAAGTTACAAGAGAAATTGAGTAAAATGTTACTAAAACTAGGGGTGTGGAACATTACACAACTTTAAATTACACTAACATTGACGTGGATTTGTGTCGTTTGTATATTTTCATCCTTCATTTAGAATAAGTGGCCAGTTTGGCAATATTTTTTGCAATAATTCTTAAAGGGAAAAAAAGACCTGCCAAAATAGTGATTTTGGCTCGATACTTTTTGATAATCCTTATATTATCCTTTATTATAAGCAAAACTGAGGGGAGAAGAAAAAACAACTGTTGTTAGGGTATGCTCAAGGAAAGAGAACTCTGTGTTGAAGGTATTAAGTTTTCAACTTTTTACACCATTAAAACATTTTTACTGGAATTTCAGAGGTGGGGATGTTTAGAACATCTTAAGAGGCATTACCACAGCGATTTTTATCAAAATCGTTAGAGCAGTTTTTTAACAATCATTGAAAAACATGTTTTTTTCAATGGCAGCTACCTTATATGCTTGCGCGGTTTTGACGAAAACCTTAATGGTAGGTCCCGTGGCCGCCACTAACCCTCATACAAAATTTAAACATCATAGGTCAATTTGTTCGGGAGTTATGCTGACCACATACACACACGAGACGAGACATTTTTCCAGATCACTTTTTTGAAATCAAGATGTTCAAAAATGTGGCAAAATGCTAAAAAAAAATTTTTTTTGACCGAATGCTATACTTTCATTACCCTATGTATAATATATATGGGTAATTGAAAGTAATATTGCACACTTACAAATAACCTGATTACAGAGTTTTGCTGTGGAAGTTAAAAAGTTAGTGTTGTAACATGCAGTTGTTTAATACTCAATAAGAAGGATTTTAATGTTTCTTATTTATGAGTGTGATGTATTTAAATCTCTAGCCTCAAAGACTGCATATTGCTAAAAATGTATCAAACGCAATCTTTTATAGACAAAGCTGTAGAGTTTCTAAAAACAGGAATTTTCTACTTTAGGATCAGCTTTGAGAGACTGGAAATCACAAAACAACATCACAAAATATGATTTGCTTTTAACTTTAAAATATGATGTGCAAAATTATTCTGTAATACAGATGTGTACATACTGCATTGTTTACACCGCTCTGTTGCAAAATAATTTTGTAAGCAGTTGCCACTGAAAGCAAAGTTTCAATTCCATTTGTTGTAAATTATATCTACAGTGTTACCCTATATGCTCAGAAGTACGTGGTCCTGTATGCGCGCACACACACACTAAAATAGAAATGAAAAAGGACGAATCATAAATTGAGGGAATGAACATAAATTGATATTGGCAATTGCTGTTGAAGCTGCACTACCCTGAGTAATTCCATGGATCTGTTGGAATACGTTATTACCATTAAAAATATAATTTTCCTTCAAAACTAAGTCAGTGAGACAAAAATGTTTGTTTTGCGTTATTTTGTTTTTCAAGTTGTATTCCCCAAAGAAAGTTTTCATGATTTGAAACAAATCACTTAGTTCAATTCTGTTAAATAGATCCTCAAAATCGTAACTACTAATTGAATGTACCTTTATATGTTGCTGTTTTTAATGATAATAGAGTGATCTTCATTGTTAGAGAAACTGCTATTAATAATTTTTAATAAATCTTTTTCATTAAAGTATTCCTTATACTGCATCACTTTCCCCCACTCTTCCATACTACCAAATACTGACATTTTGTCATTACTCTTAATCTCTTTATTCCAAGCAACTCCTCCTCCATACCCTTGTCCCTGTTCTTTTTCATACTCATTTACATGGTAATTGTTTGTCAATCCATCTCGTACCATGTTATAGGGGTAGTACCGAGCAACACCACAAGGTGTTTTGCCAGTCGCTAATTTGTAATTTTGTAACATAACCTAAAAATAAAAATTCACTGCAGAACACAAATCCGTAATCTAAATATAATCCAATTTCCCAATCCAGATTCCAAAACACAACGAAATGAACTAGCCATTTCAACAGCAAAACAATAAGAAACCTTTCCAAAAATGATTTATATATTAATATGTTTCTTCAATTGCTTGTACTCATTAATAAGAAACATTTCATCCAGGGAGAAATGCCTGTTTTCATCATTTTATATATATTAGCTTTCAATATGCAATTGAAATATATCCTATTTAATGTCACTAAATGAATTTGCATAATTTGACTAAAAAAAGTTCCACTGCTAAATTTTCTTTCCGTCCTGCAATTTTCCGAAGTTTATCAAGCAGTTTATGATAATTCTTGATAACAAAACCACAATATTCTTTTGTTTTCACCAGTGTAAGATTTACAGAGATTCTTAAAAAAATAACAAAAAAGGCTGATAGCTAGTGTGCATTATCTGTTACTCAAGTAGCACTAATTTACCATTATCATATGAATTAGTAATTGTAAGATAATATTTTAATTTTAAATTTGAAAATTGTTGAAGAAAAAGTTTAATTTGAAAACTCTTAAAATGAATTAAACTTTTACATATTTATAAATTTTATAAATTGAATATTCATTTTTCACCAGAAAGATTTTGTTTCGGATATAGTCTGGATTTATAAATTTTTTAACTGACTATTCTGATTTGGCCTGTGTTTATCTTGCTTTAAAAAAACTACTTTCAACCTATTCTTACATACATTTGTGCTAGTTCTTAGATAAATTGTTCTTACATAAATTAATGTTAATGCTCTTCTTTAAACAAATTGTATCTTTTACCACTGTGGTGCAAATTAAGGGTTTATCTGTCCACTTGATTACCTTAAATGGATACTTGGAAAAGATGTTATTTCTGTATGATTTTTGTTTCTTGGCCAATTGTAATTTATCTCTTGTGATGTAATGGTTGATTTCTGTTAATGAGTTGGGAAAAAAAAAATTATCACCTGTATGTTCATTGCTTGTCTCATGACCTCTTAGACATTGCTCCTTTTTAATCTGATGTCAGATTACAGAATAAAGTATGTTTCTTGTTAGGCATTTTTGTATTATAATATTTGTCGAATTTCTTCATTCATGGCTGCTTTTTCCTTTGCATTGCTAACTTTTAGAATGTATTACTTTCCACTCAAACACCCTAGCTTCATATATGTAAATCATATCATATTAGCTTTTTAATTTTTCTCTAGTGCCTGGTTATATTAGCCGATCTGTTGCGGGAAGTTATGATAACGAAGGAATTGCTATATTTGCTTTAATGCTCACATACTACTTGTGGGTATGTAACTACAAATTGTTTGAAATATTTTATTATTTTTTCATGTTTAAAATTGTAAATATACTAAATAGCTGATTTATTGCATCATGAAAGTAACAAAACTATTTTGTGTTTTAAATTTGAGTGCTGTTTTTGTGTAGAAATCTTTTGCTTTCTTGTCAGAAATTGGCACTTTTTTTAGTTTTGATACATTTAAAATGACTGAAATATTTCATTTATTTGTAGGTTAAATCTGTTAAAACTGGAGCAATATTTTGGTCTGTTCTAACAGCATTGTCATATTTTTATATGGTAAGCATTCCTCAATCTTGTTTTCCTTGGAAACTTTGATCCTATATTGTATTAATTAATTTTTTTTGCTATAGGTCTCTGCTTGGGGAGGATATGTCTTCATCATTAATTTAATTCCCCTTCATGTGTTTGTGCTGTTACTAATGGGAAGATATTCAAACAAAATTTATGTGGGTAAGTGAAATTCGGTTCTGCTTTTAACTAGCAGCATTTTTGTTCAATGCACCTGTTAAAACTATAAGATCAAGAAAGGGAAAAAAAATCAGATCACCAGTCCTAAACTCTGTTCATGCTATATTTCTACTATCACATTTCAATCAAAATATTGCTTCACTCAGCAATAGGAAGTAATCCATGTACTGTGAAAGATACATTGGGGGTTGTTTTATTGCTATTCAAAAGTTAGTTTTTAACCGAGTGGCCACAGAAGCTGGAAAATCAGGGAAATGTCAGGTTTTTTTTTTAAATTTCATGAAAATCAGGAAAATTTTCATTCTTCTGAAGGCACGTTTCCCTGTTAATCCGTACTTTGGCGTCATTTACTCGGATAATTGTGGCGCAAATCGTTAAAAGTTTTATGCTACAGAATAATTTAAACTTTTCATTGCCACCAAAACTATTTTTAAAAAAGTGGCATATTATCTTTTTAACATACATGTTCTTTTAATCCCACACTTGGAAAAGTTGGAAATATTTGAAAAAAATTTGCCATAAAAGCAGGGAATTTTTTAGAAATCTATTGTGGAAATCGGGGGAATTATCAGCGAACTTTTTTTATTGAATTTTGTGGCGACCCTGTTTAACATATTTGTGTTTATTTCTTAGTGCCACTGGTGAAAGTGACTTCAGACCTTTCACATTTAATGTATTTTCCAAATGATTTTTTTTATCTGTAGTAGCAAAGTCTGGTTTTAAAGCAATAGTTTGGTAGAAATTGGAGAAATGTTGCTAGGTCGTGCAATATTTGTTGATTGGTAGTCACTTTTAGCAATTCCCAACACTTTTTCATTTCATTGATTTTTGCTCTTGTGTTAGTATATGTTATAGGAAATAATGCATGTATAACATAATTAATCAGCATAACTCCTATGGATTAAGAATGTTTTACACAATATGAGTCCCTTGTAAAGTGAGTTATTTTTTCCTAATATGCTCAAGTGATTAATAAACTTATTTTTTTTCTTTTCAAATCAGCTTATACAACATTTTTCATCCTTGGTCTTTTGTTATCTATGCAAATACCATTTGTGGGGTTCCAACCAGTAAGGACAAGTGAGCACATGGCATCTGCAGGTATGTAATTGTGTTTCGGTTGCTTGATCATCAGTGTGTTTCTTCATAAATTCTGTTCTGGAGTAATCAATTATCAAATTATTTTATAGGAGTTTTCATCCTCTTGAACGCATATGCATTTTTAAAATATTTGCAATCCTTTATGACAAGATCAGAACTGAAGACTATATTTGTGTTTTCTGTTGCTGGTATTGGATTTCTTGTGTTTTTAGGAGTGGTTGTGTTAACTTATGCAGGTAATATTTTAGTTTTTAATAAAGTTAATTCTAGATTGTTTAAAATTATTTTTAGTTTTTATCTTTACTTCATACAATTCTAGATTTTAATTTGCTTTAAATAGCTATAGCTTAAAATAACTTTTTTTAATCACTGGATTTTGTGAGTTCTGTATGATAATCTGGGAATATAGTGGTTGTCACAAAAACTAAGATTTAAGTAACTTCTAACTATCAAATAAAAGTAATTCTGTGAAATGCGATTTTAAAAATAATTCACTGTATGTCCAGGTCTCGCTGCGGACCCCTTTTAGTTCATACATTTTTGCAGTTGAAAAGAGCCAACTGTTTATCATGTTAAAACAAACAAAAAATGTTTATCCTGCACATTCAGTCAGTTCATACCTATATTTTTGTTGCAATCCAATTGACTCTCCAACTATATGCAATTTCTGGCATGACAGTCCATAGTGAGTTTAACCTTTTCGAAATCTGCATGTCTAAACATTGTCAATGCTTTGGCCGATTACCATATTATTAAATAAGCAAGAATTAACTTTGCAAATTTAAAATTGTTGATTTTAAACCTAAAAAGTCCATTTTGTATTACTTTACACTAAAATTAGATACCGAATTATAAAATCACAAGCTTTTAGTTTGAAATACTAATTTTTTAAATGTAAAGTACTTCCTTTGGCTTACAAGGTCCAATATTCAACTAATTTAAATGAGGATTGAATATACAAGTAGGTAGTAAGGTGACGTAGATCCTTTTGTAAATTTATTTTCAATTTAAAAGAAATTAGTGTTTTTCCCTTTACCGTATTATTATTTTTTTGTTAATACTAAATTATTTGCACCATCCTCTTTTTTTTTTTTTCAAGTTTCCTGATGAAAAAGATCATTAGGTTTGCATTTATTTTATTTTCCATCACCATTTTCTTTAATTTCATTTATAAAAACACTTGAGATACATGTTGGCCCGTTTCATGATTTTGACCCATATTATACCTGGGCTCGCCTTCAGTACTATTTCAATGTGTTCCCCTTGCACATCTTGGCACAGCATCCAATTTTCTACCTGAACCGGAATCATGCACAACTTAAGTGGTGTAACTTTTTAAAGTGTGACTAATCTGTTGTTTAAGCTGTACAATATTGTGTATCTTCACCTGATACACCTTGGATTTTATAAATCCCCATGCAAAGATATCTAGTGAGTCAAATCTGTTGACCATGAGATCCACATTTTGGGTCAACCCTGGATCCTTGGAGACACAATTGAGAAGTGATAAAATTATAGATACAGTTCTGTTCAAACAGGGCAGAGCACACACTCCCCCCATTTCGCCCGGATTATCCAATCCATCTTCCAGAGAAAGTGTAATTGAGGTAGTTCTGAACAATTTGAGTGAAATGGGTTGGTGCTCCATCCTGTTGGAACACAATAGTATCCATATTTCCATCACTTCTCAATTGTGGCTCCAAGAATTGCTCCAACATTTCGAGGGCTCACCAAGAGTGTGGGCTCCATAACCACCAGATATGTCCCTATCTAGATTTCTTTGCATATGGTTTATTTATAAAATCCAAGGTGTCCAGGTGATTACAGCCGCACGTAAGGTAATTACGTAAGGTATGTTGTGTGATGTTTTTTGGATCACAGTAGAACGCTGGGTGCTATGTCGAGATGTGGAAGGGAGACGCATAAAAATGTACTAAAGGTGTGTCTTGGTATAATATATGTTTGATTAATATTATAATTAATGCAATACAATATGACTATCACTAGAATGTATAGTTACTTTATCATCTCCCTGTGTAACTTTTTATGCAGCTAAAAAGTTCTATCAAGATTTTCAAAATACAATATGTTGTATCAGCATTCAATACTCTATAGTTCTTATTTTTGTCACGCCTTATCATTCTGCATAGATTTAAAAAATACTGTCTTGATTTCATTCTGTTTTCTTAGAATTTCAAATTCCTATCCACGAAAATTTTAAGCATTACATGTAACGTAACTCAAGTAGCTTTACTAAATAATGTTAGAAATACAAAAGAGTATTTTTAATAGATAAATTTATTTTTTCCATTTTTGTTATCTTTTAAGAGGGAACATCAGTCTGTCCTTGCCCCATAGACCTAATACTTTATTTTTTCAGCCACAATTTCTAGCAGAGTATTGTCTTGAAGCATATGGAATTTTATAATAAGCACATCAGTAATAGAAGTTTATAAAGAAATTTAAGTCAGATATTGTGACAAAAAAATAAAGTTTTAGGTCAATGGGGCAGGAACAGACTGATGTTCTCTTTAAAAGTAATGTTACTTTTCTTGATTTCTGAGATTTTGCAATGATATATAAATATAGATTTGTCATAGGTTATATTGCTCCATGGAGTGGAAGATTTTATTCTTTGTGGGACACTGGCTATGCAAAAATTCACATCCCTATCATTGCATCTGTATCAGAGCATCAGCCTACAACATGGTTTTCTTTCTTTTTTGACTTGCACGTACTTGTATCAACATTTCCTGTAGGATTGTGGTATTGCATTCAAAATGTAAACGATGAGCGTGTATTCAGTAAGTATAACTTAATTTTTGTTGTTAGTTTTTTTAACATAAAATATCTCCCTTGAAAGTCACTCAGGAAATGTCATTTAATTGAATTTTGCTTATATATCTGAGAGTACGCCATTTTTAGGAGAACAAAAATCAAACCACTGGTGGTAGCAGTTCTTGTATGCAAATACAATAGGTTGTATTAGCAAAATATTTTTACTTTATGAAAACAAAAAATCTCGTATAAGTTATTGAAATAAACAAGCAAATGTTATTAAGTATGTAAAATGATTGTATTGCTCCGTGCAGCTTTAACCCAGCATCTCAACATTGTTGCAGCAAGTAAATGAAGTGATGCAATAAAAATATAGACGAATTGTCCTTTTTTTTTGTTGCCACAAAGGAAGAGTTGTGAAGAAAAAGAATAATAAGAAAAAATAAGAAGATGAATCCAAACAAAAACAATGCATGAAGTCCAAAATTTTGCTGTCGATTTCGTTTTGTTTGTTTCCTAATAAGTTTGTAATCTTTTATCCAACATTTTATTTAAGTTGTGTCTCAAATTCTGAATCACTGAAGAAATTTTTCTCAAATCTTAAAAAAAATCTAATTATTTTGATTCTTGTTAACTGCTGTTGTTTCTAATCTCCCTTTTGTCTGACGAATTCAGACAATATCAGTGAAGCCATTGACATTAATGAAGTCTGACATTAGTTGTGGACAGTTATAAATGTCCTCCCAGTCTAGTCCAAGGCAGTCCAAAATGTGCTGAGGTGATGCCTGTTCTTTTTGGCATTTAGGGCAAAGAGGAAAATTTTTGCTTCCCTCAGAATATGTGAGGCCTTTAAGGTGACCACTAGCAAGTCGGGACAGACGGGTATTGGTGTGCCTATCACAAGGAAGAGATGGGGAGTGTCCTGGCTTTTTGGCTTTATACCATTCGTGAGACGGAGGTATATGCCATTTCGCTTTATTTTGAGCTATTTTCTTTGAGTATAACTCTTGATATGCGAGTTCTTGAGTAGAGAGGACAGGGTGTTCTAGTCCCTCCTTAGCAAGAGTGTCAGCCAATTCATTTCCGTGGATGTCTACATGTGACGGGATCCACTGAAAGTGCAGTTGGGATATGCTCTTGACTTTGCGTATTATGGATAGACTGGTTTTGTCTCCCACGAGGGCCCAGTTTTTGAGGTGTTGAATGGAACTTCGGCTATCGGATAGAATCCATAAGTCTCCGTAGTTGACCTCACCAAAGATATTCTCTAAACCCAGGTCAATTGCTATTAATTCGCTTCGAAAGACAGAGCAGAAATCTGGATTACGTTGTCCAAAAGAATGTTTTTCTACGGGCGTTTCTATATAAATAACTAAGTTGCATTAGCTAGCTAACTAAGTTGCATTAGCTATTTTTTTTCTTTCTTTCAATATCATAGGCTCTCAGTGTCATTGTTGCGGTAGTACAAAGCACAAATAATCTCCACTTATATTTTTCCTTAAAAATCATAGATATCTGAAACATACTTTATTTATTTGTAGAAGTTGGTAGAAATGCAAAAAATATTCCACTAGGTAAGGAATCATGTGATATAAAAAATATTGCAAGGCAGTTTTTTTTATTAATTCGATTGGTTAGTTTTTGTGATCTTGATCCTTCTGCTTAAATAACGAATTAGTAATTAAATTTTTGTTTATTTATGGTATTTATCTTTTACATGATAAATACATTACTATATAGAAAATCATGTGCTTTTCCTGTGATAAGATTTGGAAGTTTATTAATTTGTTGCAGTAAGCACCAAAAAGTTATGCTATAGGAATGTTGCTGAATATGAATTTAATTATTCCACCCAAACTCATAAATGATGTAAATCTCACTTTTAACTAGTTTCTGCAAATGATATGCATTAGCACTCATATTTTAATAATGTGATTAATTGAAGAACTTATTTGGACATAATTTTGTGTGTTTCTTTATTTTAATCGTATTTACTCCAAAAAGTAAGGAAGATTTTATTTTCATTTTCGAAAGCTCATCAATGCATAATTGTTTTTACACTGGTGTGCAAAACTTAAGCAACAATGTAAAAATTTAGCAGATAGCCATGAAATTGCAGAAAAGGAGGTCTGGAGATCAGTACAATGAACGCGTAAGTTAGTAGAAACGTCATGCGTATGCAAATATCAGGAACGAAACGTCAGAGGTGACTTGAGTGTACGCAAAACGCGTGATGTAGGCGCGTGCAGCTCAACAGTAGAATAAACGGAAGGACGGAGACGCAATTCAACATATTCGCTGCAAGTGCCAGTGAGTCAGTTCGTGAAATATGGCTAGAAGAAATCACCTATACGACTTCACACGTGGAAGAATGATCAGAAAGCTGGAGGAGGGGCGTACTGTCACCAGTGTAGTTGTAGAGTTCAGAATCAACAAAAGTGTCTTTTCGCACGCTTGCAAAGCGTTCCAAACCACAGGTACAGCTGTTAGAATGGTTGGTGGTGGCCGCCCGAGGACGACAACTGCAGAAGATGACCGATATATCGTCCTGCAGGTGAAAAGAGGCTGACAGCAGTCAGCAAGCGCCATTGCTCAGCAACTCTGTACAGCAACGGGGCGACAAGTGTCGCGGTTTACTGTGGCCAGACGCCTTCACAAAGGGGGTCTATTCGCCCACCGTCCTGAACGCTGCCTCCTGTTGAAAGTTGGTCACCGACGCCACTGTTTACAGTGGTGCAGAGAGTACAAAAACTGGACAACTGATCAATGGAGTTGTGTCCTCTTTATGGATGAGAATCGGTTCAGTACCGGAAGCGATTCTCTACTCGTTTTGATTTGGAGAGAGGTCGGGACCCGGTTTTATTCCAGTAACATCAAGGAAAGACACTGTAATGGTGGTCCTGGAGTTCTTGTCTGGGGAGGCATTATGCTGAACAGGCGAACTGAGCTCCACGTTTTTGACAGAGGGTATGTAACTGGGGATCGCTATTGTGAGGAGGTACTCCTTCCCCATGTGCGTCTGTTCCGAGGTGCCATTGGCCCAGACTTCATTTTTAGGGATGATAATGCGCGGCCACATCGGACTCTTGCTGTTGAGGAGCTACTGGAAAGTGAAGATATCACTCGAATGGATTGGCCAGCGTACTCCCCAGATTTAAATCCCATCGAACATGTGTGGGATGCTTTGGGGAGACGCATTGCAGCAAGCTTACATCCTCCGGAGAACACCCAACAACTCAAACAGATAGTGATTGAGGAATGGGCACTCGTACCGCAAGAAATGTTGCACCAGCTGGTTCTGAGTATGCGGAGACGGTGCGAAGCAACCATTGCAGTGAGGGGAGGGCATATCCCATATTAAGGAACATCTGCTTGTTGTTCTTCCTCTTCATGAGTCATGATACTATGCGTTTAATAAAGCTTGTTTTTGTTTGATTCCATACCGTATGCATTGCATTCCTTTTTCAGCGCCGATACTTTCGTCATCCTTTACGTACATAACACTCTCCCTCATTTCTGAATTTCATGTGTCTCAGATAATTTCTCTTTGAGTTATGGCAAAAAACCCACCTGTTGCTTAAATTTTGCACACCAGGGTAATTGAAAATTTAATTTTTAATGGGAAACTTTTGTTATTAAAGAACATCTAATCGTGATCAGTAATGTCATGAACTTTATGTGTTTTGCGGTCTCATTATACTATGATCTATCGAAATATGCACATCTGTTTCAAATCAAATGTTGATATACATTATTTTTTTTTCAGTTATTCTGTATGCTATTACTGCTGTATATTTTGCTGGTGTTATGGTTCGGCTAATGTTAACTTTGACACCAGTAGTATGTGTTCTGAGTGCCATAGCATTTTCACAAGTAGTGGAGTTATATCTTCAAGATGATGAGTGTCCCAAAACATCTTTAACACCGTCTGACAGCGATTCAGAAGAAAGCGATGGCACAGATAAAAAAGGAAACAAAAACCTTTATGATAAGGTAAAGATAGCTAAGAGTTTTAATTATTTTAAAGCCCACCTGATGGGTGTATGATTAGCCCTCTGGCATCGCATGCCATAGGTACCGGGATCGAATCCCGGCTTAGGCTTGGATGTTCCTTGTGGTTCAGGATCTACATTAAGTTGTATGTCTTGGTCCGATTAGCCGTCATTGGGAATAAAAATAAGTCATTGAGTGTACAAACCAACTACTTATTTTAAGTACTAATTAGTTTATGTACTAAACAATTTATATACTGATTAAGTTATATTTAATTATTGCTTATTAATTTATATTTATTACGTTCGAGTTAAGTTATAATAAAAAATAATTAAATTGTAAGGTTTAAGCAATAATTAAGTCAAGGATTTCCATCCAATAATTTTTTTTATTGTTTACTTAAATTTCATCACTTCACATCATTTTAATTTGATAGTTTCCTATGAATAGATTTTGTAGATTGCAGGGATTTCATTTTCCTGCCTTTTTTTTGGACTTCCGTCTCTTTGTCCCTGTTTCGAGGATCCAGATTTTTTCCAATTTGAACCAGTTTTTCCTATGGGCTGCCTCAGGCAACTAAAAAGGCTACTAAAGCGACTATTTTCAAGGCAAGGCTACTATGGGCACTTTTCCCGCCAAAATTGGTCCAAAAGTTACCTTTTTAGCATATACTGATACTTTATAAAGTTTTCAGCGACTATTTTGGGGGAAAATCATATTTTTTTTTACAAGTAAAATGTGTAAGGAATGGCAAGCGATTCAATTATCCAAGTTCGGTTGTGACGTCAAAAGTAGGCGGTCTTTCTTTAGGTTCGTGGCTTCCATCAATGATGTCACACTTATAGAGCTTGATTGGAACCAAACTCAAGAGGATTGAATATTTTTTTTCTAGAGCACTTATTTTATTTTTCTATTTTTATTGGTTCTGTGGTGAATCACTGTTACTTTTCCAAACCGATGCATATTCAGAAGTTACATACACAGCATTCGGATCAAACCAAAACTTATCATGTGATCCTTTAATGACAGGCACATTCCTCTGGCGCAGCTACAGAAGTGACTTTTTTTTATAACTTTAAACTAGAAACCAGAACCGTTGGTTACGCAGCACGGTTTTTTTCCCCCTACAGTTGCTGCACAGATATCTATATTAATAAAATTGAGTCTATGTCTGTCTGCCCCTCAGAATAAAGCTACTTAAAATAGGCATAGATCTCTGAAATTTTCAACATAAGTAGTTTTTGACCTTCTAATGTGACTTTTGATCTAATTTGTCTATTGAGAAACAAATTGCTAAAATTTTAATTAATTTTTTTACAAAGCAACTTCTAATCAGCATACAGCTCTGAAATTTTTAACATTAATAATTTTGGCCTTCCAATTGAACTTTAAAAAAACATGCTAAAATTTTAATTAATTTTTTTTTTATAAAGTGACTTCCAACTGGAAAAAAGCTCTGAAATTTTCAACGGAAGTGGTTTTGGCCTTCTAATTGGACTTTTGGCAAACGCAATGTTAAAATATTCTCATGTGGGTGAGGTGGTTTATGTTCTTGTATTAATGGGCATTATATTCTTGGTCCACAGATCTGGAAAAGTCGGGGAATTCGGTATTTCAGGAAATATCAGGGCTTTATCAGGGATTTTGTCACAAAGTTTGAATAAATCGGGGAATTTTCCGAAATTAAACAAACTTTTAATTTGGACAATTGAACATAGACTGCTAACAAAATTACTAAAAACAATTTACAAAAAAATTAGAAAAAGTTTTTTAAAAAATGAAAAATGGCAAAAATTTGAACCACAAGACCAACCATGGAATTTCTCGCATTAAAAATTTCCTGACAAACACTGAACCTGCGTACGTTCAGACTTCCTCAAATCACCGATGGAATGACTAATAACTACCTTTCTTCCTAATTTTTCTCTGTTATAGCCTCTATCAGCATTATTTATTTTGGTATGTGATTGCCATTTTGCTGAGCGTTACGGGGATGAAATGGCCGCTACTCCCACAATTACGGGTGGCGAAATTGCTGAGAATCCCATTGTTGCGTAGTGATAATTTTCGTCGGATGTTACGCCAAAATAAGTCACCGACGCTATTGCAGAGATTTGCATCTGTCAATGTCAGACATGGTACAGTTCAGCTGAAATGTTGCCGATTTTAGCTTTTTTTACTGAAATTTCGATCTTTCCTAAAATTGATATAAATATGTATTACAATTTTATTGGGCTTGCTTGTAAATCTCGCAACAGCGGAACCTTCATACTTTCAGACTTCCCAAACCTCCGATGTCATGATCACTTTTACTGCAAATTGCCAACCTCTATTGGCATTATTTACATTGGTGCCTGGTGATTATTTTCGCTGAACTTTACGATGACGTAAGGATTGCTATTGCGGATCGCGCTAATACGGCGAATGCTATTGCCGTGATTTACGTTGTCATGTTTATTTTCGGCGTGTATCACGCCCGCCTGTATAATAGCCACTATTTCGAAAGTTTGCGCCTCTATGATTGTCGCTATCTTCAAAATTTACATGGTTGTGATAGTAAATTTCGTAGAGTTGTTACGTCGACATATTGCCTCTATTGCAGAAATTTCCACTGATATATTGGGTGCTAATTCTGATGTTTGTTGATTGTTGCTTTAATATGATTGCCGAAATTTGCTCCTGTACGGTGGCCGCTATCGCCGATGTTTACATTGGAGTACTGGTAATTTTCATCTAGGTTTAAGTCATTTTAAAGCATCTATTGCCGAAATTTGCAACACCGTTTTTGGTATCATTCGCCTAGGCTTCCGTTGATGTGATAGTCGCTATGTTCGTGATTAGTTTGTATGTGATGAACGGTTTTACCGTTTAGTTTGAATCAGGGCAGAATGATTAGAATTTTAATTTAATTTTTGCAAGAAATTTGTCCCAATTGACCAATTTTACTGTATATCCTTATATTAAATTGTAATTTTAACTGCTATTGTATGTAAAATTGTTTATTTTAGCTTGAAAAAAAAATTTCATTTTAATTATAGATATAAGTAATAGTTTAAATGTTAAAGCAATTTGCTTTTTATAATTGTTTAAAATTGTCTTATGAAATATAATTGTAAAAATTTTGTTTGGGTACTGTGCCTAAACAGTTCCTGCAGCTGAATTTAAACAAATGAAAAAAAGTAAATTGCATATCATGCAAATGATGAAATTAAACAATTTGGACAGTGTGTGAAATTATACATACTGAAAAGGAAAATGGTGTAACTCTGCCAATCCAACCACATTTGAAGATAGTTTTTTTTAAATACACAAATTGATATTTAATTTTTTTACCAATTTTATTTGATGCATAAAAATAAAAAATACTACAAATTTTTTTTTAAGTAGTTGTTGATTATTTCAATTTTTATTAAAATTGCAAGTATTAGAAAACAAAAATAGTTAATACAATATATACAATGTTGAATGTTTCATCCACTTTGACATGATTTATGGTTTGTCTTTATTTTTAAAATTTTACTTAGAAAATAGCTTGTTAAATCTGAAATTTAATACTAGATTCCTCTTATTTCGAGATTAGACTGTAAGTAATGAAAAAAGTGTGATTTTAAATATGTGTTGCCCATGCATGTACATGCATCATAATTTTTTTTATGATGATAAGTCTGAATGTTTTTTACTTGAATGTTTATATTTGTATTTTGTTGATAACTTATAATCAGGGTAAAAATTGGATGTTGCAGGGAAATATCAGGGAATTTCAAAATAACTTTTCTCTGGACACCCTGAATACACGCAGGGAATCAAAACAAAAACAAACGTTGATCGAGTTCAAAGTGCTTCATTATCGTTCTTTGACGTAAAAACGTTACAATGTTTTTATAAAGTATACAGTCAGAAAAACTTGTTTAATGGCACATTTGCATTTTTTCTTTAATGACAGAGATTTGAATTTACTGGAAATGTAGTTAGTAAATGTGCAAGTGTTGTAAATCCAGTCGCACAACATGCATCTCGGCCACTAATATCTTGCTGCTGAAGAACTTTCCTTATAAACTCATTTGAAATCCCCACTATTTTCAGTACAGAGGTATAAATTCAATTATAAACAAGCAGTTTTTTAGCAATAATTTCTATATTTGTTCAAACGTATTCAAATATTAAACACTATTCATGCTAAGTATAATATAACAAATTTGATGCATTTTAATTAACAAAAAAATAATTTCATATTTTAGTTTTTAGATATGGAAATTGAATTAAGAACAAAAAATTTTAATAGTCAGTAAAACCACCTTTTTCCATCAAAACTTGCTTGATTCTATCTTTCATCGATAAAACAAGCTTCTGAATATACTTCTGATCAATTAGTTCCCACTTTTCTTTAATTGAAGATTTCAACTCTGCAACTGAATTGTACTGTCTGCTATTGTCATAAATCAAACGAACTAACAGTCCCCAAACATTTTCTATAGGATTTAAATCCAGGCTATTATGTGGGTGATCTAAGAGGACAATATTCTGTTCTTGAAACCAGCGTTTCGTCTCATTTAAGGTGTGAATGCTGGCATTGTCCTGCATAAAGTTCATTCCGTTATTTTGCCATGTAAACGGAAACGAGTTTTCTAACAGTAGAATATAATCTAATGAGTTTTCCGATCTTTTAAGAAGAAAAAATTAACTCTTTCCATTATATGAAATCGATGCCAAACCATCAAACTTCAACCACCAAAGTTTCTGCTAAATGTTGATTTGGGTTCTTTATGTAAATTCCTTGAATAATAATGCAAACAATCTGGCCCATCAAAATTGAATTTTTTTTCATCAGAAAATATTGCTTTCTTTCACTTGTCCCCATTTCCATATACTTATCACAATATTGCAATCGCATAGCCTTATGAAGCAGAGATAACTTTGAAGTAAATTTCATTGTTGACGATTTCAAGCTCTCTGATGATTGTAAAATCTGTCTGTTACAATCTGATTTCAGCTACGCCCACTTTTTGAAGTACTAACCTTCCTTGATCTTGCACAGTTAAACACTGATTCCCTTTTCTACTGAAGTGTTTTCCATAATTACTAGTATCTTCCTTTTACTTGTACATAACACTTCTTGATCTTTTTATAAGTTTACTGATGTTCGCAATAGATTTACCGCAATTCAAGTACGTATCAATTAGTATTTTTTCGGCATTAGACAACAGCGATCTTTTACCCATCGTGAACACTGTCTGACCTCAAACTGATTGCTTATTGTGTATAGATCAATTTTTTTTTTCGCTTACAGACCATGTTAGTACCACCATCTGTTGTTTAATTTTGTAATTAGTGAATAGTATCAATATTTTACTTATAAAATTAATGAATGTTCTATATTCACTTTCCATTTCTAAAAATTAAAATATTGATTTATTTTTTTGTTAATTAAAATGTATCAAATTTGCTATGTGCATATCATGTATTATGCTTAAGCATGAATACTGCTTAAAATTTAAATAAGTTTGAGCAAATAATAAAGAAATTATCACAAAAAAACCTACCTGTTCTTAACTGAATTTCCAATACTGTATATCTTTTAAAGAATAGCTAAAAAAATAACAATATACTTTTAAATAATTCTGATTAATATTTATCATAATGCTTCATTCTGATAAAATTGTACTTTTGCTGGAAAGCATTGTCTAACATATCTAAGTTAAATCAAATGGTTAATTATATCAAGTTTGAGTACTTTTGCAGTTATTATATATTATGAGAAATTTTATTCTATCATTGAAATTGATTTGATGTTTTACTTCTTAAAACATCTTTGGCATATAAGTTTATGGTACAAATTTTTTGCTCATCTCATCCCTGAGGTTGTCATTGAGTTTAGCTTTTTTTTTTTTCATTATTGTCTTTATACTGTTGATACCTCCTTAAAATTATGCCTCCAAAAAATTTTATTTCCCAAAATCTTGTCTCAGATTTGTCAAATTTTTCCAGTTAGGGGTAATTATTGCAAGTTTATAATATTTTATTAATTTTTAGCTTTTATAAAATGCATTTAGTATTTATATCTGCTCTGATTGTGAGAACATTTGCAAGAACATAAACCTTTTTTGTGTCTAAATTTATGTTTAAATTATTTAATTTCTTAAACATTTATGAATTAATAAATTTTACTATAGAGCATGTTTTTATTCCATGAACCATTTGGTTAATTTTCAACAAAATCACTATCAATACCTTGTTATTTTCTATATAAAATGCTTGAATTCAATTAATTAAAAATAGTTTTAAATATCCATTAACTATACAAGAATTGTCATTTTTAAGACATAAGGTTCATGTTTTTGAAAAATACATAACTTCTTTTACTACATTTCATGAATTTAATGATTCTGATTTATTTGTTGAAATATTTCTTTGTTTATACAGGCTGGGAAAATACGAAAAATTAAAACAGATCAGTCAAGAGATAATCATGGTTTAGGAGCTAATATACGTAGTATTGTGATATTAGTGATAGTAATGATTCTTATGATGTTTGCCGTCCATTGTACTTGGGTGACCAGTAACGCTTACTCTAGTCCCAGTATTGTGTTAGCTAGCTACAGTTCAGATGGGTTTGTACAATTTCTGATTAAATATTTTATATTGTGTTTGGTAATAGATGTGTTTTGTTGGGAATATAGCTTTCTTATGCATGCTTCATAAGCAAAATTATTATAAATTAGTAAACGCATATATTTTCAGTTATAGCAATTTTTTTTAAAACATTTCCATATTTAACCATTTTAAAACAAGTTTTTAATATTGCAGCTAGTGCAAATATAATTGATATGGTGGCATTGGATTGCATGTTGGTCATTATTCTTTTTGAATGCCTGTATTTCTTAAATATTGCTTGAATTTAATTTTGTTATAAGCACTAATGTCTCACTAAAACATTTTATGCCAACATGTAAGACTCAAAAAGAAGTTGGTTGCAATAAGTCTCATTTTTATGATGTTTATGCCTATATTAAAAAATTTAGTGATCTCTGAACTATACAATAAAAGTTGTCCGATTGTAATTGTAAGGAATACATTAACAGCATTTGAAAGCTACTGGTTTTCTTGCATAGGAGCCAATTATGGTTTTCAATAATGAAGCTTTCAACTATGTCTGGAGCCATATTTAGTCGGTAATAAGTAGCTGATTTTAGTAAAGTGCAAGTTATTACTATATCAGGCAATTACCATTTATCAGTTATTTCAAGAGCAAATAATATTAATGCTCAACTTTTTTAATACAATTTTTTTTTATTGCTGCCATTTTACATGTAGCCACTCAGAACATAATTCTTGTAGAAGTAGTTATCTATACTTAAAGCACGCACACACACACATTAGCATCAAATCTTCATTTTCATAATGTCTTCAAAGTGATTAGCCTTAGGAATTCCTTGTCATTGGATTACTTGCACATATTATTACATCAGTGACTATATACAAGATGGTGATTAGGCAATCTAGATATACTTTCTGTTTCAGTATAATAAAATTTTGTTGCATATATGGAGGTAGAAGCTCATATATTTCTGTGTGAATTTAGCTTAAAGTAACTAGGAACTGAATAGTTAAGTTGGAAAAGTAATTTGTACATTTGTGGAAGAAAGTTTACTGCTTTTCAGAAGTTGATGAAAACAGTTAGTATTTAACAAAAATTTCACTATATGACCAGTTCCTTCTCAATTCATTTTAACTAGCTAACTATTTGGGTTCAGTATCCTACTATCCTACTAAATTTGTTTATATCCACAATTAATGTCATTTGATATTTAAAAGCTTCTTATAACTAGTTCTCTGCTTTTCTAATAATCATGTTCCTTAAAATTATAGAATAAAAATTAAATCTTTAACAAATGTCAGTTGCATGTTTCAATTTGTCACAGAAAGTTGGTCATTGAGTTCAATATTTTAAAACCTTTTTTTATATATATATATTGAATAGTCCGAACAACTTCCCTCTAAAACAGATAAGATTATAAATTAAAATTTGTAATATATAGCTTATTAACTACAATTGATTAATTTTTTCTAGGTCTCGCTTAATACTGGATGATTTCCGTGAAGCATATTACTGGCTTTCTCAAAATACTGATGCAGATGCGAGAGTAATGTCATGGTGGGATTATGGCTATCAGATTGCAGGAATGGCTAATCGCACAACTTTAGTGGATAATAACACGTGGAACAATAGTCATATAGCTCTGGTATGTTATTGGATATTTAGCACATAACTAGTTAGTGAGTATTCAATAAACAAACAGTAAAAGAGCTTTTGAAATTTCTTTTAAATAAAAAAATATATCTATTTACATTATACATCACCAAATGGAGCTATAAATGAGATTTCAAATACGTCACATAGAAATCTTTTTTTTTTTTAATTTTTTTTTTTTTTTAAATCTGATCACTGAACTGCTGAAGAGGCCCATTGGCCTCCTCTCTTGTTTAGAAACAAACAATTGAGGCACATAGAAGATTATGAATAGTAGGGTGGATTGAATTTCCCAAAATGGTACGAATTATAACCCTGTGGTAGAGAGCGATTTTTACCCTGGACGAAAGTATAAAATTTTATTCGAATGTGCGAATGCGTCAAGTTTGGTTTAACTAGAATTACTATTGTTGGTTATGGCTGAAAATATTTTATTCAAACCATTATTTTCCTTAAAATTATTGAAACAAAATTTATTGAGTCTTGAAAAAATGTTGATTGCTTATTCTAATTTATTTGTCACAGAGAATGGAGGACCTTTGGAAGGAACTGAGTAACCAAAAAAAAATTAAATTTTTCCTATGTGCAACAATGGTTGAAAAAGAGCTTTGTTTATTTTCCTGTTATACTACTAGAGAAGAGTTTATATTTTTTCTCGAGGTAGTTAGAAGGGAAGTAAGAAGGTTGTAAATAATAGTATTTTTGCTAAATACTTATTTAAAAAGATTTTTCAGTAAACATTTGAAAAAAATCTTTTATAACACAGTTGTATTTTATTTAATTAAATATTTATATAAAAACACATTAATTTGTCCAAATTATAATTTAATAAGTTTAAAAAAAAAAAAAAAAAAAAAAACTATTTCAAGTCTTTAAAAAGAAAAGGTGTAATTAGAAACACCTCAACAAGAATATATTGCCTTGCCATTGAAATTTATTCAATTAAACTTCAATAAGTTCACTGTTAAATACTTTTAAAAAACAGTAAATCCAAATTTAGTAATATAAAATTTCATATATGGAGGTTTAGGTATCAAAATTTAGTATATTGAAAAGATTCCATTTAGTTTTCTTGAATTGAGTTGGAAAATATTGAATGTTAAATGAATTAATTGTCATTTGTTTCACACATTCTTGATTTACTACATAATGTGAAATGTTAACTCCTTCCTCCATTGTGGCACAGCCATACTATTGGTAATGTAATCGGTATGATTGTTACGAACCTATCCTCTCTCCATATGCACTTTTTATTAAAAATTTACATGGAAGGATTAGGCTTAACATTGATTAAAAAGGTTCTTGTATTGAATTTAAACATAATTTTTTTTCAAGCAATTTTATGTCAAAGGACAAATTTCATATTGTAACTCTTTAATTATCATTCTCTAGCAAGCTTAAGAGTAAAAACAAGTAAAATACATGGGTCTAGTTTTTAGAGAATCTCGACCTTTATTTTAATTCTACCAAACCATTAACTGAATCCCTTCAACATCATAATTTTTTTGTAGTAAATGCAGACCTTCCACAGTAAGATTTGACAGTGCATTCAGAAAAAAAAATGAGATTCTATTTCTGAAAAAAATAAATTTCTTAGAAATTCTAATTTCTGTAATTTTTTACACAATTAATAGTAAACAGGGTGCGTACGGGGCCTGGAAAACTTGGAAAGTTCTTGAATTTCATTATTTTTTTTCAAGGCCTTGAATAGCCTGGAAAAATAGGATTATTTCCCAAAAAACCTTGAAAGTCCTTGAATTTTCAATTCTGAAACCGCAAAATTCCTGTCTTATCAGAACTCTGACGAATAGTGACCAATCGTTACATGGTTTGCGTTTTGAACGGTGCCGGCTTCGGCTTGTCGCATGTCTGATATCCTGTTTAGCTCTGCCCGCTGTCGTTATTCTTTGAATTTAAATTGTCCATTCAAGAAAGTTTGTTTTCATCTTGAGAATTCCGACTCTAAACAGTGTTTATGGCTGGTTTTTTTTTCCATTACAAAAACCTCTTTTCGTTCAAGATTACGCTGAACTGCTCCAAAAGATAATTTTTTGGCTTAAAAACTACTTTGAGAGAATTTTGGCACAAAATTTTTCAAAATTATCATGGAATGTCGCCAACAAAGCGGTAGAGAGTATTTTGCACTTTAAGGACGTTTTTCGTCAATTAACGTGCCGGAAAGGGTTCACACTTGAAAATAGAAATTACAATCTCTCAGTTTTGTTGTAGGTTTTTCAAACTGTAAAGAAGTAGTAAATGAATCTGTGTGCATCTGATTTAAATCTGTTTTCTTGGCTGATTTTAGTTATAGAAAATTAATTTTTTTTTTTACTTATAGAATACATGATTATTTTTAGATTTTTTTTTACTGAGGCTCTGTGCTAAAAATAGAATACAAGTATTGTATTTTTCACACAAGCAATCGTAGTGCATCTGGTCTAGATTTGCTCTCTTGCCTGGTTTCAATAATTAAGAAATACATAGCTTTCTTAAGGCTTAAAGAAAACTCGAATATTTTTTTTAATTTCTTAACTTCTTAATCCAATTGACAGCCTCCCCCCCCCCCCCCTCCCCTTCCCACACACTTCCTGGCTTAATTTCTAAGTCATCGGTAAAAGGGGATTTGAACTTGCTGTGGTGATTAGGTGGAAGAATTGGTGAGTATTAGTAAATGATCTTTTGGCAACCCTCTATGTTGGATCATGATTTTGACTTGGCCACCAACGGGAAAGCGCATATTACATCATTCTTTTATTGTAGCCAATTCCCAGAAAAAGCGCCAAGTCGTACCGTAGACTAGAAATTTTACAAAGAACTTGAATGGGGGGATTTAAGCTATGTCTATTTAAAAAAAAGTAAGGATTTCTTGTGTTTACAAATATTTGTTCCTTTAAATTAGCTGTAGAAAAGATCAGGGATTCGCGGCAGTATGCCCCTTGCGCCGTTAAACTTCAACCAACCAACCAAGAATTCGCGTTTTGTATTCAAACTGTAGAAGGCATGAAATCAATCTTTATGCATCCAATTTGGATTTTTTTTTTCCTTGCCTGGTTGTAGCTAAAGATAATAAATATTTTTCTTAGTACTTTAAGAGTACATGATTATTTTTTGGCATGTATTAAAAAAAAAAAACTAACCAAATTTCTTTTTTTGGATGGATTACACAAAGCACAGACTTAAGATCATTTTTGTTTCCATTGACCTTGAGATTTCACTTGGGAACTCTAATCCTTTTAGACAATGGAGAATGCTAGAAAACAAACCATTACAAAAATTACTGTATAATTGTCAAATTTCAGTTAGAGATTTTAATTTTTTTTAGTTAAAAAAAATTATCTTCCAATAAACAAATAGCCCTAAAAAAATCTTCTAAGTGAAGCTATCAGTCCAAACAAGTTATGAAATCTAATGCTTGCTGCTAAGCAGTCTTGTTTCACTTTTTTGCATGGGGGGGGGGAGAGTACTTTGTATAGAATTAAATTATTTTGGATTATTGGGAAGAACTTCTATAGGTAATTTTGGTACTGGGCAGGCAAGAGGTTTTTTTTTAAAAAATCTCATTTAATCAGTTGTTAAAAGTTGCTCTAACTGAGATTATTTAGAAAAACTTTCAGTGATGAACCAAACCTCATGATGTCATTGAAAACTTCCTAATATTTTAATTGTTGGCAAAGAGGTTAATAATAAATTTTTTTTTATTACCCAAGTATAGATGACAAAAAAAAAAAAAATGCCTTGTTTGTAAATGAATGTCATGCTTTTTAATTTATTTTTTGAGTATTATCAAATTAATTAATGTAAATTTAGAATGCAAACATATTTATATAATGAACAAGTTACACCTTTTTTTTTACTTTAAATTAATTTAAAATATCAAGGTTGAAATATACAAGAATATTTGGGGCATCACTAATTTTAATGTAATAATTTACTGCTCCAAAACCACATTTTGATGCTCCAAAATCGTATTTTTACTGCTCGACAGTGCTCCAAAATCATATTTTGGTACTTACGTCACTGCAAAACTCACTATAAAAAATGGATTGGGAAAAAATTTCTCCAATTTTCATCCCGCAATAAATATTTATGGTTGCATCTTTGCTGTTTGGTAACATTTTATATTTTAAACTTCAGACAAATTCATTAATTAAAAAAAAAAAGGAAGTTAAAAATTGCAATTTTTTTACCGACTCCGCGATGGTAAAATAGGGCCTTGATTTTTTTTTTTGTAATGTCCTTGAAAAAGGCCTTGAAAGTCCTTGAATTTCACTTCCAATAAATTGTACGCACAATGAGTAAATAAGTTTGTTTTTTATTTTCTTCCTTAGGCACATTCACTTCTTTAACATTGTGCAAGGTTTACATGCAAATAATATTGACAGGATCATCTTGTTGGTGTTATAAAATTTTTTAAAAATTCTATATTTTTCGTAAACCATTCAAGTTTTGGGAGATCATTAAAATTAGAGCATGATAAATAAGACAGGCACAAAGAAGTGGTTGTGTTGGATCACTGTAAGAGTATTGAAAGACCTTGTTGCATTTTCCATTCCATGTCAGAGAGGAGAGTTTTATTCTCTGAAATATTGGATTTTTGATATTGATAAGTGAAAGTTGCTGGTAACCTTTATAAGTGTGTAAACATTTGGACTGGACTGCTGGACCCTGAAGTTTTGTATCTGGCTTTAGAAGTGTATATTTAGCTGCAATAAAAGCCCTTATATTTTTAATTATACTTTTAAGTCTTGTGTAAAATTCATTTAATAGAAAACAATTTTTTTTTCTTCTTTTTTTTTTTGCACCAACTTTTGTGTATTTCTATGCGAAGGAACTACACTTCTGTTCCTACTTACTCAAAAATACCTTTCTGTTGATACAATTTTCTTTGTGATTAATTAAAAGAATATAACGATTATATGCATATGATTTTAGTAATGTATTTTGATTAGTTCTCACTTTATAAAATGTGCATATTTCAAACA
Organism: Linyphia triangularis; assembly: GCA_963978545.1. Classification (NCBI taxonomy): domain Eukaryota; kingdom Metazoa; phylum Arthropoda; class Arachnida; order Araneae; family Linyphiidae; genus Linyphia; species Linyphia triangularis. The sequence continues at coordinate 79,908,068 of OZ021721.1, read as the reverse complement.
TTTGTACTTAAAATAGAATTAATGTTTTTTCATGTTGGAGTTTAGTTTTTTACTTTGAGTCACTTTTTATTATTTAGTTTTGAAAGTAATTAATGGTTTACTTTGCAGGTTGGTAAGGCAATGGCCTCTAATGAAAGTGCTGCTTATGAAATAATGAAAACTCTTGATGTAGATTATGTACTAGTGATATTTGGAGGAGTCATTGGATATTCAGGGGACGATATCAACAAATTTCTATGGATGGTACGAATTGCTGAAGGAGAACACCCAAGAGACATAAAAGTAAAAAAAAAATTATCAAAAAATCTTTTAGTTAATTTTATATTGTACATATTACATTAAGGTTGAATAGGCATCTTTTGTATTCTGTACCTTTGGATTTTATGTTGTTAGATGATTGAATGATGTTTATTAATTTGTAAGACTCTGATTACATGTTAAATGATTGCTCAAATACTTCATTATTTTCAAAATGAAGACTTTTTTACTGAAATCAACATTAGGTAATCTAATTGATATTACATAAACACACAAAAAAGCAATTTTTCTGTATTTAACTAATAACTAATTTATTGTAAAATTTTTCCTTATGCAAGTTTCAATAGCTGATTCAGATGTTCAACGACTTCAGAAATTGGCTGTTATTTTTTCCTTATCATGCATAAGTATTGATGCAGGGTTTGTATGGTCCTTGAAAGTCCTTAAGAACTCCTTATTTTTAACTTGTGTCTAAGAGCCCTTGGAAAGCACTTGAAAACTCCTTATATTTATTCTGAAGGTCCTTTAAAATTTTTACTTTTTGAGGGCCCTTGAAAATAAGGGACATTTTGTTGTTCCTTTTATTTTTCTTTAACGAATTTTTCAGAAACTTCCACCAAAAAATAAAAAAATCCAATTCAACTTTCATCAAATAATAGTAATAATAAATAAAGTTTCAGATTTTATTTCCATTTATTTTCTCTCTCCGTAAATGAAAAGTATATATAATAAATGATATGCTGATTGCAAGTTTGGGTTGCAAAGATCATAGTAATAACTCATTCATGATGAATTGGATAAGGTGTCCACAGATCGGGAAAAATCAGGGAATACAGCATTTAAGGAAAAACCAGTTAATTATCAGGCATTTTGTCAAAAGTTTAAAGGAATTGGGGAACTTTCCGAAATTAAACTGGAACTTTTAATTTTGACAATTGCAGATACACTGCTAGAAAAATTTTAAAAGAGAAAACGGCAAAAAAATTCTAGCCGCAAGACCGACCACATAACTTTGCGCATTAAAAATTCCTGACAATCACTGAACCTGCATATGTTCAGACTTCCCCAAATCACCAAATGAATGACTACTTTTAATACCTCATTTTTCTCTAATGTTATAGCCTCAGATGGCATTATTTACTTTAGTATGTGATGGTCATTTTTCTGAGCGTTATGGCGATGAAAATGGCCGTTATTTTCATGATTGTGACTGCAGCTATCGCCATGAGTTACGTACTTGCGTTATGCTCATTTTCATGAGGTGTTACTATATAATAATTACTGATGCTATTTTAAGGATTGCACATCTCGGACATGGTACAGTTTTGCTGAAATACGGATTTCAGCTCTTTTTTGGCTAAAATTTCTTTCTTTCCTGAGATCGATACAAATCTGCCGTACAATTTTATTGTGTTTACTTGCAAGTTTGACAACCATGGAAGCTGTTTACTGTCAGATTTGGCCAAACTTCCAATCCTGGGTGAAAGGTTTCATTATATTTGTGGCTTCTTCTAATTTTATTTTTTTACCTTTAATTATATACAATTGTGGTAGTGTCTCGGTGAGTTCATGTTTTTCAACAGCTAATAAAGAATTCAACACGCAACTTACATACGTTCAGACTTCCCCGAAGACCACCGATGGAATGAGTATTTTTTCTCTAATGCAGGGATGACAAGCCTGTGCTGAACTGCGCCAATTTAAAATTCTGATACCACTTGATTACGAAACAGCATTTTTTATGATTTTGGCTCCAAATGCTGTGCCAATTTATTATTTTTTTTTTTTTTTTTTAATTTGGTGTACGTATCTGTGGGCTGAAAACCGCCAACATTTCTGTGGCGATTCATCAGCAGTTGTTTCGTCCTTGTCTCTATATCAGATATTCCAATGCGAATCTTCCGTCGGTTGGCGTTTTTTTTTCCTTCATATTTTCTCGCTTATTTTTTTCCTTTCCGAAAATTTCAAAGAAGATCACCGTTTTTCTTAATGATAGAGTTTTGTTTTGTATCCCAATAAAGTTCTCTTTTATTTCGGATACGATTCAACTCCGCGAATTTCTGGGGATTTTTTTACAGAAATTTCAATCATGAATGAGCCAATCACAACGATTCATGTTTACTTACGTTAGTATGATGTTGGTATATTTTACTGAGAGTTATGCTTATGTAATGGCTACTATGTTAATGTCATATATCGGCATGATCTATGTTGGTCATTTTGATGAGCATTACAGAGATGAAATAACCACTGCTCCCATGATTATGGAAGATGAAGTTGCTGAGTGCCGCTTTGTTGTGTGATGATCATTTTTGTCGGATGTTACGCCCAAATAAGTCACCGACATTATTTCAGAGATTTGCATCTCTCGGACATGGTACAGTTTGGTTGAAATGCCGATTTTAGCTCTTTTTTTTACTGAAATTTCGATCATTCCCAAGATTGATACAAATCTGTATTACAATTTTATTGGGCTTTCTTGCAACAGCGTACGTTCAGACTTCCCCAAACCCTCGATGTTATGACCACTTTTCCTGCAAATTGTCAACCTCTATCAGCATTATTTACGTTGATGTGTGATGATCATACATGTGATTTTGCTGCGAATTTCATTTAAGTCATTCATCATTTGCTGAAAAACTCATCATCTACGAAAATTTTGAAAATAGATAATTTTTCAAATTTTTTTCGAAAATCGTATTGAAAGGTCTGCTTTTGTTCCTCATGACGGCTTGTGGGGTACAGCCGGGCTGCATCTAAATTTAATGATATATTATACTAACTTCCTTAAATAAAGATTAGAATTGAAAACGAAGATAGAATTTCTACGGTAAGTGAACAAAACTTCAATAAACAGCAAACCTGTTGCTTTTACACGCCCCTTCAAATCAACCCAAACAGGTGTTGTTAATGGTCATGTTTTCGGCTGCACTAACATGTTCAACCATAGGCTGCCCCTGCCATCCAGCTTTTTTTACGGCATTATAGAACCAATTTTATCTCATGAAATGTAATTTTACTTCTATCTAGGCTTTCTTAAATCAAAAATTCCTGACCTGTAATTCTCTTGAATTTTCATTTTATCTACTGGGACATTTTAATTAGTCATAGAATTAGCATGTGGTGCTTAATAAAGTTTTGATAATTGATTCAAGAAACATGCAATGAAGTGAACAGAGTTTATGTCGTGTTTAATTGTTGCAATCTGAAGATAGAGCTTGGACAAGTACATTGCTTATATAGCACTGAGTGGTATGGATTTAGTGTAGAACAATCGGACAGTATGATATTCTCCAAGAGCTTACTTGCAATTTCAAAATGCTCGTTTCAACATTGCAAAAAGCAGATGCTTCTAATTTCTTTTTAGTTCTATTTGATAGTCTGTTTACCTGCATTATTGGAAAAAAAATCCAAGTTTGAAATATATAACCTTTTTAATCAATGTTAGTGTTTTTTCTATGGCTTAATACCTTAAAAAGATATTTAATGTATCATACAACACAATTTAAACTCATATGCATGTCATTGAGAAGATTTTCTGAAACACTGTAGTGCATATGGTTTATACTGAAATTATTTTGTTATTAGGAGACTGATTATTATACAAGTCGAGGTGAATTTAGAGTAGATGACCATGGATCACCTACATTACTCAACTGCCTCATGTACAAACTGAGTTATTATCGATTTGGAGAGTTACAGGTAAGAAATCCCAAATATTCCAATAATTTTCCTAGAGGTATTACGTTTTTAGTTTTATGTTTAGCTTGCTTTTCCCCAAACTTCTCTCAATAGTTAATTTCTCAATAGTTTTAAAAGATTCCATTTTGATTTACTATCTGTCAATTTATCTTTAAGTTAATGTGTTATTCCCTTTTTTCAGCTTGATTTTCGTACCCCAGCTGGATTTGATCGAACACGGAGTATGGAAATAGGAAATAAGAATTTTGAATTGGAACATTTAGAAGAAGCATACACAACAGAACATTGGCTTGTTAGAATTTACCATGTGAAGAAAGATAGTAATCGACCACGCATTCCTTATAATCAAAGAAAAATCAAATCAGCTAATTTATTTATGTCTAAAAAGGTACCCAAGTTTTTTTCTTAAAATGTAAATGATTAATTCCTTGTATAAATATGAAATAAAAATTTGTAACTCTTAAATTCTGAGAACATTAAAAAATTATAACGTATTTGATTTTACAGTCATTATTAAGATTTCACTTTCATAGTATTATGGTATTGTGGAAAAGTGCTTTGAATATTAGGTAATTACTTTAACAATATATTTACCCACAGTTAAAATAGTATTATAAAAAAACAAATTAGCTAATTGTTTTGAGTAATGTCCTTAATCTCAACTACAAACACATGCATTTGGAGAACACAATCTTTTTCTTTTAAATCTTTTTCTCTTTACCAATGAGAATTTAATTTCAAAATGGGCACGAGTGTACTTAAGTAAAATGGCTATATTTGAGATTTGGAGCTGTTATATTTTTAGTTTTGTTATATTTTTATGTGTCATCAAACTAATTTTAGATTTGTTTTTATTTATTTTTTATTTGTTCTTTAATTAAATTTGAATATTTAATTTCGTCACTTGGTGGTTAGTATCAGTCATTATATTTTAATTTCAAAATTAATTTATGTTATCTCTTTTCTTGTAGACTTCAAAGCGAAAAAAGGGAACAATTAGAAATCGCCCAGTTGTTGTAAAAGGAAAAAAAGTTAGTCGAGTATTAAAAAAATAAAAGGACACAATTTATGGACCTTGCCATGGCTCTGAAGTTCAGAGTTTTATATTTATAATGATCAGTGCCTCATGACTGATAACTGTAAGACTCAAAATGAGTCTGAAATTCCATTTGTATAAAAGGACCATTATGCAACTGTTTTATATCTCAAGGTGCTGTAAGTGCTCACATTTAACATCAAAAGATTTCACATAAATTTTCAATTTAGGGCGTGTTGTAAATTAAACATGTTTACAAAGCATAATGTAAGGAGCTGTTTTTGAAAGCTTTTGTTTGATAATGTTCCTAACTTTCCTTTGTAATCAATTTGTACAAACTCAATATGTGGAAAACTCGATTTGTTGAATATGCAATATGTTAAACACGCAATTCAAAATATTCATCTTGTTTAATACTCAATCAGGTTCAGTAGCACAGATTCCAATACTTTGCATTTAATAAAATTGTACCAGTCAGCAATAAAAGTCATGTAATATCTTTTGCATTTCATCAAATTATATTAAGCAATAAAATTCATGCTTTATTTTCTCATTGAATTGTTTACCATTATACATATTTAATAAGGTATTGTTTTTCTTATATGAAAACATTCAAATTCTCTTAATATTAGCACACATTAAAATATTTTGCTTTAGTCAAATTCAACCTGTCAGCAATAAAAATCATGCCTTATGTTCCTCAGTGAATTGCTAAACATTATACATGTTTAATTGAATTATTGTTTCTTCTCATATGAGGACATTGAAATCTATTGATTGGTTTTCATATAGATTTTAGAATTCTATTGTACCATTTTTGCACAGTATAAATAAAATTTAAAGTTTTGTACTATAGCATTTGTTTTGGATTTTTCTGCTTTATCTATTGATTGAATTATTTTATTTCTTTATGTGAGCAATATATATAAAAAAATCAGATCTCTTGAATCATGTCGTTTTTGTTTAAGCAATTTCTGTGTGGTGTATGAGAAAACTTGGGGTGAGTTATCAAGTGGATAAGTTAGACAACTATTTTTGTTTTTATCTAAATTCTCTAAGGATTTTATATTATTTGAGCCAGAAAAAATTAACAAGAGTTTTAATTTAAGTTTTTCGTCCATTGATCAAGTCAAAGAAAGATACAAGAACGTTGACCATATTTTTTCATTTGTACTAAAAAAATCGTATTTTAAAATGTAATTTAAGAAATTCAGAAAAATATTTTACATTGGATGCAATTGTTTCAACTTCCATATTCTATGCCATCTACAAAAAATTTCAGCAGTTAATATAATAAGCGCAATTTTGATTCTTAGTTGTGTGTTATCAGTGAATATTATCGGATATTTGAATATTAGGGAAGCTGATATCATAAAAGTTTAAGCAGAAATGAAATATAGCAATAAATAAAAAATATATATATTTAAACACAATATTAAAAATAAAATGAAAAAGGATCTATTTCATTAGGTTCATCACATTAAAAATAATCCATTTTGGTAAAGTTCACTTTCTTACTTTATGTAAAAAATTTAAAATATGTGTTTGCTTGGTTTAAATTGTATTTGCTTCAAGTAGAAACAATTCTGGAAGCTAACTTCTTGTAGTAATTTAAAATGCAAAAGTCGTTGGAGTTGACGAAAGTTAAAATTTTGAGGATTTTATTGAAGTTAATGCAGAAATTAAGACTGTCAGAAAAATTACTGTATTTTTCTCAATAAAAAAATAAATATATAAAGCACTTGATAAACTTAAATAAAATTGAACAATATGCAAGTTAATAAATTATTCCATTATATAGAACAATGATTACTCATTAAAAATTGGTAGTTTTGTAAATTTCAATAATGTTCACTGTCACTAAGGTTTAAGCACTTGATATGAAGTTTAAAAAATACTGGATAGCTCGGTTTAAGTTACGTATTCTTTGAGTAGTAGAAAAACAGGAAGATAACTTTAGTTTGTGATTCAAATTATGAAAGTCTAGATGAATGTTCTAGCTTTGAAGTTGACGAATGAATCGTGTGCAAGAGCTACACAATACCAATTCTATATTGGAACATAGATTAATATCTTTGTAGAGGAGGTGGGAATACTTCCTAGAAGATGTTTCAAGAGGAAACTGCTTTGCATTTACATCTCAAATTTGGAGAAAAACAGGACACTCAAACCAGACAACCCGACAAGCAACATAAAATTATCTGTTGTGATCATTCATACATATATATTATACTAGATGACAACTTGATTTGTGCTCACTCAATGCTTTACAGCCATAGGGGAAACGGTTCCTACAGTATACTCACTTCAACCTGTCCTCTAGTATAGTTGAATTTGAGGATATTTTCTTAATTACTTTTGTTGCTATACTTCATCTGTGCTTGAACTTTTGAGATACTATTAATGCCTTTAAATGAAATTTGTGACACAAGAATGCTAGGTATTGGCATAAAATAAATTAATGTTATTTACCCCTAAAGTATTAATGTTATTAGGGACTTCTAACCTAAATAAATTGAAATGAGTAAAATTTACTTATGACTAGTATTCAAGTGTTTGATACCTTTCAATGCTGTTGTGCACCACTGATTGTCAATCAGTTCCAGAATGCAATTTTAAATATCTTGATGAAACTATTGCAGTAAGTTCTTTAGATATGCTTGTGTGCAATGTCCCTAAACACCTGCATTGTTTCTTTATGATTACAGCTGTAGACTAATAATTCATAATTTTTGGAACTAAAATATTTTAGTAGGAAGATATTGTGTTTGCAAATGTTAGAAAAACTAGAGCATTCTAAATCATATATTGCTGAAATGCAAAGGAGATGCTGATGAAACTTGGAAAATAAAAATAAGTATTGTTAAAAGACCCAATTGTATTTTTGAGTTGTCCGATCACAAAACGGTTGAAGTCATCTTTATTTTTCTTCCAAATAACTAGTTAGATTAAGAGAGGGTGGCAAATAAAGAGAGTAGTTTAAATAGTGCTGTTGTCAATAACAATATGTGCCTAGACAAACTTCAAAATGATTATTATAACTTGTGCCAAGTGCAGTAATGATTTACCAAGTTATGGCTGGTATGTTGTCCTTCAAGCTAATAGAAGTTAGTGTTGTACTCTAAGCAAATTGTCAAAGTAATTTCATTGGTCTGCAGTGCTCTAAATATAGCAGTTTAATATGTCCTAATGACTAAGAAAAGATCCTTCTGTCGAATTAAAAGGAATATTTACATTAAATAAGCTTGCTGAGCATATGCTCTATGACACAAAAGTTTAGACAATGACCAAATCGAAGATTTCAAAATAAATTTAATCAATTTTCGTAATACAGCTTCAGTGTAATAGGCTATGTATAATTTACAATATTTATAACTATAACAGTTACTTGTGTGTAATGCAAGTTATTAATTGGTAACAAAACAAATTAACATTGTTTCTAAAAACGGATTTAAAACCTAATTGTGCTTCCATTCTTGTTCATAAGTCCGAGTTTCTATAGAAGAAACTAAATCTTTCATCACGATTTGGGTTCAATTTCGTACCATGCATCCTCAATAGATCTCATGAGTTCATATATAGAAGAGTATTGTCTAACATTGCTGTAAACTTTGTGACACACGATGTCTGAAAGATTCCCTATTGGGTTAAGATCTGGGCTACACACTGGCCAGTCGATAACTTTTAAATTATGAGAATTAAACCATACCTTTGTATGTTTGCAGTGTGATTATAAGCATTGTCTTAGTACAATTTCCATGTAGGGCCTCCTTGAAGCTCAGCAAATGGTAGCTGGTTATCTTCCAATGTCTTGGTGTAATGCTGTGATGTTTGGTAGCCTTTAGTAAGTGTAGAGAAGCACTTGTTCATTATTACAGCAAAAGGCTTCCCAAAACATCACAGCCACCATCTAGTCTGCAACTTAAAAAAATACAGAGGTTCCTTCTGCAAATCATGCTAGTACAATGCCCAGCTATCTGGACCACCCAGATTCCACTTTTTTTCATTTTGCGCTATCAAATGATTGTTTCCATATGATAATAACTGTTATCCATTGCATAAATATTTAGGACAGAAGCCATCAGCTTTCATTTGGCATAACAATAATTCTCGACCTTAAAATGGTTGCAGAGTGCCAAATTAAAAAATTCTGCATGAAACATCATTTGCCACTCTCCCAGGTTCATTTGGTAACTTTTTAAAAAACAAGTTTTATGCATAAATATTATTTATTTTTCTATAAATAATTAAAAACTAATATAAGCAAAATAAATAGAACATTTGATTTCATATTTAATTTCATTCTTGAGTTTGTCGAACGAGCTATGAAATTGCTGCCAGGGAGGGTAAAAGATGTGCAGTACTGCACTTGCACCTGGTTCCAGGCTTTTGAAAATTAAAAACGAGGTAGAAAAGGGATGAATTTCACAGAAAAATTATGTGTAATATATGTTTTTAACTATTTATTGGAACAGAAAATTAATGCATGGAAATAAATAATGAAATCCAATGGATTTTTTTTAAATAAAAGGTTCGAACACAAATTTTTACTGCTTTGTATCTCCCTATATGTTTCGTCTAATTGGATAATATATGATTTTCAGATATACAACTGAAGGTATTTATTTTCCTATGGACAATATCACAAAATGGAAAGCAATCACCTACACTTTCATCAAATGTTGCATATTATGGGCACCGCCAAGAGGGAGGGATTTTCCCCAAACTTTTAAGAGCTTTAAATCAATGTTAAACACAATATAGATGCTAGTAAATGGGAAGTGAACCTCTGTCTGATCATTGCATGAAGAAAAATCTCGTGTAATTCTCTGCTAATTGATTCTCCGCTAAAGATTTTAAAACTAGTTATTGTTGTGCAAATAAGCAATAAATTTTAAATTAGTACCTTGAAAAAAGAAGTGAAATCCCAACGAAGACATATCTGTAGAAAGGCCCCAAGTTCTTTGTGCAATTATTAATGGCGGTGAATTGAAAAGTATGGAGATCCAAAGAGAAGCCAAGTTTAAAGTTGTTGCAAATTACGCGCAATGAAAATTAGTAAAACTTTCTTCTTAAACTCAAAATTCCCCTGCTTAGGCCTAAATATCTAGCTACAAAATGCTTGTGTGACTTGGCCATTACGCGTCAGTGAACCCGTAATGGGCAAGTGTCACAAATATTTTTTCAGATATTTAAGCCTGTTGGATTTCACTGGACGGTTTTTAGCTGCATTGGAATAGTTTAAAAATAACCGCCTTTTCGCTATCTTGAATTTGCTCGATCTCTTTGGTTTAAGTTTTAGTTTGTGCCATCTGGGGGAATTCAGCGTAGCGCTCACCTGAATTGATTCAATTTAACGATTTATGTAACTTTTCTAAAAGAGGAGTTTTTATTGTTGTTACGTTTTAACTTTCGTCCTGCTACTTTTAAATTCATAAGGCGTTATTTTTAGTGTTTCCTCTCCGCAGGAACCAAGGCCTATGCAGGGGAATTTTGACTTTGAGAAGAAAGTTTTACTAATTTTCATTGCCCGTAATTTGCAATAACTTTAAACTTGGCTCTACTTTAGATCTCAATACTTTTCACGGCTATAATCATTGCATGAAGAATTTGGCGCCTTTTTACAGAGATGTTTTTGTTGGTATATTTTTTATAATGCAAGGCTATAAATTTACACAAAATGGGAAAAACGTTGAATTTAAACCTTTTTCATAGCCATTTATTTCAAACTGGATCACCTTTAATTTTTATGCGTTGTTCACCATTGGAAAGAAGATATTTCCGACTAGTTTTAGGCTTTCAATATTTGTTAAAATCCAAAACATCATAGAAATATAATATGCTGCCATCTATTGGTGATTGAGAGAGAATCACTTAAACATAATTTTAAGTTTTTTTTTTTAAATTGGTTTTAGAGGTATAATTCTACAACATTGAGAGCCGACCAAACGGTATAGTGGTTAGCGTGCTAGCTTCTAGACCACGAGGTTGCGGGTTCGAGTCATATGTTAGGCATGGGTGTTTGTAAATGTATGTTGGCTTGTCTAATGACGAATGTTTCGGCGCATTATAGCCCTCGTGTTGCTGACGACGCCAGATAATCTGCAAACAACCAATCTACACCATTGAGGTCTAGAAGTTTCCGAAGATTTACAGAAGAATAATTGATAAAAAATTGAACAGTTCATTTTTCTAGAGAAACAGACATGGACGAATGACATTTGGCCCTTTGTGAGAAAAAATATTAAAATTTCTACAATTTTTAAAACAGTCTACAATAAGAATAGAATGTGACTTACGGCTTCGATTGGATGTCAAAAAGTGCTACAGGGGAGGGACAAATTTTAATTTTGGGGGAGGGGTTTGTCAAATTAGGAACCCCCCCCCCTCTCCCCCTTCCCCTCTCCTTTCCAAAATCCACCACTTACTGTGTGCCTGAAACCAAAACACTGTCTTTTGAGATAATAAAAAAAGCAAGAAATTTTTTCATTGTATAAAATTATTCCACATAATCTCCTTTTTTACGTACGTAATAGGTATACTTTTATTATTACGCTCATAAATGACTCAGGTCAAGGAATAATACTTATCTGATGATGGTATAACGAGTAATGCGTTTAAGGTACTTGACCACCTTGGAAAGCTAAAAAAATACAACATTTTCAATAATTTTTTTTTTCAGTTCCTGTACAAGATATGACAATGATTTTTTTTTTTTTTTTTTTTTTTTTTTATGACTTTTACTTGAAGCTTATAGAATACAAAAATACTTGATTTTTTCCAATTTCCTTTTTTAACAACTATCCAGGAGGCGCCAAAGTCGAGGCCTCAAAAAAATGGTGTCCCACGGCGAACAGTTAATTTCAGGATTGGTAAATCTGAAACAAAAGAAGAAAAAAAACCGGAATCTTCAAAAGAAAAGTTTATTACGTGACAATTTACCACAAATTGCAAAAAAAAAAAAAAAAAAAAAAAAAAAAAAAAAAAGGCAGATGTTTGAAAAAATGGTTGAAAAAACATCCTTGTTTTTCACTATTCTTTGCTAAAAAAATGTTATAATTAATTTTTTTTGTCAAAATGTGACTAAAAAACACTAAATTTATAAGGTGGTCAAGTACCTTAAAAAGATCTGTAATGACTTCACTGTTAATAATTGGCATAAGGACAGACGTGCGCATTTTTGTCACATATACCTTTCTCATTAATGACTAAGAAAAGGTTGACGTTTAAACTTTGTATTTATGAATGAAACTTTTAAATTCCTATGTTTTCGTTATTTAGCAAATATTTTATCAATAGTCAAAGGGAAACATACATCTTGTGAAAAGTTGTATTATTACACTAAAAAAGTTTTTGTTACCTCTGATTAGCCAATACTAAGAATAATGATTCCATTATTAATCTTCACTTTCACATATTTGGTACACAAAATTGCAGTGGAAAATAAATCTTGTGAGTAGCATTAATTTTTTTAAAGCTTAAAATTTTAAAAGAGTCGTATTTCATGGATAGGAGAATTATTAAGTGTTATTTTTTCACCATGAAAAGAAGTGTAATTTAGATAGGCCAGATGTGATTTAGCAGTATTGACATTGTTTATGATTGCATTTCTAAACCTTTTTTTTTGCTGGCGTACCCCTTGATCTATCATCACTGCTCCACGCACCCTAACTTCACCCCCATTATGTAGTATACTTACTAACATCTGCAAACAGTAATAATACTATAATAAAGATACATTATTAATTTTTACCAGCAATGCAAAACACGTTAAAGCGGGTCTTTCTTTTTGGTAAGGTGTTAGCTGTTTTTGCTTTCTCCTATAAGAGATGAGGCTTGATTGGTACGGTCTTCGAAAGCTGCCTTCAGTACATTTAGATATTTAATTTGTTTCTTAATTTCTTGTGATTCGTAAATATCGTGTAGTATTTCCAAAACTTCAGGTTGATTGTTTTCAAAACATAACTTTCAAAATTCTTGTTTTTAACAAATGACTCTATTTTGTCGATGTGATAGATCTGTAGGGATCGTAGGGGCGAGCTGATCTTGTAGGGACCGATAAGCTGATTTAATTTATGAAAGATATTGAACATGAATGATAGGCTTTGAAGTCATTAATGACCATCAAATTTAAATTTAAGTCGAAAAGAGTGGTTCTCAAAGAACACTTTGACTGTATGCACAGTTAAAAATATGGTGTAAGGTTTCACCAGAAATCCGATATAGCTGCAATCATTATTTGGTGAAAAGTTTTACCACTTTTGTGGTTCTACTTTATACACAAAATTCACGGTGAAAGGTTGAGCCAATTTTCAGGTTCCTCCCTACATCATAGTTTCTGGATTTAGCTTTAACTAGTTACTAGATTTAGCTTTCACTAGTTTCTGGATAAAGCTTTCACCAGATTCTGAATTAAGCTTTTATCAGTTTCTGAATTTAACTTTCATTCTAATATTTAGCTTCCCCCCCCCCCCTTTTTTTTTTGTTAATTAACAACTCTAAACCATTTTTATTGAGAACTGCTTTGCAATAGAAATGTTTTTATACTAAGAAAAATAGCATTAACATTAAATCAATATTTTTTTTTAAATTCTTTTTTACATTACAGCAGACAATGTTTTAATATTTTATTAATAGCACAATAAACACACATTTTTCAAAAAAAAAATATTTACAAAATATTTTCTTGCTAGAATACAAAAAAAAAAAAAAAAAAAAAAAATCAAACACAAAATAGGAAGATTGCTATTGAATGGCTTATTATCGAGTTGTGCACAAAACCAGAAATTCTTCAAACATCACGTATACATCCAATTTATAAATTCCCTAATAATGAGCAAATGTAACCAATTATTATTAGAATAGCCAATTTACAAAAAGAATAATGCCATTGGTTGCCAAAAGATAATAAACATTAACATTTCATTCATTAGGGTTAACAAACTAATGCCTTGGAATTACAATATTATTGCTATTGTACTTATACAGAGAGAGTAGATATTTACCGACAAACTGTTTACAAGTTATAATATCAATACCAATACATTCCGACAGTCGGTAACCCCCACCCCTTCTCCATGTGTAAAATTGTATCAAACATGAAAATACGATAGACAAAAAAAAAAATTCTTCAGTCCTACTGATAATTAGCACAATTTTGAAAATGCTGGTTCATCAGCTTTAAACCCGTTGTCATTTTTATATTATGCCCATTAGTTGGTGCTTTCAAAAGAACATAAAAATCATGGTAATCTTATATTATCTTGACAGTAAATATTCTTATTTGACGCTTTGGCATGATTAGTCGTATCTCGCTGTACTACATGTCTAGAAGAAGAATTATAGTAGCAATGTAATTCCCAGTGCTTTTCAACCAAAGACAAGTTAGTAAGTTCTTAGCACTTTGTACATCACTTTTAAAATACAAATATTTAGCTTCATAACAATGTACCAAGAAGTTATCAAAGGACCAAATTCAATAATTTCTTCGGGTAGTGGCTGGGTAGGTAAATAATACTTCAGATTTCATACAAAATTAAGGAAAAGGTTTGAAGAAGCATGTGATGGTCAATAATCAAATCTGAAGAGTATGGAATATATTTAATATTTACAGTAGGGAAAGAACTATGGTCCAATATTTCCTTTATCATTAGGAAATGCCAAGTATGTTCCTCTTCTGTTTACAAAGTTTACTTTGTTTTTCAAAGTTCTATACTTGAACAAGTTTGAGATTGAAGATTTGTTAACAGTTTCTAAAATATGTAGTTTTGTAATCATTTTTTCCGGGGAGAAAATCAACAATTCTATCAGTCAGAGGCGTACTGGCCATAGGGTTGTCCGGTGCAATTACCGGACCGGTCAGTGTCTGTGAAAAATGGGCCGGTCCGAGAGATTTAAAAAAAAAAAAATTTCAATGTGAGTAGTTTCCTTCCTAACCGTTTTTCTTTTTTTCTTTTCTTCTTTTTTAAACTTAATGAATTGAAATCCCAAACACTCCCACCAGCCAATTATATAATCGTACTAGTTGTTTATGGCCCCGCGTTATGTAAAAGTCCCAATTGTTGACACTTTGCGAAACGGGCTGGCGGTTTGTAAAAAAATTGCTGTTATTGCTATTTGTGAAAAACAAAATTAGAAGTCTAAGACTACTTATGTTTGAAATTTTATAGTTATATGCTTAATGGAAGTCACTTTGCAAAGAAACTTTAAAAAAAATTGAAAAACCTAGGGGTGTGGAACATCGCAACCCCTCAATTACACTTAATACTGGCCACAGCAATCAAATTTGACATGAACTGGTGTAATATTAATTTTTCGCTTTATCTTCTCATTATATATAAAAATTTTTTTTAAAAAAATGGCTAGTTAGGCGATATTTTTGGATATAATTAGCGTATTGGCAAGGGGAAAAAAATAGAGAGTTATAATATAAGAGTTATAAATGAATATAAGAGTTATAAATGAATTGAAGGATGTTAGTATGTTGAGTTATCGTTGCCATTTGGCGATTTTTATCTGGTACCTGTTTAATGGAAGAGTACCTTAAGCAAGTTACCTAATTTTATAAAATTACATTTTCCCCAAAATTCATACATACATGTACTGTGTTCACATGAAACAAAATTATACATTTAGAGGCTTTTTTGTGTGTACTTTTCCGTTGTCCGAGTACCATTTGGCGCCAAGCCTAAATGTTCCCTTTGTTTAAATGAAGAGCAAATTTATTGCCGTAATGGCTTATTTTAGGAATTATAAACGATTTGAAAGTTGTTAGTTTGTATGAATTATCACTGCAATTGGGAAGGTTTTTTCTGGTACCAGACTAACGGAAGAGTATATGTACATGTTTTTAGCTTTGTACCTGTTTTTAGTTTTCTGCTTAGTGGGAAAAAACAACTAATGACAATACATGCCAGTAATTTATGGCAATTAGAATATAGAAGTATTAAATATTAAGTACGATTTCAAAAGCTTCAAGTTAAATTGATTTTATTGTAAATTAACTTGAAATCTATTTTGTTCTCAATATTTTGAAATCTACGATTCTTATTACACTCATACAAATTATTTTTGCACTTGTATTGTTGAGAAATATGTTTAAAAACTATTGCGGCATAGTTTTATACTTACTAACATCAACTGCTTGTACAATAAGTATAGAGCAGATTGGATTGAATAATAAATGTATTCCAGTCCTAAGTTTTGAATGGTTTTGAAGAACTACGACTTGCAAACCATGCCCTCTCTAAAGGTAACTTTTTTACACTGTACCAGAAGCTTGAGTAATCCAGCCATTGTGTGAACGTTACATTGATTGTTGGTTATGGAAGAGCGCTATTTATTAGATCGCAGAAGCTGACGAGTACATGTATAGAAAAGTAGCTGTGTGGCCCCGCGCTGCTGGGGACCCGATGAAAGACATCGAAATTTACATTTAAGAAAAAGTGGTACAGATTTAGTTATAGGGCATTTGTCATTTTTTTTTTTTTTTTTCATTTAACGATCAGAAAAATCACAAAAATCAAAAACACACTAACTCAAAGAAAATTAAAACATAAATAATAATAAAATTAAGTTAAAATATAAATATTAAGAGTATTCTAGCTTCCGTTAGCCGTCTATCATTTGAAACCAAGCCTAAATGTTTGCACGTTTAAATGACGCGTAAAAATATCGCCAATCCTAAATATAGGAATTATAAATTATTCGAAGGTTGTTAATTTGAATTAGTTAGGTCTGCAATTTGGCGGTTTTTTTCTGGTACCACGCGAACGGAATAATACCAAATTAAGTTAAAATTATAAATAATAATAAAATGAAATGAAATTAAAACTGAAAATAATAGCCATTGCTCGAAACCACATTTATCTGTAAGAAGAAGAAAAAAAAAAAAAAAGAAAAAAAAAAAAAAAAGAAAAAAAAAAAAAAATTGTGCCAAAGAAATGTCTTATACTACATGTATACCAAAAAGATTTTGCATTCTTCACAACTTTTTAAGTACACAGAGAAAAAATTAGTCTCATGCCCCCCTTACCAATTTCATAATCACGACCAAAATAAAGCACACACACAAAAAAAAAAAAATTATCGCAAATGAAATACTACGCTTCTGGTGTAAATTGTAAAATATTCTGGTGTAAATCGTAAAATATTCTGGTGTAAATTGTAAAATATTCTGGTGTAAATAGTAAAACATGTATATTACAAAAAATGTATTTAAATATAGGTTATTATAATATGGAACTTGATACACAGAACAAAAACACGGTTAGAATGCGCTGTAGGTCCCCACTTTTTGTTTGGCTATTTTGTATCAAATATGGTAACTCGGCGCTAATATGGTTCCATTCCAATTTGATATCCATTTTTGTGAAATATTTCGCAAAACTTTGTGTCAATTCAACGTGGCGGCAAAATTACCCAAAAAAAAGTAGGGACCGTAAAGCACATTTTAACCCGAAAACACCTTACAAATAAAAGCAATCAAAAGAAGGAATTTTGATATTCTGGGTCAAATACTATAGGAAATGAATAAATATTTACGTTGGAATAAAAAGAAAAATGAACAAATGTCGAAAGGATTTGAAAGTTTTCTATGAATTTCAATAATCTTAGACGTTATGTTTGTATTCAGAATTACGCAGCATTAGGTTTTAAAACCGCGCATGCACACAGCTTCTACGGTAGGTCGATTGACAGTAAATATATGGAAATATTATAATTATATTCGAACTGTATATCAGACAGACGATTATAACACATAAAAATAATCCGAAAAATAAAGGGGACACATTAAAATAACTCTTGGTTTTGTTCTGATGAAATAAAAAAATACAGTTGAGATTTCAATAATTTTTGTTAATGTCACAAAATTTTAGGGAAAGTAACTTTGAATCGAATTTAAAAGTTGTTCTCTACAATTTCAATGCACTAAAGTTTCTATGTACCAAATTTCGTACCTCTAGGTGCAAAACTATGGATTTGTATATGGTTCAGACGAACAGACACTCAGTTTTATACATATACTAGCTGTGTGGACCCGCGCTGCTGGGGACCAGTTGAAGGACATCCATAAGTTCTGTGTCACATAGACTCGGAATTTCTTTGGATTAATTGTTGTTGGTGATCAGCTTCTACTGTACTATAACAGATACATGTTTTCGCTCATTTTGTAAAGCGCGCTCGGTCATTCTCCAGTCGATGCTGTTTTTGCAACAGTGATGCCCTAGCTCTCTTAGCTGCAGATACCGCAGATACTCTATACTTACCATTTGTATTCGTTCTTCTCTTTGGCGGCATATAAGCAAATGTTGAAATGATTTGAAAGTTTTCAGTGAATTTCAATAATCTTCGGTGAATCTACAATTGAGACTGCAAGTGATGAAGTCAAGTTGATTCTAAATTATTCATTGCTATGCCAGATTCTATGTATATTTTGACTAACTCTCAGCAAATAAAGTTAGATACATAATTCAAATTAATCCAGCCTTAAAAATTTAACCAATTAAAATGTTGTATATTTTTTTAACATGTACAAATTACTGGTTAACATACTCAACAAAATATGTCAGGTGTCTATAGTGCTGCTCTACCTTCTGTTTTAAACATAATCAAGAAAGTATACTGTACCAAGTTCTTAATTTTTTGTTTTAAAATAAAACAAAATCTGTATTAATTGAAAAACTAGCAGGCATTGAAACGATGCGTTATCAACCAAATTGTTCGTCAACTGAAAAATTATTGCCATGTGACATGGATATAATGTAATAGTACCAATATTTGTCAACGCGATGCCACACAACACAACTAAGGATATACGTAGGTGTTTCACATTCGACGGCCTTCTTACATTTGATCTTGTAATGGACACATTCCGTAAAAAAGATATAATAGATTTATTAAGTTGACCAAAATCCGACTGAAAACATCCCATAAAGGCACGAACGTATAGTGGTAAATTACGTTGGTAAACGAACTTTTAGATGTTAGAGGTATGTTATATCTGTAATGAAAAAGATATTTGCTAATAAAATACAAAGGAATTTAACGAATTATTTTTGTTATTAATATTCATTAAATAAAATCAAAATGTCAATACTCGCTGAGCACAATACATCTTTGACGACAACACAAAATGTAAACAAAAACAGAATGAATTTAAAACCTAGAAAAACAAAACGATGCATAAACAAATAATGCTTTGAAACAGCACAAGCGCAGAAGTTCTTTATGGTATCGACTGAGAGTAAATATATTGAAATATTACTATAAAATCGAACTGCTTATCGAACAGACGATTATAATACATAAAAATAACCAGAAAAAATAAGGGGGACACATTAAAATAACTTTTGGTTTTATTCTGCTGTAATAAAAAAATATCGTTGCCATTCCAAGTTTTTTTTTTGTGTCATTAAATTTTAATGAAAGCAACTTTTAATCGAATTTAAAAGTTGTTTTCTACAATCTCCATGTACTAAAGCTTCTATATACCAAATTTCGTATCTCTAGGTGCAGAACTGTGAATTTGAATATGGTTCAGAAGTACAGACAACTCAGTTTTATATATACAGATATGTCTACAGGTGCAACGGCAACACATGGGCCATATAGAGCCAAGGCTTTTCTTGGGACTGGAATCATCAGTTTGCCTGTACTTGGGTTTGCTTCTAGGGACACACCAAGCAGTTTTCATGAAAAGAATATATAAAAAGTATAAGGAAAATGAATATTTAAAACTGGGAAGCCATATACCCTGCTACTTGGTTCATACTATTTAGCATTTAAAGTAAGGGTGAAAATTAAGAGTTTGTCACTAAAATATTTCAATAAAATAGCTAGAAGTTGTAAACAAAGCTAAGAATAACTTCTATAGCATTGCAAGAAACTTTATTTGACAAAATGGTAAAAGTGTTTACAAATCCCAGCAATATCTTTTCATTTCGGTAAAATATTCCATTAAAATAAAAGTAATTTTATTGTCTAATGTTGTGAGCAGTCTGATAAGTAATAGGTAAATAATGGTACGATTTGTACCTAATCTCTAAAATGTTCTATTTTTATAACAATGAATTTGTGTCTAATATCCAAAATATTCTATAACAATGAATTTGTGTCTAATATCCAAAATATTCTATAACAATGTATCTAATATCGAAAATGTTTTATAACAATGAATTATACAACTTTTAAAGTGTAGATACAACACATATTTCAAGCTTGAAAGGAATTCTCTTTCAAATTAAAGCACTGAAGAAGTGTCAGCTTTAGATAAGTAGGCATTTCACGGTAATTTTGGTGAAACTCGCCGAATCGAGAAAGTAGCTCGAATTGAATTAAACCACTTTTTGGGGGAAGTCTCGCGGCTTCTCTAGATTAAACTAGAAAAGTGATGAAAGTTTGAACTAATATTTTTAATTAAGCTCAAACATACGTGTTAGAACTTTACTTAATATAGAGGAACATATTCCATCACTCCCATAGAACGTAGTTATTCAAAATTCCACGTCAAATATTCCACGATTTGTTTCTGCGTTCAAGTGATATTTCTGCATTATTTACACAAAAAAAAAACCAGTTTCCCTTACTCCTTAATTCTCATGCCGACCAAATGGTATAGTGGTTAGCGTGCTAGCTTCTAGGCCGCGAGGTTGCGGGTTCGAGTCCCGTGTTAGGCATGGGTGTTTGTAAATGTATGTTGGCTTGTCTAATGACGAATGTTTCGGCGCATTATAGCCCTCGTGTTGCTGACGGCGCCAGATAATCTGAATACAACCAACCTTAACTCTCACACTTTCTCCGTCAGTAAAGTTGTGGCATTCTAAGAAAATACGCAGGGAAAAGAGTTGAAACTGCCCTACAGGGAAGAGTATTTAAAAAATGCATACCGTGATTTTTTAAAAATTATTCTCAAATCAAAAATGAATTTATAATCATTAATTGACATTTCATTAGAAAAACACTATAAACATTTTTGAAAAATTAATGATTTGAATAAAAATGTACCAGTTTTGACGTTGCATCCCACTACAAATAATGCTGCCGGCACCCATGCATGAAATTTGAAATTTGTTGCCATCTATTTAATAACTCTGCGAAATTACAGAATAAATAAAAAAATAATATTGAACATTAAACAAAAAAAAAAAAAGCTTTTGAAAAATTGAAATACGAGATCATTGGTATATTGTAATTCATAATTGAAGTTTTCAATATACATGTCAATTGAAAATTGTTATACAACTGTTTTCACTTTTTTTTTATTTCTAAAAAAAGCATTAGTTAATATAATGTTTTTTTTTTTTTTTTTTTTTTTTTTTTTTAAATCTGTTTATTGCCACCACTCAATGGCTGCTCGCCAAAAGCCACAGGCTTCATGTTTGTACTGGAAATTAAAGTTTCTTAAAATTTAAAAAAAAAGTAAGAAATTATCACTTGCGCAAGCTAATTAAAATGTTCTTGGTATGGTTCAAATATTATCTGTCTATTTTACTTTAACATATCGAAATTTCAATAATTCGTACACAAGTCGCAAATTAACAACTTTTGTTTTCCTCAACTATCAAAACTTTACCTTGCTTAATATAAACTTCAATTTGAAAAAAAAAAACTCTCCGTCAACTTACCTAAACCTTATATAAGTTTTTTGCACTATAAAATTTCAAAATGTAAAAGGACGTTTTTCATTGTAATACCCTATAAAATATAATTTGCCGTGCTTCGTAGCAGAGCCATTGATTCATCATTTTGAATAATCACCATTATGATACGATCTCCATACCATGTCATCTAATGGCTATAATGTACGTATCATTATTCGGGTAGAAAACACGTTTGTCGTCGTATATTTACATTTGAAGTGACCCGCCCCGGGAACCGCAAGCGACCATCTACTCCAAGTTTCCTTCCGCTCCCTATAGGGTTACTCTAATACTAGAAGCATTTTCCTCTCAACTACACAAATCTCTTATACAATGCACCGTGCAGAAATTATTTACTCATTTTATTCATGTTTATTAAGCCGCATTGAATGTTTCGATATAAAATGGAAGTTTGAATAAGTCGATCCCAAAACATGTTTTTGACCTCGATATTTTAATATGTGGCTACTGAATATCCTCAGTGGCGGAAATGAAGGGACCATAGGGAGGCATTTTAAAAAAAAAAAATACTTTTTGCACTTTTGACAGGAATATCGTCAATATTTAGAATCCCACTCTCCAATCCCTACTTTCGGAATTTTTTCACCACAATTCTTTTTGTCGAAAGGTGTTTGTATCTATTGAATGAATCCAAATGTATGGTCATAATAGCAATTAAATGTTTAAAAACATTAATATCTGTAAGAACCTGTTCAAGGGCTTTAAAGATCGCCTGAATCAATCCCAAAAATCTAGTCTTAGTAACTATTTAAAAAAAATTTAAAATATCAATATTTCGACTGTTTTTTAAATAATTTTTGTTTATCATCGTAAAAAGATATATAAAAAAAAATCCTTTTAAAATTCTTCTATCATAATTAAAAATTAAAAAAAAAAAATCTTCACATAATTAGGTACCTAAATTTGTTTGAAAAATTCTAAATTTATTTAAAATTCTCATATAAAGAATTCAAAAGGATAATTTATTAAAGGATAAAACATTTATGTTAAATTATAATACAGCTAGAGTTAAAATATTGGATTTTTTTTCTTCAACTCAAAACTACTTTGCATCAATTTTTAAAACGGTAAATGATTTGCAAATTTTCTTTCCTATATCCCTTAAAATTAAATATAAACAAAATGTAGGATTAATTACCCATAATTTTAGATTTATCTCTTTTGTTGCAAACTCTTAAAATAGATAGTCATACCGCTCATTTGGAGACTGTCCCAACACGAATACCAACAATTTGCAAGAAACGTGTTAAATATTGCAAGCTCGCATTGAATTGCATTGTTTTCCTCTTTAAAAAACATCATTATTTCGAGTGTTACATGAGAAATAGAATTATGATGCTGTGTGACTTAAAAATATGCATGATCCTGAACATCTTGCAGAGCCGCAAAGATAAAAAAAAAAAAAAAAAATCGTATTCTAAACGAGCAATATATTATATACCAGCAGAGTCATACAAACGTCAGTGTATTGTAGATTAAAATATAAAAGAAATTATTTGTTTTCCACTAATCAAAATTGTAGGAAAATTTTTGTAAAACGGCATTTACTCTAAGTCCATTAGAATTTGACAAAAGTTTTCTTTGTTGTCTAAACTCAGATTGTAAAATACTTGTTTGAATAATTTCAAATTCCTGTATTCTCGGTTTAAATATCTTTTTTTATGTAATTTACGATTGTTTGGAGATATCCAGCCAAATGCGGCAATGTGGTCGGCATCCTTTCATGTCCTTCCTCCCCGCATTTGACACTCGACTAGTTCTTTACATATTTATTTTGCAGGGCGCCTCTCAGCCCCATCGATCATGCCAGCCCTGCTCCGCCCAGGAAGCCCCAGCGAACTCAACTCGTCTTGGCCCTCCCACTAACGGACAAGTTAGAGATTCACTCAACGAACAATTCGCTACTACATTTTTTTTTCTGGTAGAGTGGGCATGCAATGCAAAAGGTTTAACGACTCATTTCCGCCTTGACATTTTGGAATGGATGTTGGTTAAGAAATATTCAGTGCTGAGTCAATAAAAATGTATTCCCTTCCTCCGACTAAGACAAATTTCCAGTAAAAAAAAAAAATTAGGGAAACAGAAATTGTATTTTTCAATGTTGTAAGAAGGTTGGGATTTGTTGTCAGTGAAAACGAATTATTACAAAGAATAATCAGGAAATTAACAGCCTCACTCATATTGGGAAGCAAAATGCTCGCTAGCATGCAAGGCGACTCGGGATCGAACCCTTTATGATCGAGCTCTATCGACGCTCTTGATTTTCTAAGTTTTCTCTCATTCGAGACACAAATGCGGGGCAGTTTTCCTTTGAAAAACCTTCTAAGGAAAATAAACTGTGGGTAAAAGTTAATATAGATATAAATTTAGATTATTTTAAATTAGTGTTTAAGTGGTAGAATTTTAAGGATTATGGAGTTTTTAGGTTGGTAGGATTGCGGAATTTTCGAAATTAAAATTCGGTTATTATGATAACTTTTGCACTTGAATCGAAATAAGGATGTGAAAGTCTTTGTGAGAATATGAAGATAATCATATGAAAATGAGGATAATGGAAATAAGAAAATGAAGAAGATCTGAAGATAATGAATGATAAAGAAGATAAGAGAAATAAGATAAGAAGAGACATGAGAAGATAACGAGAAAACTTGCGGAAAAATAAAATAAGGTTTCATGAGATTTTTTTTTTTTAAATACATTTCATATGAGCTTAGGGGTGTTGATAATGGGGTACCTATAGCCAAAAGACATATCTCACCAAAGTATTTGGAAATTTATAGACAATTTTCACTTTTGAGAATTTACCACTTAACTAAGTGGCATGCATGGGCTAAAAATACATCCAATCCAAAATACACAAATAGTTCCAAAATATAGTTTCATTTGAAAAAATCAATTTGTTGAAGTATGGTAACAAACTTTTGGGACCCCTTCCCCACCCCTTCAATTTTGAAACCAACCAGTTTTTATATAAGTTCAAACATACCGAAACATATCAGTTTGTAAAAGTAAGGAATTTCGGAAATGTCTAACTATTTTCCTGAAAATTCTTTTGGGTAATCTAATCACCTAAGAGGCAAAAAATTAATTAAACTTTGCGTAATATTAAACTATTAGGAAATACCAATGAGTTATTTAACAGTTATCTATTAAAAATGACTAGAACGAATATGACATGTGAAAGCAATTCAAAGCAGGGTTTTCAACTTTTTCAGTGGATTTAGTGAATTAGTATTTTGAAGGACAACTTTTTTTGTTATTGAATGAATTATATTATTAGAATAAAAACTTCGACTTCAGTAAAATTATTGGAAACTCAATGAGTTTAATCACACGTTTGTATCTTTGAAAAGTATGGTATCGTTAAGGGGACTTGGTACTGTAAAAACTATTTTTTTAATTTAAGCCTTTAAAATTATAATTTTTACATATTTGGAAGTATTACTAGACAATAACTAAATTTTATTAAAAAGAAGTTCACATAGTGTTCTAAATTTTCAAAACTTTCCATGTTTTAATATTTTTTCCTGAATTTTTAAAAAAAAACTGTTCCAAGTAATATACTCTAAACTTTTAGCATCGAATTTTGAATAAGTAAAATAGTTTTGGAGAAAAACAATAAATACTTATAGGTAAAAGAAATCGTAAAAAAGGATCTTATTTTTCAGCATTTAAATTTGCAAAAAAAGTTTACATTTTATTAAAAAATCCATGCCTATTTTTTGCTAAATAGATCTTTAGAATGGCACAAAAATTTGTCAAGTCATTTCATTTATATTTACTAGAAATTTAGCATTTTAAGTTAGGAGGAAATTTTAAAAATATAGGTTAGAAATATCGAAAGAGACATTGTTGCTATGCTAAATTCTCCTTAAAATGTAATTTCATACAATTGTAGTTATCGGATCAGCTCAAAAACATACCAAAATAAGGGAAAGGTTTTAAAGAATATAAAAACGAAACCAAGTTTTATGCGAAGGGTTATATTGTAACATAAAGTTGTGTTAAAATAATTGCTTGCATTTGCAAATAATGCGTGTATCAGACATTTTTTTGTTTTCTCTCTGTTTATATGTTAAAAGCAGATGCTTTTCTTAACGTTTTTGAAACTTATTAAGAAACTACTTTGCACATGCAATTTTTTTAAACAACAATTATAATATAGAATAATGTATTTTTACAATAATAAAAACAAATTCAAAAGTATTATTAAGTTGGTTGATCGTAAATTACACAGTTTATTCTAAAATAAAAAATTTAAGAAGCGTTCCCAGTTAAGAAAAATATATCTCTGATAATTTACTTTGAAGTACCTTTTCCCAAATACTCTTGCTGCTCTATCAATGGCAAGTATCAATTTTATTTTGATGATTTAATCTAATAAACCCTACAAGGATGAATCTGGTTTCCCATCGTTTGTGATTTGTCAGGCAGGATTGCACCAATCCTGAGTATGTTTTTCCATTCCTAATTTTTCCTGATGTATGGCATATGAAAATAATGACTCCTCACTAAAAGGAGACTTCATCTGAAGGACTAAGTACTCTTTCTTTCAGTTGTCATTCATCATTCATGATTCTTTGCAGCCACAAGAGACAGCCGCTTTAGGGTTGCTAGAGAGGATTCCATTCTTTGGAGGAATTATTCTTCATCTTCCAACTATTTAAATGCGACACTTAGCTTTTTGGACACACCCCTCGTAAAACGAAGAAATTTCGCCAAATTTTTTGGCTATGGTACAGTTGTTGGAAGTAAAATTATCGGAATAGTAAAAAATTAGCAGACAATTTTATTTGACTGTCCACCTGATTTCTTCAAATATTTTTTGTTCAATGAAGATGTTTGGCGACTAAACTTTTCCATGTGAATTTTCCTAGGACTATGCTTCCATGAGTTTTAGATTATGGCAGAGAAACACAAGAGAGGGGCGCTGACCAGGATCAGAAACAAATATTTTACGTGTGCTGTTTGTATAGTAGTTTCATTTACGAAGATAGGATTACAACGCATTCAGTGGTGTGTGTATTCAAGTCGGATCGGGGCTTAGTGGGTGTATAATAATATGTATTTAAACAAAATCAAATTTGGTAGAAAGACTAAAGAGCTATTAATTTTATGGATTTGAAGTAAAACATGTTTTCTCAAAGTGCACCCATTTTATTAAATTTTCAAAGCTTTTAGTAATGTAAAGTGAAGAAAAATACATTTCTGGAGTAAGAAATCTCCGAGTTGACTATTTTAAAATGCTTATACAATGTGCGGCAAAGTGAAAAATTAAAAAAATTATAAGAGCCAAATTCATTAAATTCAACAAAAACTCATATGGAGCTAGTGGAGTCTTTTAAACGAGTGAGGGGTTAAAATTTTAATAATGCACTCTTCTCTTCATTCCCAAGACCTTCGTTCTAGAGTTACGAAAGAAAACAAGTTTTAAGCGGCGTGCCTTGGTGACACTTAACGCTTTCTATTTCCCACGACGCCCACCTTGCTTGGCTGAGAGGAATATCAATGCACGTGTAAGCCCAACAAAGACTCTTTCGTACGAGACCGGCACTGAACAGGGTGCCAACTGACACCCGCACCTGGCACTAAAAGAAAGTCTTTCTGTGACTTGGGAAAATTAGACCTCAATTAGAGTCAAACTCCACGTGCCTCTTAAACTGTCACTTCAGTCAACACGTCAATGTGAGAGGAAATGTTTCGCTGACGGAAGAGATGCGATCACGTTTTATAGGCCTTTTACTGACGGTTTTAAACTTTTATCTCTTAATTTGATTTGTTATGTGTATGATAAATTTTCTAAATTAATAGAATTATTTGATTGTAACTGATGAAGGCCGAGTATTAAAGTAAATAACTGTTACTTGTAAAAGTCATATTGAATGGAATATTTGTTGGAAACTAAGGTTGTTGCATCAGTTTCCTTAAAAACAGTTTGAAACTGATTACATCAACTTATCAAATTTAACATGTTCACAACTCAAACTTAGAAAACCGAATACTTTATGGATTTTAGTAATATATTTTGAAAACGTGCTACTAATGGAGAACTTCAGATTCATATAATATTTTGAAAATTTCATTGTTCCATGTCATGTTCTTTAATCCTTTTTTTTTTACATGTACAGATAACGGAGAGATTAAAAGGATTTTTATATATTTAAAATAAAGCTTACATACTTATAAACTAAACTCTTTTGTCTAATTATTCGAATAATTTTGCATAGTTTAACACTTTATACTAGAGTTAATATTTAGTAGCTCTCATGAATGTCCTGAATGAAAATACTTCTTTAAATTCGAAGTCTCATAGAGTATACACAATACAATAGGAAATTTCTTCTTAGGCAAGGCGGTAAACCGAATTTTCTTTAACCTAATCCTTCTAATGAGCAGAATTCGGTAGTCCAGTGGGGCACCACCCAACAGCTTAACCGACGTGACATGAGTCACCCGGTTGTCCATCTTTGCAACATCATCCAGAAGACTCCAATTACTGGAAGGCAAGATTGATTCGGGCCACCGAGATCGATTCCGATGGCTCGGGTGGTAGATAGGGGCGTACCGAGGACCAGAGGCTTACTTAAATGATTGCCAGTGGCGCGGGGCGGCTGATCAGAGAGGGGCGGACCACTCGAAAGAAACGTGTTGGAAAGTTGGGAAGGGGGTCATCTTTCGTCATTGTCATGAGGAGGAGGATCATCATCTAGGAGACTGGATTTGTTTTCTTATCATGTTGAAAAGATTCATTTGTGAGGAGTGGGTGCTTTTTCTTTGGAGTCCTGTTTTAATTTCTAGAGAGATAACATTTAAGTTTATTAAATTGGAAAGGGAAATTTGATATTAACTGTTTTGAAGACTGAGAGTTTTTTAAATTACTGTTCTTTCGGATGACTTTTGGTATTTGGACTTTTTTTTTCTATTTTGGGGTGGGAGTATGTGTGTTTTTACCTTTATAACATTTGAGGAAGAGTTAGTACTTATTAAATATGGGATCAGAAGAAATTCTTTTCCAAAATATTTGTTTTACTATAATCGGAAATATTACAGTCAGTTAAATACACACGGCGAAGCTAGGTAGTAAACCTAGTTTATTTAAAATCTACATTTAACTTTCTTTTCTAACTTCATAATCTCATTTGCTCTTATGAGAGAATAAGGATTTACCACTCATTATACTGAATTTTAATCTTGAATATATTATGTCGATAAACATTTTTTATTGTATTCTAGATGTATTTTCAAAATGATAAAATGACTGATAAAAATGTATTCAAAACTTTTATTTTTTCAAAAACTGCAAAGGACCTTACAGCGAATCACAGTCTGAAAGCTAATGATATATTTATGTAATCAATGCCATAAAGCAAATTATCATCTAATATTTTAATGAATTATAAAATTGTCAAAGCATTAAAAATAAAACGTTCTATACGTATACACAGGGACGTACTGGGATATAAAATCGGCCCGGTGATTTTAGATTTATGCCGGGCCCAAAGTTCCAATATCATTATAAATAAAATTTCCTTTTTGATAAAATAATTCCAATGATTAAATAATTAATTTTAATATTTAAATAGTTTTAATAATTAATATACTTTATTATTTAAATGCTCATATTTAATAATTAATTTCAGTAATTAATTTATTTTATTTATAAATTTTAATAATTAAATGGTTGTAAAAATTAGTTTAGACAAATCAAAGTTTCTCTGTTTCTAGTATTTATATTTCCTTGGATTTAACTTTGTGTCCATATATCATTGTTTGCTGCAAAAACTAAAGCAAGAAATCGAAATTGTAAAATAATGCCCAGGAATCTCATAACTGAATGTCTATCATTTAATTATAAATGTAATCATTAACTCTTAGGTTTATTATAAAATGACATCCGAAATGATAATATATATTTAATATTAAATAAAATACGATGTATATAATAAAAAGTAATACAATAATATATACGTTTTAGTACATATAATTTTCTTAGATCTTTTCTCCCCTACCAAACAGAAGGTATCTCTGGGGGAGGGGGGATTGTAATCGGGATTTGAATGTATAGGGCTTTTTAATAAAACGTTAAGGAAAGCAACTATTTATATTAAAAAAACAATTAAAAAAAACTTCTGCTCCAGACCTGCCCATTTGTTACAGACACTGAGAGACCCGGTGATTGCACCTAACAACCCTATGGCCAGTACGCCCCTGCGTATACATGCCTATTTAAATTTTTACCTTCATATTCTTATGAATCAGAAGCTCGAAATCATTTCCCTGCTTGTCTATATATCCGTATTCGAGAATGAGAGTGCACTGGGTTAAACATTTTATTATATATTAACTACTAATACTGTATTTGTGTGCATTGTATTTTTGTGCTGATAACTGCCGATCATTCAGTTAATTAGTGAACTTTGGTATTTATAATCAAATGTTAGAGCATTTATGACAATAAAAATTTACAAGTATTAAAACTTTGTCAAAAATAATAAAACTTATTTTCAAGTAAAAAAAATAAGCTAATCTGAAAGGTAAACTTAAAAGGGATAGTTAGTTCGTATACATAATTGGCATAAAGTGTAGTCCAACTACTTATTTTATTTATTTTTGGTTTTGAGGTTATTGCATCATACTATTTCATACTATCCATATTTCATACTATTTCATACTATCCACATTTCATACTCTACTATTTCATATGAAAAAGTAGTCATCAGATGCGCAACTTTAAAGACACTATATCCCCATCCATTAGAGTTCTCTTTTGTACAAAAATTAACCATAAGAGATAACTTATATTCTCAATTAATTTTTTTTTTTTTTTTTTTTTTTTTTACCACGAGTTGAAGTAGTGTTATTTTTTTTTTTTTAGATTACTTCTATTTTATTTTTATTCGGATGAAAGCATATGATGATTGTAATTAAAGTGCAACTTTGAAACAGCTGTAAAACAAGAAACAAGGGTCAAAATGACCAAAAATTTGGCTTGAAGATACTCGAACAAATTGGA